>JBANSL010000016.1:4802500-6294296 GCA_037127255.1 Persicaria tinctoria | reverse complement strand
ATATTTATATATATAATATATAGATATGGTATACTCACTATCTTGGCCACCGAGGCGTTCGACGGCGTGAATGAAGCGGAGATGGAGATCGGGGGTCCACCGGAGGCGGGGCAACTTGGATCTGACATAAGGCCTTACAGAAGAAGTGGTGGAAGGAGCGGTGGTTGGGGTTTTGTCGGCGAAATCATGATCCTCACCGTTGGTGTTGGTGGCGGATTCGGAATTGGAGTTGATCTCCTCAACAAGGGTACTACCACCAGAGGAACTAATCCTGCTGCTGGTTGACGGCTTCTTCGTTATCGTCGTCTCGTTGTCGGCGCTGATTACTTCGCCATCGGTGTCGATTTGGGGCGTCGGTGGCCGGCGGTGGCTGGGCTTGTAGGAGCTTGAGCTTTGGTGGCTGCTGCTGCTGCTGCTTGTTGTTGATTCCATATGCTTTGGATCTGTGAGGATTAATTAATTTGTTTGTGATCTCCTTTCAATGACTTTTCTGGCTTCTTGATGAACACATAATTATTTTGAGAAAATGACAAATTTAGAGGAATCATGGAAGAAGGTAGAGAGGAACATGGCCTTATGGGTCTCTCTCTCTCCTCTCTCAAAGGGTAATGAAGGAGCTCATGGAGGTTGATGGAGCAATTCTATCTATACAAGAGTTCTTGATCTTTAATTAATTAAGAGTCAAAAAGGTATTTTGGCATAGAGTTGGAATTATCTCTTCATTTAAAAGCCCACCCTAATTTGTTTTTTTTTTTTTTAAATATTCTTGTTGAGAGTTACCTCACTAATTATATATATATATATATATATAGGGTGTGAACTGTGAAGAAATGGAATTGTTTACATTCCCTTTTAGAGATAATAGATAGATTGAGCTGAAAAGGTCTAGGTAAGTAGCTAGCTGTTCTTTGTTGATTTTAGGGCAAATTGACTTAAATATATAATACTCCTTCTATTCGGCAAAATATGTCATTTACTATTTACTCACATTTTTTTAAGAGGATAAAAATTATATAAAATATTTATTTTTTTATATTTTTTTTAGCAATTTTGTAGTTACTATTAATAAGTACGAAATTGTTAAAATTTTAAAGAAAATTGAATATTTTATATAGTTTTTATCATCCTAAAAAAATATGTGTAAATAGTGAACGACATGTTTATCCGAATGGAGGGAGTAATAAGTAGAGGTAGATCAATTTACTATTTTTTAATAATTATATAAAATAATTATTTTTAAAAATAATTTTAATATTTTATACTCCCTCCGTTCAACAAAACTTGACGTTTTACTATTCATGCACGCTTTTTTAGGAGCTAAAAACTATATAAAATATCGACTTTTTAAATAATTTTTTTTAACAATTTCGTAGTTATTATTAATAAGTACAAACTTGTTAAAAAAGATTTTTTAAAAAATGAATATTTTATATAGTTTTTATCATTCTAAAAAAGCGTGCGTGAATAGTAAACGACAAGTTTTGTTGAACGGAGGGAGTATCATTTTTATTATTTTTAAAAAATGTATGTGAGTATTCAAAAATATATTTGGCTTAACGAGGTAGTAGTTGCATAAAATAGAGCAGGCTATGAAAAATAACATCAATTATGTGATACAACTATATCAATCGATTGGGGTCCAGATCAATCGGGTTATCGGTCATTTCGGGTCAAATCAAATCGGGTTTGTCTCGATTTTAGGTCGACACAACGGGTCAAAAAACTCGAACTTTTTAAAGACTTTTTAAGAATATTAGAATATTATCAAAATTAAATTATAATATAAATATGTCAAAATTCAACTAAATAATAATATTATGATTAAATTTATATCTATTATTTTAATAATATTTTAAGCATAAAAAAAATCATATTTATACAAATAAGTGTTCTAAACATACTACTCCGTATAATTATAAAATATATACATTATTTAACTTATGAGTGACCTTCATAAACACAATTGCATATTTGCATGGTGAATTTGTGTGGGGTCTATGTGGTTCTTGTATGGCATCTATATGATCGATTTTGATCCAACGAGTCATCGGGTCCCGACCCTAAAATGCTCGGGTCCTTCAGGTTCGGATAGATTTGGGGTCCCAACCTAGGTCTAAAACATCGGGTTCAAATCCAAAAAATTATCGGGTGTTTGGGTTGGGTGTTTTTCAGCTCGGGTAATGTTTTGACGGGTCTAGATACAACGTACGTATGGTCATATTGAAAAGAAAGAAAAAACTTCTTAAAAGTGATATTTGGTTATTATTTGCAAATTCAAACTCTGTCACAAAAATGGTGCTATTTTTCATAATTTTAATTTACATATATGAGATGAATTAATTTAGATGAGATTAGATCATGCTATACCACTATTCATATCAGCCATCTTAGTAAACATATAGACACTGTACTGAACCAAATCAAATAACAAATTAAAAAAAAATTGTACACAACTGGAAAATTAAAAGAAAACCCTACCCTTTTGACATTTTGATAAGAGTTAGTATGGAGCGTTGCGTACAGTCCTAAATAAACAATATTAAATAATATTAAAAATTCTACATTTTGTCAATATGCATGTTGATATACAATTTTACATAATATATTATAGATACATGCCATCATGTCATTTTCATACATGCATGCATGCAGCGACGTCATTCTTATATATTTTTATATATATTTTCCTTTTCAAATTAATTCCTTTTTTTTCAATTTTCTTCTCTATATGGTAAATAAATATATAAATAAATAAATATATATATATATATATATATATATATATATATATATATATATATATATATATATAATACAAGATTAACCATGTACAAGTGATATAGCCTGCGCATATACCAATTAATTGCTAATTCAACATATATACGGCTTATTTAAGTTTATCAAAGTCAAATATGAAAGATGAGAGGATTCCTTAATTTATATATAGAGGGGGTGAAGAATGAGAAAATAATTAATCTTTTTGTGTGTGTACATGAGAGTAACACACTAACACGTAACACTTGTGGTACGTGATAAATTATACTATATATGGGCATGTGATCATTCAGCTAATGAGAACCTTAAGATTCTATACCTAGTAGTTGTTAAAACAATGGGTGCTATGTAAATCTTTTTCTTTCTTTTTTTCGCGCGCAGATGACCGTGCACAGTTTTGTTATCCTGTTCGTATTTTTTCAACTGAGCGGAGTTAGTTATCAGGGACACCGAGTAATTTTTACCCTTGTTGACCATAGGTGCAATTTAGTCGGTATCGCCCCCCCAAGATTATACAGCACACCTTCGAAACATGCACTTAAAACAAGGGTTACAAACCACAAAAAAGTATGCTCAGAATGAATTAAAAGCAAGGGTTTTGTGGGTCTTTTTTCTGCAAAACTAGGGACGTCAAGTTGAATCTCATTTCAAACATTCTCCGCCAACATTCTATCATAATAAATTGTTTAGATTAAACATAATTATATACTCTAAGGGTTAGGTTGAATCTCATTGAAGTTAAAATCTATAGAATTAGAATCTTATGGACAGTATCAAATCTTAAATATGATTCTTGTTATTTTCCAAAATGTCTTAAGAAATATTTATTTTTAGCACTCTAAGAAATTTATAATATTATATATTCAAGTCACTTGTCATATACATATATATAGCGCTAATTAATTGACCAATGTATAGAAATAATGTGATAAAGACATAGGTAAGATCTAAACGCCACAATTTAATATTATATATAGGGTTCATATAATTTGAACATGATGGGAATGTAAGAACACAGAAAAAATAATTTGCATGAGCTCATATATAGTACCTACTTTGAATTGGCAAGTTAAATTAATAAGGAAATTATATATAATAAGGAATGAGTATGTATATGTTTACTTTTTTGTGTGTTGCTTATCTAAGAATGACGAGCTTTGTAGGTAAGGGGTTTTGAAGGACTACAACAGTGGGTGGTGGAATTGAAAGGAACCCATTTTTCAACTTTTTAGACTTTATTTTATACATTATAAATGGAAATAAATTAATTAGACCAATTAACTGCAATGCGTATATAGTTTAGTTTAGAGCATACTACACTTTTTCACCAAAAAATTAAAGAGCATACTACAATTTTAGCCAAAAGGCCGAGAAATGATTTCAGGAGTATATATATATTTTGAAGTGGTTTATCTTTAGATCAAGAAGACAACTGAGTTGCTGATACGATAGCATATTTTGATTTGACTTCGAACATCTCATATACTAGAAGTCTCTTATGTATAGTCATAAAGGACGTCTTTGGGTGGTGGTACGGTACGTCGATCATACCACCTAAATATTTGCCTTGTATATAAAAAAATTTAAAATTTCGTCTTTTATATAATAATTTTTCATATATATAAGGAAAGACTTTGAATGTCAAACATACCATGTACCTCGAGAGGCCGACAGAGCTGGTAAATAGTGAACCGTCAAACGAAGACCTACGAAAAAATGGTGCAATACAGATGATGACAAGCACATAATAACAGTCGAAAAATCAAACCTAATCCTAACTTTACTAACTTTAGATAATAATTTATAATTTTATATTATGTGAAAGTTAATTAATTAGCATCTAAGTTTGAATGTTTTAATTGAACTTCTAAGGAGAATTTGCAGTGTTTCTCACATCTAGTTCCATATGCCCAAAAATGTATTATTGATAAGGGCAAGATTATCTCCTTTAATTTCTATGTTTACATAAAAAAATATTATAATTGGTTGAAAATGAGATAATAATTAAAGTAAAGATGACACTTTGACAATTATTATCTTTTAAAAATATACTAATACAGTCCCTCCAATATGACACGATTTTAAAAAATATAATCTTAATAATATAATGAATTAATATTGTAAGATATTAATAAAAGTTAGGATAAAAATCATTACCATAAAAGTATCTTGGAAATAATTTTATAAGATTATTATTTTTTAAATCTCATTTTAAACAGCATATATAGATATAGATATTTTAAATCACTCGTATTGGTTAGTAAAAAATAATAATATCATTGTAACTTTTTAAAAAAAAAACTAATAATATCTTTTTAACTTTGGTATTAAGAATATATGTAGATACTTAGTAGTTAGTAAATGTGTTAAAAATAAAAGAAAAATGTGATTGATTTAAAGAGATAAATAAAATAAGAAGAAAAATAATTAAATCAAAAAATATTTGAATGATTTAAAAGGATCCTGTTTTGGTGGAGTTCAAGGGAAACTCTTCCGAGTAGAGTTTCCTTTTTCTCTCACAAAAATTAAAAGAAAATTAAAAGGAAAGAAAAAAAAAATTGAGGATGGTGGTGGGGGGAGGGAAAGGAAAGGGGAGATTTTTAACCACTGATTGTTGAGATTCTCCCAACTCTATGGTAGAGTTTTTTCCCAGCTCCACCCAAACTCTACCCGATTTAAAAAGTTAAATAAAAAAAGTAAGTGCCAACAACTATGAATCTACGATCTATTAAAAATACTTTTTTTTTCTACGCATGAGATGGCCTATAAATTTGGACTTATGTACACAAATCTGAGAGATTATTGGGTGACATTGTGTTACTCATTAAAACAGATAATTATTCATTATAATGAAAATTTTATTTTTAACACTTTTTTAAAAAATAGATAATTACATTGTTATATACAAATAATCATATTACAAATAATAATGCAAAAATAAACAAATATATTGCGTATCTACGTTTTTTTTTTTGTCAAGAAAATAATATCTACATAGATGATGATAAGATATATGTACAGTATAAAATTTTGTACTCTGTACAGCGTTCCAGCATAACCAACATATTTACCGTGGAGGTAAAAAAGGACAGACATACTTATATTATTCTCTAAATAATGGGTTTGATCCGCATTAATAGGGAACATATTCTAATCCCCACCAGATTAATTATAAAATATTATTAAAAAATAATTTTTTTAGGTGGAAAAAATATAAAATATTATCAATAAATGGAAGGGGACAAGAGTCCTCTTGCAGGTTGACTTAATCCAAATTGGACTTTATGTACTGTATCTTTTCATATCATCGTTTTTTTTTACGTATATGGTACGGAGTACATTTTAAGTTTTAAGGTGTAAGGTAAAAATAGTAATATGAAAGAAAAAAAAATAGCTTCAACGTGCACACATTATAAATTAAAAATAAAGAAAATCTTAATTAAATTTAATATATTAACCATAAAAGAAGGAAAAATATTTTATAATTAAATCTTTATATATTTTCTAATACGTATTCATATATAGATACACGTAACACGTTATACAAAATTCGTAAAAAAAAAATGGAAATACTTTGAGAGAAAACCGAGAATTTTATGTCTTCTATGAGGCCTTTTTTCCCCTCAGCACTGGAATTTCACATCAAATTTCTCTTGGGATGTGGCGCCTAGATCTACTGCATCTTTCATGTTTGTTTATACTTAATTAGTATTTTTTTTTCAATGATAAAAAATTCAAAGATGACACCTATTAAGGGCTCGTTTGGTTTAACGTGAGAAATAGACTTCCCGGGAAGTAACTTTCTAGGATATGTAATTTAATCCCCATGAATTCAATTCATAGGTTTTGTTTGGTTGAACATGGAATTTTCATAGTAATTGAAGATTTTTTTTAATAAAAAATAAAATTTATAGGAGATTTGAGATAAGTGAATTGAGGAAGTGGATCTTACCTACCTCTCTCATGATAAGTTAACTTCCCCCTTTTCATAGGAATTGAAATTCACCTGAATTGAAATTCCCAGGTTTTTCCATTTTCAAAAATAATACCAAACACTGAAACACATGTATTGGGGTTTACTTCATAGGATTTTGGATATCCCGGGAAGTAGGAAGCTAACCAAACGAGCCATAAGTATTTAACTACAACTAAAAATAATACTAAATTCAAAAAATAACAAGTTAATAGATAAAAAAGGGTGTTGTTAGATACACCGCAAATCCAGATTAAGAAAATGCACATTTTTATTGACATGGTGTCATGCTTTTATTGACGTGCAGATGAACATTGAAAAATTAAAGGCAAATTATGGTTTAGGTACCACGTTCATATTGACGTGGTGACACATTCATATCAATAGGGACCACAAGGTGCCTAAACCCCGATTTGCAGTGTATTTAGTTTTCACGTATAAAAAAATGGTTAATTTGTGTTAATGATCGGACTAATAAAGTTATGACTTGATGTAAAAGTGTGAGAGGAGGATAGTTGATCAATCCGCTCGGCAAAACTTATCGTTCATTATTCACGCATGCTTTTTTAAGATGATCAAAATTATATAAAATTTTTTTTTTATATAATTTCATATTTATTAATATAGTAACTACATAATTGTTAAAAAAAATTATATATTTTTTATCCTTCTAAAAATAATTTGAAGTGATAAATTTATAAGGGTTTATATATATATATATATATATATATATATATATATATTAATTATTTTAATTTCATATAGATTTGGTATATAATATATTCATCGACTTATCTTGAATTCTTGATCACGAGTCATGATTCATGAATCCCGTGGGAAAGAAGAGAGTGTGCAATTGATAGTTTTATAAAAATTCACCCATTAATTTATTTTTAATAAACAAAAGTATGGAAATTTAAGAAAAGAAAGTGACAATAAAATAAATATAGCATAATTATATGTATGGTATGGACAGCAGTACACGTTCACGTGGAATGAATGAACAATTTGGTTTTTAAATCATTTTCGTTAACTATACAACTCATAAAGTCAGAAATACAGTTTTTATAGGATTAGTTATCTCCCCCACGGCTCTAAATCTCTTATCCTCTAAGATAGTGAAGATAATACAAACTCTAATAAGTTAAACTTATTTAACAGATCGTAACTGAGATATTTAACCAGACTGATAAGAAGCAAAAAATTGAGTTAATTAATTGTCTACAACTTGTTGTGTTTGTAGACATGTAGAAATAAGAAAATTTCCGAAAAACAAAATGATGCTGAAATTTTAAATGTGGAACATTACTTAAGACAATAATTACAAAATTAGAATTCAAATTAATGAAACTCGGCTTTGATGACAAAGATCTAGAAGCCTAACAGAACGGATATCAAAACCTAATAAATAGAGGAAAACGAACAACATCAAGTGAAATAAGCCATCTAAAGGTAACTATAAAAATAATTTTGATATCTGTAGGTTTCATCATTATGAATCTCGAGAAGAGGTCATCTATCGTTTGGTGGTTTGCTGTGTGGCTTCCGTTGAGCCGAGGACCCTTCATTAAGGCATATGTAAAGCCATTGAGACCGACTTGACAAGACTTGCCACTCAGAGCGACAATGATCATCAACAACATTCTTGGCCTTTGTTGTTCACCGTGAGAAATCGAGATCCTCATCTCTGACTACCTCTTCCTCCTCATAAGTTTCTAAAAGGTATAGCCTACCCCCATTTTTCGCAAAGTCAACATGTGGTCGATAGGATCGCCTTCCTTCTGCATGCTACTAGCAAGGACATCATCCTCTCTGATTCAGTCCTCCTAGATCTCAATCGATTGAAGTGATGCACTTGGTTAATTGGTGGTTCATCGCAGTCTAGTGGTCTGCTCCATTCAAATATTTTCCCTATAAAAAAATTGAGCAGAATTTATTATTTCAACTACTTAATATTTATTTTATCTTAAACAAATACTTATATTGTTTTTAAGATATAAGTAATTTTTTAAAAATAAAATATAAGTAATTTTTTTAAGATAAAATAAATATTGAAAAAATAATCAAGGAGAACATTAGGGCTACCTTCATATAATGTTTCATCTTAGCCTTTTTTTATAGCATTATTTTTAGTGTTGGCTGCTTAGCTACCAATCCCTTTGGTAAATTTTTTTTTTAAAAATACTGTTTAACAATAATATATCACGACATCACGTAGTACTCCATAGTTGAGTAAATTAACATGATAAAAATAATTCCATACTGCATATCACTCTGTAGTGGGCATTGTTTGAAGCTATATGTAATAAGTATGCATGGTCCACAAAAATAATTATTTATATCCTGTATATAATTAAATTTAATTAATTTAACACAACATGATAATTTTGGAGAATATCATGAGAAAAACCACTGGAAAGAATATTATAAATTATAATAATTGTTAGTCATCTTAATTATATATAGCATGAGAATTGTTATTAATATACAACATCAACAAACTAATTCTGAGATAATTTTTTATGATTATACAAATGTAAAATCCTAACAACTGCGTGGTGTTTTGAATATATTTATGGTTGGTTAATTTTGTCATCTTATTGAAATTTCAAAGTATAAGGTGAGAGGACATTGACAAAAACCAATTAATAGGGCGGTTGCTTATCCATGGAATCTAAATTACAAAATCAATTTTGACCACCAATAACTAATACAGCTAAAGGTTTGTACAAATTCCGAACCTTATATCAAATTTGTATATAATTTTTAATTATGTAAAATAATAAACTGTTAAGTTTTAATTAACAAAGAAAATACTATATTATTTTAGGAGAAAAAACAAGAGTTTATTTCACACATATACACAGTCTAACTAGTATTTATTGAAAAAGTACCCATCTACAATATGAAAGAAGTTGTAAAGCTTGTATCTATAATGTGTAGGCGCATCTCCAAAGATTTCGACCAAAAAAAAAAACATAGGTATATTAAATCCATAGGTATATTAAAGTGATTCATATATGTGGGCTAAACAAATGGCACTTTTGCTTAGGGTTTGGGGTTTTCCGGGTTTGTTTCATGTAGTTTCTTTTGTTGTACTAGGTATTTATTTTCTGTTGTATTTCTTTTGCTTTGCTGTATGTCTTGACGGCTTGCCGTCTGCCGACTTTGTCGGCCTCTCGAGGTCTGGGCCTGTCCGGTCTCGAATTATTTCCTTATCAAAATATATATATATATATATATATATATATATATGGAGTGGTTCCAGAGTGCACCCCTTAGGGTGTGCATTGTGCACAAATATTATTCGGTGAAATTTTAAGCATTATTCGGTGAAATGTGAAACATTCTACCGAACACTGTTATGTTTTTTTTTTCCGTTCAGTTCAGATGAAAACGTCTCAATTCCACTGAATAATTTATAACATTCTACCGAATAATGTTTAGTTTTTTTATTTATCCATTTCAAATAAAAGAAACCTCAATTCCTTAAACAATAGTTACAATTTATATGGAATGCCTCAAATTTCACCAAATAATGTTTCACATTCCCCTAAACAATACTCACATTTCACCGAATAATGCTTCAAATTTCACTGAATAATGTTTCACATTTCACCGAATAATATTTTGTGCACAATGCACATCCTAAGCCTTGTACACAAGTTACCCATTCTCTCTCTATATATGTGTGTGTGTGTCCTTAAATATTCAAATTGAGTTAGTTTAAACCTGATAACTTAATTGTAATCAAAGTATATCATTTATAGTATTTTGGATTTTTGGTCATTTGATACAAAAATGAACTATTTTTGCGGTTCATTTTAGTGTTAGTGTACAAAGATTTGAAATATAATTTGAGTGACTTAGGGTATTTTCAGATTATTTTTTTTATTCCTAGGAAGGGACATAACCTCATTGCATCGACATAACCTCATTGCCGGTTGCTTGCTATATGCACTGTTTGATTTTGCCAATCACATAGGATTGTCACCTACTTCTGATATCAATAAAACGTTTTTGCCTGAAAAAAGCTTGTCAACGCCGAAAACTGATGTCGACAAACTTTTTTCGAGCAAAAAAGCTCTGCCACCATCGAAAGTTGATGACTGGTCGTGCAATTGGTGAAAATTTTACCGTGTCATTAACAAGTCCTTGTATCAACATTCAAACTTGTTTTTTTTTTTAAGTGACTTGATCATTTTACATCTGGATCGAGTATTGTATAACGCATTTAAAGGATTGACTCACTTACTCTCACGACCACAATACCAACTTACGATTCGAACCTAATGTTCTTAAGATGATCTAAACCTGAATCTCCTAACATATAATATAGCATTACAAGTCCCCTTTACCAACTCAAGTACCATTTTCAAGTGTGTTTTGCACAAATATGCTTGCTGGGCCCAGAATAAAATGGGCCGTTGGCCCATAAAACTGTGATGGGCCCATTGCATATTTGCTGCGGTTTTCCCCGCTCGATTTCCTCTCTCCACCATTTTCGAACTCCCCCTTCCGCTCCCCCACCCCCAGTTTGTCGGTCGCTCCTCGCTACATTCAAGCTTCGCTGTCTCTCTCCAATCTCCGCCTCTCCCTCGTCTTCAATCCTCATCCCACTCCACCGCACCATTCCAGTGCTCTCACTGTATTTGTGATTCCGTGTATTCATCCGTTGAGACCTGCGGAGGATACCGAATTAGGGTTTCGGAACGGAGATCCATTTCGCAAGGAGAAGATAACCGAGATGGCTGATGTATCGAAGCAAATCGACATCGAGAATATCTTGTCCTACTGCGACGACCTCGTTGAGGTTCTCCGGTCTAAAAGGGACGTCAACAGCTTGCAGCGCTGCTTGGAACAATCTTCGGCCATTCAATCGTCTTTCGGCTCTGATTTTGAGGCCGTTCAGAGCTCAATTAAAGGTCGATTTCCCCTGGTTTATAGCGTGCTGTCAATTTCTATGCTTTATGTTATGTTTGCCACTGTCTGAGAAAGGGGAATTCTAAATTTTGGAGTTTGCTGTCGTAAAAATTCCTTTGAAATGCTGGAATCGGGGTTGTGTTGTCACGATTAGGTAAAATCTATTGAGAATTGTGAGACTAGGGATGCCTGAGGAAGGGCATTATTTGTGAGTTCGCAGTCAAAGTCTCACAGATGTTGAGATTATTGATGGCTCCCAGAGAGAGAAATTAGGCAAAATAGTTTTTTTCGCTTTTTAGCTTTTCGAAATGATGAATCAGCATTTCAAATTTTCAACAACTCTAAAGGTTGTTCAATTCCTGGAGTTTGTTTACATTCATAAAACATCCTTTTTATCAGAAGTTAGAGGTTAGGTCAAATTAGTTTTACAAGAAAGACTAAAGAGTTTATCATATAACAGGTTCTAATGTTTCAGTTTGTTTTTTTAAAACTGTGGTGAACTGTGATAGTGCTGAGGATTACTTGCTATAATGACCTAGTCATGGCACTTTTAATTGAGTACTCTCCTTCACAACTAGCTGAATTTTGATAGCAAAAAACGGTGAATGTTATTGTTATGTATATCAGTAGTGGATTAGATAACTCTATGCATAAGTATAAAGCAGCTGCAGGCATGACATCTCTGTTTGTGACAGATTGTCAAAAGAAGATTGATGATTCTCAGCAGAAAACAGATGAGGCTAGATCATGTGTAGTGACTGATGAAGAAATAGATAGCCTTCAAAAGGTGCTGGATGAGGAACTCTGCAGAGAGGAACTACTTCGAGCAGAACTCAGATAAGTATTTGCTAGTTGTGGGCAGTGTGATTTTCCTGAACAAAATACTGAACAATAATTTAAGATCGCCTGTGTTATGTGGGATTGAGTCTTTTCTGATTCATTGAACACAGAAATTGAGGGCAATATAGATGACCTGGATCAGCAAAGGCTTTTGATTGAAGAGCGTAGGCAAATTTTGAAGAAATTGGAAATGGATGGTGCCAAAGTTCGGTAAGTACTTCACCATATATTGTTGAATTTGTTTTATGCCTGTTTTCCTCCCTCATTGGTCAACTTGATTCCCAGTTCCCATTGATCTTGTCGTAATAGCAAATGTAATTGGCCTATTTACTGTTTTCAATTGTTTAAGACAGTGGAACCAAACCACAATGGCTATCAACCAATGCTTAGGTGGAAATAGAGTGCTTCTGCAAAGAGACAGTTAGAAGCTATATTTATTTTGTCTGTTGATACTACTATCACATCAGTTCATTTATTCATTGGGTTGAGAATTTTGGAATTTTGATGATATTTTGCTACCTTGTGTTGATTCATATACATTTCAATTATTGAGAGCTTAACTAACATTTGAATAGGCCGGAAAAAAAAAGAGACATTCTTCCATTAGCTTTCTGTTCCTATTAATGACTCAAAACTCTTGCTCTTTTAAACAGAAAGCATACTTTTCTGTTGGATTCAAGAAACTGACCAGGCTAATCTTGTACTGCAGTTCAAAGCTTTCGTTCTATGCTTCAGTCACCAACATCATTCCAATTTTGGACAGTGATTCCACGATATCTGGACGTATCCTTATCTAATGCTGAACAGTGACTGTATATACCAACTGTTCTTATTTCTCTTATTCCTGCCCTACCGTCTCACGAATATTAACTCCTCTCTCTATCTTCTACAGTATAATTTGAATGTTTCCCTTACATTGAATGAATAGAAATAGTAAAGCGGGATAAAAATGCAGCAGAGATGTTCGAGTTTGATCCCACAAATGCAGATTCTTTTGATATCTGTAACAGCATTTGGGAGATGATCAACTCATGATCTGGTGAATTGAAATCTTTTCTTTTCAATATTTAATTTGATATCTGATACAGTAGTATATATTGGAAATGTACCTCCATCTGACAATATGAATTTGTATTCTTCCGTTAAGTTTTCTTCAACTAACACTACCTCTACTGTCTTGTTGCTGTTTTGAGTTTCAAAGTGATCTTTGTGTTTGAGTTTCTGAATTGTGCTTTGTAAAGATGATCCTTCGGCGTCTCTAGTGACCAAAGGTTAATATGTACTGAACTTGCTGGCAACTGCAGTATTCCTTGTTATCTTCCTTGTGACCATAGGCTAATTTCAGTTGGCTTTCAGTAAGGAAGTTGCCCTTTTAAGAGGCTAACTGCTATCTTTTTACTTCCCTACTCGTATTTGTGGAGGCAAACATATGAAGGATCATTTGGAAACTGCAATGAAATACAAAAGAACTCAAAGAGCATACCTAAACTGCTTGTTTCTGAGTTTATTTAACTGAATTCTGCAGAAAACTGCTGCTTTTTTTTGACAACATACAGGACACTCAACACAAACTCACTTTGCAGTCTTTGGTTAGGGTGCTAACCAAAGGGTATTGGATCCATATTCTCCTTTATCCGCACGAGTTCTCGTGTTGCAAGCAGCAGGTCGGTTTGGGCCATGGTACGCATCACAAATGTACCACACTATGTTAAAGATATCCTGCACACGAAAACAAATGCTGTTTGCTGCTACTATACAGCAACAACAAAGATTGATTCGTGTGATGATTCATGGATGGAAGGGTATGTGTACCTTTCTAAGGGGCCTATTGTTCACGGTCACCCAAGGTACAAAATCGTGAGGCGGGTTTAGACTCTGGGTCTCGTATGCGTATGCCAATTGAAGCTACAAATGTCATGAAACAGTTGATTGCTAAGGCATTTGTTTGTCAAGTAACGGTTAAGAAAACCAAGTTATTGATACTCACGTTCTTTCCTAAGATGCTTGTGGCACATCGTTGTAGCTCCTGTGCTGTTTCTTTAGTGACGCAGGTCGTCCAATCTTTGTACGCATTCTCGGAGCATTGAATGAAGTCCAAGTGCGTCCTCTGCATTGCAAACAGATGGCGCTACTAATCAATTGCAGCGTTTCGACGCATTACAATGTACTCAAATATAACCAAATCAAAACGTTCCAAATCGGGCCATTTGTGAATGGCGCACGCTTGTACTGTATTAAGGTAGCACTCATCCGGACCAAACTGCAAACGTCACTGAAAACCGTCACTAAAACTAACAAGCTAGTTCAAATAATAGATTCGTCGCGATTGAAACAGATGATACAAAGGGGAAGATCATAGACCTGACACACAAATTTTCCATGGACAGTCCTAGCATTTCCCCAGGGAATCAACCGAAGGTTGATTATCGAACCAAACTCTTTGTCGAGCAAGTGTTGAAGGTCAGCATTGATGAAGCTACGACATCTCTAACACAAGGACTCGTAGTAGAAGTTGACGTCTACTTTGCCTGCACCAATGGGGATGGTGGTGGGTGAAGTAGGGAGGGTGGCGACAGAGCTGCTGAAGGGCGAGAAGAGGAGGAAAGCGATGGCTGAAAGCGCCACAAACGCTACTCGAAGAGCCATTTTTCTTCTTCTTGCTAAACTGAATCAAATGTGATCAATGGTGTGGTTAAACATCTATATATAGACATACATTCAAAGCTGTCATAGTGTGGTGTTTTGCATAACAATTTGGTGAATTTTATTTGCTGTGTGCAGCTAATAAAAATAGAGATTCAGCTTCTTTTTTACACTTTCAGATGCTTTTTTCAACAGAAAAATAAAGAATCTGATTTTATTTTGGGAAAAAAAAGATATTGGGAGATGATTGTGTTCATCTCTATTCATTGAGCTTTTGTGATAGAAGGTAGACCCTGAACTCATTCACATGTATTTGACTCTAATTTTGTATTAAGCTTCGATGAAGTTGAGTTGCTGAATTGCTAAGATGTTTAAGGTTTGTTTGGATGGCCATGTATTATGACTAATAATATAATCTATAATATTATATTACTCGTATAATACATATTATAACACAATATTGTGCATTATAAGTCATTATAAATCATAATACATGACCATCCAAATAAACCCTTAATTGATGTCTTTAAATACCATTTACCACATATTGGATCCTCCACTAATTAAGTGGTGCACCACTTAATTATTTATCCTATAATTATACCTTAAAAATATAAAAGTTATATTTATATTTGATCTCTTTAAATTGATCTTTATAACAAAAAAATCACGCTTTGAAAAATATGATTGACTAAAAATCAATTATCTACGAAAATGATTTTTACATGCTAATCAAATAATTTAATTACATATCGATTCATTATGTTTCAAAACGTGTATTTCTAGACAAAACAACGTCTTATAGACCAAAACGACATCAATTAAAAGAAGAAAAATATATGACTATTTGAACTAAAACGTTTGCTCCTACGCCGTACGTTTGGGATATCCGATCCTTCGTCTGTGGGCTCAACATCAAGAACAACGCTGTATATTTGCCCAATTTTACAATACTCTTCTAATATCTCTGGATTAACGATTGAATTGAACTAATTAATAAACTAACTAAACCCAACGTTCTTAACTTAAGAATTTCATAAACTAAAAGCTACGGAAATTAACTAACTAGAAATAAATTAACTAAGTAACAAAGAGGAAAGCAAAGGAAGCGAAGGTCTGCTAAGGCTCGCGGAACAGGCTCCGGATGCGCTGGTGCGAACACGGGAGCGCTGGTTGCGATCGCTGGTGGCGAGGCGCGACTTCGCAGGAACGAGCAACGCTGAAGCGCAGGAACAGTGTTCCTCAGGGCGCGGCGTCGAGCGACTGCGAGGACGAGAGCGGGTGAGAGCACGTGAGAGCGATCGAGGCGCGAGCAAGCGTGTGTGAGAGCGAGACAGCGAGAGGCCGAGAGAGCGAGAACTGGGACAGCGCGCGCGGGCGATGACGCCGCGCTTGCCGGACGTGAACTCGGACACGGGCGTCACCAAGGCTGTGTTCCTCTTCTCGTGACTGGGTTAAGGGTTTGTTCTCGATGATGGTTGAAGACGATGGTGAAGGTGATGGTGAAGGTGATGGTGATGATTGGAGTGTCGAGCGATAATGAACACAAGAGCAATATAATTTTGGGATTGATAATCGAGCACCGGTTTCTCAATTCTAATTCAATCTAATTTAATTTAATATAACTACAATGTTTAAATATAAAACCTAATAACCAATTCTTAAAAATAAAAATAAACCTAAGATATAATTCTAAAACTCAGGGAACAAAATATATCTAGAGGAGATGTAATATTGTACATTATTAATCTAATTGCATAAAATAATAATTAATAAAATAATAAGCTAATTTGAAGACTAGAACCCCCACACATTCAAGCTACTCGACATGGGCCTCAAGAGCACTCGGCATGGGCCAAGGCCCACTCAATATGCATCTTGAATCTTCTTCCATGGTAGCGCCTTCTTCGTCCTCTTGAGAATAGACTCTTTGCCATCAATGGCCATCGAATCGGTCTTGAGAGCTCGCCTGGATCAAAATCATTGTTGGACCTACAGAAGGTCATCTTGATCCGCATCACCTACCATTGGGTCAAGCCGGTCGGCGCAAGCCGGTTTACCTAATACGTGGCTCTTGCCGGCTGAGTCACGTGATCGGGATTTGCCACCGAAGGTGAGTTCCTCGTCATCAAAAAAAAAAAAAAGGTTAATTTGGGTGAAATTGATGTTTTAGGGGTTTTGACCATTGATGTTAATTTGGGTGAAATTTATTACTCGGGTTAGACTTTTTAAAGAGCTCTAAGTTGTGAGTGTGTTTTTGACGGTGAGAGAGAGCCGAAAAATCTAAAAAATTATCCTCCGATATATTTCTCAGCTAAGGTTTTAGAAGATTATATGATTAGAATTAGAAGGATTTCGCATTATGTTAAAAATTTCCATCCCGTTGATCGAGGAACTCAAGTTGTTTAGATGCAAGAATAATTAATTTATTTCAATGCATAAGTAAGTTATGATGTGTTGAGATGTGAATGAGATCAAAATCAAGTCCTAGTATATGAGTCGGTGTGCTATTACTTTTATCGCCAATTGATTTTAGAATGGAACCACACTTGGCTTGTGTGCTAGGCTACTAGTGCATGTGCGCTTCCTCTTGATGCGGATCACTCCGTACTTAACCTGTCGCATTCAAGAACTTAGGCTTCGACCCATACAAATATTAGGCCCAACAAAACAAGACAAACATACTACACGATATATGAATATTGCTACCCGTGTGATTTTATTTTTTATTCTTTATTGTACCCGTGTGATTTTATTTTTTATTCTTTATTGTGTCTGGAAAAACAAGCATTATGTAGCTTTCACAAGATCAAGTAAAGCAAGACTGTACCAAATTAGTAGCGTGTAAAGCAAGACTGTACCAAATCAGTAGCCGTTGCCGGTCATCCTCCTCTTAATGCGGATCACTCCGTACTTAACCCGTCTAAGCTTCATAGTTGCGCGAGGTCCCATGCATCAATACAACCAAATTTATCAATTCTAAGTCCTATTCTATTTAAATAAACCAAAACCAAATTTAACCTACCATAAACCACAAAGCCATCCACAGACGTGCCAAACAAGCAGGGGAAAGGCAAGGAAGAGGTGGACAACCACCGCTATAATGCTCATTGCTAAGCCAAGTTGTTCCATGTTTCATATGGAAAGGAGCAGGGAGGTGAAAGCGTTTTCCATACCCTGTTTAATAAAGAAGACTGTACCAAATCAGTAGCCGTTGCCGACCATCCTCCTCTTGATGCGAATCACTCCGTACTTAACCCGTCTAAGCTTCACAGTTGCGCGAGGTCCCATGCATCAATACAACCAAATTTATCAATTCTAAGTCTTATTCTATTTAAATAAACCAAAACCAAATTTAACCTACCATAAACCACAAAGCCATCCACAGACGTGCCAACCGAGCAGGGGAAAGGCAAGGAAGAGGTGGACAACCACCGCTATAATGCTCATTGCTAAGCCAAGTTGTTCCCTGTTTCACATGGAAAGGAGCAGGGATGTGAAAGCGTTTTCCATACCCTGTTTAATAAAGAACACTGTACCAAATCAGTAGCCATTGTCGGCCATCCTCCTCTTGATGCGGATCACTCCGTACTTAACCCGTCTAAGCTTCATAGTTGCGCGAGGTCTCATGCATCAATACAACTAAATTTATCAATTCTAAGTCCTATTCTATTTAAATAAACCAAAACCAAATTTAACCTACCATAAACCACAAAGCCATCAACAGACATGCCAACCGAGCAGGGGAAAGGCAAGGAAGAGGTGGACAGCCACCGCTATAATGCTCATTGCTAAGCCAAGTTGTTCCCTATTTCATATGGAAAGGAGTAGGGAGGTGAAAGCGTTTTCCATACCCTGTTTAATAAAGAAGAGGACTACAAGATAGAATGAAACTGTTAATATACATACAAGGCAATATAACTCTCCTAGAATCAAGGATCTCAAGTGCAAATCAAAATCAGCAAGATAAATATCCTAATCCTAATCCTAATTATTATTATTAAACATGGCCAAATTTAGGATATAAGTAGGTAGCATATAAGATTGTGAGGTACTCCATTCAATACCAATGGGTTTTGGGTTGGAACCCACATCGGAAGTTGGTAGGGTTGTGCATCTCTCCAGTCTCCTCAAGGGATCCCACATCGGAAGTTGGGAGGGTTGTGCACCTCTCCCCGAGGGATCCCACATTGGAAGTTGGGAGGGATCCCACATCGAAAGTTGGGATGGTTGTGCACCTCTCCCCGAGAGAAGTCTGTGATTGTCGGTGTCAGAGTCTCGGTGTGGTCCTGGGCGGTCGGGAGAGATGGGCTACTTCACTCATCACCAATGGGTTTTTGGTTGGAACCCCATTTTCTTATTTTCTATGCTTGAGGAGGGTTGTGCACCTCTCCCCGAGGTATCCCACATCGGAAGTTGGGAGGGTTGTGCACCTCTCCCCGAGGTATCCCACATCGGAAGTTGGGAGGGATCCCACATTATAAGTTGGGAGGGTTGTGCACCTCTCCCCGAGGGATCCCACATCGGAAGTTGGGAGGGATCCCACATCGGCAGTTGGGAGGGTTGTGCACCTCTCCCCGAGGGAAGTATGTGATTTTCGGTGTCGGTGTGGTCCTGGACGGTCGGGAGAGTCGGGTTGTGCCGAGAGCCGCGTTCTGCACTTGGGGAAGTCTGTGATTGTCGGTGTCAGAGTCTCGGTGTGGTCCTGGGCGGTCGAGAGAGCCGGGTTGTGCTGAGAGCCGCGTTCCGCACTTGGAGAAGGGTCCACCAACGAGAGACTTGAGTTGTATCGCTTTGCCCAACAAACAAGTCCGGCATGGAAGATCCATAAGCGAAGCAACCAATTCAAGCCAGCTAAACTTGAACTTTTGATGAATGCAGTCAAACTTCTTACGTCATTAGCAAGCCGATGCCGAACTTTTGATGAATGCAGTCAAACTTCTTACATCATTTGCAAGCCGATGCCGAACAATGATGTGAGCTTGCCGAGACGTGCAATTGCACTGCCGAACAATGATTTAGCATTAATTTTTAGTTCGCCCGAAATTATTTGGAGGTGAAAGATCATAATCCAGTGCGAAACCGATTTTAAAACAGAAATTTCGAGCAAAGAAAAACACATATTCGCAAAAAGCTCAGGCGCAGTGCAATTGCACTATCGCTTTGTCTAAAATCTTGTAGATGCATTTATGGGTTTGGAAAGTGATTGATCTTCATGTTTGAGTTGCTGAATTGCTAAGATGTTTAAGGTTTGTTTGGATGGCCATGTATTATAACCAATAATGTACAATCTATCTATATACATATACTAAAACCGATGCATTGTTACCTACGTGGCGGCGTGTAAGTGCATCTGCTTGCGTGGCGGCATGTGAGTGCTTCTCGCAAAACTTTTTTTCGTCAAAAAGGAAATCTAATAAAAATAATAAGATAGTTATAATCTATATAATTAAAAATAATTATTTTATTTTACCATTAACTCATATAATTATTTTATTTTACCATTAACTCATATAATTCATAATTCTAATCTTTATAATCCCACCCATCCTGTCACATTGACACCACTACACTGCACACAGATACATTCCCAGTTCTCACAAATCAAGAAATCCGAACCGCCATAGCTTTCCCTTCCTCTCGAGCTTCTCCATTCGGGAATAATTAATTTATTTCAATGCATAAGTAACGTTGTTTATATGCAAGAATAATTAGTTTATTTCAATGCATAAGTTATGATGTGTTGAGATGTGAATGAGATCAAAATTGTCCCACATCGGAAAGTTGAGCATATCAAGTCCTAGTATATGAGTCGGTGGACTACTACTTCTATTGCCAATTGGTTTTACAATGGAACCACACTTGGCTTGTGTGCTAGGCTACTAGCGCATGTGCGCTTCCTCTTGATGCGGATCACTCCGTATTTAACCCGTCGCATTCAAGAACTTGGGCTTCGACCCATACAAATATTAGGCCCAACAAAACAAGACAAACATACTACACGATCTATGAATATTGCTACCCGTGTGATTTTATTTTTTATTCTTTATTGTGTCTGGAATAAACAAACATTCTGTAGCTTTCACAAGATCAAGTAAAGCAAGACTGTACCAAATTAGTAGCCTGTAAAGCAAGACTATACCAAATCAGTAGCCGTTGCCGGCCATCCTCCTCTTGATGCGGATCACTCCGTACTTAACCCGTCTAAGCTTCACAGTTGAGCGAGGTCCCATGCATCAATACAACCAAATTTATCAATTCTAAGTCCTATTCTATTTAAATAAACCAAAACCAAATTTAACCTACCATAAACCACAAAGCCATCCACAGACGTGCCAAACGAGCAGGGGAAAGGCAAGGAAGAGGTGGACAGCCACCGCTATAATGCTCATTGCTAAGCCAAGTTGTTCCCTGTTTCATATGGAAAGGAGCAGGGATGTGAAAGCGTTTTTCATACCCTGTTTAATAAAGAAGACTGTACCAAATCAGTAGCCGTTGCCGGCCATCCTCCTCTTGATGCGGATCACTCCGTACTTAACCCGTCTAAGTTTCACAGTTGTGCGAGGTCCCATGCATCAATACAACCAAATTTATCAATTCTAAGTCCTATTCTATTTAAATAAACCAAAACCAAATTTAACCTACCATAAACCACAAAGCCATCCACAGACATGCTAACCGAGCAGGGGAAAGGCAAGGAAGAGGTGGACAGCCACCGCTATAATGCTCATTGCTAAGCCAAGTTGTTCCCTGTTTCATATGGAAAGGAGCAGGGATGTGAAAGCGTTTTCCATACCCTGTTTAATAAAGAAGACTGTACCAAATCAGTAGACGTTGCCGGCCATCCTCCTCTTGATGCGGATCACTCCGTACTTAACCCGTCTAAGCTTCATAGTTGCGCGAGGTCCCATGCATCAATACAACCAAATTTATCAATTCTAAGTCCTATTCTATTTAAATAAACCAAAACCAAATTTAACCTACCATAAACCACAAAGCCATCCACAGACATGCTAACCGAGCAGGGGAAAGGCAGGGAAGAGGTGGACATCCACCGCTATAATGCTCATTGCTAAGCCAAGTTGTTCCCTATTTCATATGGAAAGGAGTAGGGAGGTGAAAGCGTTTTCCATACCCTGTTTAATAAAGAAGAGGACTACAAGATAGAATGAAACCGTTAATATACATACAAGGCAATATAACTCTCCTATAATCAAGGATCTCAAGTGCAAATCAAAATCAACAAGATAAATATCCTAATCCTAATCCTAATTATTATTATTAAATATGGCCAAATTTAGCATATAAGTAGGTAGCATATAAGATTGTGAGGTACTCCATTCAACACCAATGGGTTTTGGGTTGGATCCCACATCGGAAGTTGGTAGGGTTGTGCACCTCTCCAGTCTCCTCAAGTGATCTCACATCGGAAGTTGGGAGGGTTGTGCACCTCTCCAGTCTCCTCAAGGGATCCCACATCGGAAGTTGGGAGGGTTGTGCACCTCTCCCCGAGGGATCCCACATTGGAAGTTGGGAGAGATCCCACATCAAAAGTTGGGATGGTTGTGCACCTCTCCCCGAGAGAAGTCTGTGATTGTCGGTGTCAGAGTCTCGGTGTGGTCTTGGGCGGTCGGGAGAGATGGGCTACTTCACTCATCACCAATGGGTTTTTGGTTGGAACCCCATTTGCTTGTTTTCTATGCTTGAGGAGGGTTGTGCACCTCTCCCCGAGGGATCCCACATCGGAAGTTGGGAGGGTTGTGCACCTCTCCCCGAGGGATCCCACATCGAAAGTTGGGAGGGTTGTGCATCTCTCCCCGAGGTATCCCACATCGGAAGTTGGGAGGGATCCCACATTAGAAGTTGGGAGGGTTGTGCACCTTTCCCCGAGGGATCCCACATCGGAAGTTGGGAGGGATCCCACATCGGCAGTTGGGAGGGTTGTGCACCTCTCCCCGAGGGAAGTCTGTGATTTTCGGTGTCGGTGTGGTCCTGGACGGTCGGGAGAGTCGGGTTGTGCCGAGAGCCGCGTTCCGCACTTGGGGAAGTCTGTGATTGTCGGTGTTAGAGTCTCGGTGTGGTCCTGGGCGGTCGAGAGAGCCGGGTTGTGCTGAGAGCCGCGTTCCGCGCTTGGAGAAGGGTCCACCAACGAGAGACTTGAGTTGTATCACTATGCCCAACAAACAAGTCTGGCATGGAAGACCCATAAGCGAAGCAACCAATTCAAGTCAGCTAAACTTGAACTTTTGGTGAATGCAGTCAAACTTCTTACGTCATTAGCAAGCCGATGCCGAACTTTTGATGAATGCAATCAAACTTCTTACATCATTAGCAAGCCGATGCCGAACAATGATGTGAGCTTGCCGAGACGTGCAATTGCACTGCCGAACAATGATTTAGCGTTAATTTTTAGGTCGCGCGAAATTATTTGGAGGTGAAAGATCATAATCCAGTGCGAAACCGATTTGAAAACAGAAATTTTGAGCAAAGAAAAACAGATATTCGCAAAAAGATCAGGCACAGTGCAATTGCACTATCGCTTTGTCTAAAATCTTGTAGATGCATTTATGGGTTTGGAAAGTGATTGATCTTCATGTTTGAGTTGCTGAATTGCTAAGATGTTTAAGGTTTGTTTGGATGGCCATGTATTATAACTAATAATGTACAATCTATCTATATACATATACTAAAACCGATGCATTGTTACCTACGTGGCGGCGTGTAAGTGCATCTGCTTGCGTGGCGGCATGTGAGTGCTTCTCGCAAAACTTTTTTCCGTCAAAAAGGAAATCTAATAAAAATAATAAGATAGTTCTAATCTATATAATTAAAAATAATTATTTTATTTTACCATTAACTCATATAATTGAATAGATGGAGTAGCTTATAAAAGAGTAAATATTATATAAGGAAATAATTATCTATATAATTCAACGCAATAATAGTAATAAATTTGGCATATACAGATATACAAATTGCCATATATTATAAATAATATATCCAATGGAAGGTTTATATATAAATTGCACCATATGGATCAGACCCAATTGCCATATGGACAAATTTTACGGCGGGTCTTTGGGGTCTAGGCGGCTCTTAATTGGCGACCTTGAAGGCCTTGTCGGAAGGGCGAGGTAAGGGGTTTAGGCAGGGGTCTAGGCGGGGCTTGAAGGGTTTTTTTAGAACAGTGATCATAATTACCAAAAATATTAATAGATCCATAGTAGCAAATATTTGACAATTGGTATTTGATTTATATATCGATTATTTTTTGTGGAAAGAATTATTTATATCAAAATTAATTATTTCATAGTTATTTTATTTATATCTATGTTGTTTTTTAGTAGAACGAGTTATTGAGATATAGATTAATTTTAATCTTATATTTCTAGTTATTAGTTTAATTATCATAATGTAATTCATATTTATTTATTTTATTTTTTTCATATTTATAATAGGATTTCTTTATAGATAATAAATATAATTTTATAATATTGTGTTAACATATTCGTACAGGGGACGGGACATACACTAGTATTATATTATAATACATATTGTAACGCAATATTGTGAATTATAAGTCATAACACGTGACCATCCAAATAAACCCTTAATTGATGTCTTTAAATATAGTTTACCACATATTGGATCATTCTTGAATTTGTAAATAAAGAGTGGACATATTCGAGGTTCGAACTAGGAACCTTTGGGTATTACCCGCAAGTCCTTTCCAGTGAAACCATTCCAGAATAGTTCATATTGGATCCTCCATTAAGTGGTGCACCACGTAATTATTTATGCTATAATTATACCTTCAAAAAATATAAAAAATTATATTTATATTTTGTCTATTTAAATTGATATTTATAACAAAAAAATCATGCTTTGAAAAAAGATGATTGACTAAAAATCAATTATCTACGAAAATGATGTTTACATCTATATCTATCTATATATCTATCTATCTATATCTATAATATATCTAGTAAAAGTTGTGTTCAGCCCACCATAAATGCTATAATTGTGTTCTCGGTTATCCGCTTAACCGGTTATCCGCACGGTGGGATTAAATGTTGAATTTAATCTCACAACCTTGCTATAAAATATTGTGTAATCACTAGCTACCTTGCTATAATATCTTTGTCTCACATTCAAAATGTGGAGAACATTATATGTTTTTTGTTTATATGTAATGTTTTAAAAAAAACTTTGAGTTTTTTTAATAAAAATTTATCATATATAGTTTATACTATACGAATGTGTGGATGGGATAATTTATTATACCATCATCATAATCTTTTTATTACTATTTATTTTCAACTAATTTCAAAATATTATCTTTGTACCCATTCTTTATAGAATATATTATGATCTTAATCATACAAAATATTATATTTTAATTTGATTAAATTTCTATTATCCTAATCTATCGTTTGTTGATTGATATTGTTTTCAACTTTCATACTAATATTTTCTTTTTGTTTATTGTATTTTTTATAGTGTTATTGGTGAAAAAAGAAGAAGTACATATTGAGAAGTTTCATTGGTGAAAAAGAAGAAGCTCATATTGATAAATAAAATCTAAGGTGAGTGGTTGTAATACAATCCTTTACTTGAACTTTTAGTTTCTTTATTTTTTGTTTTGTTGGAATTTATTTTATTTTAATTTTTTTTTTGTGGAATCTCTTCTTTTTAGTTTTGAGTTGTGGTTAAGGTGTTTTAGACTCCTATTTTTATATATACAAAAATTCTATATTTTCTATGTTTTCCCTGTCACTTAAACTTTCCCCTATTTTTGTTTATTTGTTTGGTTTAATTTAATTTTTTTTATTGTAATTTCTTTATTATTTATATATGATTATATTTTTCAATTGTTTTTGTCGTTACTTTATATCATTTTATTATTTCTTAGTTTTTAATTATTCTTTAATTATTATTTTTCCCTAATAATTGTTATCTTTTTGACCGAAAATAAAATATAATAATGACAAAGTTTTGATTATATTTGTCTCATAATTTTATATTAATGCCACCCAACTTTTTTTATGTCAAATAAAGAATGACTATAATGGTCAAACAATGCTTTAAATAGGGCAGTCAAATGGGTGGAAGTTTTTTTTGTCAAATGAATAATGCATCACATTAATTTTACTTTTTAAAGATGATAAATAGGAAATTATAGTGGGTTAGTCCAAAGGTTGAGAGTTTTTCTTTGGTTAAATGCTAGATTTTTCTTATAAATAGTCAATTATTTCAATGTTCGTCAAACAAACGAGAGAGAAATCATATATTGTTAGGTGACACTTTTGTTCATCACTTTTTTTTTTCTTCCAATTTTTATTTATTTATGGCTTTAATATATTGTTCAATGCACTTTCTTATTTCTATTATGGTATTAGGCATGGTTTTATTTTTCATTTTTTATGATGCTACTTTATATCATATTTTATTTTGCATTTCTTATTTGTTGAAATAATATATAATTTTTAATTTTCTCTAATTCCTATTAGGTTTTGATGAACCATTGTTGCAAGAAGACTCATTTTTGAAGGTTTTATTCATCATTTATTTATTTTTCCCCTATTTTTGACTTTTTTTTTCCTTTAATTAATTTATTATTTATTGCACTTTCTTATTTATATAGTAGATTATATATGATTTTATTTTTCAACTGTTTTTGTTGTTACTTTATATCATATTTCTTATTTGATTAAATATTCTTTAATTATTATTTTTCTGTAATAATTATTTTCTCTTTGACCAAAAATATAATAAAATAATGATAAAATTTTTTATTATATTTCTCTCATATATTTATATTAATGTTTACCCAAATTTTTTATTTGAAATAAAAAATTACTATAATTGCCAATCAATGCCTTAAATAGGGTAGTCAAAGGGGTGAAAGTTTTTTTTTGTTAAATGAAACATACATCGCATTAATTTTACTTTTTAGAGATGATAAATAGGAAATTAAAATGGGTTAGTCCAAAAGTTGAGAGTTTTTCTTTGGTTAAATGTTGGATTTTTCTTATAAATAGTCAATTGTTTCAATATTATCTTCTAAAACTCAATTTTTTTGCAAACAAATAAGAGATGAATCATATATTATTAGGTGGAATTTTCTATTCCTTTTTTTCTTACAATTTTTTTTATTATTTATTGCTTTAATATATTGTTTCATTGTACTTTCTTATTTCTATTATGATATTATGCATGATT
This sequence comes from Persicaria tinctoria, assembly GCA_037127255.1. Taxonomy (NCBI): domain Eukaryota; kingdom Viridiplantae; phylum Streptophyta; class Magnoliopsida; order Caryophyllales; family Polygonaceae; genus Persicaria; species Persicaria tinctoria. The sequence goes on along the minus strand of JBANSL010000016.1, from coordinate 6,266,920 downwards.
TTATTTTTCAGTTTTTATGTTGTTACTTTATACTATCATATTTTATTTTGCATTTCTTAATTTTTTTATAATAATATAGGGTTTTTAGTTTTCTTTAATTGCTATTGAGTTTTTATGAACCATTGTTGCAAGAAGACTCATATTTGGAGGTTTTATTCATCATTTATTTGTTTTCCCCTATTTTTGTTTATTTTTTTCTATAATTAATTTATTTTTTTATTGCACTTTCTTATTTATATAGTAGATTATATATGATTTTATTATCTTTTTTTGTTATTTTATATCATATATTATTTCTTATTTGTTTAAATAATCTTTAATTATTATTTTTCTCTATTTTGATTTCTTTTTTTTTGTTGATATATGAAAAAACTTACAACCATGCACCATTGTTGGAAGAAGAATCATATTCACCATGGCGGGATCTTAACGAGAAATAAATATATTAATGGACCGATCTCTCTCTCTCTCTATTCAATTTATATTAATATGTCACATTTAGTTTAATGAGTGTGGTTGTAGTTGTAGTGCGTTGAAATATATGTCTAAGCACAGAGGTATATATATAAAGTAAAAAAAATATAAAAAAATACATGGAGTAGTTATGTACCTTATTTATTTACATTTTTCCTCCTATATACTTGCAAAATCTTTCACTTCATGATTGGAAGAGAAGAGCTCAAAATGTTAAGCTTATTTATAAATATATTATGGATGACTATAAATAATACTGAGCTTTCTTCTCAAATCTATATAAACCAAATATATTCATAATAAATTCAATTCCACGTAGTTTAACTATATATAATTATTTTTTTGATATAATTTCCGCTAATAAGAACCAATCATATAAAACTTTAATACCATATGATTTGATAAACTTTAATACCATATGATTCGATCTGATTAAATTATGTCCCGTGCGTATGCACGGGCATGCCCCCTAGTACCTTTAAAAATTGTGTCCCAAGGCCCCTTAATGGCTCTCATTAAAGACATTCTCATTTTTTAATAATTTTATTTTCATTTAATTGTATTAGTGTATTCATAAATGGTACTAACTTAAGAAAATTAATTATATTTTCCTAAATTTCTATGCTCAATAATAATGACCTCACCCACATCATTTTAAACCCCAATATATTTATGAAATTCATATCATCTGAATAACATATATTCATATAAAAATCAATTAATCCTTAATCTTTTATATCTATACGTATCAAAGCGTCTTTACAATCCCAATTTATGGATTTTTTTTGTTGAAAACAAATATTAAAAGTCTATTTTATCGATATATTTTGTTAGTTTTACTGTTTTAGAATCCTTAATGGATTTAAATTTTTAACATAATTAATAAATTAATTTTAATTTTCGCAACACAATTTCTAAAATATAATTATATAAGTAATAAAACATATAAGTTAATCCAAATTTAGCATGGATAATAATTTATTTCTTTTTTATGTCAAGTTTTTATACTATATATTTCTAATCTCCTAATTAAAACATGGTGAAAATTAATTAAAAAAATATTTTACTTTTGGTACCAATATATATCTTGATTATCACCATATATTATTTATCACATATTATTTTGGAGTACGTACTATTATGCGTGGATGAATTAGGGTTAATTACTTGCAACCCTTTATATAAATTATTGTCCATGCTAAATTCAAGACTCCAATGGCCACTAATTTGGACACTTTGAAGGGATATGAAACATTGGAAGAAAAAGCAAACGGTTAAATAATTTCAATTTTATTGAATTGATTGTCATAATTAAATTCAATGAACACCGTTACAAGCTCATCGGCCACTCAATATCTTTTTATAATATGTGATCAATGGAAAAGGGTATGGGGTAAAAATGTTAAAAACCAAAACAAAAAATAGAAGAACAAGAGCTCATAAAAAAACCAAGAGAGCTAGGAAAGGATAAACTCAAATATCTTTTTTTTTACTTTTTGGAGTCTACTTATTTATCTATACTCTGTATGTATATACCCTCTTTTTTTATTGATTTATTTTATATGCCAACAAAATGCTTTGAATTTCATATTTTTATTGATATAATTAAGGTAAATTCATTTAGTCTTTAATTTATTACAAAACATCAACAATGAAAAAAATCAAAGGAGAGCTAAACAAGAAATTAAAATTAAGAGTTTGGAATGAGAATCGTTGATTTTTTAAAAAGGTTATCAACACAATTACTTCAAATTGATAAGAAATGTGATTTTAACATTATAGCTACTTTGACAAGCCTTCAAATTTTCAAACACCAATAGCTAGGAAAAGAGGTGAAGAAACTGACCACTAACACTAAAAAATTCAAATTTATTATATACAATTTCTTTTTAAAAAATGTTAGTTAAATAAGGGCATTTCGATTATCGAATAAAAAATATCACTGAAAACTTGAAATTTTAGTTGTAAAATAAAAGTTGGTGCTTCAATTGATCGAATACCTTATATTATATAAGGTGTTTTTGTTTTAAAAAAATTAAAAGGTGTTTTTTATTAAACAAATTATTTTACAAGGTGTCTTCGATCTTGAAGAAAAAACTCATAAAAATATAAAGATTTAATAAATAACTTAAACCAAATTATCAAGTATATAAAACCAAGATTTACACATATATTGTTTAAATTAGTCAATGAGATGATATAAAATAAGCTATTAAATAGGCTTATAAAATACTAAAAAAACTTATATTTACGTCCCGTGCATAGCACGGGTATACCTTGGCTAGTGCTAATAAAAAAATTTAGGGTAAATTGTATAAAACCACCTCTTAAATAGGGAGTTTTGCGTGAAACCACATCTTAAAACGGAAATTGCAGAAAACCACCATTTAAAATCGTTTTCTTTGCAAAGTCACACCCATCACCAAATTTCCATTAATTGAATATTAAAGTGCATGAAAAATAAATTATATCCGTTGTTTTTATTATTATTTTACTTTATCCAATCGGTATTAATTAATTTTTACCTTTTTAACATGTTTTTTCAAAAGTAATTTTTTCATATAAAATATCATTTTTTATATATAATTTCACACTTATTAATAAAAAAACTATAAAAATAGATATAATTGATGTTTTGTATATTTTAAAAAGTGTATATTACTAAAGGGATACTTGAAGAAAATAAAATTTAAAAAATATGATATTTCATATAGTTTTTATTACTCTAAAAATATGTTCACTATTCCACATACATTTTTAGAATAATAAAAACTATATGAACCATTATTTTTTTTAAATATTTATTTTCTTCAAATAGCCCTAGTATTACATTTTTTAGATGTATAAAACCTAAATTGCAATTCAATTTTTTATAGAGTTTTTTTGTAAGCATGAAATTAAAAATAAAAATAAAATTGATATTTTATGGTGTTTTTTGCTTTTGAAAAAACGTCAAAAAGTTTAATACTCCCTCCGTTTGAAATTATTTGTCGTTTGACTTTTCGGCACGCTTTTTTAAAAGCTAAAAACTCTATAAAAGATAATGTTTTTAATTAAATTTTTTTCATAATCTTATACTTACTACTTATATGTATGAAATTATATAAAAAAAATTAATTAAAAAAATATATTTTATATAGTTTTTATCTCTTTAAAAAACGTGCACTACAAGACAAATGACAAATAATTTCGAACGGAGGAAGTATCAACTAATACCAATTGAATTGAGTAAACCAATAATAAAAATAAGGGGTATAATTGAATTTCCACAAACTTTAACATTTAATTAACGAAAATTGGGGGATGGATGTAGCTTTGCAAAGAAAACTGTTTTAACGGATGGTTTTTCGCAAAACACCCTATTTAAAGGGTGGTTTTCTACAATTTTGCCAATAATTTAATTACATATCGACTCATTATGTTTCAAAACGTGTATTTCTAGCCAAAACAACGTCTTATAGACTAAAACGACGTTATTTTCTTCATTAAAAGAGGAAAAATATATGACTATAAACGATGTTGTCTTAAACTAAAACATTGTCGTTTCAAACCACGGCATTAGATCGACCATGAACTCTGGCCCCTCCGATAAAAAAATCATGGCTCTTATTTAGGCCCATCCGTTTTTGTCTTGGGCTGGGCCCAAACCTTTTCTTTATTGGCCCACCCCTTTGGTTAATATTACTCCCTTCGTCCACTAATAGGTGTCGTTTGACTTTTCGACACGTTTTTAATGAGTTAAAAACTATATAAAATATTAAATTTTTTATTAATTTTTTAAAATAATTTTAAACTTATAGCTGTATAAAATTATAAAAAAAATCAATTAAAAATTTTATATTTTATATAGTTTTTAGCCGCTTAAAAAATGTGTCAAAAAATCAAACGTCACTTATTTATGAACGGTAGTATTTAATACATTATTGAATACAGCAAAAGGTTGTCGTTACACTTTCAGATGGATGCATGAATGATCCACCGACCTTTGGCAGACTCTCCTAGTAGAACCAAAACAGTAAACACTACACTACACTACACTACACTACTCCCCTAATTTATGGCCTTACCGAAACGGCAAAAACATGAAAGAAAGAGCGACGGTGACACGTGGAAGGCTGTGAGTGGTGAGATCTGGAAGGGGCGGCAGTACGTGTTAATGTGTTATCACCCCCCAACAAATGAGTTGTGTATATATAGGAATCAGATAAACAACACCCGTTACAGGAAACTCAAATCTCCCAAACTCTCAAATTAACTACACCAAAAGTAACGGAAACAAATATGGAAGATGATGGTATCGAAAGGGAGGCCATGGAGGATTCCACCGTGACCACAACACCGACGAAAGAACCAGAGGCTGTAGAGAAAGCCGACGAAGGCGACGGAGGAGGCATACTCGATAATCTCGTCTCCAATCTGACCTCCCCCAGGGCCTCCAATCCCATCGATGTCGACTTCTTTGACGCCTCTGACGTCGAACACCAAATCGAGAACTTGCAGGATCATCCCGGTGGCGCCAGTGGAGTGATTGACAACATAGTGTCACATTTGCCTGATCTCTCTATTCCAGGTAACCAGTTTCTCCTCACTTGTGAATATATAATATATGTGACATTATATACACATTGTGTGTAACGAGAGTTTGTTAGTTTGATTGGGAATTTCATCGATCAACTTGTGATTTCGTGACAGAGAATGCCGAACCATCCTCCGACGAGGCTTCTCTTCTCATCCATTCCATCATTCACGACTAGCTCCAAGTTGTGCTCTTTTAGCCTTAACATTATGTGTAACTTTTTCTTCAGTTTTTTCCCTTGTGTTTTTGGTACGAGTTTTTAGACTACTATGTTTGGATGTAATTATAGTTAGATTCCTTTACTTCTCAGTTATTTTACTGTCTTTGGTTGAACTATCTTTTATTCGGGAAACTGGGGGAAAAAACAAGATCACTCTTGTAAAGCCAATTTATTCATTAATCTTTTCGATAAATAGGGGACAGAAATGCAATTTAACTGGAAAATAGTTGAGTTTCAGCCAAGCTTAGCAATACATATTGCAGCTTATATATTTTGTTAAGTGAATTTTTGTTGTTCCTGAAAAATTCAGAGTTTTTTTTTAGATAAGACATTGCATTATTTAAAGCAATTACACATATTTATCTCAAGATTGAAGGGAATTCTTCTAGATTATGTTCACAAACTAAACCATATAACTATGGTGTACTTAACAAACTTTTTTCCTAACAACATGGAAAGCTTTATTCATAAAACGACGATGGTGCTTCTTGTGATATATTCCACTCGATAATGCAACAGACTAGAAAGATCATACAGCTCCATTGCCGCCCTCGTGTAGAAGCATTTGGTCGAAGTGCCAAACACCTGCAATAAGATTTTTTTATGTAGTTAGTTCTGCACATTTTATTTTTTTGTTAGTTTTGTGTATATGTATATCAAGTCACATACCATGCCCCTTGCCAACTACTCGTAGTTGAGCAACATACTCCGCAATCTTCTTAATCGCCTCCACCTGAAGAAAGCCAAGGCAATCACAGTTTAGAAAGAGTCATCCAAAGTTTATTTAGCTACTACAAAGTAGGAATCATTAATAGTTCACAGACCTGCTCAGTTAAAAACTCGCCCTCTATAAATTCTTGCAACTGTGTGTCATTGTTTTTATCTGCTACCTGTTGAACAACCAACAACGGTACCGTTGAAACAAACAAGGAATTGTGTTGTTGAATCCTGAAAATTACGCGAGTTTGTTTGATAAATTGAAGGTTCTTAGTTCTTACACTGTGCAAATTAAGCAGCTTCTCATTCACAAGCTTCTCCAAAGAAAGTGCCAATTGCATAGCTGAAGCAAAAAATCCAGAGATGATTACTCAATGCTTAGTTGAATTGACAAATCCTAGACAAGAGCTTACCATGAAGTGCATCTCCTTTCTCGGCATGTTCAAATTCCGAAGGAGGCATCAGAATGGAGTGAAGCTTTACTCTTCCTCCTCGCATGTTCTGATCACAACCAACAAATAGTTTCATTTCCATGGATTAGATACTTGGTATTTCATACACATCCTGAGACTCAGCAGAACAGAAAATAAATACCTGGTATTTCATCAGCTTCTCGGCATGATCTCTTTCTTCTTCGCTTGACTCCTTGAAAAATCTAATTTCAATAGAAGCACCATGAGATACATATGATATTTTCAGGAAAAAAAAGAAGAGAGAATTTGCGAGTTCTTTTGCTGCTTACTTGGCTAAGCCTCTGAGAGCAATGTTGTCTCTGTCGAAGTAGGCGAACAGCGAATGGTACACATAGGATACGGTGTACTCCACACTGTCAAAATATTTTACAGTTATTTTTATAACATGTTTGGCTCAATTTATGAGTCTTTAGTCTTTAACTATTCCAAAACATGAAGATGACACATTTTGAGTCTCGATCTACCACTCATAGTCTAATTCTCATATACAGTTTTTCTTAATTGATAATTTTTCCGCAATAAAAGGAAAACATAGTGATGGAGTTACTTTATTACAACCCCACCAAATTCAGATCACATATTTATGTACTTAATGTGAGGAACTATGAGCTTGTGTAAATAAGTGAAAAAGCTTAGGAACTTTTATGTAAATAAGGAAACTATTGCACGAAACGATGTCGTTTAAGCCATCACCATTAAACAGGTTGTTGAATTTTCTTCTTTGTGTTCTTGATGAATTTTCCTAAAGCTTCTCATCGATTTCAGTACATTTAGAAGCTTTTCTGCCTTTTCAGGAACCATTGACATATTTACATATCTTTATGTGGTTGATGATATGAGTAATTTGATTGCTTTAATCTCACTGCAGATATGACCATTTTCAAAAGGAAACAAACAAAACCTCTTTCTATAATTAAAGATCACCAGAAAGAATGAGTTAGGATCTCAAAGATCCAAGCGCTGTCAGATCACAGACACCTCACAAACAGATGTATCCGATCATCAAAGTGAACTACACATGACCAACACATCATATAAACAGACAATCAAATCGACAGAAGTTACTAATCGGAGAGGAAGGAACTCACTTGATCTGCTCGTTAATGGCGGCTTCGCACTCGTCCGCGTACCTCTGACGCGCCAGAGAGGTGTCCAGGGAACTCGGAACGATGAAACTGTCGCTCTTGACCTCCTCAAACGGCTGGAAAACCAGGCCGGTAAGAGGCGGGGGATTGCTGCTCTCCTCCAGAGCAGCAACAACCAAGCCACTCGATCGCCGCCTTAATCGCTTCAAAGGCAAAGACGAGAAGAGGGAGAATCGGGAGTTGGAAAGGTCAGGAATCATGGAGCTCATCGGAATTGGACTCGCGGAGAGCCTCCCGTCGGCCGCGACGGTGAGAGATGAAGCCGAAACCGATGCAGAAATCATTGTGAGAGAGAGAGGAGGAGGAGGAATCAATGGCGGATTGAGATCTGTGGAGATTGGTGGCGGAGTGTGAAACAGAACAGACCACACAAAGGGGCTTTTTATAGACTTTTAGGAGTAAATGAAATGAGGGCCGTTGGATGAGATGTTAAGTGGACGGCTGAGATGAAAAGATTGACTGAGGCGTGTGGCGAGCTCGTGGAAGATAGGAATCCTCGGAAATATCCGATAACGTTACCTTTTTGACTACATTTATTTATTTATTTTTATTTGACTAATAATTCATATGAAGACGAATGTGAGGTTTACCCTCATGATAATTTTAAAAGTCATTTTTAGCCATGATAATATATAAAAAATATGCATCTAGAATTAATTAAAAATAATATTTGCATATGTATTTTATAGCCAACTTAATGCGGAGTAAGTTATTGTATGGAATCATGTATTCATGTGAAGTGTGGGATAAAAGTTATTGTATCAAATTATATGAAGAGGGTTGAATCATGATAATTGTGAATGATATAAATCGAATTAGGAGGACTGTTTTTGAATTGTACAAAAAACGAAAATTCATGAGAGAAGTATTATCTATTGGTTTTAAGACACAACTTTACTCGGAGTATGTGTTAGACTATTACACTTCATCTCTCACAGGTCCTAAGGACTTCAGTACTAACCAATTGCCCGTTAACAATAGAAAATGAAACAAATTTATACTTTCCGTCCCTTTTTATTTGTTTTTTTTACTATTTATGCACGTTTTTAAGGGGATAAAAACTATATAAAATATTTATTTTTTTTAATAATATTTTTTAAAAAAGATTGAATATTATTAAAAAAGATGGAATATAATATTATTAGAAAATATTGAATTAAAAAATAGATATTTTATATAATTTTTACCTTTTAAAAAAAACTTGTCTGTTTTGAAAATGTCAAATGAAAAGGAAGAAAGGAGTAGTAAGTTTTGAAAATGTCAAATGAAAAGGAACAAAGGGAGTAGTAGTGGAGTACTAGATTTTCACCATTACTTAATAGGCAATGGGGCTTATTTTTTGCCAGGTTATTGCAGAGTAAACCTGAAATAATCATCTTACAATGTTGATTGAAAAAATCATTTGAAAGTTAAAAATCAAATCAATTAGATAGGGTGACTGATGAGAGTTACAAAGTTTAAGCCAAGTGACAGTTTACAGTGGTAGGTAAATCACAATTACCCCATTGGATTTTTAAGATTGGATTCTTGGTACAACACAAACGTGATCATCCCTGACAAAAAATACTGGAAGAAACATTACACAAACATCAGTCAATTGTCCTTGCAATAAACACTGTAAGAACAAATCATCTTAAGCCAGAAAAGCTAAATCTTCCATTGACCTCAGAACTTGTCGATCTCGACGCCATCTCGGAGGGCCTCGTAGGCGTCTCGGCTCCTAGCCTTCTTCACCCCAGCTGTGACATAAATCTTGGACTCTTCGGTAGAAATGCAGGTCACCTTGACCCAGATCACCACCTTGGTCTTCATCCCTTCTATGTCTGCTAGCTTCCCTTTCTCGAGATAACCAGTCACGGTGTTGGAGAAACGCAATACGGATGAGTCCTTGTAGCCCACGTCGCAGATTTGGGGTACATACACTGTGATCTTCCCGGTTTTCTCGTCGAACTCATAGTGGGTAGCATCACGAGGGAAGATCCCCACTGGTATGTCGTACTCCTTTAGAAGCTCAGGCAATGGTTTCTGCATCTTCCCTAAAATTTTCACCAGCATGAACACATGAGTACATTACCAATCTGGGCTATTATGCAGCAAGTTAATGGTGATATCATAGACGTTTACAATATATAAAATGAGATTTTTTTCCTACACCTACATATATCAATCAGTCAATAAAGACAAGACAGTTTATATGCGTGTGCGGAGATAGATCTGCTTGTAGTATAGAACATCCAATTGAAAGAAAGATCGTACTCAAAAAGGTTTATGCATAAATTCCATAATGGACTAAATGACTAATATTACGCACGAAGACTTTATTAATCTAGTAATCTTTAGTGTCATTGTCCGCTACTCCACCAATCCAGCAAAACCCAGACAAACAAAGACATGATAATTCGCACAAGCTCATTTTTCCATACACTCATTCCAAAGATGCCTCTCCTATCACATGCTTTAATGCCCTCTACTTTTGATTATAGAAACACATAACATTGACATGATATTAAACAAGCATCACCATCATCGCATAACAATATGCCGAAAGTATAGAAATGACCTTTGTAGCAGGGACATATCAAGCATCAATTCTGTACATGTTTCCATGTTATACAAGCTTTAGAAGTTTTTTGGAACTTTGCTGACTAAAGAACAAGTGAAGGCAGAAACAGAATCAGCCTGTCCAGAAAGGCAGAGGCCACTGATTCCTTTCCGCTAAATGTCTTTGCATTGTTTGCCTATCCTAACAATATAGTAACCAAAGATTCACATCAAATTCCAGAGAGCAACATGTGTGTTTTCTAATCAACTTTCAAAACAGGCATCAAGCTCAAAAGAGGAAATAATTGATGGTTTAACTGATTAATCAGATTCAAGAAACACTAAACAACATTATCAAGAGAAGTAACACTCATGAAGGTTTCAACTTCTTGATTCTGACAGTAGCACTGGCAAATGCAAATATACTCTTTCAAAAAGAACACAGAATGATAGCAAACCTTTGATCTTATTCACAAGCCATTTGGTACTCCCTCCAATGCTGCTTGACAAAGACTAGTTATGAACAAAAGAAAATCAGTATTATTTCAGACTGCACTATTAAAGACTCGTACACCGTGCTCTTCGTAAGCACTTATCATATAAAACCAGGACAGGATCAAGTAGAATTAACTTTTAAACACATAATGGATGTAGAAAACAAAAATCATGATTGGAATGTTTGGTGCAGAAATCTACAACTTAATAAAATCTGCACGTATATGACAAGAATCAAGACCGTAAGAAAATAAGATACTATATGCACATGGGCAGTTAGGATAGAAGCCTCTAGGATAAGAATTACTACTATAAATAAGGCCTTGAGCCTCTTAGTAAATCATCCAGGACTTTCCTTGTTTAGAGAAATAGAGGCGTATCAGCCTTTAGGCCTGGCGTATCTGCCTTGGTGTTGGGAGTATCTTCCCTTTGTTTCCCTATTCCCAATCAATTGCAAGAGGTTTAACTCGGTTTATCTTTTAATTTTTATGTGTTTGTGTGTGAACCTGTCTTAGATATACCTAATCCAGATACCGATTCAAGATGAATCATCTTGCACAACCATAAAAATGTAAAATATCCCATTAGATCAACCAGATATTGTACAACTCGCCTTCTAGTAACTTGTTCGAGTTGAGCCAAAAAAGGAAATTTTTGCCGTTTTAGCTTGGAAATATCGAGTTTAGTTCAAATAGAGGGAGAGAAGAACCCATCCAATCGTAGTATTCACATGCAAGAATATCCCAACTCTGCGATGTATTTGTATCTTTCAAACTGGTATACATGCTACCTTTACAGTGAAGGCACTAGAATGATGAGAAATCACTCCCCGTAACTGTTAGAACCTCTACCAGTGACAGTGTCCTCCCTCAAACATTCACACTTTATTTATTTAAAGAAGAATGGATTATTTGCCAAAAACAATCACAAATGAGCCTAAAAATATGTATAGATATGCATTACATCAAACTAAAAACAGGTTTTCTCCACATTATCCAGTATCCATGATAAGAATTAATCAACAAAAAATGTGTTCCAATCACGACTAGCAACAAATAACTAAATTCCCCAGCATTAACATTTATCAGCACATATATCTGTAAAATCATCAAAACTGAACATTACGAGAATCTTTGATTAAAGGATCTCCCTGCATTCTAAAATTAATATTGAGCAAAACACTCCCTTCTGAAAAAATCTCTACAATTCCAATCTCTGACATCTATAGGGCTCTTCGAAGATCACAAAATCAAGCTACAAAGGGAATGAATTCGATAAATCAATACACTAAAATCAGAGTACAACTTCTAAATCAAACCTAAAACCCCCAAATCCTCTCAAAACCTAGCGGATCATAACCCCTCCCAAGTCCCAACCAACCTAGTGCCACTTCACCCCAGGCCGGGAAAACCCTAAAACCGAAAGTGAATTACACAGTCCGCAAAATTTGATCAAATAAAAACCATTTCGAAAGAAAGGCTGAGAATTTGGAAGGTAATGGACTCACATTAATGTCGTCTCCGACGGAATTGAACTCCTTGCTGGCTTTTTTACCAATCCAGTACGATCCAACCTTGTTCAATATTTGATCCATCTTGATTCTATCCCACTATCACTGCGATCAGCCGAACTGCTCTCTCTCTCCGGCACCGACGAAGACGATAGAAGAGAGGAGTGAGAGAGATGGGTAATCGGAATCGGGTTCGTCAGAAAAAGTGACGTCTTCGATCCCCCATTTTCGTAAATTCGGATTTTGGATAAACTAGTGCTTTTGTAAGTTTGTTGGACATATTCAGTATTTTTCATAGTATTTTCGGCCGAGTATTTTTTTTTTTTTTTGAAGCAGATAAGGATTAGGAAACACGTCTACGAGCCGGCATCTTCCCTAGCGCGTCCGAGCGGACGAGAACACGAAGTTCTGGATCATTCGTGAAGCTATCATCGGCAGGGACAGTGTGGGCCAGACGTGCAATCCTGTCGGCCACTCCTTTAGAATCCCTGAAAATATGACGAATAGCAACATGAGAGAAAGAATCTAAGTCCACTTTTACATCAGCCATCAGCAGCTCGATCTCCCAGGGGCTGGACCAGTCCCCTAGCAGAGCTATTATGACGACCAAAGAGTCCCCTTCGATTAGAAGTTTCTTAAATCCCATAGAGATTGCCTTGGAGACCCCCATCCGAAGACCCATGGCCTCGGCAAAAACAGCGGAGCTATTATTACACTTTCCCGCCCCTAATGACCGTACTTCACCCAAATGATCTCGAATCACAAAACTGCAGGTACCGCTCCCCGACTGGCAGTACGACCCATCGAAATTGAGTTTGTAGTAACCTAAAGGTGGTTTTCTCCAAGTCTCGTTCCTGGATTTTTGTCCTCTCATATTTTGAGGCTTATCGGTTGTAGATCCCGGGTTAATTTTCTTCCTCTGGTGAGGAGGCGCATCCTCGTCCTCAATTCGAGCACACCAAGCCCTGTAAGTCGATTTGCAGAAGACAGTAATCGCCTGAACCGAGGCGTTTGGTATATGTTGAAAACCCGTTTGATTTCGGAAGTACCAAATACCCCACCAAGCAAAAGCCAGCTTTGTGAAAGTATTGGTTCCTAAATTGCTGTGAATGTCGTTTAGCAGCCGATTGGGTTTTGTATCTAAGTCGAGGTCAGCCTCGGAGGGATGGTTTATACTTAACGATTTGGTGATCGACAATGTCATTGGGCACTGAACCAAAATATGACTAGTCGACTCGGTAGTACAACCGCAGAATAAACACCCTGATGGTACAGAAACATGAGACCTTTGCAATCTGTTAGAGGTTGGTAACCCATCACGTGCAATTTTCCAAAGGAAATGCCTTATTTTGTATGGAACGTCCAGTTTCCAAATCCAGTTACAGTCGAAATTTGTGTCGCCCCCATTATTTGGTATGATCTTGGTTGCCGCAGCCGTGGAGAACCCGCCATCTTTGCTGGATCCCCAGTAAAGTCTGTCAGAGAATCTGTTATGGGGAAGGTGAGTCATGGAGATTGTTGATATGATATCCAAGTCAAGAATGCCTTGTAAGTCCGTTTGAAGTTTCTGGGTGTTCCAAGTGTTGTTGTCAGTAATAAATCTGGCAACCGGCCAAGTTGCTAATTCATCCGTTATTGACTGAGTAGTCATTTGATAGAGCGGTTTTTTGCAGACCCAGTTGTCTTTCCAGAAATTGACTGTCTTTCCGTCTCCGATTGACCATTTGAGGCCCGTTTTGAATAGTTCTGTGAGAGAATTTAATTTAGCCCATTGCCAAGAAGTGTTCCCCTTCTGTTTGTAATTTAGGAGTGGAACCCCTTTTAGGTACTTGCCTGCAATTACCTTAGTTCAGATATTATCTGGTTCGGCGATAATCTTCCACAACAATTTCATTTGTAGTGCTATATTCATTGTTTCGGCTTTGTAAATTCCGAGGCCCCCGTGTAGGGTATCCGAGCAAGTCTTGTCCTAGCTCACTAGTGGTGTATGATTAGTGTCTTTGTTCCAAAAAAAATTTCTGTATATCTGGTCAAGTTCGTGTAGAATTTTCTTGGGTAATAAGAACGCTTGCATGAGGAAGAGTGGTTGGGTTGACGGGTTGGCTTTGATTAGTACTTTCCTTCCTTCGGCTGAGATAGATGAGGCTTTTCATTTAGTCAGTTGTAGCTTTGTTTTGAGGATGATATCCGTAAAGGTGTTTTTGTTTACCCGCCCATTGATAATGGGACATCCTAGATATTTCTCTAGATTTTTTGCATGTGGGATGCCCATAGCATCTGTGACCGTGTGAATGGCAGTGGTTGAAGTGTTAGGTGATACCTGGAAACTGGATTTATGTAGATTGACCTGTTGGCCCGAGATTTGACAGAAACGCTGTATTATGTTTGAGAACTCAAAACAAGTCGATTGGTTTGTCTTGCCAAATAGCATGATATCATCAGCGAACGCCAGGAAGGGGATCTTCACGCCCCCCCTACCGAGGGTGAACCCCAAGTCTTTAGAGATATTTGAACGTTGTTGTAGCGTTCTGGCTAACACCTCGGCTGTAAGGATAAATAGGAAAGGCGATAGAGGGTCGCCCTGTCTGAGGCCTCTTGTCGGGAGGAAAATCTTCGACGGTTCATCATTTATAAGCACTGAGTACGAAACCGTTTGTACACATTCTTTGATCCAAAGGACAAATTTCTGGTCGAAACCGAATTTAGTGAGTGTCGTGAAAAGGAAGGGTCATTCGATACGGTCATATGCCTTTTCCATGTCTAATTTGACAGCCATATAGCCTGTCTTAGCTTTAGTTAGTCGAAACGAATGGAAAATTTCGTGAGCAATGAGGATATTGTCCTGGATGGACCTGCCTTTGGTGAAAGCACTTTGTAAAGGATGTATTAGTTTGTCAAAAACTGTTGTTAAACGTGCAGTCAGTATCTTGGAGATGATTTTGTAAACTGTAGAACAGAGGTTGATTGGCCTGTAATGACCCACATTTTGAGGATCGTCATTTTTCTGGATGAGTGTGATGAACGTGTGGTTTATTTGTCTTAGCATCTTGCCGCTCGAAAAGAAAGCTTTGACTGCTTTTATAATGGAAGGGCCCACAATGTGCCAGTATGTTTGGTAAAACCTGCCGGCATTCCGTCAGGTCCTGGTGCCTTATCGGCTCCAACTGAAAAAAGTGCTGACTTAATTTCTGTGTTTGTGACGGGCGCTGTCAGCATTTGATTTTGTTGATCAGAAATTTCATGGTTGATTACTGTAAGGTCCTCGTTGCAGGACATATCGTGATTGTATGACGACTTGAATCTCCTAGAGAAACTGGTAACAAATTCATCTCTGATTTGGTCATGATCAGAAAGGATCAGTCCCGAATCAGAGGTCAGGAATTTTATCATCTTCCTGCCGCGTTTGGCCGTAGCTATTCTGTGGAAATAACTTGAATTTGTATCGTTTAATCGTATGTGTTTAGCCTTAGCCCGCTGACTCCAATATCGACGTTGGAAGTCCAGCATACGCTCACGTTTATTGAGCAAACGCCTGTGTTTCGCGTTTAGATCCTGGGTTGGATTGGCAATTAGTGTTTGTTGTATCCGTAGAAGGGCTTCATCTGTCTCAAAAATTTGTTTGTGGATATTGTGAAATGTACGTTTATGCCAGCTTTTAGCTAAATTTTTAAGAAGACTCATTTTTTTAACTAGTTTAAACATATAGGATCCGTTAGGATTCAGTCTCCATGCCTGCTTTACCAGGTTTGAGAATTCCGGTTTGGTCGTCCAAGCCATCTCGAAACGGAAAGGACTCCTGTTGATCTTAGACGGTGATCTCAAATCGAGGGAGATGGGAGCATGACCGGAGTTTGTGAATGGATGGATTCGGACTCGTATTCCATCGAAGGCTGCAACGATTTCGTTTTGCGCTAGTAAGCGGTCCAGCTTGGCGTAGCTATTGTTCGGCATATCCGTTTTTTTTTTTTTGCCAAGTATAACTACCCCCATGGGTTGGTACTTCTGTTAGCTGAAGTGATTGTTTGATATCATGAAGTCGTTTAAACCTTGCATGAGACGGGTAGGCGCCCCCCAATTTGTCTTCTGGTTTAGAGATCTCGTTAAGATCGCCAATAATGCAGAAAGGTATGTTAAGATTGGTTGCGTAACTGGTAAGGTTATCTCAAAACTCGTCTTTTGAGCGATGGTCCGGTGGTGCATAAACCACAAGTATAGCAATTAGTTTGTCGATAGTTTTGTGAGGATAATTAATGTGAATAAGTCTATGATTGACTGAGATGAGAGTAATATCACCCTCTGACATAGGAAGGTCCTTCCATAGTAAGCATATACCCCCCGAAAAAACCCTAGCAGGGTCGATAGCCATGTGAGCAAACCCACATTAGTCTTGGTCTCAAGCAGAGCCAGAACATTGATGTAATTGTTTTTACAGAACAGTTTCGTGTCAGTCCAGAAGTTCCTTCTCCTCATCCCCCTACAATTCCATGAACATATATTCATTTAAAACCTTTTTCGATGAATCCTGTACGGAGCACATAAGCCTTCGTAGGGCGTTTGGTTTGTAACCTAAATTTGGCATTGTTTGTAGCTTTTGATTCCAAAATTTGACAAGTAATACGAAGCTTTCTGGGCAAAGTCCAAACTAAAGGTAAAAACCATGCAACATTTAAATTAACATGAATCAATTGGAATTTTAGTGAGTTAGATAAGCAAGTAACTCCCTTAAGGTACATGGTTGACAGTGTAGCTTGGTACACAATAGTTGTATTAACGTAATACAATTTAAAAGGGCAATTATGCCATAGAATTAGACTTGTAATAGTCGGATGTATGGTAGTACAAAAGTATTGTTCGATCGGTCTTGCCTTGTAAGGCTTATGTATCGGTTTGGCTGGTAGGTTTATCTCAAGTGGTAAGCATACTCGTGAAGCTTGTTTCTCCGCCATTGTGTTGTTGTCCCCGCGCCACCAAAAGATTGCCTGCCCTTCACGCCTTGACACTGACAGCAGCTTCCAGCAGCAACCCAACACCCATCTGCCACTGCACCGTCGAGGAGAAACCCTGCAACAGAAGACGGAAAACAGCAGCAAAACAATAGAGGAAGCAGCAAGCAAAAGTAGAAACGATGCATTGCAGGCATAACGATTGTAACTCGACATAGGGTAATAAAGAAACGCAATGGTGTACACAAAAGGCCCATAGTTGGGCATAAAACTTGTAATTGAATATTTCGGCATAGGAATCCTCGTAAACGAACATCCATGCCCAAAATGGATAAAATAATTGGTGATCACATTCAGGACTTGATAATGAGTAAAAATGCTAAGCATTACACCGAAAGGAGAACTTGGCACCGGTAAGTGCATGAGCCGGACAAGTGAAAATACATTAGGAGTGGTCCTCCAAACTCTTGTGAGGCAGCTTGTCGCCCTGGTAAGGCTTCCCGTCCTATAAGACCTGAGATGCTGATTAAGCTCATTTAAAAGAAGTTGTAAGCAAACAAAAGGACAGCAGAAGGGAGATCTCCCATAGGTACGAGCCTGTAAGGCTAAAGACATCAGGTGCACAAGGTCTGTGCGTGTAAATTCCTGCCGAAGAACATGGGAACCAGGCAAAACCAGACTGAGTAAGCAATAAACCCAGCTCAACACAAACCAATAACCCAACCAGGGAAAGAACACACTTAAACGTCGAGAGCAATCAAGAGTAAACCGATAACTACAATTATCGCAAACGTCAATCGGTAAATAGGCGGCAAACCCAGAGAAAACTAGTTGCAAGTGGGTGTAAATCCGACAATTAGGATGACTACACTGTCGTGTGGCCGAATTACTGGTGTACTGGAGTACTTGCATCTCAAACGGAGATAAAGAGGGATTGTGAATCCAAAGACTAAGGGAAAGTTGTGATATACAATAATAAAATTGGTAGGCAAACATGGGTAAAAGGGAGTCGAGAGTAGCAGGACATAGACTTACAAGCACAGAGACGACATGAGACGCCCGGATCCAGCCATAGGAGGATCCGACTCGCGCAACCACCCAATCGAACAGCCAGCCCTTCCACCTGTTAAATCGGCGCCAACCGACAGGGGAGCACCATCCTCTCCCATTCTTCATTAATTTTTTTATGCAAGTTGCAAACGGTCTCTGCCAGTAGCTATTCGACAACGGCGAAATCGAAACCGATACCTCTGCCGCATCACTACCAATGAACAAACACGAGGGATTCGTGATGTAAACGAGCAAGCAAGGAGTTGGGGTGCCTTTAGGCAAAGAGGAGTAAGAATCCAATTGATTGGAGTTGCTGGGAGGCAGGTCGTCGGCGGCGAGAAGGCCAGGCGGTAGGGACTTAGGGCTGTTACAGGGCGGCTGCGCACAAAAGGAGGAGGGAAAGAGAAGGCGCGTGGAGGCGCGTTCCTTCGGTGAAAAATGGTGTTCCATTAGGTTTTTTTGTTTTGTTTTGTTATTCATTGTTATTTTCGGCCGAGTATACCACACAAAACACTCGACGCAAGTCAATTTTTTTTATTTTTTTATTAGGAAATAATTCGAGAGTTATGCATACCTGGCAACTCGAGAGGCCGACGAAGTCGGCAGACGGTGAAATTGTCTATACATATATAAAAAGGTGCAACAACTACAAAGTGGGAGGCGTAATCCCGGACGAGCAAGTGAGATACGCCCGTACACGCTGGAGACAACGTAGACTAAAATCCGGTGCCAAGCATCCCCGGGCGGCGACACCGTTGGCAAGCGGTAAATCAGGAGCTAGTCCTGTGGGCAGTGAAGACGATCCTCCAAGGAATAGCCTGACGCGGAGTCGCCTCGATACACACTACCACGACCCCAGCCAACCACACCGGTTGTCAGAGCTCCAGCACGGAAGAGGAACTCCAAGCAACAGGGATCATAACCCAGAACCACCCATGAAGATGCGCACCATTATTCCCATTCACACGAATGAGAATTTATTTAAACCCTAACGGGATTTTCAAGCCCTTACGGGATTTATGCCCTTTCGGGAAGGTTCAAACCCTTTCGGGTATTTTTTATTTTTTTTTATTTTTTTTTTCCCACCTCAAACCTTGGGCCCCAAGGACCCGAAGCTTGGGCCCGAAGGACCCGAAGCTTGGGCCCCAAGGAACCGAAGCTTGGGCCCTAAGGATCCGAAGCTTGGGCCCCAAGGACCAAGGAGGAGCGGGATGGTTCCAGCCATGGCAGCCCAGGCGAACGGCGGCGACGACGGCCATCGCAGAGCGACGGGAGCCGAGGAGGCGCCGGTGGACTCGAGACCTAGACGGACATATCTCGTAACGGTGAGGCGGCGGCGGATTGAAGGGTTTGGCAAGGGGAAAAGATCTGAAACGAAATCCAAACCACCAAAGATAGATGGTGGTGGAGAGGAGCCGAGGTTTAGGCCGGACGGCAAGGGTGGTGGTGGTGGTGGACGGCGAGGATGGTGGTGGTGGTGAAAACGAGAGTGAAAGACGGATGAAATCAACACCTATGGATGAAGGTCGATGTGGTGTTTGGATTTGGGGATTTGGTGGTGGTGGTGTTTGGATTAGAGGATAGGTGATGAAGGTGGTGGTGGGTGGATGGTGATGGTGGTGTATGGATTTGGGGGTTAGGGTTTTTAGAGAGAGAGGCTCTCACCCTCTCTCTCTTTTGCTCAAAAATCGCTCTTCAGGTGCAAGTCAATTTTATCATTAATACGTCATTTTGCTCATTCTCTTCAATATGCCCTTCTTTAAAGTTTTTTATTGTCATGACAAAGTATTTTATCGAGATGATGATTAGTACTCACTCATTCACACTTTTTTTAGTATCCGCCGCTACTTAAAATCAGTGTTCTAAAAAGCGTTAGATGGATAATAGGTGGTGAGAGATCGTCTAGCGCCTAAGTTGTTGAGACGGTCGTACATGTCTAGGCGTCTGCCTAACTTTAGGTGGAAGGGGGTCGTCTAGCGTCGAAGCGGGATTTTTAGAACAGTGCTTAAAATAAAGAAAAGAAGTCTTATACTAAACCGAGTTAAGATCCTTTGTGACATTTTATGTGTTACAAACCGTGTTATACATATTAAATTGGTTTAAATTATAAACCCGTTTGATTAAAAAAAAAAAGACACCCTCGGTTTAAACTTTAAATGTATAAACCCTATGAAGTCAAAAGATTAAAACTGATACTAGTATTTACCTGTCCTCGTCATCAAAAAACTGATACTAGTATTTAATATCTTTTTTTTAAAGCAAGATAAGAATTCGATTATCTAGACAAACCTAGAGAAACCGAGAGACCGGACAAGCCGATAGATGGAGTAACCATCATGTAAAACTAGAAGCAAATAACTGAAGCAAATGTCAGAAAGAAAATTACAGAAGCAAATGACATAAATAAAAAATAACACAAAGAACGTACAAGTCATCCTACACTGGGAAACACAAGCCAGAAGACGAGCGAAATGATCGGTCAAAGAGACAACGCACACAGAGAACTCTGGGGACCCAACGGACACCTCAGATTATGGACTCAAAACGAGCCTTCAGATGTCAAATCAACCATCGCTCACAAGAAGTCTGCAACACAATAAGAAACAACACTATACACTAACCCGCAAACTCAATCACAAACCACACCAATGCCCAATCAAACCCCTAAGCACTCGTCTCAATCCTCAAAGGACGATACCAAGATCGTTAACAGGCCACCATAAAGATAAACCCAAATAGAGGCGATAAAAAAGAGACTAGGAAGCTAAAAAAAACAATAATGAACAAGAAAGCGAAAGAAAGAGCGGATTAAAAAACACCCCAACTTTGTAAACATTTTTTCCTAAAAAAAGGAAAAAAAACGTAGAAAACTCCTGGCGAGACCGGCAGACCCAGGCGGTGGACGCCGAAGAAGGCGCAGGTGTGGTGGTGGAGATGAATCCGTTGGAAGCCGACCCAAAATGCGGAACCAAGGGTGAAACAGAGGTGCAAGAGCGGCGATGGAATCAAACGAGGTCGTGGAAGGCCAGACCCACATCCATCAACCACCCTAGGGCAAAACAGAGGCGGTGGAGCGGAGCCGACGGAGGACAGTGGAGACTGAAGGGTGGTCGTAAGGTGTCAGATGGTGAGTTGCGGCGTCGGAAACGCTCAAAAGAGAGAGTTAACAACCAAAAGGTCGGGTTAGTGGTAGCGTCGAGTTGGGGGCGGCTGAACAAGGGGAAAACCGAGGAAGGTCGGTAGGGGTCGGTGGTGAGCCGAGGTTGAAGGCGGAACAAAGGGTGAAGGTGCGCGGCGACCACGACGTTGAGAAGACGATGGGCCAAGGTGGATGGCAACGGGGGCAGAGAGGAGGCTGGGGCGGCTGTGACTGAGGCGGCAACAATCCGGGGTTCAAACGGAGGTGATGGTGAGGACGATTGGACGAGTGGCGGCGAACAAAAACCTTTTAAAGAGAGCGTTTTAGTGCCGGCTCGCTCTATCTTTTTTGTATTTAATATCCTATATGTAAGTGCATAAGCCTTAAGAGACCAAAATAAATTTTTTAAAAATACGGCACACATTTTCAATTAATCTAAATTATAAATCAATTCAATACATCCAACTTTAAAAGTTAATAACCTTAAATCAAATTCTAAATTAGAAATATTAAATACTTCTTAGTGGCATTTCACCGAACCCTTCATGACTAAGGATTAAGCCTGATAAATCACAATTTTATAGCCTTCAACTTTACTTTTTTTTTAATTAGGAAATAATTCGAGGCCAGACAAACCTGACCTCGATAGTTCTTTAGACCCAGGGATTTTTTTTCTTTTATTTTTTAATATATTTTCGTGAATATCATAAACTTTATGTTGATAAATATGTAGATAATATTAACTTGTAATTTGTGGTCGTACATATATATTCTAACTCGTACATACATATTTTAACTCTTTTATTAAATTTGGACTAAACCACTAATTTAGAAAGAACAAAAAATCTTTACAATAATTTCGCTGATGGAGCCGACTACCAACCAAAATAATTTCACTAATAATGGAGCATCACCCATCCAATCTTATATGGGGGCAATATTTTTATTTTGTAGGTCGGACAGACCATAAATAACACATTATAATATTATATTGTTTTATTATTGCCAATATTTTGTAAGCCGAACAATTCATAAAACAAATATAGTTAAAAAAAAATATATAAGTGTTTTTTATTTCCGACACGCCATTTGATAAGATAAAATTAATATAAAGTATTAAATTTTAATGCAACTTTGTACGTATTATTAATTAGTATGAGTTTTTTCTTTTAAATGTATACAAAATTTAATATTTTATATTGTAATTTAAAAACAGGAGGACAAGCAAATTAACCAAAGATTACGAATTTTCTAACATTAAAATGTCATATTATACATTATAAATTTATTAATTATAAATCATACTAATGTTTAGGCGTTCAAACATCTTCCAAAACACCTTCGTACCCACCAAACCTACCCCCAAAACAACATGAATTATAAATTAATCAAAGATTAGGGGAACGCACAATCCAAGTTACCCAACTAATATATGAAAATTGAAAAAGGTGAAAACAACTAATCAGTAACTTCAATACTTCGTTTGAACTGCTATTCGTTTGCAGCTGGTTAAAACCAATAAAAATGTTTTTTTATATATAAAAAGGGAAAATATTTTGTTTGGTCATTAAAAATTTAAAAGGGAGAATAGGGGCGAGGTTAATGAAAACTGACTAAAATTTATAAACAGGTTAAAGTTAAAAATTTATTTGAAAAAAGCTTAATTTTTTTTGTGAAATATATAACTCCGTAAGGGGCGAAAAACATTTTATCTATAAAAAGTGGAGTTTAGTTTGTTGTTATTATGAGTATACTTGTATTTTTCAAATCAAATAAATATCAAAAACTAAAAAAAGCTATCAAAACAAGCTTTTTTTTAACTCTCTATTTAAACCAAAATCTACTTAATATCTTTACTCCATACACCTTTTATATTTTCAAGTGGAATTTATTTTTTAATTTCAACTACGTTTAACAGCCTCGTACACACCCAATATAGTCCATTTTAAAGGATCTTTATTCTTTATAGAAGAAATTGCAATTCATGTTTAATTTTATTTAAGGAATTCAGGAATGATTGAGATGATTATCTCAATATGGCAATAGCATTTATAATTAATCATCTCGAAATACATCAATAATGTAGAAAAAGAATTATAATACAATAATAAAGAGGTAATTTACATAGTGTAAATAAGGATGAGGAACAAGAACAAAGGGTAATTTACATAGTGTAAATAAGGGTGAAATTGGGTGGAGGTAGGAGAAAATCTTAAGGGGAGGTAGGGGATATGGAGGAGGTGGACTTCCTTAATGAAGGTGGAGGTGGTGATGGAGAGGAGGGGAGAAAACAGGCCCCTAGTATATTATTTCAATGTAAGTCAAAAGAGTGTGACATGTAAATCGTCTACAATATCTTAAAAGAGCTAAACTTGAGTATCGACTTAAAAATTTATAAATAAAGAGCGGTTATTCATAGTTTAAACTGAAAACTTTTTGATACTATCCGCAAATTCTTTTCGATCGAACCATTTCAAAATGGTTCCACACCCTTAAAATTACATAACATTTGCATTTGGCATTTTACGCTCCCCATTCACTAACTTTCATTTTTCCATCTCCATTATTTATCTTTTAAACTTTTTTTTTGTGTTATCTTATTTTACCAAACACATCCTTAATTGCATAACACCATTTTTTTTTATAGAAAAATACCCCTATATAAGTCGGTGTTTAATGGTATTATTATTTGATAATCTTTTTTACACACGAACTAGAGACGATATTATAAGCAACGAATCAAATCTCATTTTGGTTATTTTTCAGAATAGTTGATATGTTTGGCCATATATATATATATATATATATATATATATATATATATATATATATATATATATATATATATATATATATATATATATATATATATATATATATATATATATATATATATATTTAACTAAATAGAAAATAAAATCTACTCCGTTTAAACCTCTCTATATTTAAAAAAATATACAAACAACCAAATTATACAAATTTTTTTTTTGAGAAACCAAATTATACAATTAATAAGTGCAAAGTAGATAATTAGGTCAAAGATGCCCGCCTAATTTAATATTCATTGAATTCCAACTCCGCTCCTTCTTCCCTCAGCTCCTCTTCCTCCTCCGCTGTCAACGATCTCCCCCCTGTCGCTGTCTGCAAAACCTCGCACAATCTTGCACGGCGAAGTACCATTCCATTTACTTTCCTGCAATCTCTCCTTCGCTTCCTCCCTGTTTTAGGTCTGGATTTGACTTTCTTCAACATTTCCCCCGATTTCACTCCTGCTGCTCCATGAGCGGGTCTCAGTCGGCGCAGAAATGGAGGTGGAGCAGGAAGAAGAGCCACCCGCTCATCCCTCTCTTCTTCGTCGTCTTCGTCGCCGTCTCCATTTTCTACAACGAGCTCAAGTTTCCCACTCGTATCCACTCGGAATATCATCGTGATTCCGTCGGGTTTCACCATGGCTCTCCCGACACCGTTTCCGATCCGCCGAGTCCATCTCCAGGTTTCGATTTCCGGAACGATTTAGGTTTCTTGCTTTCGAGTAATTGACTTTCTTCGTTTCTTATTTTGTATAAATTTGGGGATTTTGTAGTGGTGTTGGATAGATTCACCGCGTGCAATTCCACGGTTCAGTACAGCGGTCGAACAGTCGGATGGAGTGAAGGGAACCGGAAAACTGAGTCTGATTTCAGGCGGAGTGGTTTGGAGAAGTGTGATGTGTTTTCAGGCAAATGGATGTTTGATAATTCATCGTTTCCGCTATACCGTGAGTCAGATTGCCCTTATATGTCTGATCAGTTAGCTTGTCACAAGCATGGAAGGTCTGATTTAGGTTATCAATTCCTGAGGTGGCAACCCCATGGCTGCAATCTCAAGAGGTACTTTGATTTCTGATTAATTAAAGGGAGTATAATGTATGTTGGTTTTGTTATTGTTAGTTGTAATTCATGTTGATTGTTGATTCCTTTGGTGTTACAGATGGAATGTGTTAGAGATGTGGGAGAAACTGAGGGGAAAGAGAATGATGTTTGTTGGGGATTCTCTTAATAGGGGGCAATGGATCTCAATGGTGTGCTTGATGCAGTCTGTGATTCCAGCTAACAGGAGATCCATGTCACCTAACGCTCACCTTACCGTGTTTCGAGCAGAGGTAATTGTAATTGCTGATTTTTCATTAGAAAAGTCCACGACTCCACATTAGTTCTTGATTCTCATGCTCTGTCTTATGTAGGACTACAATGCCACTATTGAATTCCTTTGGGCACCGTTGCTTGTCGACTCTAATTCAGATGACCCGGTAAACCATAGATTAAGTGAGCGTATAATCCGTCCAGATTCAGCCTTAAGACATCTGTCCAAATGGGAAAATGCTGATATACTCATTTTCAATACATACTTGTGGTGGCGACAAGGACCTGTCAAGCTGCTGTAAGTATGATAAACCAACGCTGGTACTAAAAATCTCTTTGGAGGTATGTTTTATAAGGGAAAAAAAAAATTGATTGCTGACTATCTGGTATGTTTGATATACAGTTGGAGTAGTGAACAAGATGGGGTGTGTGAGGAACTAGATGGCGTTCATGGCATGGAGTTGGCCATGAATACATGGGCTAACTGGGTGGAACATAATGTCGATCCTCTCAAAAAGAGGGTGTTTTTTGTAACTATGTCGCCTACTCATCTATGGTTAGTACCGAGTACTTGTATCCTTGTTCATCGTTCCTCTTATTGCAAACGGATGCAAATAATATTACCGCTAGTAGGATCTTATTATGAGATATTGTAAAATCATGATGCAGTTCAGCAAGGTCGATATTAGGAACTTTCTGTTCAGTTACCAATAACTTGCATTCCAATTGCCATCTTAATCTGAATTAGCCAATGATTATGAAGTAGAGAGGTTAGATATTGAATTATTTTATTTGGACATCTGCTTCTTTTGATACCATGGAACTTTATTAGGTGATACAATACTAGTGTAGAACTGGGACTGGCTGAAAGCACTGAGGTCTTGTACTTTAGAATCTTTTCAGTTTGGCTTGATACTGGGATCCAGTTTTCTTCTGGGAAAATATCTCAAATTAATCTGTAAGGTCTTAGAAGTTTAATTTTAGCCATCTCAATCTGCATTCCAACTGAACTGTTTTATTTGGACATCTGCTTCTTTTGGTGTGAGGTGATTGCCAAAACGCATTTTAAGGTTCCGTTTGATACCATGGAACCTTATTAGATGCCAGCATAGAACTGGGAACTGGCTAAACCCAAGGGCCGTATACTTTAGAATCTTACTGTATCAGCTTGGCTTGATAATTTGAGCCGATTTCCTTCTGGGAAAATATCTCAAATTAAATTTGTAAGGTCTTAGAAGTTTGATTTCTGCTCAGAAACTAGAATGGAAAATCACCTGTCTTGATTTGTTTTTCTTTTGGCTGAGTATCCCTGGAAATGCCAACAGATCATTTATGTCGTTTCCTGTATGTAATATCTTGCCTGTTCCCTTTTGCTTTCAATCCTCTTGTTGCTGCAAATCATTTTAGCTTTGCTTTCGGTGTTGATTAGGAGCCGAGAATGGGCGCCAGGAACTGATGGGAACTGCTACAACCAAACCAAGCCAATTAATGATGAGTCCTACTGGGGAAGTGGGTCTGATTTGCCCACGATGCAGATGGTGGACAAAGTGCTGAGCAGGGTGAGCTCTAAGGTCACAGTCCTCAACATCACTCAGCTCTCAGAGTACCGAAAAGACGGCCACCCTTCAATATACCGCAAGTTCTGGGAAGCGCTTAAACCTGAGCAGTTGTCGAAGCCCGAGACCTACTCTGATTGCATACATTGGTGCTTGCCTGGTGTTCCTGATGTTTGGAACCAGCTGCTTTTCCATTTGATGTAGAAACATTCAAACTAAACGTCCATTGGCTCTTATACAGGCAGGTAAAGGTAATCTCGGTTACCTGCAGTGGCTTCCTAGGCCACTAGATTTCTTGCTCTGTCCAGTTGTATTCTTTGTATGTCCTTGTAATGAACAGGTTTCGCTTGGTAACGCATGCAAGATTGCAGAAGACGAGTGGGTGTGTTTGGCGCAATGTGTTGATTGCTTATGAGGAGGTCATTACACCCCACGCAGAACCGAAAAGATTCTTTTCAGTTCTGGATACTTGTATATGTAATGAATTTGGTATTGTACGTCTGAAGACAGGGAAGATGTCATGTTGTTCCGTCTGGCAAGAGCGATGTGTAACCACAAGTTTATAAGCGTATTAGTATAAAAAAACAATATGGTTCTAAATTTTGGTGAATATCAAATAAATCATCCAATCTAACATTTCAGATGTATTTTCTTTGTTTTGACAGGGGTAAGAAGTGGGTTTGTGTTAAGCTGGAGACGATTTATATGTTTGGATGAATGTTTTATCATAACTTTATTTTTGGTCGTATCCTATTTGCTGTAAGTAGGAAGTAATGAAAATCTTCAAATGTTTCAAATTTGACATGAATATTTACTAAAATTTTGGACCATAGAATTTTTGGTTAATAACTTAATAATGGGCGAGCATTGTATATGATTTTATACTTTCTAAGCTTATTTCACAGATTTTATAAGGAATTCAACAAATATAAAACTCTCATTTACTCCGTATTACACAACTTTTACGTTATAAAAAAACTAATTTTCGTAAAGTAGAGATTAAAATACCTATAATGATATATTTTAAAAAAAATTCAACACTATAAAATGACATATTTTACTGTACTAAAAAAGTACTCCATCCGTTTGAAATTATTTGACGTTTGACTTTTCGGCACGCTTTTTAAGGAGTTAAAAACTCTATAAAATATAATTTTTTTAATTAATTTTTTTTCATAATCTTATACTCCATCCGTCCAATAATACATGGGTTTTTAGAGGTAAATTTTTGTCCAACAATAGATGGGTTTTTGTGTTTTCTAGGTAGTAAGTTGTACTCCCTCTATTTCAAAATAAAAGTCGTTTGACTTTTTTCACGTTTTTTAAGAAGGTAAAAACTCTATAAAATATTATTTTTTTAATTAATTTTTTTCCATAGATTGATTCTTATTACTAATAAGTATCAATTTATGAAAAAAATTTGATTAAATAAATAATATTTTATAGAGTTTTTACCTCCTTAAACAATAAAATTTATGAAAAATCTAGTGCAATGATTATGTTTTTTTTAAAGTAAAGTGTTTTATTAAAACTTGTGCAAAATGCTAAAAACTCATGTATGTTAGGACGGAGGGAGTACTTACTACTTATATGTATGAAATTATAAAAAAAATTAGTAAAAAAATATATTTTATATAGTTTTTATCTCCTTTAAAAGCGTGCACTACAAGACAAACGATAAATATTTTCAAACGAAGGGAGTATTATTTGTCTTCTGAGTTGATATTTGGCAAAATTTTGTTTACATTTGAAATTTCATTGTTGAATTTAGTCGTAAGTATTGTTTTAATTAATATGAGTATAATTTGAATATTAATGTATAATTTTTTCTTCGTTAAAAAAATATAAGCCCTTTTAAATATTTGCACACAAATTAAGGAAATCATAATCTTATTACATTTATATTCCTCATTAATTATCTACATCCCTCATCAACCAATAAAATTTGAGAAAAAAAATCAAAAAGTAATAATTCACATATTCAAATACCTAGAAAACTTAGAGTAACTTATACTCCCTCGTTCGTCTCGAAATTTAGGTCGTTTTAGGTCTTGATTTTTGTATCAAAATAGATGTCATTATAGGGTTTTTTTAGATAGGGGATAGTGGGTATTAAAAATAATAAAATTTATGAAAAGATTAGTGAAATTATGATGTTGATTGATGGTTAAGTGTCTTATTAAAATCTGTGCAAAATCCTAAAACGACTTAAATATTAAGAAGAATGGAGTATTTTCAAATAAAAATCTAAGCCTAAAATGATTTATACTACTCCCTCCGGTCGGAAATATTTGATGTTTGACTTTTGTGCACGTGGTTTTAAGAGCTAAAAACTATATAAAATCTTATTTATTTTGATTAATTTTTTTCATAGTTTAATATATATTAGTAATAAGTATTAAACTATGAAAAAAAAGTAATTAAAAGATTAATATTTTATAGAGATTTTAACTCCTTAAAATCTATATCTAATATAATACTAAAACAGTTGCAAAAAGGACACGTGGCGACAATACATTAAAAGTGAAACGTGGCATCCATACACTTAACATACCCCCATATATACTTAAAATAAATATATTTAAAATGATTTTTATTAATTAAAATATTGAATTTGTTAACCATATCACAACAACTTCTCCAAATTTTTAGATAATTTTTTATCTAAGATTTTTTGAATCCTGGAAATAATAAATCAATAATTTTATTAATAAATTTAAATTAATTTATTCACCGATGATTTGAAAATATCTAATTAACAACGAGATTTGTTTGAATTAATAAATTAATAACATTTAAACATTTTGTTTATTGATTTTTTTTTTGTTAAGATATTTGAGGATTCTATGATACTCGAAATGATATTGTATTTAAGGAAATACAATACGTGGAGATTTTATTCTTATATATTTAATTTATCTATTTATTTATTTATTTTGTTAAAGTTGTTGAATGATATTTAATTTATACTTTTATAATCAATAATCAATAGACTATTAAAAAACATCATTTGGAATATTGGATAGGCAACATATGCATATATGATCCTAACCTTCTTATCTTAATCAATATATTTGTTTAATCAATAAATTGATGATAAGATCAAATCGATCTTCTTTAGATGATATGTGATCTTGGTATATATGTGATCCATTAGTGCAAGAAAATTTA
Source organism: Persicaria tinctoria (assembly GCA_037127255.1). Taxonomy (NCBI): domain Eukaryota; kingdom Viridiplantae; phylum Streptophyta; class Magnoliopsida; order Caryophyllales; family Polygonaceae; genus Persicaria; species Persicaria tinctoria. Next base: position 6,236,789 of record JBANSL010000016.1, on the reverse strand, counting down.
GAAGTTTAGGTTGATTTTTTATTATTGCAAAATTGAAGTGACACGTGCAATTTGAGGCAATTTTTTTTTTTCATTTTAAATGAAAAAATAGTTTTTCTACTTATCCGGATTTCTCTTTGTTTGTGTTGTTATGGCATCGAGACATCGATCATATGTATATGCTTGGTAAATTCAAAGGCTATTGCCCTACGATTTGATTTGATTTTTTTATATGTAAAATATATTTTCATTTTTATAATAACAAAATCTTAGAAATACTAAGCAATTTAGTAAAAAGAAATATTTGTCAACAATTATGGCTTTACCTTATACTATGTAAATTCCTAAATAATATGGGTTCAACTTCACTAAACATACGTGGCTTTACCTTATACTATGAGATTATTTCTAATTAACATTTTTTGGTTAAACAAATAGGACACATAATACATTATCCAGAAGTCGAGTCGACGTGAAGCTCGATTGAACTAGACTAAGATAAAAAAAAAATGCTTGATTTGAATTCATTGAGTTTGATTAATTTGATTTGATTTCAATAAACAATGAAAATATTAGAAATATTATAATGTTTAATTATTCATTAAAACTAATCATTTTCAATTATTTTAAAAACCATAAATTTAACAAAATGAGAAAATCAAGAGATTTCATAAACTTCTTTATTTGGTGAGCTGATACTCCGATATATTTGGGTTATTAATTTTATTCACTATATTTCAAAGATAATTATTTAGTTATAATATTTAATCATTTATTTTTAAATTTGTTTTAAGTTATAATTCAAAATTTGATTTTACCACATAAATTTATGTTTAATCTGAACACAAGCCCATATTTTTCATTAAATCTTGGTGGGTACACACACCCATATGCCATTTTATTTCATTTGTCAATTTTGATCTTAACAAATATATACTCAAAATAAAATTATTTAAAATCCTAATTATGATATGTTAATATGTGAATTAGTTTATTACAATCATCTCATTTGATAGTGATTGAATTCTCTAGATTGATCAATTTTAATTTATTATCATTTACCAAATAACAACAAACATATCTTTTTTAATTTTTTTTTAAACACAATAACTCAAAACATTTACATGTATATATGTATATACAATAAACATGTTACTTCTATCATGTTTGTACTTACTATTTCGTAGTTTTTTTTCCAGTTTCTCTACATGTATCAATATATCTATATTTTTTTCTTTCATTTTATTAATATTGTTTTATCTAGAGTAATTTTTTTAACATATAATCAATAATGAATGACCTTTATTACGGACCACATTGAACAACTAACAAACTATAAAATATTATAAGATTAGAAGATAACTAAAAAAAAGTTGAAACAATCTTTGCATATAAAAATAAAACAATAATGTGTATTTTTTTGGAATAAAGAAATTTGAACTTATGAACTATGGAAGTGATGAAGAGGATGATGAAAATCAAAACGGGAATGAGGAATGATAACATCAATCGAAACAATTATGATTAATAATCTAGCTAGGTATGAAAATAGATTGCCTAAAAATACTAAATTATTTAATCTCATATAATATTCTCTGAATTCAAAATTCATAAAAAGTATGTCACAAGACCGCAAATTAGAAAAATCAATTACAACATATGCTTCAAGACACGGGAATTAAAATTTGAATCCAAGTTCAAGATTTTCATTATCAATAGGTTATGAGCTCGATTCCCAATCCCCATTTTGTTTAAGAGTTTTTCCTACACTTCTTCTTCTTCTTCTTCTTTTACAAATGAATTGAAAGTAAAAGCTTGAGATCCAAAAGAATTTCATTCAATATTTTTATTTGTTATATGTTTTATGACACTAAGCTAACTATCCATACTTTGACCTAATATATATAATAATAAAGCTTCTATTTAGATATTGCAAATCATATAACATGCTCAAATAAAACTAATAAAAAGATAATACTTGAAAGAGTTTTTAGCTTCTTAAAAAACATATAAAAAAATAAAATGGCATATATTTTGAGACGAAATGATATTTTTTTTACTTTTAAGTTTAGTAATGTAATATAGTTTTTTTATGTGTTCTCCATCCCAAAGTTCTGAAAATTCCATTCACCAGTGTTTGTGGGATGTGTAGTACATATCTTCTATAAAATATAATATACTTACAAATCCCGTGCGTTACGCACGGGCACTACGCTAGTTATAACACTAAAGGAGAAGTCGCCTACGACATGTGACGACTTCTCCTTTAATGTAGGTTTTTTTAATTAGATTAATTGATTTATGTAGCTTTAAAGGAGATTAATTGGTTAACAAATCTTATCTAATTTAAAGGATAAAATCAAATCTTAACTAATTAGAAAATATTATTAATCTAATTTTGAGGATAAAATCAAATCTTAACTCCTTAGAAAATATTATTAATATTATTAATTAACTACCTTACCTAAATTATTACGGAGTATTTGTTAGCTTTTTTATTTATTTAAGATTAATAATAAAAAAGAATTAGATTTAAAAATTAAATTACTAATTAACCTAATTGATATGCCATATCTAAAACAACTAACTAACCAAAACGTAATCTTATTGTTTGCATGATGATATATGCAAATCCAGAATCTAGAAACTTACGCAGATCTTATCACTTTTTTTTTAATCACCAATCTTATCACTTTGTAATGTAATCTCTTACTGTATCTATTGCAATCTTATCACTAAAATAATTTTTAAAAAAAAATCAGATTAGTCCATTCCAAGTTTCAGATGGTTATTAATCAGATTAGTCAATTTTTATTTTTATTTACAATTATTTATTAATTCAAAGTAGATATCTAAAATCAATGATCTCTGATTTGGTTAAAATTTTGAATTTTGAAATCAGTTTTTGTTTTTCCAATTCTTTAGATCAACTAATCTGATTTGGTTACAATTTTAAAAAAAAAAAGTATTCAGATCGCCAAAATCGTAGTACTACACTACTACTGTTATAAATACTACCCTAACTCTTCCTGATTCAATTGTTCACATTTTTACGGAGTATATTCATTTGCTTTTGTGCTGCTGTGTTGCTTTTATATCTTAATCTAACGTAATCATATTTGCAGTCGCAGATGCAGGTTATTGATTGTACCCTAATTTACTTGATTTTAATCACAACCCTACTTCCCTCTCTTATTGTCCTTCTCAGTTTATCCGATTAATTACGATTCCATTGATTCTACTTGGAATTATGTCCAGTTGTGCTTAACTACTCGGAAAATTGATGTGAAATCGATCGACTTTGTGTTGCTACGTGGAATCCTTAGTCAAGATGTACATGAAATCATTCAACGTAACACTAAATACTTCCAATTCGATTTGATTTGAAGTTATCTAATTAATCTTTTGGTTTCATCTTATAAATATAGGGGCAAATTAATGCGGATTTCATTTATTTTATTTATGGTTTTAGTTAATTAGCTGCATTCGTTCAAACACACACCGTATATTCTCATGGTTATATAATTAAATTTATGGAAGATTTTGCTAATTAATCTTTGAACCACTTTTTAATCAATAAATTTTATATTTTCAATTATAATTTAGTCATGATTATAAAATTAAATTTATGGAAGATTTTGCTAAACAAATCACTTAAGATATGATTTGTTTGTTAGTTTAGATATTCACTGGATAAGATCAAATAAAATCATATTTATCTCAAAAAAATCAAATTAATCTCAAAAAAATCAAATTTGATTACATTATAACTTGCCATTTGTTAAAGAAAATATTTGATTCTATTTTTTTTGTTATATTTTTTATTCCACAAATTACTATAGAATATTTTGGTTTTAGTTTTAATTTCTATTTTTTTAGATAAATAACTCAAAATTGATTCATTCATTTAATTTTGAACCATATGTATGTTAATTAAAAGATAAAACCAAATCTCATAGGTTCTATTGTTTAGGTAATGTATCTTTAATTATTTTTATTTATTTCTTCTTCTTATCAGTTTGCTAAAGAAAATACATTTGTGACTCTTTTTTATACGGATGTTTTCCACCACATGTTATATACAAGAATTCAAATCCCTATTCATTTTTGTATGTAAGATTATTATCTCCATATGTATGTTGGATGGTTACAAGTAATGCTTACAAGTTTTGATATCGATGAAGAAATGATAAATGAAATTATATAAACACATATTTTTAAAAAAGATCCGTGCAATGCACGGGGTACTAAGTTAGTACGTGCAGAAAGTCAAAACATTAAATATTTCCGGAGGTAGTACTTTTTAACGGAGATAGTATTTTTGAATAAATCCAAAAAGAAAAACTTACTGTATTAAAAGATGGCAGGCTTGCCCCCGACCACGAGGTACACCAAAATTCTTCCAACCCATGTTAGCTAGCTAACGTGTTTGCGTCATCAGAACTATGAGCTCCGCAAGCCTAAAAAAAAAAAAAAAAAAAAAAACTAGGATCGTTTAGTCCGCAATTGTAGTTTATATTGTAGTTTAAATTATTTTATTGACTAAATTGAAATTTTTAATGATTTTCTTATTTAAGTGTTTGTACCTTATAATTTATTTTAATGTATATCGATCAATGAAATTAAAGGGCCCATAAAAAATTAGCTAAGGTGTTGGACTACACGACGCATAAGGGAAGGATAGGATAGAGCTTCATTTACAAAAGCTCTGCTCCCTAGGCTGATTTATCACAAACCCCAATGAATCAGAGGACGAGGAACTACTACTACTGTAGTTTTCAGCATTTCAGATAATCATCATTATCAATGCTTCTCCTGCAAGAAATCTCTCAACTTTGATGGATCTGATGGATCACTTAATATTTCTAACCAAATCTCAACTCAACTACTCCAGTAACAATACCCAGTTCGTGTTTCAAAACAATCGAATCGAAAATAAACGATGTTTTAATAAACGGAAAAAAAAAAAAACATAGTGGATGGTAGCCACGTGGCGAGACGGGTAAGCTCCAGAGCACGTCCTAATCCTCTACACAGGAATGCCACGCGTGGCAACCGCACATGGGGAGCTTCAGGGTTTGGGTTTCCACAGTAACTCACCACAAAGGATGTGTTTTTAATTTCTTCTTTTGGACAAGTAGAGGAGTAATTTACTTGCTCTGATCTCCTTTACCTTTCTTCCATTGCCTTGGCGCCCAAGGGACAAACAATAGCCAAAATCCAAATCCACTCCCAATTAGAAAATCACTGAATTTCTGCAACAGCTTCTTCAACTTGGGTGCTCAGAAAATGGACTCTCATACTTCAGAAGTGTAAGTTTTTTATTTATTTCTGTCTTCTTATCATCATCTGCTATGTGAAGTTGGAGTCTTTGTGTGCTAAAGATCACAAATTTTTATAGTTTGTGTAGAGAAAAAAGGTTTTGACATTTGATGTCTAGATGTTGCACTTCATGGGTTTTGTCTACTTTTTGTACTTCAAAAATGCTCAAGAACACAAGAATCAGGGAGTCAATCTCCATGTTTAGAGTGTGTTTGACACATATTTATTTAGCATCTATATTTATCGATATCCAGATATCAGATTATCGACCTCGATATCAAACATCTAGTTTTTGTATAATTTGATATTGATATCTTGATACTCCGTATTAGATTTATTCCTTTTTAGCCCATTTGATATACTCCACGGAGTTCAACTCTACGGGATCCTGACCCTTAATTTGAAGGGGTATCTAGATATCAAATACCAAATGAAGCCTTGAATAGATTTCTTAGGGTTTGATCATTGAGATTTAGGGAATCATAAAATTAGTTGTTGTTGCCCCCCTTTGTTTTCTGAATCTTAGTTCTGTTGGGCAGTCACCAGCGAAGAAGGCGAAGAGGGTTCTCATCAGCCGAAATCCTCGAAAAATGGAAGAATCGGAACCATAAGTCGGGATCATCAGCTGAGGAGGGTCCTAAAAGGGGCAGGAAGGCCCCAGCAAGAGGGTCAAAAAAAGGGTGCATGCCCGGGAAAGGAGGGCCAAACAACCTTGAATTCTCCTACAGAGGGGTGAGGCAAAGGACATGGGGCAAATGGGTGGCGGAGATTCGAGAGCCGATGGACAAGGCCAAGCAGAGGAGCCGTAGATTGTGGCTTGGCACCTTCTCTACCGCGCTAGAGGCTGCTCTGGCCTACGATGAAGCAGCTAAGGTCATGTATGGCTCCTGTGCCATCCTCAACTTCCCTGGTGACCAGCGAGAACAGCTCAAGATTGCTGCTTTATGTGCTAATTCAGATGGGTCTTCGAGCTCTTCCTCGTGCAGTGGGTCTGCAGGCGAGAAAGTGAAAGACGAGGGCCTTGAGGCAGCTAGAAAAGATGCAGATTTTCGTGCTCGGATGAAACCATGTAGTATTAGTAGCAGCAGTGGAGTTGCAGTTGGGAAGCCATTGGTGAAGGAAGAGGCGATCGCGAGTCCCATGGATGAGATTAAAGGGTCCTGTTCAGGTCTAGATTATTGGCAAGATGTGATGATGGAGCCATGTGAGATCCTGAACAATGAATCTAATGCTGATAAATATGGTTTGCTGAACAATGAAATCCAGATGATGCAGCCAGATAGAAGCTGGCTTTGTATGGAGGATATGGCCCCGGGCATGGAATGCGATCTCACAAGGACTGGTTGCGATTTCGAAGACATGAATGATAGTTCACAGCTTTACTAGTTACTGGTATTCAATAACATATTCTTAGGTTGGTGGTGTTATTGGTGTTTTGATGCCTAATTCATCCTCCTTGGAAACACATTAGAAACTGTGCTAGCTTTAATCAGATATGTGTGATTTGTGTGTGCATTTAAGGTCCTGAGACACAAGGTACAATGCTTATTCAATACACAAACACAGGGTACAGTGTTTATTGTCTGGAAAGGTACAACTGCAAAGATCAAATGAAATGAAGAAAAAAACAGATGAGGCATATCCATGAATGAATCTCAAGCTTGAACATTGACCATACAGAGCATTTATAATGTGATAATAATGATACTTACACAAAGAACTTGTGATTCAACAGTTGCACAAACGCTAATATGAGGAAAATAGTGACTTGAATCACTGGGAAAACTTTGATTATCACTCTATCTAGTCACACTTTAAACAGGAAACAGACCCATTATATGAAGAGTACCTGGATAAGGCCACGCTTATTTGGATTCCTTAGAGGCTGAATCCAAGAAGAGCGATGTGCATTTTTCGGTGGCGATGAGAGTTCAAGAGGATGCGGTTGTAGACACGGTTGATGGATTGAAGGGAATTTGTTCAGCACAAGAAAGCACATCATTGGTACCACCGTCGACTCGGTTAAGGCCCATAAGGTCAAGATAGTAGAGGTAGTGGGAGATGATGGTGTTCATGTCATCAACGTCGCCCTTCCCGCAAGTCCTATCCCCGTATAGGATGTTCATGGTGGCACCGAATCCGGGGGCCCGCTTTGAGAGAGTGTCGTTCTTGGAGGGCTTCCAGTTTCCGACGAAAGCATCATGGGCAGATGGCTGCCCCTTCTTCTTTGGGGTCATCCAAGTCCGGATTCCTGCCATGAAGGCCAAGGTGGCATTCTGTTCTATGTATTCTGGATGCTCAAGCAAATTAACTTTGAGAGCATCGCCGACTTCTCCATAGTTGAAGTTCCTGAAGAAATAGAAGTCAACACAAACCACCACGAGTTACTAAACTTCCAAAGAACAAAGGACTCTTATAAACCCAGTGTGATCCCGCTTAGCAGGATTGATATGCATACCAGTAAATAGGCAATGCTCCGCGTCCATAGTAGTCAGCTCCAGGGCTGCAAGGGTAAGTGTATTTGTAACTGTCGTCACAGTAACTCTGGCTTGGGCTCATTTCATGGTTGTAGCAGAGACCCCATGCTAACGGTCCTCCTGTGGCCACTCCATATCCACCTAAATTACCACAAGACACAACATCATCATCGTCTGAACTTTGAATCAAATGAACAATACATCTAGATCACTTACTGGACGGTATCATGGCACGTGCTACATGCCAAAACAGGTATTTCGCTATTGCGAATTGAAATATGACCAGATTTATCAGATCTATTAGACCACCAAGGAACCAGAGAATTCCAGCAAAATCCTGAAAGTCAGTCTACCCAGGCTCTAAACAAAGATCAACTACGCTCTAACAGGTGAAGCACCAAACCGAGAAGTACTACAGTAACTATTTAACCCACAATGACTGGCCTCTAAATGTCAAAAAGATCAAAGCAGATTCAGAAACATTAATCACCTTGTTGGATTCTTAATAAATTGCTAAGTGCACAAGCAAAGATGACAAGATGAGTTATCTGTCTCTGATAAAGTGAGATAAAAAATCAACAAAACAAACCGATTCTGGTGGTCAATTGCTTATTTAGATTTTAGAATGAGATTTATAATAAAGGGAAAACATGGAACCTAAGATACAGAAATGTCCAAGTAAATATCAGAAGATTAAACAGTGCACAAAATAGTACAGTATATATTGCAACATCAACTTCTATTCTCTCCTAACTCTAACAATAATGCACATCAAATCCCTTCAACCTGTAAATATCAAGAATCATTATAGAAGCGATTATAGGAAAGATTTGTCAGATCTTCTTGTTGTTTCAGATCCCAGGATGCCACAAATTCACCTAGAGTCTCCTTCTTCTTCACAATATGAAATTGAAACAAATAAATCACGTCCATCATAAGAACCAAAACCAATTCAAACCTAAAACCTCTGAGTAGCAATACTTGAAACCTTTCTCTCACAGTCAACTTCCAATGAGAATAAACAACAAAAATGTCAACCAAAAGTACAGATATAATCAAATTGATTAGTAAGCCGACAGTTCAGAAAGGGAAGACTATTCTTTTTTTACATAATTCAATATTTACCAGAAACAATCATCATCAATTTGCAGTAAATTCTTCAATTTCATCAACATTTGCAACTTATAATCAACATCAGACGATCTGAAATCACGATTAAAGGATAGTCAAATGAAATTGGGAGGGGAAACTCACATGAAGTTTGGCTGCCGACATGGCCGAGGAAAGCAGCAATCTCCTTCTGTCCCGTCTCTTTACCGCCGGTGGTCCCGAATCCAAGGTGCTCGAACTCAGCAGCGGCGAGGATGAACGACTGGTAGTCCCAGAACCCGACGGCGTGGGCAACGGGAGTGTTCCTCTTCGAGAAGAGCTCCTCGAATTGGTAAGTTTGGAAGTAATCCGAGACCGTCTCGTTACAGCAGTACACAGACCAGTCCTTGCACTCCCATCCCTTGGTGCATAGCTTCTTTCCCTTCACCTTTTTCACCTTCAAAAATTCAGACGAATCTCCGGCGGCGATATCCGCCATGAGAGCCGCCGCCATTAGCGCCACCAAGAACCAGCTCCAATTCGACGCCATTTCCGCAGATTTCTTCGCAATTGGTTTTCCTGCCTCTGTTGAATACGGAATGAGAGATTGAAGCAAGAATATAAACAAGAAGAGAGATGGGAAAGAGACGGAGGAGCTTACACCGGATTTCGATGGCGGACGGTAGGTGGCGATGGTGAGAGACCAGATCTAGGGATTGGGGCTGAAGATTGATGAAGAGTGTTTGCTTTGGTTGGAAGCGAAGGTGAAGGTGAAAGAGAGGAGTTAAGGGAGGGACAATGAGAGCCGTTAGATGGGCGATCGCAATCAGTGATGAGAGGGGGTGGGCCCATTGGAGGAGAGATCAACGGTGGAGATTGGATTTGATGTTGTGGCGTGAATGGACAGCCTGGATTAAATATGTGAAATGCCAACCAGCTCCACCGACACCTTCTTCGCACTTGTGGTGGGGTTCGGGTTGCTCCTCTTATGTTAGCTGTTATTCGGGTCGGATTAATGTCGGGTTAATTCATTATCCGTTTTGATGGAGTAATTTTAGATTGAATTATAATACGGAGTTTTTTTTTTTTACAAGAGTTGAGAATTTGAGTAGTGTCAGATCTCTATTAAATCATTATCTAAAAGTATAAAGCTTCGAATGTGAAGTCAAAGGAGTCGAGTCCAACTCCAACGGAAGATGGATTGGTTTTCAAATTTTCATTATTAATGTTGTAACGAGAATGATACGGAGTAATAGAGAAGAAAGACACATATGTTTACGTGGTTCGACAACAATACGTTATCTAAGTCCACATATAGAAAACCGGTTTTGTATTAGAAGAAGCGAAAATAGATTAGGATTACAAGGAGTCGACGCTTCATGAGTATATATAGAGATCACCGCCCCGTGCATCGCCTGTCAACAATGATTCAAGACATATTAACAATTATAAAAGTTTTGTATTGATTAGGGTTTTTTGGGTCAGGTAAAATTTTACGATCGTGGCTTAAATTTTAAATTATTAATAACAAATTATTTTAAGACATTTGTAAGTATTTGAGTAGTTATTGCTTTGAAATAAAATAAAATTTATAAATAATCTTGCAAAAGATTTGTTCAGGGATATTGGTTTCATAAAAAATGACTCTTAACTTCAAATGAGAAAATTGTATAGCTAAGCTGACATGAAGCTTTGCATGTAAAAAAATTGACAAACTTAATACTTAAAAAGTACAGAGTTTAGGGAAAACTTATAGAAGTAATTTGGTCCAAAGGCCGAATGCATTTGGACCAATTACTAAATATCCGCTTTTCTTTGCTAGTAAATGGCCAAAATATTTTCATAATACCCATTACTATTAAACGCTCACCTGTTACCCCTTCCCTGTGCGTTTTCCCTTTCTCCTCCAAACGCCGTCCCTTTCTCCTCCAAATCAGATCCGCCAGAGAGACTTCGATTTTAGCCGGAGAAGACAAGGTCCGGAGAATCCCGAAGCCGCGTTGTCGGATCTGCACGAGCCTGACCCTAGTAGCCCGGCCGCATCCTGCGCGAAGGGATCCTCCGAAGCTTCGAGAATCCATCCATGGCCAAAACATATCTCGGAACCTCGATCCGGAGCTTCGAGAATCCAGTGGATTAGCTTCTTCGATAAGATCGCGGCACCGGCGTCTCTAGAGTCGTCTCCAACAGTGCGAAATTCGACGCCGCTGATATATAGCGTCTTTCAAGTCCCTTTCTCAGTTTCCATTGCTGATACGTGGTGTCTTTGAAATCCCCTTTTGCTGATATATAGCGTCTTTCTCGTTGTTGCCGATTAAATTTAGTCTGAACTATACTGTATAAGTATGCTTTTCAAAGATTGAATTTGATTGCGAATTTGCATAACTTGGCTATGAATTAAATTCAAGATGTTTGAATTAATATTGGTTATGAATTTGCAGGTTGTACATATGCACGTGTATCACTTTTTCCATTTGATTCCTTGTGTATTTTATTGGGTATACCACTTTTTCTTAGTTTTATAGGGGTTTAGAACTCTGTTTTAATTTTAATTACAGTGTCTATGACCCTATTTTATATTGGTGATACAATTGACGACCCTGTTTTTATTTAGGTTATATCGTCTATGACCCTCTTACCCATTCATATATTAAAGGAGAGCTGTCACCATATGTATTTTGGCTTTATTTTGGTTACAACGTCTATGACCCTATTACCCATTCATATATTAAAGAAGAGCTGACACCATATGTATTTTGGCTTCTCATTAGTCCCTTTAAGGTTTGTGTTTCCTTGTCCTAGGGTTTTCCTTTTATTACAGTGTCTATGACCCTGTTTTTATAGTGGTGACAGTGTCTATGATCCTATTTTTATAGTGGTGATAGTGTATATGACTCTCTTACCCATTCATATATTGAATGAGAACTGTCCACTTAATGTCTTTTGGCTTCTCATTAACCCCTTTAGGGTTTGTGTTTACCTTGTCCTAGGGTTTTCCATTTGGTGACAGCGCATGCAATCATCTCTTAACGACGTATTGTACTTAACATTTTAGCCCTAAACCCTAAAGACTTAACCCTAAACCCTAAACCATACTGTACATCACATGTTCTTTTGGCTTCTCATTAGCCCCTTTAGGGTTGGTGCTTCCTTAATTATAGGGTTTTCTTTTTTGTTACAAGTGTCTATGACCTTATTTTAATAGTGATGACAATGTTTGGTCCCTTTTTTTATAATGATTACAGGGTCTATGACCATTTTTTAACAGTGATTACATCGTCTATGTACATCTTACCCATTCATATATTAGAGGAGACCTATCACCACATGAATATCGGTTTCTCATTAGCTCCTATAGGGTTTGTGCTTCCCTTTTCTTAGGATTTTCCTTTGAGTACAGTGTATATGAACCTTTTTTTCATAGTGGTGACAGTGTCTATAAAGCTCTTTTTATTTTGATCAACGTCTATAGGGTTTTCCTTTTGATCACAGTGTCTATAACTTTGTTTTTATAGTGGTGACAGTGACTATGACACTGCTTTTATTTTGATTACAGTCTCTATGACCCTCTTACCCATTCATGTATTAGAGGAGAACTGTCGCCACATTTATTTTGGCTTCTCATTAGCCCCTATAGGGTTTGTGCTTCCCTTATCGTATGATTTCCCTTTTATTACAGTGTCTATGTCCATGTTTTTATAGTGGTGACAGTGGCTATGATACTATTTTTATTTTGATTACAACATCTATGACCCTCTTACCCATTCATGTATTATAGGAGAACTGTTATCACATGTTCTTTTGGCTTCTTATTAGCCCCTATAGGGTTTGTGCTTCCCTTGTCCTAGGGTTTTCCTTTGATTACAATGTCTATGAACCTTTTTTAATAGTGGTGACAGTGTCTACAAAGCTGTTTTTATTTTGATTACATCATCTATAGGGTTTCCTTTTGATTACAGTGTCTATGACTTGGTTTTTATAGTGGTGACAGTGGCTATGACACTGTTTTTATTTTGATTCAGTGTCTATGACCCTCTTACCCATTCATGTATTACCCCGTTCATGTATTTTGACTTCTCATAGGCCCTAAAGGGTTTGTGTCTCCCTTTGTCCTAGGGGTTTCTTTTGATTACAGTGTCTATTATCCCGTTATTATAGTAGTGACAGTGTCTATGACTCTGTTTTAATAATGGTGGCAACCTCTATATGATTTTTCTTTGGTTACAGTGTCTATGACCCTGTTTTTATAGTGGTGACTCTGTCTTTGACCCTGTTTTTATTTTGATTACAGCGTCTGTGACCCTCTTACCCATTCATATATTAGAGCAAAACTGTCACCACATTTATTTTGTCTTCTCATTAGCCCTATAAGGGTTGTGCTTCCTTTATCATATAATTTCTCTTTGATTACAATGTCTATGATAATGTTTTTATAGTGGTGGCAACGTCTATATCATTTTTCTTTGGTTACAGTGTCTATGAACCTTTTTTCATAATGGTGACAGTGTCTATAAAGCTGTTTTTATTTTGGTTACATCATCTATAGGGTTTTCCTTTTGATTACAGTGTATTTGACCGTGTTTTTATAGTGGTTACAGTGTCTATGATCCTATTTTTATTTTACTTACAACATCTATGACCCTCTTAACCATTCATATGTTATAGGAGAACTGTCACCACATGTATTTTGGTTTCTCATTAGCCCCTATAGGGTTTGTGCTTCCGTTGTCCTATGGTTTTTCTTTTTATTACAGTGGCTATGACTTAGTTTTTATAGTGGTGACAGTGGCTATGACACTGTTTTTTTTATAGTGGTTACATTTTTATTTATTTTTATTTTGGTGACACTAATTTAAAAAAATCTAAAAAACTAGAAATTAGAGAACAACTGTCACCACATGTATTTTGGCTTCTCATTAGCCCTTATAGGGTTTGTGCTTCCCTTTTCCTAGGATTTTCTTTTGATTACGGTGTTTATGAACCTTTTTCATAGTGGAGACAATGTCTATAAAGCTGTTTTTATTTTTGTTACATCGTCTATAGGGTTTTCCTTTTGATTACAGTGTATTTGACCGTGTTTTTATAGTGGTTACAATGTCTATGATCCTATTTTTATTTTGCTTACAGCATCTATGACCCTCTTAACCATTCATATGTTATAGGAGAACTGTCACCACATGCATTTTGGTTTCTCATTAGCCCCTATAAGATTTTCTTTTGATTACAGTGTCTACGACCACGTTTTTATAGTGATGACATTATCTATGACTTTATTTTTATCACGGTGACAATAATAGTTACATTTTTAATTTTTTAACGGAGATTATGCGAGTTAGAACAACTTCTATAATTGCGGGATAATTTCTAAAATTTTAGAAATTAGCACAGGGGCATATTTTATAAAAAATAGAAAGTCTGGGAGGTTTTGCGTAATTACTCTTCTTCTTCCCCATCTCGAGCAGCTTCAATAGTGATTTTCGCCGATCTTCCGACGGCTCGTTCTCCTTACACAGAGCTCCGTTTGACGTGTATGACCTATCAAACTGACGAGTGCAATCTCTACTTGAGTCTCGTTGTGTTTAATTTGTCGAAGGATGATCTTAAAAAATGCGACGAATGCTTGAACAGGGGCTGCTAAGCGGGTGTTTCACGAAGCTCTAAGGTGTCCAACAATGGCGGTTAGCGATTTTGTATAAATTTGAGAGGGGTTTTTGCACGAAAACCATCCTTGAGAGATGTAGAACGTGATTGAGCAGGTAGAAGGCTTGGATTTAGGGTCGAACGTGATTTAGGGTGCACGAGGAGCTTCGATTCGGCCTTCAATGGAGGAGGGCTCGGTTGTGAGGCTTGGGAGAGTGCAGGGGCGGGCGGCGCTGGCGACGGTGCGGTGGTGGCGGCGCCGACGATCGGTGGTGGTGCGGTGGTGGCTCGAGAATGAAAGCAAGATCTGTCTCTTTCTATGGTTTAAATGAAACGCGTGTAATTGTGGGGGAAATAGAGGCAGGGGCAAAATTGGAAATTATGGACATTTACCTAATATTGCCACCCTAGTGTCCTATGACTTAAAATTTGGTTATAAAATGGCCACTTATCAAAAACCCCCAAACTTATATGGTGTTGCTTTTGGGTTTTAAAACTTAAATCTTTTAGATTATATTATAAATGACAAAATGTTAATGATTTTGAGATGAGCAAGTTACAGTTTGGTGCAAAGTATCTTGAAGATTCGATTGGTTTATTGAAAAAATTCCAATGAAGTTGATTCCTTTATATATTTGAATTAGAGTTATTTTTTTATAAATATATTATTCACAACGGTTTTAAAAATAATCGAATGGCTTTGTATTGTCTTTTGAAAAAATAACTAAAATTATGAAAATTATCATGAATAAAAATAGTTAGAGTTTTAGAAATTACTCATTTATATACGCTATTCCATATAAATATAATAAATAAATTTAAATACAATTCAATTCTCCCAGTAAATTGTCACCTCATTAAATACTCATCAACAATAATAATAATAATAATAATAATAATAATAAGAAAAAGAAAAAGAAGAAGATTCACATGATTGTAAATTGGAGCATGAAGTTGGGCTATATCCATTTTTAATTTTTAATTTATTTTAATGAAGTGTATTGTCACATTATTAAGTATTTTATTCTTCCATTTCCATGTCACGTGCAAATTTGATAAGAGATTGAATCCAATTGCATTTTAATTAGTAATTTTTAAAGTTGTTTTCCTTTTTTTTCTTCTTCCTTGTATATATTTTTTCACTGAAAACGTTGTATTATTGTAATAAAATATTTTTTTATTGAGCAAAGTTTGTGAATTCAGCAAAAGTCTGTGTATGCATAATAATACAAAAGTAAAGGAAAAAAATTTGAGAAAGGACAAGTTTTCGCCGACACTATTTTTCTCACATTTTCCATGAATTTATTACGTATCTAATGTGACATTAAAAATGAAATTAAAAGATTTATAAATTTGTTGAGAGTGGGATTTGAACCCACGCCCTTTCGGACCAGAACCTTAATCTGGCGCCTTAGACCAACTCGGCCATCTCAACTTTGTGATACATTCTTCATATTTTTTATATGTAAAAGGAGGTTTAGAAAACAACAAATCCAATACATACCTCCCGCAAGGAATAAACCATATTCAATAATGCAATCATCTTGTTATCGAACAAAACACGTATCATTCCGCTCACAAGACAAGAAATGAAGAATAATACAATGGCTTGCACACAATAATTTTTCTTCTTGTTTGCAAATCTGCAAGATTTTTCTAGCTCCAGCCTCCAGGAATAGCTGAACAATGTATCCGAAACCCGATTCGCAGAAAACACCCCAAAAGTTGCAGCCACATCAGTAGTTGATCAAGAGGAAAGGTTTTTTCATATGATACCGCAAATTTGTTGATGATTCAGTGGATTTATACTAGTGACTTAGTGAGATTTGCTGCAATTGCTTTACAGCTGATGCAGTGCTTTGGTTTTCTTGTGAAAATTTCGGCACCAAGCTGATGAATTGGTTGGAGGCATACCTAAATTTGATCATTCCAGTGCAGCAACTTCGTCCCTTAGCCTTGCATTGATGTTTTCCTGCCAAATTAGGATGAACATCAGTTGTGTTTTCAAGCTAATCTCCATTCATGGCGGTTACACACTCACCTGTTCCAGCACCTTAGCTGATGAGCTCTGAACAAGCTTGGCCAAGTTATCAAGCTTAGCGAGCGATTTCTCATACAAGTCCTCCAATCCGGAGGTGTAATTCGCCGATCCTGAGCCAAGCAATTTGTTTAGATCCAAGACCTTGGATCCTTGTACATACAAATCCAGTTGCCGTTGATCCGCAAGGAGCTTCTTCATGTAGGTGAGGCTGTCAGTTCCATTCATGGACGAGCCCTTGAAGTTGCAGGAAAGGTAGGGGAGCTCCGAATTAGGGCTGAAATTGCTGTAATGGCCGCGGAAAGCTGGGCCGATGTTGACAATGTCGACCGGCTTGGCCTCAAAAGCTGCAGCGGAGGTACTGAATTGGTAGACTGGGCCGATGTTGACAATGTCGACCGGCTTGGCCTCAAAAGCTGCAGCGGAGGTACTGAATTGGTAGACGCGGTAGTCGTGGGTGTGGATTAGGGTTTGGGGATTCCGGGAGGGTGTGGTGAGGAGGAGGAGGATGGAAGGGAAGAAGAAGCTAGACGAGGAATTTTCAATGGAGAAGGCGAATTCGGAATCGGAGGAAAGAGAGCGCGTAACGGAGAATTCGCGGATGGAAGGGCAGGGAGGAGATCGGCGCCGAGCAGAGAACCAGCCGAGGAGGTGGTGGGAGGGTGAAAGGTGGAGGAATCGGCGGAGGGAGACGACATCGAGATTTCCGGCGGAGTCGTAGAAGGAGGTGGTGGCTCCGGCGGCGAAGGATCCGGTAATGGTGGCGACGAGGGCGGCGGACTTAGCGGAGTGGTTGTCGTCGGAGAGAGTGGATGGGGCGATCATAGAGACGCGACCAAATAGGAGGCCGTCAGTGTCGCCGGGAGCGGCGGAGCTACGGTGGAGGAGCGAGGCTAGGGCTGAGCCTCCGATCGTTACTTTCTGCAATGTAAGTTGTTCTTCCATGGCGTAATGAGAAAGAGATTGAAACTTCAAGGATTACAAAAACTTCTTCACCCCCATCTTTTTCCCCAAATCATCACTTTGATTCAGTCAATCAACAAAAAACAGCCTGTTTTTCACTTCAACTCAAATCCTTCATCACTTTGATTCAGTCAATCAACGAAACAACCTGTTTAATTGATGCAGTCAATCAAATCAACTTCCAAGCACTGAAATCTGAAACTCCTTCTGATGTACTCGTAGTATTGTATTGAACTTATATTATACATGATTAGTTGATTACACACAGATTACAAGTTTATTCAATCCTCTGTATATATGCATCAAAAGAATAAAGAATGAATTCATTACCAAAATCTACTAATTGCAATTGCAAATGTTCAAACTGTATATATATATACTGCAATCAATCAATCCTGGATCTTCTTGGTTTCTTCAACAGGAACAGCAGCAAGCGTTGGATTGATCTCTTCAAGCTGCTGCAGCACTTGAACCACCTCAGGCCTGGCCTCCGGCGAGGGATCAACCAGGTGCAGCGCCAGCTTAAGCGTGTTAAGCATCTCATCTCCGGTAGCAGAAGCATCCCTCATCAGCTCCAAGTCGAAAACCTCATTAGTCCACTCCTCCTTGACGGTGGAAGCAACCCACTGAGGCAGATCCGCGCCATCGATTTGGTCCCCGGGAGGCTTCCCTGTGAGGAGCTCAAGCATGATCACTCCGAGGCTGTAGATGTCGGATTTCGTGGTGGCCTTCTTGGTTTTCTGCAGCTCAGGGGCGCGGTAGCCTGTTGAGCCAGCGGTGGCAATCACGTTCGTGTTGGCTGAGTCCGTCATCAGCCTTGACACGCCATAGTCTGATATCTTCGGCTCGTTTTGCTCGTCCAGGTAGACCTCGCTCGCCGTCAGGTTCCCGTGGGCTATGCTTTCTTCGACGTGCAGGTGGTGGATGCCGCGGGTTATCCCCAATGCTATCTTCATCCTCGTCGGCCAATCGATGCTTGTTTCGGGTCCATGACCTGTTTTCGAATCGAGTTAACATCCAAACATACCGAAATTTGGCTATCGAAAAACGAACACTTACCATGGAGGAATGAAGAGAGACTGCCTTTGGAGACACAATCAAAGACAAGGAGCTTTTCGCCTTTGGGGCCGAGGTAGTAGGCCCTCAAGGGCAAGAGGTTCGGGTGTCGAATCCGTCCGAGTGCAGCGACTTCGATCTCGAACTCCTTGGGACTCTTAGCCAGCTTCTCCCTCAGCCTCTTGACAGCGACTTGGTTGCCATCCTCCATGCTCGCCTTGTAGACAGTGCCATAGGCGTTCTTGCCCATGACTTCAGCGGTTGCACAGAGCAGATCATCAGCGGTGAACACAATTGGGCCATCAAATAGAACCAGCTTCCCTCCGTCATTGCCGCCACCGCTACCACCACCGGACACAGCAACTGTCCCCGGTGCAGCAACCTCCTTCTGCAGGCTCGTACCGCGGTCCCCAGACTGGCTCCTCCTAGCCCTTTTCCTGATCAAGCAACAAAGCAACACACAGCATAGTAACAACAAGAGTGCTAGGATAGCTCCTACCAGGATGAGGATTATGTCCTTGGTGCTCAGTTTCCGCTTTCGGTGGCGATGCCCTGCTTCCACCGGCGACGAAGGGGAGATGTTTTCGGGTGGTGGGGAAGCCGGGCATAGCGAAGAGCTGCTGTAGCCACACAGCTGGAGGTTGCCTGCGAAGGCGGATGACCCGAATTTCTTCGAAAGCTCAGAGGGGACTTGGCCGGAGAGGCTATTGTGGGAGACATTGAAAGAGGTGAGGTTTGTAATGCTTGTAAGGGAAGCTGGGATTTCGCCAGTGAAGTTGTTTTGGGATAAATCAAGGAGGATGAGGCTCGGTAAATCGTCTCCCATGGCTGTCGGAATCAATCCGGAGAGACGATTGTGATTCAAAGACAACACCTGGAGCCTAGAGGTGCTGTTTTTGGTTCCCCAAGTATCAGAAATTGGACCAGAGAGATTGTTGTGTTCAAGAGAAAGGAATATAAGAGAAGGAGATTGATAAACACCATCCGGGATCGAACCTGAAAGGGAATTGAAGCTCAAGTTCAGCCTGTACAGCCTAGAAGCATTCCCAATGCCGGGAGGGATAGACCCAGCTAAGAAATTGCCGCTGAGATCGACATTTTGCAGATTGGGGGCCCTTCCGATCGAGGGAGGGATCGAACCCGAAAGGCGATTGTTGAACAAGTGAAGCCCTCTGAGGTTAGGGAGCAAAGCAATTGAAGAAGGAACCATACCCATGAGGTAATTGTCATGTAAACTGATCCTCCTAAGGCCTCTGAGGAGCCCAATTTGCGCGGTGATCCGACCGCCGAGCCCCTTGAATGGGAGCTGCAATGCAACCACTTGACCCTTGACACACTTTAGGCCTGCCCAGGCGCCGGAGCAGGCTCCCTGGCGGGTCCCATTCCAGCTCCGGAGGCGGATCCCTCTCGGGTCCGCCTCGCGCTTGAAGGCCAGGAGGGCTTGGTAGTCGGCGAGGGAGACGATTACGCCATCCCCAATTGGCTGTGCCGAGGCTTCGAAGAACCCGAAAAGAGCAAGGATCAAGAGGGTGGAGAGGAGGAGGATGCCAGATTGAGCTCGGTGGGATTCATGGTGATGATTCCCCATAAATTTCAGACTTTGAATCTGAAATTTGGGTGCAATGGAAAGTAGAAGAAACAATGGAGATTGAAGAAATTAGAGAGGGAGAGGGAGATGGGAAGTGAAGAGGAAGAGGGATTCAGGGTAGATAGATATTGGGAGGTGGGGGACAGATACCGGTCAAAGGTAACGGCTAGTTTTTCTGTCAATACATATGAATTTTTGGAGGGGAAGTTAATTTAATTTATTATATTTTCGTCCCTCCCGTTGGGGCGCCAACGGCTCTTTATAATTATGGTGACAGCAAACATCGCTTGATTATTCCTTCACAAGAACTCATTGGGGAGATAAAAAAACTTTTAGAAAACTTTTTGGATTATTTGGCCTTCCATGGCCCACAGGCCCAGTCCTTGACCAAAATTACACCAGGAGCCCAGTTGTAAATATAGATGAAAAAAATAATAATTTTAAAATAATAATTTGATAAATTATTGAGTTATGTATAATAATAGAAATTTTAAGTATTAATCTAATTGTAAAATTCATTTTATAAAATCTTTTAATTACTTTATAAAAATATGTTTTTTCACTGGTAAGGTTATTTTATTCATTAAAATAATAAAACCTTATTTAGAAAAAAAAACTCTTATTAATACTCCGTAGTATTTAACTAGTGTAAGTCGGTCTTATACACAAAAATATGTTAACATAATTAATATGAATTAGAATATAATGAAATTAATTTATGGGTATGTAAATATTAATAAATCAAAAGTGACCAAAATATAAAAAAAATATTTTGCCAAAAGATAACCTATATATAAATAAAATTGCAACTATCAAATATAAATAATCTAATAATTGAATTTGGCCATATAAACGTGATAATTACACTATCTAGTAATTAATATGATATAATGAAAATGATTAAATGCCTTACTTGCTAAGATTTTAATTGATTAAAATATATATTTATTATTTATTTTTCTCAAGAAATAATTTTTAATGGGCTTTTTGCATAGGTAGACCAATTTTATAAAGGGCTTGCATGGATAAACCAATTTTTGGCAAAATGTAAAAGTGTGTTAGGGAGTTATTTGTGCAAATAAAAATAGTGACCTAAAGGGCCGGTTGCAGGTCTGGAAAAAGGAGGGAACGCGTGATGAGGGAGGAGGAGAAAGGGAGGGAGGGGTTTTGGCGCCAAAAATTGGAGAGAGGATGAGGTGATAGGTGATGTGATGTTGCTATACCTTTTACCATTTTGTATGGTATAAAAGAGGATGAGGAGAGATGCTTTTCATTTTCTCCCATCTCCCACAAGTTCTGTAGCAGAAACAGATGGAGAGAGAGATGGAGAATGTTCCACCATGAAAGACAAGCTTCCGGCTTGCAGTTCCAGTTGCAGAGCACTTGTTGGCTTCAATCTGTGCCCTTGTCAGTGATCAAAATTTCCGTGTCAATGCGATCCCCCAGAAACTTTTGTTGGCAGATAAAAGGGGTAAGTGTTTTTTGCGAAGTACTCTCCATCTATGACGTTAGATACCCATCAATCTCTCTTATAAACTGTGGTATCGTTTTTCAGGCGGAAACACCTTTGTATGCCTCACTCTCATCATGGTTCTTGGGTGGTCGAGGGAGGTACATGGTTGTATGTGGGTGCGAAGGCGCTCAAGAATATCATGATAAAACAGGACATCGACTTCACCTCTTTGAAAAATCTAATCAGGCTGAAGGGTGGCGATGGGGCCTCATATGCAGAGTGGGCGTTGTCGTACATGCCGAAGTCGAAAGAAGGGGGTCAGGCGATCGTAAATGCTGATGATGACGACCTTCAGGCGTTTAAATTTCTGAACTTGAAGTGTGGAGAAGACCCATGGTCCCTTGCGATATATGTCGGGCCATTGGAGACGAATAGCTTTGAAGTAAAGCAACCATCGAGGAAGAACGCCCTACCGGGGAAGAACGCATGAGTGGGCCACCCGCCTCGCAAAAAGTGGACAATTTGGCTAAGATTGTGAATGCTGAGGCAGACGGTAAGACACATCAAAGCCACGTGTGTATAGATGGTGTGTTACATGCTAGGGGCCGGGAGAGGTCACCGTGTTCATAGGGAAGAGTAAGGAGTTGGTTGCGATGGACATTCCTGACAAGGGTACTAAATCATGTGACAAGGGAATGTGTTCAGGTGACAGGGTACATGGTCTGGAGGTGATAGAGTTGGGTGACACGGATACCTCTTCAGGTGACATGGGTCCTGGTTTAGATATGATATGCCTTAGCAGCGGGGAGGATGATGATGATGGGCTAACCCCCACGAACGAGTTTTGTAGCTCGTTTGATGACGAAGGTTATGAAGTAAAGCTCGAAGAAGATTGGGATGAGTTGGAGTCGAACGATGTGGAGGAGGACACGGGTATGAGGGTGTTGGTGGAGGGGGAGGAAGTCGAGGAAGAGGTGATGAGGGAACTTGAACATTTTAAGCCCAGGACTAGCGCATCCCCACCTACGATTTAGAACATTAACGCTATGCTAGATAGAGCAACGACTCGTACCCAAGACCCAGGATGCAACATTATTCAACTTTCGGAGAGACAGTTATTCGCATCGAATGCTGATGTGCAGACTCACCTTCGCTGGAATGCGGTGGATAATTGCTTCGGGTGTTTATTGTGAAGAGGTCTACAATAAAGGTGCTAGTCGTGGTATGTGTGGACCCAAACTGCACGTGGATGTGTAGGGCCTTGCCTTACCGCCTCACCACTATGTGGAGCATCCGCAAGTATATCCAGGAGCACACATGTGACATCAATGTAAACCACAACCATAACCGACATGCTACGTCTGATATGATTGGCCGGAACCTCGTGTCCAAGTAAGTTTGACGTTAGTTGTGAATATTGTGTTCCTTGTTACGTGTTCATACTTCACTTTTCACCTAACATATTTGTGCGGGGGAAGGTAACTCGGCCTATAACTTGTAGGTTCACCGGCACTCGGAAGAACCTCGTTCCCGACCAAGTGCAGGCACTGGCGAAGTCTGAGTACGGCGTCACGTGTAGGTACTTGAAGCCCCGAAGGGCACGATTGGCGGCGAGGGATATCAAGCATGGGACCGATGAAGACAGTTACCGAGATATTATTCCATACTTGCACGTTTTGGAGCAGACTAACTCCGGGACATATACTAGGGTAGAGATGGACTCCTCCCAAAAATTCAAGTACGCCTTTGTTAACTTCGGGGTATGGTGCAAGGCGATCCCCCACCTTCGAAAGGTAAACCCCGTGTCACATGTTTATTTGTACATGTCAACCAAAATGATAGACCATATCACAAATCCAACATTTATCGAAGGGTGATTTCAGTGGACGGGAGTTTCCTCAAAGATAAGTTCAGGGGTACACTTCTCTTTGCCACAACCCAAGATGCAGACCACAAAGTGTATCCTATCACATTATTTTCAACCAATAAATGGGGTAGTATTATAATTATTTTCAACCAATAAAAAAAGTGAACTATAGAATGGACTATAAATACGGACCAGATGATCCTCACCGTCTTTATGACATGAGTTCTATTTGGTATGACCCATATTTTTATTTTATCTTATAATAATTTTTTAATGGATCAATTAGACTCCATGCTACATTCCTCGGTTGGAAATGAAATTCCCGGGTTCTGATGTACCGTTGACCAGTGGTATTTGACTTTGTTCTTCGTCTGCGTTCTCGACTTGATGTCTTTGTTTTGCTTAGTTTTTGCCTTTTAGCATAAGGCGTGCAACTTGTTAAGACGTATTTCATTTCTGTTTTATTTTTTCTTTTTTTATTAGGTAAAAATTTGAGGTCACACATATCTGAACCTCGAAGGCCGTCATAAAAAAAAATACAACGAAGGTGCAAAATACAGAAAAAAGCCCTCTGCAAGGAAACCTAAACACAACTAAACGAGATGGGGGACGTAGACGATATTTTTCCTTTGTAATGTTTCTCAATTCATTGGTTTCTTGAGGATCAAGTTTGTTGCTTGATCTTGAATTTTGACTTGTAACCAAAAAAAAAAAATCCATGCTACATCTAGGATATCATTCCATTAATCCATTACATAATGAATTGCTATCCCTCTATTAACATGATAATTAACATCCCTCAAGCACAACCTATATATATACAGGGAGAGGAACTCTACAAATTACAAAGTACAAACTATGTTATAGAATATAAAATTTCACTACCAATCCCAATTTCTCAATCTCAATTGAAATCGATCATGCCCATAATCAGATCTTCCAGATCTAATTATCAATTGCAAAAAGGG
Source organism: Persicaria tinctoria (assembly GCA_037127255.1). Taxonomy (NCBI): domain Eukaryota; kingdom Viridiplantae; phylum Streptophyta; class Magnoliopsida; order Caryophyllales; family Polygonaceae; genus Persicaria; species Persicaria tinctoria. Next base: position 6,212,349 of record JBANSL010000016.1, on the reverse strand, counting down.
AGAGAAATCGGGGAATTAATTAGCTAAATCTGTGTACATTCACCGTCGATTGGCACCGAAATCACCTATCGATCGACGCATCCAAGACATTGATCATACACGAGCGGCGGCGACCATGGAGGGGGCAGCTTGGGCGGCGTTCTTGGCGGCGAAAGAGAGGAATCCGGCGGAGGAGGGAGGCGGCTGAGCCTTAGCCTGAGCCTGAGCCTGCTGGTCGAGGAAGAGGTCATCAGGGACACGAAACGCGCCGTGCGCGCAGACGGCGGCGGAGCCGACGAGGACGGCGGAGATGAGGACGGATCCGACGCTGGTGAGGAAGACGACGAAGGCGGTGACGGCGACGAGGACGCCGAGCGTCTCGCGGTCGGAGAAGGAGCGGCCTAGGAGGACGAGGGGCTGGTCGGAGGGGCGGAGGAGATAGAGGAAGGTCCAGGCGGAGAGGAGGGCGAGGAGGAGGAGGAGGCAGAACGGGTGGGAGAGGAGCGAGAAGGCGAGCACGACGGAGACGAGGAGGAGGTAGTTGAGCCGGAAGTAGGAGTAGTTGCGGCGGAGGCGGGAGGCGGCGTCGGTGAGGGATCCAGGCTGCGCAAAGGCGGAGCGGTCGGCGAGCTCCGACCAGGGGCGGCTGCGCGACACGCCGTCTCGGATCTGGCCAGCGACGCCGCGTAGGACGGCGCCAAAGGTGGCCGAAGGGGGCTGAGGGTTGGCGGCGGAGGACGAGGGGAAGGTGGAGGTGGTGGGGGTGGAGATGGGGATTAAGGGAGGGGCGGCGGAGGAAGCCATTGATGGAGGAGGAGGAGAGGAATTGGAGGAAATTTGGGGATTTTTTTTTTGGATTGTGTTCGTTAGGATTTTTAGGGAGTGGGGACCGCAAAGAGGGAGGTAAATATGGCGGGAAATGAGGGGTTGGTGGTTACACTTTATTCGTGTGGTTCGTCACCGATCCCTAATGTAACGACTTTTTGAATCATTAACCATGGATGTTGGAACTTACAAGGACTTGAAAGGGGTCTAACCTTAGTCATTAATTTTTTGTTTATAGAGTAAAAATTCGATGACTGAGTTGAACAGAGTGTCAGTGCAGCTTCAGAGAAAGAGTGGTGTGTGCAATTTTAGTCATCGTTGTGTAATATATAGTATGAGTATTTTTATATTATAACAAGTTAAAAAATTATTTGACATAATTAAAATAATATCTAATCCAAGAGATTTAATCCCAAGAGTGGCACTCTGCCACTACCCCAAACATCTCATTTACAAAAGGTGTGAAAAGTACTTCTACTAACCCATTCGACTCACCCGTCCTACCACACAACGTCAATAGATTTCTCTTATACAATAAACCAATAAGCAAACTGATAATTGTCACTAAAGATACACTCAATACATTAGTTTAATGGATAATTGTCACTAACGAAATCCTTGCGTACTCCCCCCCCCCCCCCCCCCCCCCCCCCAAATGGAGCGAGATAAGTTCATCCCTAAATGAACTAACTAAACTTTAGGCTTGAATTGGAAAACAACACTTTCACAAACAAAGTCCAATGACGCTTCACAACAAGTGAAAATTCAAACACTCATAAATTTCATTTCTATCACAATCAAAACCTTCACCAAACACGCAAAAGGAACAAAGCGTAACTCATAGACAAACGAGGAGAACGCCATGATAAGCAACAAGTGCAGGATACAAGTTTGTGCAGGATACAACAAATCATAACTCCTAGTTAGTTAGAACATAGCCTCAACATTAAGGGTGTCTAAGCGTGTATTTGAGGCATTTTTTCGATTTTTCTAATGTGTGTCATTGGGTACACATAAGACATCCCAAAAAAGAAAGATATCATAGTTTTAATTTTTTTTTAATTTTTTTTTTATTAGGAAATAATTCGAGCGCCAGGCATACCTGACGACTCGAGAGGCCGACGAAGTCGGCAGACGGTGAAACCGTCACTACATATAAAAAGGTGCAACAACAAAAAGTGGGAGGCGTAACCCCCGGACGAGCAAGCGAGCCAAACCCGTACACGCTGGAGACAACGTAGACTACGATCCGATGCCAAGCATCACCAGGCGGCGATACCGTTGGCCAACGGTATATCAGGAATCAAGTCCTGTGGGCAGTGAAGACGATCCTCCAAGGAATTTCCTGCACGCGGAGTCGTCTCGATACACACCACCACGACCCCAACCAATCCCGACACCGGTTGCCAGAGCTCCAGCACGGAAGAGGAACGTCAAGAACAACAGGGGTCACAACCAAGAACCACCCTTGAATATCATAGTTTTAATTAATTGACCTAGGAACTAATGAACTAGGAAAAAAATTAAAAATTAAAAGTAAATCTTTACATTTTGAAGTTGTTTAATTTGTGCACTAGGACCCACCTTAGAATTTTTTATTATTATCCATGGGCCTAATTTTTTTCACTTATTAGACAGACCCAAAAACATTTCGGCCCGTATAAAATTTGGGCCCTTTGGCCCATTTTATCAAACTATGAACTATCCACACAGAAGGGGGAAAAAACACAAAAAAGCAACCAAAGTGCAAATAAAAGAGGCTCCATCGATCAAGAATTCAAGGCCACACAAAAGGAGAATAGGCTATAAATAATTATCTCTCCTCTCAAAAGAGAGAAACACTTGCAAAAGTGAGTGTCAATTGTCATCTATCTTTCTGATTAAAATAAAATAAACATATAGACGTAAAGAACGAAATATAAATTTAAATATCCATTCATAATCTCAACATGATGATCGAAGATATAGAATCAAAGTTTAGGGCGGCCTAGGTTGATGTCGACGACATTGCAAAAGAATCTGGAGGTCGGAATGGAGAGGTGAGAATCGAGGATGGAGCCGAGGGTCGCGATGAGCTTCCGCTTGACGGATCGGTCGATACCGCCCATCGAAAGGAGCTCGGTAAAGGCAGCAGGATCCTTGTTCCCTCCAAAGGACAATTCCACTGAACCCTTCACTAAAACCATCACCTTCTGTTCACAAACAAAATTAGGGCTAAATTAGATTACAACTTGTGCTTTACCTATTTTTTTTTCATTAATAAAAATAATTAGCACATCAATTATATAGAAATTCTACCATGCTCTTAAAAAAAATGTTTTAAGTCGAATAAAAAAAAACTAAATTTTGAAATTAGAACAATTATAAGTTTACAACTTGTGTAGTACTCATATTTAATGAGCTCACCATAATTCCCCAAAATAGAAAGACTTATGCTTTTAGAGGATTTTATTTCATTAATTTGTTTCCAAAATGGATATAACCAAAAGGTGATTAGTTAAAGGTGTTTCATGGTTTCACCAAAAAAAAAAGGTGTTTCATGATTGTGATTGTGAAAGTAGTTGGGAGATCGATTATTAAGTGTCATGTGGTTATGCCAGATTTATGAGTATTGAGATTTATCACTTAACACAAATATCTAATTAACTTAATAAGTAAGTAAGATTTTACTTTACACATTTTTTTTTATTTTTTAAAAATAAGAGGGAATGTCTATAAGAGCAAGCTCAAAATATTCTTCATTTTGAATTTTTTTTTTTGAAGAATATTGGAATGATTTTTGGTCCAACAACTTCTTTATTACATTTTCCATTTTGAAAATATGGAGAAAATTCCCTAAATTTTGATTTTGAGAAAACTCTATATAATTAAAGAAAAATTAAAATATATTAGAAAAAAATAATTGGTGATTTAAATAGACATTTTTATTAAAAATAAAATTAAAAATTATAATAAAATGAGAGTATATAGAGAGAGAAAAGAATGATTTTGTTAAAATATAGAAGAATATATCGGCGGCGGCATTTAAGTCAATGTGGCCGCCGATATATTGAACAATCCATGAATGAAGTAAATTGGATGAAACACCACATATATATAGAATTATGAAGAAACAAGAAATTGATGCAGATCAGAAATAATGAAAATGGAGAGACGAGAGAGGAAGAGAGCTGACGTCAGTAGGGCGGCCGATGATATCAGCAACGGCGAGGGTGACGTCAGTGAAGATGGGCTGAAGATCAACTCCTTCCAAGCTGAGGTTGGTGGAGATGTACACAGCTGGCATTTCGATCCCTCTTTATTTCTTTCGATCGGTTTCTTTAATTTGTTGTTTGATCGATCGATTTGTGTTTTGTATGTTTTGGTTTTTGCAATTGCGTTTGCAGTTTCTCCTTCACAGAGCTTCAGATGTATTTATAGCTTCTTTCATATCTTCCGGCGAGCTACGCGTCAGATTTTATAGTCACGTTTCAATTTTATTTATTTATTTATATTTGTATATATATATTTTAATAGTTAAATTAAAGTTTGTCACGGGTGTGCCTTGGAAAAAATTAGGCACAATGAATGTTGAATAGAAAATTTTGGGATTATAATAGCAGCTACACTAGGGATATGGGATTAGTTTTTATATAGGATAGAAGAAAACATGATTTAAAAAAATATATTTATAAATAGTATAAAAAAGATAAATAATTTGAGTTAAATTTAAATATCGATTAATTTGGGATGGAGGGAGTAGTTTATTGTATAATTAAATATTTTTATTTACAATGAGGTTTGATTTATGAGTAAATTGTTATGTCGGGGGTAATACTTTTTCAATCATTTAGGGTATCTATACTATATACATAAGGATTACTCCCTCCGATCCAAAAAGAATGATGTTTGACTTTTTAACACGTATTTTAAGGAGCTAAAAACTATATAAAATATCAACTTTTTTTAAATTATTTTTTTACAACTTAATATTTGTTGGTAATAAGTATTAGATTATAAAAAAATAATAAAAAAAAAGTCAATATATTATATAGTTTTTAGCTCTTTAAAATGCGTGTTAAAAAGTCAAACGATAATTTTTTTGAATCGGAGGTAGTATATGTTAAAAATATAAAGCATGTGAAAATATTATCAATAACATAATTATTATTTTTTCAACCATTTAGAAATGGACAAGTAGTAGGTGTTGTTGAAAAAAAAAGATTCTCACGTTGACAAAATAGGTGAAAATCAAACCAAAATATAAAGGAAGGTGAAACACAACACAATGACTTAAGCTTTGTTGTAGAAGGGTAAATTCTGACCTTGTAATAAAAAACAAAATATAAATCCAACACGACTCTAGTAGGTGTCAAATGTGCTCTAAGATGACCAATTCTTTATTTTATCGCGCTTATTTTTCTTTGGTTTAAAATGTATATATAATTCAATATTACTTATGATGAATTTAAAATAGGTTTAATTTATCTATAAATTGGTAATTAATGAATTAAAATTTATTTGTGTTCAATTACAGTTTTGAATAGATCATCGATTTATCACCCTTTACACAATACACAAAGCTAATAAATAGATTATGGCTGTGTCACATTAGAGCATATATAAAACATGCATACAGTGCACATAAGTTTTCCTTTAAATATAGAAAATGTTTTCTTATTTTTAAGGGGTTTGGTTTACTGGTTCGGTTCCCTTTGATTGCACCAACTCAATTATTGTGAATTGAAAAGTTTATCTTTAATAAATATAAAAAATAATAATTGGGTTTTAATTAATGATTTACTTATATACCATATGAGGTTTCATACTTTTTTCTTTGACATTTGAAACTAATATAAATAAACAAAACAAGTTTAAGCCTTGAAAAAATAATTTAAATAGAAATGATTGAGTTGGTGCATAAGAGTGAAAACAAAGAATGTTGTTGCATGCGCGATCAATTATGCGGAAAATATTCAATTGGTAATATATTATTAATACAACATATATAATTATCACGACTTGACATATTTTCAACTTATGGATCAAATATGTGTAACAAAAGCTTCGATAAACAAAATTATTTTGAGACTCTAAATGAACCTATATATAAAAACTATATACTCACTCTGTTCGACAAATTATGCCATTTACTACTTATATATGTTTTCTTAAGTTGTTAAAAATAATCTATTTTTATATAAATTTTTTAAATAATTTAATAGTTACTGTTACTAAGTATGAAATTGTTTTGAAAAATTTATAAAAACATGGATATTTTACACAATTTCTATCACCACAAAAGAAACGTGCATAAATTGTAAGCGACATATTTTTCCGATCAGAGAGTAATATCCTAAAAGTATTAGGATATTCTTATAGTGCTTAGGCTATACTCAAAAGATATGTTTTTTTTAAGCAATGAAAGTATTTAGGATGAAAACAATCGTTCATCCGCATGTCTTCTTGCTTTAGTGTCATTCTGGACGAAAACATCAAGTTCTACATCGATTTCCAAGCTTCCGTCGGCAAATATGTTGTACGGGAGACTTGCGATCCTGTATGCAACAACATTAGATTACCTAAAATACGACGAATAGCAACATTAAAAAAGTCACTAAAATCTAGTTTCGTGTCTTACAGTAAAAGCTCTATATTCCACGGAAACTTTCAGTTCCAAGAATCGCTTTTACTACTATTAAGATTATCACCCTCGACAAGGAGGTTATTAATACCCATTTGCTTAGATATGTTTATTTCTTTTATTAAGATTATTATTATTTCAATTATTTTTATCGAAGATGATTATTATTTGTTCGGTCACACCCAACAGCCCATTTTATTTGAGGATAGGAGATACGTAATAAAAAAATAAAAAGTTTGAATGAAATATTCAAATAATAGTATTAAAATAAAAGTCAGAAAAGTGGCGCGTGAAACTTGAATAGGGGGGGTTTGACTATTGACCATTTGGGTGTGTGAGGGCGACCAATCGGAATCGGTTTTTGCGGCCGCGGCCGCCACCCAAAAGGCTTCACCCCATGTGGCTGCACCGGAAGTGCTTCCCCGACCACTCCTTTGCCCTTTTAATCTTTTATTAGATATTGAGGATATATAAATCCATTGGTCTTATAATGTAAAATGATGGTAAATGGATATTATGTATTGATTATTACTCCCTAGTACAACATAATTTAGTTTTTACTTTATTAGTAGGAAATTTATAATTATTCATATGGATTATATGAATAAATATGTTATTGCATATGACTAATTTTTAAATTTTCATTCAAATATTCTCCACTAATGATTTTGTTGTTGTTGTACTCTAAATTTGTTCACTATTTATACCTTACATGAAGTATGAATTTAAAATTTAAACGCATTGAAACTTATAATGGTAACAAATATATTAGGACTTACGGGTAATATCTAAAAGTTCTTTGTTCGAACCCGGCTGACCACTCTTTATTTATCAGTTCAAGATAACAAATATATCAACATTTATGTGTGTGTGAGATACTGGCTGCCATATGAATATTATATTATATGAATATGAACATGTGAATATTACGTTGTTATGCAAATATGAATACGATCTAAATATGAGTATATAAATATGATATTATTTATATTCACATAACATAAAATGAATAACACTATATTTATATCCATACACCATAAAATGAATAACTCAATATTCCTATACGAATTTTGTAAAATATCATGATTTTTTATTATGTTACTAGAGATCAATATCTTAATGTCGGTGGGTAATAGATGATACATATAAACTATAAAGCTAGTGTGATTTGATAGATTAATGAGAGACTTTGGAGAAAATGTTAGAATTATTATTGAGATGAATTGAGAACGGCCCCTCTTTCAACTTTTATTTATTGTTTTTCATCCATGGACTTTGAAGATAAAGCTTCAAGCCTCCAATAGCTCATACACTTAGCTACATCAAAGGAAAAAAATTAAATGATCTAACTTTTGAACATGGTGTGTCAATGTGCAATTTTTTAAGCAGTGCAAGAAGTCGGTTGCTCTGTTTCTAATTTCTCTCTGGTTCAAAAAAAAAAAACCTCCCCACCACGCCTGGACGGAAAATCGGCTCCATTAACACTTTTGTATGATTAACAACTACCGCCCCAAATATATTTTTTTGGATGTATATAGCTACAAAAAGTTCCAAGTCAAGTTGTGCACCTATACCATCCACTTCTAAAGCATGACAACTGAATAAATATGAGTTTCTTATGATCACGGCAACTTTGATTATATTGTCCATTTTCGAGAAAAAAAAACGATCAAAATGCAGGAAAAGAAAGTAAAGTACATCTGCAATCTTTCAGCCCAAACTTTTGACAACCATCACATGTATCTTATCAGCACGAGCTTCTTCTCAGCTCCTTTCAAGCAAATCCTCACACTCAGGAACCACTTCGGTGTTCAGACAATTTGCCAGACTCGGCAAGTGAGTGCGACCGCACTCTTCCGAATCAGCTCTATAGACAGATCCAGGGGAGTGAATGGCAGGAAACATGGAGTTAAAAAAGAAAGGGTAAAAATAAAGAAGCAAAAATGATACAGTTCTACCGCGATTATTACAACAGAAGGGCAAAAGTCCTCAAATTTATATCAACAAAAGAACAGCAAACCAACAGGACCAAAGGAGAAACCTTTTCTCTCTCTCAAGGTGCTCCAAAATTCTTCACTGAATGAATGAAAAGCAAATCCTTGTACAGCTGAAAAAAAAATATAATCTATAGTAGTATCATTTATCAAACAGAAATTAATCCGTTTCATTTTTACCTCATCGAATTCAAAATCATCATGGGCGCCACTGCCTCTAATCTTTTGCATATTGCACGCCGGTTTTTCTCCAACCCTCCTCTAGTCCTTTGCACAGGAATCTTATTTCTGAGTTTAAATTCAACATACGGTGCAAACTGGTAAGGCGGGCACAGAAGAGATCAAGACATTTCAAAGCCAATCTAGCCGAGTAAGTCCTTGAACAAGTTAGGATTCTGACTGGTAGGGGTCACGCCCATCTGCCTCACCCGCTTATCCTTCTGCAATGAATCTGCAGAGTTCGGGCCTTTGTTTGTTTGCACTGTTTGTGGGTCAACTGACCCTCCATGAATGTAGTTATTGTTTCCATTGGATGGCCCGACCGGTTGAAGGGCATCTTCCAAACCCGAAAGAGGATTCACCAGGGGACTTGGGTCACTAGTAGGCATATCCCCGTAAAGTCCCAAAATATCAGCTCCTTTGGCCGAACCACTGGGGTCAGCAGCTGGTGCCTCAAGAAGCCCTTCCAGTTGCTTAAAGGGATCAACCAAAGGATCAACAGAATGAACTGTTATAACATTATCAGGTTCACCTAAATCAAGAAGGTCGGGAGGAGGAGGAGGTGGAGGTGGGGCTGCCTTCTCTGCAGCTACTTCATTAGGTAGGGAAACTGAAGTTGCAGCCTTGGACTTGTCAACGTGGTGGCCAGTTGGTTTTGTGTGCCTATGGCTAGAAGATGATCTCTTTTCACTTTTCGTTGTTCCCCCAAACAATGAAGCAGCAAGTTTTTGCTTCTCGGGAGAAATTTCAACTTGTTGCTTCCTAGAATCATATGAAGTGGCACGTGCTTTTGAACCAAAGTTGCTACCTCCTTCAAGCGATGACACGCTTTCAAATGCCTTTTGTGTTGTAGTGTTTGAGGCGGATGGTGAAGGAGATGAATAACTGGGCTTTCCCCACTTCTTTTGGACACCATCAAGCCGGAGCCTGACATCATTAGAACCTGAATCTGATGTCACTGGCCGTGTAGCAGTGGCTTGGTGGCTCTCCCTAGCATATGAAGTTTCAGTTACTGGAACAAGTTCGGTGGAAGATACGTATGAACCTGGAGGTGTCTTTGCCGTAACTGGGGCCTTAGTAAATTCATATGCCTCAAATTTAAGGGTATGTGCAGCAGGCTCATGATAGCCTTGCCCTTTAACGTTGGTTATAATAGGCGTGCCAGATCGCTGGCTTTCAGGAATATAGGGTTCAGCCCCTTTCTCAAGAGCCTGTTGGACATAGTTGTCGAGGAAGGAAAGGTTCTTATCAACCTGAAAGCAAAACAGCTGTGTCAGACGAGAACAATACAGAAGTAGCAAGTAAACAAGCATAACAGCAAGATAACGTAGGAAGTGGCATGACTTGTTCAAACAGCTTAACAGCAGGCCAATCTAGCCTAAAGATGCAGTTGATCCCATGGACAATCACTTGAATAAATTTATTCACATCTTTAGTAGTTACTCAAATTTCTTCTAAAACATTAGAGTTCAAAAAGTCAAGGAGGCACCTATAATAACTAAAGGACTTGTCATTTACAAAGTTGGCTCACAGATTACCATATCCTAAAGAACAAGTGAAAATTGTCCAGGGAAACCTAATACGTAGTGTAACTCATTGTTCGTATCAGAAAACAGTCATCAATACATATTCAATGGTCAATCAATATATTACCTAGAAAAGGAAAAAGAAACTGTTTGTTATTTTGTGCACGGAATAGAGATGGCCTAATATTGCAGCTATCAGGATTATATAGGGTCAGAATGTCAGATTATGAGATTCAGCAGTTTTCCGCAATTTCCAAAAAAAGAAAGGAAAATAGCATGCAAAATTTGTAACATCAAATACTGAAATAGCAGAGCTCACACCTCAATATCTTCACAGCTAGCATCAAATGGCATTGCACTTGCCACTGCCTGAGAATCTAAGCTAATGAGTGTTTGCACTTCATAAGCTCGTTGCTGCAAATCTGTTGAATGGGATGCTGACAACTCTTCAATCAATGACTGACACTGGGAGAAATGAGCAACCAAATTTTATTAGTATGAGAAGCACAATACAAAGTTCCTTTGCAAGGTTGTACATTGCATAAGTAGCATAAGATCATACTTGAACATTTTATTTTATTCATGCTTAAAACATACACTGTCTATACATCCTATCCCTGGGCCTACTTCCATGTACCATTTTGTTACAGGTCGTTTCAAGTAACAACTTGTAAAGCCAGAGGCAGTAAGACGAAAAACAGCATTCCAGTTCTCGAGCACCTTCAACAGATTTGTTCATATGTTGTAACTTGTGAGGAATGAACAACAAATGACTTTTGTAAGTGCTGTTAGATTACTTCAGTAGTTGGGGGAAGTTCAGCCAAGAGACTGGAGATTTAAGAGAAGGGACAGGTTTTCATCTAAAATTTATTTGAGGTGGAAACTGAAGAGTATGTTTCAGTGAACTCTAATTGACTAGTTGTTGTGTCTGCTGAAGGAATCAGGTGAACGGATTCTGCAATATGCAGTAAAACAATTTGGAATAAACTAAAATCACAATCATTTTTTATTTTGGCCATCAGATGCAGAAGCAAATGATGCCTATAAAGCGATGTTTGTGTATCTGCATATTGACAAAATTAAACCCCCCTAGGCTAACGGTTGAAGTGCTTCATTCATCATGAAATATTGCAAAGACATAAGAAGGCTCCCTCCATTAGGAACCGTGTTCAATGAAATAAGACTGTTGAATAAACATAAATACTGCATTCAAATGCAACAGCCTAGAATGGGGAAAAAAAACATTGCAAGGATGTCTTATCACTTTATCAGGGACATTTCACTTGCTATGTGGTCGATATCCTTGTTATGAAAAGAAAGGATATTCCACATTCCAAATGAGATAAAAAGAAGCTACCTCAGGAAGTACATCCACTCTTCTTCCTGCCGTCAGTTCGAACGCACATATCTTCATTATTGCTGTAACAGCATATGCCTTTAGAAATAGGAAAGAAAAGGCATGAGCTATTAGAAACTTACAATCGTAATAAGCAGGAATTCTGAAAAATAAATAAGAATGGGCAAAAGCAGGTGAGCTGAACAGACCCAGTTTACTAAAAGCATTCAAGCTAGACTTCAAGATATTTCCATATTTATTCTTACAACAAGAATTAATTTTCATAAGCTGCCAATCAGTTCTTGAGGCAGCACAAATGCCATCCAAGCAGTTGATGGCCCTGCAACTAACTAAACTGCAAGCAGAAACCCATATTTGAACTCTTGCCTTAACTCTTCAAGGTAATTGTTTATTCCAGAAACTTAGTTGCAAAATCAGTCATTTCTCTTGCCCTATATAGCACATAATATATTTCCAAGCCAGTGAGCAGATCCTACTTTCAGCACACGGCTTGACACCAAAGTTTGATAAAGTCCCATGGATAATTAAGGAGTTGTGGGGTATGAAAAATGATACAGCAGAAGGATGTTGTTATTTTTTTATTTATAGAAGCATAGAATTGTGCAAACAAGCACATAGCTTACATAATTACATTCAATTTGCCATTTTCAAATCAAATTCTAGCTCACTGAATTATAATTTAAAGAAGTATACTGATATAATGTACCTGATAAGATTCTTTTGAATTCTGACACAGACTTGAAGCCAATTGAAGATACACAGACAAATTGATAAAGCGTTTGCAATTCAAATATTAAAAGTAATACAGAAACAAGGATGGCATACCTTCACAGTATCATCACTTGAGTAAGCCTCTGCAACATCATAAAGTTTGCCAATAATGTAAGAAGCAGAATACTTTCCATCGGCAGTTCCATACTCACCCAAGACCCAGCAAATGACCTGTAAACAGAAGATGAAAATACGCAAGTTAATATTTCTTCGTACAAAAATAGGCAAATCAATATAAACAAAAAAAAGTAAGAAAAAAAACAATTCTAGAAAAGATCAGACCCAGTGTATACAATGAAACAAAAAGAAAACTATCAGAAATTCAGAATTCAATCTATATGTCCAAAATAGTTGAAACAAATAAAAATAAGCACCTACTTGGAGGAACAGTGAAGGTAGTTTTGGCTCACCGACAATTTGCAAATATGACTCCACCTGTACGTAAAATAATGTCCCATAAGAAAACAAAACATCAAGAACAGCTATCTAGAACAAAAAAAAGAAGAAGTTAAAACAAGATGAGTGACATCAAAGGCAATTTGTGCAATGTAGACTAATAAAGCATAAGAAAATAGACAAACTTCAGAGGCAGTCTCGATTATTCTCAAATTAAGAATAAAAGAGAAACTTCAGTTGGAAAAACTATGAGTTAGGTTGGGGTTTCCCTTTCATAACTACCTGAACGCACTCAGGCAAGCCCAAAAGATTTTAAACCACAAGCAAAAATATAAATATATTCCTCATGGACTATCAACTTTGATGCCTACTAGCATTAAGAAAAGAATCAGTAAAACAAACAAGGGTTCTTGCTTCTGGGGTTTGTAGATCAAAGCAAACTAACATAGCTATATTTTGTTTCCCCAAAAATTCATTTCATGAGAACAGGGTCAGATACAGAAATCTAAAAAGAGAATTAATAAATAAACTAAAAGAAGAAACTACACAAAAATTTGTAGATGGGCAACAAAAAAGATGAGGTCAGTGTATGTTAAATTGCCTATTCATCAGCTATAAAAATAGAAGCATCAAGATTCATCACTCTTTAACAGCATAATAGCAAAGAGGAACTTCAAATGGAATGTAAAACAAATAAGACATGTCAATTTTAAATTGGAAAGTAAAAGATCATGCAATATTAATTCCATCTAGTCAAGTAAGTAAGGTCTAAGAGCAACATACAGCAGACAATCTTAGCTGACTATCTGCAGCTTCATCATCCTCTCCAAACCCTTCAGCAATCAAACGCATTAGGTTATGAGCCACCTTAACATTCACCAAATCACCAGCATGCTCGAACACCTTATTCATGGTCTGAAAAGCAGAGGCGTCAGTTGCAAATGCAGTAAAATTTGCAGAATGGAAGAATCCAAAATAACTAACATACCTTAATAAACCAATGATTACTTGGAGCAAACTGCTCAGCAAGCTCAACACAGCGTGATGCTATCTCAGTCTTGTAATGATTATCATTGATGCTTCTCATGTAATCAATCATACGATCCACAATTACTTCCACATTGGATGACTTGGTCATTTTATAAAGTAGTTCAAATGTCTTCCTTTTGAGTGTATCATCTGGATCCTGTCCCATTGTTATCAGACACATGAGAAAGGTGAGGGGCACAAGATTATAATCCCTCGAACATAAATAAATTACCTTGTCCCACTTTAATAATAATTCAAAAACAAAACTAGCTCCCCATATATATTTTTTTGATCCCCATAGTCCAATCACAGATACCAAATACCAAAAAATACAAGCATTGTCATTTGTCAACAATGAAGTTAGTTATGACAGCTCTGGTATATGATGTGATTGCTCCCCCCTTTCTGTAACTCCATATGAGAGATAATCCAATGACCAACAAGAATAATGTACTTCTCATATATGTATATTTGAAGGGACTGAAGGGCAAAACCATAAAGCAATGATGTTTTTTTCTTAATCTGCATGCTAAGCTTTAGAAGAACCAGAAGCAAGTTTGTAAGTTGTAGAATTGCTTTTAGCAGAAGTTCTAAATTTAGAGTTGACATGACAAATAACTGCATAAAATGTTAAATCTAAAATGTATAAACTTTATGCCAAATACCATAGGTTTGGATCAAGGGGATTATGATTCATTATATGTATAGCTAGATGAACCTCCCGGCTCCAAGTTACAACAAGTTGGGTCACAAATTTGCAATTGTGTTTCGTAAAGATCATCACAGCAGTAGTGTTGCACAAATTCACCTCTTCTAAAGCTCTATAAATGAAGCACTTCTATGATAAGCCTTTAACTACGCCAAAAAATTGGAAAGTTCATCCTAGGTCACTCATCAATGATCCCTTTATCTTTTTTCCAAATGATTAAATTTGCCAACATAGTATCATCGTTATATGTAAAGCTACAGAGTCAATTCAATCACCATACAGAAATTCCTTTTTGAGATCTCTTATTAAAAATGAGAAAGATTTGCCATAAATTTGATTTGTTGGGTTGACGTTGTTGTTGTTTGTACATGATGGACATAATTTACCTATTAACAAAACCATGCAACGCCATATAGGTAGCTATCACCGTAAATTCGATTTAATGGGCTACTTAAGCAAATATATCTCACCTCTAGGCAATCAATTACTGCTAGTTGATGCTGTTCAGCAACTTCTGGACTTATCTTTATCAACCGACCAAGGGCATCAATGCCCATATATTTCAAATTATGGCTATCGCTCTGCTCAAGAAAAAAAAAATTGTAGAGGTTTACAAACAATGACGAGAGAAGCAAACATTATAATCACACACAAAATGAAAATTTGAGCAGATAAGACCTTCAAAAATCTAGATATTGCATCAGCTGCCGCTTCCAGTAATTTGGCGTTGGGATAGATTGCTGAGATACAACATACTGATTCATACAGTACTGCATTTCCAATGTTGCTTAATTGATCACACTTTCTAATTATGTCTCCCACCACAGTATACATTTGTCCACTGGTATGTTTGTCACCACTACCCAACAAGGACAGTATCTTCAGCAACTTAATCTGTAAATAAGAGTTTTGGTCTATTAGAGAAGTAAATTCCTAAAGCAAAATAAAAGACTATGAAATGCAGAAAAAGAAGGATAGTTCTGAATGGCAGGTTGATAACAAAATCAGTGTATGAGAACCTAAATTAAAATTTTGGCATCCAAAGAAAATGGTAAACAAATTCACAGAATATATAGCGAGTAGCGAGTTACATATGGCCTACGATCAATATGAAATAAACAATAGGGCCCATGTTGAATACAAATAAATGGAGTATCTGACACAAAGTGTTGAGAAGAAGAAAAAGGCACTACATTGAAACAATAAAGAAATCCAGTCAAAGAATAAATAACATTAAAAAAATCTTTTCAATAAACCAACATTTCAACATTCCACGGACTTACGAAAATTAAATTATAATAAATAAGAGTTTATCATCTTTATTAAAAATTTAAAATAAAGCAATCTGAACTTCCAGGTACATCATAGCATACCTGAATGAATGGCGCAGGCATCTGATGATAGTCATAACTTTTGGGCAATTTCCGTTCTGCAACTTGTTTTAAAATGTTCACAAAGCTCGTCACCAGCTCTTTATAGGGATCAGGATCTGTTGTTACTAGATCAAAAAGAGGACAGAGAGCAGCACCCATGACTCCTGGATCATTATCACGGAGTTTCTGCAAAAAAACAACCAGACATGATTATGTACATAAAGTTAATGTTTGATACAAGTCTAATAACTACCAGAAATAAATACAAAGACAAATGAACTTCCAGACGATATTCATGTTTGGATACTGACTACAAATGCTAACCAAACATTTATCAAATTCCGCTACATCAAACAAAAGAAAATACTTAATGGCATGATATCCATCTCAAAATATCTTTTAAAAAAAATCAGAAACACTTCAAAATAATGGAAATACTTTTTAGAATAGCCAGATAGAAAGTACTCTGATGATTGATGCAATGGATAGCAAGGGCTGTAAACAACATTTTCTGCATTGAAACTATGATATTTAAGAAAAAGAATAGTAACTATCGTATTTACAAAAAGAATGCTTAGCAATAGCAATTGCAGTCAGAATGTTGAAAATGTAAAACAAAAAAAAAAAAAAATCTATTATGGAAAGCTCAAAAGTTTCAGTGCTAATGCTGGGAGCTAAGCTCACTTCATTTCATACAAACCTTTACCTGATATTAGTGTGACCTGATTGAAGGTAAAGCAGTAGCCTCGCTAACTATAAATTCCTCATGTACGCCTATATTCTAACTAAAAAAATGACTGCTGCCATTTTGAAATACCACAAAGGATAGTTTCCTCAATTCGAGAACTAGACATTTCGATAATTTATGATAAAGTTTCAAAATTGTAAAGAGCACTATAGGGTTAGGCTTTCTGAAACAGGCAAATCAAAACGTGTAGATATCAGAGAACCCAGCTCAAAAAGAGGAAGATAAGCACATACCTAATCACTTGACAGAAAACAAAAAGGTGCATACCTAATCAAAGGCCCAAATTCCTGAGATTTGTATGCTGGCCCAAGCAGTGTAGGTAAACTTTTATGCAATAACATTAAGAACACTGAGAGTCAGAGTACTATATTCTCCCTTCTAGTTTTCTGTTTTCAGTTTATACTAACTTATTGATCATCAATTCACCATGAATTACACTATAATGCATAAAACTTACAGAGGAGCCGAACATGCATTACACAACAATCCAAATAATCTAACACAAACCAAACGAAAATCCTAAGCTACAACTCACCTGGCGAAAATTGGTCACCAGATGAGAAACTGACGACGGAGAGCGCTGGTAAAATCGATGAAGAGCCATAACGGCCTTCTTTCTGACAGCCTCCTTGGGATGAGTAAGCAGGTCGACAACCTGAGGCAGCACAGCCGGGATAGTCTCCTCATTAATGAGTCTACAAACGGCATTCAAAGCGGCGCAAACAACCAAGTAATTGTCCGATTTCAAGTCCTTCTGGATAGTGTTAACAATCAAGATGATGAGATCGTGATCCTCGCTGAGGAACAAAGTGACAGCCAAGTAGCCAGTTCGCTTGAGGAGGAGGCTGTCATCGTGAGTCATCTTGACGGCATGGATGTAGCCGAAGGAGGCGTCGTGGCCGAGCATCTCGACGTAGACAAGACGGATGATGTACTCCTTCATCTTGCGCTTTGGGATGTCGGGCTCGATGATGCGGCGCTTTAGGGTTTCGATCTCGGAGCGGACGATGCGATCCTCCTCGGCTTTGGATCGGGCTTCGCCGATGGATTTGATGAGATCTAGGAACTCCTTGGATTGGCCAAACCCTACCTGGGAGCTCGCCATGGCGAGCTCCCTCCCAATTGTCTTCAACTGCTCCAGTTTGTAGGGGCGGAGGAAGAGAAATTGGGGAGGGAGATGGGGAGATCTGAAGAGGAGAGATAAAGGGAGAAGCTGTGGACTGGAGGGGGGAGGGAGGGGAGGAAGGAAGGAGAGAGGGGCGAAAGATGGCGAATGATTTCTCCGACGGGGTTGACGGTGACGGCCGTTAGCTATGGTGGTCAATACTCGGTTAAATACTGCATTGTAAATTTGTAAAAATCTTTTTTCTTTGTGGGATAATTATGACGAGGAGAGGACCGTTTAAAAAAATATTTTTATTTATATTGGAAATAATTTAAAATACTCCATCTGTTAATTAAAACTTGTCGTTTACTATTTTTGCACGCTTTTTTATAACGATAAAAACTGCGGTATATAAAATATCAAATTACATTTGTTTTTATAAATATATACTCCCTCCGTTTGCAAAAACTTGTCGTTTTAGCCTCGGACACAATTATTAAGAAATATACTCCCTCCGTCAAAAAATACATGGACTTTTACTATTTATGCACGCTTTTTAATGAGCTAAAAACTATATAAAATATTAAATTTTTTATTAATTTTTTTTAATAATTACAAACTTATTATCAATAAGTTTGTAATTGTTTAAAAAAATTAATAATTAATATTTTATATAGTTTTTACCTTCCTAAACAAGCGTGCGTGAATAGTAAAGTCCATGTATTTTTGGACAGAGGTAGTATATTACACTACCTAATTTGCCATTACTTAACTTTTGTATTTATTATCTCCAAAACAAAGTACAATCACACATCAAATTAGAGCCAAGATTTAATGAACAAATTCAAATTCAAACTAGGGGTAAAATTGGGAAATGAATGGAAAAATATCTAAAATGACATGTTTTGTTGAAAAAAATAAGAAGTCTAAAACGACAAGTTTTCGCAAACGGAGGGAGCACTTAATACTACATCCGATCCAAAATATATGTCGTTTAACTTTTCAACACGTATTTTAAGAAGGTAAGAACTATACATCAACTTTTTTAAAATTATTTTTTTACAACTTAATATTTGTTAGTAATAAGTATTAAATTATATAAAAAAATAAAAATAAAAAAGTTAATATATTATATAGTTTTTAGCTCCTTAAAATACGTGTTAAAAAGTCAAACGATATGTATTTTGGATCGTAAAACGCGTAAGTGAATAGTTTTTAAAGCCTAAAAATGCATAAGTGAATAGTAAAACGTAATGTTTTAATTAACGGAGGGAGTATTATATAGATATAGATTGAGAATTTGAGAGGCCGACAAATCGGCAAATATACAAACTGTTATGCAACAATACACAACAATGACATCAGGAATAGAAATCGATTCTAGCTTTCTCCCTGTGGGGAGTTTGGTCAATGAGAAATAGAATAATCCTCTTCGACAATAATGACATTAGGAAGATTGGATGAAAAATACGGAGTATTAAGTAATACATGATAAGCCGGAGAAAAGCACAAACTGAGGAACAAGAAGACGACACGGAGACTATAAGGCCAAATTCCCACTAGAAGAGGATGAAAAAACAAAAACTTGTAAGATGAAAAAAATCTTCGAGGGATTTGTCAAACTCAGTTTTAACGGAGCAAAGGTTGGCTCGAGTCTTGCTACTATTAGTTTTGTCATTCGCGACCTCTCTTCCTATGCCTACGGTCTCGAGAAGGTTTCCGTTTGTCTTGAGGTTAGACTCCTGAAAGCTATTAAGAGGGGGGTTTCTCTCGTCTTTAGATGAAGGGTGACTGCATGACTGTGATCAATGTAGTGAAGGAGATTTGGCTGCCCTTAGAAGATCGAGATGGCGGTTTTGAATGCCCTCGGTTGTTGTCGTGCCTTCGAGAGTGTCATCTTCTCACATACTTTCAAAGCGGGGAATCGGATAGCTCATAGGTTGGCACATATTGGTCTCATCTTTTTGGAGTAGTTCTTCTTAGTTCGTCTTGTTGTAGGGTTTATTTATGTTTGCTTCGTTACACCTGTTTTCTATTTGTATGATATGTTTAGGTGGTTTCCGTCTGCCAGTTCGCTGGTCTCTCGAGATTCAGGCTTGTCTGATCTCGAATCTTTACTTAATAAAAAAAAACAATTAAAAGTCATTACAATAGCTTTCGCATTTTGGAGACTGTGTGAAAAACCAATTTGGGATCTCCATTCTTGGTGTTCAATCGGCCTTTCCTCAGGTTGTTCTTGTTCAATCGGGTTCGTTTCCTCCCCTATCAAACCTTCAATTGGTCATCCTCCTCAATTAACTTGGGATTTAGGGGCCTTCTCTTTATGTCTCGGTTCAAATCGGTTTCTTCAACTTTCGTCTACTACTCAAAGCCATCCGATTTGGTGGCATTGAACTCGACTTCCCCATCTCGCCTCCTTCTCCGGCCTCCCTCGGCGCCGGTGTCTGTCACTCCCTCTCTTGATTTCTCTTGGTGTCGAGTCTCCTTTGAGTTTCAGCGTTGGTTTGTTTTTCGATTTCTCTGTTCATCCTCGTCGGTTTGGGGCTTCCCTCGGCTTCCCTGGCGTTTGCCATTGGGCTGGTTTCCACTCTGTCTGGCCGCAGTCCTCCATCGCTGTCTGATGGTGGTTCGCCGTGGCTTGGCGACGGTGTTGGCCAACCATCACTTGTCTAATTTCTCTGTTGTACTCCTCCAGGTCGCCTTTGGCCAAGTTTGGGTCATTTGGGCCCAAGTTCGGGTCCTTCAAGCCCAAGTTTGCGGAAATGATTAAAAAGGGAAAAAAAATTGCCCGAAAGGATTTGGCAAAATCCCCGAAAGGGTGTGACAAAATTCCCGAAATGGATTGATAAAATCCCAAAAAGGTTGGTTCAAAATCCCGAAAGGGCCTGCAAAATAATTTGAATATTAGTAATTTTAATAATTCCTTCTCGGACTTTTAGTTTGCTCCGGAAGTTTGCGCACATTTTTCGTCGGATGTTTAGTTTTTCCCTTTTTGGCCTATATTTGTTCCCTCTTTTGGCGTCAGGTCGCTGCTTTGGTGTGGGTGCGTTTAGCTCTGAGTTGGGCTGCAGTATCGGGCTTCCTGTATGATCGAGAGGATCGTGGTTGTGTTCGTGGTCTTCGAAGATCCCTCATTTAGGTGGGAGCAACGTCGGTGATCCGCACTTCCCCAGGTTTCGCCCTTTCCGGTGGTGGGTTACTGTTCTCCGCCTTCTCGGCGTCGAGACATTGTGTGAGTCTTTGCACTCTCCCGTGTTCTCGGCATTCGTGGCTCGCCTTGGATCTCCCTCGACTCCTCCGCTGACTGACGACTTACTTAGGTTCTTAGGGTTGTTTCTTTCATCTGTGTTTTGTGTGTGCCTATTTTGTTGTATGTTGACGGTTTATCCGTCTGCCGATTCGTCGGCCTTTCGAGTTTCAGGTCTGTCTTTAACTCGAATTTTTACCCAATAAAAAAAAAAGCTTTCACATTTTGATTTACCAAACCATTTAAAAAAATATTAATAACATTGACTCTTTAACTATTTATTACCACTACATGGAGTATTTATTAACACAATAATATATGTTGGGTGTTGTTTTGGGATTGAGATGTGAAAACTCAACAAGCATCAAACATAACTACTAGGATCAATGATGGATCATACAGTACTGAATTCTTCCCCTTATCATGTAACCTAATCCAATCTATTACTTATTTGACGGAATGTGTTGATTGCTTATAAGGTATCGATACGTTACTTATCACGAACTTTTGATGCGGTCACAACCCGAAGATTTAAATGACAGGAAAGAAAAACAACAAACACTATGCAGATGCATCAGATTTGAAGGTATATATGCTGACATTTGAGTTTTGTGTTTTACCTAAGTATGCAAAATCAAGAACACAGACATGCCTCTTCCATTTCTACATACATTCTCCAAGTAACAAAATGAATCACAGGCTTAAGTATATACTTCCCTTCTTCTTCTTCGTGTCGGATCAAGATTGAAATCACACTACAGTACTACACTGCACAATGCAATAGCTTTCCTTCCCTTCTCCCCAAACCCGGTATCTATATGGTTATTGCCGAAGCATAGGATCTCTTCCTGATGGATTTGAGGTTCATCACCTCCCATCCTTTCCCTTCCTCATAACGCTCGATCTGCAATCAGGATTCGAAAAATGAAAACATATTTAAATCTGTCAGCATACCTAAATTACTTATGCTAGCCATTCAGCATGGCAAAACCAAGCTAAGCTATGCAAACTATCTTACATTGCACATCCGATTTCCACATTTCCACATAGAATTAAAGAAGAAAGTTTGCGCAATAGAGCAACGAGAGAACGAAAACCATACCGATTCTGGGAGGGTTTGATCATCCATCACGCCTCCAATGATATATGCGGTATCCACTATTGTAACAGCTGATGCGTATCCCCTGGCATGGTTCATCGAGGCTTCAGGCATCCATTTGCCAAGCCTGGGATCAAACACTTCAACACTTGATACCAAATTAGCTCCATCAAAGCCGCCCATAGCATATCTGCAAGAAAGCGACGTGCTTCAAAGTCATGGAAGAAAGTTTCGTTTCTCACGAATAAAGCGAAGAGAAATCATCCATAACTCAAAAAGTACTTACATTTTTTCATTCAGCACAACCAAGGAATGACACCCCCTCCTGGAGTTCATGCTCTCTACATTACTCCATGAATGGTCTCTCGGATCAAATCTTTCTACAGAACTGAGATGGCAAGATACATCAATCCAATGCACAATCACAAGTATTCACAGCAACACGAGTCTAAAACTCTAAATCAGTATAAGGGAAGTCCATAAATGTTAGGTTGAGGTCTATTTACTGTAGTTGCAATGTTGATAACAAGATACTTGCAATACCAAGAAGACGGCATATGACAACACAAACACCACCAAATCAATATTCGGAACCACAAGATCTGATTCGTATCCAAAAGACAAGCACCAAAATAGGTGTACATGGCATTTGTAGAGCGATAAACTTCCATGAAAAGATAGCAATTCAAAATTTCAAAGAGGATAGCAGCAGAGAATAACTGACAAAGGCATGTAAGTTTTAAGAAAACAAAACTGAGAATGACATAAAAACAAACCATTCGAAAAGCTTTGAATGAGTGACAGATAGGAAAAGCCAAAAATAAAAACACAAAGTAAGGTCAGATATGGTTCACCTCAAATACTTATCTCCATCATAGCCTCCAACAGCATAAATCGCATTGTTCAATGTCACTGCACCAAGAGCAAATCTCTGTCCAAAAATGAGGGAAAAGTGTAAAGAAAGTCTAACAGAAAAAAAAAAAAAACAGCAAGCTTTCATCATATTCTTTAACGGTATATGTATGTTTCCAAACTAGAAAAACAGATAATTTTATTTCTTAGTTCGTTTTTTAGATGGGAGGGGGAAAAGGAAGAATGAATTAAGCAGACTAAAAAAAGATAACAGATGTGGAAGTTTTAACTAGGCTTCACAAAATGTCTGATAATTTGTCTGAAATTTTTTGTCCAAGCTAGATTTGTTTAGACTGAGATAATCCATGTGGTGTTATCACTTGGAGATAGAAGAACTTCACCTTCTGTCGCATTGACCTCGCAGGAATCCATCCTCCTATATCCGGTTCAAGCATCTGCATTTCTGAGAAGGAAACATTACCATTACCACCACCCATGGCAAATATTTTGCCATCTACTGTAGCAGTGGCTAAACTTCCATTTTTCTCTTTCAATGTAGACTCTTCAGTCCTCCACTCGTCCTTGTACAGGTTGTAAGACATGACTACATATAACCAGCATGACAGTTAGATTTCAGGCGAATTGAGTTTTTTGTCATTTCTTTTTCAAAGCAATAATGATTGTTGATGATTAACAAAATGTAGCCAATTTGCTTATCCAAACTAAAGTTGGGCATCCTTGATACCTCTATTGAACCATTCAGTCCCATCTCCTCCGCCCACCACATAGTAGCGGTCATTTAGTTTAGCTACTGAAGCAAAAGCAGAGACTGAGGGCATCGGTTGAAGAGATTTAACTCTGTCTTTAGAAAGTGAATATGTATTAGCTGATGACAAAAACATCTTCCCATCATATCCTCCAGCTATAAAAATAACATCCCAGTCATAATATCGGTCACTAAATGAATCAATCTCTTCCGAAGCAGAAAGAAACTCGGATTGATCAGAAGACTGCAAGCCTTCACACTGCATCCTTAAACACTGGTTTTCAGCTTCAAGATCTTTCTGGAAATGTTCAAGCACCATAATTTTGTCAGAAGTATCAAACGAGAAGAAAAGTACTGAGAAAACAAAATGGTAACACCTTACCCTAAGACCATATCAGCACTAATACAATTGTGTTGACAACAGAAGTAGTCAACTTAACTATAATCTCTCTAAGAATCAAGGAATCAGACACAATCAATATCAAAAAGCAACTGCCTGCAAGTAAACGGATGGCTTCCAAAGAGTCAAATGAGTAGACTGAATCCCAGATCAAACAAAAGAATATACTAATCAGAGTAAATTTCAAATTCAAGACCTCTAAAAATAGAAAGTTACATTAGAGTCCGTGTAATTTAATTTGACCAATTAAGTTCGACAAGGTAGGGAAAAGGAAAAGTGTTTCCATACACCAAGCATTAAGTAGACATTAAAAAAGCCCCAAAGTACAAGAAAAATAGTCACATCAGAGTGGAACTTAGGAGGAGACATGAGTAGCAAAGTGCTTAAAAATACCAAGCTTTTGTTGTACATAAGAAAATAAAATTCAAAAGAGCAAGACAGAAGACAATACCAACTTGTCCTCCATGTGAATAGTCTTTAATGTTTGTTGCTTCTTGAATTCCTTCAGTTCATTCACTTCTTTCATCAGCTGCAAAATAAAAAATGGCATTTAATCACAAACTAGAACTATAAAATCTTTATGAAAAAAATATGATGGGATGGAAAAAAAATGGACGTTGAATAACAACCTGATCTATAACATCCTCATCTTTAGCCGTTTCTTCTATTTTATTCCCATCATCTGCAGTGATTATCTCGTTTTTATTTGTTGTTTCCCCCTTCTGAGTATCATGAGAAGAATCTGATTTCAAATCCAACTTTTGCAATTGCTGGCAAACATTTTCCTTATCATCATTCTCACTTCTCAAACTGCTTTCAGATGTCAACTTTCGCAATTTCTGGTAAACATTTTCCTTATCATCATTCTCAGTTCTCAAACTGCTTTCAGATGTCTGGTAGTCTCCTTCCTGGCAAACCGAAGAGTCTGGTCCTCCCGAGTTTTCGTTTGAGTTGAGATTCTCCGAGCTTGACTCTAGCTTAGGAGGTTCAATTGCTTCTCGTACTTCTAAAGTCTTTGGTACATACATTTGCTTTGCTTTTTGCTGGATTCGTGGAATGGTAGCAACCGGTTGAGATGTAAACCAGGAGATCAACCTACTTGCTTGAAAATGATCCAGTTCAAACCAAAAACGATGACGGTGGTAGTAATTGCCTCTAATTACACTGGAAAACTGATCTTCTGATAGTGGCTGACAAGCGTGGCGCACAAGGATTTGAACCTTTAAGGTGCAAATAGAGAAGGAAGAAAAATTATTCAGGTGATGCATGTTTTTACTAGCTTCAGCACTTTCTGATTGACACTCCAAAAACTAATTATGATGGGATTAGGAAGATGCAAAACCTTATCTTTACCTGAGCTGGGAATATAGTTCTTCTTGATGCATCTTTTGTCCAAGCATAAGGGTCTATACGCATTTGACCGCAACTAGCTGCCTCAAAGACACCATAAAGTTTCCTTTCACAATAGTTGAACAGAAATAGCGGCAAACCAGGTTGAATATTCCTCACATATGTAAAGTGTCCTGGTGGTAAGCCTGTTGACATACCAAAGATAATTCTAATAAGTTCACGATTGCAAAAGCAACTAAACGAAAGGAAAAACAGACGCTAACCGATACAGGAAAGTAAAAGTATACATATGTAGCAATCAAAATGGCATCACCAACAAGTAAAGATCTATAATGTCTAGTGTATCCAACATTTTGCTTCATAGTAACTGGAAATACAACAAAAATGACTAACCAAATAGCTGCTTGGAAAGACATTCTTCCTTGGTGTCATTCTTGCAACCAAATATGACGCCGCCCAGATCAGCCTTACTCAGATTTCTACATTGTGTAGGATGATTAGACTTTGACATGTTTCCACAGGTGAGGTCTTTGTTTCTCTGTGAGGAACCTCCAATACAAACAATGTCAGCTAAAATCAGAGAAGCTCCAAAATAAAATCTGTATCATGAAAAATCACAAGACACACAATGAAGAATTCAGAAAAACAACAAACCCATAAAAGAAAAAGATTCATATAGCTCCAGCAAGGATTTATGAGAAAATACAAAATCTCCTTGAAAACCACCAAATTAAACGCCTGATCACCAGACCAATTACACAGTGAAAACCCATAAACAATACTGTAATATCCTCAAGAGGTAAATTTATAGCTAGTGTAACGAAGTTACAGAAAGGAAGTAACGGGACCAAATAACAAGTCCCTTGTGAAAATAAAGTCCCCTAGGCACCATTTCCACAAGTCCAGATGGCAAAAAAACGCCCACTCAACAAAATGACCAGGTCCACCACACTAGTCCTACTCATCCCCACATATTTAAATATAACAGCCAACTAAATATAACCATATATATAGCATAAATATACATATGTGTGTGTGTGTGTGTGGGTATACCGTATATGTAATAGCAAGGTAATATTCAAATATGCGAGGATTAAACTATGTAAACAAACTACACATCCATCTGCCTACCATTACTCCACACCCAAGAACCAAAATCCTATGACAGCAAATTACTACATCAAACAGCATTCAATGACAGCAACAAAAACCTGCAGCCTCGCACAAACCAGCACAGCCCACCAGTGCTATCAGGCTTCATGAAATCACCCTGGCTTATACGTGGCATAATCAGTCAAGGAGTCCTCCTCATCTTCATCTTCAAACTCGGATTTGAAGAACTCCGCATCATCTTTTCCACAGTCTGGGTCCTTAATAACTGAGAATACATCGAAGAGTTCATCCATAGTAAAAACCACTTTTCTATCCCTACAATACACCGATTGGTGCCCCTAAGGAGGTAGGTCCCCTTTCTAACGCCTTCCGCATCTTGCCATTTCATCAGAGTCAGCGTTTCCTATGCTCAACCTCATTAGCAATATTTCCCTCATCCCTGGGAGACAATACTGTAATCTCTCACCCAAAGAAAAAAAACCCCATCTAGGTCACAGTAAAGTAGTAAACCAGTACCAAACAGCAAACGGGGAGATGGAAATGACACTAAAACGACAACCTTGCAAGAAGAAAGAAACGACAACCCGGAAACAATCTTTATCTGTTTTAATCGAAAGAAAGAGTTAACGACAAACCAAAACCCCAGATAGAGAGAAACACCGAAAACGAAAATACAAGTATCCAACGCCCTAATCTTCAACGATCTTGATGGGTTAACGAACAAAAAGCGCATTTTACCTTGAAACTTTCGAACCCAGCTGAAATTACCAGAAAGGATAAACAACACGAAGACCAAAGAAACGATCTTTTTATGTTCTGGGTTTACCAATTGAAGTAAGAAAGAGTACTAAAGAAACCCGGCGAATGCGGGAAGAAGAGATTAAGACTCACAGTTGAAAACCCGTTGAAAATGCAAAGCCGATGGGAGTTCTTCGGAAGGGCCCGCTTGCTGCACGGGAGAGGCGCGAAGTGAAGGACTAATCGAACGACAAAGGTATGTAAAGTTTCATTTTTTAATGTGCGGGGGTATGAGGAACATCGGATGGAAATGAGATGGACGATCAAAGATGTTTGCACGGCTCCGATCATCCCTACTGGCATTTGAGTGAGCACTGAAAAGTGGTGTTTCCAGGAATTCAGATAAATCACACAAATTCACCCTTGAGAATCAATATTTTTATAAACTCGCTCGTAAATTTTGAAATTATATAAAAGCACCCATATATTGGATCTCAAAAAACCAATCCACATTAGAGGTGTTATATAATGAGCAAGTAGAACGCCTTAAAACTCGGAAAAAAAAAACTCGTCTCGAGCTCGTTTATTTTCTAAACGAGTCGAGTATAAGCACATTTTTAAGATTGAGTCAAAATTTAGGCTCAGCTCAAGCTCGTTCACATAAATAAACTGAATATGAACCAACAATACTCGGATCGTTCGGCTCTGTCCCACATGGAAGTGTGCG
This sequence comes from Persicaria tinctoria, assembly GCA_037127255.1. Taxonomy (NCBI): domain Eukaryota; kingdom Viridiplantae; phylum Streptophyta; class Magnoliopsida; order Caryophyllales; family Polygonaceae; genus Persicaria; species Persicaria tinctoria. The sequence goes on along the minus strand of JBANSL010000016.1, from coordinate 6,184,403 downwards.
TCTTGCTTTGCAAGCCCCCATGAGTTCGGTGAGATGAGAATCGTCTAGTCTATAATTATGGTCCATTTTGTGACCCGCTTAGTTTTATTGATGGAGATCATGAATGCAGATGAGACAACAAATATAGCTCAATTGACAGTGTAAACTATATGCATTTACAAAGGATAAACAACACCAAAAGAAACCTTCACCATCTATCACAACAACTGCAAACACCTTCCTTTATATGATGAAAAAAACCTGCATCCTTTACAAAAACATCTCTTCTTGTGATCTCGGTTATGCGTTTCGCAGACGTGTGACAGTCGATGCACATCCGAAGGTTCTTCGAGACCCGGATGGTCTGGGACGCGTTCAAAGAGATGATCCCGCAACATATTGCAAGCTTCTCCGTGTGCAGACATGAAAACGGCTTTGGATCTTCATCGTCCCCAAACACGGGATCCAGAGGTATGTAGCCAACAAGCTTCATTTGACTGGACAATTGATCCCATGTATCCATGATATTCTCCACCATTGGATTCGAATGCTCCCTCCCTCGGAAGATCTTAATGTCCCAACTTATGTCTACGGAACTGCACTCATTCAGAGCTGACAAATGATCTCTCCTTATCATGGCTTGTAAATTTCGAGCAGAATCCCACAATCCGGCTGCAATGTAGATGTTAGCGAGAAGGATGTAGTTGGAGGCTTTCCCGGGTTCAAGCTCAAAGAGCGCTCTTGCAGCGAGCTCTCCTACCTCTGGATTCGAATGGATCCTACAAGCCTTTAGAAGAGTGGCCCATGTGCAAGCGTCTGGCTCGTAGGGCATCTTTGTAACGAATTCCAGAGCTTCGTCAATCAATCCAGAAGCTCCCATGACTGAGACCATACAAGTATAATGTTCCAAACCCGGAACTAGCCCATAGGTTCTACTCATTGAATCAAAGTACTTCCAAGCTTCCTCTGACAAGCCACCGCGGACACAAGCTGTAAGAAGAGCAACGAATGTCACCTCATCCGGTGCCACCCCTGATACTTCCATCCGTTCGAACAAGGCAATAGCATTCCTGGCCATTCCATAAGCTGCAAAGGATGATATCAAGGAATTCCATACTGCAGCATCCTTTCTAGGCTCTAAATCAAAGAGGATTTCGGCTTCTGGAAGGCTCCCGCATTTAGCGTACATATCTATTAGAGCACATACAAACTTATCCTTGGAACCGTAGAATCCCTCTTTAATAACATAACCGTGTAGTACTCTTCCAAAGCTCAGAGCTGCGATATCTCCAGAGGCTCGTATGAGGATCATACAGGTGACTTGACTCGGTTCAATTTCATCTCCCATCATTCTTTTCAAGAGAACAAAAGCCTCGTATGGCTGCCTATCAGTGACACAGGCATTCATCAAAATATTCCATGAGACATTGTTCCGCGTCTCCATTCTCCAGAACACCTCCTTTGCAGAATCCATGTCATGACATTTTGTATACAAATCAACCAATGCACTTGAAACAAATACATTGGACTCTAGATAATTTCTAAGCACAAAGCCATGAATTTCCCTTCCATGAAGCAAAAACCCTAGGTCACTGCAAGCTGCAAGAGCACCAGAAATGGTGACATGATTTGGCTTAATTGGTACCTTAATGAGTTGACGAAAACGATCAATGGAAAGTAACTGCATTGCTTGGAACAAACTCAAAGCTTCCCGACTCAGCCCACACTGTTGAAAACCGGAAATTAAGATGTTAAGTGTGACAACGGTAGGCTGCAAACCTCCATTGATCATTTCATTTAGCAACTCATACACCTCATTCTTCTTCCCATCCTTCACATGAAGACCGATTAATGTGTTATAGGTGATTTCATCGGGTCTTATACCACTATTTTGCATTGATTCGAACATTTCCAAAGCCACACTTGATTTCCCATCACTTACATAGGCAGCAATCATTTCATTCCATATAGGAGTGTTCCTCTTATTCATCCGCATAAAAACCTTTTCAGCCTGATCAATAGAGCCGCATTTCGTGTACATGTTAACTAACGAGCTTGCCACACGAATATTCCCACATAACTCAAGCTTAAGCGCATATGCATGAAGCGACATGCCTAGTTTTAGATCCTCCAACCCAGAACATGCCGATAGCACATTGACAACAGTGACTGGATTCACTGCCTTGCAATTGTTCAACACCTTAAAGAATAAATCCAAAGCATACTCATAACACTTGCTTTCGACACAGCCAGAAATGATTCCATTCCAAGTGTTGGCATTAGCTATAAGCCCCGTTTCTTCCATCTCTTGCAAGCACTCTAGAGCCCATTCAATCTCCCCATTCCGAGCTAGACCGGACACAAATGCACTCCAAGAAATCACATCAGCTTCCAAGCCCTCTGACTGCATTGCCCAAAATGCATCAGCTCCCTCGTTCAGAAGCCCTTTGTTAAGATAAGCTACAACAAGCGAGGTCCATGAAACCACATCTCTCACACTCATGCTGTCAAAAACATTCCTGGCGTATCGCAAATCTCCGAAATTTGAATAGATATCAATCAAAGCATTACCAACCACAACATCTTCGATCAAGCTCTTCCTTATCCCAAACCCATGAATCATTTTCCCAGTTCTCACCATCCGAAGTGCTGAACATGCTTTCAAAATAGTTGGTACAAGATACTTATCAGGAAAATAGCCATCAACAACCATCCCCTCAAACACACAGAACAAATCAATCCACCTCTCTGACCTACAATACGAACCAATCAACGCAGCATAAGACGCGGTCTTTCTCTCGGGAATTTCCTCAAACACCTTCCGTGCATCATCCAACGTCTCTTCGTTCCTCGAATACGCTTTCAGCAGCATATGTCCCACATCGCCATCAGCTCCCACCGCGCCCACCTTCACCAAACGAGCATGAATCTGCCGGCAATCGTTGACACTAACACTACCTTTTCTGCCTATGCGGTTTAACAGAGACAAGGGCTCATCAATCTCAATCTCATTCTCATGCTCGCCCCGCACAAATTGGCTAACACGAAAGCTGCGTAAGTCCTGTGCTTTATTACCGGCGAATCGAGATTGTGGTGGAATTGTGTAATTTGGGAGCTCCTGGTCCCTTAAACCTAGATTTTGGGCGGTTGCAGTTTCAAATTTGGCGGTCGAAGGTGGGAGATTTGTGGGTTTGGAGGGTGAAGTGCCGAGAAAACAAGTGTAGTGAATTGGGCAGCAAGAAAATGAACCATTAACGGCCATTTTGGGGGCAATCGAGCTACAAACTAGAGGGAGAATTCATGGAGGAGGAGGTAAGAGATAGTAGAGGATTAGCCGAGTGCAAGCAACGAGTGTTGTTCGCTTATTCTCTCCACAAGATAAATAGGAAGCGTAGTTTACCAAAAAAAGCACCCTTAAATTAAGGGAATTTTTATCAAACCGCCCATAAAATGAAAAAACTATACAAAGTCACCTATGGGCTATGGTCCTATTTGTGCTTAATGTTAAATTATCAACTTAGCCCGGGAATCCGAAACAGTGTTTTATTTGGACTTGAAAAATGTTATTTGAATGAATTATGTTTAAAGTTGTGTAGTCGGGGCAAGGGTGAGGACATCTCGACTCCAGACCCTACTCTGAGTGGAGATACTGAGTTTGTTGTTGTTGTATAACAAGGATTAGGGATAGGGCATCGGTTCACCTAAATTGCTCAATCTAGGTGACCAAATTGCTTTCCTTATCAAAAAATAAATTAAAGGGGGTAGGGAAATAATTTTACTACAACCTAGGTAAACCGAGGCCCTACCAGGATGCGATATTTTCTACAATATTCTTTACGTCTCAAAATATATATCACTTTAAACTTTGATATACTTATAATCGGTTACAAAACTTTATAAAATATGATTTTTTAATTAAAATTTTAAATTATTTCATAATTATTAGAGAGAAACTAGGAGAAAACCTCCACGCTTATGTCAGTGATGTGGTGGACCAAATTTGTCATGTATTTATTCCTTCCAATGAAATCGAAGATAAATTGTACTGGAAACTAGTGTTGTAGACCACATCACACGAGTGAGAAGAACGAACTCATAAAGACTATAATGGATATGGAAAATCGATTGCCCGCCAAAGATAAAATAAAAATAAAAAATATTTGGAAGAATATATTAAACGGTACACCCACGAAGATCAGACTGCAAAACAAAGGAGTGCATGTTCCTCTGGATCCCTTGCTCTGTAACCATAATGCGGAAGACTCGACCCATATATTTACCGAATGTCGGGTTACTCTGAGAATTGTGGGAAGAATGGATAAACAGATTGAGCGAATAGTGCGAAATACGGATAAAATAGACAAAACATATAAAGATATAATTTCAGAAATCTTTGCCAAGTTGCCTTCGGAGCAGAGCTCAACTCTAGCTTTTGCCCTTTGGGGAGTTTGGTCCTTGAGAAACAAAATTGTGTTTGACAACAATGATACCAAAAACTCGGAAGATTGGATAAAACACATCGAACAATTATGAATAAGATGGAAAAAAAAAAGCTCAAAGCGAAACTCTTGATGAAGATATGGAATCCGAAAAACCAAGCACCCACTAGATAAACAGAAGAAAACAAAAACTTGTAAAATGGAAAAAACCCAAACATGTTTTTTTGAAGCTTAATTTTGATGGAGCAAAAGCCGAATCGTGCCTTGCTGCTTCGGGATTTGTCATTCTTGATTGCCTTGGTACGGTTCTTGCTTGCGGAGCTCAAGGACATGGTACAACCTTAGTCTTACAAGCCGAGTGCTTCGGGCTCCATGCTGGCCTTCGTGAAGTCATTAGGATGGGTTGTTCGCACTTGGAAGTGGAGGGCAACTCTTTGTCGATTATCAATGCTTGCAAAAGAATATAGAAGGTTCCATGGGAGATTGAGATGTTGGTTTCGGACGCCCTCGGATTATGTAGAGCCTTTGCTGATGTCTCCTTCTCTCACATTTACAGGGAAGGGAGTGATGTTGCTGATAGGATGACCCATATTGGACTTTCGTCGACACTTTTCGTTTCACCCCCTCCTGCTGAGATCAATTCTCTCGTCCGTCAGGACGCCCATGGACGCTGGTTCAACCGAGGTTGCCCAAATATTTTTTTTTTAAAATTATATTTATAAAAAAAAATAGCTCATTAAAAAGACTTGTCAAAAATATAAACATAGTTTCTTAAAATGACATTTTTCCGCAAGAGGTTTAATTACCTATGTACTTTGGTTTGATAATGTGTGTGTGATAATTTTCAAATGGTGCGTGCTACAGAGTGATGGGCCTAACCTAGGCCCATTACCACCTTAGCCCTTAACTACTCAGTTTGGACCATTTTGATTATTTTTCAGTTGTAGAGTACGCCTAGTATTTCTAGCTAGGAGGCAAAATCAATCAAATCGTGTACAAATTTGCACCCAAATTATTTTATTTTATTTTAAAAATGCATAGAAGTTACTCCGTAATTATGTGAATTTTGTGATCCAAAGAGCGATGCGCATCAAACGGGTAATAAATAAAGGAATGAATCATTGAGGGAAAACACAACAGTTTGGATTGTTTTTAAAGACGCGAATGAGCGGAAACAAGTGCGTGTGTTTTGTGATTACAAGTCCGATTCGGACCGATGATTATGGGTCGTGTGCACGTGTGCACATGTGCTAGTAGTCTAGCATACAAGTCGAGTGAGGTTCCTTTATAAAACCAATTGAAAATAGAAAGAATAGTCCATCGACTTATAACCTAAGACAAATTATGTTCAACTTTCGATGTGAAACTCTTTTTGTCTCATTCACATATCTTAACATTGATAAACTCAGGGTTGATTGGCCAAACTCTCGACATTGCTACGTTATGAAGGACGTCGAGATACCCAAATTAAGCACCCATGACAAAGTCATGTGTGAACGATAGGGCTGGGTCAGCGACATTTTTGCGACGAACTAGCTGTGCGTTGAGAGTTTGCGAAATGGGCTATCATTTGCGATCACTTGTTTTTTTACTAGACCCGAGCACGTGCGGGCTTGGTTCGGGCCTATCTTGATTCTTGGCCCATTTTAGCGGGTCGGGCTTGGGCTAGGCTCGGGTTTTTGGCCAACTCTCTTGCACAAGCCCGCCCACCGGGCCGCCTATTATAATTTCATAAAATATTATTTATATTTTATTATTTTTGCGTTTAATCTCAAACTGCACAAATGTGCTAAGTGTCTGAAAAGATTGAAATTTTATACAAAACAGAGGTATACAAGTTACACAAATGTGAAATTACACACTACAATCTTTATGTAGGTTCATTTCAATAAAAAAAATCTTGAAAATAATTTATTTAGTACTATTGTATTCCTTAATTTATATGTGATGTAAATACTATTAGTATTTATAAAGTAATAGATGTAAAAGTTTAGATATTATATAATCAATATATATATACTTCGTAATATTTTAATACAAATATATAAAAATATAAGTAATATATATATATATAGGCGGACCGGACATACCGGCCCGCTTGGGCTTAACCCTTAGCCCAAGGCTGGTCCTATGAGCCAACCGGGTTGGGCCTGTCGGCCCGCTTGGGCCAATTACCTTACCCAAACTCGCATATTTTACAGGACGGGTTGGACGGGTCGGACGGGTTAGCCCATGTTTGCTCAGGTCTACAAAGGAGATAATTTGGGTAGACTTCGGATCCTACTGACGTTGCGGCCAATGACGTCCTTATTTGTGATCACAATTAATTCTACTGAGTTTGGTTTGCTTGTGATGATTTTCTTTTTAAATGGAAATTTATTTGATTTATCAAACAAAAAGGCTCGATAATGTGATGAGTTGAAAAAATCGATAAATGAATAAACGGTCTTTCGATCTAGCCTATGTCATAAGGCATGGGTAAGAACCTTTTTCCATTGAGATTGTTATCCCATGTCTTTGCTTCAATGGGTCAAGACATTGGTCCAATTGACAATTAGATGAGTAATCTGATAAGACTGTATGTTATTCAAAACATCTCAATATTTCTCAATGTGAGACAATTATATACCAACTGTCAGGGACGGAGCCATAAATTTATCGAGAGGGGGGCGAAGTTTGATACAAATTGTTAATTAACTCTTCGATAGATTTTTCTATAGTATGTTAACGAACTAAAACTATGATATTTTAATTTAAACATACATTTTTAGTACAAAACACAATGTTTTTTTTCAAAATGGTGATGTTTTGATTTAAAATTGTGCTAGTAGTTGTTTTATATTTTTTTCTCTTTGAATGATAAAACGATGTCATTTTAATCGATAACAACATTTTTTGTCTAAAAATATATCGTTTGAAACCTACAAAGTCAATATGCATATTGTTGTTCTCTTAGCATGCAATAACGTGTAATAATATATACAACTCGCATATATAATTTCTTATATAATTATCAAATTTAGTAATATAATCTCTTGTTTCGAAGCTATTTGGTTGAATTATATTGACAAAATATTAAATTAGGTAAAATATAAATGAATCATGCTTTATTAAACGACATTTGAAATAATTAATCTGTGTTTAACTTTCAAACAGTCATAACTTTTTAATCGTTTATCGGATTCAGGCTTATAATATATCAAAATGAAGTTATCGACGCGTAGAACAGATATAGGTGATTCGTCAGATGAAGGGGGGGCGTATGCTCCCGCTTGCCCCCGCCTAGATCCACGTATGCCAACTGTCATAGACGTTGAGGGAAGGTCGTGCACGGGTTCTCATATATTGTTTAAGACACCTCAATATTGTTCAATATGAGACAACCATATCCCAATAGATAAGTCGATAACAAAACAAGTCTGACAAACAAAGAAACACACGAATTGAAATACCAAAACAAAAGAAACATAAATGGAAAACAAATTCTCGAATATAGACTACTTAAAAGAAATCTAAGGATGATGCGAGTAGGGTCTTCATGTTTTTAAAAAAAAAGTTGTAGCTATATGCACTGAACAACACAGGTGTTTCACAAGGATGGATGATTTCAGTGACTTAACTAGTATCCTCCTATGGCTACATGACCGGCCTAGCTACCTTTTAAAGTTAAGAATCCATCACGGGAGGGGGCTGATGAAGGGTGTGAGGCGGAGTAAATTGACTAATTCACCTCTCTGTGGAACACGCCTTTGTCCTCTCAAAGACCACCTCACCTCCATTTTCATATATATTCACATTAACTTAGAGGTAAAGCCCCACGCCTTCACCATCTATATTAATCACTCGTATCGTGAGTCACGTTGATAAAAAAGATCGTGGCAGTGTTCGTGACTTTCTAGTTTTGAAGATCTCTAGATAGAGAAATGTCGTTGGTTTACATTTTTTCAGAAAACGCCACTTTCTCGTGTTTCTACTTTAGTCTCTTCGGCGGTGAGACGCCACTGAAGCTTATTGGTGTCCCCGTGTTCTCGTTATTCACAGTTTCATCGCGGAGTCTCCCTCGACTTCCTCATTTATCTGCCTTTTTTTTCCTTTGTTCGAATCGGGCTATAATATTTATGTTTTAGCTTGTTAATATCATGACAGTTAGTTTGTCTTCCGTTTGTTTCGACCTCTTGATTTATTCGACTCTGGTATGACGGGTATTTCGAATCTTTACCTTGATTAAAAAAAATGCTCGTCTTAATATATACTCCATCCGTCCAAAAATACATGGGCTTTTAACATCATCATTGCACTAGCTTTTTCATAAATTTTACTCCATTCGTATCGCAATACTTATTTTAGAGTAGTAAAGTCGTATAAAAAAAATTGTTGTTTTAGCTATAACTAGTGTAATACCCGTGCCTTGAAGGCACGGGAGCTTCATCCATTTTAATTTGAACATCATTTTATATATCTATATAATACTATATTAATATATACATGTTTACAACAAAAATATGTATAAAGTATTTTTTTATAATTTATAAATTAGTTGGAAAGAGATACGATACAAATTTTGAAAATGATTTAATAAGGTAAAGTGGTAGAAATACTCAAACACATCACCTAATATAATTTGAAATAAATATATAATTATTATCATTAGCATAGATCTAAAAAGTAAAATATAAGCTCCCATACAAATATTAAAAAATCATAACCACATGATTGTGTGAATAATTTTGAAGTTATGTAGATGTACATAACTTATTCATTATTTTCATGAGAAAGATGGTTAGAAAGAGAGAGAAATAAATAGTGAAAATAAAGGTAAGATGGTAAAAAAAAAAAAAGATCCTTAGAAAAGTGATCTAAGAAGCCTCATCCAAGATGTAAAATAAGCATTAATATTGCTTGTGAGTCTTAAAATATTATTTATTTTTCGATAGTTATTTAAGATGTCTAAAATAATTAAATTATAAAAAAACACTTTTTTTTGGCTCTAATTGATTTTTATAATTCATTTTTGAAATCGAATATTTACAAATTGATTATTACATGTTCGTTGTATGTAGACATTGTGGGGAATATTGCAATCGGTTAAATATGATAAATCAACAATTTCAATATCAAGAATAAAATCAGCCAAGACTTGACGAATATTCAATGTACGTAGACGATTAAAATAGATCACAAATTGACATACAACATATCAAATTAAATAATATTTTAGTATAAAAATAGGAAACAGATATGTTTAAAATAGGAAACAAATATTTTAAAATTTCAGCAATAATATTGATCAATAAGAAAATACCATTTGAATAAAAAATTCAAGTTTAATTGTGAGCGTGACACATCAGCAAAATGATAGTAGAATTAATATTATTAATAGATTACCTATTATCGAAATTAATTTATCAAAAATTTGAAAAAATAATATTTTATATAATTTTTACCATCCTAACAAAGCGTGAATGAATATTAAACAATATATTTAGCTAAACGAATAGAGAGAGTAGTAAATTTTAACATGATTGGGATACATGTGATATAATAAACAAATATTTAAATGAATTCAATCTGTTACGATAATGAATGCAGGCAATCCGAGTACATCTTTGATTAATTTATTTGAAAATAAAATACTTGCATGGTTGGTGAGAAAATATGAACATATGTGAAAGTTAATTTATACTCCGTAGCATTTTATAAACCGACAATTGGATATGAATTTATGTAGAGTATAAATTTCCAAAAATAAAATATACCAAGATTCAAATTTAAGTTCAATATATGTAGACGAATTATGAGAATATTGCAATCGGAAAAAAAAATGGAAACATGTCTTAATATTTACGGCAATATAACCGGAAAAAAAAAGAATGGATTCAAATCATATTTAAAATAGGAAACAAATATTTTAAAGTTTCCATAATAATATTGACCAATAAGAAAATCTCATTTGAATAAAAAATTCAACTTTAATTGTGGGCGTGACACGTCAGTAAAATGCTAGCAAAATTAGTAATATACTAGTGTAATACCCGTGCCTGGGAGCTTAATCTATTTTAATTTGAACATCATTTTATATATCTATATAATACTATATTGATATATATATATATATATATATATATATATATATATATATATATATATATATATATATATATATATATATATATATATATATATATATATATACGTGTTTACAACAAAAATATGTATAAAATATTTTTTTATAATTTATAAATTAGTTGGAAAGAAATACGATACAAATTTTGAAAATAATTTAATAAGGTAAAGTAGTAATAATACTCAAACACACCATCTAATATAATTTGAAATAAATATATAATTATTATCATTAGCATAGATCTAAAAAAGTAAAATATAAGCTCCCGTACAAATATTAAAAAATCATAAGCACATGATTGTGTGAATAATTTTGAAGTTAAATATGTAGATGTACATAACTTATTGATTATTTTTATGAGAAAGATGGTTAGAAAGATAGAGAAATTAATAGTGAAAATAAATGTAAGATGGTAAAAAAAAGATCCTTAAAGGTAGAAAAGTGATCTAAGAAGCCTCATCCAAGATGTAAAATAAGCATTAGTAATGCTTGTGAGTCTTAAAATATTATTTATTTTTCGATAGTCATTTAAGATGTCTAAAATAATTAAATTATAAAATAACACTTATTTGGCTCTAATTGATTTTTATAATTAATTTTTGAAATCGAATATTTACAAATTGATTATTACATGTTCGTTGTATGTAGACATTGTGGGGAATATTGCAATCGGTTAAAAATGATAAATCAACAATTTCAATATCTAAGAATAAAATCAGCCAAGAATTGACGAATGTTCAATGTACGTAGACGATTAAAATAGATCACAAATTGACATACAACATATCAAATTACATAATATTTTAGTATAAAAATAGGAAACAAATATGTTTAAAATAGGAAACAGATATTTTAAAATTTCAGCAATATTATTGACCAATAAGAAAATAACATTTGAATAAAAAATTCAAGTTTAATTGTGAGCGTGACACATCAGCAATATAACCGAAAAGAGACTGCAATCGGGAAAAAAATGGAAACATGTCTCAATATTTACGACAATATAACCGAAAAAAAAAAGGGAATGTATTCAAATCATATTTAAAATAGGAAACAAATATTTTAAAGTTTCCATAATAATATTGACCAATAAGAAAACCTCATTTGAATAAAAAATTCAACTTTAATTGTGGGCGTGACACGTCAGCAAAATGCTAGAAGAATTAGTAATATTAATAGATAGATAGATAGATAATAGATAATAGATAGATATATAATAGATATATTGCAATCGAAAAAAAAATGGAAACATGTCTCAATATTTATGGCAATATAACCGAAAATAAAAAAAAAGAAATGGATTCAAATCATATTTAAAATAGGAAACAAATATTTTAAAGTTTTCATAATAATATTGACCAATAAGAAAATCTCATTTGAATAAAAAATTCAACTTTAATTGTGGGCGTGACACGTAAGCAAAATGCTAGCAGAATTAGTAATATTAATAGATATTGCAATCGGACAAAAAAAATGGAAACATGTCTCAATATTTACGGAAATATAACCGAAAATAAAAAAAGGGAATGGATTCAAATCATATTTAAAATAGGAAACAAATATTTTAAAGTTTCCATAATAATATTGGCCAATAAGAAAATCTCATTTGAATAAAAAATTCAAGTTTAATTATGGGTGTGACACGTCGGCAAAATGCTAGCAGAATTAGTAATATTAATTATTAATAGATATATATTGCAATCGGACAAAAAAAAATGGAAACATGTCTCAATATTTACGGAAATATAACCGAAAATAAAAAAAGGGAATGGATTCAAATCATATTTAAAATAGGAAACAAATATTTTAAAGTTTCCATAATAATATTGGCCAATAAGAAAATCTCATTTGAATAAAAAATTCAACTTTAATTGTGGGCGTGACACGTCGGCAAAATGCTAGCAGAATTAGTAATATTAATAGATTATTATCTTTGTAGGTAATGATTGATCTTTTTATAGGTAATAATTACTGCTTTTAGGTATTTTAACCTATAAAAGTAAAGTAAACATAGATTTTGTTAATAAGTGTGCATAGAGCTAAAACAACAAGTATTGCGGGACGGAGGGAGTAACATCACTACACATTTTAACTAATCAAATTATTTTAAAAAGTCAACAACACACAAACCAATACAAATCATTACAACTTTCTACCTAGAAAACATAAAAGCTCATCTATTACTGGACAAAAATTTCCCTATAAAAACTCATGTATTATTGGACGGAGGGAGTATACATTTATGATTGTATTTATTTGATGATCGAATAAGAGATGATGTGAGTTAGCAGGGAACTCAATTATTTAAAATTTTAAAATCAATATATTTTTAAAAATTGTATCATTTAAAAAAAATTGTATATTTCCAAAAAAACGTGTTTAAATAATAAATGATATATTTTCACGGACATAGATAATGTAAAATCCGATTGAGCACAAGTTAATGTATGAAAGTGGATTAATCTTTCCTTGTATCTTACTCTAAGGTATCACAGGGGATGGGACTGCATGCATTTATGGAATGTTGGTCTCTCCTTTCTTACCTTTACTTTGCCCTTTCCCTTTGGTTGCCCACCAGCTTTCTGGTCCCTATTTGCCCTTTTTTGTAAGCAATCACCCAACATCACAAGCAATATGACGTCCTTATCTCCATTTGTTTTTATACAATTTTGATGCACCAAGCAAAGCCTAAATAGTTAGTATATATTATAAGTTGTAACACAACCATAGTATAAAAGCATAACAAATTGCCAATGAATGCACAATCTAAGAAAGTGTGAAGAGAAACTCCTAAAAAAGAATAGTAAAAACCTCATATTTGGGTTTGAAGAAGATCAAACTAGAAATTGATCTGTGTGTATACATATTAATTGTTTATGACATATTTTATGTGTAAAGAATCGGAGATTGAATCTCCATTAGAGAGTGAAAGCGAGGTTGAAGAAAGGAGGGAAAAATGATGAACTGGAATTGTATCAGATCTTTGATTCTGTACAAGTCTTTTATATTGGGCTAATACACGTGGGCCTATTCTGTTATAACAACCTTACAACAAGAAGCCCACATTGAACAAACCCGGTTCATAACAAACTGAACCCATCGTCTCTTCCAACACCCCTCTTCAAGGTTGAGGTAGGTCAGCTATTCCAATCTTGTCCAGAACAGGGAGAAACGATGGACCTGGTAAGGGTTTGGTGAGAACATCAGAAAGTTGATCCTTTGTTGACACACGCTGCAATGCAATTAAGCCTTCAAGGCCCTTTTCCCGCACATAATGGCAATCCAGCTCCACATGCTTTGTCCTCTCATGGAAGACTGGGTTCTTCGCTATGTGGATTGCCGCTTGATTATCACACTTCACTGGTATGGGAGTCACTGTGGTTACTCCCAATTCAGACAATAATCGTGTCAACCATGCCAATTCAGTGCAAACTCGCCTAATTGACCTATATTCGGCTTTTGCAGACGACAGTGATACGGTTGATTATTTCTTGGATTTCCATGAAACGAGGCTTCCACCCAGGAGCACAATGTATCCACTCATTGATCGCCGTGTAAGAGGACAAGAGGGCCAATCTGCATCACAATACGCCTTCAATTCGAACGAACTTGATCGAGACAAAAATAAGGACCTATGTTGTGTCCCTTTGAGATACTTCAGTGTTCGAAGAGCAGCATCAAAGTGCTTGACCCTGGGATTCTTCATAAACTGACTTAGGAATTGAACTGAAAAGCAAATGTCAGGCCTGGTATGCGTCATAAAATTGAGCTTGCCCACTAGTTTTCTGTATTCAGTGGGATTTTTGAGCAATTCACCACCATCAACTATCATTTTCGTATCCAACAGCAATGGACTGCTAGCAGCAAAAGATTTGGCACAATCAAACTCTTCAAGAGTCTCCTGTATGAACCTCTTCTGGCTCACATAAATCCCCTCTTCTCCATGAACAAATTCCATTCCCAAAAACAAATTTAATTGTCCCAAATCCTTTATTCTGAATTCAGTATCTAAGAAAGCTTTGATGCTTGCCATCTCAGTCAGATTGTTGCCTGTTATCAGTATGTCGTCTACATACACAGCAATGTATGTGGTTGTATCATCGACATACTTAATGAACAATGAGTAGTCATTAAGAGACTGAACGTACCCTTTATACTATAAGGCATGGGAGAGTTTAGCATACCATTGTCGGGATGCTTTATTGAGTCCATATAGAGACTTTTTGAGCCTGCACACATGCCTCGGAGGTGCTACTAAGCCTTGTGGAATACCCATGAACACAGTTTCATGCAAATCTCCGTGCAAAAACGCATTATTGACATCCAATTGCATCAAAGTCCATCTGTTTTTGGTTGCAACAGCTACCAATGCTCGTACTGTTGTCATCTTTACGACTGGGGAGAAGGTTTCTGTATAGTCAACTCCCTCCCTCTGGTTGAAGCCACGAACAACTAATCTAGCCTTGTATCGTTCAATGGAACCATCAGCTCTATGTTTAACTTTGTAAACCCAACGACATCCTATAGGATGAGCACCCTTTGGTAAAGGAACAATCTCCCAAGTGTTGTTTTGAGCAAGAGGTTGAAACTCAGCGCGCATTGCATCATCCCATACTTCAAACTTGCAGGCATCATGGTAGCTGTGAGGTTCAACTGAAGGTTTAATTGGGGATAAATGGTTAGCACCAAGTTGTAGTGTAGAGGTGATGGTGTGGCAACAAATTACAGTATGCAAATCATCAACACTTTTAACACAATTACACACATAATCTTGCAAGTGGCTAGGAGGCAAGGTGACTCGAGTAGAGTGTCGAGGAGCAGCTGATGTAGAAGTGGGATTGAGGGAAGGCTCGCTGTCAAAGGAAGCTTGATGCTCAGAGACAGGAGCAACTGTTGTGGGTGTAACAGAAGGAACTGGAGGGGGTGATAAAGAGATGATGATAGGACTGTCATCACCATGACCAGGGATGGGGTTGGAAGGAGCCAGTTCTACTGATCTCTCAGCATCCTTGTAAGGAAAGTGAGTCTCATGGAACACTGCATCCCTAGAAATCTCAACTTTATGAGAATAAAGGTTTAAAACCTTATAGCCTTTAGTCCCAACCGGATACCCAAGGAAGATACAAGGACTAGCACGAGCCATAAACTTGTGTCAGTCTTGCTTGAGTGTTGAGCAATAACACAAGCTGCCAAAGCTTCTAAGTTCCTCATACTTGGGTTTGCTGCTATACAACACCTCAAAAGGGCTTCTGTGTTGTAAAACTTTGCTTGGTAATCGGTTGATGATATGAACAGCTGTGAGTACAACCTCTCCCCAATACTTAAGAGGCAATTTAGACTGAAAGAGCAAGGCTCTGGCTACCTCCAAAATGTGCCTGTGTTTCATTTCCACAACACCATTTTGCTGAGGTGTAGCCACACAAGAGGTGTGATGAACAATCCCCTTGGATCTGAAATACTCAGAGGAGACATGACTTAATCCCAACTCTTGAGCATTATCAGTTCTAATGGTGAGAACCTTACAATCATACTGATTCTCAACCATATTGATGAAGGTTTTTAATGCCACAAAAGCACTGCTTTTACAACCAATTAGATGAACCCAAGTAAACCTGCTGAAGTCATCCACAATAGTGACAAAATACCTATTCCCATTGTATGTGTGAACCTGAAATGGTCCCCAAACATCCACATGGAGTAGCTAAAAAGGTCTAGTGGTAGATATACCACTTTTGGGAAATGACAACATGTGTTGTCTAGCTCTAGCACAAATATCACATGGCAAAACAGAATCTAAATCAACAATAGTGGGAAACAAATGATGCAGCTTAGGAGAGGGCAAATGCCCTAGTCTATGGTGCCAAGTCTGAGCACTTATTGCTGCAGCTAGAACTGTACTTTTGCTTACTTCATGACAAAAACCAGTGACGCCTGTATCCAGAAAGTAGAGGCCATTCCTACATCTTCTAAGCCTGAGAGGTCTCTTCCCTTGAACATTATGCAGTAAACACAGATGTGGTGTGAAAAGGACTGCCCTCCCTGTGTCTCTAACCAGTTTCCCAACCAACAATAGGTTGCATTTGAAATAAAGAACATAGAGAACCCCTTTCAAACTCAGATCCTTAGACAACCTGACACTGCCCATAGTGTTCACCAAGAATGAAGAACCAGTGGGAAGTGTAACAGAGAAGGGATTTCGGATGGGAGACTGATCAATGAACAAAGACAAGTTGGTGCACATATGGCTACTGGCACCTGTGTCCAATATCAAGTTATGCATCTCACAATCAACAGAAGCCATACCTGCAAACCCAGTAAAGTCCTGTCATGTACTAGTTATCAAGTATCTGCTCCTTTGATCCCTGACATTCAACACGTCAAGCAGCTGAGCATATTGTGCTGGTGTAATCTCCGGAACTCCACTGTTGCTTGCATCATCTGTGACTTGAGCTTCTACCTTCCTGCCTTTATTGTTGTTTTTCTTTGGAAAACCATGAATGAAATAACATTTGTCAATTTCTTGGTTAGTTTTCTTACAATGAGTGCAATACATACCTGATTTCTTGCCTTGAGCTTTGACCTCCCCCTTCTTTGCTTCAACATTGAATGAAATAAGAGACTGTATCTGCACTCAGAGTTGTATGATTCTTGTGCTCTTGCTGAGTTTCGTCTTGCGAAATCAAGGAATATGCAAAAGCTACACTCGGCAACGGTTGCATCATCAATACAGACCCTCTAGCAGTTGTATAGTTCTCTTTCAACCCCAAGAGAAATTGCATTAGCTTCATTTCATCAAGAAATTTCATATTCTCCTTAGCAGATCCGCAAGAGCATGGTGCACTTTTCCTCAAATTATCAAATTCATCCCAGAGAGATTTGAGCTTATTGAAATAGGCTGAGATCGTAGAAGTACCTTGGGTAAACGACGTCAGATCCTTGTGAAGTGCAAACATCCGAGCACCATTGATCTGTCCAAATCTCGATTCCAAATCCTCCCAGATCTCCTTAGCTGTATCCATGTATATGACACTGCTTCGAATCTCACGATCTAAGCTGTTCAAGATCCATGAAATCACCATGTCATTGCACCTGTCCCAGATCTCAGCTCTCGGATCATTGTCGGATGGCCTGGACAGTTTTCCATTGAGAAAGTGAAGCTTGTTCTTCGCGCTTAACGCTATTTTGGCAGATCTTCTCCATTTGCCAAAATTCTTCCCATCGAACGCATCTGGAACTATGGAGAGCCCAGGATGATCACCTGATTGAAGGAAAAGCGGATCTGTTGGCTCTATCACCAACTTGTTTCCGGTTTCATTCGCCATGACTTCTGGTGCTTAATTCGTAGTCGAACAAACGAAAAACTCGAATTGAAACCGATAGTGTTTAAGAAAAACGATCAATGCTCTGATACCATGACAAATTTTATGTGTAAAGAATCGGAGATTGAATCTCCATTAGAGAGTGAAAGCGAGGTTGAAGAAAGGAGGGAAAAATGATGAACTCGAATTGTATTAGATCTTTGGTTCTTCACAAGTCTTTTATATTGGGCTAATACACGTGGGCCTATTCTGTTATAACAACCTTACAACAAGAAGCTCACATTGAACAAACCCGGTTCATAACAAACTGAACCCATCGTCTCTTCCAACAGTTTATACATTATCGTATGCTAGTAATGTTGGGTTGATAAGAAAATCACAAAATAGGATAAGTTGTGTTAAATAACTTTTAACTTTGGAAGTAGTAGTGAAAAAAATACTATATACATATCAACCGAATATTAACTTTCAAAATCAGCAAGTTAATTTTAAGCATTTTATCAACACAAATAGATAAATTATCGATTTATAATAAGCAATCAGCAAACCAAGTTAAAACTATTTTGAAAAAAAAAAATAAACTGGGTCGATATTTACCAAAGAAAAATATTGTTCATATATAAAACTTGCTCGTGAAACTATAAAATTATACCTCTCAAAGACCCCCCAAAAAAAAAGGAATTGCAAACTAGTAGTTCTATACTATATATTAGTGAAGTTTAGTTGATCAATTGTAATTTTGTAACATGTGGGTAAGGAACTCATTAATTGTAACATCTGCCTTGATGAAGCATGGTCCCAAACCTCATTCACATAGCATATGGTTTCAGTAGATGATTTTCAGAAACAAGAAACAGGTGTTTGTGTTTATGATCCCAAAGAAAACAAGAAAAAAGCAAAATGATTCCTTTGCCATTCAAATTTTGCACTTATGTAAAATGTATAGCCAAATTGAAAAATACAAGAAGCCCTGCAAAAGCAAAACTTCCACTCCTACTTTCATGCAGCTGAAAATTCTGATAAATTTCATCATTCTTTGCAAAACAAAAATTATAATATAATGCATGCTTCTGATCCCACATGAGATGTAGTCCCTTGAAAAGCTTGAATTTCCTCTCATAAAATAATAGAGGGGGTGATTCAAAGAATGAAAAAGGTAAACATGTAATACAAAAACTATACAATATCAAAAGACCCAAAGTTTTTTTTATCAATAGTATATTTCTTTGTATAGACATTCTTAAAAAAAAAACAATCTCAAAAAGGGTAATCCTAATTCCTAACAACCATTTTTGTATTAGTGTCACATTGCTATCACCAATATAGAGCATATATGCATCTCCAACGACTTCTCCATTAAAATTTTTTAAAAAAAATAAGCATTTTTTAAAATTTAATAGTGTGTCTTATTTTTTTTTAAATAGGAAACTAGTAAAAAAAATGGTCTTACTAAAATTTTAGTAGATTTTTTTAAAATTAAATACTTATCTAAATATTCAAAACAAGCAACAAGTTAGAATTGGAGAAAAAATAATTTAGAAAATATGTATTGAAGATGGTATAAGATCACCATTACCGTTGCCACAACTCGATAACAACTCTATATCTTTTAACTGTTCAGCTATGTATCTTTTCTATAAATAAATATCAAAATCTCATTTTATATTGACCCATGTATGAAAAAGGTCTTGTTCTACACACGACCAAATTATTGGCAAAATGCACATCTATTCACCGGCGTCCAATGTCAGCAGACATTGCTGGCACGGGAAGTCGGTGTCGACAAAATTAATAGTCATTTTACCGGCACTAGCTTCCCGAGTCGGGAAACTTTTTTCAGGCTAAAAAAATTACCGATACCGAAAGTCGGTGAACACCCCGAAACCGTGCATATAGCAAGCCAATATTAAAATCGAATTGAATACAAGTGATCCTATTGTTTGTAGACTCACTTGTTTTGGACCCAAAGAACATACACAAACAAATTGATAAGCATCAGGGCGGTGGATATGATAATTAACCGTGATGATGATGATTAATTAAAGTGTATTAAGCCCCTTAATTACACTGATGTGTCTAACACCAAAGTCAAAAGAAGCAAAAGGAAAACCCTAAAAAGACAGGATTACTCTGATTGAAATTATAGGTTAAAGCTGATTACTTTTCACAGTTTCCACACAAAATTGTGAGCTTGTCCGTGCTATGCTTATTGCTGGCTTTGGGTCCCACTTTCCGCACTTGGTTCAAGTTTTAAATTACTCCATGTAAGAGTAAGAGCCTATTTTTGCACGGTTCAATTATGAGTTATCATCACTACATCTATTTTTAAAGTATGCACATATATGTAACATTCTACATTCAACAAAATTTCTTTTGTTGAGGGTTGCCTCAAAGTTACTATGTGAGTACAACAATCAAATCAACTTTCCTTTTCTGTTCTACTAGGTAGATTTGTTGTAGGAGCTTATATAGTTGAGTGGGAATTCCTCTTAGGAGTCCTTTAGAAGGAAATTCATTGATGGCATGTGAGGAATGTGTGAAAACAGTATCGTTCTTGGTTCTGGTAAATGAAGAATCAATAGATGTCTTCAAATTAGAAAGAGGATTAGGACAATGCAACTTGATATCACTATATCTATATATCATTGGAGAAGAAGTACGAGCAAGAAAACTTTATAAGCAAAGTGACGAGGATAATAAGGAGACTGTAGGGTTTACGACGTGCAGAAAAGAAACTTGTATTCCATTTCTTTCATTTACAAATGATATATATCATAATATTTGTCAAAACAAATTAAATAAGTGTGCATGCATGAAAGCAAAAGAGATTGTCGACAATTACTATACAATGTCTATATAAAAGGTAAATTTCAACAAATTAGCCTTCTAAGTAACAAAAAAAGTAACAAACCAACAAAAACAAATTATACAATGTACACTCAACATAATGAATCTCATTACATTGGGTAAGTACATGGGCTGCACTGTTATTAATGGAAAAAGTAAACAAAAATACATTTCAAGATACAATAAGATGGATCAAAGCTCAACTAGCAAAATAGAAGGCAAGTGTGCTCTCCCAACAAGGTAAAGTTGTCCTAGTTAAATCAAATCTGGCAACAAACCAAATTATATTGTGCAGAAATACGACACATAAACCGCTCATAGGATGGGTTACGATTTGTAAATTCAAAAGATTGGAAAGTATTGGTATGAATAAAAGAAAGGACGTGAGTAAGACAATGGACAAACTTGTAAAAATCAAAGATGAATTTTGTGTTAGATTTGTTTGGTAGGTTGAAAACGAGAAGACAGTTAGACTATGGGAGGATATATAGTTGAATGGATAAAGAACCGCTCAAAGGGAAAAAAGGATACCAAATTGTACAATGTATGAATTAGATACAAAAGAAAAATATACGAATTCATATAAATCACGAAAAGTGGAAGACCTTAGACGGTCCTCCAAGATAAGCATCTTAATCTTCAATATAGAAGACATGAGCATCTTAAAACGATAACACCAACAATGAGCATTTAGGATGACTTACTACAACATTACAATACCACTTATAGAAGACATATTGTATTGAAAAATGTAGGTAGAGCAGATTAAAAAACATAAACATCTTAATCTTCAATATAGAAGACATATTGTATTGAAAGACGAGAAAAAATGGATGACTTACTACAACATTTAGGATTGACATAATACGATAACACCGACAATGGTAATTAACATTACTATACCACTTATAAATGATACGCTAATTTTTTTTAACCACGTACTAACCCATCAATGTTGGTAAAGTAGTACAGTACCTATTTTAAAAACTATAGTACTATTCCATATAAAAATCACGTTTTTATACTCCGGAGTAACAAGTACTCGGAGTACTAAAAATTGTTACAGTATAAAAAAAGGAAGAAATTAGAGGAGAGTAATTAGAGGGGAATTAATAGAGTAAGTAGAGAAAGCAGTGGGCAGAGTACGGTTGAACAGAGAGGAAGCGTGGAAATGGGGACGGAGTGACTACACTGATGTTTCATCTATTTCCGGTCTTCCTTTTTTCACAATTTCAATGCAAATATTCGGGGTTTTTGTACTGTAATTGGTAGGGTCCCCACCCCCTTCCTTTTCTTGCTTCCACCTCTCCTCTTTCTCTTTCTCTTTCACACACTGCTTACTGCTTACTGCTTTCCCATCCCATTCCCATCTAGCGTGACCAATTAACTAACCTTTTCAATTCCCTACACTTCATTTTATATTTACGCCAACATTAAAGTTTAGCGTAAATAAAGATTTTAAATACTGGAGTATTTCTTGTATTGGAGTACTTTGCAATTTTTTTACACCACATCCATTTTCTGATCTTAGGACAAAATACTTTAAATTTTAACGTTTACTATATAATTTTTTTAAGATAGAGATTAGAGAGTAAAAATGTGTACAAAACAATCTAGACAATACATTATTAATGGGTAAAAGTTTTGTAGAAAGCGATTTGATCCTAAACGCTAGCACAGAAGCGAGATCGGAAATCAAACATGTAAAGCGGAAGCTAAAGGCACACAGATTAATAACGCAGTTCGGTTTCCCTACTCTGCGGAGCCTCAAGAGGGAGAGACTCAAACCCTGGAATCCACTAAGTATGAACGAGTTAAAAGATCATGATACAAGTAGTGACGAGCTCAAGGAAACAGATATAGGTCAAGCAACTCAGAAACACAGACGGATAAGGAGAAAACATAGAAGAGGAACAGATACTCCATTCACTTCGAAGAACATTGAAGCCGGATGAGAGCAGGTGAAGATGACGCTGTAGTGGTTGAGAAACCAGGCCGGAAGCTCGTCTTCTTCCTCTTCGGTGTGAGATCTCCGTCGACGGCGCTTGGAAACCTAGGGTTTCACCTCTTCGCTCTCTCTTTCTCTTTTGGATCGAAGAACAGTGAATGAGCTCGCAATTAGGGTTTCGGAGAAAGAGGCCTCTTATAGGGAGCGTCATTTAGGCAAAACGCAGCGTTTGAGACAAACACAGCAGTGAGCCGTTGGAAGCTCGTCTTCAGAGTTGGAGCAAAGAAGTGGGCCGGACCTTAGCTGGATTGGGCCTATCAATATAAGATGAACCAAGTTCATCTTTCTATTGATCCAACACATCAGCCATAGGAAGACGCCAACCAAGTCACCAAGCACCACTGGCTAGCTCACCGAGCCATCCCTGGTCCATGCTCGAGCCACCTGTGACCTAGTCCTAATCCTTGAGCTTCTAGTCATTACAAGCATACACACAACATATATACATACATCTATATTTTATAATACTAAAGAAGAAGTCGCCTACGACATGTGGCGACTTCTCCTTTAAAGTAGGATTTGTTAGTTATTTTTTTTTATAGATTTTTTAATTAGTAGGATTTGTTAGCTTTTTTTATTTAAGATTAATAATAAAAAAAGAATTAGATTTAAAAATTAAAGTACTAATTAACCTAATTGATATGCCATATCTAAAATAACTAACTAACCAAAACGTAATCTTATTGTTTGCATGATGATATATGCAAATCCAGAATCTAGAAACTTACACAGATCTTATCACTTTGTTTTTTTTAATCACCAATCTTATCACTTTGTAATGTAATCTCTTACTGGATCTATTGCAATCTTATCACTAAAATAATTTTTAAAAAAATCAGATTAGTCCATTCCAAGTTTCATAATCAGATTAGTCAATTTTTATTTTTATTTACAATTATTTATTAATTCAAAGTAGATATCTAAAATCAATTATCTCTGATTTGGTTAAAATTTTGAATTTTGAAATCAATTTTTGTTTTTCCAATTCTTTAGAGCAACTAATCTGATTTGGTTACAATTTTGAATTTTGAAATTTAAAAAAAAAAGTACTCACATCGCCAAAATCGTAGTACTGCACTACTACTGTTATAAATACTACCCTAACTCTTCTTGATTCAATTGTTCACATTTTTACGGAGTATATTCATTTGCTTTTGTGCCGCTGTGTTGCTTTTATATCTTAATCTAACATAATCATATTTGCAGATGCAGGTTATTGATTCTACCCTAATTTACTTGATTTTAATCCCACCCCAACTTCCCTCTCTTATTGTCCTTCTCAGTTTATCCGATTAATTACGATTCCGTTGATTCTACTTGGAATTATGTCCAGTTGTGCTTAACTACTCGGAAAATTGATGTGAAATCGATCGACTTTGTGTTGCTACGTGGAAGATCCTTAGTCAAGATATACGTGAAATCATTCAACGTAACACTAAATACTTCCAATTCGATTTGATTTGAAGTTATCTAATTAATCTTTTGGTTTCATCTTATAAATATAGGGGCAAGCTAATGCAGATTTCATTTATTTTATTTATGGTTTTAGTTAGCTGCATTCGTTCAGACATCCTCCGTATATTCTCATGGTTATATAATTAAATTTATGGAAGATTTTGCTAATTAATCTTTTGAACCACTTTTTAATCAATAAATTTTAGATTTTCAATTATAATTTAGTCATGGTTATATAATTAAATTTATGGAAGATTTTGCTAAACAAATCACTTAAGATATGATTTGTTTGTTAGTTTAGATATTCACGGGATAAGATCAAATAAAATCATATTTATCTCAAAAATTCAAATTTGATTACATTATAACTTGCCATTTGTTCAAGAAAATATTTGATTCTATTTTTTTTGTTATATTTTTTATTCCACAAATTACTATAGAATATTTCGGTTTTAGATTTAATTTCTATTTTTTAGATAAATAACTCAAAATTGATTCATTCATTTAATTTTGAACCATGTGTATGTTAATTAAAAGATAAAACCAAATCTCATAGGTTCTATTGTTTAGGTAATGTATCTTTAATTATTTTTATTTACTTCTTCTTATCAGTTTGCTAGAGAAAATACATCTGTGACTCTTTTTTATACAGATGTTTTCCACCACATGCTATATACAAGAATTCAAATCCCTATTCATTTTTGTATGCAAGATTATTATCTCCATATGTATGTTGGATGGTTACAAGTAATGCTTACAAGTTTTGGTATCGATGAAGAAATGATAAATGAAATTATATAAACACATATTTTTAAAAAAGATCCGTGCAATGCACGGGGTACTAAGCTAATTTGGATTACAAGACATTACAAGTTTTTACCAGATTTCATATTTTCATTTTTGTTTATTTGTCATTTGTTGTCGTGTGAGAGATTCTGAACACGGTTCACGTTGAAATTTTACATTATATTTAGACTTGATTAATGTTCACTTTTGACTGTCATAAATTTATGTGGAATTTTCAAATTTAGATTCAATCATTTTATTTATTATTAATTAAAAGAGAAATTGCATATTGATTCTGTTTTGCCTTCGCTTGTTTACTTGGTGTGTCATTTTATTTTATTGTGTTTATATTGCTGACATGTTCTACCTCTCAATTGCAAATCCTTTTGGTCTGATACTCTGATTTATATCCTTCCAAAAAAGAGGATAATTTACCCAAATTTTCTTTTAACATTATGAAAGTGGGAAGATAAAATAAAAAAGAAGCCTCAAGCCTGTGACTCTGTGAGGTGAGGTATACAAGTGACCAAAGTTCAAAAATCTCCTTTCCCATCACTCAAAAACTGCAAACTGATAAGCACGGCACAACACACACACACACCAGCAACCAGATACAGAAAAAACCCCAACTTTCCTCATCTCCTCCCACCACAAGCAAAACCCACAACAACAAACTCAACCCAGGAAAAAGGGGTCTTTACCAAAATCCTCATCAATGGAGGTGAGTGCACTCGCATCCCCATCCTTCAAGGAGGACTCCTACTTCACCTCCAAGCTGAAGCCCTCAGAAAAGAAAGCCCTTGAGGACCTAAAAACCAGGCTTTCATCTTCCTATGACACCACAAACTCAAACCCAACAATGTGGGGAGTCCCCTTACTGTCAACCCACACCAATGAGAGCTCAGATGTGGTCCTCCTAAAGTTCCTCAAGGCTAGGGATTTCAAGGTGGGTGAGGCCCTCTCCATGCTTGAAAAGTGCCTGGCTTGGAGGAAGGAATTTGGGGCTGATTCAGTTGTGGAGGAGGAGATTTTAGGGTTTAAGGAGCTTGAGGGTTTGGTGGCTTATATGCACGGGTTTGATAGAGAAGGTCACCCAGTTTGCTACAATGCGTATGGGGTCTTCAAGGACAAGGTCTTGTATGAGAGGGTTTTTGGGGATGATGAGAAGCTTCAGAGGTTCTTGAGGTGGAGGGTTCAGGTTCTTGAAAGGGGGATTAAGATGCTTGATTTCAGCCCTGGTGGGATCAACTCCATGATTCAGGTCACTGACCTCAAGGACATGCCTAAGAGGGAGCTAAGGGTTGCTTCTAATCAGATTTTGTCACTGTTTCAGGATAACTACCCTGAATTGGTTGCTAGGAAGGTAAGTTATACCCTTTTCTGGATTTTGGATTTCTGAATCTGGGTTGGCTTTATTTTGGTTAGATTTGCTCTAATTTTGGTGGGTTTTGGTTCAGATCTTCATCAATGTGCCTTGGTACTTCAGCTTGTTGTACTCCATGTTCAGCCCCTTTCTCACCCAAAGAACCAAGAGCAAGTTTGTGATTGCCAAAGAGGGCAATGTAGCTGAAACTCTCTACAAGTGAGTTCTCTCTCTGAATGCATTGATGAATTGCTTAATTGCTTATGATAGGTTAACATCAACTGTTTGGGTATTTGAAAATTTAAA
Source organism: Persicaria tinctoria (assembly GCA_037127255.1). Lineage (NCBI taxonomy): Eukaryota > Viridiplantae > Streptophyta > Magnoliopsida > Caryophyllales > Polygonaceae > Persicaria > Persicaria tinctoria. The sequence continues at coordinate 6,157,777 of JBANSL010000016.1, read as the reverse complement.
ACTTGAAATGCTCTTTTTGTTTATCTGCTTTATTCATCAGGAAAAGATCTGTGCTTTCTTTGTCTTTTTGCTCCCTTTATCTTCAAAATCAACAGGGTTTGTTTTTTTGCCCATATTTGTTGGCTTTTGATTTGTTTTTAATGCAAATTTCCAGTTTCTAACCCTTCAAAACGATTCAGGTTCATAAGGCCGGAAGATATTCCGGTTCAGTACGGCGGTCTGAGCCGGCCGGGCGACTTGAAGGCCGGTCCGGCTAAACCGGCCTCTGAATTCACTGTCAAAGGTGGTGAGAAAGTCAACATTCAAATAGAAGGCATTGAGGTAAGTTCTCTGCACACCATTTTGAATTCCCCCAAATGAAATTTTATGGATGGTTTTTTTTTTTGAGTTTACATTTTGATTTAAACTTTTTGATACGGAGTATTTATTTTTGGAATTTGTGTATGAAGTAATTGAGGAATTGTTGAGGAAATATATGTATTTGGAAATTCCCTATGTTGTGAATGAAGAAATTTTGAATTCACATGATGCCTGTGAATTTTATAGAAAAATGTAAAAAAAATTACCCCACAAAGTCACTACTTTTTTGTTTCAATAAACCAGCCTTTTTTTCAATTGAATCAATTCTTTCAAGGAATTGTGATTGCCAAATTAAAAAGTGGGTGGTCCCTTAAAATAATATTTATATTTTTAGTTGGTGTTTTGGAAATAAATAAATAAAAGTGGGTGCTTTTTTGAAATAAAATAAATCAAATGTGTCATTTCAACCAAATTCTACAAATTTGAGAGCATTAGATGAATTTTTTGAAAATTTATTATTGTATGAACTCTCAATTGCTTTTAACATGTTCTTGTGTGTTGAACAACTGATGAAGGCTGGAGCAACAATTACATGGGACATAGTAGTAGGAGGATGGGATCTAGACTACAGTGCAGAGTTCACTCCGAGCGCACCGGACAGCTACACTCTGGCAGTCGAGAAGCCTCGGAGGATGGGGCCCACGGAGGAGGCGGTCCACAACTCGTTCACCGCCAAGGAGGCCGGGAAGCTGGTGCTGTCAGTCGACAACACTGGCTCCCGCAGCCAGAAGGTGGCCGCCTATCGCTACATTGTGCGTAAAACGTCAGCATCGCCTCTCCTCCTAGCCTAATAAACTGTTGAAACTCTCTTCCAAGTTTGTTTCTTTTTTATGATTCACCCTTTGGTGTTTTGGCTCTTTTTTGACTGATGAGATAGTGAGAATGTAAGTTTTACTTTGTTCTAATTTTCTAATCAGTTGAATAGAGTTTTGTTCGAGGATCTTGAGCAAGAGGAGCCGGAGCTGAGCTTGTGCTCGAGATTTGTAAGGTACATGAAGAACGGATAGGAACTCGAATGTCGCTAAAAAATGGCATGTAATGTAATGTGATTGTGTAGCTGGTTTTGGTGACCAGCTGAACTTGAGCTTGAATCTTACTCTTATGACATCTATGTCGCTAAAAAAAAAAATGGTAATGATTTTTATGTTTTGTTTGTGGAGAGGTTCAGAGGGACACCAATATATCAAAACTCAGAGGCTATTGAAAGTTCAATTAAAGCTGTTTTTACCCTTTTTTGGTTGTAAAAACATTACTTATAACTAGAGGTTGAGTAGCTTGAATTTGGCGAGTCGAGTTTGAGTGTAAAAATAAGACTCATCTTTTCAAATATCATTACTTTGGCTATAACACGGTTCCATCTTAAATCTAATTGATAATAGATAAAAGAGATAGTCCAACAACTTATCACAACAAACTTTGGGTGGTTAGCTCAACTAGTGAAAAGACTCACTTAAAAGCCAAAAACTTTCCTTAATAGCCGAATATGCTATTTTTATCATCCACTTTTTTTTAGTATCCACCCCACATATTTTTTTTTTAAATAGACCATACGTCTCTTGAGTAATAACCATGTGTTTATATATGAAATACCCTACGGCTCCTTGGTTTGTTCAAGCAAATGACGAGCTTAGAAACAAAATTTGTTCAAGTAAATCAACCTTTTCAAATATCATTACTCAAACAAATGGTGTATTTTTTTTTTATTTTAAATAGACTTTACACCTCTTAAATTACAAATGTATGACTCAAGAGGTGTAGGATATTTCAAATATAAAAATGAAAAAAGGAATATGTGGTATTGTGATGTAGATAGTAAAAAATTACACCATTTTTTTTTAGTAACGATATGTGAAAAAACTGATTTACTTGAAACAAATTTTGTTTTTAAGCTTACCATTTGCTTTGCTTGAACAAACCCATAAAGTAGATACTCTTGTTCGTTAAGAGTAAATGCATGTGGCCCAATACAACTTGGGCCTGGATGTGCTTTGGGCTATTGGGCTCAAATTGTATTGGCCACAACAGAACGGCCCATATATAGTGCTCTTTTTTGCCCTCTTTATTTATCTTTCAAAATTTCCGGACAGATTCCTCTCTCGCTCACTTCCTGCTCAGAATTAGGGTTTAGCGCAAAGTTCAGCCACCATGGTTCGTCTCTCAATCTCTGTCTCTTTGATGTGTTTCTCCTTCAAACTGTTGATTCGAGGAAGTGGTGATGACTCTGCAATCGATTTCAATGCGACTAGTGACTGAGGTTTTGTATCGTTTGTGTTTTTGCGATTCGTGATTTAACAGCCGCAGGGAGATTATATAGACGAGCATAGGAAGAGAAATGGATATCGTCTCGACCATTTCGAGCGCAAGCGTAAGAAGGAGGCGCGTGAGGTTCATAAGCGCTCTCAATATGCCCAAAAGGTATCCCGTTGTTGCATTTGCTTTCAATCTCTCTCAATTGAACTGCTTCCGGGGTTGGATTTTTGGTTGAGTAGCTGATTTGGTAATTTTCGCTTGTGAATTGTGATGTATGAGTGCAGGCGATTGGTATTAAGGGTAAGATGTTTGCAAAGAAGAGATATGCCGAGAAAGCTCAGATGAAGAGAACGTAAGTCCTTTTTCCTGTTTATTGAGATTTGTATAGTTAGTTTTGTTGATATTGTATTCTCTATGTATTAAGATTGAGTGATCGTGATGTTCAGTCCATTTCAATTTACCTTTGATGTTTATCCAGTGATTTTTAAACAGAAGAAGAAATAGTAGAAAGAATTTCTAGCTGCTAGGTGAAGCTCATTGTAGGATAGATTGATATAGATAACATTTGAACAAGAAGAGGTTAGTGGTTACCCTTTCTTAGGTACAACCTGGTTTAACATTTGACTTGCTGATTTTATAGTTCGTATTAGTGTATGAAGTTTTTATATACAGTTTGTCGATTCACAATTGATTTTAGTAGTTGATTGATCTTACATTCCTGACTGAAGTATATTTAGTTTGTATTGGATTTAATGTCATAGCAAGCACATTTTTAATCAATTCCTGCATTTCTTCAATCAGATTGAAGATGCATGAGGAGTCAACAAGTAGGCGTAAGGTTGATGATGACGTTCAAGAGGGAGCTGTTCCAGCATATCTGCTTGATCGTGAACAGACAACCAGAGCAAAGGTGAATATTTAGTTGGAACATCCATCTATGATCTGTCATACATCCACGTTTCCTTTGCATTTAATTTACCATACAATCCTGTTCTATGCCGTATCATTTCTATCTGAATGGCAGTGATTTGGAAACTAAACATGAGTACTAATTTAATCTCACAACAGGTTTTGAGCAACACAATAAAACAAAAGAGAAAGGAGAAGGCTGGAAAATGGGATGTACCTCTTCCTAAGGTAGGATCTTCTTTGCTGAAAGCTACTTCATGTTCTTACCTTTGCTCCTTTGTCGATTGCTGAAGAAAGAGCTCTTTTTCATATTTCAGGTTAGGCCTGTGGCTGAAGATGAGATGTTTAGGGTGATCAAATCTGGAAAAAGGAAAAGTAAGTATGATAAATAAATGCTTTGTTGATTATCAGCTTATAATGCACCGAGACCATCAGCTTGTATTGCATTGACATCCATCTATGAACAGATGGTCACTTATTTAAGATTGTTGAAATTTTAATTTGAGATCATTTTTATCACCCTATTATTGGCCATAACTTTCTAAAGTGGCTTTGGTATGTTACATAAGAAGGCCTTGGCAGATGAGAGATACCCTTGTTCTATCATCTAAACTAATATTCGCACTTGCTGCAGCCAAGCAGTGGAAGCGGATGATCACGAAGGCAACATTTGTAGGACCAGCATTTACAAGGAAACCTCCCAAGTATGAACGCTTCATCCGCCCTTCTGGACTGCGATTCACGAAAGCTCATGTGACCCATCCTGAGCTGAAATGCACATTCAACCTTGAGATAATCGGTGTCAAGAAAAATCCTAATGGTCCCATGTACACATCTCTTGGTGTCATAACTAGGGGTTCCATCATCGAGGTATAGTCCATCTCTTGGTGGATCAAACAATGTGGTTTTCCTTTTGCATCAGCAACTAACATTGTTTCCACTTGAATTTACAGGTTAATGTTAGCGAACTTGGGTTGGTCACACCTGCTGGGAAAGTAGTATGGGGTGAGTTTTACCATATAACTCGAGACTTGCTGTTTCATATATTCTGCTGTCAATTCTAATCGCTTGGCAAATTGTTTTATGCAGGAAAATATGCACAGGTGACAAATAACCCAGAAAATGACGGATGTATAAACGCAGTTCTCCTTGTTTAATCCTGCAGACTACATCTTAGATGCATATCATCAAGTGCTTTATCCTCCCATTGTACTTCAATCTATGTTAAATTATAATTGATTGACACATACTTTTGATATTAAACCCAAGTTGAGAATTACGAGTTCAGATTTTTGTGCTATGAGCAGCAGTTTTTCATTTCTGTTGCAAGATTGAGGCCTGCCTTAAACTTGGAAGCAGTAGACTCCTATCCTTGTTCCAAGTAATGTTGCCTTGTTGAGCACAGGTGTGTAAAACTTGACCTGACCCGAGAATTCAACTCGATCCACTCGAAATCCAGACCGATCAAAACCAGAAAATTCAGTGTCTAGTACAACCTGAACCTAAATTTGATCCATTTTGAGTTTTTGACGAGATACTGGGACATGAACAAAGACAAACTCGACCTGTTTTCAGCACTCAATTAATGTGAAATACTCAACTACATATGAGACCTATTAAATATTGAAGTTTAATAATCAATAATAATTAAAATAAATAAAAAATAATAATCATTTTATAACAAAACTAAATGTGACATGATCCATCCTGAATCCGACCAAACTCAAAATTCATTTGACCCAAACTTACCCAACTTGAAAACTTACATAATCCGACATGGAACTGAACTCGAATGAGTATATCTGAACCCGACTCCAATAGTTCAATTGCCATCTTTTGGTACGGCGATAGATGATGAAAAAATCGTTTCACAGTCGTAATAATTCATTCCCCCTCGTTATCAATATTCCAAAACACTGGAAATTAGATTATACATAAAACTCCCAATACAAATTCAGGATTAACCGAAAACTACTTTCATACATTGTTTTCAAAATAAAGTAAATAGATTTTGAGACAGGCACACAACAGAAGAACAATGAATTACACATTCCCAAACCTAGCTTACAAGCCATTGTTTTGGTTTTTGGGGGCATTCAAGTTTGCAAATCCTCATACAAGCCATGTTTCAACTTCATAGATGTAGATACTAAGTTACCGACTTACGAAACACTGGGCGGTGGCGTCGCTTCTGCTGGAGGAACACATGGAGAAGGTACTTCGATTTGCTGTTCAGCCATCCGAAGCGTTCCCAGAGTGAACCTCCTAACGAGATCCTCCACCTCCAGCTTCACCACATCCCTCCTCATCCCGATATCGGCGGCCACGCGGCTAACACAGTAAACCCCGATCCCCACCACCACCATTCCGTAAATGTTGGTAGTGACGAGGCGCAGCGGTGTGGAGAGGACGGCAGCAAGGGGGCCGCCAACTATTGACACTGCCTGCCCGCTTTGCCCCATCGGCATTTGCTCGACCACCATCAGTCCGGTCTTGCAGTAGATGGCGAAGTCCTCGCAGTTGTTCTTGAACACGTTGTAGAATCCGAACCCATTCTCGAGCAGGAACTTGGCCCGGTGGACGGACTTTTCCCCCGGGTCAGCCTCTGCAAGAGTGCAGGTGCCTCCACGCACTTTGGCCACAAAGATAGCGGGGTTGACTGAATACTCGAACCGGTACAGTATCCCACCGGAAAGGAAGCAGTCAAGGCATGAGGAGACGACCCCGTGGCCCTCTTCTGGTGGAACGCATGTAGGGCAGGGCACGTGCCTGTTGGAAGGTCCTGAGCTTACGAGTAGGGCATCTAGGAATGTTCCCGTCCCTACTTCGCGACCATGCCTTGTGAAGTGGATGACTTTGTTCTCCCCAACATATATGCCTACATGATCACAGACCAACATAATAAAAAAGAAGAAGACAGATTTACTCAAATTTTATGGTGTTAACAACACCACCAACACAATTCAGACTTCAGACAGAATAAACGAATTTAAAACGTAAGATCCAATTTCAGCATTTACTTACAAGTTTTACATAAAAAAAACTCTTCACACAACACTTCATGCTAAGGTAGTTTTAGTGGTTAAGGTACAACTACGATTAGATGGTACAGAAGACCTATTAAGGTCATTTTTTAGTTGCTGGTGAGATAAAACATGCCCGTGATAGTGGAAGAAGTAATGTAGCTTGCCAACTCAGAATGCACATGTCTTGCAAATGATATTAAAAAAAAATGAAGTTTCTCACTTCGTTACGACAATGCTAAATGGTAAAGAGATTTCAGAACCATAAAAAAACAAGTGAAAAGAAGTACGAATGCTAAGCACAAAGCAAAGTTCAACAATCTAAACTTTGAGACACAAGTGGCAAGGAAAACATTGCCATCAGTAATGACACTATCAAGCAAACCCAAGTTAAGATTACAAGGAAAAGTGACAGTAAGATTAGAATAAATAAACAAATAACTTCTAAAGCAATTTTATTATGCTTGTAATACTATTCGTATCATAGTATCGTCAAGCTTGTAGGGTGCCCAGTGTTCAGGACAAAGACTGATTGCAACCCTTACGAATCAACATCAGCAATAAGACAGTATCTATCTGCTTGTATAAACGAAACAACTTCTAAGCGGCTTTCAAGGATTTTCATTCAATTTTCTCAGTCCCCATTTGGTGTCAAAACTTACTAATAAACTTGAAAACGGCTTCCTAATGTTAGGGCGTGTATGGTATGCCTTGGTATAGGACTATAGGGTATCAAGATGAGGAATGGGTAAGAGCGTCGTTCTCAGTCTCCTTCTAGGACATTCCAAAGACAAGGTATGGGGTGAGTGAAGGCCATACTCATACTAACCTCATCCAAACACAAAGTATGGGTTGGATTCTTCTCATACCCACCCCAGTTTCCAACCCCATACCTGAGGCATACCAAACAGGCTCCAGGATACCGACTAAGAAATCAAAATTCAGGAAGAAGGGATAATAAAGCATCCCATTTTGATGTATGATTCTGGAAGGTGATGATTCCCTAGCTTGCAAGTAAATGAAGGGGATAGATACAAAATTTGGGACAAACCCTAACTTGTGGGGAATCGATTTATAAAGATAGAACAACAAATACCAAAAAAAGAAGAGGAAACTACTACACCATTTTCTGTGACAGATTTGAATCAACTGCATACAACTAATGCGTTTCGGACACACAAAAACAATCAAAATACGAACGTTAGCCCTTCAATCACACGCAGTTCCAATTCAATTTGGACCGTACAAAGATGAACAAGAGCAAGCAAATTAGAAGTCGAACGAGAAAACGGACCATGGTGAGCGTAGATATAGGCAGCCCTCCAAGTGTAGATGTGATCCCCAGGTTTCAGACTGTCCCTGTTCACCCTTTGTTTCCAGGCAAATTCACCAAAAAAGGGGAATTTCGTGATCAGATAAACATCAATGTAATAACAACCGAACGAATTACAAACAGAATTTTTCCGATTCGACAAATTCAAAAACAGGGAAAACCAGAAGAGGGAAATCATCGAATACCTGTTAGAGATCAAGCCCATCTAGCTCTTCCGAATCAACCACCGCCTTTGAGCCCTTCAGAAAGTGAGAGTTTGTTGAAGCAAAATGAATGAAAAATGGAGGTTTTGGAGAAGGGAAATGAGAGAGAAAAAATGGGGGCGAGTTATTGGGAGCAAGGTTGCGTGAATTTGAGTCGATTAGAGGGATAATTTCGTCCTTACGGAGTGAAAAAGGGCTTTCGTCGCCGATAAGGTGGTTTTGCAGGCTTGGGCATTTCCGACGGAAACCACGCGTACGCAACGCGTTGTTAGACATGACAAAGAACATCTGGATCCGAAAACCCGCCCCGGATAGTGATGGGCTGATTCGATCAAGCCCAACTTAACTCTGGCCCAATTTATTAGATTAGTCATCATCTTCTTCTTTTTTTTCCTTTTTCTTTCTTTTTAATTTTTTTTGTAAAATAAAGTTTGGCCGTTTGGGTGGGTTTTGGTAATAATCACACCACCGAGGTCAGGGCATGCCTTAATGCCATTAATCACTTATATAGTTACTTATAGATGGTCTATCAAACATTATCTCATTGGTAGACACTAAAAATCGTGAAAAGTAAAATCGGAATCGATTTGGTTTCAAAAGAACAAAATAAGAACCAAAGAGAGGGGATAAGGAAGAAGAATACGAGATTTGTTTATGAGGTTCGGATCCGTGATCCTACATCCCTGGGCTTCAAGAGTCAGCTCTAATCCACTATCAAACAAGGGAGAAAAAATATAAATCGGATCAAGCCGAAAGTACAAGTAAAGATCTAAGTGAAAACAAAAAACGAAAACACAAAAGCAAGAAAGAAGAAAAAGAACTTCTCCTTACAATCTCATATCACAATCTCAGATATGAGGATACAAACTCGGATCCGAGAATAGAACCCAAACACAAAGCAGTCACTGGTCACCAAGGGAATTCTCAGCCTTCAAAGTAACGCTGGAAGTCGTCGGAGAAGAAGAGCTTCACCATCTGGAATTGGGAAAAGCTTGAATAGCAAACCTTAACCCTAATCACCCTTACAATCTCTCTCTCTCTCTCTCTCTCTATCTGGAGCAAGGAACAATAGAAGTAGCTAGAGAGGTGGACAAGTTGAGGAGGTTTCCCTTCTTATCGAGAAATCCTAAGAGCAACGCAGCGTTCAATATGCTTAAAAAAAGGGTCAATGTGATAGAAATGAAATAATAAACCCTAAATTCAATCGAGTTTCAAGTTCAAGTTCGAATTCTATCAATAATATAGATGGAATTTTCTATATTAAAAAAAAAAAGAGAATTGTGGGTGATAATTCATAGATATGGAATTTTAAGTGCAAAAAGTGTTTGGATTGGAAATTTGACATACATTTGAAAAACGGACTACCTATAAATGTAACATTCTGAACTGGTATTTATATATATGGGAGTAACCAAGTTACAAAAAATACACAGAGCAAACTAAGGGTCCCGTGAAAAAATACAAGGACGTATGCCTCTCCAAAAGAATGCCTACCCAAACGAACTCTTAACCAAAAGAATCCCTCTCTCCACCGAATTCTCTATTCACCCTGCCCCATGACACTTGATACCTCATCTAGACAGTAAGCTTTTCACCCAATTCTTTTCCATCCTAGATCTACATTTATATTTGATGGATATTCTACTCTTGGAAGCTGTTTTGAACTCCATGGCACAATCAGCCAGGTCGCACTGCGTGCCCATGAAAATCATCCGGTTGCAAGCTCTCCAGGTAATGTAGTACCATCCGGTTCCTATAAATGCAACGTTTTGTGTGAGTTTTTCATGTTATAGATTTCCAACAATTATTTACTGTACCGGTTTTCTAAAATTATTATTTATCATTCATTGTAATTTATGATTAATCTTTTCAATAATAATCAAAGTAGTTCCACTACTACATCATTTATTTTTACTAATCCTTGATGTGATGTATCATTTTTTGGTGTGAAGATATTTGGACACCATATATTCCCCTTGACGTTCTATTAGTTAGCCAATAATTGTTAAAAAAAAATGATATTAATAAAAAATTTACATTGATAAATAATTGTTGAAAATATATTATCGACCTATATTGTCCTGTGGAATTTCCAACGTTTTTGCTATCTTGAAGAAAAATGAGGATTTTCTAACACAAATTGAGTTTTTTTTTTCACTTCAACTGCTTTGTATCTAATTTTTTTATTTTTTTTGAGATTTTGATATGTGTTTCTTCACTATAGAATTTTTTTTGAAAAAAGATTGTTGGAGATACTTTTTATAAAATAGGCTGAAAAAATCAATTATAATAACGTAAGTAAATTTAATTAGTGATTGGGCATGCATTCATTAGGTGTGCCCCCGGAAAATGAGAACTAAACCTTGAAATGTCAAATGAAAGGATCAACACAATTGTCCGAAATTAGAATCCATTATTATGCCAATTCCATGGGGCCGCCGGCCGCCCCAGCGGCCACCACTTCCATCTCGTTAAGTGTAAGTTTTTGGTCGAAAAGGGAAATGGAGTTATCCACGCATTTAGACGTGTTTTTATTAAATAGAAAAAAATGCTAAGTAGTCAGCATATGAGAGATAGTCCGACTCCTTATATCGTCATGTACGAAATTAAAAGTATACTTCATCAAACAATATAATCAAACTATAATGTCAATGTCATAAGAAAAAACTAAACTAGTAAGATAGTCCGCACCTCTATTAGCATCGCAGTAAAAAAAAAAACCCTTCAATTATCAAGTAAAAAAAAACTGACCGAAAAATCAATCGATATTTACCTCTTTTCAAGTATAAGTTACAAACTACTTACACATTAAAGTATTAAACCTTAAAAAGAGGTAAATATTGGTTGATTTTTTGGTCAATTTTTTGACTTGATAATTGAAGGTTTTTTATTTTTATTTTTTTGTAATGTAGGGGGCTTTTAAGGTTATTGATTAATCCCCACGAGTCTAGACTCTAGCCTGTAAAAGACTCAAATTGGTAAGTCAAACAACAAGGAGTGGAATTTAAATCTTTAACCTCCTGTAAAGATCAAAACTTATTAGTAAACTGGAAAACGGTCTCCTAATGTTAGGGCGTGGCTGGTATGCCTTGGCATAGGGCTATAGGGTATCGAGAGGAGGAATGGGTAAGAGCGTCGTGCTCAATCTCATTCTAGGACATTCCAAAGACAAGGTATGGGTTGAGTGAAGGCCATACTCATACTAACCTCATCCAAACACAAAGTATAGGTTGGATTGTTCTCATACAAACTCCAGTTTCCAACCCCATAAGAAATCAAAATTCAGGAAGATTGGATAATAAAGCATCCCATTTTGATGTATGGTTCAGGAAGGTGATGATTCCCCTAGCTTGCAAGTAAATGAAGGAGGAAGATACAAAATTTGGAAGAAACCCTAACTTGTGGGGAATCGATTTACAAAGATAGAACAATAAATACAAAAAAAAAAAAACTAGGAAACTGCTACACCATTTTCTGTAAGAGATTTGAATCAACTGCATACAACTAATGCGTTTCGGACAAACAAAAACAATCAAAATACGAAATTTATGTTGGGGTTTGTGGTAGTCCCACATTGAAAAATGAGGTAAATACCAAACTAAAATATAAGGAAGGGAAAAAGCCCCTACACATTGGCTTAAGTTTTTGTGTAAAGTGGTGGATCCCGACCTTATAAACAAAAATAAAAATAAACCCGACACGATTCCCGATTTGATACGACCCGGCTCGGGATTCTCGGAATCTCACATGCTATCAGAGCGGGTTCGAGTCGGGTCGGTTTTCCTGGCTTCGGGATAGGCTAAAAGAGATTGAGATGCCGAAACCCGTCGTAAAAAAAAACCAAAAACCGGGCGAGCTATAAAGAGATTGAGAGTCTCGACTCGGAAAGAAAGAAAAAAAGAAAAAAATTGTTCCAAGTGTCAACCCGATCCATGCGGGTTGCACTTGAGGGGGCGTGTTGGGGTTGTGGGTAGAGTCCCACATTGAAAAACAAGGTGAAAACCAAACCAAAATATAAGGAGGAGAAGCTCCTACACAATGGCTTAAGCTTTTGTGTAAAGTGGTGGATCCGACCTTATAAAACAAAAATAAAAATAAACCCGACACGGCTCCCGATTTGATGCGACCCGGCTCGGGATTTCTCGGATTCTCACATGGTATCAGAGCGGCTCGGGATTTCTCGGATTCTCACATGGTATCAGAGCAGGTTTGAGTCGGGTCGATTTTCCTGGCTTCGTGACAGGCGATTGCGATGCTGAAATCCGTCGTAAAAACCAAAAACCGGGCGAGCTATAAAGAGATTGAGAGTCTCGACCCGGAAAAAGAAGAAGAAAAAAATGTTCAAGTGTCAATCGGGTTGACACTTGAGAGGGCGTGTTGGGATAAATAGTTATCCCACATTGATTGTGGGTGGTATAACAAACCAAAATATAAGGTTGGGAGAAGCCCCTACACATTGGCTTAAGCTTTTGTGTAAAGTGGTGGATCCCGACCTTATAAACAAAAATAAAATAAACCCGACACGACTCCCGATTTGATACGACCCGGCACGACTAACCTCATCCAAACACAAAGTATGGGTTGGATTCTTCTCATACCCACTCCAGTTTCCAACCCCATACCTGAGGCATACCAAACAGGCACCAGGATACCGACTAAGAAATCAAAATTCAGGAAGAATGGATAATAAAGCATCCCATTTTGATGTATGATTCAGGAAGGTGATGATTCCCCTAGCTTGTAAGTAAATGGAGAAAGATACAGAATTTGGAAGAAACCCTAACCTGTGGGGAATTGATTAATAAAAATAGAACAACAAATACCAAAAAAACTAGGAAACTACTACACCATTTTCTGCAACAGATTTGAATCAACTGCATACAACTAATGCGTTTCGGACACACAAAAACAATCAAAATACGAACTTTAGCCATTCAATCATAAACGCAGTTCCAATTCAATTTGAACTGTACAAAGATGAACAACAAGAGGAAGCAAATTAGAAGTTGAAGAGAGAAAAGGGACCATGGTGAGCGTAGATATAGGCAGCCCTCAAAGTGTAGATGTGATCCCCAGGTTTCAGACTGTCCCTGTTCACCCTTTATTTCCCAGGCGAATTCACCAAAAAAGGGGGAATTTTGTGATCAAATAAACATCAATGTAATAAAAACTGAACGAATTACAAACAGAACTTTTCTGATTCGACATATTCAAAAACAGGGAAAACCAGAAGAGGGGAAATCATCGAATACCTGTTAGAGATCAAGCCCATCTAGCTCTTCCGAATCAACCACCGCCTTTGAGCCTTTCAGAAAGTGAGAGTCTGTTGAAGCAAAAAGAAGGGAAAATGGAGGTTCTGGAGAAGGAAATTGAGAGAGAGAAAATGAGGGCGAGTTATTGGGGGCAAGGTTGCGTGAATTTGAGTCGATTAGAGGGGTAATTTCGTCTTTACGGCATGGAAATGGGGGTTGTTAATTCGCTTTTCAATAGATTTTTTTCTATAGTTTATCGAACCAAAATTATGATATTTTAGATTAAAAAATGACATTTTAGTTTCAGATATTGTTTTTTTTTTCCAGTTCAAAACACAATTTTTTGTTCAAAACAGTGGTGTTTTAGTTTAAAGTTGTGTTATTAGTTCTTATATATTTTTTTCTTTAAACGAAAAAACAGATATATTTTAATCTATAATAACATTCTTTTCATCTAAAAATATATCGTATGAAACCTAAAAAGTCAATATGTATCTTGTTATTCTCTTAGCCTGCAATAACCTGTAACAAGATATATATACAAATTTTAAACCAACATAATTTCTTATATAATTATCGAATTTAGTAATATAACCTCTTGTTTCGAAGCTCTTGGGTTGATTTATATTACCAAAATACCAAATTAAGTAAAATATAAAAAACATTATGATTTATTAAAAGACATTTGAAATAATTAATTTTTGTTTAACTTTCAAACGTTTATAACTTTTTACTCGGATATCGGATTGAGACTTATAATATATCAAAACGAAGATATCGACGAGTAGAATAAATATAGGTGATTCGTCGGACGAGGGGTGCAAATGCTTCTCCTCGCTCCCCCTAGCCCCCGCCTATGCTTATTTATCTTAATACTCTTGATGTGCATATGTGATATTGTGATGTAACATTTTTTGGGTGTGATGGTACGTACACCTTATTCAAACTACAACTCAAAGTCTAGTAAGATTTTGGACACAAGTAAATTTCATCGAAATGTCACCCTCGAAACCCTATAACCGTCCATTTTTTTTCCAAGTTAGTATAAATATATTAGTATTGAATAAAGAGAAATTACGATATTCTAAAACATTAGGCAGCCAACTAATATTTGATACGGATACCAAGTCACACTCAATAACACATTTCTAACCAATGAAAAAAATCTTTATATTGATAAAACTCTACATTGATAAACAATTGTCCAAAATATATTATCAAGTATCAACCTATATATTGTCCTGTGGAATTTTCAACGGATTTGCTATATATTTTGAAGAAGAACTAGGATTTTGCAATACAGATCTCCTACATCACATTATTTAACACTTGGTGCATCACTTAATTATTTTGTGTATAATTTAACATTGAAAATAAAAATAAAAATTATATTTATATTCCACACACTTATATTTACATGTTTATAAAAATTTGTCATGAAAAATTATTATTTAAAAATTATAAAAAATTATTTTTCAATATAATCAATCTTATAATTATATGTAATTTTTTTAAATGATTTTTTATGATGAAAATTCATAAATATGTAAATATAAGTGTATGAAATATGAATATAATTTTTTTAAACGTTAAATTGTACATAAAATAATTAAGTGAAGTATCGAGTGTTACACTGTGTGATGTAGAAGATCTTCACTGAGGATTTTGTAACAAAAATTGAGTTTTTTCATCACTTCAACTGCTTTGTATATAAATTTGTAAAGAACCACTTTAATATACTTAGAATTAAATTGCCCGATACTTAATTGTCAATCAATGTAAAATTATGTAAAATAAAGATGCTAATGTATTAGAGTTAAAATATAATTTTATTTTGTTTTTTTAGATTTTGATATGTGTTTCTTCACTATAGAATTGTTTTTATAAAGATTGTTGGAGATACTTTTTATAAAATAGGTTTAAAAAATCAATTATAATAATGTAAGTAAATTTAATTAGCTAGTATGCAATTTCATTAGTGATTGGGCATGCATTCATTGGGAGATTAGATCCTCTACAACCTAATTACACCAAGGGTAACACATACAAAAAATTTCAAAAATTATATTTATACTTCACTATAGAATTGTTTTAGTCAAAATTAGTTTATTTTTTCCAAAAATGATATTAGGACATGTAATGATATGATGCTATGAACATTTGATTTATATGTCAAAAAATGATTGGAATTTGTTATGTATTCGACTCTCTTAGTGATTTTAAAAGTTTGTATTAATGTTAATTTATACTGTAACTTATAGTTCGTATTATTTTAGATCATTTTTTCTTTAATTAATGTTTTATAATAGTTTGTTATATACTTTTATTTTTATTTTAACATTCTGGTAATTTAAATATTATTTTTATGATAGATTATATATACACACTTGAACAAAAACAATTATCAAGGAACATTAAACATGCAGCGTTTGAGGGGGTGAAGTTTCACTACATCTCTAGGGAAGCCAATCGGTGCAAAGACCAGGTTGCTAGGATATTCCAAACTGTACTTTGTGATGTCAGTTTTGCTCTAGGATAGAGAACTTAGTATTTATACCCGTCAGGATGATGGCTTAGTAGGGGTTAACCATCCCCAAATACATATATATATATATATATATATATATATATATATATATATATATATATATATATATATATATATATATATATATATATATATATATATATATATATATATATAAAATAATTAAGCATGCGGCCTGAACCACCCTAAAATATTACATATGAGAGATTATAGTTTATTTTTTGGTCGAAATGATAAATTATAGTTTATGGTTTGGGAAAAATTGAGCTATACGGATTATTTCACCGTAGATACGCTAAATTTGGACTTACACCCAGTAGGTCTAACAAAAAAAATTCAAGATAGTTATTTGTCATGTTAAAGCGGTGTAGACTGTTATTGTTGTTATTTAATTTGATATACATTTTTCGAAGAATAAACAAACTATGCATAAAATAATAATTTTTTATATTAATTTTTCGAAAGGAGTATATATATATTTGCAACGTGAAGGTTATGATATTGTCGACTAATGTCCACGAGTTCAAATTGTAGCTCGTAAAAGACCCGAATCAGAGGTCAAGAACCACCTTCCCGGCCTTACCACTATATAGTAGAGTTCATTGGTGAAGGCCGAAGGGAGTATATTTATTGATTTTATAATATAATAACTACAAATAAGATAAGATATTCAGGAACGGGTCTCATCCAATTAAAACACGACACATCAGCATACAATGACCCCCAATCCACGTCATCGAAAACTCCACGCCACACAAGCCCGGTTCCTACGTGGCCGTACACGTGTACACCCCTCACCTCAACCCTTGTAGTATGTTCCAGAGAATCCGTTAAAGAAATAATTAAAAAAAGACAATTCAACACTCAACGAGAAAATAAAGGAAAAAGAAAAAGAAAAACTCGCCGTTTGCATCTCCCCCTCTTCACATCACTGCATCGAATTCCATACAGTTTACCAATCCCCACGGAGTTCTCATCTCAATTCGCGCGAAAGCCATGAACAACTTCGTACCCCAGCGGGCGTCCTCGCAATCGGGGTCGGCGTCCTTGGCGACGGGGAGTTCGCCACCGGGCGCGCTGGCGTTCATCTCGAAGGGGTGGCGTGGCGTCAAGGACTCGGCGGATGCCGACCTCCGACTGATGAGGGACAGGGCAAATTCCATCAAGAACCTCGCGTCGTCCTTCGACCGGGAACTTGAGAATTTCATCAATTCGGCGTCGGCGTTCTCCGTCCCGGCGATCCGGTCGTATTCGGCGCCGGCGGAGATCGAATTCGTCAAGCGGCTGCAGCCGAAGCTGTCGGAGTTCCGTAGGGCTTACTCGTCGCCTGATTTCAGCCGCAAGGTGCTGGAGAAGTGGAGCCCTAGGGCGAAGATCAGGATAGATCTGTCGGCGATCAAGAATGCGATTGTGGAGGAGGCGGAGGTCGGGGAGGGAGGGAGGAGGTGGCGTGGGAAGGGGAAAGGGAACAGTAGTGTGGTATTGAAGGAGTTTAGATGGGATTGGAAAGGGGACGGGGACGGGGACGGAGAGGAGAGTTTTGGAGATTGGGAGCCAATTCGTGCTCTGAAGACGCGGTTTAGGGACTTGGAGGTGAAGAAATCGTCCGAGGAGATATTTGGAGGGTTGAAGAACAATGAGTTTGTGGAGAAATTGAAGTCCAGTTTGGTATGTATATTTTCATTAATTACATTGTTTTTGCTCCATCTACAAGCCATTTGTTTGCTGTTAATTTCCTCTCAGTAGCTGTAATGTTTGCATCTGAAACGATTCAGGCTAACTGAATGTTGGGGATAATATTTGCATTGTTATGGATTGTTGGCACTGGGTGATTAGAGTCATGGACCATTGGAAAACATGAATCAGAGTGACAATGCTGAAATTTATGTTTATTGTTTCCTTCTCTTTGTATTAGATTCTCTAAGTCTGTTAAGTATCTCTGGAGCAAGCAAATAGAGTATTAGTATCTAATTGCAGAAGTTTGAGGTTTTACTAGTGGGACAGAAATTCGCACGGTGAACATCATACATGTCAGCAACGTTCATCTCAAGTGGGTCTAGTTTGATCAACAAGTTTAAGGTTGAGGCCTAAAGGCTACATCTCTCGAAAGAATCAGAAAGAATGATAACTGGTGGAAATTTCTGAGGATATATATTGTGGGAATATTTCAAGTTTGCCAAGTACTTGATTCGTTCTTTGGGGGTATATTCATTGCTGTTTTTATGAAGAGTAAGGTTAGACTATAAGATAGGATTAGACAAGGTGTTATAATTTTTGTGACTCAGGGATCTTGCACTTTTACATTAGATGAAGTTTCCTGTAACAGATGATTTTCTGTTTGGGAGAAAGAAGTGGTAGTAAACTAGTAATTGATTGGTATCTCCAAAGGACTAGGAGGAAGGGAACCTATGGGCTTTGCCTTGTTGTTTAATAAGCTTTAGTAAGGCTATCCTTTTTCATTTGATGAATGCAACCTTCCTTTCTTTACTTCTCCAAATGTCGCCTTTGGCTTTGTGTTTCTCAAGATATTAACTGTGATGACAAATCCATTAGATTTTTTGCTGCAAATAGCAATATTATTATGAGTGTCAACTTATTTGAATTCATTCCTATCTCCGCAGAAAGCATTCCGATGGGACCCTGAAGATTCTAAGGTTGGTTTTTGTCTTGTGACTTGTGTCCCACGCCTTATGTCCCACGCCTTATATGTCAGATTAATTGGACGTAGTATTGCGCCATATGCTTCATTTATTGTCAATGTCTTTCAGAAGAAATAATGCATCTCTAGATGTTTCATTTATGAATGTTGCTCTTGCTCAGGACTTTGGAGTTATGTTGCAATTCATTAGTAGATACTAGATAGTCATTGTGACATTATTTTCAGAGTTTGGCACCAAAGGGTTTGATAAATGATGGACTAACTGTTGCTTTTATCTATTTCATCCATAATGAAGGATGTGCCACCATTGGATGTGCCGGAGCTTCTTGCATATTGGGTCAGACAGTCTGAGCCTTTTTTGGATCAACTTGGTGTTAGGAGAGGTAAATGACGGCAGTTTAATAATTCCTGAAACTATGTTGCAAGGTCATCAGGACATGAAGAATCTTTATTACAAATTTACAATATTTATTTTTCCTGTGAATTTTAGATGCATTTATCAGGGATTGAGAAAATTTACGGCTGATCCTAATTCTTGTTGTGTGTTTGATTGTTGATATCTAATGTATAATTATCTAAAATAAGTTTGTTTGTCTCCTTTGATTTTACTATGAATTACAATATAAGAGCCATATTAAATTGCTTTCTCATGGTGCTTGCTCGTGGAGAAAAAGATGATGACAAAGATGCTGCTTTAACTAAAGTGTATGCGATTATGCTAGCTTATTTTCTCGTGGGTGTATGTTTGCACGTACATACGTATGAGGTTTTGTGATAAGATGTCGGTTGAGGTTAAGACTGGTAATTTTTTGGATGCAGAAGTATGTGACAAGATAGTAGATGGGTTGTGTAGCAAAAAGAAGGACCAGCTGTTACTCCAGTCCATATCTTCAGGAGAATCTTCAATCACTGAAAGCAGCGGGGTTAGTGATGAGCTGGATTTAAGGTTAGCCCATGTGCTCCAAAGCACTGGGCATTGCTACGAGGGTGGCTTATGGTCAGATTCCACAAAGCAGTATTTGCCCAACTTGAAAAGACATGTTGCCATTGTGACTACTGCTAGCTTGCCTTGGATGACTGGGACTGCTGTGAACCCATTGTTTCGTGCAGCATTTCTAGCTAAATCTGCTAAGCAGAATGTCACTCTGTTGGTTCCGTGGATATCAATGTCTGACCAAGAACTGGTCTATCCCAATCAGTTGACATTCAGCTCACCAGAGGAACAAGAGGTCTATATACGCAACTGGTTGGAGGAACGGGTTGGATTTAAGGCTGATTTCAAGATTTCTTTCTATCCTGGAAAGGTAGGACTTTAATTTCTTTATAGTTTAATATGCTTTCTTTTTGTATTTGCTGGCCAACTCAGTGTACTTCCACTGCTGTCAGTTCTCAAAGGAAAGACGGAGCATAATTCCTACTGGAGATACTTCACGGTTCATCCCTTCCAAGGATGCAGATATTTGTATCTTAGAAGAACCCGAGCATTTGAACTGGTATCATCATGGGAAGCGATGGACTGATAAATTCAACCATGTTGTTGGTATTGTTCACACTAACTACTTGGAATACATCAAGAGGGAGAAAAATGGCGCTATACAAGCATTCTTTGTCAAACATATAAACAATTTGATTGCCCGAGCACATTGCCACAAGGTATGGATGGCTTTAGGGTTGCTCTTTAGTAGTGTACCAATCAATATATCCATATTTCTATTACTTCTTTAGGACTTACTTTGATGATTTTTTTAAGAAAAAACTATTATGGCTTTGCCGAAACTGAATAATTCATATTCGGTTCAGGTCCTTCGCCTTTCTGCTGCTACTCAGGATCTTCCAAAATCAGTTGTATGTAATGTTCATGGAGTGAACCCAAAATTCTTAGATATTGGAGATAAACTCGCTTCTGAAAGGGCATCTGGGCAACAGGCCTTCTCTAAAGGAGCATATTTCCTAGGAAAGATGGTTTGGGCCAAAGGATATAGGGAATTAATAGATTTGTTATCAAAGCACAAAAATGAGCTGGACGGGTTCAAGTTGGATGTTTTTGGTAATGGGGAAGATGCTCTAGAAGTCCAGAATCTTGCCAGAAGTTTGAGCCTCAATGTTGATTTCCAGAAAGGAAGAGACCATGCTGACGATTCTCTTCACAGGTATGGGTGATAGTGTCAAAGGTTTTAATAGCTAGTAAGAAAAAATCAGTTTTAGACTTTAGAGTGCAAGCATTTCATTATCTGTCTTTGACATTTACTTCCTTTCCTTGTAGGTATAAAGTTTTTGTAAATCCCAGTGTTAGCGATGTGCTCTGCACAGCAACTGCTGAAGCTCTTGCCATGGGAAAGTTTGTAGTTTGCGCAGACCACCCGTCTAATGATTTTTTCAAGTCATTCCCAAATTGTTTGAGTTACAAAACTTCAGAAGATTTTGTTGCAAAGGTCAAAGAAGCCCTGGCCAACGAGCCTCAACCCCTCACAGATGAGGAGAGGTACCGGCTCTCATGGGAGGCTGCCATCCAGAGATTTATGGAATACTCCGATCTTGATAAAGTGCTGAAGATGGACGAAAGCAGTGCAAATATGCAAGAGAGATTGGTCAGAAAGTCTGCTTCAGCGCCTAATTTATCAGAGATGGTTGATGGGGCAATGGCATTAGCTCACTATTGCTTCACAGGCAACGAGGTCCTTAGGCTTGCAACTGGAGCAATACCCGGTACTCGCTGCTATGACAAACAGCTCAGCAAAGACCTAAACCTCTTGCCTCCACAGGTAGAGAACCCCGTCTATGGCTGGTAACTCGGTAAGTGAACCTTCCTGTATAGTAGAATAGTTTATATAGCTAGTCGTTTGTTATAGTAATGGGTTCTAGAAATTTCTTTCGGTGTCATTAACAGCAGTTCAAGATTCTATGTTTAGCTATAGGTAGTTGCGTAAGCGGGTTTGGCTGTACAAAAAGGGTTTGCTAGTTATTGTCTGTGTTCTTCCTTATTTTGATACCTATACCAAACAGGAGTTTTAAGAAACATGGCATCCCATCGGAGATGTTCATTCCCTGGATCTTCAGTTCTGAGATGAACTTGTTCTACTGTCATGTTTTTCGGTGACTTTACAATGTGGGTGTTCAGCTTTTGGATGCCGGGTTTGAGCTCGTGAGGTGCAAATTGACCATTAAAGTAACACCAGGAATTTGTCATTTGTGGGATTCACATGCTTGATAGGTTGATACCCTTTTCAATTTTGATGAGGAATGTTCGAGATTTGGTCGTAAGAGAGGCTAGGTTCTATGACCCAAAAAGGGGGAATCTATCTGTATTAACATGTGGTGCCCATCTCGTTGTTGTTGGACTTGAATCTGGGTGGTGGCTCTTCAAGGCCTGAGGAGCTTGATCAATCAAATTTCCACCTCTATCTAGCCAAACTCATGAGATTCAAGCTTCTATTTTGCTTTCGATTGGTCAACTCAATTCTAAAATTAATGTTGTATTCTTAAGACTTTCTTTTTGAAAGTCAATCAAAGATGTTAGATCCACTAGTGTTTTTTAGCAGGATCGATTTTGTTACTGATGAACCCCTCGAAGTGGCCAAATAGATTGCCATATTTTGATTTGCATTATTTATCATTCTACTTTTTCCTACTCTAGATTATATGTGTTTAAGCCCTTAATACAAAGTGGTAAAGAGAATTTATCTGTAACAACAACAAAAAGTGGCAAAGAGCATATGGAATTTTTCCATGGGATATGTTAATAGTCTCCTTTTATCTTACAAATCACACGTGCGCGCATGCATTCTATTCGTCAATAGCTTCATTTTGATTGATATATTATAAGCTTAAATCTGATATCCGAGGAAAAAGTTATAAACACTTGAAAATTGAACATAAATTCATCATCTCAGATGTTTTTTTTTAATAAAATATAATGCAATACTTTTATATTTTTGCTTTACTTGATAATTTGATACTATAATTTAGCTCAAAAGCTTTAAAACAAGATGTTATATTACTAAATTCGACAAGGTAAGAAACTATAAATGTTTAAAGTTTTTATATTTGATTACACAATGTTACATGCTAAGAAAAAATAAGTTAGAGGGCTGACTCATTAGGTTTCAAATGTGCCCTTTTAGCCAAAACAACACGACTAACCGACATTGTTTTGTTCATTTAAAGAAAAAATATGCAACAACAAATGACATTGCTTTTGACGATGCCCTAAAAATAGGGCTAATTAAACATTGTATTAATTCAACTAAAAGGAGATTATATGATTATAAAGAGATAAACAAATAAAGGTTTTCCGCTATATAAATTAAACCTCGAAATAACAAAGGATGATTTACGTTTCTTCCCAAAATTGATCCCGGAAAGAAGAGAATATATTTTACATCATAATTTTTTATTGATCAAACAAAACTTCATAGATTTGAACAAAAACCCTCCTAATTTTTGAATTTTTTTTTTATTAATAATTTTTGAACTTGAACCCCATCGTTTTGAACATAAACCTCATTCTGTTGTACTTAACCGTCATCCGTTATAATAAATTAAAAAAAAATACCAAAGGTTATTGATCAAACAATACAAAATCGTACCCTCTCGATAAAATTATGACTTCACCACTGAATATATTAGGCAAACTGATTATAATCTTCAAGTGCATCGACCCACTTGTTTAAAATTTTTCAATATATGCACTCTTTTTTTTTTCTTTTTTTTTGTAACGGAAAAAATTTGACCATAGAACTGAGCCAAGAGCATCCTTGCGGATGAGACTATGCAACAGAGAGTCATCAGGAGTTCAGATACCGTTGAAGGCAGAAGTGATACGAGACAATCAATATATACACTCTATTGGTAGACTAGAAGAGTGTATACCATTTTTTTTTAAATATTATATACAAATATATAAATTTTTTTTAAAATGATGAAATTCTTACTTTAAAAATCTTCACTCTCGTCGTTAAGACTAGTAGTGGAGGGTAAAATCAAAAGTATGAAACCGTTTAGTTCTTAATCCATTAGTATAAGAGTCACATATCCTTTTAACCATTGAGCTATGTTAAGATGAGTTTTTTTTTTTTGTTTTGGTATCCTAGTTGATATTTATACTCAAATGATATTTTATGCACTTTGGCTAAGGAATCTAAAAGTTTTTAAAAAAAGGACGATTTTTTTGTGCATTTTATTTTGAAGTGGAAGTTTATACTAAAACCTAAGGTAATGGTATTTGCCTATTTGGTATGGCAATATGGCCATACATTTTGTGGAGTCCACGTCAAAATGTGGAAGAGCCGTAAAAAATGAAGAATAAAAGAATATTAAGGGAGATTCATTCTGGCCAGTCTCTGAACTTGAAGTCGGCTTTCTACTGTTATGCTCTGCTTTCGGACTTTTGCTTAATTACCCTTGATTACTTAATTTTAATCCTATTAATTACTTTGCCCCAAAAGCGAATCGCTCACCTCCAAACCGACGGAGATTATGAGATGAGATAAATTATGATGACTCAACCGGTAACCAGGACATGAGACCAGTGCTCACTGCGCACAAAAAACCCTCTCATTTAGGATGTTGCTCCCACACTGTCGCTGGTGAGACTTGATCATTGTCCTTACTCCAAATGTCACTTATGTGACCAGTGTCATCGCATACACTTAAATTTACTGTTAAGACGCTGGTTTTGAAAGTCGATAGAGGTTTTTAGTTGAAATCAACTCGTCAACATCGGCTTCTTAAGCATATAAATATAAATCTAATTTCGGAAGTTGGTGACGAAAAATTCACTGTATAAATATCAAATCCGCAGTTTAATATTTACTGTATTAGATCATCTTGACGGCTAAAATCTTGCCTCCTCGATTCAAAACCTTTTCACTAATCATGGGCATGATTAATTAATTTAGATTAACATGGGTAATTAAATTAATCACACCACGATCTTTTGGGATCTTAAACTTTGGTTAATTTAATAGGATTAAACAAAATGACAGCTTACATCCGCACCATCTTATGACTTGGGAAGAATGTGGGCATTGCATTATCAAAGTATCGAGACTAGGGACGGACGTAGGGCGGGCTAGAGTTCGCTTCAACCCGTCTTAATTTTTTTATAAATTAAAAAGCAGGTAAAAAAAGGAAAAAAAATAAAAAAATATGCATTTGTTTAGAGTAAGGATTTTGTTAATGAAAATGACATGTCTTTCATCTCTTGGGTCTGGGTGATGGAGTGTGTATTGACTGTTTCTTTCTCGATACTGGTAAACAATGGTCCAACGAAAATGTTCTATCCCACACGGGGCCTCCGTCAGGGTGATCCTCTTTCCCCCTTTCTCTTTATTCTCGGTGCTGAGATTCTTGCGCGAAGTCTTGCGGCAGAATCAAACTCCGGAAAAGGTCAAATAGGTTTCAAGTTTGGTCGAGGGGGTCCTCGTATTCCGTTCCTCTCCATCGCGTATGATATTATCATCTTCTCTAAGGGAAGCACCGAGGCAGGTCACAAAGTTAGGAAAATAATTGAATCATATTGTAAAGTTTCTGGCCAGAAGGTTAATTATCATAAATCTAGTTTTCAAACAACAAAAGAAATTACTGACTCAAAAATTTATGAGCTCAACAACTGTCTAAATATTCCTAATGTCTCATCTCTGGAGAAATATTTAGGTTGCCCCCATCATCAATGGTAGGGTAAGCAAAACCACATTTGAGGACATCATATGTAGATCCAAAGATCAATTGAGTAAATGGCGTGCTAATGCACTTTCACATCATGGTCGCGCTATCCTAATAAACACAAATTTAGCTTCCAAACCCCTTCACACTATGCAAAACTTTCTATTACCTGCCTCGATACATAAGGAATTAGATCAAGTGAACATAACTTTTTTCTGGAATAAGGACCTTCAACACCGCCCTCTTATCAGTTGGGATAGGATTTGTAGACCAAAAAGGGTCGGTGGACTTGGAATTCGGAAATCAAAAGATATGAATGAAGCCCTCCAAATGAAACTTTTATGGAAAATTCTCGCTGAACCATTAAATGCATGGGTCTCCATTATTAGACACAAGTATCTCCGATCTTCGAACTTTCTAGAATATAGGAAAAAGGGTGATTCATCTTGGCAATGGGCCAAACTAACAACCCTTATTGACTCTTTCAAAACCGGGCTGATCTGGTCCATAGGAAATGGCAAATCGTTAAAATTTTGGACGGATAACTGGGTCTCTTGCCTCTCGCTAAATGCTAGGGGTGGCTGCCATCCAACTGGTAACTTGGATGAGACCGTTAGTGAATATATTATGGCCGGAAGATGGTGGTCGGAGAAGCTCCGTCAGGTGCTACCCCCAAATATTGTCAACGAAATCTTGGATATTCCTTTACCTTCTGCTCCATTTGAAGACCGTTTTTACTGGTGGCCGGATAAGGAGGGTTGGTTCTCCACCTTGAGTTCTTATAAACTGATTTCAGGTCAGACTTCTCAGTGTCCTGATCCTAATTTCTGGATTTGGAACCTGGACATTCCACCAAAGGTAAAGAATTTTTTATGGAAAATATCTCAAGATGGCCTTCCCACTGCATACAGATTAGCTCATCGAAGCGTTTCAGTGCCCACCACATGTTGTTTGTGTAACTGTGCGGTGGAAGATGATGCCCATCTTCTTTTGCAATGCCAATACACGGCCTCTCTTCTCAGATTCCCAAATGACATCAGCTCAACTATTGTGGGAATGCTTCGGCAATCTAGAGATATCAAACCAATTATGGCCTTCATTGGAGACACCATTAACAATATATCCAAGGCTAAGCTTGCCTTCTGTTGGTGGACTGTATGGTATTCCCGAAATCAGCTTATCTTCAGGTCAGTTCCTATTCCCAGTTGGGACACCACGCTCCATATCATCAAAACTCACGAGCTAAATTGGAGTAAATCCTCTAATTTTGAGGACGGTATCGGGGCTGACTCTGTCTCGCAGCCACGAACCGGGCATGAAAGCCGACGGAAAACGAACTGCATAAATATTAGCTGGCGTAAGCCACCCACAGGTAATCTAAAATTAAACTTCGACGGTTCCTCCCTCTCCAACATGACTAGCACTGCTGGTACTATTATTCGCGACTGGGAAGGTCGGGCTATTAACATAGGATACAAAAAACTGGGTAAACAAAGTCCTCTAAAAGCAGAAGCGCTTGCCTTAAAACTTGGGGTATAGAACGCAATAAATCTACGAATTACCAAACTTCAAATAGAGGGAGACTCGAGTATAATTATCAACCATCTCAACAGAAAAACAAAATGTCCATGGGAAATAGAACTTATTTTGTCAGATATTACAACTTTGCTAACAAATATGGAAAGTGTTTCTTTCTTCCATGTACCCCGATTAGGTAATAGAGTGGCTGATAAGGTTGCACATATTTGCCACTCTGTCTGAGGTACTAATATTCAGAATGATCCTGATCTTCTTGACCTCATCCGAAAGGATGC
The DNA here is from genome assembly GCA_037127255.1 of Persicaria tinctoria. NCBI lineage: Eukaryota > Viridiplantae > Streptophyta > Magnoliopsida > Caryophyllales > Polygonaceae > Persicaria > Persicaria tinctoria. The sequence continues at coordinate 6,130,763 of JBANSL010000016.1, read as the reverse complement.
CTTCGGGTATAGTCTTTATCCCCCGAATTTTTTCCTAATAAAAAAAATAAAAATGACGGGACTATTGAAAATTTAGCCTATTGAGCAGCCTATTTAAATTTTAATTTCTGGTTCAGTGTCTACTCAAGTGTGAGTGAATCTTTAAGGTTGCAGCTTGAAATCTTGAAATTTCTAAATTTATTATATAAAATATGAGATCGATCAATTTATCGGATTAGTCAACAATTTATCAGATTGTGTGATTAAGCATTATTAGGGCCAGAAGAGTTTGGAAATTGTATTGTGGGGAGAATTTGAATCCCCCGTCCTGTTTCGCATATTTTTGACAGGTTAAGTCCCAAATCCCGCCTAGATAGTGACGGGATCGGAATTTGTGCCCACCCCATCAACATTTATCACCACTTTAATCACATTAATAGTGTTGAAGGATGGAAAGTAATTGAATTGACATCAGTCAAAATCATCAAGAACAACCTGAATGAATCACAAGGAGAAGATGTGGGATTTCACACTGCAGGCAATTGAATTTACCCCCATCCCTAACTATGAGTTAGGGTTCATTACTTAATTGTTCGCCCTCTTCATTGATTCAACCAAATAAAAGTTGTCAAAAGGAAGAAGCTAGCTAGCAAGATACACTATTACATGTTCCTTACTGGATGCTGCATTTCAATGGCAAACTGATGCTCACCACCACCACCACCAGCTGTCTCTTCATCGAAGACCGGATTCACGATCCCTCGATGAAGCAGCTGAGCCAACGTTGGCTTCGTCGCCGGTGAAACAGTGGGCTCAACTGCCTCGAAGCAGGCCATCTTCGCAAGCTCGTGGACCGCCTCTTCCAACTTGCCAACACAATCAACCACGGAGATCAGTAACGATACAACTGTTGCATCGGACACTATTGCCAGGAGCTGGTCTTGCTCATCTTGGAATGACAGAGATGCTGAATTCAGTATGCTTTCGACTTCCTTTACCGCTTGCTTTGAGTTCTCAACATGGGTATCGGCTTCTTTTCTCGGGTGTGTCCATGTTTTGAGTGATGAAGAGAGCTCCCTCAGTGCCTTGCTTGATTCTTGGGTCATCTTTGTGCATGAATCTTGAATCTTTCTTCGAAATTCCACCGCAATCTGTGCAAGGTTTTCGAAGCCCATATAAGAATACATGAAAGTGATCATCATTCATCAGTATGTATAGTTCCTTTTTTGTTCTTGGATATCATACCTTCATCTCAGAATCGACACAGGCACTAAGAGCTTCTAATTGGTAAGCACATTCCCTTGCAAGGGAGGCAATCTTTCGGTATTGCTTCCATGGATGGCGTAGCATGAACCGACCATGGCAATATGGTTCCCATCTCATTAAGTTAGCCTGAAATTTTACAAGCAACACCAACTTAGATACAACAGATGATGTATATAACTACAACCAAGAAAGCCAGTTTCAATATCTCCACTTACCAAGCTATCTTCAGTAGCTTTAGAGGTGAGGATGCTCTTATGACTCGTCAAAAAGGACGCCTTGCCCTCCTTGGGAACAATATCGTCTATTTCGTTGGCAAGGACTTTGAAGTATTCCTGTTCAAACCCTGTTCGCAAATCGGTTTCAGCAATGTTTTCAAGTGGCAAAGGAGTGTACAATGATCATAATATGTATACTATATTTACCTTCTAAGAATGTCGCGAGCTTTTCAATATTCTTAGTCACGAGATTGTGAAGATCTTGACCCGCCCAAACAGGGCGGACACAGGTGCAAACTATCAGGCAAATTGCACCTCCCATTACGACTGTCATTATTCTTTGACTCGCCATTTGTACTATCTCGTGGACCCTATAGCCTGAAACTACCACCATGCTGAATGTCAATATGAATATGAGCATCCCATAGTCATATCTTGCCTTGACTCTTGGTATTAACCGCGTGAATGTGGCTGTTGCAGCTGCAAATCAAGTGGAAAACATGTTGTAACAATCTGACATAGGTCGTCTGTAAGAACATTTGTAAGTCAAGAAAGCAAAATATAGTTTCTTTGAAGCCATTTTACCTAGAAGGAACACGGATATCCCTAGAACAATCGGCTCTCCTTCGTCCCCAAAGAGGCTTGCAAAATGTTTAACTCCAACCCCAAGAGAACCGGCTATCAGTGTAGCGAATCCTCTGTTTAGACATTTGCTTATAGTTGCACCTATTTGACATAAGAACAAAAACATTAAGAAACATACTTAAGAAGTCTTTTTTAACGCGTTTTAAGTAGAGAAACGATACTTCTTCGAAACATGACTAGTTTCCTTACCAACAGTGAACTCGAACACGACAACAACAGTTATGATGGCCCACATGCCCGAAACACCTATTCCATCATAGAGAGGCCTAACATAATAGAATGAGGACACCAATGTGAGAGCAAGTGCCATTTTAAGAGAGTGCACAACTCTCCTAGGATCATCTTGCCCATTCTTCTTCACAGCTTTGGCCACTCCAACAACCTTCTTCCTAAGGCATTCCCACACACGAGTCAAGAACCCGCCTTTCTTTTCCAAAGATGAATCCACCATATCCATCTTTCGAATGAGTTTCTCGCTGATGCTTCGGTGTGGAGTATGACTTCAGAGGAATCTCCACACGGAAGGTTCAATTTATATTGAAGGAAAAGTTTTGCAATAGAATAGTAGTATAATGTTGTGTGCTGTAGTGTGGTGGGTGTCTTCCTCTTTTATAGGAGCAATGAAACATTACAAATTTACAAAGGAAGATTTTTCTTATAACAGTGATATTGCTGAGTGATGACTGACACTCAGCTTTTTCTTCACAACAAGGTGGATGACATTTTACTTTGGATCTATAAACATATTATTTTTTCAAATTAATTAAGCTATGTGGACAGGAAGATCACCCACCAAAGGAAGAATAAAATTTCCAGGTGGATATTTTTTTTTCCATTTTCTTAGTACATTGCACATACATACACACACACAAAAAATCACTAGATTCATAGCAAATTGACCCTTTCTCCTAACTTTTTCATTCTCGACTGACAGTAAGATTTGTTTATTTACTATAAAGATCAAAGTGTTGCCTGTATTCCACTACTATATGTGTTTGTGAATAGCAAAGAATCTAGTCTATTTCTCATACACTAAGTGCTATATTTCTTCATTAGGAGCTACTCTGAGTCAAGTAGAAGGGTTTTTTAAGAAGCACACAGAATATAGTACATGTAGATTGTGATACTTCTTAACTTTAGGCCTACTTAGAGAACAAGTTTACTAGCAACTGATCCTGAGTACTAACCCTTCTTCATTGAGGCACATCCTGCGATTTACATCCTCCACAGTCCACCCAGACTCTGGGGTAGGGTCGTAGGGACAGTGGGAGCCCTCAAGGTGGAGGGCTCCATCCATAAAGGACCTTTTTAGTTTTTAATATAATCAACCAAGTAGAAATCTTTTTGTAATCACTGGAGAGCCTGGTGTAATCTGGGGGAGGGGTGGGCTGGGTACTGTCTATATATTCTACCTAACGACGCATTAAGCACCTGACTAGACAACTCCATTGCCCATTTGAAATCAGTTTCATGTCAATTTAACTGATAATAAAAGTATGCAATGCAACTTGAGGCCCTTTTTTTTGGCTAGAGTTGTGCATCACCTAGCCTGCTCAATTAGCAGGTATAGGACATGTCTATGATGCTTATATGGAGGATCATCGATCCACCGTGTATTTGAAACATTGTGACTTAGTATCATGGAATGGAGTATATTTCCCTTTCGAAAAGACAGGGAGAGATTGGAATGACACAAGCAGTTCAGTGAAAAGTGTTAGAACCTTGCCAAAAATAAGGTTGGCAAATCATGTTGAATCTCCAAATTTTGATTACCTTGATACCTAAGAGTAAAATCCAAGAGCTCATTTGATCTCTTGCTAGTAGTACCAACCCGGTTTATGGTTTCTGGTTTCATTCATGATAGTACAAGGTAACAAGGATCCAAAAGGGATAGTGGTTAGGAGTGCTGAGATTCTGAGATGACCTACCAAACAATCTTTCATGGGTGATAACAGCATGCAACAAAATAGAGCATTTCTGACCACAAGAAGACAATTTCAAAGGGGGAGAAAAAAAGAAAACAGAAAAATTAAGTACTAATGACAGCTTAATAAACCAAAAAAGACTATAACTGATATTAATTAATTCTAATTGATCAGAGGTTTCATGCTACATATCACTTAAAATTTTCTTCTGTGGTCTAAAGATAAAAAGCAAACCGAAAGGGATTTATGCTCTAAAACCCCACTCCCACCCACAAAAACAAAATAAATCACATTTCTGAATTTATGCATGTTTTTGTTGGTGTGATTCCTAAAACTGGATTTAGTGGCACCAAAATCATGTGACGCTTATCCTTACAAATATTAATCCATTTCTATTATCTTATCTGAAAAAATTGAATCTTAAAGAGCAATATATTTATCTATAGCGTACAATTATGTCTATGAGTAGCAATTAATTAGGTCAGCCAATGTACAAGGTCACTGATGACTCAGATCTGATAGGGTAATCAGGTAGCTTTTAGCTGTTTTCAAGCATCAAAAAGGTGTTGTTCCGTAACATACTAACACCTGCACATGGTAAAACCTTGCAAGTAAATGATCTATCCTCTTCCAGGATAAATACTAGCTTGCAAGAAACTCTCAACTTATGAATGTGATGAAGGTTGAAATAAAAAGAAGAATGATCATTAACTGGCACCAACTATGAGCTATTTCCAGTTGTCTTCTTGTTTGGGAAGAGATATTGACATGGATGAACTAATGATTACATAACATTCCTGTTTTCCTCTTTGCAATCATACGATTCATACCCTTCTATGTTACACGAAAACGAAGACGGTCCCACCATGGGAAAACAATATAGGGAACAAACATTATAAATGACAAGCTAAATGTCAACTAGATATCATAAATTGTGTAAATACCTATTGCAAAAAGACATAAAACCTCTTACATGGGGATACATCAGTCAAAATCATCTATCCTAATTCATGTCTTATTCACTTGTACTTGGTCCATAGTAAAATGAGCTAAATACCCTTGTCATAAGAGACATTGTATTGATCTTGGCGAGAAAACAGTATATACTTTAAGTTAGTTACAAGAACAAGAAAGAGATGAATATACATTTTAGGTCCCATATGTATCCTTGTCATTTCCTAGATCAATGTAGATAAACATACATTTTAGGTCCCATGGAAACTTACTATCCTCACATTTCCTGACATTGCGTACGTTACTCTTAATTTGACTTAGTTGGTGTCTTTCATTTTTTGCTAGATTAGCTAAGTCTTCATGAACTACTTGCACAGATAATGGGCAAATTGCCCTAGTGGAGAAGTGAGGGAAACAGCAAAGCAAAGAGCAATAACATAGCCTCATATCTTTTTAACTACCCTAGAGTCTCTGGCAACATATATTTATGGCAATATATGGCTGCAAACCTACAACTCTAAAATACTCCACACAGCCAAAAAAAAAAAAAAACAGTAAGATGAAAAATATAATGGAATTGTACCAAACTTTTGTACTTGGTTACACCTCCCTCCTTTTTGACATCTTGTTGCTGGACAGTTGGACAAGGCACTGATCTCATTCAAGTTGTTCTTTCCTTGCTGATTCCTCATTCAACCTATCAAGAAATGTACGGTACCACCGGCATCGTCAAGAAACAAATCATACATCTTGAAAGTCATAGCAGAAGAAGACAGAAATTCATCTTTAGATATTCTCACTTCTTAGGCATGCCACTGCCACTGCCACTGCAATGATCCGTCCGATCTATGTTTTTTTAGTGGCTATAGTTGGCCCATTTTGACTTCTTTCGGCGCAGGAGCAGTGAGCTAAATATCTGCACAAATAAGCTCATTATTAGCTCAACAATCAGCAAATTGCATCAAACAAACCCCTTTACCTCCACGATCCTGCGATATTTGTGACTTTGAATTACAGAATATGATGCAGGAAGCCCGAAAATTAAGAGATGATTCAGAATTTTAGCTCTTCATCATGATCAGGCTCCTTGATTTTTTCAAGTAGGCAGAGCAGGCAATTCATCGAACACCTGTTGTGCATGAGTTAGCAGATTCAAACCCAAGAAAATACCAGAAATTTGAATGCAGGATTAACCGCTGAAGCAACAAATCCATTCAGATTATCATTCAACTGATGAACTTTAATTCAGGAAAGAGATATACAACAAGATTTGCTCGAATTTTGTTGGCCTATCTCTATATGAACACATAGAAGATAGGTAGAACTTGGAAGGAAATAACCCCTCCTGACCTGATGCACTTTGAACGGTACGGAACGAAATTACACAGGTCAACGCCATGTTGTATATCGTTGTCATGTCTATTCGCTTTGTATTTTATAAGTACTCCGTATCTTTTAAATTTGGGGAAACTTCATAAAACAACCCCTAATTTTGAAAACTAGACCACTTATAAGTAGCTCGACCTCGACTCAAGCTCACGAACTCGTTCATTTTATTAAACATGTCGAGTCTGAATGCATTTTTAAGCTTGATTCAAATTAATGCTTTGTTCGACTCTACCTCAAATAATTTAAATGAGGTGCTTTATGAGTCGAATAGCTCGAGCGCAATTTGAGCTCGACTTGAAATAAACTTGGCTCAATTTTTTTTTTTTTCGCTTTATTAAACAAATCAAGTATGAGCATATACATTTTTAACCTTGATTCCAAATGCAAGATTGACTCATTTCTAAGTTGAATTAAGAGCAAGTAGTGAGCAATGCTCTATAAAGATGAATCTTTATTTTTTCAATATTGCACAAAATCACACTTTACTTTTAAATTGTACATTATTATCTATATTTTTTATTTTTTTTGCCAAAAATGCAACACCAAAGCATACTCATTTTTAACATTAAACAAAATCACCCATTATTTACAAAAGTTCAGCACAAAACACCCCGCATTTTTTAAATTGCATAACATATCAATTACTTGTCAAAATCTGCACATAACTACCCATTTTTGTGAACAAAATGGTTAAGCTATAAAATGCTACAAATATATATTAAATAAGACTGAAAATAGTATCACCATCCGAAAAACAATACATATGATCCTCTACCCCAAAATCCCGCACCACAAAAATATTTTACCCTTAAATTAATATTAAAAAAAAATAAAAAATAACATATTTAGCTTCTACATGATTATTATAACATATTTGAAAAAAATCTCAAAAAATCAATTTACAAAAATTATAATAATTCAATAGAGTCAAAAAGGTTTTTAAAATTTTAAAAGTTGATTTTTTGAGATTTTTTTAAATATATTATAATAATCACGAAAAAGCTAAATATATACTACATATTTTTTTTAAATAATATTAATTTAAGGGCAAAATATTTGTGTGAGACGGGATTATGGGGTAGAGTATATGCACTGTCCGAAAAACATTATCAATTAGGGGCATTATCTGAAGAACATTGATTTTGAACCCTACACCAAGTTTTTAATATATACTTATTTTAACTTGATAAATTTTTAAAAAAATCTTACATTTAAAATCGGAAATAGTATGACCTAAAATAAGTATCACTCCACAAAGTTTTGAGATATTTTGGAGTTGTGGGTATGGTTTTGCAAGTAATTGGTGCCGGGGAACAAAGGGGACAGGCTCGATCGAACAGCTCTACATTAATGGAAGAAGCAAGTGGCCGGACCCAATGGCAGGACGTGTTGAGCGCCATGGAAATCAGTTCGAAGGAAGATATATGATATATATCTGCAAGTAGATGGATCGATGCCGGAGGGTGAGCTTAAAGATCGACTAAGAAGAGAGGACCACAGTTGTCTGTCTCTAAGCTCATGGCAACTTGAGAAGAGAAATGGAATCCGCATAGTCATCAACCAGCAACATAAGCTTCCATGGTGGAACCTTGAGTTGTTCACCACACCTCACTTCCATTTTGTGTTTGTGGTTTAAAATATCTCATGGCAACTTTTGGAAATTTGAAATATCAACAAGGGTATTTTGGTCATTTTACTATCATGTTAGAATTTGAGTGGTTGAGGAACAATTGATATTCTAAATAAACTTTTTTAGAAATTTGAAATATATATCATGACAACTTTTTTCCAAATATATTTGAAATATCAACAAAGGGTATTTTGGTCATTTTACTATCATTTTAGAATTTGATTGGTTGAGGAACAATTGATATTTTAAATATACTTTTTTAGAAATTTGAAATATCTAACTTACTGAAATGGGTATTATAAAGGCGTAAAGAATCTATAGGGTTGAAGTGGAAGGGAAGAGGTGGCTCCATGTTAGTGAGTGCGTCTATATGCGTCTCTAAGATATCGAAATGATAATTTCTAATGGACTTTTTTCTCCTCAATTCCTTAACTTCAAGCATGTTTGTGGCACGATCCGAAATGAGATCTTTGTGAGATTAAAGGGAAAGATAGAGATCAGAAAGAGGATTAGAAGAAGAAAAGGAAGATAGGAGAGATAAAACGAGAGAGGTAGGATAAGAGAGTGTTGGGTTTATTACTTTGATAATCCCACAATTACAATCCACATTATATTTATACTCTCAATTCCTATCTACTAAGGATATTATATGAAGTTGGAAGTTTTTTTCTTCTTCCCTCTCAACTATAAAGCGTTTCGATTCTCAACATTCAAACTCTAAAATTGTGTCAAGGGAGAAAAGTCTAATGCCAATTCACTTGATCGCTTAGAGTTGGCAATCAAGTCATTTTGTTTTGACTTGGTTAAGTCAATTTTGGTTCGAGTCAACTCTAAGCTGTGTCATTATCAAGTCTAATTAAGTCTGGATCAAGCCCGTTTTGGGTACGGGTCCCTATCGGTTCCGATCATTTAAGTTTGGATCATTATTTGAATTGGTTAAAAGTTAGGGTAAACTGCAGGAAACCACCCTTAAAATATATCATATTGTCTGAAACCACCCCTTATATTCCTATTTACCGAAAACCACCCTTTATATCAGGTCCGTTAGCAATTGACCACCCTTATTAATTTTCCGTCCAAAATTCAGTTAAATGTATGAAAGTACAATTTTACCCCTCGTTTTTATTAATAAATTAAACTAAAATTAAAATGAAATTGGGATGTTCCTCACACCCTTCTTGATCGCCACCCCCAGCAATTGTCGACCACAGGCAGCAGCTGCAACCACCACCTGTCCTCATGCACCACCAGCAGCAGCTTCCAACGTCTCTCCTCATTCGCAACTGTCGACCACCATCTCCTGACTCTCGTTCGTAGCCACTGGCACCGTCTCCTACCAGTCATGACAACCCTCCACGGCTCCGCCTCCTCCATCGTAGTCTCGTAGCCATGGATAGATCTATGTCACCCTCTTTGAAAATCCAAAAATTGGAGGTTGGAATACACAAATTACACAATTGGATGCTGAAACACACGAAAAAAACACAATTTTACACAAACTAATTGTGCTAAAAAAACCCGATTCGGTTAGGGTTTTGCATTTGAGTCTTGGGTTTATTATAGATCTAGATCTAGATCTAGATGAGGCTCAATTTGCTAAAACCATTGTAGATCTAGAACTAGATGAGGCTTAATTTGCTAAAACCTTTTACAGTGCACATCAATTTACACAAATAAAAAAAATCAGGGTTTTTGTATTTTCATGGATTAGGGGAGGAGAAAGAGAAGCATATTTTTTTTTTTTGATTAAGTAAAAATTCGACGTACCGGACATGTCCGGTTGGTCGAGAGGCCGTAGCAACGGCGACGGAAACCCATCATACAAACATATACAAATAAAGTAAAGCAACCCTACAAAACCGAGAAACAAAGATGCAACAAAGGCAAATACTAGCACTATCGAACCATAAACGAGCATGCAATGAAACCACTCCAACGCCAGAAAGTAGAGGCAACTCAGGAACACCTGGGGAACTTGTGGAAACCTCAGATATGGGCTCGGGCGATGGCGAGCCTTCAGGTTTCGATCACGTCCACGACCTCTCGCAGACGGCAACGGAGAGAAACACCACACAAAAGCCGCTAGTCTTCAAACCCAATAGAAAGCATCGTTGGACTCGATCACATGATTTTATTGAAACCCTTTCGGGATTTAATAGGGCCCATATAGGTGGGATTATAAACTTTCCCCCCTTTTTTTGTGGGTTGCCTTCGGGCCCAAGGACAAACCTTGGGTCCGAAACACAAGTTTTGGACATCCTCGGGCCCAAGAAAGGTCCTTTGGGCCCAAGGAAAGGGCACATGAGCAAGCAGGGCACAGGGAGGGAACTAGACGGAGGAACACCGAAGCCGGCGGCCACCGGTAAGGACCACCTCGGGGCATATTGAGAAGGAGGGTGACAAATCCAAACCAAAATCTCAAGAGGGAGGAGGTGAGATGGGGCGGAGGATGCTGCCGAGCCCCCAAGGAGGAGGTCGGAATCCACTACGGCGACGCCGAGTTGACCAGACCCAAATCCACCCAGATCGGAAACCAAATGGGCTCCAAAGAGGGAGGAAGAGGAAGATCTGGGGAGGGATGATGCAGAGGATCTGAAGGGGGAGGCCGGAATCACCTCCGACAACCACCCTGGAGAAGGCAAAAGAGGAAGACTCAGATCCACGGATTAGGACAAAATATAGATAGGTGCAGCGATTCCGAGGTCAGAATTGAAACCGTCGCCGCCAAGGAGTATCCACCGGGGACTAGGATGAAGAGAAGAGGATAAACAAGGCCACCGGTGAAGCCAAATCAGACACCGGAAGCAGAGGTTTGACAAAGAAGGATAAAATCCTTCGTAGCTGGAGGCGCGTGGGGAAGCATCCCCAACGCGTACTTTTCACAAAATGGTTTTTTTTTAGAAAGAGAAGCAGATGCTCTATGAAGAAGACGAACAATAAGAAAAAAAAAATTGGCAATTGCCATTTTCCTTTTTTCTTCTTTAAAAATTTTAAACTTTAATTTTTGCAATTCGTTTTTTTTTTCTACTTATTTTCATTATTAAAATATAGAGTGATTCTAAATATTTAACGGTGTTGTTAGAAAAACCTCAAATGGGTGGCTATTTGCTAAAGGATTTAATGTAAAGGGTGGTTTTAGATAAATAGGTATATAAGGGGTGGTTTTGGGCAATATGGTGTATTTTAGGGGTGGTTTTCTGCAGTTTACCCTAAAAGTTATTGTAAAACAAAAAAAAAAAAAATTTCGCATTTATGTTTGGGTCATTTCGAGAGTTGGGTCAACTCGTCATAAAATTCGATAAGGTTTCGAATCGGGTCAATTCCGGGTCGTATGATGTTAGTTATTGGGCCAGCTCTTGTAAACATTTACAACTTAATGGATTCCGGATAATATATAATGGGTATGTGGAGCCCTATTATTTTGGGCTGGAGTATCTTGGGCCAGACTTAGCCTATCTATCCAGAGAGTGACATCATTTTGTAAAGCCCGGCCCATTTTCCATCTTGCTCGCGTTTTTGGATTGTTAATCTCCAAGGACGTGTGCTTATGGTTAAATTGAGCTTTTAGTTTGATGGAAGGAAGTTCTTCATGATCCCGAAGAGGGATGCCGTTGGCATTCCTTATCCCAAAGGAGGAAGACGGGTCTCTCAATTTGGCTCCAATAGTCCCTTTAACATCACTTTGAGACCATGTATACCATATTGTTTTCGTTCGTTTACTTCGATATGGGGAAAATATTGCTTCGCCAAACACCAACTACACATCCATTTGCTCTCTATTAGAACAAATATACAATATTGTTTCAGCGATATGTTGAGATGTGAAAAGACAAAAACAGAAACCCACATTGAAATAATAAACTAAAACAAATCTAATATATAAGTCAATAAACTACTCATTTTATTGTCAATCAGTTATATGGTTAAACTTTACTCAACTTATGTACTTGACAACTAACGTCTGTACTAGTTTACACGTCAAACACGCCATTGTTCACATCAACACATAAGATTCTCAATTTTCCTTCTTTCTTTCTTTTTCCCATCTAATTATGCAAGTCCCTAGCATGTATAGAGGCCAAACATAGGGGCTTTGGAATTTTGTAGTACTTGTCCTTTATCTACAAATTTGGAGTACTTGTCCTTTGTCTACCAGAAGTATATGTATTTCAATTGTCATCATAAGATTAGTCATTTTCTTGGGGTTTTTTTCCTTTTATTTTTTGTGGAGTGATCCAAGAACAATAAAGCAATGAACCCTTTTGCTTGTACACCAATACTTTTCTTCTCCTCCTTTATTTTGCTAGTCCCTACTTTTGCCCTTTGTTGGCATTCACATTCACTCCTTTCCAAACACATCACTACAACGATTTATGATATTTCTTGTGAGTGTTCCATTTTGATTGGTTTGTAATCGTCTATGTGAATCTACACTTGCAAAGAACATGAAAATCAAACAAAGTTGTACTCCCTTTTCTCATAATTAATATATATTTGTCGTTTTAAAATGATGTCTTAAAACAATTATATTAAAAAAGTTATTATATAATGTGAGTATGTACTACTTTTCCTTTTATCAATTGAGAAATAGTATAAAAATTACAAATAAGTAGGGACAGAGATATTAAAAGTATATATGGACATATTTGCCAAACTTAATAAGTCTAAAAAAAAACAAAATTAGCAATATGGTGTGGATTATGGATAATTAGGAATAAAATCATATCTTTTTTTTTTTTTTTTGAGAACAAGCAAATGAATTGATTAACTTATGTCTGCATACAATAATTCATCAATACCAACAGGAAAGAGATGTTGAAATTCCGTAAACAGGATTTGATTAGGCCGTAATTTTGCAAGCCAATTAGCCACCTTGTTTCCGCTTCTTCGAATACATGACCACTGGCACTCCGTGAACTGTTGCGCCGCCTCGCATATTCCTTGCAGCACAAATCCCAGCTCACCTCGAACAGGTTCTCCGCTTCTGATCTTGTTGTACAGCTGCTGGCAATCGCCCTCCATGATCGCGTGTGTGACACCCGTTCGAACAGCCTGCTGCATCGCCCATAGTAGTCCCTCGGCTTCTGCAAGTTCCACATCCTCCGTCTCTTGAATTCTTCTAGCTCCCATGAAGCATACCTCTCCTCCCTCATCCCGACCCACCATTCCCACTCCATTTCCTACCTGTGCATTCACCGATGCATCACTGTTTATCTTGATGAATCCCCGAGTTGGTTTTTGCCACCTCTCTCCCTCCGATTGAGCTCGACTCTCCCCCGTTCTTTCCATCTCCCTCATCTCCCCCCTATAGGCCTCCACTGCACTTAATACTCTGTCCATGACCCGCCCCGGCTCGACCTCCTCTCCCCCGAACACCCGCCTATTCCTGTCTTTCCAGAGCTCCCACACCATCATACTCCACCTCTCCACTTCTTCTGTTGAGCTAAAATTAAACAAAAACTCCAGACATTCCTCCACCCTCCTAGCTCCCTGAACCACCCTCTTAAACTCCGGAGCTAGCTTCCAAAACTTTCTAGCATGCACACAATGAAATAGAATGTGTGCTCCCGTTTCTATCCTTCCACAGAATTCACAATTAGCCTCCTTAGTAATTCTCCGTTTAAATAGATTATCTTTGCACGGGAGAATCTCCTTGCAAGCTCTCCAAAGGAAGGATCTGACTCTAGGGAATGTCTTGATTTGCCAAATCTGCTTCCAAAACCTTTTCCCCTTTACACTCGTCGACTGTGCAGCCCTCTCCTCGCTCCCCTTCCGTTCCATATACATATGATACGCAGTCCGAACTGAGAACTCTCCGCTCCTTGCATAGTGCCACACCTTCCTATCCTTGAAAGTCGGACTCACCAGCCTCATACGAAGTACCAACTCAGCATCACAAGGGAGCAAGACCTGTTTCACCAACTCCTCATCCCATCTGTACCCATCCCAGTCAATAAGCTCCACCACACGCATATCCTCTGCAGCTCCTGTAACATTCGCAATTGGCCTGAAACGGTTCGGTCTAGGGATCCATCGATCCTTCCATACACAAATGTCTGATCCATTCCCCACCACCCATCTCAACCCCGCCTCCAGCACCTCCCTTCCCCTTATAAGACTCCTCCAAGCATAACTTGGATTATGTCCCACTCGTGCCTCCATAAAGTTTCCAGACGGGAAATACCGAGCTCGAAGCAACCGCCCCAACAAAGATTCCGGCTCCTGACAAAGCCTCCAGCCTTGCCGTGCCAGAAGTGCCAGATTAAACACCTCCAGATCTCGGAACCCAAGACCTCCCTCGCTCTTCGGTCTACACATTCTTCTCCAGCTCATCCAATGCACCTTCCGTCCCTCTTCCCCTTCCCCCCACCAGAATCGACTCATCATACCCTCTATATCCCGACAGATCCCATCCGGCAATAGAAAACAAGACATCATGTACGTCGGAATTGCTTGCGCTACCGACTTAATGAGGACCTCCTTCCCTGCAGGCGACAAAACCTTTTCTTTCCAGCCCTTTAGTTTCTTCCAAACCCGCTCCTTGATCTGATTGAAAATGATCTTCTTCGATCGACCCAGAACCGTTGGTAGTCCCAAATATCTCTCATGCTTCTCCACCTCATTAACCCCCAACACCCTTTGGATCTCCACCCTCCGATCGGGTGACACATTCTTACTAAACGACAATTCTGACTTCGCGAAATTAACTTGTTGTCCTGATGCTGCTCCGTAAATCCGGAGAATATCAACTATTTCTGCGCCCTGTTGACAAGTCGCCTTCGCAAACATCACACTGTCATCCGCGAAAAATAAATGTGACACCGATGGGGCTCCTCTGGCAATCCTCGCACCGCTCAGCCGGCCTTCCCGCTCACTCTTGCTAATTAAGCCCGACAAAGCTTCAGCACAAAGTAAAAATAGGTAAGGGGATAAGGGATCACCTTGTCGTAGCCCTCTGCTTGGGGTGAATTTCTGGGTCGGGTGTCCCTCAAACAACACTGAAAACGAGACTGTTGTCACACACTTCATAATGAGTTTGGTCCACCTCTCCTCAAACCCGAGCTTCCGCAAGCTATACTCTAGAAAGCCCCACTCCACTCGGTCATAAGCCTTAGCCATGTCGAGCTTCAATGCCATCACTCCCGCCTTTCCGGTGTTCTTCGTCTTCATGTAATGAAACAACTCAAACGCAGCCAAAACGTTGTCTGTAATCAGTCGACCTGGCACGAACGCACTTTGACTCGAGGAGACCGCCTTCCCTAAACACACTTTCAACCTGTTTGCAATAACCTTGGAAACGATTTTATATAGCACATTACATAAGCTAATAGGCCTCAATTCCTTCATCTTGCTGGGATCCTTAACTTTAGGGATTAGCGTTATGAATGTGTAGTTAAGATCCTCCGGTATGTCACCCCCCTCTAGAATTTCAATCGCAAATTTGCAAATATCCGGCCCAACGATACTCCAGTACTTTTGATAAAAAAGTGCTGGCATACCGTCGGGGCCAGGTGATTTTGTGGGATGCATAGAAAATAGGGCGGTACGTACCTCATCTTCGGTGAAGGGGCGTAACAGCTCTAGGTTATCCTCCGCCGATATTCTGGGCTCAATTCCTTGAGTAGCCGTGTCTGGTGATACAGAGCCTTCAGATGTAAACAGGTTTTGGAAATAATCAATTGCCACCTTTATTTTCCCTTCCCTACTTCTCCACTCTAGTCCTCTATCATCCACCAACCTCCGAATCACATTTCGCTTCCGTCTCCCAGACGCCTTCGCATGAAAGAAACTCGTGTTCCTATCTCCCCATTTGAATTCATTTGCTCGGGCCCTTTGAAACCACATAATCTCCTCCCTCCTCTCAAGCTCTCTTTCCTTTTCCTCAAGCTCCTTCCGTCTCTGTCCCTTTCTCCCACCTAGGCCGCGCTCATGTATCGTTCTCAGCTCCTCTTTAACCTTTCGAAGCTCCTTCTCGACCTGTCCAAAATGGACTCTCTCCCAGTCCTTCAGATCTACTCCACACCTCTTCACTTTTCCTATCAGCCCTTCCCCATTCGTTCCACCATTCGGGTTTCGCCATCCATTTTCCACCACCACATCGCAATCTTCCTCCTCTAGCCACATAGCTTCAAACCGAAAAGGTTTAGGCCCCTTGTAACACTTCTCCTCCTCTATCCTATTCTCCAGTGCCACCATAATGGGAACATGGTCGGATCGGGTCCTTGACAAATGGTGCACTTTAACCCTTGGAAACGCCTCCAAAAAAACTTCATTAGCAAAACCCATATCTATTCTCTCTTGAATGAACCCCTCCCCTTCTTGTTTATTATTCCAAGTGAACCGAAACCCAACAAATGGGATCTCCCTTAATTCACAATCATCCAAAGTCTCCCTCAAGTTCACCATCTGGTTAAAATCAGTCTCATTCCCTCCTTCCTTGTCCGCCGAAGCAATGATCATATTCATATCCCCCACACAAAGCCAGGCCTGATGTTCGTCCTCATGGAGCCTCCGTAACAGCCCCAACGTGTGATGTTTGTCTCCCTTCTCCGGCCATCCGTAAATCCCTGTAAGCCTCCATTGCATGGCATCCTCCCTGAGCCTAATCCACACATCTATATGATGTCGCGTGTAACTCCTCAGTTCCACTCTAGCCTCTTCATCCCATAAAAGAGCTAAACCACCCGATCTCCCTACCCTATCAACTCCGAAGCAATTCTTAAACTCCAATTTTCGTCTCACTGTCTCTAATTCCTTCCTATCCAGCTTAGTCTCCATCAGAAATATCACCCTTGGGGCCTCCCTGCTTACTAAACTAGCAAGCTCAGCAACTGCCCGGGCCTTCCCCAATCCCCGACAGTTGTAACTTAGGATACTCATGGCTCCCGGCAGAAGGGTCCCACAGACCCTCCCGCCGATCCCGAAGTATGATCAGTTCCCATCTTCCTCTTCTTTCCCTCATCCTCCCCATCTATTAGCATAAGCTCCTCCCCTCCCTCACCCGTTTTCCTTTTCTTAATCTTTTCTACACCCTCATTGCTCTCCTTGTTGATCCCCACTACCTCCCTAGCCCTTCTTTTCCACGTACTCTTGCCCTCTTTATTTTTTATACTCTCACCCTCACATCCCCTCTTGTCCCCACTTCCACATACATCCTTCTCTTGTACAACCTTACCCCTATCTTCCACAATATTTCCCCCATTTTCAATTCCCCCAGCACCCTTATTTTCTTTTAAAATTCTTTCCCCTCCTACTGTTACCTCCCCTAAGGCTTCCACCAACTCTAAAGTTCTCCCATCATCCTCCTTACCCCGCTCTCTAGCATCATCCTCATCCCTCCTTTCATTCTCCTCTAGGATCTCTACCAAGCTCTTTCTTCCCCCTTTTTTGTGCCTCTTGTCTTCCTCATCTCCTCCTTTCATCCCTCCCCTAATTTCATTCATGATTGTTCTCTCCGCCTCCCTCTCCTCGGCTGAGCGACCCATAGCCATCTTCACCATGGACACCCTTAACCACTCCCCATATTCGTTATGATATTGGGATTCCTCATCTCCTTCACAATCCTCCTCCACATGTCCCAACTTGCCACAACCATAACAAAAATTAGGCAATCTTTCATATTTCATTTCTATCCATATCCTCCTATCCTCAAGCTTCATCATCACCCCTCTCCGCAGCGGCTTCCTAACATCAATGCCAACCCTAACCCTCATGAAACCCCCACAAGCTATCAGGCTGTTTTCATCTATTTCCACCAACCGACCCACTTTCTTTCCCAACGCTTCTGCCGTTAACTTATTCATCAAAACTACTGGCAAATCGTAGAACCTTACCCAGAACTCTACCTCCTCAAACGTGACTTTTGAAGCCTGCATCAACCCTGGTTCTCGCAACATCAGCACACTCCTATCGAAAGACCACGGACCCCCTTTAACTACCTTTTCTTTGTCCTGCTCATCCACAAATTGGATTAAAAATCTGTTGTTCGTCACTTCCCTGAACAAGAATCCCTTCTTTGGACGCCAAGCCCTTCTCATCGTATCCTGTAAAGCATGGACGTTAAACTTTCGGTTCGTCAATAACGACCCTACCAGGACCAGCGATGTTCCCTTTGCTCCTTCCTCTTTCTGCAGCAACGACCCATCAATCACATCACACTCTTCTTCCGTCAAATGAACTGCCTTCTCCTTCCCCGCCATCACCGCCTAAACCCTAATTTCCAAAACCTGTCTGACCAAACACTCTGTACGCACCAACCACGGTGAATCTCGCACTAAACGGCGAGGATACCCCGGCTCCCACGGCCCTAAACCGGAGAGGAAGAGAGACGGTTGCCGGAAGTCAGGGGACTGCCGCCAAGACGCCTTCGAAGCCCTAGGGTTTTTCTATCGACTAGTCTGCCACTAAAAAAAAAGTGACTTATAAAATCATATCTAATGATCAAAAGTCAAAATTATACGAACACACGAAAACAGGATTGATACTTGAAACAACAACATTCAAGGAAAAACCTTAGGTAAATTTTGACCGATCAAAACTTCCATTATAGGAAGCGACATCATATTTTGTAATTGGAAGCCACTATAGGTTTTTCAAATCGACTGATTCAGGAAAAGTGTGCATACATCCTGACTTCCTTAAACCCCGCTTGGGTTGATGTTATTGTTGTTGCAATGGTGTGAGTTTCTACTCTAATGACCGAGGCTAAATTAATAGTGCTTTCTATATGATAAATATGGATTTCAAAAAAATGTGTATCAATGTATCATATATTAGAAACCACACATATAAAAGGATTTTTTATTTGAAAAACATGCTAGCTTTTGTTTGATAATTTAGTTATTTAAGATTTGTGCTTTTAAATTTTAAATATGTCTATCTATGGACACACTCACACACACATTACAAAAAAAAAAAACACTTTTATCTAATTTTTATGGGTTTATAAAAATGATTCATAGTGTGAGGCCCCTACACACACTAAGTAAAAAAGATTACAAAGAAGATTAGGGAGAGGGAGGATCCAAACTATTGAATTAGCAAGCGTGACTTTCTAATAAATTATTACTCCAAAAGAAGCACATCAAGCCCACATGTTCTAAACAATCTCATTCAAAAACAAACCTTCATACCCACCTTCAAGTCATTAATCAAGGTCCACAAATTAATTCAACTACAAAAGTGTACACTTAAATAAACCTTTATTAAAATTTATATATTTTACACATAGTTATTTTAATTTTAAATACAAACTTGATTAATGATTCTATTTTTTTCAACTAAGCTATCAATGAGCTCAACTTCAAAAGTTTACACTTATTAATCAAAATCATCCTTGAGAAACCCAAAATATTAAAATGAATTTTAGTTACAAAATTTGATTTTTTTGTATTTTTACCAACCAAATAAAGCAAATAATTGAAAGCAATATACTATTAAAAAGAAAAAAAATTCCATGTTACACATTTCAAGCTTTGAAGATGAAATATGGACCCACACACCATCTTTTTCCTCTGTCACAATCAAAAACCTTATCACAAATTTGACTCTAAAGGCCCAACAGCTTTGGGGGCGGGTCCCACCACGCATCTCCTTTTCAAGCCTCCTTGATTAATTAGTCATTTGTATTTGGATGTGCTTACTAACCACCTCCCTAAACCCTTTAATTAGGCCTCACACGTGTCGGCAAGCCATTGGCCCCACAATGTACCAAATGTCAATATTAACCAAACCCTCTTAATTTCGGTTTCAAATCCTCATTCCAAACCCCTATTACAAAATCTTATCTCATACTATAATTTTATACCTCTAAATTATAACTCATATAGCATATACATAGTTTTTTTTTTTTAAATTGAGAGACAGAACTCTTCACGCTTTAGACTCGTTTTATTAAATAAGAAACAAATTAAATACGAGTTATATGTGAGAAAAACACATCCCCTTCAAATCATCTAACAATTAAGTGTAATTTTTTTTGCAAGGCTCAAGCAATAGACATCTCAACCCCCAAAGCTCCACGACGACAGGCGTCGTTACAACCTCATTTAGCTTATACATAGTTATCATAACATATTTTTACAAAACTCTTAAAAATCACCTTACACAAATTTTTAAAAATTATATCATAAAATAATTTTTTTTTAAAAAAAAATTAAGGTGATTTTTGAGATTTTTTTAGTTATAATGATTACTTATAAGCAAATTATATATATTTTTTATTTTTTTAAATATTAATTTAAAGATAAAATAATTTTATGGGATATGATTTTGGAGAGGATTAATTTAAAACCCTTAATTTAGATTATAAAAAACCTCCTCTTGATTCAAACTAGAAATTATTGCCTCAAAAGAAACAAAAGAGATACTGTATGAATTTTTAATTTTAAAAAAAATCTAGGTGGAAACTTTTAGAAAGTGATTGATATTTCTTATATATATATTCTTGAAAAAATAAGCAATTTCCATTATTTTTCAAATGGAATGGATAAGAAAAAGTTACCTACCAATATTGATGTGAAACATGGAGGAAGCAACATAGTACTTGTTGAAAGACATATGTGTAGAGCATATATATATAATATATGTAACATTAAATATAATATGTAATATATATAGTATAGTATATCATGTCATGAATATGATGTTGAAGAAGAGGATAAGGATCTTATTCATAAGACATCCCTATCAAAAATGAATGGGTGAATGCATGTAGTACTTGTACACATAGATATATATAATAATACATCACAATCTATACCTTTCCAAGGGCACCCAAGCTTTAGTTTAACATTCACTTGGAGTATGTTTCTTTCCACATGAAAAGTTTCAATTGATGTGTATACTTGTCATACATAGATCACACTATATAGTGTGCTTATGTGATACATAGTCAATTTTTAATTAGGTTGGAGAAGTGTTTGATTTCCCCCCTACAATTTTCAACTTTGGTTAATTTTGGTATATTATCACTCTTTGTATTTTTTTTTTGAAAAGGTAAGAATTGGGGGTCGGGGCAGACAGACATAACTCCTTGAGTTGTCGAAAAAGTCGACAGACGGCAAACTATCAAACATTTACTTTCTCTATGCATAAGAACGATCATGCCTCATTTATAAAAATATGGTATATTTATTTTATAAAAATATCCTTATAATTTATATAAAATAAATACTAAAATACTTATCAGTTTTGAAACAATATATTTTGATGAACAGAAGAGTGCATATTCCTTATTAACGCATATATACATTATAGCTTTATAAACTTGCTATTCCTAACTCCTTTTAAATAAATTTTTTTTACAGTAGGCGAAAAATAGGTGAGCCTTACTAAAGTAAGGCGCCACCATGATCATCCGACCGGATGATGTTACAGAGATCCTTAAGAATAGGGAGATTACAAAGAGTATAGCTGTCATTAGATCTAACTATGAAGTCTGCTATCTTGTTAGCTTCTCTGTAGCAATGTCTAAACTCAATGCTGTCAAAGTTAGCACTAAGATTTTTGATTAGCTGCCACTTCCCTTGTCTCTTATACTTTTGTTAAACAAATTAACAAAAGTATAAGAGACATGTTTAGATTGGAGTTTTTACCGATTTACAATCTGAGCAAACTTAAATTATATAATGTTATTTTAATTGTAGTTTGATTACAAAAATATCTGATAAAAATATAATATTTAATTATCAGACCGACAATAAATTATTGAAAGCAAACACTATTTGTAAAATATATATTTTCAAAAAGGAGAAAGTTTGGTACGTCTTCTTCAATATGCACAAGGATGTTGGTGAAATGTATGTAGAAGAGGGTGTCATTCAATTCATCATGTGCGAGTTTATGTAACATAATCACGTCATATATCTTAAGCCTTTATATTTTTTTATTTTATTTTCTATCATTTTTTAAAATAAATTATTTACTGTACTATAGTATATAATAGCCAAATATTGCATATTGGTTCGGCAAAAGACTCAAAACATATCATTTTAATTAGCTTCTTTCACAATTTTAAGGAAATCAACAAATATACTATTATATCTTCATTTATTACATACATTATTTTTTTATAAAAAAAACTACAACTAACAATTCACTAATCTTTATAAGAATGTTTTCATAAAATAGATGTAAAAATACCTATAACAATTTTATTTTATTTTAACAAAATTAACACTTTAAAATAACACTAGTATGATCCCCGCGCTATGACGCGGTTTTTTATAAATAAAATCTTAATAATATGTTAAATTAATATTATAAAATAATAGTAAAAGTTCAGATAATTAAATGTTTTGAATTAAATACATTGATCGAAAAAGCAATTAATGTAGTATATATATATAGATATAAATTACTAATATTAATTTTATATTTTCTTATTATTAATTTTATATTTTAAACTAATCCCATTGTTTTTTTAATTACTAAAATTATAGAGTAATTTAGATTAAGATCATGGATTAATTGAATTTTTAAAAAAAAAAAATTAAATAATCTACTTTTAAAGAGAGAGTGACATCTCATAAAAAATGCTTCTCTTTTACTACATCCGTCCAAAAATACATTGCCTTTACTATTTACGGACGCTTTTTTGAGAAGGTAAAAACTATATAAAATATTAAATATTTTAATAATTACAAACTTATTCTTAAAAAAACGTGCATGAATAGTAAAAGTCCATATATTTTTGGACGGAGGGAGTAATAGTTAGATATAGATATTAAGTCCATCAAACAGGCTTATCTAAACTAGCTAGTAATTAAAAATTAGCTCTTGCAAATCTCCATTACAACTTGATTAAGAAGTCATTTGGGAAATCGAATTGGTTGTTACTTGAAATTCTCCATATGTGTTAAGTTTGATTGTTGAGATAAAATGGCATATGAAACTTTGAATGTAAAAAAGGGCGTGGCTGATTAAGTAATTAATTAAGGCTAGCGATATTTTTATTTTAATTAATATCTCCCTCCGTTAGGTTGAAGTTGAAGTGGTTCCGCGGAGGAGGTGAAATTGGGGCCCAGCCAGGGGTGGCCCACAGCAGCGTGTTGGATGCTTAGCAAAGTGGGGCCCACTTGTTTTGGCACCATTCGGAAGGAAATTTTGGGCCAATCACTGTCCATGTGAATGTGATGGGAGCTTCAATTTCCCTTATTTTATCCCCATTTAATTTCTTCTTATTCTCTCACATACGGATTATTTTAAAAATATTGACATTAGTTATGTGAACGATAATGAATCATTTCAAATTATTTGATTAAATATTCGAGTGTACCTAAACATTGCAAAACTAAACATGAGGGCTACAACAACGTACAAACCTGGTTTCTCAAATTGGTGGATACTTTTATCTGATATCAACTTTTTAAGTTAGAGAGCTGACGTACATTTAAAAAATCGATGTTAATAGATTAGTGTCAAGAAAAAATGTATACCAGCTTGAAAAATTAGTGTCGTGATTGTGTCTTTGTCAATATTTCTTCCATTTATCAATTTTTCATCCAATTGAAATACTAATTTTTTTCTTAAGAAAATAATAATAATAATGACGACTAAGCTCTTTTCTCTATCACAATAAGTTTGCAGCCTATCAACAAGATAAACCACAAATTTCTAATACGACAAACACGGATTCACTAATTTAAACCTCGAACCTAAAGTTTTGTATTACAAATCTCCTTTATACGTACCATTTTTTTTAAAATCGTAAAAAGTTTGGTTGGATTCAACTTCAATCACACTATTAAGATCAAAGTATGTATGCTTTGAAATCGATAGCTATTTAAAAAGTACTTATAGATCATCAACCAAAAAATAGCAAGAAGTATTAATTTATAGGCTTGAGAAGATGGGTGATTGTGCTATAGTCAACACATTGACATGGCTATGTATAAGAACATCTAAACTATAACATACTTTAGTTCAAATGACTTTCAACAACAATTCCATGTGTCCATTTCATAAACTTTTTTTAAAAAAAAAAAAAGATTAACCCATATATAAAATACCAAATCGTACGTGTAGATTATCATTTCTTTGGCAACAATAAACATTTAAATAACTTCATTTAGCCTATAAAATAGACTATCATTGCATAGTATAATATATGGAGTATATATATACAAATGAAAATGATGCAAAACTCTTCTTAGACGAAATCCAAACAAGGTTAGGATGTTATATGGATCAATCAAAAAGTACATCTACAAACTACTAAAATTGATTGATTATGATATGAGAGGCAATGAATTAGTATGAACCCAAATTGACTATAATTATTATATAAACAATGTGATTTGGTCGGAATCTCTTCATGTAAGTCCATGAAATTTACTATTCACATGAGTTTTGCTAGGTGTTTTATCCTATATTAGTATACATAATTAGGGTTGACATGTGAATGTTCATGATACAAATCTAGATTCCGGATTTTTTTTACAACAATAAATAGCGAAATTTATTTGTATTACACTCTTTTATAGAAAATAAAATTTTCAATTTCCATGAGTGAATTAATAAATTATTTCCAAAAATATCTATTTGAATAATAAAATCGATAAACTTTAATAAAATAGATCTATGAAAGTACAGATAGACAAATCGATATAAATAAATCTCATTATTTGTAACAATAACACTCAATTTCATATCAAACATATAACAAATATTGAAGAAATTTATAAGTAATTCAACTCGTACACATACTTTTATTCTCAGTTTCAGTTTTTAAGTAATAATAACAATTTTTTTTTCTCAGTTTCAGTTTTTAAGTAATAATAACAATCTAAAAAGACTTGTTAACATGAACTCAAGTCTTACCGGAAACGATATCTACACCGCTAATTTTTGCTATTTCCACCGCTAATCACCGTATAGATATGCGGTGAGTTAATGACGGTCAACGCACATACCGCATATACATGCGATAGGTCACCGCATGTATATGCGGTATGTCCTGCCGTATGGGTCCTCACCGCATGAAGATGCGGTGAGTACCCCCGTTCCGTTTCAACCCCACCGCAGACCCATGCGGTGGGTATCGGATAACCGGATTTGCGGGCAACTATTCGGTGGAGCCGAAGGCACCGATAGGGACCGATAGACACCGCTTGGGTATGCGGTATACTCTGACACTACGAATTTATCGTATAATACAGGCACATCTGCGGTGTTATATCCTTCTATAGTGGAATTAACTTGTAATAATGTCGTGATCTGAAAAAACTCATGTTGAATTCAAAAGAAAGATGATATTGCATCAACATTGATTAAAACGAAAGTGCGATAAATATCCTCGATGACGAGTTGAATTCAAAAGAAAGATGATATTGCATCAACATTGATTAAAACGAAAGTGCGATAAATATCCTCGATGACGAAAATATGAAGTTCGAAAAATAATTTGTGAAATGGAATAGACAAAGATACAACCTAATTGAACATACGAAGTTCGAAAAATGACACCAGAAAGTGGAAAGTGCTAATACGATAGGGGACGGCCACCATCACGACGACGATAAGCTCTATATCGTGCTATCCTCGCTGCAAACTGCTCTTCCCAACCGTCGACCGTGCGATGGTGATGCCGTGTCCATGTGACGTAGACTGGAGGAAGAGGTGAACCAGGCAACAACCAAATCTGTGAATACGAGGTGAATATTGACATCAGAAAAGATAAACAAAACATAAAGAAATTAATGAATATGAAATATGAAACGTACCGGAACGAAATGGTTGCTGTTGCCGACTAAAGCTATTCCATCTAGCTCCTCATAGGCCGGTACTGACGGGCCACCGGTGGCGTACAGAGGTAGGCACAACATAGGCATCATCTGTGACAAAATCACCAAAGGACGCTGGTGAAGCGTGGCAAACACCTCGCCCATGATCGGAATCTCCATCCAATACGTAGCATCATGACACGTGCCGAAATAGTTGACCCTCATGATGAGCTCATGTAAGGCCGGATAGTAATGGTACCGATCTGAATGCACCTGCAGCTCAACGGCCAGCTCTCGTCGAACTCGAGGCCATGCGTCTTGTCCCAAGTTCAGAAGACAAGCAAAAGACCTATACCCACAGTGACCATCACCTGCAACATTTGTGACGGCTCGTATGAAAGTAATCATGAATTCGTCGATGTTGCCAGTGCCCCAATTGAATTCTACTCGAGGTAGATTCTGTGGTGGAAGCGTCGTAGGTGCTGGTGTTGGAATGTCACCTACAATCTCCGGAGCTGGCTCCGACGCTGATCGACCTCGTCCACGTCCCCTTCCACGACCCCGTCCTCTTCCTCTGCCTACTCCTCGGCCCCTAGGAGGGTCGTCGATGGCAATGTGGTTGGACCCAGTAGCCTCCTCAGTACCTTCCAAGTCATCTGTTTCGTTTGATGCCGGTTGACCCCGACCTCGGCCTCGCCCTCGTGCGGATCCAGTGGTCGCCTGTCTATCTGCCCGACGTTGAGCCCGGGCACGCTCACGTTCCCAGGGTAGAGGGTTCGTCTGACAGGGGTGGCGAGTCCTTGGTCTCCCGGGCGGTCTACGGCCCTCCGGGTCAGGGGTGGTCAACGGTGTATGGGAGGGACGATCCCCGTCGTTGAATGCCGACGCGATTCTCCAACGAGTATCCTCGTCCATAGCTCCGCTCTGGAACAAACTGATCATGCGCGACATGTCCACATCAGCTCTTCTGAGAGGAGTGTTATCCTGGACGTTGTCAAATGAGGCCTCTTGAAATCCAATTGCTTCTAAAAAATGTGTATCTGGGATGGTCTGATGGGTATCCGCGTGTCTCGACAAGCTTGCATGTCATGTGTGCATGGAAGACCGTAGACGTCCCTCCAGTATGCATCTCTGCATGGTTGCGACGGTGGCTCGACTTCCATCTTTGTGTAGATTTCGAACAACAAGTTGAAACATTCCTTCGACACAATATTCCGAATTCGATCGAAAATCCATAGGTCGTGGGAGTCTGTAGGCCAGGTGTTGTTCGCTCTCCCCAATGTATTCTTCACCTCCCATATTTAATCCGCCATCATCAGATCGATTGTGTTTATCACGTGAGTGAAATCACCGACTGCAGAGTTTAAGGTCTTTTTCAACACAGAATGAGTAGCCTCAACCCTAAAAGATAAGTAAGACTCGCAGGTGAAGATCGTTATATGTAAACAAATAACGTGTATAATGAATTTTATAATGAAAACGTAGGCGCACCTGTTTGTCGTGGTCGTACCAAAATGCTGGATTGCGTCTGTCCATGCACGAACTATCTGCTCCGAGTAATCTCGTAACCACGTCGCCTCCAAATACGGCATAAGCCCTTCGATATGCCCCCACTCTGCATGCATACCCCTCCTTCTAGCGGCGAAAGTTTCAACCGATCTGGATTGGAACAGGCCAACACATGCGTTCTTGAAACGCCTAGCAACATCAAGATTCTTTGACTTCTGGAAAGTAGCTTCTTCGCATCGTCGGAGAACGTGCACTGTGCACAACATATGCCTGACATTGGGAAGAACTTCTCGTAGCGCCGCAATCAACCCCAACTCTTGATCAGTGACAACAACGTTAGGAAGATTACCTCGCATGAGGTAAACGAGCTGCCCCAACGCCCAAATGTACGTATCTGTGTTCTCGTGCGACATGAAGCAGAACCCGATGACGAAGTTCTTCTTTGTGCAAGTAAATCCAACGAACTCACACAAAGGGATCCCGTACCTGCACAATGAAATATTTGAGTTCGCAGACCCTGTTGGGAAGGGGTAAAAGAATAAGTGTATATAGAAACTTACGCATTCGTTCGGTATGTACTATCGACGAGGACGACGTATGGAAACATGGCTAGAAGATGATGAGCGTCTGTATGGGCGATGAATAGATCTTGAAGCCTGTTGGGATCATTAGGGGATCTCCTCGTACAGTAGTAGTAACCCTTATCCCGCAAAATGCGGAGTGCTTCCTGGGAGACTGTTCGATCTCCTCTCGCTTCAGCTTTAAACTTTGCTCTCGCATTGTACACTTGGCGCCGCGATGTGAAGTTCAACTTCTGTCGTGCGTCAGCTGTCATCTTCAATATAGCTAAAATCGGTTTTGGTGGGGTACCAGCGACGGTAAGGGCCAACGTAGTGTCTCTTTCATCTGTATCCATTCGTCCGACGTACGGGTGACCATCCAATGCACCGGGGAGTAGATGGTTGTGCTTTCCATGAATAACGTCCAGGCCCCATTCGCCCCGTTTGAACTCCACGCCAGACAATGCAAACGGACACCCTTCTATCTTCGAAACAGCTCTGCGCGTGTTCCCGCTTGCATCATCTCCAGCTACTCGCGGTCTCTTACGGGGAGTGTACTGGCCGTACTTCTCACATCCGAGCAATAGACTCCCACGCCTTGTAGGAGTGCTCCCCCAAGAACGCTTGATTGTCAAAACCATATTAAGCTTTAATGCTGTGCCACGACAGTGTTGTAGGAGATCGTCGCGATTGGTCCACGTCTGGGATGTAGCAAATTCGGGAGTGTAATCGCGGTACTCCTGGTTACGGGCCTGATCGTCCTGACCGTCTTCCGGCATCGGATCAGCCTGCTCCTCCAGTGGTAGCTGTCAGCATGCAAACAGTACATATATATTACGTGACCCATTCATGGTTTCCGTCTGCTCTATTTCAGAACCTAATTTATTCCCCTACATTTAAAAACCGGTACCTATATCTTGGTTTCCATTCCATATGATTCCACTACCTATGTTCTGGTTATTCCACTACCTATATTCTACCTACAATGACATTCTAAATGATAAACATTAATCACATACCGGAAGACGAAGGGGTGGTGAGTTATCGGCCATTGGCGTAGTTGTAGGTGCTTCCTCCCCTTGACTTGAAGGCAGTCGATTGGTGTCGTCGTTAACCATTTTAGAAAATGACCGTAGATGAGGTGTGCGGGGATTGGATGCATTCCTACGGAGAGCGGAAGACTTCTTATACAGTAACACCGAATAGGTATGCGGTGGTTCCAGATGATCGTTGGTGTCGAATGATTTGAATTTGTGGGCCCACCGCATAGGTATACGGTACTCTGGACACTGCATAGGTCTACGGTTTACCACCGCATAGGTATACGGTGCACTACCGCATAGGTATACGGTTAACCACCGGATACCGCATAGGTATGCGGTATGCATCTATATATGCCCCCATGGTCGGTTCGTGACATTTGCCGTGGCGGAAAAGCGATGATAATTTGTGCGAAATAGTCAGGGCCAAAGATTTGTGTCTTCAGATCGAAATTTTTGACCCTTGACTATTTTGCACGGGTTATATCGCTTCGTCTCATACATTAAATAAAATCCGTGTGTATGCCTTTTCCATTGCTCAATAGCGATGATTGCTTAGGCAACATGCCACGACCGGCGATTTGTGTCTTTTGATTGAAATCGCAGGCCGCTGGCATGTTGCTCGGGTTATATCGCTTCGATATAGTGTTATGTAGATTCGATCTAAAAAAATGCAATAGGTATCCGCAGGATAATGTGAAAGACGTTGTGATAGTATATATGTACGCCCATAACGTCTTTAACATTATCCTGCGGATGACTGTTGCTCATCCAACCAATGCTTCGGAAACATACCGGTACGGGTACAACGTCATCTTCGACCGTCATCGTAGTGGGCGTCTAAATTACATCTGTCGAGGGAGAATGAACCTCTTACAAGAGGACGAAGCTGGGAACTTTCGTCGGAACTCACGACGGAATTTCTCATCTTCGCACTTTTATAAGAGGCTCGCTCTCCTCCGTCCGACGGAATTTGGACGACCAACTCCGATGGCGGAAGAAGATCACGATGTCCCCGTGCCGGTACGTTTCCGTTTTGTTTTTACTACCGCATGTCCATGCGGTATGGCATACCGCATGTGTATGCGGTGATCGCATATAACGCGACATGATTTCCCGCTATAAATTACCGCCGTGCGATGTCGTGATTACAACATGGCGGCTGGTAACACACCAAGACCTTTCTTCTCAGTCTCAGGGAGCGGCCCGAGGGATTTTTTCTGGTGGGTAGAAGACGTCTCGCTGACACAAATATTGGTAAGCCCTATTCTGTCGTCTGACATATAATTCACAATGGTCCGGACTCACTAAGTACATCTTGAAAATTGCAGCCTCTGCCTTCCAACTTCGAAGAAGAATACGGGCTGGCCGGCGTTGAAAGAATAACGCTGACTAATGGGGTAGGGAGGAGAGGCACCAGCATCCGGGTTAAGCGCAACAGATCCGGGGCACTCTGGCTCGCCCAAGGATGGAATAATTTTGCGATATCCCGTGGCGTGCGCGTAGGCGCGGGGTTAATGTTTAGCTACTTAGGCAACTCTCGGTTTCGGGTAGTCGTAGTGCCGCCGGAGAATGTTTCACCATCATAGGAAGAGAACAACAATGATTTCCTTTGATGTGTGAGATGACGACGACGCGGCAAAACTTTGTAACTGAGTTATTTTTGCTGTAATCTTATATCATTAATTAATATGAAAAATGAGGCACTCTATTCGTTTTCATGTAACGGGTTATTTCCTGAAATAACCAAAATTCATACCATGAAACGATGTCGCCGTGCTGGTACGTTGCTCCATGTCTTCGTTTAGAGTCCCTAATCCACGTGCTGGGACGCTGTTGTCATGTAACTGTATAACCGCATGGATATACGGTATATCTCACCGCATGGGCATGCGGTGGTGTTAAAAGGAAACTATAAAAGGGGTTGGTCATTGTCTTTCAGTAAACCATAACCACTATGGCAACTACCAAAGTGTATGAAGCGGAGACAAGATCGGGCAGCAGGTTTAGACTTACAGTCGAAACTTTTCGTACGCCACCTGACGATATATTGTGCAACTGTCAGCACGGAAGCTCGACGGGATGGCCGTGCTGCCTTTGCCAAGTTGTATGCGAAGAACGCGATACAGCAAGAGTTTCTTATTCGGTTGACCTAGAGTGCGTTCAAGGAGTGACTTACGAGGATGTCCGCATGACAAGGCCGTACTCGTATAGGGATAACCCTGTAGCATATTATATCCACGTGACGGAGGCAATTACGGAGCTTGTTAGCGACTTCTTCTCCAATTTGGGATTGGCCAGTGCAACGCAGGTGGCAAGATACACAGTGGAAAAAGTCGTGCGGCGTGCAAACACCAAGCTTTCAAAGTACGCATTTCACCGAATACAGATTCACATTTTGCCGAGCAATGTAGAGGAGTCAGTTGGTAGTTGTTATGTACCATAGGTAAAATATTGTCGGTTGGTAATTGTTGTGTATCATTTATGGTGAATTTATCCGGTTCCGAGTTAAACCATTAATTATATTTCGCTGATAAATCATTTGCATTACACATGCGGTGATACATTGGCTATTAAACGGATCTACGGAACAACTACCTACTCCCTCCACTCTACTGCTGAATATGGTATACCTTGCAAAGGGTCCCACCACAGTAGAGGATCTGGTGTACAACTACCTACTGACTCCTCGAGAAGACACGGGCTAATATGGATCTCAATGCGGTTGAATGCGTACTTCTTCACTTTGTCGTTCGCTGGACGGACTGCGTTGTCGACAGTGAACCTTGCAATTTCAAGCGCGCAATGTAGCCTGACATCGCTGAATAGGTCGCTGATTGTGCATTTGATTGCCTCAACCGCCTCGTGGTAGTATATGACTCAGGGTCGTCAATGTGCAATTGGTGACCTTTCAGACACGCCAATTCAACCGGCCTCGAGAACTTTTCGTGTATATACCGCATGTCCTTGCGGTATAGAGATACCGAAAGGACATGCGGTGGTAGGCCTATAAATCATGGCGTGTCCACCCCAGGTGCGATAGGAACCACCACGGCTGTCCAACTAATCACAAAATGGTAAACACTTTAGACACATACCGGCGAACGGCAGGTTATCTTGAGTACAATGTTACATTAATTCGTTGCACGGAGCCACGGTGGCCGGAGGAATGCAACTGCAGGCATCCAGCATACATTCCGGGATATTCGTGCGTAATCCTACAGTGTCAATTCGAGACAGACACTGACATAGCATATCCGATCGAGTTTTCTTGTGCGCATTGTTATGACGACAGAGGATTTCCCGAATCGTATTACTTAGATGCAGAGGCCCGTATTGCGAATCACATTAGGAGATATTGTCGTTACGATGTTTACATGTTCGGGGCTGATGGCCTATGTGATCATGTTATCTGAAAGCTGCGATCATTCAACGCAGGTGAAAGGCATTACGCGTTCAACCAAATGAATATTGTCATTTCCATTAATGAGAGGTCATCGGACGAAGGTAGTGATTAGACATGCATTACCAAGTATATAGTGTGATGTGCATCTGCTGTATTTTCATTCCTAAGCAGTTCAACCGTTTAATGAAATTCTGTATCGAATCCCGATCGGTGATTTCTATGACATATTATTTCAAATGTGGCAATGAAAATAGAAAATATGTTCAAATAGGAAACACATGACACAAATAGCGTACGAACCAACTTATTATTCAAACAACATTGTTACAACTAGATGACAAAAAAACTACTACACAACCAACAATAACAACAACTTCATCACACTGCCACAAACGAACGACTACACAACCAACAATAAGAACAACTGACACATACGAACGACTACACATAAGTCGGATAAACACATAAATCCTAGATCTCGTCGGCATGCTTGTTGTTTATGTGCCTCTTAAGATGACCGTGCTGCAGGTTGTTGGTCACGGTGTAGCGATGGCCGCAGTGACGGCACGTTGCAGTAAAAGCGATACCTCCAAGCGCCTCTTTTTTGTAGTGTTTGGTGAACATGTCTTCTCGTTGAATTGGTCTTGGTTCGGATGACATTGTCGGCGGTGAAGTGTGTTTCCGGCAGTGGTGTGTTTCCGGCGGAGGTTTACGTCCACTTATATAGACTAGTAACTACCGCATGTCCATGCGGTCGAATATACCGCATGGACATGCGGTGTCTAAAACCTATATATGGCCCGGAATCTCTAACCAAGGTACCACACATCAACATGTCTGACACCAGTGGGGAAAGCTCAAGCAACGACATAATACGTCAAGGCACGATGGAAGAGTTTGAGGCGGTTCTCTACACTGGTAGTCCACGGTCAAAGACGGTGGAGGCGATGATAAAGAGACTACGTGATGAAAATCGGTCGCTGCTGGTCGAAAACCAACAAGTCCGTTGGCGGATTGATATCCTGGAAAGTCAAGTTGCAGTTCTGGAAGAGGAAAAAAAGGCTCTTGTAATGAAGCTAGGTGAAGCTACTGTGCGTAACACTTGACTATATTAGGGCCGTTTGCAGTAGGTTGCTTTTAATTTATAAACTTCGTTTCGAATCATGATATTGAAAGATGTGTACGGACGTACTATTCAAATTTGAAAACGATCTGCAACGGTAACAAACCATCAAATCCACACCAACACACAAATTACGTAATCCGAAATCGAATCATCAACTACTGCACAAAAAACAATCCAAACTACTGCACAAAAAAGAATCCAAACTACCAACTACTACACAAAAAGTCATCTACCCGCAAACAGAACAACCACATACATCATCCCAGATCGCATCGTCACGGTGGGGGAGGACCCCAAAATTGCTCGTAGATGCGAGCCAGGTGTGCAGCTGTCAACTCAACTCCAAGGTCCTTGAGTCGCCGAATCTCCAACCTAGTCGCATGATAGCGCTGCTGGGTTGGCGACGGCGGCGGTGGCGATGGTGGGGGTGGCGGCGGTGGGATGATGGGCTGGTGTCGAGGAGTGTCAGGAAGTAGGTATGGATGACTATGGCGGTGAAACCACTCTAGATAGTCATCGGCCACGCCATATGGGTACTCTTCAGAGGTCCGTGGCAACTCCTCCATGGGGAAAAGATGATCGAACCTGTGCGCCCAGTGGTTGTCAGCTGGGTGGAACGACGCCTCCTTCTTGCACTTGGCGGACTTCGGTCTGAGCACTACGGTAGGTCTGATTGGATCAGCGGGAATGTGCTGAACCCGACCAAACTGTCGCAGCACACGGTCCGGTATATACGGCTCCTCCTCGAACAACCACCGAATGGTGCCCCTATATCTCGAAAGACACAGATCTCCATCAAAATCCAAGTGTCTACCAAATGGCATGAACTCGATCTGCAATGGAATAGAAATTGTTATTACGACTAAAATCTAGTTTATAGTATGACAAATGTAAGTGCGGATATAAATTGTGTTCGTACCTCGTCGACAGTCATCTCATCCAGCCTCCGTCGTAGAACATCCATTCGCTCGATGCGAGGCCTATCATCCCGGGTGACCGTAGTGGAAAATGGCGTCGCCCCCAGGACGTACCTCACCCCGTGTCGCGGATCCCGGGCAAGCCTCTGATCGAGCATCATGCCGGGCTTGAACACCGGAAAATGCAACCATATCCACACCTACAAAGGAACAATACTATCAACAACATAGTCATTATAACCTAGTTACAAAACTTATAAAATAAATAATCACATAACGAATGACTTACCTCCAATAGTTTTGTACAACCGTCCATGTCTTTGGCCAACTCCCGGGTCGCCTCGCCTAATCCCCGATACAAGCACGCCAAGACCCATGCAGCTAGAGAAAGATGCGACACCTGCGCTGCATCCATAAACCTACGGATCACCTCCGAACGCAATCTTCCGCCCGACTTGTCGATGAACAAGGTCGCAGTCGCAATCATCCCCATCAGAACACCCAAGATGCACTCCATATCATGCTCAAGTGGGGCGCCATCTAGAACCCGTTGTCGCATCGGTGCTATCTTCTGAAGGAGGAGCTGAACAGTAGGGCCTCCATGGACCCATGCGCTCGTCCGCTCGTTCTGAGTCAAGTCGTAATACTCCACAACTGTGTCCCTCGAGACGCCCACGTCATCCAAGTGAATACACTCTTCTCCGTCCAAACCAAGGCCAAGTATGAAGACCACATCGTGCAGTGTGATGGTGATCTCTCCCCATGCGAAGTGAATACTGTTCGTCTCGGGGTGCCAGTGCTCAACAAACGCACCGATCAGAGTGTGATCCACATGATCCCACTCGAAATCTCTTAGGTCCCAGAACCCAGTCTCCCGCACTGCGGGAAACCATGACTCCCGTCCATCAACCTCCAACAACGCCTCTACATGGCCCAGCGACTGCCCTCGTCTCTGCACACGCACACCCCTACGCAAGGCTTCGTCCTCCCGTCTCCAAACAGCCTGTGCAATGTGGGTCTCGTAGTCTCTCAGAAGGGAAACGGTATGTGGCCCCTCTGGCCATTCGGGCAGAACAGCCCGAATGACCCCTGTCCTGCTAGGCTTGCCATGCTGCCTATCACCTCCTGCACTACTCCCCTCACCATGCTGCCCAGCACCACCTGCCCTACTGCTCTCGCCACGCTGTCTCCGCCTCCTCTGCACTACACGGACAGGGGGTTGTGCCGCCTGGTCTCCTCCTATATCCCGACGAACGTCGTCAGATGCCCCATACATCGGATCATGCCTCTGGTCTCCTCCCATATCCAGCGACACATGCCTTGAAAGTGCAGCTGACTCAATAGGTGGGGCCGAAGAACTTCTCTGTCCACGTACATCCCTCTCATGCCCCCCGGCAATCGGCACACCCTCCAAGTTCCTAGGTGTCGCTGATGGCGCACGCTCGTTCTGAGTCAAGTCGTAATACTCCACAACTGTGTCCCTCGAGACGCCCACGTCATCCAAGTGAATACACTCTTCTCCGTCCAAACCAAGGCCAAGTATGAAGACCACATCGTGCAGTGTGATGGTGATCTCTCCCCATGCGAAGTGAATACTGTTCGTCTCGGGGTGCCAGTGCTCAACAAACGCACCGATCAGAGTGTGATCCACATGATCCCACTCGAAATCTCTTAGGTCCCAGAACCCAGTCTCCCGCACTGCGGGAAACCATGACTCCCGTCCATCAACCTCCAACAACGCCTCTACATGGCCCAGCGACTGCCCTCGTCTCTGCACACGCACACCCCTACGCAAGGCTTCGTCCTCCCGTCTCCAAACAGCCTGTGCAATGTGGGTCTCGTAGTCTCTCAGAAGGGAAACGGTATGTGGCCCCTCTGGCCATTCGGGCAGAACAGCCCGAATGACCCCTGTCCTGCTAGGCTTGCCATGCTGCCTATCACCTCCTGCACTACTCCCCTCACCATGCTGCCCAGCACCACCTGCCCTACTGCTCTCGCCACGCTGTCTCCGCCTCCTCTGCACTACACGGACAGGGGGTTGTGCCGCCTGGTCTCCTCCTATATCCTGACGAACGTCGTCAGATGCCCCATACATCGGATCATGCCTCTAGTCTCCTCCCATATCCAGCGACACATGCCTTGAAAGTGCAGCTGACTCAATAGGTGGGGCCGAAGAACTTCTCTGTCCACGTACATCCCTCTCATGCCCCCCGGCAATCGGCACACCCTCCAAGTTCCTAGGTGTCGTTGATGGCGCCGCCTGCTGACTCCCGATGATCGGCTCAGACTCGACGGTCCTCGGCGTCGACGATGGCGCCGCATGCTGACTCCCAGGCGTCCTCCCTACACCCGTAGAACCTATCGGGGTGAATGACGCAAAATCTATCTACCCAACGGCCCATGGCTCCTGGTCGCCACCTCTAACATGACTCGTCCCAACACCCACATCTCCGAGCAGAGGTGCCGTGTCGTCATACGAGTTCAATTGTTCGCTGGCAAACTGAGTCCCAAAGTAGTCCTGATAACTGTCATGATGAGTCTGCAACTGCTCTACCACTCTCTCAGCTCCAGTCTGCCAATGCTCATCCGTCTGCCGTGCTCGGTCCCCTCGTAGATACTCCTCCACCATCTCAATACCCTGGTCGCCTTGACCAGACTCTCCGGTCGACTGCACCACTGGGTCATCCGTGTGGTCAGACATCAAGACCAGCTCAATCTGCACCAGACTCTGATATGTCTCTATAGACGACTGGGACGTGTGCCCCAAACCGTCACTCTGGTCAACACGTGACTGAGAAGATGGCCCAATATCAACTCCTACAGTCTCAATATCCCTCTGCGGAGGATCCACTACATCCTCCACCGTCTGGCTCTCCCTGACGGCAGCCTCGGTATCATCATCTACCGCGTCGCTATCCGTCTCCATAGGAACTGATACATCCTCCAACGTCTGCCTCTCCCTAATGGCAGCTCTCCTAGCAGATTGCAACACTACCCTCTCTCCCAAATTTCTCGATAACACAGACTGTGTAAATTAAAATATATTTGTCAGAATCCTATCGCTCAATTACAATACTATATCGTATGACTGTCTAAATGTGGCAAGATTTTCGTAAGTATATTAATGATATCATCTTAATACTAACAATTCATAAGAAAACATAAATATATACTTATTCGATTTCAATTTCCCTACACCTAGTATTTGTCAGAATCCTATGGCTCGAATACGATACTATATCGTATGACTGACTAAATGTTGCAAGATTTTCCAAAGGTTTATAAATGATTTCAGCCTAATACTATCAATTCGTAAGAAAACAGAAATATATACTTATTCGATATCAATTTCCCTACACCTAGTAACAATTTTAACATACCGTAGGCTGAGGCTGTGTCTCCAGCGGTGGCGGTACATCTGTCGTCCTCCGCTTCTGTATAGTGGGTTCCGGCTACATTATATATAATAATGAAATGTTAACACTATTTCCTTCAAATTAAAAAATAAAGTAAATTGATTTTTATAAACATTAAATATTACATGTAACGGATGTTTCCGAAAAGGACCGACATCATCAGCCGTGGCTTTTCCACGATTGTCTTTCACCATCTCAAAACTCGGGTACAAAGTGGTGGTAGATATAGGGACGGGGAATGGACGGAACCAAAAGTCGAGCTCGGAAAGAAAGGAATCGGAGAAGATTCGAGTCGGGCTCGGAAAGGAAGGAATCGGAGAAGATTCGGTGTGTCGGACAACTGGGCCCCCCACGCCTATTTATAATGGGCCCCCAACGGTTAAAAAATACCGCATCTCCATGCAGTATTTTTTTACCGTTGTGGCAACGGTAAAAAACATACCGCATCTCCATGCAGTATTTTTTTTACAGTTGTGACAACGGTAAAAAACTTACCGCATGGAGATGCGGTATGTTCTTACCCAAATTTTCGCTATTTCAAAATCATACCGCATGGGTATGCGGTATGCTTTTTAAAATTCCACCGCATGGGTATGCGGTTTGTTTCGGATAACTTCGACCCAACCGGATTATCGTATTACGGACTCCGTTTCAACCTAACCCACCGCACGTACATGCGGTGTTTTTATACGGTCAACGGACATACCGCATGTACCTGCGGTATGTCGGGCTAAATTTTGATTAAGACACCGCATAGGTATGCGTTGGATTTGCGGTGTAAATAGTAAAAATTAGTGGTATACATATCATACCCCATAATCAACACATTCACCAAACAATCCCTCTATTAATAGCCTATACAACTATAATTGGCATTGTTTTTAACCTTTTATAACCCCCTCCCTGATCAAAAGGGGATCCAAGTTAACATTTATTAACCTATAGATATCCAATGGGTCACACTTTGGAAAATTCTCTGCTCACTGCCACTACCCTCTTATCATTCATTTCATTGTCCTCCTCCATCCATCTCTCTCTCTCCCAATCATTTCTCTCTCAGAGACTCTCTCTTTCTCCCATCTCCCTCCTCTCCTCCTCCATCCCCATGTGACCCAAATCCCTCCTCCTATGGTGAGCTCTTCACATCCTCTTCACTAAACAAAATTAGCCCCCAAAGTTATATACTTCCTCCAAGAAAATTAAAATAAAGGAGAAATCAAAAATCAATCAATATATATACATAAAATAAAATGGCCACCTACTTCCATCACCACCATCACAATCACAATCACCACGGCGGCAATTCCGACGACGGCGCCCTCCAGACGCTCATCCTGATGAACCCCAACTTCGTCGGGTACAACTCCGACCCCCACGCGCCGCCGCCGCCGTCGAGCGGACAGTCAAGCTTCCTCTTCCAGGCCCCCACGCTCTACCACGCGCAACCCCCGCTCCTCCCGCAGCTGGTCGGCGTCCCGCTCCACTCCTCCGGGAGCCCCGGCGGGGGATACGCGCCTCCAGGGGAGGCCCACGCGCAGCAGCAATACGCTGCTGCCGCTTGGGCGCAGCTCGGGGCGATGGCGGGTGAGCGTGAGAGCCCACGCGCCCAGCAGGGCCTCTCCCTCACGCTCTCCTCCCACAGCCACTCATTCGCCGGCGGCCAGGATCAGCATCAGCTCCAGCCTTCGCCGGGGGCAACCGAGCCCGCCTTCGATGGCCGCTCCGAGTCTCCCTCGGCCTCGGCCGGCGACGTCCACGGCGCCGCTGCCCTCATCACCTCCTCCAAGTACCTCAAGGCCGCGCAGGTGCTGCTTGAGGAGGTGGTCAACGTCAGCGTTGACCGGGCCAGGACAGAGTCATCTTCTGCTAAGAGGACTAAGAATAAGGGCGAGTCCCCGCCCTCCGCGGTGGCCGGAGACGCCACGAAGGAGGAACACGCCGCCACCGAGCTCTCCGCCTCCGATAAGCACGAGCTTCAGATGAAGAAAGCAAAACTCATCACCCTCCTTGATGAGGTAAAAATCATTCGATACAAAGGCTCTCCTTCTGGAGGAAAGCCTTTGAAATTTCAATATTTTATGTGGAAATGTATATTAATTAGGATTAATTCGATGATGATGAATGAAGGTGGACCAGAGGCACAGGCAGTACCACCACCAGATGCAGGCGGTGGTGGCATCATTTGAGCAGGTGGCCGGAGCCGGTTCGGCAAGGACTTATACGAGCCTGGCTCTGAAGACGATCTCGAGCCAGTTCCGGAACCTGAGGGGGGCGATATCGGGCCAGATTAAGGCCGCGAACAAGGGGCTGGGAGAAGGAGGAGGCGGCGAAGGGGAAGGCGGATCAAGATTGAAGTTCTTGGACCACCAGATGAGGCAGCAAAGGGCGCTGCAGCAGCTTGGGATGATCCAAAACAATGCCTGGAGGCCCCAAAGAGGCTTGCCCGAGAAGGCCGTTTCGGTTCTTCGTGCTTGGCTGTTCGAACACTTCCTTCACCCGTAAGTTAGATCAATCTCTGGTTAAGATCAATCTCTGGTTAAGGGTGGAGAGTCTGTATCTGTATACTAACTTGTCTTATTGTTGTTGTTGGTTTTAGGTATCCTAAGGATTCCGATAAAATCATGCTAGCAAAACAAACAGGCCTTACGAGGAGTCAGGTATTGCAAAAAAGCCGAAACTCGATCCAATTGCAGCTCGGTCGTTGTCGAGAGACTTTCTCTAGATAGTGAGGTTGTGATGGTGAATGTGCAGGTGTCGAATTGGTTCATAAACGCGCGAGTGCGTCTATGGAAGCCGATGATTGAAGAGATGTACGCGGAGGAAGTCAAGGAGCGCGAGCAGAATGGCTCAAGGCAAGACGAGCACGAGGAAAACGGTTCCAAATCCGTAACGGATGAAAAGGATCACAACAATGCTGAGGCGGCAGAGAACCATGGCCCTAACTCCATTGTGATTTCGGCCTCATCGGCTTCCCTACCGCCCTATAAAGCCAACCCCGAAAACGCATTCGGCCTCATCGGGTCATCAAAGATGGATGGTGAGACCCAAGGAAGCCTCAAGAAGCAAAGGAACAATGAGTATCTGAGCAATTTTACCGATGGGGAGCTCTTCAACAACGGGAGCAAGGACGAGGTTCCGAACAAGTACGTCAGGGAGAAGCAAGAGGATTGCTCAATGATGCCCGGATCAGGCTCCGGATACATGGGAGGATTGGTGTCATCGACATACCCGATGGGGGAGATCGGAAGGTTCGGTGACGGGCAGTTCCCCACGAGTTTTTCGGGGAACGGTGTGTCACTGACCCTCGGCCTTGAGAGCCTCTCGATACCCGGAAGCAACCAAGCCTTTCTATCCAACAACCAAGACATTGATCAGTACCGAGGGAGGCTGGAGATGGTCGAATTGAATGGCTTTGGAGGGGTGAAACCCCCTAATGCTTCGCATTCGACCAATGCTTATGCAGCTCAGTTGCTTCACGACTTTGTCGCCTGAACGATTCGAAGCGAAGGGATCGAAATCGAAGGGTCGAGAACTACGAACGCGAGTCCAAATATGCAACCGCAGGTTAATTGCCTTTCCCATTTGCTTGCTCATTTGAAAATGAAGAAACATACATATATAGTACTATATATATATATATTTAGTTATATGTGCATAGGAATTAGTTTATAAATATATAGTACTTTTGAGCTGTTATATATTTATATAGGGTAAGGTTTTAGGGTTTTTAAGAACATTTTGGAGAATGTGTATATTGATTTTGCAGCATTGGATAGGTGGGGGGGTATACCGATAGGGATTGATGAATGCTGTTAGACTACAAAAGTTAGTTGGTACTGTATTGTTTTTAGTTGTATTTCCTGCTCTTATGCCTAATAAGTGTTGTTGATTTTTGACGTTTTGGTGTGATTGGCTTCATTAAATCTCTATGATCGAAGAGTCGATTTGGTATAACGTGGGTAGTAGAGTGTAAATGTTGTTGTGCAAACGGTGTTACATCATTAGAGTCAGGACATGCCTTGATAATCAGCGATTACTTATATTGTCACATCACTAGAGTTAGGACATGCCTTCAGGATCAGCGATTCTTTCTTTTCAACTAAGTCAATAAATGTTGGTTAAGGTAGCACTCCAGTGCATCCTAGAAGTGCACCAAGTACAGGTGCACTAGACGCTAGGGTGCACCTACATTGACATGGGTAGGAGTACATCTCGACTCGATTTGGACATACCTTGTGCAGAGGTAAATGAAATCCTCCAATTCAGAGTTCATTTGAGGGTAGGAGTCATATCTCAACTCTACATTGCCTCATAAATGAAGCTGGCTATAGTGACTTTATT
Source organism: Persicaria tinctoria (assembly GCA_037127255.1). Taxonomy (NCBI): domain Eukaryota; kingdom Viridiplantae; phylum Streptophyta; class Magnoliopsida; order Caryophyllales; family Polygonaceae; genus Persicaria; species Persicaria tinctoria. The sequence goes on along the minus strand of JBANSL010000016.1, from coordinate 6,088,722 downwards.
GTGAGTCTCATCCGTAAGTGGCATAGGAGGACTTAACCATTCCGAAATGACTAACTGGAAAGGACTTGCGGATAGTACCTAAAGGCCCCTAGTTCGAACCCCGGATATGACCGCTCTTTATTTACAAATTCAAGACATAGGGCGACTTATTCCTTGTATTAAACATTATGTTCTTTAAAAAAAAAATGCTTGATGTGCCGGTGGCAGGGTAGGATTAATGGCCTAGGTGGGGTTTAGGCAGATTTCATGAAAGGTCTTTGCGGTCGAGGCGAGTCTTGGCGAACTTGATAGGGAGGTGAGGTTAAGAGTTTAGGCGGAGGTCTAGACTGTATGCTTTGAAGGGTTTTTTAGAACAGTGGTACTAAAGCGACACATTGGTAAGAAGCACACGTACCTCTACTTATATTTGCACATGTTTTAAAAACTAAAAATTATACTCCCTCCTATTCAAAATATATGTCGTTTGACTTTATAACACGTATTTTAAGGAGCTAAAAACTATACTCCCCCCGTTCACAAATATAAGATTGTTGACTTTTTACACGTATTTTAATGAGTGAAAAACTATATAAAATATTAATTTTTTTGTAAATGTTTTTTCTGTAATATAATATTTATTAATAATACATACTATATTGTGAAAAAAATTGATTAAAAAAATAATTTTTTATATAGTTTTTCACTTCTTAAAGTACGTGCAAAAATGAAGTGATCTTATATTTATGAACGGAGGGAGTATTATATATTACTCCATCCGTCTCAAAATTTAAGTCATTTTAGCATTCTACACAAGTTTTAATAAAACACTCACTCATCCATCAACATCATCATTCCACTAACTTTTTTAATAAATTTTATTGTTTTTAAATATCCACTACATTTTTAACCAATCAAAATCTTTGAAAAAGTCAACAACACACAAATCAATACAAATCATTACTATCCCCTACCTAGAAAACCTAAAATGACATCTACCCAACTAGTCTAACTATGATACCCCGAAACTCCATTTCATAGCGGTTTCGCGTTTCTGCATATGAAGAAACTCCGAAACTCCGCGGAAACACCTCAGAAACGTTTCTGAAAGGTCAGAAACTTTGATCGTTTCGTTGACCAAAAAAGTCAGAAACTTTGACCGTTTCCGTTTGGTCAGAAACGTTTCTGACTTGCCAGATGACGTTTTCACTAATTTTATAGTTAAAAAATAAAAAATAATCAAACCCTAAATCATACTTCCCCTTCCTCCCATCCGAAACTCTCGTTTTCTTCTATCATTGTCGCCTACTTCTCCTCGATTTTCGGTCCTCCCTCTTCTCACTTGTTCAATACTCTCTCCCTCTAAATTCTGATCGGTAAACCCTCACTTGTATAACTTTCTTTGATAAGCCAGAAGTTAAGGAGGAATTAACTAAGTAGAATCTTGATGTTGGATTCATTACTTTGTGTTGTTATTGATTATGTTGTTACTTTAGAACTAAGTTACTTTATTTTTTTGGTTTGCAAGACATATTTGACATGTATGTAGTGATTTCTGTTAATGTGTAAGGACATTGTTTATCACGATATTGAACCTTTTAATTTGTAGCCTTAGTGATGCATTCAATGTGTATCATTTGGTGATATGTTTATTGCTATTATTTAGACCTTTAAATGAACATATAATTCATATTGTTGTTTCCTAAACGTTTCCGTTTCCTACAAAATTCGGATCGTCGTTTCCCCGTTTCCGTTTCCGTGTAACATATAAAGCGACATCTATTCCGAGACGGAGGGAGTAACTTTTTTATTGTTATTTTTTTACAATTTAATACTTATTATCAACAAATATTAAGTTGTAAAAAAAAAAAATATTTTATATAGTTCTTACCTTCTTAAAATATGTGGTGAAAAGAAAACCACATATATTTTGGATCGGATGTAGTATATTTTTTTTTTAAATATAGTGTTTATTAGAAATAAATATTAAATTTATTTTAAAAAAATAATAAAAAGTCAATATCTTATATAGTTTTTAAATTCTAATTATTTAAAATACATGCTGAAAAGTATTTTTTTTATGTTTTAGATCGGATAGAGTAATTAAGTGTTGCAATTAAATTGAGGACCAAACTTATACAGTGTGATTTTAAATATTGCTTCTTTCATGATTTGATTATTTCAAGATAATGACACTTAGATTTGCAATTATGCCACTAAAAGATCAACGGTAGATCGGTATTAATTACTGTAGTTTATGGTTATCACTTATCGATAAGATCGATTTTTTTTCAAAAGAAATTATATATACACAAATTATTTGCATCTGAATATCTGATGGCCCAGTTTACGAAATTTCACCAAAATTCACTCGAACTTTTTGGTGAAAATTATATTTATTCATGCTACTAATTAGCACAACAAACCTAAAAATGTGTACTATTGTTTTCTACAGTTTTTTACTCCTAAAAGCGTGAAAAGATTTGTCACATTAAAGTTGATAAGAAGTGTGGAAAATATATATATGTTGCATAGAATAAGATACATGATGATCAGCAATTAAGAATGGATTGAGGTATACTCGTTTGGTCCAAATCAAAGGAATAATCTAACCCATTAAAATTGAATAAATTGGTAAGAGATATATTGTTCACTTATATTCCGATGTTTCGAATTTGTGTCCACCATTTTTTTTAAAGAAAATCTTATTTGAAAAATACTTTTTGGATTTACTTGATATAAAGTATATAATTAAAATTTGGATAACTTTTACAAGAATAAATTACAAAAACAATCACCCTTAAAATAGACGAGTTTTCATAAAATCACCCTTAAGTTGGAAAACCTGATTAACACTCACAAGGAGTATGGTGAGTTGGTTCGGGGCTCTTCACCCTTAATAAGAGATTCAAGAGTAGAATCCTTGGAACGGACTACTTTCTTGTGAAGAAGTACGTACTTTAACCCTCTTATTAGACCTATTCAATGTGAGGTGGACTAAATCCCTTGTTTCAGGGAAAAAGACTCGCTAAACTAAATAAAATGAAATGCATAATTTGAATGTTTCATGTAATTTTTATGGCAGACCAAGGATCACTTTACACTATTTTATCGCTCATATAAAGCAAGGTAAATGCATTGATTTGGACCACAAATCCTAGTGATGTACTAGTATTTTTTTTTTTATCCTAAACTAATTTTTGTCCTTGTCTTTGAAAGTCTTTGTTGATGATGATGTTACAATTACCTATTGGCTCTTTTATTTTTTGGGTCCCTCTTTTAATTTGCCTAGGTTCATAGAATTTGCTAGAACGTAGGCCTCGCTAATCCCTATTTCTCTTCAAGAGACTTCAAAAAAATTATTTATAATTAATCATTAAGGCAAGACTTCTTGTAAATTTTCCTTGAACTAGTCTAAAAGATAAAGAAAAGAAAAATTCGTGTTCTTACAAGAATCGAGCTAGTAAAAAGTTTACATGTTCTTAAAAAAATCGTACCTTAATGGATTTTTTATGTTGTTTTCATTTAATTTTGAGTTCATAAATCTAAGATAGGTTGATTTGTGTATAAATGGCCGATTGTGCAGTGAATGAGTTGTTACCATGACTGATGTGATTAGAGGTGGCAATTTAGTTGTCCGGGTCGGTTTCAGTTATATGTTGGGTCGGGTTATATGTCAGATATACTGTATGTTTGGTCGGGTTCAGATCAGTCTTTGGATCGAGTAATTAAGTTCAGGTCAAATGCATTTCGGGTTGGGTCGGGTTCAGGTTGAGTCAAGTCGGGTCACATTAAGTTTTATTATAAAATAATGATTATTTTTTGTTACTCTTAATTATTGACTATTAAATTTCATTTATTTAGTATATTAGGTCTCATTATATGTAACTCACGTTATTTGAGTGTTTAAAAATAAGAAAATTAAAGTAATTATAAGGTAGAACCGGGTCTTGTTCGGGTCCGGTCAAGGACAGGTCAAGTTTGTTTATGTTCGGGTCCATTCGGGTATCGGGTTAAAATGGATCGGGCTCGGGTTGTACATGACACTAGATTTTTGGTTTTCGGACGGGTCTAGATTCGGGTGGGTCGGGTCGGGTTTTCGGGCTAGGTCATATTTTGTCAGCTCTAAATGTGATAGCTATTGAGCAGTTTAGTATGAGAGTGTTCTTTCCCATGTCAACTATAGAAGATAAAATGATGAGTTATAATAAAAATTAAACTTTTATGTTAAGTTGGTGATTCTCGGTCATATATATGATTGTAAAAAATAATAATAAATCAATGTAATTCGAAACGTATTTGCCCTTATTAACCGCTCTTCATATATTTCACATTATGCTTCGTATACCGGGCATCAACTGGTAAAGAGTGATACAAATTTCAGATTTGTTAGAGATATGATAGTGGCTCACATCTTGAATTGGTAAATAAAAAGCGGTCATTCCAGGGTTCGAACCGAGAACCTATGAGTACTACCCACAAGTCTTTTTTGGTGAGCCATTTCGGAATGGTTGATAGTATCTCACATCAATTACACACAAAGATCAAATAAGATAAGTAGAGTCCCTGCGGGCTTATGTATTATATTGAGTGTTTGTGCACTCCTGCATTGCTATGCCCGTATGAACTATAAGAACGAGATTGACTAAGACACTTGCTCTGTATTTTTCATGGTTGTTCTTCATCTAACGTTAATTGCCATGATAGAAGTCTATTTATGTATTCAATCCTAAAATGTGGGCGAAGTTGACACAAAGTATGGAGAAGAAGAACAAGAATGACATGAAATCGCAACACGCCGACACATATTTATGTGGGGAAACCCATCTCAAAACTTAGAAAACATGGTGTCACTAATCCCTTTGATGCAATGCAATGCAGTTTTTTTGGTGTGTCAAAATCAATTGGACTCGGTACGATGAAGACAATGATAGATCTAATATATAAACAAGCCAATGAGGTTCTAATTCAAAGACAAGAAATAGCTATGGTTATATGAGTTTCTTTTTTGTTATTAATATTATTTCCGGCGTGGAATGTCTTATACTTGGTACACTATATAGTTAAGATTATATCTCTAACAACTTTCTAAAAAATGGTGACACACGATACATATTCTTTAAATTATTTTTTGTTTTAATCCCAACATCTTCCGTATTTAGAAGATTTCAATAATCATTTAGTTTTGAAAAATACTGCAGATTTATTATAGCATCTCCAATAGTTTTCACATTTTGGAGATTTTGGAGAATTTTAAGGTATTTTTTGGTTCAACAAATTCTATCACATTCTCTAAAATGACGAATCAACTAAAAAGAATTCCCTAAATCTGCAGTATTTTCCAAACTAAATGATTCTCCAAATCTTCGAAATGGAGAAGATGTTGTAGTTAAATCAAAAATAATTATGAAAAATATGCATTTTAATTGTTTCCACATTTTGAGAAATTTTTAAGAGAGCTCTTAGAGATGGTCTTAAAATGGATTTGTTAGAGTATGCCCAACAACTTCTCTATAAACTTCTCCAAAATGGAGAATTATAAACCACTTATTCTGGATTTTTTGGGGTTGAATTCCAACAGATTCTTCATTATAGAGTTTATCCCAGTTTCCTTCAAATTTTTTGGGGTTGAATTCGACCTTTAAACTTTAAAGGTCGAATTTGGGGTTGAATTCCAACAGATTTTTTGGGGTTGAATTCGACCTTTAAACTTTAAAGGTCGAATTTGGGGTTGAATTCCAACAGATTTTTTGGGGTTGAATCATCTCCATTTTTTCTCATCATTATCTGTTTTAGAGAAGATAATGGGAAAGGTATTGGATTAAAATCCATCTTCATATTCTCCAAAAATTCAATATGGAGAAGTTGTTGGGGTTACTCTTAAGTTAACTTTACCAGCTTTTTAGTTTTGGAAAATAGGACGAGGAATCTGTTGAACTAAAAAAAACTTTAAATCGTCCAAAAATCTTAAAATCACCAAAATAGTTTAAAATCTCCAAAATAGAGAATCGGTACAAAATGGTCTAACCAAATTTAAGATGGTCGGCAGTGGGTAGGTTTGCTTGGTAGGGGTCAGTGGGCCCAATCCTGTAATGGGTTAGGCGGGCTCGTCCTGGTGGGGCCCAACTCAGCCTACTTCACTTTAGGAATTGTTTGTGTTAGGTCAAAAAAAATAAAAATCCAGTTGTTGAGTCGCTCCTCATTGGCTTAAAAGGGGTAATGGACGACCAAATTATTATACACAGAAATGCAATATATAATCGACCCCAAAATTAAATCCATTGAAACCCGATGTATTCAAAATCCGACATTGCACAACTCTAAGAAGATTGAATAATCCGAATTCAATTGATCCAACTCAAACCCGATTCAACCAATCCAACCGCCAGATTGTATTGGATAGTTTGTGCTCGTTTCGGATTGAAATGTACCTGTGACCATATAATTATTGAATAGTGTTTGGTTAATAGTTTTTTCTAATGCGTTTAAAATAACATAAATTTTAAATAAAATAGTATTGTAAATCGAGTCAGTCACATTCTCACTATTGTATAAAGTTTATAACTATATTATAAACTTAATGTTATTGACTGACACAATTTACCATAAATTTTATTTAAAATTTACATTATTTTAAACACGTTGTAATACTGCTAACTAAGCACTATTTATATATTTATACTTATAATATCATTTTGCTGGTTTGTGCAAGATCAAATACATGCAGCTATATCATATAATTCAGGTGGCTTTAATAAATGAAATAACATTATATTTAAACTTTAAAGATCGAATTTGAACCCCAATAGTCCAATACAAGTTAACCTTGCTATGGGTTTGTTTAATTTGTTAGGTTAAGCTCTTGCTCAGATCCTATGAAATGCTTCAAATTGATTAAAACATATATATTAATATAAATTATAAACTTATTAACGGCACAATTATACATTATATACTTTATATTAGAATAAAAAAGCTTCGATCGAGATTATTTTTTTATAACCTAAAAACTTAACCCTATTTAAACTCACCTCCCCTTATATTTTCATGTTTTAATTTCTTCAATCACCGATGTGGGATACATCAACCAAACCAAATTAATGAACCTTGAATTTGTAAACCTAGGATAGATGCAATTGATTAGAAAATAAAAAAAGTTGCAACATACAATAAGTTAATTGAGGGCGAAGCTATGTACATTGGTTTAAGATTTTGTATTAGAACGAACTTAATTTTAAAAAGTGAATCAGAAAAGGTCGATCAATTGAATTAAGATTAGTGTAATTAATTAATACACATGTATAATATTAAGCAAGGAAAAATTGTGAGTTCTTATGAGACCATATATTATTACATCGATCAACACTTGACATATACACATAAAATTATATAGAAATTTTATTAACAAATAAGCAACACAAAATCGATTCAATCTAGGCTTACTCTTGCACATATATATGTATATGTATTCACACATTATATATCTTCACTTTAAGACAAATTAAAGAGAGATTATGTAGCTTGACAGAAATTAAAAGGGGGAAATGTGAACCTCATCTTCCATCAAGGCCATTGCTGCCTGACGGGACCGGTTGTTGTCAGTGTGGTTGTCGTGGCTGCAACCGGAGTTTGGATGTCGGGATAACCTGCGAAATCAAGCGGACTCCAACACCCATCTATGTTAAACAAGCTCGAAAACTGAGTTCCGGTTTCCGAAGGGTCCTGCATTGCTGATTGAAGTGCATTCCTTTCAACATGATCCTGATGATGATCATTAGAAGATGGAATTAAGTGATCATCAAGATCAGTGTTCTTCTCCCATGGAATTACCTCCTCTTGCAATGCCCCAGGCAATGGCGGTAGCAACGCCCCAAATTCATTGCACCTCTCATTGCCATGATTGTAGCAAGATGAACTAGGGTTTTGCATCAAACCTTGATCTTGTTGCTTGTGATGATGATGATGATGATGATGATGGAGTAGGAGCAATTGATCACCTTGCTCCTCAAGGTACGCCTGATCGGATAACTCGGTAGACAAGGCTAAGTCTATGCAGCTTCCAACTCCTAACTCCATATTGACTTCTGAAATGCTAGGGATTTGATCAAGAGGGCTTGTAATGACTTGATCATGGTAACTATGGTTGTGGGGGAGGTGGGTCCGGTGGTTCTCCGCTTGCTCTTGTGGCATTTTGGGGTTCAAGAAGTTGGCGTAGACAACAGCGAGATCAATGGTGGAGGTGGAGGAGGAAGAGGATGAGGAAGGCCCATCGGAGCTCATGATCACATGGCCAAAAGCACTAATTGTTCTCCTACAAGAAGTGGGTGTGGCATTTGGGTATGGTGGTGGGGTGGTGGTGCCAGCGGCTCTTAGGGATGGCTTGTTCCCTCTCCGGCTCTTCCGGCAGCCACCTCCCACCGGAACATTCCTAAGGGAGCCGCCCTTTGTCCAATACCGGCGACAGCCCTTGCAAAAGTACCTTGGTTGGGTGAGGCTATAGTTGTTGTAATAGCAAAACTTGGTATTGGTAGATCCACACCTAGGGCAATTTGGTGCCATCTCTTTCCACCCTCTTTCCATAATGTGTTGGATTGATTCGACAAACTATACGAAAATGCTCGATCACCTCCTACCTCAAAACTTTCTTATCTAGCTATACAGAACTGATTAAAGTTGTTTGAATCAAACATAAGGAAGCCGTACACGCAACTCATAAAGAAAGCGCGACGTACCAATTCAAGGAGATTTAGGGTTTGTAGGTGGGAAACCAAGCTACTTTATTTGAATTTTGAACCCTGTGATTTGATGTGAAGATCAAATTTGTCAAGGATTTTAAGAAGGTTATGAATTGAAGAGCAATGGGAAAAATAGCACATGAAGGTGCATTGGGCTTACCGGGCCGTCAAGGACGAGGGTAGTGTGGGGGGCGGCCCATTGGCGTGCCCGAAGGCTACTGAAGTGGGTCTGTGTTTGGTACACGTGGCATGGTGTGATTGGCTGATGGGATTGTAGTGTGTGGGTTCAATTGTGCAAATGCCTTGGAGAGGTCCAATTAGGTTTCCTTGTAGAGCAGACAAAGCTTGGGGATTTAAAAAAAAAAAGATAGATAATAGATAATAGTGGTAATTAAGTGTGATATAAATAAATATGTATATATTAATTTGAAGGTTTGTGTAAAAAGGGGACCAAATCCTCATGATTTAGAAATGCCTTCCATTTAGGGGTAGTATCACCATGTGAGGTGGTATTTAGAGTTGTGAAATTTTTAAAAATTATAACATCAAGTTTTTTTTTTTTTGATAATTTGTTAGTAGATCATTTTGGATGAGAATCAATCATTTGATTAAATTAGTTTAATTATGAGAGCTAAATAGGACCAAGACTGAATATTTACAGTGTAATTTTGGAGATATGAACGAGCCAGGTTCAGAAGTTAGGTTGGAAGAGAGTACCATCCCAAGGAAAGATTGTTTCAGTTATCTAGGTTCGATTATGCAGAGTGATGGTGGGATCGTCATATATATTGAATATTGAATTCAAATTGGTTGATAGAAATAGAGGGGTGCGTCAAGTTTTTGTGTGATAAAAAAGGTATCTCTAAGCTAAAGGGGAAATTTTACAAGGTAGTTGTTCGTCCAGCTTTGTTATATAGGGCAGAGTGTTGACTTATCACCAAAGCCCAACAACAAAAGCTTTGATAGCAGAGATGAGAATGGTGTGTTGGATATGCTGATATATATACGAGATTGGATAAGATTACAAACAAAGGCATTTGAGCTAAAGTGAGTGTAGGAAACTTTAGAGATAAGATGCGAGAGGCTAGACTGCGATGGTTCGGACATGTGCAAATTAGGCGACCAACGTCCACCCCTGTGCGAAGATGTGAGAGGATGTCTTTGGGAGACATCCGATGTGGTAGAGGAAGACCAAAGAAGAGTTGGATGGAGGTTATTCGTAAAGACCTTGCACTCTTGACCCTCACATAAGAGATGGTCATGGATCGGGACCATTGGCGACGTTGTATTCGGGTGAATGATGTTTAGTTTCTATTTGTGTGCTTTGTCGCTTTATTTCTACCCGTTGCTTGCTTGCCTTTGCTCCTTTATTTTTGGCTCACTTTACTGTTGGGTCTTTTCGAAAACACTCTCTTAACTTGTTCGAAGGAAGAGTGCGTACATCACCCTGCCTCGTCGCAGGACATAGTGGACTGCTATTGTTGTAATTATGAGAGTTGAGTGGACAAGCTCGGGCTTTGGCTGGGCCCTGATCGGGCCAAACACATTCTATTCATCTTCATCTTCTTCAATACATGCTTATATTTAGGGCTAAATTGACTGAATCATCGAGCTTGATCCGTTCTAATAGTAATGGATGGAAACATCAATGGTAAAACGTTGAAGGAAACAGCTCACGTGTGGGATTGCTTAATGCTTGTGGTTGCCTGCCTATCGAAGGAATGTTTTATTTTTGATTTTGATTTGGATGTAGAAGTAGAAAGAGTGAGCATCAATCATGATGCATCATCGATCACTTTGAATGAAGGGGAAATTGATCTCTCGGATCATGGGCTTCTTGGATCCTTCAAACTATAATTTTATGGGGTTGCTCACTTTCTGCATTTATTTTTCCCCAATTTGAGTACACTGCAAGTGTGTGTACTCGTGCGCTCCCAAGTCAATCTCTACGTCATTACTTGAGGTGGCAATCGGGCAATACATTTGGGATCGGTCGATATCGGATCGGGTTAGGGGTCGAATATATTATAGGTTCGTATGGGACGGAGTTAATAAACTGACTAAAATTATAAACAGGGTAAAATTTATAAACTGTTGGTAAAAGTAGTTAAAAATTTATGAAAAAAATATAAACTCCGTATGGGGTGAAAAACAGTTTATTTGTAAAAAGTGTAGTTTATTTTGTTATTATTAGGGGTATTATGGTATTTGCAAATCAAATAAACCACATAAACTCCAAATAAGCTTCCTCCAACAGCTTTTTTTTAACACATAGGGTTCGTATGGGACGGAGTTAATAAACTGACTAAAATTATAAACAAGGTAAAATTTATAAACTGCTGGTAAAAAGTAGTTACAAATTTATGAAAAAATATAAACTCCGTATGGGGTGAAAAACAATTTATTTGTAAAAAGTGTAGTTTATTTTGTTATTATTAGAGGTATTACGGTATTTTCAAATCAAATAAACCACATAGACTCCCCAAAAGCTATCAAAAATAGCTTATTAAATAAACCCCCAAATAAACTAAAATCTCCTAATTAACCCCTCCCCATACAAGGTTAAAATTTTCAACCCCCGATTTTAGTAGTTTATTAACTACTAAAATTGCATCCATACACACCCACAATTTTAACTGTTTATATGAGTTTTTGGGTGTCCATACATCTTTTTAACAGGTTAAAAAAATAAACAGCTGATTCGACTTATTTTTTTTAACCGGTTTAATTGTAGCCATACATACCCTATATGTTCATGGCAAAATGAATTTTAGATTGAATCGGGTCAGGATCAAGTCGGACTATGTTTAGTTTTGTTATAAAATGATAATCGTTTATTATTTATCTGAATTTTTACTCTCTCCCTTTGTAAATAAGTGATTTTTGGATGATAATAATAATATAAATATCAATTTTTTAACTAATATTTGTAAATAATATCATACTTATTAGCAATAAATATGATATTATTTTTAAAAATTAACATTTTATATGATGCTTATCGTCCTAAAAAACATGAATAACTTAAAAAAGTCACTTATTTACAAACGGGGGATAACTATTAAACTATATTTATTTAGTTATAATAGATCTCATTAAATACAATGTTTTAAAACAAACCTGACATTAGAGTAGGGTTAAGGGTCTATGCGGATTTCATGGTGAGTCTTTATAGTCTAGGCAAGTATTAACAATCTTGACGACAGGACGGGGTCAAGGATTTAGGCAGGGGTCTAGAAGGGTCATGTAGGGCTTTTCAGAACAATGATTATATATAATTCATATTATTGGTATGTTTAAATATGATAAAAGTCTAGTAATTCCAATGATTAGTTAGGTCGAGGACGAGTTTGGATATGGGTTAAATTGGGTCTGTGTGTCTTCATGTCAATTTGTGCATCGGGTAAAAAAGTGGTCAGATTGATGCTAGATGTTCGGATCCAGTTTGATTTCGGGTTTGGGTTTTTTTTGGCCGGATCAGTTCATGCCATCTAACTATCAGGAATTTGGTATACACTGACTGATTACTTTTTGATTTATGCAATTCAACACAACATATCATGCCTACACAATGATCTCTTGGAATCTTGAAAAGTTTCAAATCCATCAGTGCGTTTATGAGGCTCTCTCTAAAGAGCCTCCATTTAGAGATCTTCATATCCATTATCCTATGGGGACTCTCTGTATAATACATGTACTACGAAGCTCATTGATCTTGTTTTTATAGGGGCTTTTCCTTAAGCTGAAACAAGCGGGGTAGTCCACCTCGCTCCGAGTTAGCCCAGCTACTCGAAAGCTTATGTGACAGCAACTGAACCAAAATCTGTGTACTATCTAACTACATGCTTTGAGGCAAAAAAAAGTACATGAACAACGGACAATGAACAGGACGATTGATCGGTTTCGGGTTCACAGGTATCATGAAAATGACCTACTATGGAATTTCAGCAAAAGAGTTTACTAGGATCTTACGTTATGGCTGTGCAGCAGCTCAGTTGCAGCAGCTACCACCCCTCTTCCCTCCACTGAGATATCGAGGCTCGGTTCTTCAATCTTCCGGTTCAGGAGCTTGTCCAGCTCCCCTCTCAATTTCTGCACAATTTTTCAGTTTCTGGGGTTTAGAAGACAACACAAAAACATTACAACAGCACAATAAACTTATACAAGAGGAGTTGAAATTAACCTTTATCAATTCTAGGACGCTTTTTGATGCAGAGAAATGAAGGTACCCTCCAAGCATCTCGATGCCTTGACCGGATTGGCTTGGAATAAGGTTACCTCCGAAAAGGAGAAGAGCATAATCTGATATGTTGGTTGAATATCGGATGTAGATGCTGCTCGTCTTCACTTTCTCGCTGTATACCAAGTATGGCAAAGGGAAAAGATGGACAGTGGCGTTCACTGATGATGGATGAATGTCAACCTTACCAACTTCTTTTGTATAGAACGCTGTTCGTTTGCCTCTTCTTTTGCACTGCACAACGTTGGGGTAGAGACCAGCACAGAGTATTGCGCACACCATCTCCAAGTCGTCGCTATATTGGTTATAAGCCTGCAGAAATTTTAAAAAGGTCAATCATTTGTTGCAATTGCTATTTCCCTAGAAGTTACATTTTGAAATACATACACTAGGGCTTTTTGACTTGTCCACAAAGCCTATACTGGACAGCAGGTCTATAAATTGTTTCCGCGTATCGTCAATCATCTGTAAGGTCATTGGAGATAAGAAGTATTCCCAACAGAATGACTTGTCTTTCCCAGAACGTTTCGCATCTTTCCATGCTTCAAATGCTTTCAGAAGTGCTATGTGGTCACTGCAGCAATACAAGATCAGGCTCGCAGCAATTAAGATTCCGACATAGTTATCGTGGTTGCTAAGTAAATTAGTAATCATAGTAGGTTCTCACCTGCAAGAGTCGCCAGCAAATGATCTCTTTGCATCGTCGGCTTCCTCCTTTCTGTTAATGGGAAGGACAAACGGATCACGATATGCTAGAGCAGCGGCAATTATTAATGCAGGATTCAGGCACTGAAAGATGCATCCCATGAGAAGCATCTTCCCAATATTCGGGTCCAAAGGCAAGGTACAAAGATGACGACCTGTAAATATGTACCAGATGAAGAAGACGACTTGAGGCAAAAATAAGGTGTGCAAATACATGTTAGGACAAAAGGAAATTATAGGTAAAACTGAAAAAAAATATAATGTGAAAAATTATTGAGAAACAAGCATAAAGGCTTCTTACCAAGCGGTGTTAGTTCCTCCTGATCATCAAGAGCCCCAATAGTTTTGAGAAGTTCAATTGCATTATGCACGGCAAGAGCATCTGGTGGCTGAAGTGCTTTTGCCAAAAACGACTCTATTGCACCAAGTCGAAGACTCTTTATATTCAGGCACAGCTCTTGCAGGGGAGTGCGGAGAATTTCTGGCAACTGATACTGAGGCATTGCATCGAAAACCAATTTTGGATACAATCTATAACAAACTCCAGCTTGCACACGACCCGCACGACCTCGTCTCTGTAATTGCATCAACAAAGCAAACAAACTAAATGTGGTAGTCTGACAGTGGACAACCTTTGCACAGTAGCAAGTTTGTAAACTAGGGAAGTAGATACCTGGTGAGCTGAAGCCTTGGAAATCCAAGATGGTAGTAGACAAGCAAGCTTGTTCAGAGCATCATAACTAGTCTCCTTTGCCTTTCCACAATCAATGACATACACAACATCGTCAATGGTGATACTGCTTTCTGCTATATTTGTAGCTAGCACAATTTTCCTATGAAAACAATTAAAAGTATTACTCAACTGCTTTTGAGAAAAACAGGATGTTTTCAAATTACTTCCATTCTCAACAGTATTCTGAATACCATTGATTTGCTCCAGTAATTGATTCATGTTGTACTAATAGAACAATCTGTCCTTTCTCTATCTTTATGATTGATTACCTCACTTTGTTTTATCGAGAAAACATAATAACATATCTTTATGTCTTGAATTGTGCAGAGCACAATATACATATGTTTGGTGATGGTGAGGGAAATAAAAGACTAAATTGCTGCAAGACACTACTTAACAAGAACTGATAATAATAATCAGCTCAAGCTGATGCAGAAGACTTGAAATCCAAGAAGCAAATACTTACCTAACATTGGCTGGAGGGCGATCAAATATTTGACGCTGATTCATGGTAGGCATAGAGCCATGTAACGGAATTACAAGAAATTTCCTCTTATCTCCAAGAAAGTTGTTTGCTTCAACTTTCTCCAGCAGCTTAGAAATTTCATCCCAGCCCGTCAAAAAAACAAGAATAGCTCCATCGCCTTCATGGCGGCAAATGTGCTCAATTGTCGACTCCACCTACACGCGAGGAATGAATAAGGTTGAGTCAGAAAAATAAAAGAATGGCACTCCCCAATTACTACCATCTCAACAATAACTCAAGTCAGAAAGCCATAAAATGGCATTTTCCATCATCAGAATCTCCACCATTATGAAGGGAGCTATTATTGGCGGTTTTCCAACATTTTGAGGTACCCCCAAAGAATATGGTATCCAGGAGGGAACAAAATAAAAAATGATAATAGCATCTCATTCAGCAATTAATGGTGGAAGCTATCAGATGTCCTGATATTTTACAGATCAGGAAGTGGTGAGCAAATGTAGTAGTTTATAGCATCATAAATCATTGGATGATGGTTTATCACGTTGAGGAACAGCAGAAGTCCTGAAAGGAATAATACATTCAAACCAAGGAAAGGGCACCAGACCAAGCCAATCACTAAACACCAAAAAACTCGTTAACTTAAATGCAAAGAAGAAAAATCAGCAAGAAAATAAATCCATTTGTCACACTTTTACCTAAAAATGGATTTCAAGAAAAATGGTTCAAAGCCCAAATGTCCAGGAAAACTTTCTAGATACTTACAAGACCCAGATCGATTTGTGCACCAGACCAAGCCTCGAGAGATTGTCTTGTCCCTGAACTATATTTATTGTAATGGGTGGCAACATCAACATCCTACATAAGAGAAATATCCAAATAAAAATCTGAAAGCAATAGAGCATAAACTCTTTCTAAAATTGATGAAGTACCATTTTATCGGCAAAACAAGTTACAAATCATAAATTAACAGATCATTTCCATTGCCGAGTTCATCATGGAAGAAGAAAAAGGGAGACTCAAAACTAATAATATAATATAGAATAAGTCAATAAGACTCATGCCTCAAATAGCTCTGTTAATGAGTCTTTCTTAGACTCTTGCTGGCGATTCCGCCTTCTCGAATTGCCTTGGAAGTTGTCAAACTCAGGCTTAATATTGTACCGAGTTTTTTCCAATACGTCTTCCAGAAAGAACTCTGCAACAGGATAAGTAAAACCCTGCGGCAAACTCATGAAATTAGAGCATAATAGAACTTTCATTATGGATTATGCAAATTTCAAACTCTTGTAAAATTGCTGAAATAGTAATGAATCATACCGGAATATGAATAGTAGGAGCATTTCCGAAGTATTGGGAGAACAGGTCCGCATTAATGGTGGCACTCATAAGGATGAGACGTAAATCTGGGCGACGAGGAAGAAGGTCTCTCAAGATAATGAGAAGGAAATCTTCGTTCATGCCTCTTTCATGAATTTCATCCACTAGTAGATGACTCACACCAGATAAGTAAGGGTCCTCAACCTATACTTTTGCATAAAAGTTACGACAATAAAAAAAAGTTCAAATTGAGTTAGAAAGTAAGCTGGTTATGCACGATCTAAGCATCTAACAACTAGCAACAAATTTGATAATAGAACATTATTTAGGCAATAATATAAGTATGTAACAACAGAGAAATCTGCCAGCAGTACAAGCTAATAAGCCTCCTTGAGGCCTCATTTACTCAAAACAATGCACTTTAGTTCATCACATCTTTTCCAATCTTAGTACAACCATCAATCTAATAAGAATGAATTCAGATCTCAAAACCTAAGAAAATTGAGTTTCTTATTATTATGGAACGTGCAAAGCAAATATCTTCTTTCAAAAAGGATAGGACATGAGAAAAATCATATTACCAACTGTCTAAGCAGAACTCCAGTAGTGCAAAATAGTAATCGAGTTTCAGTAGAACGTTTTGATTCCAGGCGAATCTGGTATCCCACGGTTTCACCAAGGCTTTCTCCTCTTTCAGCAGATATCCTAGCAGCAACAGAAATCGCAGAGATACGACGAGGCTGAGTGCATATTATGTTGCAGCCAGCACCACGTAAAGATTGTATCTCCTCTTCTAAGATAAACTGAGGGAGCTGGGTAGTCTTACCACAGCCTGTCTCCCCTGAAACAACCAATACCTAAGACATTGGACAAACAAAGTGAATAAAAAAGAGAACATATGATATATCATAAGTAGCCAAGGATTGTTAAAGCATCAAAATCTCACAAGAACAAGTACTCAAGGACACTTTCAAAAGATACAAAATATCCCCAATGATATTGAGCAATAGCTATAAAAATATCTCTCTCCCCTTTCTTTCTAAGAAATAATAACGCAAGAAAAAATGAAGCAACATCGTTGTAACCATAGTTATCAAAAATCCAAAAGGAAAATTGAACCTTCTTTCATTCGGATTAAAAAAAATCACTCCATGAAAGAAGTAAAGGACCACTGTTGCAAAAGTGCAACTAAGGCAGACCCAACAACTGCAACACCTAGATGTTTTCCTTTCCCTTTGCTAGGTTTTCTGGAAAGTGAAAAGGCTATTCATTTGAGGACAGGCTGCTGGTCACAACAAAACATCCACTGTTTAAATAAATGCTTCCTTTTAAAGGCTAAAAACAAGGTTCAACTTATACACCAGAACATCCATAATTTTCTGAACAGGCTAAGTCAAGTACCAGAAACCATTAAATGTTGCTATGTCACAACAAAAGATCCAATAATGCATATTTTTATTTTACAGGCAAGGCACTACTAACTATAACAAGTAACATTGAAATGACAATTTACCAAGATACATTAGTGGATCCTAGAGCTGAATCATATAGATTATAGAGAGATATTGAAGGGGACATCAATAAGCAAAAACCATAAGGGGAGATGGCTCATAGATTCAGGACCTGATTTTCTGCTACAGCCTTGAGAAATTCAGACTTCAAATTGAATGCAGGGAGCTTTCCTCTGAAAGACAGCATTGCCTTGACACTATCACTTGCCTATAAACAATAAGTAAATGCAATGTATGAAGCAATTATGATGGTTCCATTTTATTGGTACCTGGTCGGAATGTAGGATACCTTTTCACAAATGAAGGAAAAAATGGCAGAGAAGTAAGCAATTGAAAAGTAGCAACTGAGAATACATATGCACCTTGATTCTTTCTTCCCTCTGCTTCAGCACTACATTGATTTTCTCTCTGTCAGCCTCATTTTTTTCTTTGGCAGCACTGTTTTCAGAAATTGATAGAGTTCTCACGGCATTCGGTGTCAGTGCTGATTGTGTACCTTTCTGCGAAGACTCACCTACGGATTTTTTAGGCACTGATGATGATGTAGATGTATCCAATAATGTCCCAACTCTCTTCTCAATTTCAGAAGACATTTGTATCTGCACGTAAAGTGAAAATGACCTGAAATTTCTAGATTTCATAACCTTAAATTACTCACATGGACCCCTAGCAAAATTTTACCTCCTTCTGTGTAGAGCCATGACGCTTATCTAGATCAGCACGGTAATCTGGCAACGGAACTTTACTCACCACAAGTGCCTTCCCTTTATTGTAGGCATGGCTTTCTTCCACAGAAAGGGAACAGAAATTGATAAGATTTAAGATAACCAATGGAAACATAACTGAAAGTAAAATGAAGCTACTAGAAACAATTGTCTAAACACTAAACCAATCTTCATTCTTTGCTCAGTTAATTTATAAGACTAGTTATTCAACTTTTCCGGGGAGATGATGAGCAAGGATCAAAACTTCACCTCCTTGGGCCTCACTCGTGCCAGCAACCCCCAAAGAACCCTAGAATTGAATTAGTTGTGGTAAAATCAGCGGAACTAAATAAACTAACGGACTGAAAAAAGTATATATCTGGTTTGGGCATCAACAAGTATACCAATTGTAACAAACATTTTTGAATTCCAGTTAGGAGTTACATGTCAGATTAGGGATCAGTGTCCCTCCTATCTCTACAGGTAAGTAATCACATTTGACTTACAAATGAAGTCCCAACTGAGCAGCCATATCTGAAAGAGTCTCCTGGTCTCGACGGCCAAAATTGCACTTAAATACCATCTCCTGCTCAGCTCCCCTCTTCACTTGCTCCATCTTACCCCGCCATTCATTCACATCCAACACCTCCAACTAATTCAATCAAAATCCACAAAACAATCACAACACCACAACTAAAATTTGAAAGAAAAAAGAAAACTAGCATTTAAGAATCAAGATGGATCACCTCAGCGGCTTGCTGTCTAAGGCGCTCGGCTCGCCAAACAGGATCCCACCATCGCTGCTCGCCTCCACCGCCGCCGCGGCCGCCTCTGCCGCGTCCGCCACCGCCGCGACCGGCACCGCCTCCGCGACCGCCTCCACGGCGGCCGCCTTGGTAGTTAGGGCGATAGGACATCGCCGATGTGGAGAGTGGGAGGGTTCGGAGGAGAGGGCGGGTAGTGAAGGACAGGTGCTTGAAGCGAAGGCACGTTGAGGCGAAGTAGGAGACGGACATGGGAGAGCTCTTTCTCTAATGGTATTGGTAAATTACGGAGAACGCCCCTTGTTTAGGTCATTTCGTACAAAACTACTCATTTTTATTTCTTCAAAATTACATTTAAGTCCTCTTTTTTTTTACATTTTGTCAAGGATTGTAGGTAGCACACAATTAATTGACATGCTTCTTAGGGTGTGTTTGGATTCCAATGCATTATGCATTATAATTATAAACAGTTGAATAGTTTGGCTACATAGTATTTGATAATTTCTTTAAAATAACGTAAATTTTAAAAATATCTTATAAATTGTGTCAATTAAACACTCACTCTTACGTAAAGTTTGTAATCACATTGTAAATTTAATATAATTAAATGACACAATTTATAAGATATTTTATTTAAAATTTACGCTATTTTAAACATATTGTAAAATGAGTAAACAAACATTATTTAAGTGTTTATAATTATAATTGCATTATAGCCATAGTGCATTGGAATCCAAACACACCCTTAGTTTTCTCCTCAATTTCGCAGTTATAACCAAACCTTGACGCTAAGGTAAATGCATTGTTCTCTCTTACTCTCCTTCTAACTCTGGCGATGTCTTTCTCTTCAATTAATTGAAAAGCTTGCTCGATTTCATATTCTATGCTCCTCCCTTACTCTCTTTCTCTTTCCGTTGCAGGTGAAGGCGATGTCCTTCTCTGTCTCCTCTCACTAACTAACGACTATCAATTGGTCAAGCTACATCGTAGGGAGATATTTGGGGGAATTTTTTCTGCTTGAGAATTGCAGTTCATGTCAATCTGATATCTAATATTAGGTACCAACTATGAGATATAAAATATCAATATCACGTTTGATACTCATATCCAATACCTGTATATTGATACTCGTGTCCATACTCATATCATATATCTTATACCTATATAATTGTGTAAGATAAAAATGTGTTTTTGTGCAAAATGGCCTATATAAGGAATAATTTTGCACAATTTCCCTTTTATAGATTTATGTAATATAATCATTCCGGAATGGCTCACCGGAAAGGACTTGTGGGTAGTACTCATAGGTCTTCGGTTCGAACCCCGAATGGACGCTCTTTATTTACCAATTCAAGATTTATGTAACATAGATTATTATTATGTTTAGTGAAGGGAAAATTCTCAAGTAGTGCAAGAATGTCCGTCGTGGATATCATTTTATTGCTTTTTACAAAATAAGGAAAAATGTCCACAATAGATATGATTTTACATTGTCCATAACATGTCATCTCATGTCTTGTTATTTTTACCCTGTTCTAAATAATATAATCCTTTATATAAACTTGAAAACATTTTCAATTTGAGTATTGGAAAAATCTCAGACTATTGAATGCTTCTTTGTTATAAACAAAATATGTTGTCATATGTAAATTTTTTAAAAAGGGTCTATATAACATATGCTCCTTCTATTTTCAGTAGCAGTGGATAGATTCTTTATGTTCTTCTATTTTCGGTAGCATTGTCTCGATTCTTCACTAGACTTCTATTTTCAGTAGCTTTGTGGTCTCTGTTCCGTGATATTATGGGTCTTTCGAAAACACTCTCTCGACCTTAGTCGGTGTATGAGTGCGTACATCCTGACCCCCCAGACCCCGCTTAATCGCGAGATTTACTGGGTTGTTGTTGTTGTATAACATATGCTCCTTGAGAGAGCAATATCTAATTCCTTCTTTTTTTCTCATAGCAAAACTATTTCAGTAAAATATCCAAATTTCACTAATAAAGAAGCAAAAGTGAAGCCAATAACATAAAAAGAGTGTCTTGTTTCTGAATTCTGAATATTGAATGCCATTAGTGATTGCCATCCCTTGCCGATAGTTTTAAGCTTTCAGGTTGGTTTGGTATTACTTATAGCCTCTTACAAGTAAGGTAACTAACATATGAAAGCAAATGACCCTCATTTGATCAATGGCAATGAGTTATTAAAGGTAAAGAGGCGATTGCCCGAAAGCTCTGCATCCAACAATGGTACCACACACGATATTTACCGTTTCAGACACACGACTTAAAGAGTAAAGACCAGTTAACAACACGGTAAGCATGGCGTAATGGCTTTGCCTAGCACGACCCTGTGGTTTTTGTCAGTATGGTCCTTCAAAACTTTGATTAGATGATACCAAGAGCTGCCAAAACAAGCATGAAAAGGATGGCGGATAGCTCAATGATATGAATGACGTCAACGTAGCCAATGAACGACCCTGGGCTCTTTCTTCGTCATACAAGTATTATGCTAGACACGATGACAAACCAGAAACCAATATCTATTGATTAGTGTGACCATTTGTGCCTCTTGGATTTTAGTAGTATATGGGAAAGCAGCATTGTAGGCAGATACTAAACTCTCGGATATTTCTATTTAATGTCATCAATATTGCAACACACATTGGTGAATTATGCCCTGTTCGATGAAAAGGTTACTGATGTGGCTCTAAGACTGTTTCAGGGGCCACAAAATAAATCACTCATCCCTCTCGAAAGAAGTAGCCCCTGTTGCAGTTTTTAACAAGTGATTTCATAAACTACTGGAGAAGATATGGACTTTATATGAAACGACATGTAAAATCAGACGTGTCTCGCGAGGGCTATGGCTCATGAGGTGTGCAGAAAGGGCAGAAGAATACCATCTACGAATTCCCCAGCTTCTTTGTGTTTGAATTCCCCAGCTCCTTTGTGTTTGTGGTGTCATTAGGAACATTGAGATCTCGTGGAATTTTTCCGGGATAGTTCGTAGTGGGTGGATCAGAGCCTAGCATACTAAAAAAAAGAAACTCAAATCAAGATTCAAGCTGCAAAAACAAGGCTTCGATTCAGAATGGACACTTGCATGCTCACCTTTTATCAACAATGACCATAGAGCGCAGCTCACAATTTGCAAAACTGCAGATAAGACGACACGACCAATTCGTAGTATTAGATTTTCTGAATGGATGCGAAATGAAAGAAAAGTATAAAATGGTTGGAGTGGAAGAAAAATGAACAAAATGGAAGCATCGGAAAGGGGAATAAAAATATCAATTAGCCAAGTGTTTCCGCCAAAAAGAGGAGAGGAAGAAGATGACAGCTTACTGTTTGCAAATTTCATCTTTCACAGGCAGGTTATAATCATTTCCAAGTCGATTCAGGGTATGAAACAAAAACCCACTGTGGGTAACAATAGCAATTTCCCTCTCCTTCCGAGTCCATAACCTGTTTCAGAATTTTGCCATCAGGATGGTTGTTGACAAGCAATAATGAAAAAGGCCAGAAACAAATATTTATAATCCTTTCACAGATGCTCCGAGTTATCACAATACAAAAAGGTCTAAAAACAGCAAATTGTATACAGTAGAATCGTTCCACTATAGGCATTTAAACAACAAACTCATCAGGTTAAAACTGTTTCATTTATTACCACCTTTATTTAATGAACAAATCCTCCTGCCTTCTTCTGTTAACATGGTATTACTAGTTCTATGATGTGTCAAACAGCAAATTTAAGACAAGCAATTATGAGGAAATTAAAACTCAACACATTCAAACAACATGCTTTCTCCAACTCTTTCACGAAGATGCACCTAAACTAGACAAACACAGAGCGAGGTTTTAAATGCAAACATTAAATAATAGGTCAATGCTGGCTACTCATTACTCAAGACTGACTGTGGCTAGCAACATAAAAAACAAGTAGCAATTTACCAATTCAAAAATTCCACTCCACGGGCTGCAAGTTCTTCTTTCGTCTCCCTTACATCGGCCTTCCACATAACATCTTCATCACTTTCTATCTGCAACCGGGTTTAGAATTTGGTTCAAAGCTCTTTGATCTTAATCAAAGTTCAAGTTGCAAATCTCAAGATACATACCAGCGAAAAATCAATTGCAGGGAAGAGACAATGATAATCAGTAATGTTTCTCCTTTGGTCACAAGGATGAACTCCCTGAAATACATAAGCACAATAGGAGGTTAATAGAATTTTCTTCAATTAAATAAATGGAAGCCAGGACAAAATCCAAAATGGACAGCCTATTGTCAACAAAAAAGAAATTTCAAGATAACCCTAGAAAAAAGATCAAAGTAATAGGGTTTCAAAACTAGAAGAAAAGAATCAATCATCAATCAATCAATTCTAAACACGAATTAAAAGCTAGCCTTATAACATTAACAAAAGAAAAATAAAGAATGGACATCATATTAAGCATACACGAGAAAAGAGAAGATAACCAGAAGACCATTTAAAAAAAAAATTGAGACATGATGATGTCAGGTGAAGAAGGAAGAAAATGATCAGTTAGAATGACTGCAATAGTAAGACTATCTGGCTATGGACACATTTGGGGGCAGCCTTTCAAAATGCCTCTGTTATCTCCAATTCTATTCAACACTCCTATTGTGTTCTCACCCTTTACAGGCTCACAGAAAACCAGCAGAACATCTTAGTATCATGAAAAAAATGCCATACCAGATGTTCTCGACACAGTTCAACAGCAACAATAGGTGGACAATTTAAACTTGAAATAGCAGAACGGTTGCTGTTTCCAGCATTTGCCACCATCAATGGCAATATATCCATTCCGACAGTATAACCCTCACCACCGAAGACTCCAACAGCTGTTTGCATGGTCCTACAATGTCAGTAACACACGGTCGTCCAATCAAAGGGAAGCCTAGATCCAAATCTAAACAGAGGCAAAATCTCAATAATTCTAAACTGCATACACTCAGAGATCCGCAACTCCAATAAAATCCCGTTTCAAGTACAAATGCAAATACAAGATATACTTGCAATCACTCATCAGTGAATTCTTATAAACATCACATACTACAAGAGTTCAAAGTCATTGGACGTATGGACTAATTCTTTGGATGGAAATACAAAAACACACTGGGCCAAGGATTGCATACCTCATCAAAGGAGACGTTATGACTAACTCTATTTTTTTTAAAAGGCCACAGGAATGGACATGCTTGCGGAGATGGTCAACCTGTCACAACAGTCTGAACTTAAGATAGCACCTTGATGCTGCATAACCATCAAGAGTGTATACGTGCATATGTTTTTCACAATCAGTCCCATGTTGCACAATCAACTTATGCCAAATATAAATAGATTACCTGCTGCCAACCAAGTGGAGTAAGTTCTGCATCAAAATATTCAGGTGACATGTAGGCTTTGTAATTTTTATCTCCTAAAACATTATGGATTCCTTGCGCATGCCTCACCTAAAAATATAATTAATAAAATGAAATAGTAAGTCATCAATTTCTTGGAATTCCTGGAATGAAAATAAAGATGAACAACTACACAACATTTTTCACAAGGAAAAATGATGCTATCCAACAATCTTTGAATTACACCACATGTATATGGAACCAAATTCACCCACCAGGTGAATAGTTTTGCATCGGTGCAGTGGGTACAAACTTGGAGCAGTCCCACTCCCGGATTCCATATCCTATATAGGAAGAGTCGGCTTTCTGGAATGAAACAAGAAAATTAGCAGGTGTCAGACGGATCAACATTGTATCTATACCAAATAAATGGACAATAAAATCAGGAGCAAACACAACACGTTATTTTACATAGTGGGTAAGGAGATAAAATTCACACAGTGAATTCTTGAATACTTGATAGAGGTTTTTTTTAAAGGCAAGTATCTTCTTCAAGTAGGATCGGCATGCAGGAAGGAGGAGCAACTAGAGTGTTATACAGAAGACTTAATGAAACAGATTCTAAAGGTACCATTATCTTTCTTCTTCGGGAAACAATGCTTGTGCTTAAACACTAGCAGTTTGAAAAAATCATGAAAACAGCATACTTGCTAGTCAAAGAAAGGCAGTCATGCTCAAGCAGAGAATAAGTGGTGACAGTTGGGTTGGAAGAAAGCTATGGAACTGGTGAGTACTTTTGATTTTTGAATATCCATATGCTGAATCTAAATGATAAGATGATTACGTTTTTCAGTTATTAAGAAGTGGCGCCTTCAGCAACACTGTTTATTTAAATTCAGATAGACAAACTAAGCTTTATAAAGATAGAGGTGAACATTAGACCCTTATTCCAGCCTTCACCAACAATGGAGGTTTTGAGTATATATAGTCTGTGAAATGAATCAGTTTTGTGGGTATGGGGTGCAATCAATCGGAAATAGACTCTACTCTTTTTTTAACCAGAGTTTTGAGTTTGAACCCATTGAATAAACCACCTTCAAAATCTGCGAGGGGGCATTTTACCCCTTATTCTGCCTATCCACCGCGAAGTGGGAAACCGTAATTTAGAACAATAAAATGAATGGTTTTAACATGTTGGCTACACATAATACAATAATGGTAGCAACAATGAGCGATTGCTTCTTAACACTGCGAACCAACTACTCAATAAGCAGCTGCTTAGTATGATTGCATTTAATGCATGCATTTACAAACAAAGTCTTTCCCATTTTAGTGAAGAAGACATGGATGATGCAATTGAAATAAATTTCAACACACCCAAATAATTCATCAACGCATCTTCATGAATTCCAAGGCATAGATGCAAGTCATTGCAAATTTGCAATCACCATACAAGTATCTCAAGAAATGCAAATGATATTGCAAATGCAAAGAGACTAAGCAGTCAATTACGGAGTAGCAAACAAATGAAGAACCGACGTTGCACGAATTGAGCTGAGAAATAAGTCAATTAACTCTACCACGGAAATCAGGAATAGATGAATCTAGTCTGCCGAGAAAAAGGCGATGCCGAGCACACAAATCCAAAACCAATTCAAGACCGGAAATCGAGCGAAGTCAATGGAAAAGCACAAGCTGACGGAATCTGCGATTTACGAAGGGGAATCGAATGCGGCGAGAGAGAGAGAGAGAAAGAAAGGGATTAGAGAGCAAAATCGCGAACTTACCGGAATGGATGGAGAGAGAATCCGGAGGGAAGACGACGATGTTGAATTGTTGACGGTGAAGACGAGAGAGTTGAAAATGGCGATGGCGAAACTCAAGGTAAAGAGCAAACCATGGGCATGTCGTCTTCCCACCCAATCAAAATCCACAGGCTTCGGATTTGCTGCCTTCCAAGTATTCTCTGCCAAATGGGATTCGGTCTTGATTGGCGATTGGTGTGAATAGATAATTTACTCATTTAAATATTTGATTTTTTATTTTTATTTTCCAAGAGAGTGATCGAGAACGGAGTGGTTGTGTTCGTGGTTTTCGAAGATTCTAGATAAGGTGGGGCTACGTCGGTGATCCACATATCCTCTGTCAAAGGCAGTCGGTATACAGAAGTCAAAGTAATCCTAAGACATTTATTTAAAATAAAAAATAAAAGAATATATATATATATATTAATTTATTTCATATCATTTGTTGTAATTTTTAAGTTAATATGATAATTTATAGTTATTTCAAATAATGTATTAGTTGAACGGATGTTTGTACAAAATTTATTTAAATCTAATATAATACTAAAACACATGTTAAAAGATGTCACTTGGCAAACTCTACTTAATTATAGGTCTAAAAATCTCATGTGGCAATTTTTTATTACTCTTGGGTCCACCTCAAATAATTAATTAACTTAATTATTAATTACTCCAATATTGCTTAAATAACTATTTATTGTTCAATTTTTTTTTATCAACGATCTTATATTTTAATGATTTTAATTTTTGGATCTCATAATTTTTGAATACTTACGGTATATTTTAATGCACACTTGATTTAAAGGATTTAATACGTAGTTTTTTTAACTTTACTTACTTAAGTATCATACTTATAGTATTTCAATCATTCCATTCAACATAGTTAATTATTTCATTTGATACTTTATTTAACAAATCATGACCTAACAAGTATTGATGATGATACTAACCATTTTAAGTTGAACGAGGATTTTACCCATCGACGTAATTAAATTATGGCATAATTGATTGCTGATTTTATTTGATGTAATGTGTTGATTTCTAATAAGATGTTGAAACTAAACTAATAAAAATAACGAGAATTAAAAATGAAAAATCTAATTATGTGTGAACTACACCATATATTTTCGCTATATTAGATTATAAATTTATTCAAAAATCATTTTGATAGCTTTTTTTATTATTATTTTCTATGTAATCTTTTATTAAAAATAGTTAATTCAGTTAAACTTTATCTGAATTTAATGATTTGGTATAAATTTTTGTTTCTTTTTGTCATCAAATCTTAAGAAAATATAGAAAATCTTTTAATTTGTATTACCTTTATTTGATATTTGATTTTGTTAGAGATTTTCTCCAATTCATACTATAGTCGCACTTTGAACTTTTCCAATGTGTAGTCCAACTACCAAATTATTTGGTTCTACTTTCCAACAAATGTGTGTTTAGTGCTCAATGTAATCAATCAACTAATTAGGCTAAGAAAAAAAACCCATTCTCGAACAACAATGGTGACTCTAAAATTTGTACTACCTTTATCTCAAAATATCGTCTGTTTTACTTTTTAGCACGCTTTTTACGGAGCTAAAAACTTTATAAAATATAAAAAAAATTATTAGTTTTTAAAAATAATATTATCATTATTAATAATAAGTATAATATTACTTTTAATAATAATATTATCATTTTCATATTATTACTATATTATAATATATCTAATATATAATGTAAATAAATTATGATAATATCTTCTAAAAAATGTAATATATTTCACAAATCCCGTGCGTTACGCACGGATACTGCGCTAGTATAACTTTAAATCAGAAGACTTATGCTGATGTGTCAGCCTTTCCTTGATTTTAGCTGATTTAACTAATTATCTTTTTCCTACTCTTTTATTTTTTCCCCTCTCTTACCTTTCCTTCCCTTCAACTAATCATTTTTTATTTTTCCCCTTTTTTATTTTTTTGAATTGATTTTCGTCTTTGAAATAACAATCTATATTCTATATCTAATATAATACTAAAACACTTGCAAAATGGGACACGTGGTGGCCCTACATTTAAAGTTAGAAATTTAGGATAAATCCCCAATTACTTCTCTAATTGTTTAAAAATCAAAATTTAAGATAAATCCCTAAATGATTCTCCAATTGTTTAAAAATCAAAATTTAGGATAAATTCCCAATTGCTTCTCCAATTATTTAAAACTCTTTTATTTATAACATTTACAAAAAAAAAATTGCAGCGCTGCATTTCGACATTGCACCTGAATCCAATTAATCATGATCGATACTAAAATTGAATGAATGATCAACTACAACAATGGTTTTCCGCTCTCACATGTTCATTCTATCCAATTTGAAAAGCCATCAATGCACCTGAAATGCATTTACATGCACAAAATATGACACTTCTAATTTCACAAATTTCACGTTGCACACTACAAACACTAAAAATACAAATATGAAATCTCTTACATGTTCTCCTTCAACCTTTCCTAGGCGTGTATGCAGTCCATGAACGTTTCCTGGGCATGTGGGCAGTCAATGAAAGTCTTTTGGTTATCGTGACAGTCACATAAGGTGATAACTTATCCCCATATGCTTCCTTTCCATTTGGCTCATGGTGTGCGGTGATCCTCCCAGTCACAGTGTCTGCTCCTTTCCATTCATTTCATCACCGAGGAACATCCCATGGATCTCAAAACCTAAGGACATAACGCTTCGTCTAACAAAATCAGTTGTTGTACATAAAACACTAAATAAAACACCCTAAATATAAAAAAAATCACAAAAATATAATCACAAATTCAGATATACCCTCCTTCATAAATTCAACCATAAATAAAAATAAAAAAATACAACTTTCAGATCTGCAGAGATTTCACTTGATTTGCTTCACATCTCTATTTCATATTTATTTTTAATTTACATGGTATCTAAATCTTTGATCCAATAAATCTTTTTAAGTTTATGACCAAGTTCTGCTCCAATTTTACTCTTATTGCTATAAAATGTAACATGATTAAATCTAAATTGGTTGGTGAATAATGAGATCTATTTTCTAAGTTCATTGGTCATGGAGTTGGTTAATTGATTTCTTTTGCATTTCCAATAGTTGTTTGATTTGGATAACACTAACTCAAACCTCAAGAGTGAGTTAAATAATATTAAATCGATATAATATAAGCATTTCCAGTAGCTGTTTCATTTCTGTTACTTTTTTTAAAGTTCCATCCGTTATTACTTCAATTACCCAATTAACCAATGTTTATCTCTTTTATTTAACCAAAAGATTACACATTTAGCCTAATTTCAGATCTGCAGAGATTTTTTAAATTTAGTTTAAACCGTTTTATTTAAAATAATTAAACTTTATAGATCTGCAGAAATTTTTAAACCAGTTGCAAAACATTCCGTTACTTTTTGTTAAAATAATTAAAATTTTCATATCTGCTGGGATTTTTTAACCAATTACAAACCATTCTGTTACTGTTATTTTTTTAAGTTCCATCTGTTATTACTTCAATTAACCAATTAATCAATGTTTATCTCTTTTATTCAACAAAAAAAACACATTTATCCTAATTTCATATCTGCGGAGATTTTTTAAATTATTAAAAACCATTCAATATTACTTTATTTTTTAAGTTCTATCCGCTATTAATTTCAGATCTGCAGAGATTTGTTTTACCGTTTTACTCTCATTCACCCTAACCTAACTAGCAACACTACTCTATATATATAATCATAATCGAATATAACAGAGAACTCACTTCTCTTCCTTCCTCTTCCACCGGTCATGGGGCAGTCCTCTCATTTGGAATTCAATAGTCTATACAACCAACATAACAAACCTAAATAAATTCATCAATGTTTATCTCATTTCTAACCAAAAGATTACAAATCTATCCTCTAAAAAGGGATTTAGACGGGTTATAATTGATGCACAGGTTTGTATCTATCCTAACTTAACGGTCAACAGTAATCTATATCTCATTTCTCATTCCAAACTAAAATATTTGATATCTACTATAAATCTTCTAGAAAAAACAGAAAATAAAAATAAAATCAGCTGCTGTAGACGTAAAAACTCATATAAAAACAGGAAATTCATCAATGTTTATCTATTTTTTAACCAAAATATTACAAATCTATCGTCTAAAAAAGGATTTAAAATGTTTATTCATATCTATCTATCTATTTCTATTATTATTCTATTATCTCTCATAACTTAATACAGCGAAAGGAGCCACATAAACCATAATGTGTTTGATATTACAAATAAAATACAATTCCACATAAATAATCCAATATTAATAAGATAATTCAATTTAGCAGATAATGCGCATTCACATAAATAATCTCATTGCACAAAATTCCAATCCAAATTCGATTTCGACATTCCCATTGCACAAAACCCCCAATTTAAATCCCATTGTTATTCAACAACCACTGTTATTCCAATCCCATTGCACAAAACTCCAATCCAAATTCGATTTCAACATTCCCTCTACACAAAACCCCCAATTCGATTCCCATTGTTATTCGAATCCAAAATTCCAATCCCATTGCACAAAACCCCCAATTTGATTTCAACATTCCAATCCAAATAAATCAACCCTAGATCATTATTACTCCATCCGTCTCGCAATAAATGTTGTTTTAGCTTTATACACGCTTATTAATAAGACCTTTATTTCTTTTATTTTTATAAGCTAAAATAACTAAAAGTAGTAATTATTACCTGTAAAAGAGTAATCATTACCTATAAAGATAATAATTCTAGCTCAAACAACAAGTTTTTTTATACACTTATGCTACTCTAAAACAACATGTATTGCGAGACGGAGGGAGTATTTGTTAAACCAAACCGGTGAAAATTGAAATGAGATTATGGATAATCGATTGGGACTTGGGAGTTGGGAGTGGTACCTGAGAAAGGAGGCCGGACAGAAGACGGTGCGGCGACAACAGCAAGGAGGTCGAACAGAGGCGATGAGCCGGCGACGAAGATGGTCTGCTTATGCTCGGCAACAAACTCGACGACGACACTTCGACAGTCGCCTAGGCGACTTGAGCAGGGAGTGACGCCTGGGCTCGCCGGAGTCGCCGGTGACGACGGTAGAGAGCAAGCGGGGCAGCCGAGGTCCGGGCTAGACTGGAGGTTGACGGTGAGGTGATTGAGCAAATGGAGGCCGAAGGAGCGAGCAGTGGTGCTCTGAAGGAAGTTAGGACTTAGGAGCAGTAAATGAGTATTTGATTTTTAGGGTTTTTTCTCAAAACGATGTTGATTTAAATTTTTTTTACTAGCTAATTATTGCTAAGAGGGTAAATCCTTATTTATTGTGAAAAAATATTTTTAATCCATTATTTTACAATGTTTCATTATAAATAATTGATCTAAATGATATTTACTCCATTTATATACTTTATATTATAATAGTCTATATAATATGAATTGTTTTTTTTAAAGATGTCATTCTTAACTTTGTTAAGATAGAAAACAGCATTGAGTGCGGCGTCATATGATGATAAATTTAACAAAAGACTCGAAATTCATATCCAAAACACTAGATAATATATTCATATAGTTTGACAATAAACTTCACATAATATGAATTATTTAAAATAATTACATTATATTTTGATTATTTCAAATAATTACAGTATATTTAATGACAAATTGCTACATTCTTATGCCTTACAATACACTATTTTTATATTTTGTTATTAATATTATTAATTAAATATTATATAGGAAATATCTACAAATTTTGCTCATATTCTCACATCTCTAAATTTACTTATCACAAAAAAAAAACTACTAAGAATATATTAACATGGTAGATAACAACAAAATAATAAATAGCTATGTCGTTTTCATATTATTATAATGGTATAATACATCTAATAAATAATGTAAATAAGTTTTGGCAATATCTTCTATAAAATATAATATACTTTACAAATCACGTGCGTTACGCACGGGCTACGCTAGTTAGTACTAAATTGAAAGAATATTATACAAAAATTGATATCTTCCCCTTTAATATCATCTTTAAGTTAGTTTGAAGCAAATTTTCCCCCCCAATGTGAAACAAATACTAAATGGTTAGATTTAAAAGATATTATAACAATTTCTTTTAATTATGCTACACGTATATAAATTTATTTTGTAAAAATCATCTGCATAAATGTACAAGTACTTTTAAGTTTAATAAGGTTTCGCCGTCTGCCGACTTCGGTCGGCCTCTCGATGAGTCAGGCCTATCCGATTTTCGAATTTTTACCTAATAAAAAAAAAGTTTAATAAGGTTTGAAAATATCATGCAAGGCACATGTACTAAACTAGTGTAGTATATAGGTTGAATATGTGTAGTTTGTTGTTGTTATCGGTTACAAATTATTGTCATAATTTATAATGTGTGTGACTCAAATTAATGGATCAAGTGTGAAGTTTATCATAGGAGTGACAAGATATCGGAAAGACTATTGATAAGACCCCGAATACACTCTAACGAAAAAATAAAGTCATCAATTATATTTGTACCTTGAAGCTTCTTTATCAATTCAATTGTTGTAATGCTTCGTTCTTAAATCAACAATAATTTATACAAGGAACGAATCGATATATAGAAAAATTATTTAAAAATGACTCAATCAGCCTACCACTACTTAATCTCATTTGATAAAGCCTTGTTTGAGGCAACCTCCTCACTATGCCGAGGTTAACTATTTGGCTTGGTCAAAGATGTTGAGGTTCCCTCGTGAACTCAACACAACCCAAATCGCAAACAATCAACCAGTTGTCATGTATAGAGGTTAAAAGGGATTAGTATAAATACCTCATATCTTGTATTAGAGATAGAGTGGCTCAAAATGGACTCGACTCGACCCGACCCGAAAAGGTCGGGTCTCGGGTCACATTTTAAGAAATCCCGGGTCAACGGGCGGGTCGGGGTCTGACCCGTTGACCCGGTTTTTTTTTTTTTTTACTCTTACGGCTAGATGTAATCATGTACATATTATATTACTCCTTTTTCCTCTTTTTTGTTTTTCTTTCCTTTTGTTTTACAGTAGATAATTTATACTATGTAAGTATGTAACTAATTTACAGTAGCTTAGACTTCCTTCTTTTTTTTAACAGTAGCTTCGACTTCAAGAGATTAAGAATAGTACGTTTATATGTAATACGTAACTAATTTGGAGACTATGGAGTATATGTAATAACTAATATGTGGATGAAAAGTAAAAAAAAAAATCATTTTTATTTAATTTTAAATATTTTAATTTTTTAACAATTAACAAAATTTTAAAACTCGGTTTTTCGGGTTAACCCGTCACCCGACCTGGAAAACCCGGAATTACAAATTTCGGGTTCGGGTCGGGTGGCGGGTCACATTTTTTAAAATTCCGGGCCTTCGGGTTGACCCCCACCCGGAATATTCGGGTCGGGTTGACCCGGATGAGCCACCCTAATTAGAGAGGCGTCATGTATAGTGGTTAAAGGGGATTAATATAAATACCCCATATCTTGTATTAGAGAGGGCATCCAATGAATAATCAATCAACTCTTTACCCTTCATGTCTCCCTCTACCCTCTCTTATCCCTAAACTCTATCATCTTCCTTATCCCTTTCTTTCCCTTCAATTCACATCAATTCATATGAATCATGTCAGGGACATGACAAATTGGTATCTAGAGCAGGTTCCCGAATTCGAAATCATCTATCTCGAATTCGAAATTTCTTGATTTTTTTTTCCGATTTTTTGGCCTTGAGATTGGATCTGTTCTTGTGTGGGTGGCCATGGCGATCGAGGAGTGGTATCAACGACTCCGGGAGGAAAGCGAGCAGTTATGAGAGAAAACCAACGACAATGGGATGAGCGGTAGCGAAAATGGGAGGAACATTGACGGATCGAAAGACAAATCGCCCAGCAAGAACGGGATCAACGTTTTTACAGGACTATCAATGAACTCAGAGGGCAGATGGGTCTACCACCGATCAGTTGCCCTTGCGATTGTCGAGGACCTGTAGAGCAAGAAACGACACTAGAATTGAATGCAATGTCGAGTTCTCCAATCTTAGCACCAATGGAGCCGAATCCAGCATCTTCAACACCATATATTGTAATAGAGAGGTGTCATGTATAGAGGTTAAAGGGGATTAGTATAAATGCCCCATATCTTATATTAGAGAGGGCATCCAATGAATAATCAATCAACTCTTTACCCTTACTCTCTCCCTTGCCCTTTCTTATCCCTAAACTCTCTCTAACCCTAATCTCTTTCCCTTTCCCTATCAAATTCTCACAATCCATATTAGGGACATGACACTAGTTTCTTCCATTATAATTCTAATTTCAACTCGTCATTCCATACATATAACACACAAATCAACAACAATAATGAAAAATAAAACATATGCAAAATTATAAGTAAGGTAAACAAATAGCAGTGATACGTACGACCTGTTTTATTACGGTTTTTTTGATTTTTTGTTATATATTTGACAATTTTTTCTATGTCGTATTGAATTTCATATCTTACTTTATCAAAAAAAAAAAAACACTAATGTAGTCAAGTGGCGATATGCAATTTCTCTTTAAAGTTGTTAGATACGAGAAATAGAAGAGTGAAAGTATAAAAACTTTATATTTGGACTCGATCACTAATATCTCGATGGTAGATTTGCGCGCCAAACACAACCTTAGCTCAATGATCATGTGAATTTGTAAATAGAGAATGACGAGCCTTTGAATTAATAAACAGAGAACGACCATATACGGGGTTCGAACCAGAGACATTTGGATACTACCAGCAAGTTCTTTCCAGTGAGTCATTCCGGAATGGTTTACTGGAAATGACTATTGAACATTCTTCCTATTTTTTAGGCATTTTTACACGGGGCAGATATTTTCACCGCTAATTTTTACTATTTCCAACGCTAATCACCGCATAGGTATGCGGTGGTCTTAATCCACTTTTTCCCAGACCCACCGCATATACATGCGGTGGATCCGTTGACCGTATACAAACCCATTGCATGGGTATGCAGTGGGTTACGATGACCGTATACATGCGGTCAGTTTTTGGGCAATTGAAAACGGTTTGTAGAAGTGGTCCAAAACCATCGCCATAACTCACCGCATACCTATGCGGTGGGTAATGACGACGATTTTAACTGTTATAGTGACGGTTCAAACGCACCGTATACCCATGCAGTGGGTTATGGCGACGATTTTGAACTGTTATGGCGACGATTTTAAACCTATATACTCCTCGACCCACCGCAAAGTATAGCGGTGACTCACCGCCAGGGGCGGCCCTGGGGTGGGGCGGGCGTAGGCGGCCGCCCCACCCTTCGACCCACGTGCCCCTAGGTTGGAAAAAAATAAAAAATTATTTATATATATGGCAGTGTTGTAATAAGTAAAACTATGATGAATATATAATCAGTTAGTTTACTTTGCTTACTTGGTTAGTAGGAAGGAAAGAAAGTAGATTAAACCAAGGTTAGGAGTTCAATTCCCACTAACCTTTTTTTTTTTAAAAAAAGTTCACCTTTCCCAAATTAGCTTTTTTATTTTTTGTTTAACTTACACCACACTTTCTATATTTCTACCCCTTTTGTTTAACTTACATCCCATTTTCTATGTTTCTACCCCTTATTTAATTATCTTTCCACTTTCCGACTTCCCTAATATGAGTACAAATTATCTAGCTATAACTAATTAAACCCCATAAAATTGGTGAAATTAGTATCCTTTTAAATAAAAAATCGCCTCCCTAAAAAAAAGCTTTTTTTTTATTTGTTCAACTTGCATCCACTCTCTATGTTTCTACCCCTTATTTAATTATGTTTCCACTTCCTGAGCTCCCTATTACATATAAATTATCTAGCTATGAACTAATTAAACCCCATAAAATTGGTGAAATTAGGATTGGATTATGAGAATAAATTTTGTGAAATTTTCATTAGAGTTTGTGATTTTGAGAATAAATTTTGTGTTTAATTATTGTGTATGTGATTTTGAGAATGAAATTTATGTATTGAATTTGGGGTTTGTGAATTGAATTTGCGAAGCTTTATGCAATATTTGTATTTCCGTAACCTACATATTCAAATCACAATTTCTATCATGCCTTTGGGAACCAAAAGGTATTATAAAGTTGATGAGTTTACAATCTTAACTAATATGCAAAAGCCTTGAATTTAGCATGATTGAATTTCGATACGTTTAGACTCCTAAATATGACAAATGCCTGAATTTTCAATGAATGATGATAAACCATTATCATAGCAATCAAGCAAATGTAAGCAAATATAAGTCTACTTTTCTACATCCACTGCTAAGTTGAAAGTCGTATCTTAGGTAAAGGAGTTTATTTAAGGCCAATATCTCAGTAAACACTAGAAATTTCGCTCCACCTTTCGAAGGATCTTGCGGCCGCCACTGCTCAGCGCATAGGTATGCGGTGGGATCGTTGACTGTCATTAAACCCACCGCATACCTATGCGGTGATTAGCGGTGAAAATGGTAAAAATTAGCGGTGAATTTATCATGCCAAATTTTTAGGTACGTATTGCAAATTTACAAAAAAAATAAGGGTATACTTAGCTATTCTTCATTTGTTCACAAACTTGGGCGGTTATCTGAGCCGAATAGCTTGGCTCGAGCTCGGCTCGGGCTCGTTCGTGGAGGGAAAATGAGTCAAGCTTGAACATAATTTTAGGCTCGATTCCGAGCTCAAAAGCTCGATACAAGAAATTACTAAAATAGCCCTATGGTTATTACTTAGATAGAAGGAGTTAGGGTTTCTCAGGCTCGGGAGTCGGGAGTCGGGAGTTGGCGTCTGTCTCCAGTCTTCATACTCTTGCAACTGAGAAAGGAGAAAGCGTTCGCCCTCCACCCTTCCTCCCGTTCGCCCTCCTTCCGAGGTCGGCTCAGGCGCCGTCGGTGAACAGCAGCAGTAGTAGCGCGACGCCGGCGAACAGCAGCAGCAGCAGTCGGCCCTCCGCCCGTTCTGTTCAGCGCCGTTGCCTCCTTGGGCTGTCTTCTAGGTCACTCACAGGTGAATCTGAAATCCCGCACATCTTCTTGTCACTTCGTTCCTTAGTCACTTCCTTCCTCATCTGAAATTTGGATCTGAGATTCCTTAAATTTGGATCTGAAATTCTAAAATCTGATATTATAAAATTAGCGGTATTCCCGCCGTGTTCCCGCCGCTTCCTCGTGTCAGACACCTCTGGACAACAAAAATTGCGGTGTCCGTGCATCATAGTTGGTTAGTACATTCTTTGTTGCTAATGTGTTTTTGTTCTTTTTGTGAATCTTGAATTGATTAAATGGAATTGAATTAGTGTTTATCATTTTACGGTTTGCAGATGATTTTGTGTTAGTAATCTTCGCTTCTGTTTGTGGTTCAATTGTGGTAGCCGCCGGTTTCGTTTTAGATTGTTTAGAACCGCAGATTGCGCTTTGTGTGATAATCACAGTTCTTTCTTCTTTTTGAAATGTTTTCTCATGTTTGAGCATCACATGAAAATGGTTGATCCATCGTTTATCCATACTTATCTCGGCTCACAGTCTCACACAGTTCATTACTTATCCCGCGCAACATTATCTGTATTCAGTGTTATGTTTATTTGAGGTAGAAGATTCTCATGTTTCTCTTGTGTCTACATTTGTACAGAAGAGGAATAAAAGTTTAATTACGCGTAAGAAGGGGCCAAACATGCCGCTTTATGATTGTATGCTTCTCCTGAAGCCCCAGGTGTCAAAGGAGGCATTGTTGGATTTGGTTTCTCGTGTGGGAAGGCATGTATATGCTAGAAACGGTGTTGTCACTGAGTTCAAGTCATTTGGAAGTGTTCAATTGGGTTATGGCATCAAGAAGCTTGATGGCCGATTTTACCAGGTAACTCTTTGCTTGTTTTCGTTTTCCAATCTTCAATATCATTGCGCCTTTATAAGTGGGATTCTGTGAATTTTTCATGCTTGAAAATAATACAAAATGTGTCGTTAATCCTGTTTTCCACCTGTTGAGATTTAGGTGGTTGTAATTAGTCAGCAGTTTACATAAGTTCTCTTTGGATATAGCTCCTGTTATTTATAATTGAAGCAAAGCTGTGTCATAGGCTCTGATTCTTGATTGCTGGATATAACGGCAGATATTTATGGCGTCCCTAGTTAGACTGAGTTTTGCCAGCAGTCCCCGCACTTTGGTTTGATAATCATGTTCTGACTGTCAGTAGTCTTAGCAAGCCCTAACCACTAACTAACATGGGGGGCACTGGCCTTTTCTGGTATCAGTTACTTGTTTGATAATTATCTTCCTGTCTACTAAGGCGGTTATATATGACTAACCAAGAAGGTTATATATGACCAAAGACCCTATATAATTATCTTCCTGTCTGCAATTGATTTTTCAGCTTGAGTACATGTTCATCCAGTAAGCATTGAAACATAACTTTTTAACGCGTATGTTAGATATGAAGGTGTCACTATATCAGGAATCAGGATGAATAATCTGAAATGGAATTTCTAAATGTAAAATGAGAGAAATGCCAGATTACTGAAAACTTTAAAGGACTTGATTGAAGTCGCTTAGATTCGATGTCTATACTTATCCTTCTGCTTTCTCTACCAAGAATGACACATGTATCTTTGCAGAACTGACTTGGTTTGTTTTTATGGAATGAATGACTCAGGGGAAACTAATGCAGATGACGATGATGGCTACGCCCAACATCAACAAAGAGTTGCACTACTTGAACAAGGAGGACCGTCTACTTAGGTGGATTTTGGTGAAGCACCGCAATGTGAAGTTTGACAGTTTTGGTACTGAAGCAGCGGATGCATTTGCTGATTCGAAAAAATTCCGTTCCAGCGTTGATGAGGATGTAGATGATGATTACGTCGGAGAGCCTGATGACGATGAATATGAAATTGAGAGTAGAGAAGGGGACAACAACTAAGATTTTTGATGTTTTTAGATCAATCTTCATCAGCGACGTGATCTAGAGTGCCGCTTTACATGTTAGCTTTCTTTTGTGATTGTTGCCCTTTCGCTACAAACGAGAGCTGAGGTTGCCCAGCACAAATAATTGAGGTGATTTGGATTAAGCAATTTGTAGTTGTAGCATCAAAGATCGAGTGTGCTTTCAGTTATCCCTAATTGGTTTTTCTTCATAGTATAGTTATCCCTAATGACTTTCTTATGCGCATTCTTCTTATGCGCATTCTTCTCGCCGTTTTCTTTCTTTTATTTTCTGATTTACGGTTTGTTGGAGGTGTGTTATCATTTTTCCTTGTTGTGTTGTTATTTTGGGTCACTAGGAAACACCCTTTCGACTTAGTCGGGGTAAGAGTGCGTACAATTCGACCCCCCAGACCCTGCTTTGAACGTGACATACTGGGAGGTCCAGTTTTCATATCCACTCATAATCCCGAGGTTCATCCGCCGTCACATTCATGAGGAATTTGTAGGCTGCGGATGTGGTGAACCATCCAATCTTGTCCGGCCACCAATAAAGTCTATCTTCAAGCGGTGTCGCAGGCAATTGGACCGACAGTATTTCGTTGACCATTTCTTTGGGTAGAACCCTATTAAGTTTTTCCACCCACCATTGCCTATTTATGATATACTCACTCACCGGTTCATTTTTGTCAAATTGAGTCGGGCAATCAGGCCGGCTGCAAAGAGCATTCTGGGATACTCAATTGTCAGTCTAAAATTTGACCGATCTCCCATTTCCAACTGACCAGATAAGGCCTTTTTTGAATTGTTGGAGTAGACTTCTTAGTTTTGCCCATTGCCAGGACAAGTTTCCGGATTTCTCATACTCAAGGATGTGTGTCTCCTTTAGGTATTTGTATGTGATTATCTGGACCCATGTGTTGTTTGGTTCAGCTAATATCTTCCATAGAAGTTTTAGTTGCAATGCCTCATTCATTTCTTTTGCTTTTCTAATACCCAATCCGCCCGATTTCTTTGATTTGCATATTTTATTCCACTCAATTAGCGGTCTGTGTTGTGCATCCTTGTTCCAGAGGAAATTCCTATTGATTGTATCCAGTTCCTTATGCATTGTAGTAAGGAGCATGAAGTTTTGCATTATATAGAGCGGTTTTGTTGATAGGTTTGAACCAACGAGGGTTGCTCGGCCTTGTTGAGATAAAGAGTCTGCTCTCCATTTGCTCAGTTGTTCTTTTGTTTTTGTGATGACATCCTAACGCGTCCTTGTTAACTATACCATTAATAATGGGGCATCCCAGGTATTTTTCTACAGAATGGGAGTGGGTGATACCTAGCGTTCTGCCAATTTCCGAAATTCTACTACGAGTTATCCCGACTGAGGCTTGGAATGCTGATTTATGGTAGTTCACTTTTTGCCCGGATATTTGGCAGTAATCATCCAGGATCTTTTTCACTTTGTGACAAGCTTTAGTGTTGCCTTTGAGGAAGATTAAAATATCATCAGCAAAGGGCAGAAAGGGGATACAAGGGCCAGAAGGACCAAACCTGAACCCGAGGGTCTTATCAGCAGCCAAGGACTCAGCCGCAAGGGATCGGGCTAAGACCTCAGCCCCAAGAATAAAGAAAAACGGTGATAGGGGATCACCTTGTCTTAGTCCTCTAGTTGGGGTAAACAGTTCCGTAGGTCCATTGTTAACAAGCATAGAGAACGAAACTACCGTGATACATTCCTTGATCCAGTTTACGAATCTTGGGTGAAAGCCAAATTTGGTCATGACAGATTCCGTGAATTCCCAATCAACACGATCTTAAGCCTTTTCCATGTCAAATTTAAGTGCCAGCCAGCCAACCTTCCCCTTTCTGGTTTTGAAAGAGTGAAATATTTCATGAGCTATAAGTACATTATCCTGAATTGCTCTGTCCGAAACGAAAGCACCTTGTAGTGGGTTTATTAGTTTTCCCATCACTTGCTTCAACCGTTCGGTTAAGATTTTTGATATAATTTTGTAAATTGTTGAGCACAAGCTAATGGGTCTGTAGTGAGCCGATGTACTTAGGTTTTCCGTTTTCGGTAGTAATGTAATGAAGGTATGATTTATTTGTTTAAGTATCATTCCAGACACGAAAAAACTCTTAACTGCTTTAATGACCGAAGGGCCAACCACATCCCATGATGTTGTATAGAATTCAGCAGTCATGCCGTTAGGGCCTGGGCTTTGTTCCTTCCCAGACAGAACATTGCGTTCTTTATTTCCCCGTTAGATGGTATAGCTATGAGTTTTGTGTTTTCCTCCTCTGTGATATCTTGGGAGATTAGGGTAAGAAATTTATTCAATTTTACTCTGTTGATTGGTTGTTTTGTAAATCCTCTCTGGAAATCACTCCTGATTTCATTGTTGATGTTATTCTCTCCTGTTATCTGAGTGCCTTCAACAATGATTATGCTTCGGATGAACTTCCTGTTTCTTTTGCCAGAGGCGATTCTATGAAAGTATCCTGTGTTGGAATTTGATAGTTTAATATGTTTGGATTTAGCTCGTTGGTTCCAGTATGACTTTTGAAAAAGTAGTAGTTTTTCCTTCTTTTTGATCAGGGTCGATTCTTGTTTTGTAAATTGGATTTTGGGTTGTTTGATCTATCTTGTTGTATTTGTAGCAGCCTCTCTTCGACTTTTTCCAGTTGCCTAAAAATGTTTCCAAACGTGCTTTTATTCCAGCTTTTAGCTTTGTCTTTTAGTAATTTTGTTTTCCGGACCAGCTGATACATTGTTGACCCATGACATTTGTATCTCCATGCTTGTTTGATAATGTTTGTGAAATCCTGCCGCTGTAGCCACACATTTTCAAATTTGAATGGTGGGGGTTTGAATGTTTGGCTAATGC
This sequence comes from Persicaria tinctoria, assembly GCA_037127255.1. Lineage (NCBI taxonomy): Eukaryota > Viridiplantae > Streptophyta > Magnoliopsida > Caryophyllales > Polygonaceae > Persicaria > Persicaria tinctoria. Next base: position 6,046,506 of record JBANSL010000016.1, on the reverse strand, counting down.
TTAGTTCAATGGTGATTGGGCAATGGTCCGAGGATGCGAAAGCACCATTCTTAGTGCATATGGCAGGGCACTGGTGTATTATGTCATGCTAAACTCTGTCAATTTTTTCCTTTATTTTCCCATTTTCTTCTTGTTTCTTCCTCCAGGTGAAAGGATTTCCCCATTCTGGGATATCCACGAGGGAGCATTGATTTTTGAGTTCTGTGAGTCTAGAAAATATGCACGGATGGGTCGGCGCTCCACCTTCTTTATCAGCAAAACTCCCGATTTCATTAAAGTCACCTATGACGATACAAGGGATTGTTGCTCGTTTTATCTCATCTATTACTGGGGTCTAGAATCCCGGTTTTTGTTGCTCCTGTGGGGGAGCGTATATGAACCAAATTAGGCATGCGAAATTGTCGATGATGTTGGTATACTTGATTACTATTGCTCTTGGCATTTGTGCGATTACTTCAATGGTTTCATTGAGAATACTGCTTTCCTTCCAACGGAGTCCCAACCCGCCAGATTTCCCAACATCCGGAGACCAAATGGCTTTATCGAATCCCGTCCCCTTCCATACAGACGGTGCAAGGATGTTTTCAGTTTTTGTCTCTGCAAATGCTTGTAAGTGTATGTGTTCAGATTTGCACCACGTGCTGATTTCAACCCATAACGTAGGTCGTCCAATCCCTCTGCAGTTCCAGAAGCTAACTTTCATTAAAATTTGTTTTATGGGAGAATGAGAAAGGTCCTCGTACCTCGCCGCCAGATTGGTTCAGGATACTTGTTTTGTTAAGGTACTTGTGCTCCGTCCTTGTTTCCTTTTATATGAGCTGAACCAAACCCAAGCCTTTAGTGAGGCTTCTGTGGATTGGCATTTTGGTGTGTTGGAGGCTGCAGTATCGCGTATCAACACATGCAGATTTCAAACCCACAATGGGAGAGAAGACCGGAGTGAATCGCTTCGGTATGGGGTAACTTGTGGAGGGCTGCGTGACAGAGGTGCTAGGCTCCATAGCCGAACAAAGAGGACTATAAGAGCCTCGGTACAAGGGTCCCCACCAGCACTGGTTCAATGTGACAGTAGGCGTGACCAAGGGTTCGTTCTAGATGACAGTCGTTGTGGGCTTGTTATTGATAGAGATTCAGCTTAATCGGTTGGAGATTTAGCGCACATCAATCAAATCACAATTCAAAGGGATGTAATATAAATATGCATCTATTAACATTTGATAGTTTCGACCCTTACATAGCAATGAGTTCTAGACATTCGACTCCGACCCTAACTTACTTCTTAAACGACTACCAATATCATACAAACCGAGGTTTCTGATCCGGGAAAATAAAGCCATACAGCAAGCAAAGCCAAAAAAACTACCCGAGGTATTCACAATACAAAAGATGACAAGGACATCTATTTTAATATATAGGTTCATAAAAGCTTCATAATATATAGTTATAGTTGTTTTAGACCGTCGTGCCTTGTTCCGCCAACTTCCAAGTTTGTCACTCATCAGTCCGCGACTTCTTTCCACCTCCTTCCTTCATATAGGAAGAGGTCATATCATTGTCTCCCATGCCATTTTTTCGCTTTCCTGATTCAGACGTTGAGGTGGTGGTCATCCTGAGTTTCTCCAGCCGCTGGACAAAGGATCCCGAAGGGGTCGAGGGAGCAGCAGTAGCTTTCATAGGCTCAGCGCACATAACCGGGTCATACAGGTCGGCCAAGTGAAACTCCACCCCTGTAGGGACCCCATTTAAAACATCTTCAAATGTTTTATGGCAAAAGAAATCCATGGGTTCGTCCAGGTCTTCGACACACAACACATTCTCAAAATCAAAGGAGCCTTCATCATCAGGCTTTAGGATAAATGGCAAGGGAGGCAACTCGGCCTGCAGTCCCTTTGGATCATCACGAGGAAGGGTCACCGGAGCATCTTCAATAATCGGCATCGGCTCGGTCTCGAGTGGCTTTGGATCAATTGGCGCCTCCCCACCCACATGAGAGGAGATGCTAGAGGTTCTGCCGGATACCTTGGACGAGGAGGAATCCGATTTGTATGTCAAATTGATTCCAATGTTCTTAAGGAGCTCAGACTTGGGATTGCCCACCCGAGAGGATGGACCATCCGCTTTGCCTTTGGAGGCAACTTTGATTCACTCACGATCGTCATTATCACTAATCAGATCCTCCTTCCTCAGCTCTTTCATTTTTGGCTTTGGGAGGATCACATTGATCGGGTTGTGTGCCGGTTGACGATGAGGGCAATCCGAGAAGAAGTGCTCAAGCGAGCCACAGCTCCCGCAACTCTCCGGGAACTCTTCGAACCATACATGATATTCTCTTAAGTTGTCATTTTCATCCAGTACAAACACTTTCTTGCCCGGAATCAGTGTGATGGCAACATTAATACAGATACGGGGGTAACGAACTCGCACTCCTTTGGTTGTGAAAGCATCAAGTTTCAGGATAGTGCCGAGTCCGTTCTCCTCAATTATCGTGGCTAAAACTTCCTTGCTTATGTACTCTGACAGGAGTCCAGGGATCCTAATCCACATATCCAGAGTGGATATGGATTCGGAGGCCGGGTTAAAGCCTTGTTTCCAAGGTTTGAGCAAAAGCAGTTGCCCCAGAATATGAAACGGACGTCCGTTCCATACCCGGTCCCTGTCCTCAGGAAGTATGAATTTCATTTCAAACCAATTGCGGGATAGAGGGGTTACTTGGAATCCTCACTCCACAAATTTCCAATTAAACCTGATCTTTTTCCTGATTTCCTTCAATTCCACTGGTTCGTCGATGATTGTGGCATACATGGTTGTTTTCTGTAGCTTGATGATGTTTTCTTTAACTACTGACAACCGAGACCGGAGCCTGGCCACATCAAGAGTCGGTTTCTTTTTTTCCTTTAGAAGGGTCATGGATTGGGTTTGCACCCTTAACCTTTGGGTATGGTTTTGTAATGGCCATGCTCACAAACAGAGAAGAATTTTTGTCAGAAAGTTGAATTAGAACATTGGAAGAAGAGAAATAGAGAGAAAGAGAGTGTGAGGATGAATGGTAACAACCGGCTTCCAATCCCCAGTATTTATAGGCAAACCGAAACCAATCGCGGGCAGGTCCAGCGGAAAGGTGCCCCCTGAGACCCGAATCTCCAAGTCCTTGCGCCGAGGCTTGCACAACAAGGAGAAATTCTTCCCCTCCAGAACATCAATCAACTTGAATGTCCCGCTGTTCCTTGATTCGATCGGTTGTAAAGGAGGTAAGAGCCAAGAGAACTCCCACCACCACCAAACTCTAAAATTCGTACACCAAATCCGTCTGGAGTCGCATCCATCATTGGCCGAATTGAATGCTCCATTGTTGCACAGTGAGAGAGCTCTCTTCGAGCTAACGGGATTTGGGTTAATTCGGCAATAAACAAGGCCGATTTTGGTGGTTAGGGTATTAATTCTTTGAGATTTTGGTTGAGATTATACCCGATTAACAGAGGTACTCGATTGCAGGGCAGATTGGAGTTGATTTTCATAGATTTGGGGCTTAGGGTTCTTACGAATGAACAGGGACGGGGAGGGGTTTCGGTTTCTATTCTCTCTCATTCTCATTACATCACACAACCCTTTAATCATCATCTTTAAGTTAGTTTGAAGCAAATTTTTTTCCCCAATTTGGAAAAAAAATACTAAATGGTTAGATTTAAAAGATATTATAACAATTTCTTTTAATTATGTTACACATATATAAATTTATTTTGTAAAAATCATCTGCATAAATGTACAAGTACTTTTAAGTTTAATAAGGTTTGAAAATATCATGCAAGGCACATGCACTAAACTAGTGTAGTATACATAGGTTGAATATGTGTAGTTTGTTGTTGTTACCGGTTACAAATTATTGTCATAATTTATAATGTGTGTGACTCAAATTAACGGATCAAGTGTGAAGTTTATCATAGGAGTGACAAGATATCGGAAAGACTATTAATAAGACCCCGAATACACTCTAACGAAAAAATAAACTATTTGTTGAAGCTTCTTTATCAATTCAATTGTTGTAATGCTCCGTTCTTAAATCAACAATAATTTATACAAGGAACGAATCGATATATATAAAAAAAATTAAACATGACTCAATCTGCGGTAAGTTAATCTCATTTGATAAAGCCTTGCTTGAGGCAACCTCCTCGCCTCGAATGAGGTTGCTGAGGTTAACTATTTGGCTTGGTCAAAGATGTTGAGGTTCCCTTGTGAACTCAACACAACCCAAATCGCAAACAATCAACCAGTTCCATCCATTCTAATTTCAAGTTCAACTCGTCATTCCATACATATAACACACAAATCAACAACAATAACGAAAAAAAAAAAACATATGCAAAATTATAAGTAAGGTAAACAAATAGTAGTGATACGTGCGACCTGTTTTATTGCGATTTTTTGATTTTTTGTTGTATATTTGACAATTTTTTCTATGTCGTATCGAATTTCAGGTCTACTTTATCAAAAAAAAAAAACACTGATATAGTCAAGTCGCGATATGCAATTTCTCTTTAAAGTTGTTAGCTACGAGAAATTGATCACTAATATCTCGATGGCAGATTTGCCTGCCAAACACAGCCTTAGCTCAATGACGAGCCTTTGAATTTGTAAATAGAGAATGATGATCCTTTGAATTTGTAAATAGAGAATGATGATCCTTTGAATTTGTAAATAGAGAGCGACCATATCCGGAGTTCGAACTGGAGACCTTTGGATACTACCCGCGAGTCATTTCCAGTGAGTCATTTCGAAATGGTTTATTGAAAAGGACTATTGAGTATTCTTCATATTTTTTAAGCATTTCTGCAAATTTTTTAAGTATGTATTGCAAATTTACAAAAAATAAGGGTATACTTCGCTATTCTTCCCGTGTTTACAAACTCTCGCACACGAGTAGGGCTGTTATCTCAGCCGAAAACTTTTGAGCTCGGCTCGAGTAAATACCCCTATGGTTATTAGATAGAAGGAGTTAGGGTTTCTCTGGCTTGGGAGTCGGGAGTTGGCGTCTGTCTTCCGTCTTCATACTCTTGCAACTGAGAAACTGAGAAAGGAGAAAGCGTTGGCCCTCCACCCTTCCTCCCGTTCGCCCTCCTTCCGAGCTCGGCTCAGGCGCCGCCGGTGAACAACAGCAGTAGTAGCGCGACGCCGGCGAACAGCAGCAGCAGTAGTCGGCCCTCCGCCCGTTCTGTTCAGCGCCGTTGCCTCATTGGGCTGTCTTCTAGGTCACTCACAGGTAAATCTGAAATCCCACACATCTTCTTGTCACTTCGTTCCTTATTCACTTCCTTCCTCATCTGAAATTTGGATCTGAGGATTCCTGAAATTTGGATCTGAGATTCTAAAATCTGATATTATAAAATTAGCGGTATGTTACCTATTCACTTCGTTCCTTATTGACTTGTTTCGATTCTACGCTGAAAAATTAGCGGTATGTACAGGCGTTTGAAGAGGACTTGTAATTCGTTGCTAATTTGAAATGCTATACTAAGTCTGAATGCCAATTTGAAATGCTATACTGTTAACAAATTGTCAATGAATTTAACAAATTCAAGTGAATTCTCTTGTTAAATTAAAATATTCACTTTCCTGCACACAATCAATTGATAAATCAAGTGGCTACTAAATTTAAGAGATTTATTTTCAGCAAAATGCCAAAATATAACCGAGCTCAAACGAGCCGAACGAGCCCAGATGACGAGCTTGAACGAGCTCAGGCTCGTTCGTTCGGCTTGTTCGAGCCTTCACAAGCCGAGCTCGAGTTTATCCCTAGGCTCGCGAGCCGAGCTTGAACACTAAAAAAGGCTCGAGTAATTTTTGGGCTCGAGCTCGTTACCCGATGAGCCAAGCTTGAACATGTCAAGTTTGGCTCGTTCGGCTCGTATATCACCCCTACACACGAGTGTCTTTGGGATTTTGGGACTGGGAGGACCAAAACCCTACTCCGCTACTCGAGCCATTTTTTCCCACCACCGCGCCATCACCATTCCATTCCCCTTTCTCCCAATCGATCTCTCTCGCCTCCATCGCCCTTCATCGCATTATCGTCTAGTGTGACTGTTTCCAAGTCGTGTTCCCGCCGCTTCCTCATGTCGGACACCTCTGGACAACAAAAATTGCGGTGTCCGTGCATCATAGTTGGTTAGTACATTCTTTGTTGCTAATGTGTTTTGTTCTTTTTGTGAAATCTTGAATTGATTAAATGGAATTGAATTTTGAAGGCTTGTATTAGGGTTTATTTCACACGAGTCAACTTGATGCCTTAATTTTAGGCTTGTATTAGGGTTTATCATTTTACGGTTTGCAGATGATTTTGTGTTAGTAATCTTCGTTTCTGTTTGTGGTTCAATTGTGGTAGCCCCCGGTAGCCGCCGGTTTCGTTTTAGATTGTTTAGAGCCGCAGATTGCGCTTTGTGTCATTGCCAATCACAGTTCTTTCTTCTTTTTGAAATGTTTTCTCATGTTTGAGCATCACATGAAAATGGTTGATCCATCGTTTATCCATACTTATCTCGGCTCACACAGTTCATTACTTATCTCGCGCAACATCATCTGTATTCAGTGTTATGTTTATTTGAGGTAGAAGATTCTCATGTTTCTCTTGTGTTTACATTTGTACAGAAGAGGAATAAAAGTGTAATTACGCGTAAGAAGGGGCCAAACATGCCGCTTTATGATTGTATGCTTCTCCTGAAGCCCCAGGTGTCACATACGGCATTGTTGGATTTGGTTTCTCGTGTGGGAAGGCATGTATATGCTAGAAACGGTGTTGTCACTGAGTTCAAGTCATTTGGAAGTGTTCAATTGGGTTATGGCATCAAGAAGCTCGATGGCCGATTTTACCAGGTATCTCTTTGCTTGTTTTCGTTTTCCAATCTTCAATATCATTGCGCCTTTATAAGTGGGATTCTGTGAATTTTTCATGCTTGAAAATAATACAAAATGTGTCGTTTATCCCTTTTTCTACCTGTTGAGTTTTAGGTGGTTGTAATTAGTCAGCAGTTTACATAAGTTCTCTTTGGATATAGCTCCTGTTATTTATAATTGAAGCAAAGCTGTGTCATAGGCTCTGATTCTTGATTGCTGGAAATAACAGCAGATATTTATGGCGTCCCTAGTTAGACTGAATTTTGCCAGCAGTCCCCGCACTTTGGTTTCATAATCATGTTCTGACTGTCAGTAATCTTAGCAAGCCCTAACCACTAACTAACATGGGGGGCACCGGCCTTTTCTGGTATCAGTTACTTGTTTGATAATTATCTTCCTGTCTACGAAGGCGGTTATATATGACTAACCAAGAAGGTTATATGTGACCAAAGACCCTATATAATTATCTTCCTGTCTGCAATTGATTTTTCAGCTTGAGTCCATGTTCATCCAGTAAGCATTGAAAACATAACTTTTTAACGCCTATGTTATATAGGAAGGTGTCACTATATCAGGAATCAGGATGAATGATCTGAAATGGAATTTCTAAATGTAAAATAAGAGAAATGCCAGATTACTGAAAACTTTAAAGGATTTGATTGAAGTTGCTTCGATTCGATGTCTATACTTGTCCTTCTGCTTTCTCTACCAAGAATGACACATGTATCTTTGCGGAACTGACTTGGTTTGTTTTTATGGAATGGATGACTCAGGGGATACTAATGCAGATGACGATGATGGCTACGCCCAACATCAACAAAGAGTTGCACTACTTGAACAAGGAGGACCGTCTACTTAGGTGGATTTTGGTGAAACACCGCGATGTGAAGTTTGACAGTTTTGGTACTGAAGCAGCGGATGCATTTGCTGATTCGAAAAAATTCCATTCGAGCGTCGATGAGGATGTAGATGATGATTATGTTGGAGAGCCTGATGACGATGAATATGAAATTGAGAGTAGAGAAGGGGACAACAACTAAGATTTTTGATGTTTTTAGATCAATCTTCATCAGCGTTGTGATCGCCGCTTTACATGTTAGCTTTCTTTTGTGATTGTCGCCCTTTCGCTACAAACGAGAGCTGAGGTTGCCCAGCACAAATAATTCAGGTGATTTGGATTAAGCAATTTGTAGTTGTAGCATCAAAGATCGGGTGTGCTTTCAGTTAAAGATTCGGTGGCCAAAAACACATTGGATTTCGGATGAAATGAAACCTCAGATCAAATGAAGAAAGAGTAACCATCCCTGTATATGTTGATGAACTTCATTTGTTGCCCAATATATTTTCCCTTTTTACCCTTTCAAAAACAACCTTTTCATTTCATAAAGTATATTAGCAACATCAACATTGAAGGACAAGATGTTAACGGGAGAAAATAATGCTTTTGAAACTTTTTGAGTAGATGCAAATAAGTACTACATTATGTCATTCTCAATCTCTTTACCTTTACATTTCTGTTTTAACTTAGTAAAGATCAAATGAGCATATCTATGTATTTGTTGAGGCCGGCGTAGATGCGAGGCTAACACCTAAACTACCCTGCTTCTCATTATCGGACCCAAAATAGTAAGCCGTGATCAAGCTGACATCCTCCAACCCAACACCGACATACAATGGATTGTTGATGGGGCTCCTAACTGAATCATCATGGTCTTCTTGAACATCACCCACAGCTGCACCATTGAAGATCCTTAGGTTTGGTGCAGTCTTACACTTGCCCATACATTTGCACTCTACAACCGAGCCTCCGACTCCAAGCACCTTTTGAAACTCATCCACCAGCATTTGAGCTCCCATTTTCTTGCATTTTCCTCCCATACAGATCTCTACCCTCTTCAATTGCACACTTGTATCTGCTGCATTAGTGCAATTTTGTTCATTATGCACTGTCAGCCCCACAGGCCCAACTTGCTCGATTGCTTCCGGTACAGCTAGGGACAAGGGTTGCTGCGGCGTTGCAATGGAGATCGGTGAAGCTTCTGTGATTGTTTCATGGGGTTCAGCAGCTCCCACCTTACTACGGAGGATAGACATATTGACAACTTGATCATTATCGCATTCGCTGTCACTTGATTCGGAAGATGATGATGATGACGATCCAGAGCCCTCCATGACAGTCGGTTTGCATTCCTTCTTTCTCTCCTTGAGCTTCTTCTCTTGTGCTCTCAGATGTTCAAGGTGCGATTGTAAGACCAGTGCTGCCTCCTAACATGATCACGCCATTATTAAAGGTCGAAAATTTCAGTAATTTCTTCGTTTATACACCAAAACCAAACAGCTGATAAAAAAAGGTTTGGTACAGAATTCAGATAAGAAATCAGCAAAACAAACTACAGTGTAATTTCTAAATAATCAGAACATATTCAATCCCAATCAAATAGTTTCCAAATTCCAAATATCAAATCAAGCAATTGAGAGCATGTAACCATTGAATCAGAACCTAATTTTGAAATAGCAAACGATCGACGTACCGAGATGCCGTTATCCATGGTTTCATCAGTTTCCAAACCAAACCCTAATTTGGAAAAAAGAGACAAATTCTTAGCCAAATCCTTGATCAGCTTTTCCCTCTTCTTCTCCGAAACGCCATTCCAACCAAGCTTCTCCCTTTCCTCGAAACAAACAGGGGCGGGAGAGCGATTATAATACTCCGAATGCTCTTTGTCATCAAACGCGGAAAATTTACAGACAACTCTTCCGCGCGTCGATCTGGAACGGAATCTCGATTCACACGGAATCCTGCTTAGCCCCCCGACAGAAACGCGGTGGCGCTGATCAATCCCGGCACCACCTGAGTAGAAGCACGGTCGTGACTTCAGAGCGACGCCGTTGAAGACCTCCATGGCCATCTCGATCTCGTTCCGATCTCTTATGGAAAATAAAACCTTGATCGGGATTCGGAATCAATCAGCAGTGTTCCGCTCCTTTTGGAATAAGTGATTTGGGATTGACAGATTTTATTTCTTTGTATTTTTTAATTCTTGGGGATTGAGAGATTTGTATGAGGACGGAGGAGGAAGATGACTTTCCGGTGGTGACGTGGATGACTTTGATTGGAAGAAGATGACGTGGCAGATGGCGTCTGTTGGGTTGCGACTGTTTGGTGTTCGGCACGTGCTAGCTACTACCGCCAGAAAACGGACGTTCAAGATTTCCGCCGACGTGGTTGACACGCTGGCTGGACTTTTACAGTTTTACTTTTACCCCGGGTTAAGCTATCAACCGACATCAGAATGTCTATTGATTGATAAGTTCCGATAGTAAAAAAGAAAACATATTGATATTCATATATCTATTAAATTCATTGAACCTTAATTCCAAGTAAATGTTATTTAAATGTATCAAGAAGCGACTCGATCTGATTACTAAATTCTTTTGATAATGTAATATATTTTTCAAATGGTTTTTGATTACTTCAAGATGGTATTAGGTTACAATATTCGTTAAAACTAAGGTCAAGAATATTTATCGATCTAATGTAGTAACCTCGGCAAAATTTGTCAAGCATATACAATTGACACGTTTTTTTTTCTAGCCGTTTCTTCATACATTTAAATGAGTTTATTATATATTTGGTTGAGATTAAGTTTCAACAAATTCAATAGGTATATAAATGTCAATAGGTTTTTTTTTTTTTTTTGCTTTCAGCTTAATTCATAAATATTTTCGAAAATAGACAATGACTTGTCATACAACTTGGTGGTAACAAACTTGCCAATAGCCATTATGAAGTCTTGTCAGTGGCCTCACTCATCAATCAATAGTAAAATATACCAAATCTATCTTAAAATATAAGTCGTTTAATTTTTTCACACGTTTTTTTTTTTTTTGATTAGGTAACAATTCGACGCACCGGACAGACCTGGTGGGTCGATAGGCCGAATAAATCGGCGACGGAAAACCGTCAAACATAGTAAGACATAAAAACTATAACAAGGCAAAATCACCAAAGTACAAGGGTGCAATAAAAGGCGCAGACTAGCAAAACTGATGAAGAACCGGTGCAGTGAGTGGCAACTCATCCGTCAGTTGGTAGAGGCGACGCAGGGAATCCCTGGGGAACTTGTGGAAACCTCAGATTTGGACTCTGTCAACAAGCCTTCAGGTTTCGATCACGTCTACGACCTCTCGCGCGTCGACAAATAAGAAGATACACTGCTACAAAACCAGCTAGACCGCAGACCCAACACCACACCAGCAAGCACCTCGACAACAAGCCAGAAACTACGGATTCACATTGGGTTTTTTCTCACCAAATTCCCTTTTCTTTTTCCTTTTTTTTTTCCTCGGGCTGCCGCGGGCCCAAGGAAAAGCCTTGGGCCCGAAGCCAAAATATGGGCCCAGACCCACAGCCCCGGGCCAAATTCGGGCCTAAGAAAAGAACTTGGGGCCCAAGGCTCATGGGAGCTGCACTCCAGGCATGATCGGGAAAGCGAACGGGAGACCAGAGGCGTGCAACCGCCGGCGACACAGGCATAAACCAACAACCACTGGTACGGCGGAATCGGGCAAGCAGGATCGGAGCCGAACCAATCGATCTACAAGAGCCCCAATCCAATTTCTCAAGGGAGGGTAGACAAAGACTCATACCAACCCACGATCGGAAAACCCAGTCCGGACGAACGAGGGAAAGCGATCGCAGGTGAGCCGAGACGGGTGGAAGAAGGATACGAACCAGGACGGCGCCGCCGGACACGCACCGCGCACGCTAGCGCCTGAGTCGCAGGATCGGAGTCGAACCAGACTGACGGAGACAGGATGACCGGCGAAACCGAGGAAGCCGGCCACCCACACCAAAGCATGGAGATTTCGAAGGGATACGATCTGATGGATAGTGATAGGAGAACAAATTAGGCTAGAAATTTGGATAGAAAGAAAGATTTGATAGAGGAGGTTAATCAATTGAGATTTGGAAGAGGATTTTTGCTCAATTGGGGGTTACACAAATGGGAGTTTCTCTCTCCAGAAGAGAGAGAAACTCTTTCCCATAAATTGTTGGTTCACACATTTTTTTAAGAACTAAAACTTTATAAAATATTAATATATATTTTTTTTTAAAAAAATATTATACCGTTAACAACATGTGACATGTTTTGTGAGTTGAAAAAAAAGCAACAAACCATAATTACTATCTTTTTTAGAGGAGAGAGGGCCAGAGGAGTCAAGGTAAGGTTTGAGATAACGCCTTTATGAATAAGAGCTATAGTTAAGCGATAAAAGAAGCACAATCCAACCATATGGGGGCCATAGATGGCCCTGGCCCCCACAAAAAAAAATAATTAGGGAAGATGTTTTAATCGATATATAAATAATTATAATATGTTAATGTTAGGATAAGAAGATGGGTTGATCGTTATACTCCGTAGCATTAATGGTTGAATTAAAGTAATCTTTTTTTAGTGGTTTTCAATCAAGTTTAAAATTGTCGTCTGAATTGCAAGTATATATATAAAATAAAAGTTCTGTTTTTAAGTATAAAATAAAAGTTATGTGTAGAATTAAATTACACTGATTATTGATTAGGTAGAGGGATTTAATTAAAGGTAATGTAAATTTTTAAATTGTAAATTCAATTGATTTGATTAGTCGATTAGGCGTGAGGATAAGTCTTTCTACTTAAATGGGTTCCAAATTCTAAACAATTTTTTTTTCTTGTAGCAATGTTCGGCTCCCTCATTGTTGAGTTTGAGGTTCCGCCACTACATCCAACAAAAACCAAAGATGTGCGACTGTGCCCATTGCTTAATTAATCTCTCGGAAGACATGGGTGCAAAATGGTAATTTTTTGTTGTTGTTGAAAACATAGGGTGGGTTTATGAAAACATGCTTTTAACAATTGGCGATTATATGCAAAAATGAAAAAAAGGGGTAAGTTGATGAAAATAGCCAAAAAAGTTGTGATGAAATCGGTCACACACACACACAGTGGATCTTGCTAGCTCTCCGCAGATGGGTTGGAGATGCCTCTGAAGCGACCCACCAAGCTCTTCGCCCCACTCGCGGTCTCCACCGTCGCCCTCCTCTACTTCTACTCCTCCCTCCTCTCCCCAACCTCTCCCTCCCAAACCCTAATCCCCAAATCCACCACTGCAACCCCGATCCCCGCCCGCTGCAACCTCTTCCGTGGGCGCTGGCGGCCCGATTCGAATCGCCGCCCTGCCTACGATGACTCCTGCCCCTTCCACCGCAACGCCTGGAACTGCCTCCGGAACAAGAGGGATCGCATGGATGCCATCAATTCCTGGAGATGGGCCCCGGATCAGTGCGATCTCCCCCGTGTCGACCCCGTAAGGTTTCTGAGCGCGATGCGGAATAGGAATGTGGGGCTCGTTGGGGATTCACTGAATGAGAACTTCTTGGTGGGGTTTCTGTGCCTGCTTAGGTCGGCGGATCACGGGGCGAGGAAGTGGAAGAGGAGAGGCGCCTGGAGAGGTGCTTACTTCCCTGGATTCAATGTCACTGTGGCGTATCATCGCGCGGTCTTGCTCGCTAAGTATCGGTAAAGTTGTTTCCTTTTTAGGGCCGAATCATGAATTCGTGATCCCCATTTTTAGGGCCGAATCATGAATTCGTGATCCCCATTTTAGTTTGATCCCCATTTTAGGCTAGGTCTAGTTAAGAATTGAGCTTGGCTGGAAATGAGCGATGGATTGATTTGGGGAAAATATGAATCTAATGTAGAAACAAACATTAGTGCTGGTTTGGATGATTTTCGATTAGCTGAACGCCACTGGATTGTTGGAAGTGTTTGAAAAGTTGGCTGAGTTTGTTCTTGGTATATTGGAATGTAGGTGGCAACCGAAGCAGTCAAATGAAAATGGTTTGAAAGGCACATATAGAGTAGATGTTGATGTTCCAGCAGATGATTGGGCCAACATTACCAAATTCTATGATGTACTTATCTTTAACACGGGGCATTGGTAATGATCTTTTTCCTCTCTTTTTGTTGTTGTTGTTGTTTCTGTAGTGATTGTCCTTCCTTGGTTTGTGATTTTGTGGAATTTTGTTTGTTTTTTGGTTTTGGCTCAAAGCATGAGTACCTGTTTTGCCAGTGAACACTCACTAGTTTTGTAGTTTTTAAGATTTTTTCATTTGTTTTTGGTTTTGGCTCAAAGCATGAGTACCCTTGATGCTGTTAATAGTCCTAAGGAAGAGAGATGGAGATCTATCTTGCTGGGTTTCAATCACTGAGAGTCTGAGGCTCACCTGTAGTCTTTCATTGCCGATGATAAATGTTAATGCTGAAATTTTCCTTCCATTAGCCTCTCAAAACCCAATATATTTCCCATAGATTTTTCCCCTCTTGGGACTTGTACATTCAAGCATAAAAGCTCTGAAATCTGAATCAACATGTGCCGTAAAAATGAACGTAGTTTCTGGTATAGTGGTATCCATGACTTTTCATTAACCCTGGCTATATTCTCAGCGGTGCTGATAAATTTATCAAAATTGAAGGTTGCTGCACTATGGCTCACAGAGCCTCAAAGTACATAATATGATAATACTTCATAATCTCCTTTAATGACAAAGTTCGTCCAATAATATTTCAATCCTTACCATCATCTTTTGGATCTTCCAGTAGATGATTGAAAGTACTCCATTATTTATGAATCCTTAGTTAGGTGCAGTCCTTTCAAATAACAGCCAGCTTAAAATTCTCAGTTTACTTTATCTATGCACAAAATAAACATTTCTTATCATTTTAGGCATGGTCAGAATATCTGCAGACTTACATCGCCAAATTTATACTTTCCCCTTCAGATTTATCATGTGCCTCTTGAATGCGTCTAGTAATTAACTTCCGTAATGGCTTTTCTCAGGTGGGGTTATCATAAATTTCCTAAAGAGACCCCTCTTGTATTCTATGAGAGGGGGGAACCTATAGTTCCTGCCCTCGAGATTATGGATGGATTTAAAGTTGTTATGAAACATATGATCTCTTACATAGAGACTGAAGTTAGAAGTGACACAATCAAATTTTGGCGCCTGCAGTCCCCGAGGCATTTTTGGGGTGGCGAGTGGAATCAAAATGGCAGCTGCTTGTTTGATAAACCACTAGATGATGCTGAGGTAAGGGTTGTTGTTACACACTACAGAATGTTTTTCCCGGCTTGCTTTACTTTTCGCGTGAAAGAATAAAAAATAAAATCAAACAGTCGGTAATAAACATAGATCGTGTACTCTTATCGAACAATCAAGATTCAAGGCCATCAGAGTGCAATATAATGCATGCCCTTTTCCATTCATTTGGGGATGATGGCAGTTGCAGCTTCAGAAAACCACCTGAATCGAAAATTTTAGCTGAAATTTTATGTTTGCTTGTTGTCATCCATTGCTAAAGAGTTCTCTACCTTATATACATTAGATTAGAGAATATGAAAGCAGCCACAAGGAACGTCCGTAAATATCTCTGTTTGTCCTGTTTTGACATATTGTAATGAAATGCTATTGTGATCAATGGCGATGAGCAAGTGCCTTTCATAGACTAATGGAAAAATCTCTTTTAAATACTAAGAAAAGAAAAGTCTTTGCCTTTGACATGTGATGAGAGATGTTTGATAAAATGTTACAAGGTTTCTTGAACTCAGGATATGGTGACAAAATCAGTTTTAAATGATACTAGACTGTTGGAAAAAAGCCAATTTGTTGTAGGTGTACTTGGTGAAACCCTGCCGGTTGCAGGATAACTAAAAATCTACGCTGATTATTTATCTCATCTGATATATAAAGGAATAAGACCGAGTTTAGTTAGAAAATTCTTTCTATTTTAAGAACTAAAAATTGCAACTAATAAGTGAAGCATTGTCGTATAGATCAATAAATTTTTGAGATTTCTTGTTCATTCTACAACTGCTTGTTCAATGGAATGTCAGCGTACTGAAAAAAGACATTTTGACACCTAAACAGCTTGACTTGTGGTTTGATCCCGGCAACAAAGGAGTCAATAAGGAAGCAAGAGAGCTGAATCTGTTAATAGAAGAGGCTCTTCAGGGAACGAGTATTGAGGTACTCGACCTAACTCATCTTAGCGAATACAGGGCAGATGCTCATCCAGCCATCTGGCTCGGTAAGAAGGATGCTGTTGCAATATGGGGTCAAGACTGCATGCACTGGTGCTTGCCGGGTCTTCCTGATACTTGGGTGGACATTCTTGCTGAACTCATCCACAATCGCTTTGGTTGAACTTTATCAACTTGGTCTGTATTTGTGAATCTTGAGGTGCTCCAAAACGACTTCTTTAACTCGGTGCAGGATCAGATGGCTACCAGTTGCCCACTCATGGTAGCAAATTCACACGATGAAGTGAGGAGGTTGATCTTTACAACGGGGTAAATCGAGCACAAGCTGCACAACCAACATCAAACTCAGTGAAGATAGAGCTGGTGGGATACAGTATTGAATCTGTAAATTTTCTTAATGTGTTCACTGGTGTCTGGCAATCAATTTTATCAGAGGTCTTCAATGCAAGAAATCACTAGTTTCATTGAAATTAAGAATCCTTTTATTCCTTGATTATTCTCAAAGCAAGAAGTCATTAGTTTTAATATTTTTTTTGTTATGCAATTAAGCTGCGTATGGGGCAATTTCAACTAGTTTTAATATTGGAACGGATAGATTATAAACCTTATTTATTTTTGGAAGGATTGAATAAAAAATGTTTTTTTAAAATAAACTGTCTTGAACAATTATACAAGATCTCTTTATTTCAGTAAGTATATAACCAATTGCCCACTTTTAATGGCTATACTATATATACATATATATTTTGATTAGGTAAGATGGATATACTATAGTACAGTCTCTACATCATGTCATATTTTTTAAAATAAAATATTAATAATATAATAAATGTGCTAAAACATAAAGTAATAAATGTTGAATGGAGAGAGTATTAATTCAATACTACGTATTGATTAGAAAATATAAAATATATTATAGTAAAAAATCTATCTATGTATGATCTATCTATCGATAGCTGCGCCAAATAATAAAATAAAATAGTATCTTTTATCTTAGGGAAAACTAAGTTAAGAACGAAGCGCCCAACACACCTCCCGATCTACAACGAGCGCTACTCTCCGTTGTCCTCAATCTGTAAGTAATTGAATACGTTGAAATAAGGTTGAATCTGTATATATATGAATCTTTCTTTTCTTTAATTGAAGTTGTTTATATACTTGATTAGTTATCTGATTTGGGTAATTTTGGGTGAAATTGATGTTTTAGGCCGGGTTTTGGCCATTAATGTTAATTTGGGGGAAATTTGTTACTTGGATTACTGTCAGTTAGTTGCAGTTGTCATTAGTTATCCCCATTGTTTGATCCTTTCGTCCTTTCCATATATATATTTATATGTTAGTTAACCTCGCGCCGTTGATTCGAGTGAAAATATTGTTTTGACTATGACGGGGAAGTGGCTAAACGATCTTTATTCGAGTGGTGCATCCATGGAAGCTACCAGGGAGCTTATTTCCACAGTTTGGTATTGTCTGCTCGAAGTTACGAAGATGATTATGGCGGATTTTTATGAAACTCTCCTAACATTGCAGCTTCGTTATTTCAAGAGGGCTCAATATGTTCATGTAAGCTTAATTATATATTGTACTTAATCTTGATTGCCAATTTTATAGATGTCAGTTTCTCTGATCGGATCCGAATAATCCACTTGGCCAGGTTGAAACTGAAACATGTCACTCCTACAACGAATTATACGAGATACTTTCATGGATGCCCGCGAAAGCCATCATCAAATTCTCATCCTCCCTTTGCAAAGGGCTATCGAAGATCCACTTAGATCAACACTTTGTTTGGAAGCAGTGCATTCGCTCTGGTGGCCAAGACAACGGCTTCTTCCTACAGCCCAAACTCGAAGACCAGGACGGAATCATCCCTAACATGATTGAATCACACGTTCTGCCATGGCAGACTCCATCCGCCTTTGGAATCCCACACGACTGCATCGACTACTTTCTAGATTACGGGGGGCGTATCCTCTCCTCTAGCAATGGTCTCCTCCTCCTTGGGCGACAAGGATTTGGCACCGTCAGATTCAGGCTATGTAATCCTGCTACCATGGTGTGGGTCCCACTCTCGACCCCTAACAAGGGCTTCAAATTCACAGTCGATGAAGGTGCGAGACCGCTAATCGAGTGTTACCCATGGGCACACGGTGTAGTTGACGGCATTGAGTTCCCCGACGATTACACCATTGCACTCCCGGTTGAGTGCGGGCCAGTTTATAACGTCGAGATCCACCTTCTGTTATACTCGAACGGGAGCTGGGAGGAAGAGCTTTGTAATGTGAGCATAGAGGGGCGTGTCGTCCGCCATGATATGCCGGTGGCGATTTTCTCGACTACGACCCGAGGGCTCATGGTGCACTATCTTTGCGACAGCAACGACGGCCAAATCATGCCCGAATATGCCTACATGGAGCCGTTTATAGCAGCATTCGACACACGGGCGAAGACATTGGCTCGGGAAATAAAGCTTCCGGACGGGGCATGGGACGTGAAACACGATAACTATTGGAAGGGCAGCTACGGAAAATTGTGGCTATTCAAGTGGAACGAGACAAGTATGTGTTTGGTGAGGTGGTTGAAGGCCGGAGGGGAGGTCACGTCGTGGGTGTTGGAGGGCTACGGGGAGAGTCGGGAGTCGTGGAGGAGGGTGATGAAGAAAACAGAGAAAGAGTTGTTAGGGTTTGATGGGAGGGAGTGGGTAACGGAAGTGGGCGTCGTTAGCGGAAAAGGGGTGTTGCTTGCAACACAAGTTAGGGTTTATGTGTATGTGTTTGATTTGGAGGAGGATAAAGGGAGGTTGGAGGTAGTGGGGCCCCATGGTTTGGGATGGGATATCACATTTATGTCGTATGCTAATACATTGCGCCCAATCAGTGTTCATATGTAATGGGCACATAAAACCCTAACTTGACATCCCATCCCAAAGGGTTTAAGGTTTAGTGTCTAATATGTTGCATTTATGTACACAAACCATACACAATCGGTATATATCTTTGCATAACTTGATATCATGTTTTCAATTTTCGATGGGAGATCAATTTTACGTTTATGTCGTACGCTACTACGTTGTTCCCAATCCGTGCTTATATGTGATGCCTAAGATACATGTAATGCTTCTCCTAGGATGAGCTCCCTGAAATGAATATGCACCATGGGAGGTTATTACATACTTACAATTCGATTCGATGCAGTAAATGGAAGTCAGGACAAAATCCAATTCTCAACTCTCACTAAAAGATAGCCTTCACAAAGCTTGCGGAAAACCAACTGAAAATCTTTGCATCACAAAAATAATTAATACCATACTAGATGTTCTTAACACATGTCAACAACTAGCTAGCAACAATATATAGGTGGACAGTTTAAACTTGAAATAGCACAACAACTATATATTGTTTCCCATTTGCCACCATCAACGGTCACCATTGAATACCCCAACAGCCGAGGCATTGCCCCACAATGTCAATAACACAAATGGTCATCCGATCAAACAAGGGAAGCCTGCACCAATAGACATTGGTTTATTGGACAGCCCAAGTAACGGAAATTGGTGATGGGTGTGACTTTTCAAGGAAAATAGTTTCAAGTAAGGGGTAGTTTCCCACAAAACACCCTATTTAAAGGGTGGTTTTCTAAAATTTTGCCTTTATAAAATGCAAGAGCCTAACTCCCCCTTCTATTCTCAGCTCCTGTGTGTGTCCTCTCCTACTTTCTTATTCTCTCTCAAGCTTCGTCATCTCCTACATCACCGTCTCCCAAGCAAGCATGTATTTCACCCACTTTTCCTTCACGCAGTTATTCAATTCACAAAGATCACAAAAATCATACTAGTGAGCCTTGGATTGCTCTGCATTGTAAGCAGTCGTTGCCGCCGTGGCTGTTGTAGTGGTAAAGAAATGTGCGTCTCCTCCATCAAACTGTCATTGAACAACACTTTTATGTCATAGACGGTTCCTTTCATGGATGGGAGACTCGCAATTTTGTTGAATACGAAGTTGACGATTACTTCCTTCTGGAATGCCTTCTCGTACCACATCTCCACGTCATTGTTGTCTTCCGTGATGTTCAGATCACCGGCGCTTTTACCATCAAAACGTTGGAGTCCGGGCAGTTACGTACAGGCACTCGAGTTCTCACCTTTTATAGATGTAGATGGTGGTGGGATGCCCATATCGTTCGACATCATCAACTCGATTTCCAACGAAATTCTTGTGTTCATATTTGTTTATTTGACCTTTGATATTGACGTTATTGCATAAGCTTTTTACTTAACCTAGCAAATGTCAACTAATAAATGTGGCATTATGGATTTCTACTTTGCAAATAATTAATTTTTTTTTTCTCAAGCTGAACATAGAGATTTCCCCTTTATCCAATAGATAGAAACAATTTTTTTTTGTTAGCTGGTATGGGAGTAAACTTTTGCTACTATGAAGCTGTAAAAAAAACAAAAAAACTATGAAAAGCAATTTGCTGAAGAAGACACCTTCTTGATCCTTTCTATATCAAGTAATTTACCATCATCAATCATCTAAACTTTGTTCAATATAAGGGACATATATATACACTGAGTAAAAACTGAAAAGAAATTTCCATTCTCAGTATAACTCATAGATTTTCACTTTTCACTAGCGGCTCTAGCAACCTGAACCACCCATTTCAAAATCATTATAGATAGAGGAGGATCGATGTACAATTTAATTTATAGTAGTTGATAGAAAAAGGAGCTTGACCAAACAAGAATGCAACAAGTTACGTTAAGAACACATACAGTAGCAACAGATTTGTTGTTAGGATTCATCTCAATGAATTGCTTCCTGAATTCATAAATCATTCTAATGAATGCAGATGGCAAACAATAGTTAACAAAAAAAAACTTACATCATTAGCAAGCTCTAGCTTGGCCAACGATTATGTGAGCTTTTCCAGCGGAGAGTAGTTGGTTAAAAGTGCAATTGCACTGCAGGAGGAAAAATTAGTTTTCGAGCTAATTGAATTAGGCGTGAGCGTGATTTATATATAATTTTTTGAAGTGGAGGAGATTGAAATATCACATCCCACATCGAATATAATAAGGAAGTTCAGAGTGATTTATAAGTGATTCATACCCTATCGGGTCTGAGAGGACTAGGCGGCGATAGTGGAGTTGAGAATGAGGTAGTTGATGTGAGCTTGCCGAGCAGTGAGTAGCTCGTCAGACGTGCAATTGCACTGCATGAGGAAAAATCGAGTGCTTGATTCACCAAAAAAAGCTCAGGCGCATGAAATAATTGTATCCACCGAAAAAAAAGCAGAAATTCGGAAGTTTGAGTGAAACAGAAATTTGGAGGTTTACATAGATTCAGAGGAGATTTGCATGAAACAAAAATTTGGAGATGAACACTTACTCCTCCACATACTTCATCTCTCAACTGTGTAAAAAGGAGAGATTTAAAATCGAAGTAAAAATTCGGAGTTTTGCATGAAACAAAATTTTTCACAAATTAGGAGATTTGCGTGAAACATATGAACACTTAATCCTCCACATCCTTCGTCCTAGACCTCAACTGAGCGAAATTAAGAGGAGAGATTTAAAATCGAAGTAGAAATTCAGAGATTTGAGTGAAACAGAAATTTACACATATTCAGAGCAAAATTAAATTAGGAGATTTGCGTGAAATAGCTAGAAATTTCAAATTTGGGGATGAACAGAACACTTATTCCTCCACATCTTTTATCTTCAACCGCTGTTTGAAGATGTAGACAGTGACAATGGCTAAGACGAAAAAGGATACCTCCATTGATAGATTTGGATTTTGAGGGAGAAGCTACGAAAAGGAAGAAAATGAAGGAAGTCGGTGATTGTACAACTTTATATGCGTTCTAGGGATTCTCTCTCAACTCAGTGAATTGACATTTAAAAGAAAAAAAGAGATCAAAACGACATTGTTTCCTTATATAAACGGGAAGGTAGAGTGTAGACTTAAAAGCAGCTCAAACCGACTTTCCATTTTACCCTTTAATTTTTGCCACTGGGCTTTTAAAATTACAAAATTGCCATTACATTTTTCATGTCTCCTCTTGTCGAAACTTAGTCGTCGTTTTGACTTTTGATGAATTTGGAGGTTTTTTTTTTTTTTTTACAAAATTTTAATAATAATTCATATTATATTGCACTCCTCGACGTACTTTAAGAATGTAATAGTTAATTTTCAGCACATACTTTAAGAATGTAAAAATTCTATAAAATATTAATTTTTTAATTAATTTTATTTTTAATAATTCCATACTTATTACCAACAACTATGAAATTATGGAAAAAAATTGATTAAAATTTTTTTTTTTATAGAAGTTTTACCTCCATAAAAAGCGTGCACTAAAGTCCAAAACGACTTTTATTTTGAAACGGAGGGAGTATATATTACTAATAGGACATATTGACAGTATAAATTATGTGCATTTACAAAGGATATAACACACCAAAAGAAACCTCACGTCCTCACCATCTATATATAGTTCTGCAAACACCTTCCTTCATAATTGATAATTCATATGGTGAAAAAAAACCTGCATCCTTTACAAAAACATCCCTTCTTGTGATCCCGTAACATATATATTGCAAGCTTCTTCGTGTGCAAACATGACAATAAGCTCTAAGATCGAGTGCTCTTGGAGCGAGCTCTCCTACCTCTGGATTCGAATGGATCCTACAAGCCTTTAGAAGAGTGGCCCATGTGCAAGCGTCTGGCTCGTACGTAGGGCATCTTTGTAACGAATTCCAGAGCTTCGTCAACCAATCCGGAAGCTCCCATGACTGAGACCATACATTTATAATGTTCCAAACCCGGAACCAGTCCATAGGTTCTGCTCATTGAATCAAAGTACTTCCAACCTTCCTCTGACAAGCATCCGCGGACACAACCCCTGAATCCCCTGATACTTCCATCCGTTTGAACAAGGCAATAGCATTCCTGGCCATTCCATAAGCTGCAAATTAAGGATGATATCATGGAATTCCATATTGCAGCATCCTTTCTGGGCTCTAAATCAAAGAGGATCTGGAAGGCACTCACTTTTAGCATGAACCGACCTAGTTTTAGATCCTCCAACCCAGAACATGCCGATAACACATTGACAACAGTGACTGGATTTGCTGCCTTGCAATTGCTCAACACCTTAAAGAATAAATCCAAAGCATACTCATAACAATTGCTTTCAACACAGCCAGAAATGATTCCATTCCAAGTGTTAACATTAGCTCTATAAGCCCCGTTTCTTCCATCTCTTGCAAGCACTCTACAGCCCATTCAATCTCCTCATTCCAAGCTAGATTGGACACGAATGCACTCCAAGAAATCACATCAGCTTCCAAGCTCTCTTGACTGAATTGCCCAAAATGCATCAGCAGCTCCCTCTTTCAGAAGCCCGTCCTCTCTCAAACACAGAACAAATCAATCCACCTCTCCGACCTACAATACGAACTAATTAACGCAGCATTAGACGCGGTCTTTCTCTCAGGAATTTCATCAAACGCCTTCCGTGCATCATCCAACGACTCTTTGTTCCTCGAATACTCTTTCAGCCCAAACCATGGTAGCAGGATTGCATAGCCCGAACTCAATCACTAGATCTGCTTCTCTCACAGGCCGTTGCTGGAATCAACAAAGTAGTCAATTCATTCATGTGGGATTCCAAAGGCGGAAGGAGTGCCATGGAAGAACGCGTGATTCGATGATGTTGGGGGTGAGGTATCCGAGTTTAGGCACAATTAAGTTCCTAACGAAGTGTGGTTCTGAATGGATCTTTTACAGCCCTTTGCAGAGGAAGGTTGATTGATCGCGAATGGGTACACAGTTAGGGGCTGAGGGCAACCGACATTCCACTGGACGAGGAACGCGAAGCTGATGCCGAGCTTAGGAGAACGTGAAACTGACACATAGACGCCACATCGATCAGCGTTCTTCCTTGAGTAGCTATTGACTTAATTCAACACTAGAGTTTGGATAACCACTTCTGAAGATCGAGGAGCTGATCACGGAGATCATCGGGCTGATGAGGATGGAGAAGAGGAGGTCGTCGTCTTCTTCTGCTGGACATAATGGAAGATCGAGCAGAAGGAAGAAATTGATCGACCTATTCTCCGCCATTTGTTGATGGTTAGCATCCAATCATGCATCAAAACTAATTCCGCTTGATTTCTTTTTTAATCCCCTTCTCGCTTCTTATGAAACAAATTTTAGACTATGTTACAAAACTAATTGCCTCAATGCTATTTAGTTTGTTTGCCATCATCACTTACAAGGGCTCTTTGGAGGAGAAAGACGCTTCGTGTAAGGAGTTCTTTGACCAGCTACATTTTGGCAGTCTTGGAGACCAAATTAACAATAGATGCGAGGTAAGCCGGAATATATGGGTTTGTTACTTCATTGTGATTTGCAACTCATATTCAGTTTTGAATTAGTTATCAAGCAAGGGACGGAACCAGGAATGAAAATTTGGGTGTGCTAGATTCCCTTACGCCATGAAGTAAAATTATTGTAAAAAAAAAGGCAAACTAATTAAAATATCCCCACCTTTGGGGTATAATAAAAATATATCCTCAACTTTAAAATGTAATAAAAATATCCCGACCTTTGAGGGTAATGGTAATATATTATCTTGTGTTTTCTCACGGGTCAAAAATACTGACAAGACAACCTATGTGGATATTTTTTTTGACAAGACAACATACGTGGAAGTCTTTTTTTACAAATTAGCACTAAAATTGAGTTTTCTTGATCGGTTTCCTTAGAAAAAAAATAAAAAGATAACAAATTAAATCCGAAAAACGAAATTGATTCAACCATGTAACTAATCTGGTCAAATTAAATTGCCTCAAATTAATACAACACGACTATTCCTAATTAACACCAAACCGACAACAAAACTAAACCAACAACAACAACAAAGAGGGGAAAAAAACTTACCCACCCAAGTTCGCGAACGAATCAAAGGGGAATAAGATGTGAGAGAGACATCTCAAAATAGTCGACCACAAGGGAGGAAGACTGACATTGAAGAGGAACCATGAGCTACCTGGAAGACCTGGGAGACAATTCAAGAGGCGACCACGGTCCGCGGAGGAAGATATGAGGGAGGAAAAGGTGTTAGGTATGAACCCGGTCCAACTCTTTATTTTTTTCCTAAGGATACTGTTCAAGAAAATCCTTGTAAAAAATCCGCGTATGCTGCATTGTCAGCATTTTTTACTCGTGAAAAAACTTGTGGTAATATATTACCACTACCCTCAAAGGTCGGGATATTTTTATTACATTTGAAAGTTGAGGATATATTTTTACCATGCATTTTAATTAGTTTTCCCTAAAAAAAATGAATGAAAATAGAGACATATAGTGCTTAAACGGATAGAATTAGATTTATTATCTCGTATATAATTTATTGGGTACATAATAAAAAAACAAAAGTTATTTTGGAAATTTTTGGAAAAAAAATAGACACATAGCTCTAAAATTGATTAAAAAAACAAAGGAAAGGGAAGGAGAAACAATCATTGAGAATTAAGAAGGTGTGCTGGAGAGATTCGAACCTCTGCCCTTTGGGATTACAATGCAAAGCATTAACCAGTAGGATAATTTCTACCTTGTGTCCTACACTCAACTATATATTACCTATTCTATTTTAGAAATGGGGTTTCCGTGCCTTCAAGCAACCATGTTTGTTGCTTACTTCATTGTGATTTCATTCCTATATTTCCCTCCTTTTGCTAAGGTAATTGACTATGTTTTTATAAGTGTTATGTTGTTACTTGTTAGATTTTGGCGCAAAGTTCACAAGAGCTATTGACTTAATTCAGCATTGGAGTTTGGAAAACCACTTTTGGAGATTTTTCAATCAGGCAGCTTCTGTTGCTTTGGAAAACCATTTTTGGAGATTATTCGTGTTGTATGATAATTTATTAGCATTGAGGTTATTGTAGATGGGTTCATTCATAGTGTCTATCTTTTGTTCACAAAAAAAAATAGTGTCTATCTTTTCATCTTGAAATTTTATATATTTATTAATTTATTTTTATTTTTTGTATTAAATTGAATCTCTTAAATTCAAAGAAATAAAATGACTTTTTTATTTTTTTTTCATATTTTAAGTCATTCAATGTTGACTTCCTTAATTGGATTCCAAGTAGTAATCTTCACCTCATAAATGTCATAACCTCATAAATATATACCTAATAAATCTCATATTTATGTTATTCAAAATTATATATACAATATTAGGTCATATCCTATAAATTATTTTAATTTCTTGCAACCATATATATATATATATATATTTTGATGATGAGCAACCCACCTTTGGCGGTAAACCCCGAGTACGTGACCCAGCCGACAAGAGTCACGTACCAGGTAAACCGGCTTGCGCTGACCGGCTCGACCTACTGGTAGGGAGCAAGGTAAACCTTGGATGGAAATTCTAAGGAAAGGCCGAGCAGAGACAGATATCGAACCCGGGACCTCTTTCCTACCCCCCTTGCTCCACACTGTAAGATTGTAGAATTGATGTAAAGTCCTCTTTAGGGTTCCCATTCATTGATATAACATATATATATATATATAGGTTACAAAGGTATTGGGCCTAAATGGGCTGTTAGCCCACTATACAATATTAAGAACTATGTAATCTATCAAACCCCTACAGTCGAAACGGGAGGGGTCCTTACAGTGAGACTGGAACGAAAATCAATGAATAATTGTCGAGGTAAACCCTTGGTGAATATATCAGCGTACTGATAAGAGGACGGGACATGGAGAACGCGGACATGTCCAATGGAAACCTTGTCCCTTACAAAGTGGAGATCAAGCTCAATGTGCTTCGTGCGTTGATGCTGAGCTGGCGGAACATAGCCAGGATCAGGCGATGACAGATAGGCCTGAGGACCGGCATGTCGAGGGGCTGGATATCCAGAGTATCGGTGCATTTTTTATTTATTTTTTTGTTCACCCGAGTTAATAAACAAGTAACTCAGGGATAGAAACGAAAATAGTAAAATACAAGGATGTTTCTTGTAATTAATTCAAAAGATATTAAAACACGAAGCTTTCTTCTTCGTTGGAAAGATGGTGACCGGAGACGCTCGGGACCGGGGCTGTGGTGGTCGGCGAGGCGAGAACGGAGATCAGCGAGTCCGAATCTGGTGTTCCGAGGGCCGGCGAGTCCGAATCTGCACAGCAGCGGCGCAGATTGGAGCGGGAGAGAGAAGGAAGCGAGGGAGGAGGGCAGCGAGAGCGAGAGTGTGCAGCGGATCCGGCGGTGGCGAGGGCAAGATGGCCGAATCTGCCGGTCTAGTGGCCGGCGAGGGGAGATGTGTGCAGCGGCGGTGGTGCTGTTGTTGGGTTCTGCGAGAGAGAGGGAAGATCGAGGGTAACAGTGACCGAATCTGAGGAAGGAGAAGGCCGGATCTGATGAAGAGGATGACGGCGACGGCGAGTCGGAGGAAGAAGACCGGTGAAACGGGAGGATCAATTTCGGGTTCCGTTAGGAAGAAAAGGCTCTGATACCATGTAAGATTGTAGAATTGATGTAAAGTCCTCATTAGGATTCTCATTCATTGATATAACATATATATATATATATATATATATATATATATATATATATATATATATATATGTTACAAAGGTATTGGGCCTTAATGGGCCGTTAGCCCACTATACAATATTAAGATCTATGTAAGCGAGAGAGAGGGAAGATCGAGGGTAACAGTGACCGAATCTGAGGAAGGAGAAGGCTGGATCTGATGAAGAGGATGACGGCGACGGCGAGTCGGAGGAAGAAGACCGGTGAAACGGGAGGATCAATTTAGGGTTCCGTTAGGAAGAAAAGGATCTGATATCATGTAAGATTGTAGAATTGATGTAAAGTCCTCCTTAGGGTTCCCATTCATTGATATAACATATATATATAGGTTACAAAGGTATTGGGCCTTAATGGGCTGCTAGCCCACTATACAATATTCATTGATATAACACACACACACACACACACACACATATATATATATATTTACAAAGTTATTGGGCCTTAATGGGCTGTTAACCCACTATACAATATTAAGACCTATGTAATCTATCACACACCACTAGGCCACCCCGACTGGGGCACAACCCTATATATTTGGCATAGGTTGATTACGAGGAACAAAAATATGTGAATGAGAAGAATTTTTTATTTACCCTTAAAAAAGAAGAAGTTAGTAGAAAAAGAGTTTTCATTGAGAAGAAAAAAGTATCCAAAGTAATATTATGCATGCATCTTATTATTGATTTTTTAAATTATTAATTATATACCAAATTTGATATTTCTTTTTGATTTAGAAATATTTTTTATATGATTTTTGTTAATGTTATTATAGAGAAGTAATATTCATGAAAAATATGAGAACGAGAAGAAGTTCGTAGAAAAAGAGCATCAACTAAGAAGAAAAAGAAATAAAAAGTAATATTTAACATCTTATCCTTAATATTTTTTAAATTAGTATATACAAAAATTGATCTCTTATTAATTTGGAAAGGCATGGCCGGACCTGAGGCGAGGTCCAACAGGCGCTCGCTTCGGGCCCAATATCAACAGGGGGTCCAAACCATTATTAAAATGTAATATATAGAATAAAAATATAATAATAAACACATTGTGGGCTTGACTCAATTGGTCAAATTCAAATTGGTAGTTGTGCTAGTATTGTGGGTGTGTGTCCGTTCGGCCCGGGTTCGATTCCCACTCGCCCTAACTTTTTTAAAAATTTCCCATCTTAAAGTCTTTCAAAATGTTTCCTGCGTTGAGTTGTTCATTCTTATAATTTCTTTCTCATTCTTTTATTTATTTTTATTGCCATTTTTTTTTTGGTTTATTGATTCATTTCTTTTCTTTTTTCATATTTATTCTATTTACTAAATAAAAATAATTGGTTGATCCTAAAAATTTAAAGGAAAAATTATTATCTTTCATAGGTAATTAATTCTATTATTGGTAATTTAAATATAGATAAAAAAAATTGATTCATGCTTTTTAACTAAATAGATATAGTGACCTATAGAGAAAAAAATAAAAATTATATGCAAATCCAGGCAACCCAAAATTATAATCCTGAATCTGTGCCTGTAACTTGTGTGTTTGGATTTTGAAACTGTGATAATTTAGTTTATTATACAATATAGTACATTAGTACGTTAGTATTAGATGACATATTTGATCGATCAACAATTTTTTTTAACTATAGTAGAGGGCCCAACATTTATAATTCGCCTCGGGCATTATAAATCTCAGGTCCGGCCCTATGGAAAGGTTATGTTATTTTTGTATGATATCTGTTAATGTTATTGTAGAAAAGCACTATTGATGAAAAATAAGAGAATGGGTAGAAGTTCATAGAGAAAGATCATCCACGTACCTAGAAGAAAAAGGTATACAAAGTAATATTTTATATCTTATTCTTAATGTTTTACATTAATATATACATTTTTTTTAACTATGGAAAGGTAATGCTCTTTTTATATTATGTTTGTTTATGTTATTGTAGATAAGTAAAATTGGTGAAATTCCTTGATATTGATGGAAGAAGGAAAGATGGATCGAGTATTTTTTTTCCACAATTCGTTTGTATATCATATATATAAATCCCATAACCTTAAATTTATTCATTTTTTAGTCTTTTTTTTGTCCGCAAGCATAATAGAGAGAAGTTTAACTGTTTTTTCAGCATCATAAAAAATAAGTTACAATTATGTAACAAAGAAGAGAGATTTTTAAATTTAATCAATTAAGTGGTATTGATGCACATTATTATATCAATATCAATAAAAATTAATGTCAAAGCACATATGTGTAATAGAAATTTGATTATCTTTAATATTAATTAAAAATAAATAACGTGTAAATCAACTGATGGGTAAATCAAATTACATTTAACGAGTCAGACCTACCAACTAAAATATATCACATGACTAAATGAGCAAATAGTATGACTAAAATATGTCTGGCTTGCTCACTAGTACCTTTAAAAATTGTGTCCCAAGCCCTCTTAAAAATTATTCACATTACTCACATGTTTATCCTAATTAGTTGAAGTAGTTCAGGTAACTCACCACAATTGTCTTCATCCGTTTCTTTGTTCGTTGCTTCACATTACTCACATTGCTTACCTAATTGCCCTCTTTCCGTTACTATATATATCATCCTAGCCTAGGTATATAACAAGTTACTGACATTCAATTGATTCACAAAATTAACTTTAGCCGTTTCACAAAATTAACTGACGTCCACCATTCGATCCGACTGTGCTCGATCACAAATCCGATGATCCAAAGGCTAAAGACCACCGCCCACACGCTCTACAATCACCCAGGAGACAACCTGGGACGCCCCGACACAGCAGCTCGCCGGAAAGTGGCCGGAATCGCCGCCAGAAGTTTCTGCAGAATTGTGTTCGAGAGCCTCTCTGTCGGGCCACTCCACCGCCACCACAGTGCTCCGACGTATCTTATTTCAACACCAACGTGCTCTCTGCATCACCCTCCATCTATATCCACTGTTCCCTTGCTCAGAATCATTTCGAGGCGCTCACACTACAGCCCCAAAGTTGACTGGTGAGCAATTTTGTCTCTGCTGAAAAAAACGTGGTTCATGTACGTTTTTCTTTCTTTCCTTCAATCCAAGGGCTGTTATCTCATCAAAATCATTCCTTTTCAGATTCATACCATACCAAGGGATTTTAGACTCAAAATTTGGACGCTTTCGAGTCCCGTTTGGATAAGATCCGCTCCGTTCATCGCAATTTATCGAGTTTCGATTAAGCACGCAATGAACAATATATTAAAGCCATACTCCCAAAGTTGACGATATAAGTTATTTAATTTATGAGTGATATTAACGAACACAATTGCATGAGGAATTCGTTTGAGGTCTATATGGTGCATTTGTGACATCTACATATAAGTCCGGACTTGAGGTGAGGCCCTGAGTTGAGGCCCAACAGATCGTCTCTTCAGGCCCAAAAGCTATAGACGACCCATATCTATAATTTTACAAGAAGACATTACCTTTTAATTTCACTAGGGGGCATGCCCGTGCATACGCACGGGACATAATTTAATCAAATCGAATTATATGGTATTAAAGTTTATCAAATCATATGGTATTAAAGTTTTATATGATTGGTTCTTATTAGCGGAAATTATATCAAAGAAATAATTATATATAGTTAAACTACGTGGAATTGAATTTATTATGAATATATTTGGTTTATATAGATTTGAGAAGAAAGCTCAGTATTATTTATAGTCATCCATAATATATTTATAAATAAGCTTAACATTTTGAGCTCTTCTCTTCCAATCATGAAGTGAAAGATTTTGCCAGCATGCATCTCTATGCAAGTATATAGGAGGAAAAATATAAATAAATAAGGTATATAACTACTCCATGTATTTTTATTTATTTTTTTTACTTTATATATACCTCTGTGCTTAGACATATATTTCAACGCACTACAACTACAACCACACTCATTAAACTAAATGTGACATATTAATATAAATTGAATAGAGATAGAGAGAGAGATCGGTCCATTAATATATTTATTTCTCGTTAAGATCATGCCATGGTGAATATGATTCTTCTTTCAACAATGGTGCATGGTTGTAAGTTTTTCCATATATCAACAAAAAAAAAGAAATCAAAATAGAGAAAAATAATAAATAAAGATTATTTAAACAAATAAGAAATAATATATGATATAAAATAACAAAAAAGGAAAATAAAATCATATATAATCTACTATATAAATAAGAAAGTGCAATAAAAAAATAAATTAATTATAGAAAAAAATAAACAAAAATAGGGGAAAACAAATAAATGATGAATAAAACCTCCAAATACGAGTCTTCTTGCAACAATGGTTTATAAAAACTCAATAGCAATTAAAGAAAACTAAAAACCCTATATTATTATAAAAAAAAATTAAGAAATGCAAAATAAAATATGATAGTATAAAGTAACAACATAAAAACTGAAAAATAAAATCATGCATAATATCATAATAGAAATAAGAAAGTACAATGAAACAATATATTAAAGCAATAAATAAATAAAAATTATAAGAAAAAAAGGAATAGAAAATGCCACCTAACAATATATGATTCATCTCTTATTTGTTTGCAAAAAAATTGAATTTTAGAAGATAACATTGAAACAATTGACTATTTATAAGAAAAATCCAACATTTAACCAAAGAAAAACTCTCAACCTTTGGACTAACCCATTTTAATTTCCTATTTATCATCTCTAAAAAGTAAAATTAATGCGATGTATGTTTCATTTAACAAAAAAAAAACTTCCACCCCTTTGACTACCCTATTTAAAGCATTGATTGACAATTATAGTAATTTTTTATTTGAAATAAAAATTTTGGGGAAACATTAATATAAATATATGAGAGAAATATAATAAAAAGTTTATCATTATTATATTGTATTTTTGGTCAAAGAGAAAATAATTATTACAGAAAAATAATAATTAAAGAATATTTAATCAAATAAGAAATATGATATAAAGTAACAACAAAAACAGTTGAAAAATAAAATCATATATAATCTACTATATAAATAAGAAAGTGCAATAAATAATAAATTAATTAAAGAAAAAAATTCAAAAATAGGGGAAAATAAATAAATGATGAATAAAACCTCCAAATATGAGTCTTCTGGCAACAATTGTTCATCAAAACCTAATAGGAATTAGAGAAAATTAAAAATTATATATTATTTCAACAAATAAGAAATGCAAAATAAAATATGATATAAAGTAGCATCATAAAAAATGAAAAATAAAACCATGCCTAATACCATAATAGAAATAAGAAAGTGCATTGAACAATATATTAAAGCCATAAATAAATAAAAATTGGAAGAAAAAAAAAGTGATGAACAAAAGTGTCACCTAACAATATATGATTTCTCTGTCATTTGTTTGACGAACATTGAAACAATTGACTATTTATAAGAAAAATCTAGCATTTAACCAAAGAAAAACTCCCAACCTTTGGACTAACCCACTTTAATTTCCTATTTATCATCTTTAAAAAGTAAAATTAATGTGATGCATTATTCATTTGACAAAAAAAACTTCCACCCATTTGACTACCCTATTTAAAGCATTGTTTGACCATTATAGTCATTCTTTATTTGACATAAAAAAAGTTGGGTGGCATTAATATAAAATTATGAGACAAATATAATCAAAACTTTGTCATTATTATATTTTATTTTCGGTCAAAAAGATAACAATTATTAGGGAAAAATAATAATTAAAGAATAATTAAAAACTAAGAAATAATAAAATGATATAAAGTAACGACAAAAACAATTGAAAAATATAATCATATATAAATAATTAATAAATTACAATAAAAAAATTAAATTAAACCAAACAAATGAACAAAAATAGGGGAAAGTTTAAGTGATAGGGAAAACATAGAAAATATAGAATTTTTGTATATATAAAAATAGGAGTCTAAAACACCTTAACCACAACTCAAAACTAAAAAGAAGAGATTCCACAAAAAAAAATTTAAAATAAAATAAATTCCAACAAAACTAAAAATAAAGAAAATAAAAGTTCAAGTAAAGGATTGTATTACAACCACTCACCTTAGATTTTATTTATCAATATGAGCTTCTTCTTTTTGACCAATGAAACTTCTCAATATGTACTTCTTCTTTTTCACCAATAACACTATAAAAAATACAATAAACAAAAAGAAAATATTAGTATGAAAGTTGAAAACAATATCAATCAACAAACGATAGATTAGGATAATAGAAATTCAATATTATATCAAAAAATCTATTTTGACATAATATGAGAATGAAAGAAAAAAAAAGAGTTGATTTGATTGTAAGAAGATGAGGTGTGTCTTTATATAGCATAAGCATGCTTTAATTGAATTAGGAGTTTCAATTTTTTACTTATTATTTAAGGAAAATAAATTTCAAATTAAATTGGCTAAAGGTGTTACATTTTTTGTAGAGAAAATTTGCGTCGCAGACCCTTTTTTTGGACCAAATTAAAAAACCGTCCACGGATTATTATTTTTTTGTTAAAAATCCATCTAAAAAACCCTAATATCTCTCGGCCCCCCTACCCCCTAAATTAGATCTCGTGGTGGTGCCTTGCCGTCCGAGGAAGAAAACCAAATTGGAGCTCGCTCTCACGACAATGGCGATTCCGAGGAAGAAGACGAAGGTCGGGCTGGCGGAGCCGCTCGCGTTGGTGCCTTTCTGCTCCGACGAGCCACCTTGAAGCCAGATCTGTCCGACACTGTCTTCCTCTGTCTCGATTTCTCAAATCTGTGGCGCGGCGTTCCAGACTTCAAGCTCCCTAAGCATTGCGATAACAATTAGGTGTTGAAGGCTCTCTGCGCTGAAGCTGGCTGGATCGTCGAAGAAGACGACACTACCTACAGCAAGGTCAATCTCTCTCTTCTTTGCTTGGATTTCCTGGATCTGGAAGTGTTCCAGACTTCTTTGCTTGTTGTACGTTCATTGGCTTGATTGGGGGATAACAATTAGGCTTTCAATTTTTGTCGAGTTTCCATTCTGATTGGGCGAGTGCAACGGCGTCTCCGGCAAATTGGAACTCCGCTTCTCCGAGGTCTCGATTCCAATTGTAAATCTCTGATTCTGCTGAAATTGACCGGTTCTGTGCTTGAATTCCACCGTACCTGTGCAGTTTAATTCGATCGGACCTGCTTCTGTTTTGTTCTCTCATAGACTCCTTGTTTCTATTGAACTTGCTTTGTTTGTCATCTGCTGCAGGAAAGATGTACCGCTGCTGATACTCTCTGTCTTGTTGCTCAAATACTGTGTAGATCAAAGTCTCATCTCCAAGCAATGCTTTTGCAACATAATACAGCTATAGTTGAAGATTTTTTTTGAATTTGGTAACTTCTTCTATTATTACTACCCCACACAACTGCTAGAATGCTTCTTCATATCAATGTGTAAGGAACAATATTGGCAATTTGTGGTTAGTCTGTGGTTAGTTTGGTATTGCGATTGAGTTTGCTTTGTTGAACGTTTAAATATTGGCAATTTCAGCAATTTTTTTTGTCTTGCTGAAACTTTTTCTTATGCTGAAATGTTGAAATTAATTCTTATAAAATTGTATGAGCTACAATATATTACACACAAACATATATTTCAACATTTTAGCATTTTTTGTGATCTGAAATGCTGAAATTAATTCATTGTTGGGGTTAAAGTCGGATATCAAATGTTGTTTTTGCAATTTCAGGATATTTTTCCCCCATTGAAATCAGGGGGTGCTGAAACTGAATGTGGTGAAACAAGGGTTTCAGCAACTCTGTTTCAACAACTCTGAAAACGCAAAAAAAAAAACTGAGAAAAAAAAAACTGGAAAAGGGGTTGCTGAAACCGTATGTGCTGAAATAGGAGTTTCAGCAATTCCGTTTCAACAACACGGAAAAAAAAATTGAAACAGGGATTGCTGAAACCGTATGTGCTGAAAAAGAAGTTTCAGCAATCCCGTTTCAGTAACTTTGGAAACGCGGCAAAAAAAAAAAATGAGGCGGAGGGGCACGGGAGGGGGGCACAGGGGCCAAGGGGGGGCGGTGGACATTTTGCTAATTTGGAGGAGGTGGGAGCCTTTTTCCTAATAAGGTCCAAAATTTAGGACATTCTAGTAATCAACCCTTTTTTGTACTCAATGTTTGTTGGAGTTACTTTTTGAGAAAATTTGCGCCGAAGGCGCAAATTTTCGGTCAAATTAATTAAGTGTCTCCCACCTTCTTCAAATTTGTTAAAAGTCCACGCCCTAAATCTGTGCCCCCCTCCCATTTAGATCTCTCGATATCTCGATCCACAGTCGCTCTTCCCCCTGTAAATCTCGCTCTCCTTCCTCTCGTTGCTCTCCGTCGTCCGGCAGATCGTCTCCTCTGCGAATGTTCTTGTTGTTAGGGATCTCGGATCTCGGCTCTTCTCTGGCCTCGCCTCTAATTGCAATGCCTCGCCATTGCCGCGCCCTTGCTCCCTCTCTTGCTTCTGGCGTCGCCGGCGGATGGTGCGGAGCAGCCATTTCAGCACCTTCAACATCCTCCTGGAAGCTTTCTCCGCTCCCGGTTCCGTCGGCCGGCCAGATTCATTTCCGGCGACAAGATTGATTAGGTTTTGGTGAGGTTTTGCCACCTCGCAATCCTCGTCCTCCATCGTCGCAACTGTGCAGATCCAGATCTGGATTAGAGGCTCCAGATCTCGCAACTCCTGTGCAGATCCGACGACCTCCATTGCCGACAGCGGACAGCGTTCCAGACTTCAAGCTCTCTTAGCCCCGAATTTCTAATTCGGTGCCGATTTCAGCCCCGGATTTCAGCCCCGGTGGCCGATTCTGGTGGATTCCGGTGGATTAGGAGTTCTAGACTTCAAGCTCCCTAAGCATTGCGATAACAATTAGGTGTTGAAGGCTCTTTGCGCTGAAGCTGGCTGGATCGTCGAAGAAGACGGCACTACCTACAGCAAGGTCAATCTCTCTCTTCTTTGCTTGGATTTCCTGGATCTGGAAGTGTTCCAGACTTTTTTGCTTGTTGTACGTTCATTGGCTTGATTGGGGGATAACAATTAGGCTTTTCAGACTGATTTTGTCACTATCGCCATTTGAAAAAAATGAAGCGTGATTCATATTTAGAAATCAGCTTCTTATTGCGCTTCGAGTGATTGCGCCATTACGGTGGAGAGGATGTCTAGGATTACAGCAATTTGTGTCCAAATTTTGTGGCTGGTGGTTCTTTTGATTTATTGCCTTTCTACGTTACACACTCGTAAGCTCCTTTTCCACTTTGGTCGTGTTTGATGAATTTGGACATTGATTATTGATTGAGTAGTGAAAATTGATTGTTTTTGTTAGTTGCACGTCTATAAGTTGATTGAGTAGTGAAAATTGATTTTGTGTTATTCTTGTATCATTGAAACTTTTTCTTATGCTGGAACTTTTCACTAAAGTATGTTATTTGTTATTTGTTATTTGTTATTTGTGGTTAGTTTGGTACTGTGATTGAGTTTGCTTTGTTGAAAGTTTAAATATTGGCAATTTCAACAATTTTTTTTGTCTTGCTGAAACTTTTTCTTATGCTGAAATGTTGAAATTCAATCTTATAAAATTATATGAGCTACAATATATTACACGCAAATATATATTTCAGCATTTCAGCATTTTTTTGTGATCTGAAATGCTGAACTTAAATCACTATTGGGTCAAAGTCGGATATCAAATGTTGTTTATGCAATTTCAGCATATTTTTTTGCCTTGCTGAAACTTTTAAATAGCTTATTAGCTTCTTGATTTTTTTTTGTGATCTGAAATGCTGAAATTAATTCTTTATTAGCAAAATTCGTATGATGAAATCAATTCTTATAAAATTGTATGAGGTACTATTTCAACATTTCAGCATTTTTGAAAAAAACAAACTCCGGTTGCAGCAATTTCGGTGTCAAAGTGGTGACGCGAAAAAAAAGCAACTCCGGTTTCAACACCTTCGGTATCGAAGTGGTGATCCGGGAAAAAAAAAGGAAAAAAAAATTAACGCCGGTTTCAGCAACAATTTCAGCATCTAAAACCGGGTTTTCAGCATCAACAACTCTTGTTTCAGCAACGCGGTAAAAAAAACCCATTAAAAACAGGGGTTGCTGAAACCGAATGTGCTGAAACAGGGGTTTCAGCAACTTCGTTTTCAGCCAGCAACGCGGTAAAAAAAACATTGAAACAGGGATTGCTGAAACCGTATGTGCTGAAACAGAAGTTTCAGCAATTCCGTTTCAACACTTCTGGAAACGCAAAAAAAAAAAAAACTGAGAAAAAAAAACTGGATAAGGGGTTGCTGAAACCGTATGTGCTGAAACAGGAGTTTCAGCAATTCCATTTCAACAACACGGAAAAAAAAACTACGGCAAAAAATTGAAACAGGGATTGCTGAAACCGTATGTGCTGAAAAAGAAGTTTCAGCAATTCCGTTTCAGCAACTTTGAAAACGCGGAAAAAAAAAATAAAAAAAAACTGAAAAAAAAAAATATATATATATTAATGAGGCGGGAGGGGGGCACAGGGGGCACGGGAGGGGGGCACAGGGGCCAA
Source organism: Persicaria tinctoria (assembly GCA_037127255.1). NCBI lineage: Eukaryota > Viridiplantae > Streptophyta > Magnoliopsida > Caryophyllales > Polygonaceae > Persicaria > Persicaria tinctoria. Next base: position 6,008,362 of record JBANSL010000016.1, on the reverse strand, counting down.
GGGGGGCGGTGGACATTTTGCTAATTTGGAGGAGGTGGGAGCCTTTTTCCTAATAAGGTCCAAAAATTAGGACATTCTAGTAATCACCCCTTACTTTTTTATGTTAATTGGTTGTTTACTCTTTATAAATTACATATGAAAAATTATACCATTAATATATGAGAGAAAAGAAATTTAATCAAATTAAAATATAATATTTTGTATGATTAAGATCATAATATATTCTATAAAGAATGGGCACAAAGATAATATTTTGAAATTAGTTGAAAATAAATAGTAACAAAAAAATTATAATGATGGTATAATAAATTATCCCATCCACACATTCGTATAGTATAAACTATATATGATAAATTTTTATTAAAAAAACTCAAAGTTTTTTTTAAAACATTACATATAAACAAAAAACATATAATGTTCTCCACATTTTTAATGTGAGACAAAAATATTATAACAAGGTAGCTAGTGATTACACAATATTTTATAGCAAGGTTGTGAGATTAAATTCAACATTTAATCCCACCGTGCGGATAACCGGTTAAGCGAATAATCGAGAACACAATTATTGCATTTATGGTGGGCTCAACACAACTTTTACTAGATATATATATTATAGATTTCAACCCAAAACCCAACCTACTGATAAGCCCATTAACCTCTTTGCCATTTTAACATCATTTTTATTTGTTTTGAACATATTTGAGTAATTTTTAGTGATGTATTGTATTACATTGATAATTAAGTTTCCTTATAAAAATATACTCGTATATGAAGTATAAGTTAATATCGTATTTCATATGTGATAATTATTAAGCGATATGCTATATATTGTTTGATGTTTATTTTTTATTATGAGAAATAATTAAAGTTCCTATTTTCTTATTCCGCCTCAAGTCTTTTAAATCTCAGGTTCGGCTCTAGAACATGTAAAGTGCTAACTCGTCAAGTCGATTTTGACTCAACGGGTTATCGGGTCTTGACCTTAAAATTCCTGGATCATTTGGATTCGGGTCGTTTTTGGGGTCTCGTGTCTAAAACACCGGGTTCAAACCCAAAAAATTATCGGACATTCGAGTCGGGTTTATTACTTGGGCTTCAATTTGATGGAGTGGCCGTCGGCGTCTTTGATGGCCATTGGAAACAAGGTAATTTATCCTCATACTTTGTTCTTTGTCGATCTCCTTCTTCTTATGTTTGTGATTCGACTTTTGGGATGATTTTGCAAAAGTTTTCCCACCTTCACCCTTTCATTCGTTCATATGAGTGCATTAACATATGTGATTGATGATTCTTATCTATAATTTGATGGACTTCTCTTCATTTTTTTGATTTTATTTACATATATAGTTTTATTGTTCTTATTCATAGTCACTATACAAAGAGAATGAATGTAATTGAAGAAATGGCAAGAATAGGTGAAGATAAGCAACCTAAGATAATGCTTCATTGGTCTACTTGATCTGGGAAATTCTGAAATACCTCGATTTATTTTATTTGTTATCATAAGATCGGAATCCACCCTTTTAATCCAATTATTTCAATCCCAATCCCATGAAACCCCATCTGTCCTCGACAACCGCGAGCCTCCCTCCCTGACCGCATCGTCTCCCTTTCCGATGAGATCGAGGTCCGGAAGTAAGCCACCCTCTCCGAATTCGAAAATCCGGCGCATGAGGCGGTAGATCTCGTAAATTTGCGAAAGTGTTCGTCTAGGTTTTTGTGGAAATTTTTGTTTCTTAGATCTGTATCAAGAGCAATCAGGCTTTGAAAAGGTTTTCCTTGCTTTCCTTCTTCCAATTTGAATTTGGTTTGGTGGGTTCCTTGATTTGTATCTTCCAATGTGCTTTCTCCTACTGTCAGGACTGAGTATAAGGAATTGAGCGGTTTCAGGCATCAGAACAATCAAACCTGGGCTACCAATCGTGCTCCTGGCGTTCTTGGTATGTTTCTTTCATCCTGTCTTTTCATTTATTTAATCTCATTGTGACTAAAATGTGTGTTTGTAACGATTGAAGTTGCATTTTTTGGGTGATTTCATGTTTCTTTGCGATCCTTACTGATTTTTGATGATAAACAGAGTTATTTATTCTTTGTGCCTTGTTATATTGTCTTGATGAATCATTCCCATCCATGTGGATAACTAGAGTTATCTAAATTTGTATCAAGTTTTCCCATGATTGCTTAAATTTTATTCAGATATACCCCTCCTCACCTCACCCCACATCTCTATGGGGACTGAAGCTTCAAACCTTGTTCAGACTGAGTGAACACCGAACAGGATCTAGGTAGTCACAGAGAAGGGTTGTTGAAATTTTATTTACAGTAGTATAAGATTCTAACTTTGTTTCAATGTAAATGATAAGTATGAGTAGTGTAATATATGGCATTTAACACTATGCTTGTAATACTAGAATTCTTTGGTGTTAAAAGTAGTCAGTCAGTCAAGTTTTCTAATATTTCTATTTGAAACCTAACATTCTAATTAATATAAGCATGCAATTTCCCTTTGTTATTGTTTTATTCACAAACCAAATGCTTAAAGGTAATCATATAGCTTATTTTTTCGTGACTCATTCTTCCAGGTTGTGCAGTTGATGATGATTGATTGTAAACGAACATTCTCCTTGCTGATTCAACACAAGGAGGTGATCGCTCCATCTGATGTGGTGCCTAGGATATTAAGGGCTCGTGACAAGTGTGATTTTAGATACTTTCTGTATTTATACTTGCATTCTTTATTTGAAGTCAGCCCTCTTGATGGGAAGGATTTTCATGATATGCAGGTAATACCAGGAAGCTCATATTTCAGATATTTTAATTTAACTTTTTATACCTCAAACAGAACGCAGAAGTATACTGGTCAGTTGTGCTTTGTGCAAATTCTCTCTCTACCTCTCTCATTCGCTGCAATTCTTTTCTGAAATAACAGGTGGAGTTATATGCAGACTTTGATCCGAAAATGCTGCTTCCTTTCATGCGCAGCAGTCAGCGGCTCAGCGCTATACATTGGAGAAGGTTTGTAATGTTCATTGGTAGTTTGGGTAGTTTTATTTACTCTTCCAATATATAATTTTTCAGTTGACTCCAATTCCCCCTATATGTACCCCTGACCTTTGTTTCCTTGACTCCAATTCTTTGTGAATTTTCCAGTTGCTTAATTTTGCAGCCCTGTGCTAGATGTTGCTGATTCCTGCAAGACTGGAGCTGCAACAAATGTCATCTTCGGCTTGGTCTTGGACTACAAGTCTGTCATCATTCCCATTTTGCTATTGCAGTTAGTATATTTGCCAGCTTCAGCTTTGCTGCTATGTATGGCATTGCAATGGCAGTCCTTGGGATGCTGAGCACTATTGCTACCGGTTTGGCCATTGATGTTTATGGGCCCGTCAGTGACAATGCTGGAGGAATAATTGAAATGGCAGGAAAAGCTGCAGTTCTCTCTTTCCTTGTTAATTTTGTCTCTAAATTTCCGCTTAAAAGATTTTTCAAATTGTTTACATCGGAGTCCTCCGTGTACTGCTGTTTCGATGGGCTGTAATGTTGGCTCGATGGGCTGCGTTGCCGTCTCTAGGGGCTGCGTTACTGTCCAAGGTGCTGCTGCTGATTGGTGATGGTTTTGAAGTTCACTTTGAAGGCTTTTTGACTAATTTAAGGGGTTGTTTTCATCATCTTAGGGGCTGTTTTGATGGCCAAAATCTTCATGTATGCTAAAGAATACAATACTCGTTATAATATTTTGTTCTTGCTCATGTTGCACTGGGTATTTTTTGAGATGGTTCTTAGGCTCTAAGCGCACTTTTAGCTTTGAAGTCTAAATGAAAGTTCAATTTTATTTTATTTTAAATAAATGCCAATGGACCACTGTTTAACACCTTTCCTATAGTGTGCTATTTATGCTCCACCTGCTTCACGTAAATTGATAAATGGGTAATGAAGGAGCATGCTGCAAAAGCCATGAGAGAACTTATTTCTCATTTTCTATTTTCGTCAATAATAATTGGTTTCTTACTCTTTGTTTATTTGATTGCTAGCTAGATGATGACATGTTTTTAACTCCGCTTATGTTTTGGTACTCAACCGGTTCGAAGTCCCGAAAAAAAGATGAGAGGAGACATGTTATGTGTTGTTTCATGTTACTAGATTATTAAATTTCATCACAAATGTGTCACCAATAAAAATGTCACCAGTGAAGTATAATCAAGTTTTATGCTCATATGATATCAATTGTATAAAAATGTTATCAATAAAAATGTCATCAACAAACAATGTCATCGCAAATTATTTAGATCAATGAAGTGGAATCACAGATGTCATCAATGAATAAAAGTCATCAATAAAATATGTCATCAATCAAGTTTAATCACATATTACGCTCTTGTGTCATCACTTTAATAAAAATGTAATGAACATGTCACCACATTAAAGAAAAGTAGAATCGATGAAAAGTAGAATCGATGAAAATATATCGATATACAATTGATTAAATTAAAAAAATGGCATCAAACGATTTGATTAACAAAATTGGCATCAAATAATTACATTAGAAAAATGCATCAAAAACACTACTTTGAAAAAGTTGCATCACATTAAAGAAAAAAATGTCATCAAAACACCACTTTGAAAAAATATGGCATCAAGGTAAAAATATCTTCAAAAAATTGACATAAAAAAAGTGTCATCAGTAGTCAACAGTAAACAAAATGGCATCGATTGTCAACGTGACATCACAGTAAACAAAAATTTCATCAACGTTTGTAAAAAATGGCATTAAAAAGTGTCATCAATCAATTTTATTAGAAAAGTAGCATCAAATCGAAAATAAAATGTAAAAAATGGCATCAAAGCGGCAAAAAATGGAATCATGTAAAAAATGGAATCAAAAAATTTGGCATCATTGGTTTAAAAAAATAAAAAAAAAAAGTCGGTCAACGGTCAAACAGGTTGACCGTTGACCTTAATAGTCAATTTGAGAATGGTGCTAGGTTAGTTAATTAATTTTGTTTAGGTGTTAGTTAGTAAATTAGATATTCATAATGTGTTAGTTGTCAAAATAACCCTTGAAATAGGGTGCTTTAGGGTTTGAATTTGTATATTAAGTTGATCGAAGATATATATGTGAAACTTTAATTTCTTTTCTTTAATTGAAGTTGTTTATATATACATGCACTTGATCGATTAGTTAATCTGATTCGCTTAATTTGGGTGAAAGTGATGTTTTAGGGTTTTGGCCATTGATGTTAATTTGTGTAAAATTTGTTACTCAGATTAAACTGTTTTTAAAGCTCTCAGTTGTGTTTTGACGGTGAGAGAGAGCCGAAAACTCAAAAAAAAAAAAAACACTTCCAATTTCTTAGTTAAGGGTTAAGGTTGTATTTGTAGCCGCTTATGGCTGCTTTCTTTCATTGTAACGATCGTTTCCTTATACTCTGCATATATGTTTAGGGACAAATTTCTTTTCGAAAACACACATTTCGTTAGACGATCTTTATTCAAGTGGTGCATCCATGGAAGCTACCATGGAGCTTATTTCCACGATTTGGTATAATCTGCTCGAAGATACGAAGATACTTTCATGGATGCCCGCGAAAGCCATCATCAAATTCTCATCCTCCCTATGCAAAGGGCTATCAAAGATCCATTTAGAACCACACTTTGTTTGGAAGCAATGCATTCGCTCTGGTGGCCAAGACAACGGCTTCTTCCTACAACCCAAACACAAACTCCAGAACTACATTGTACTTGTACCTAACAATATCGAATCACACGTTCTGCCATGCCAGACTCCATCCGTCTTCGGAATCCCACACGACTGCATCGACTACTTTCTAGTTTCAATCCTTTTATTCCTTGATTTTTCTCAAAGCAAGTCAAGAAGTCATTAGTTTTAATATTTTTCTTGTTATGCAATTAGACTGTGTATGGGGCAGTTTCAACTAGTTTTAATATTGGAACGGATCGATTATAAACCTTATTTATTTTTGGAAGGATTGAATAAAAAAATGTTTTTTTTTTTATTTCAGTAAGTATAAAACCGGTTCGAATCACCTATAAGTCTATAACCTACAATGTAACGTTCTATGTTACACGATATCTATTGGTCCACTTATATATAACTAATTTATTCAATTTAAATTATTAAAGTTATTTAAGAGAATCTTAAATAAAATATAATTCTTATTTCCTAAATTGAAAAAATAGAAATAAAGATTTTCTCTTTGAGTCAAATTCATCAGCATTGTATCACTTCACCGTCGTTAGCTCTCAATACCATATCATTAATTAGCACAGATTATATGCGATTAAAACATCAAGTCCCAACACCGTCGTTGTCGAGCCTGATTTTAAGGCCTTCGAATCAAATTTGTAGCTTATAAATTACTGTATTCGTTATTGTCGAGCCTGATCTAGGTTGGACCTTCTTCTCCGTCTAAGCAGGCCTGTTGCCCGGACCTGAGATGAGGCCCAAGAGGCCTTTACCTCATGCCCACATCTCGTAGGGGGCCAGCCCATATTTGTATATTTTATACTACGTATATATATTTAAAAAAAAAACTGAATACTCAACACAGCTAAACCCTAGACGAACGGAAGGAAAAAAAATCACGCACGCGACACGCTCAATCACGTACGCATTGTTCTAATCCTTTGAAATCTAATTTCTGATCGATTCTCCGAGCGTTCGAGTTCAGATCGTCACTCCAGGCTCCCACCGTTGTTCTGATTCAATCGCCGACTGCCGACTCAGCAGTCACCCACACGGCTGCACCGAAACGCCTAACGGTATGTTTGCTGTCGTTGAATTTTGATTTCAATTCAATATGTTAGGGTTTTCGATGATTCAATCTCACTTTTCTGGGGTAATTGATGAATTGTTGTTTGAAAAAAAAAAACCGAATTGCTACTTAACTACTTTGAGTGTTTGATTTCAATTTAGTTACTGTCAAGTCGTTCTCGTTGTGATGCTGAATTGCTGCTTGAATTGTGTTGTTTTTATAACTTGTAAGAAGTTTGATCTCCATATAGGATTTTAATTCCTAATTCAAAGGGATATTTGCACATTTGGGAATAAATAATAGTATTAGCTGTTCTTGGTATGATCTAGGATCACTGAGTATATATATGATGTTGAAAAGTCGTGTGTGTTCATGGTGTGGCACCAATCCGGCCAGTTGCAGGAGAAACCATGTAACAAAATATTCGGTTCAGCTTAAGTCATTGTTCGTGGTGTGTTGCTGAATTTATACCAAGAACACTCTCAATGCTTCTCCTTTTGTTACTTGGATTACTGTAAATTAATTGCAATTGTCATTAGTTAATCACTTATATATAGTCGATCATTGTTTGATCCTTTCCTTTCCATATATTTATATGTTAGTTAACCTCGCGCCGTTGATTCGAGTGAAAATATTGTTTTGAGTTCGATCTATGACAGGGAGTGGCTAAACGATCTTTATTCGAGTGGTGCATCCATGGAAGCTACCAGGGAGCTTATTTCCACAGTTTGGTATTATCTGCTTGAAGTTACGAAGATTATTATGGCGGATTTTTATGAAACTCTACTAACATTGCAGCTTCGTTATTTTAAGAGGGCTCAATATGTTCAAGTAAGCTTATATATTGTACTTAATCTTGATTGCCAATTTTATAGATGTCAGTTTCTCTGATCGGATCCGAATAATCCACTTGGCCAGGTTGAAACTGAAACATGTCACTCCTACAACGAATTATGCGAGATACTTTCATGGATGCCTGCGAAATCCATCGTCAAATTCTCATCCTCACTCTGCAAAGGGCTATCAAAGATCCATTTAGAACCACACTTTGTTTGGAAGCAATGCATTCGCTCTTGTGGCCAAGACAACGGCTTCTTCCTACAGTCCAAACTCGAAGACCAGGATGGAATCATCCCTTACATGATTGAATCGCACGTTCTGCCATGGCAAACTCCAGCTGCCTTTGGAATCCCAGATGATTGCATTGAGTACTTTCTTGATTACGGGCTCCGTATTCTTTCCTCCAGCAACGGACTCCTCCTCCTCGGGCGATACAACAGATTAGGTGGCGTCGAATTCAGGCTATGCAATCCTGCTACCATGGTGTGGATCCCACTCCAGATTCCAAACAAGGGCTTCAAATTCATAGTCGATGAAGATACGAGACCGCTGATCGAGTGTTACCCGTGGGCACACGGTGTAGTTGACGGCGTTGAGTTCCCCGACGATTACACCATTGCACTCCCGGTTGAGTGCGGGCCGGAATACAACGTCGAGATACACCTTCTGTTATGCTCGAATGGGAGGTGGGAGGAAGAGCTCTGTAACGTGAGCATAGAGGGGCGTATCGTACGCCATGATATGCCGGTAGCGATTTTCTCGAATACAACTCAGGGGCTCATGGTGCACTATCTTTGCGACAGCAATGACGAGCAAATCATGCCTGAAGATGCTTACATGGAGCCGTTTATAGCGGCCTTCGACATGCGGGCGAAGACATTGGCTCGGGAAATAAGTCTTCCGGATGGGGCATGGGATGTCAAGCAAGATAACTATTGGAAGGGCAGCTATGGAAATTTGTGGCTATTCAAGTGGAACGAGACAAGTATGTGTTTGGTGAGGTGGTTGAAGGCCGGAGGGGAGGTCACGGCGTGGGTGTTGGAGGGCTACGGCGAGAGCCAGGAGTCGTGGAGGCAGGTGATGAACAAGACGGAGAAAGACTTGCTAGGGTTTGATGGGAGGGAGTGGCTAACGGAAGTGGGCGTTGTTAGCGGAAAAGGGGTGTTGCTTGCAACACAAACAATGGTTTATGTGTATGTGGTTGATTTGGAGGAGGAGGAGGATAAAGGGAGGTTGGAGGTGGTGGGGCCCCATGGTTTGGGATGGGATATAACGTTTATGTCGTATGCTAATACGTTGCGCCCAATCAGTGTTTATAAGTAATGGACTAATATGGGTGCATAAAACCCTAACTTGATAAGTTGATATCCCATCCCAAAGGACATATTTAGGTATCTTTGCATATAACCATATATACATTCACTAGTTTTGTATATTTGTTAAGAGGTTTTCTTTTGTTTTCGGTTTTGGCTCAAAGCATATGAATACCATTGAGTGCCTTTCATATACTAATGGAAAAACATTACTTTTAAATACTAAGAAAAGAAAAGTTTTGCCTTTGACATGTGATGAAAAGTCTTTGCCTTTGCATATATATGAATAAAACTATGTAACACCTTCAAAATCTGTTAGGGGAGCCCTTAGTTAGTTAGTTTAGCATTTTAAAAAACGAGGCAAGGTTATTGTTTTCAATTTACTAGGTAACAACCGTGCGTGTCGTTTTTTCATTCTATATATATGTATTATTATGTTGTCATATTTGTTCTAGCTTCAGCTCAAAATTTTTGTTGTTTTGAAAAATTTTGTTTTTCATTCTATATATGTACTCCATCTCTGACGAGATTTCTTTGGCCCAAGCACCAAGCGACAATCGCCACCAAATGTCTGTCGTCTCCCTCTGCCTGGCGCCTCCAGCCACACCTTTCCAGGTCGTCGACTTGTCGAGGAGATTTTCAACTCAGATGCCTCACTCTCCCTCTTTCTCCGATGGCTATTTTCATCCAATACATTCAGAAAAAAAAAAAAAATAACAAACGGTTCTTGTCGGATTACACGGGTATCCGACACGGAACCGTTTGGTATTTGGTGTCGGATATCCGGTACCAATCGTATCGCATTCGGATCGATGCTTTTGACGTTAACGGTTTCGGGTAACCGAACCGTGTCGTGTCGGATATCCGGTTATGCATTATTAATTATTTAGTCATTTCTAGATTGGTTAGCCAAAAAACTGAAGAAGAACAAAGGTTTATTGAGGATACCAGAACCAGTACATCAAGAAAAGGAACATTTAACTCTAGACTCCCTATGAAAAAAGAAAAACATGAACCTGAATTCAGAAAAATGGTATATAAAATGAGTTCAAAGAGTTGCTGAATCTGGTTTACTTCTTCATACAGTTTCTTCTCCCATGCGAGGAGGCGTTCTAAGGTCTAGCAAAGGCTCTTCGGAGTTCGGACCACCAGGTTTGTCTAAATCTCTGACTTCGAACCGGTATCTTACTGCCAATGGAGGCTTTGAATTCCAGCTGGAGCTCAAGCTACTGAACAGTACTCCACTTGAATGATATAAAGTTTCTGCAATTTCCCAACAATCCACAAAATCAGTCAAGGGACTCATTGGACAAACAGCATTTAATCAGCACTTACTGACTGGCCAGCTTACCTGTCCTCTGCTCTCATTTTGTCAAATTCATCAATGCAGAAGACACCTCCATCGGCTAAATACATCTGCCTTACCCCCAAGAAAGGAGCCAGCAACGTACAACTCTAGTTCTCCAAAGGGAGATTGCTTTAACAAGAGCAACTGATGTTACCAAGAAAGAAATTTAACATCAGTTAAAATGGATACATCCTAACCAAAAACTAAGGCCTTTGAAAACTATTTAACCAAGACAAGTATGTAGGAGTAATTGATCAATGTTACTGCACAACATGCTGAAAATGGAAAGGTTACACACTATTTTGAAACAATTCAAAGCTTGGGGACCTTCAAGGTACACATTAAAGACGAAAAATGGAATAAACTTTGTTTCCTTTTGACCCCCAACCTTAATTGTTTTAAAAATAATTAACCAGTTGTGCATATGTCTCATTTCGACACGTACCTTTGCAGTGTTCGACACAGGGAGCCACATATTCTGGATGCAAACGTCAACCTGCACCCGACCTGTGTCCACATATTCTGGATGCAAACGTCAACCTGCACCCGATGCTTCCCACAGCCCAAGGGAACCCTCCATAACTTCAACAAGTCATGGACTATCGAACGCCTCTCCTGCAACTCCGATGAGTGCTTGAATCTGTACCCTTTCGGAAAAAGATGTGATGATAAGTTGAATGCAGCTACGAGGTCAAGTATGGTGATGGGACGAATTCGAGCGGCTTTGTTACCACGGAGGTGGTTACATTCCGGGATGGCTCAAGTCACGACCCGGGACCTTCAACGGTTTGTTTCCGTGAGTTGACCCATTCGGAATGTAATCACCTCCGTGGTAGCATAGTCGCTCGAATTTGCCCCATCAACATACTTGGTCCGTAGGTGCATTCAAAGCTATCACCACATTTTTCTCCGAAATCATACAGACTCTCGCACTCCTTGGTGTTGCAAGGGAGGCGCTCGATCGTCAATGACTTGTTGAAGTCATGGAGGCTGGGTTTCCTTGGGTTGCGGAACCATCGGTTGTTGGTGGACGACCGCATCCAGAATGTATGCCTCCCCGTGTCAACACTGCAAAGGTGTCAAACACTCCATGGATGGCTAATCTTTGTATTGCTCAAGTGAAAATTTTGTTGGGGGAGTTTGGAGTTGGGTGAAAGTTGATGAAAAAGATGATGATTTGATCTTATATATAGTGTTGAATTGTTAGAGAATTAATTATCAATTCAATTTGTATGATCAACCTAACACATTGGATGGTGAAAAGCAGATGAAGATGATTGATCTTAGAGCATTAATTATCAATTCAATTTGTATGATCTAGCTAACTAATATTGGTTTGTTTGTCATGACATATCTTCTTGAAAAGCTTGCAAACTGCATGTTAATTGTTTGAATTAATTTTCAGAATTAATTTTGTGTTGTTAAATGCTTACCTATCATTCGGCCATTTGGGTTGGGTTCGGTTTGATTCGGGTCCCTGGGAGATCGGCTTTCGGATCAATCGGGTCATGGGTTTGTTCCCATTTCAGGTTGATCCACCGGGTTAAAAACTCAATTTTTTTAAAGACTTATGTAAGAATATTAAAATATTATCAAAATTAAATTATAATATCAATATTTAAAATTAAACTAAACAATAATATTATAATTAAATTTATAAATATGATTATTATATAAATATTTTAAGCATAAAAAATATTAAATTTATACAAATAAGTGTTATAAACATACTATAATTATAAAAATATATAAGTTATTTAATTTACGAGTGATATTAACTAACAGTTTCACGACGAATCCGAACTTGAGGTGAGGTCCAAGGTCCAACAAGTGGTCTCCTTTGGCCCAGAAACCATAGAAAGCTCGGCATTACCTTTAATTGCATTTCAACCAAAACTCGGCCCACTAACGATTACAAGCCCATTAACCTCTTTGCCAATTTAATTTATAGAAAGCTAGTCAATGAGCATTATAGAAGAATTTTATTTAATCATTGGGTCTCGACTCTAAAATTCCTGAATTATTTGGATTTAGATCATTTTCGGGGTTCCGTGTCTAAAATACCGGGTTCAAACCCAAAAAATTATTGGACATTCGAGTCGGGTTGATGGGCTTCAATTTGATGGAGTGGCAGTCGACGTCTTTGATGACCAAATACTTTGTTACTTTGTTATTTTGTAGGTGTGGTAACGAATTACCCTTTTACATCCTTTGCTTTTGGTTGTCTCCTTTGCTTATCATATCATCTTCTTCTGTTTGTGATTAGACTTTTAGGACGATTTTGCAAAAGTTTGCCCACCTTCACCCTTTCATTCCTTCATATGAGTGTATTAACATATGTGATTGATGATTCTTATCAATAATTTGATGGACTTCTCTTCATTGTTTTGATTTTATTTATATATATAGTTTTATTGTTCTTATTCATAGTCACTTGTTGAGTCTACCTTGATGATATGCATGTATGTGATATATTTTGATGTGATGAAAAACAAATAATATCAATTAGTATTTATTTATTGGTGCGAATATATTTATTGGGATTAGTATTTAAATTAGTTTTTGGAGATTTTGTGCAGGATTTGTTTTAGTTATTAGAGATTTGGAATTGACTTTCTAGAAGCTTCTTTGAGAATTTTATGGAGCAATCTTCAAATTCAAAAAAGGTTGTTGATTTGGTGAGATCTTCAAGAGATTTGGTTGAACCAATCTCCAGTTGCCTTCAACGTTTCAAATCAACCAAACGCAAGAAAGACCTTACTAGCTGATAATAAGGCCTTACTGGTTCTAATAAAAGCTAAAACTATAGTTTCCAGGTTTTGGTAAGACCTTACCGTAGTGACTCAAGTTTTACACGAATGAGCTCAGTTTTAATGAGCTTGTTTTTAATGGGTCTATTTTATTGAGTTTACAATTATGATTTTATGGACCAATATGTTATTGGGCTAGAGTTTAAATTTGAAACTCAGACCGTGGCTTTAATATTGGGTTATAGTTTTTAAATCCTATCTTATCTTAACCCATATATCCTAGCTTTGTTTGTTGAGATTATCCAGGGATTTGGTTTTGCAATTCTTCAACACTTTCAACTTTCTCTGGTCAAAATCCGAAGCAAATCCAAGTGAAGCTTCTGGAATGAATGAAGGCGCTCCCAGGCCGGATATTCTGCAACGGTTCTCAACAAATCATGAAGCGGATTTCAAACGTTCAAACTAGACGAGCTGGCCTTTATACGGAGAAGATCGCGAAGAGGATTGCAGTCGGTACAAGTCTTGACATAGCACACAACGTCTTCGATCTGCAATCTCGTCTCCTACAGCAAACCGATCTCACATCTCTCCAAGCTTGAGCGTTTTATTTCTTTGAGTGTGTGAGGTTTACATTGAGCTTTATCGTACAATTCATTTAGGGTTATACTAAGGGTTCTTTACCCAAACGTATAGGATTCTCCGGTATCCATAGAACTTTGTTTCACTGGTGTACTTGGGTTGCTAGATAGGAAGTTAGTCTAGAAGAAGGAAGGTCTTTCAGGGGTTGTATCTAGGGCTCATAAGGAGAAGTGAAATAAAATTGTGTTGAATCATACGGGTTGGATAACCCTAGACGGGGACGTAGGCTGGTTGTGCCGAACCTCGTTAACAATTATCGTGTCATTTACTTTATGTTCTTTACATTCGTGCTTGTCTTTTCTTTATAACTTAATCGCTACTTCATATTAACTTTTTCTGTTTTTCATATAAGGTCTTATCTCTGGTGGTAAGGTCTTACATTTCTGTATTGCAAAAAGTTGTCATACTCTATTCATCCACTAGAGTATTCATCCACTTCTAGAGTATTTGCCTATTATTTCTCTGCCTATTCCGCACTTCATCACTATACAAAGAGAATTAACGAATGTATATACCCTTCAATTTACTTGAGGAAAGATGAAACCGTAGGTGTAAAGTTGAAGTTAGCATAGCTAGTTTGCCTAAACAGGAAAGTTGAAGTGAACCCCAATTAATATTTGAGCCCTCCAAATCAAACTGCAACAAGATTCCTCCAATGACAGTACGTAGAGACCCCCTTGGAGTCCAACCCATCATCCAGAAAGCCTAGTGTTGTTTTGTGCCCTCATCAGACCTTCAAAGTTGCAACTCCCTTAGCCTTGTTCTTCCAATTTCAAATGACCTCTCAACCCACCAATACACAACCCAAGTGAACCGCACAACTCCCCTCGTGCTCATCCAAGTCGTTCTTGATATCGGGAGCCAGCTGGTGTGGATCAGCCGCGGCTCCAACTACCATTCCTCGTCGTACAAATCAAATCGGCCTATATATTGTAACTCAACGCAGTGCTCACTCGCCCATCACAGCAAAACCCCAAAGTATGTGCTGCATTGGATACTATATATTTGGAGAGGTTTAAGAAATTCCTAAATAGAAGCTAAATAATCAAAATAAAAGACAGTACATTAAATTCCAATATATTATAAATGAACTGACCAAAAAGCTTAATCCTAACATATCAGAAATGGCAAAAACAGCAACACAAATTGATAACAGATGGTGAGTAGAAGAATCCAGCCTTCAATTGTTAATTGTACCAATCTGTATGTATCAGCAATTACACAACTGTATCAAAATGACTAAATAAATCTCTATAGCAACTATCAAGTTATATATATATGCCACGAAAAGAGATCACAAACCAAACATATATTAGACTATAGTGTAAAATATGTACCTTGTAAATAATATATATATATATATATATATATAGTACTCATTGAACGAACAGTACCGTAAGGAAAAAATGTAATCATATTTATGAATTGAGTTTCTAAACGAACTTTTGTCCATACAAAATAAAAAAAATAAAAAAGTAATGATCGAATTGAAGATAAATGAAATCATTAATAAACTAAATTAAACCTACTAATTAATGTTGATGGACAATGATGATCGAGTATATATGAATATGATCGATCGATCATCATGGACAAATTCGATCTTGGATAGGAAAGAAGTGACACCAATATTCCAAGGAATGTTGGTCGCAACTCCCATAATCTTCGTGGTGACTATATCCCTACAATTCCCCTCCATCTTAGCCTTAAAATCCATATAGTTGATCAGCGCCAGGCTGGGCGCTGTCCACAACCACCTCCCCGGCGACGTGACGGGATGATGCTCCAGTTGCCCCGGACGCGCGCCAACACCTCGAATCGGGAAAACGCCGAATCCGCCGTCCACCGTATATGGGACCGTACACCGTGTCACAGTTCTCAAGCCATTCGGGTACGGCCTCCGAATCCGATGAGGCCGGGGTTGGGGTTAGGGTTTTGGGTGATCGGATCCAGGTGGATGAAATCACCAGGGATAGGAGGAGGAGCGGGATTAGGATTACCTGGATTAGGGTTTCATTCTTCTTCTTTTTTTGAGCAATTAGGGTTTCATTCAACCGAGACATTGCTTGCTTTGCTTACAATTCAGAATTGATAAGGCTTATGATCGAGGTTGTCCAATTAACCTGCATTTATAGATTCGGAGAATTCGAATTGGACTCAAAAGTTAGTCCATCTTTCAACCTCATCGAATTGATAAGATTTGAAGGTGAAATAGATAATTTATCCATCAATTTAATTGATAAACTAGTACAATCCCTGCGCCATGGCGCGTGTGCGGCATCCTGACGGATGAGGTCAAGAAGACCAGGATCATTTGTAACATCGACTCCTCGGGCAGAGTGGCTAAGGTGTGCAACCTTATCCGCCACTCTATTGCCCATACGAGGAACATGGAAGAAAACTACTTCTTCCACAGTCGATAACATAACTTGTGTATCCGAAAGTATTAGTTCGATCTCCCATGGACATTTCGATTTCCTATTTAAATGGTAGGAAAAAATATTTATTATAAGAATGAACTAAAAAAGATTTTAAAAAATACACAGTGAATTGTGTTAACAAATACTCTGTATAATAACTATTATCTATTATAAGGAGTTAAATGAAATACAATTGTTCATGGACTACAAAGGTGTTGAGAAAAGGTGCGAAGTTGTTGCTTTAGACTTCGTCTATATGAATCCTGAAAAAAAAATAGTTTGTTTAATTATATGAATTGATGAATTTGTATGTATTTTTTTTTTTCGTTTAACAATAAATGTGGTATATGATAAGAGTAAATAATTTTTTGCATAATTAATGCAAGGTTATTGAAGATAACAAAGGATTATGTAAAGATGGTACAACGTGAACTTAAAATACTTTCTCAACAATCATACTTGCATTTCCTTTAGTAAACTTTTTTGCAACAACCTTTTGCTTAATTAACAATTCTCTTCTAAAAAAATTATTTACATGCTCAAAACTTACAGGAAAGCTTGCGCAATCAACCTCTTTCTTTTTGGGATTGCTTTCAACTACCCTATTGTACCAATCTCGGTTTCTTTCCATTTAGGAGAGCTACCAATGTTATCTGCTTTGACGGTACCACTTGTCTAGTTCCAGCACTATTCTTCTGTTTATCAGATTTTTCAGATCTTTTGATATCTTTTGCAGCAGCTTCCTTGTCTACATTACCATGAAAGTTAAAAAATGACTAACGAATCAATTGGATAAGATATACACACTAATAAGTACATATTCGATTCACAAGTTTACCTCTCGGATCATCCTTCATCTCCTTGGACTTCTCCTGAATTGAATAATAAAAATACTTAGTGACCAAACAAATAAAGGTACACCAATGAAAATTGTACTCTTTACAAAAAAAAATGTTAGAAACCAAATATTGCCTCACATTCTATCTAAATTACATTGCATGTACACAAAAGGCACTACAAATCAATCCACTAAAATTAAGGTGGCAGTGTCTAAAGTTCTGCTACGGTGGGGTGGAAACAGGGATACAATCCATCTCTATCAAATGCAAGATAAATTGAGGATGGAGAATCTTAGGGTGTCTACCCATCTAAATAGATCATCAAACCAAAGTCCTTTATATATGAAGATTGTCAAAGCAAATTACCTGCTCCATCAACCGTAATCAATTGATTCAATGATAGCATCACCCAAAACCTGAATGCAGAAACCTTTTCTGTTCATCAAAGATAAATGAGGAGAAAAAGTTAAGAAGGAAATTCAAGTATCAAAATAGAATAAGATATGAATCGCAGTTCAGAATGTTAGTTGTTACAACTAAATACCTTAAGCGAACATCTTTTATACTGCAGTTCCCCCTTGAAATGATGTCTAAAATAGCGAAGAATTTGGAATAGCAATATGTTCAATGGAGAATAAAATTCAAGAACCCTACTATTGCAATGCTGGAGAAGGGGAGATTAGCAAATTCACAAATTCAGAAATTGAATCAAGCAAATAATTTGATAATGTTAGTACATAAACCATTAATAGAATCAATTGGGGAAATAATGTAGAAAACGACGCCATTTTTGCCTGGACCCAAGGTCCCAAACACCAATGACCAGCAGTTTCAACCACCAATCAACAAAAGGAAGACAGAGATACAGGTAGCCATAGTGGAGAAGACAGATAAATGTATCCATGGCGGAGAAGACGGATAAAATTAGGTAATTAATGTAGCAAAGGATAAGGAAGATAGAGAAATTAGGGAGAGACCTGATTGTGTAGGGCACGACTGAAGCAATTGTCGGCCTCAGCGCAGTCATTAACCTTGGAGGCCTTATCTCCTTTCTCTGTAAGCTCCTAGGCAAACTCTAGATACTTCTCACCATCTCGGAAAAGAGTCATGGTGGAGTAGGTTAGAGTTGTAGTCACGGCGGAGAAGAAAGAATATCCTATAACCATAGTTATAGCCATGGCGGAGAAGAAAAAATTAGTAGGCAAAATCGAAAATTACATAAGTCAAATAAAGGGAAGTATGCAAAATCAATTCGATCTACTAAATATTCGACTGAATATGTTGGTGGTGAAAGAGAGAGCGATTCATGGAATCATAGATAGAGAAGGTAGGAGATGTGAATTCAAGGGACTAATTAATAAGGACATGTTTCAAAGAAAAGGAGACGGACGCAAAAGGAAGCATAGAACACACCTGGAGGAGGCAGCGATGGAGGCGACGGCGGCGGCAACCTTGACACCCCTGTTAGCGGCGGCGACTGCCTGCTTCTGAGGGGCTTTCAATTACTGGCGTCAGAAACCATAGCTTCGACTTACAGCCACCGCGGATATCCAATCAAGGAAGAGTTTGAAGCGTCTAGAGAGAAAGTGGAGGACGAAAGTAAGGGCAGAAGGTAATGGATCCCTTAGGAGAGGCGGGGAACAAAGCAAAGGAGAGAAGGGGGAGTTGCGAACCCTAGCGACGGAGTATCAACTGGGAAAGAAAGGTAAGGAAGGGATAAAAAAAATAGAAAAGACGGGATTTAGGAAGGGAAATGAGGGCCTGGAAAAAAAAAATAGAAAAAAATAAATTGGTTGAATTAACTAAATTGAAGGAGAGTAAGACACCTCAGCAAAGTCTTCTCTCTTAAAGTTATACGGAGTATATAGATTTTGATAAGATTGATATTGGCAGGTTTTTGTACTTGATCTCCAACCTAGGTGGCTAGGTTAATTATAACAAGGAAAGTGTTAATAGCACATTAGCACCACAACAAGAATGGGCAAAATAACTTAAAACATAATAATGATATGTTTTGTAACGATTTAAAATATGAGGTTTAATATTTATATTAAAAATTAATATAACATTAAAGATAAATTAACAGAATTTCATCTAGTAGTTATTTTCCTTTATCGAGATATGATAAAATTTTATTATTTAATTGTGATTTTACTAACGATATGTTCAATGATGTGGCTAAAAGATATGAAATTTTTAATTAGTGCGGCTGGGCCCGGTGGGGTTAAGACAAGCTGGAGTGAGGTTGTGTGTGCGGCCCCATATACAAGAGACTCGAACAACACATAAACCCGAACGGGATTCCATCTCAAAACATTGGCAATGAGAGGAGTAGTCCTTCAACCTTATATGTTGTTCAAGCATTCTCTATACTACCGATGTGGGACAACCACATTCCAACACCAATGCATTCGCTCTTGTGGCCAAGACGACGGCTTCTTCCTACGGCCCAAACTCAAAAGCCATAACCTGCCTAACCTCATCCCCGACATCATCGAACCACACATTCTCCCATGGCAGACTCCATCCGCCTTTGGAATCCCATACGATTGTATTGAATACTTTCTTGGTTACGGGCGTATTCTCTCCTCGAGCAACGGTTTCCTCCTTGCGCAACGACGCAGGTTTGGTGAATACAACATCGAATTCAGGCTATACAATCCCGCTAACATGGTATATACGGTTCCACTTCGGACTCCTAACAAGGGCTTCAAATTCATAGTGAATGAAGACGTGAGACCGCTGATCGAGTGCTACCCATGGGCACATGGTGCAGTTGATGGCGTCGAGTTCCTTGACGACTACATCGTCGCACTCCCGATCAAGTGTTGGTCAGATTATAACGTCGAGATACACCATCTTATATACTCGGACGGAAGTTGGGAGGAGGAGCTTTGCAACGTGAGCATAGAGGGGCGTGTTGTACGCTACGATATGCCAGTAGCGGTTTTCTTAGCTACGACTCGAGGACTCATAATTTTTTACATCCCTTTAATTCGAAATGACACTTACTACTACACCGACTTGTGATTGGTTTAAAAATATATTTCGTATAAGTGTAGATGGATGGAGAAAATACTTTTTTAAAGTTGCAATTTGAGTCGCTGCAAGTGACATATTGCAACTTGAAATAAAGGCTGCCATGTGAAATTGTGAATGCCAATTTGACTCGTTCAATTCATTAGAGGAAAAGTCAATGTGAAGCAACAAATATAATACTATTAAACTAACTCGTTTATTCAACAATTTATAAAAATAGATTAGCTAGCTAGGTATATATGTTTATTTATAATTTACGAAAGTGTCCTACTTTTAACACTTCAATTTGCGATTTCACTATGAGTATGAGGGATATATGGAGAGTCTTAGGCTTTAATTAATTTAGCTTGATGTATATCCATAAACACCTCTTCAATTAAGCTTATATAATTTGTGATTTTACCAAACCATGGATAAATAAAACCAATGTTATTTCATCAAATTGAAGTTATTGGTAATCAATTATTTCAACTCTTATAAGGGAAACAAACATAGAAACCCTTTTGGAGTAGAGTAATCAAGTTAATTGAGGTAGTTGTTAACTACATCTTTCAACACATATCAAAGCAAACACTTTGATGTTTGTGGATTGAAGTTAACTACTACCTCACTTGATCCTAATATCCCCTTTTTACATATCACATATATCATATATGTGTCTTCAATTTATCAATTGTTCAAACAAGCTCACCCATTATATTTTTGTTTAAATTATTATCGAAATGTAATTAACATAAACAAACTTTAAAAAAAATATAAAATTAGGAGCTCATCTTCCAAATTTATGCAAAATTAAACCCGAAATATCAAATTCAAAATTGACCAAAAATAATACAATTTCTACTATTATGTTTTTTATATTGCAAAATACCACGCATTCAATATTATACTATGATACTTATTATATTAGTTTTATTTATTTATTGAATTTTAACTTTTAACATTATGTTTTTATTTTTATTTTTTTAAATAATTATTTAAACTAAATTGATATATCGCACAGTGCACGAGTTTTCGGCCAGCATCTTTATAAACCTCGTGTATTAAACTTTCATTACCTAAAGTATTTATGGAACAATTTTTATTTATTTATCTTTTCAAACAAGGCAAAATAAATTAAATAATAATAATAATGCTGGAAAGATCCTTTCTTGCTTCGTATGGTTCGTATCACTTTCCATATACTATTATTTCAATCATTTAAAATTCTTTTTTGATCCAGTCAATCATTTCAAATTCTCAAAATGAAAACAAAAAAACCTCTTCTTTGCACATTTCATCATATCTATGAGGCCTTTGATCTATTTTTTTTCTTTTCGTTTTGAATCTGTGATGGAAAATTCTTTATTTAAGTTGGGGATGTTTTATGGATCACGTTGATATAATTAAGTTTGATATCTTCAAAAATACTGTAAGATTTTTTTGTTTATGATCCACATTTTCTCAGGTTTATACGGAGTATTTTTATTTTTAAGGAAATAATTCGAGGACCAGACATGTCTGGACCCTCGAGAGGACAACAGAGTCGACAGACGGTAAACCGTCTAAACAACAGAAATTACAAATATAGTGCAGAAACAAGCAACAACACTCTACAAAGGCGAAACACGAAACAATCAAACCGAAACGAGATGAGGACGTAGACGAAAGACGAAGCCAAGCACTCCCCGAAAGCAGCACCGCAGGCCAACGACACATCAGGAAACACCTGTGGACAGTGAAGACGAACCTCCAAGGAAACAGTCTTCCGGATAATTTTTAATATTTCATAATTAAAGTATATGGTATTTTATTTGTGAATTTGTGATGATTTTTTAAATTTATTTTTTATGTCGACTTAATCATTTTCTTTTTATCTGGATCGAATTGATTTATTTCCTTTAAATAAAATATAAAAATCAAACAAATAGCTAGTCTCCGTCTCAGAGTCTTCCCGTGTCTACATACTAACTCATTACTATATATATAGCGGTTGATCCATCAGCCAATTTCCATTGACCAATTCCACCATTCCGAGCAGCCATTAACGCGTACACCAACTTCTCTCTCCCTCTCCCTCCATCGGAATCTGATCGGAAGAGTTGTTAATCGGTTAACTCAGAGCAGACGAAGATGAACGATCTGTTCTCCGGCTCCTTCTCCAGGTACAGGTCGTCCCAGTCGGTGGACGTCGAGATGGCGGCTGCGCCGGAGGCGGCTCCTCCGTCGACCGGAGGCATTAACCTCGATAAGTTCTTCGAGGACGTCGAGACGGTTAAGGAGGATCTTAAGGAGATCGACGAGCTGCTTAAGAGGCTCAAGGACGCTCACGAGGAGAGCAAGACTCTTCACAACGCCAAGTCCGTCAAGGATCTCCGCTCCAAGATGGATCGCGACGTCTCCGTCTCCCTCAAGAAGGCCAAACTCATCAAGGTGAGATTGTTTCCATTTCAATTGCTTTTGAATCCTAATTTGGAGATTTTTTAAATTCGCTCCGATTTGGTGGACATGAGCTCTGATAATTCGTAGATTTCACAGAAATTGAGCCTGCCAGTTATTAACTCAAGCACTGCTTGACAGAAGATAGAATTGATAAACCAGGACTGTTCAATTCTCCGTAGTTACAGAAGCTTGAGTTGATAATTCATGATAGTTCAGCTCTGCGTATCTGAGCATGCTAGAGATCAGCTCTAGCGCTGGCAGACCTAAGCTTAGATTAATGATTCAGGATATTTTAATTTGATTGTCTAGGAGGACATTTTTAATAATTTTTAACAAATTGCTAGAACAGGTCAGAAGCTTTTGGTTGAAGGATTTGAAAATTTAATATTTAGGTTTCGCCAATTATCTCAACAGGTGAGGTTGGAAGCCCTGGACAGGGCGAATGCTGCTAACAGAAATGTGCCAGACTGTGGCCCCGGGAGCTCAGCTGACCGGACGAGGACGTCGGTGGTCAGCGGGCTGAGGAAGAAGCTGAAGGAGAAAATGGACGAATTTCAGGAGCTGAGGGAGAAGATCAATGCAGAATACAGGGAGACGGTTCAGAGAAGGTATTTCACTGTGACAGGTGAGAATCCAGATGACAAGACCGTCGATTTGCTGATCAGTACCGGGGAGAGCGAAAGCTTCTTGCAAAAGGCCATACAAGAACAGGTACTATCCTTAGAGCTAGGCTTTTAGTTGGTACATACATCTGCTAGTTTGATCGTCAAAATCTACACAGAAATGAAACTTATATGGTTGATTCAGGGTAGAATTTACAATCAGTCTTGGATAATATGCAGGGTAGAGGCAGGGTACTAGATACAATCTCAGAGATCCAAGAGAGGCATGATGCTGTAAAAGACATGGAAAGGAACCTGAGAGAGCTGCACCAGGTGTTCATGGACATGGCAGTGTTGGTACAGCACCAAGGCGAGCAGCTGGATGACATCGAAGCTCAAGTCCATAGAGCTCATTCATTTGTAAGAGGAGGGACGCAGGAGCTTCAGACAGCAAGGAAGCACCAGAAGAACACCCGGAAGTGGACCTGCTACGGCATAATCCTACTGTTAGTCATCATCTTGATCATAGTCCTTAGCCTTCACCCTTGGAAGAAGTGAAAATTGAGCCTCAAATCACCGAAACAGATCGTATTCCAGTTTTATCGTACATATAGCAGTGTGTATTAGTTCGTTTTCCAGCTTTTATTTCTGGTTCTCTATTCATGGTTCTATTTTGTGGATAGTATTTCATTTGTGAGATTATATATCACTTTGGGTTTTGGATTGCATCTTTCACCAATAAAAGAAAATAATATCAGTACCATACTGAAACTTATATTTTTACTCTCAAATGTTCACACACACATATATAGAAACAGTTATTTAATTGGAAGGTAGGGTTTTACCGATCATAATCGCAATGCTGAAGTCTGGATCATCCTGTTTAACTTTGAATGAGAATCTTGACGCTGCAAAAGCATCCTTGGGCCTCTTCCCCTCTCTCAACTGAAGCATGAGTCGAACATTATCATTCAGGAAAGGTTGATCGAACAATAGCCCGAGCAAGTTCCAGGATACAACACACTGGAAAAAATATGCAATGGCAACTCAGAAAAAGCACAAAGCATGACAGCAAACAATATTCGCAAAAACAGAACAGACGGGTTCATGTAAGTTCACAGGTTCTCGTGTTGTATACCTGGAATTGATATGGCTCAACAGTTCCACGAAACCAGCAACCCGAAGAGAGGCCTGGGTTCAGTGCTGGCTGCCTACCGTCGAGAACTTGTCTGATAAATGTGAGGTAGGTAGCTGCGAAAATTTTGTACAACCTAAAACAAGAAATGACCCATGAGTAATTTTGTACGGCATACGCATAGTTTGGTGGATGAATATGGTTACAGTATGTGTGAACTGTGAAATACCTGATCCTCATTATAGATTACCCACAATGCTAGATTTCTTTCTTGGGGGCCTTGAGATAGATCGACGAATAGAAGCGAGAGTGCTTTCACATGGTGCCAAGCCTTTGTCTTTCATCTCTAGTAGCAGTTTTTTGGCTTCAGCTCGGTATGAATTCTTCAATGACCTATCTAGCTCTGGTTGATTTGATATTCTACACCATCCGGATATCAGTATGCTATACGTCGAAGAGTTGGGCAATGTGCCCCTCACTTGCATCTCCTTTAGAAGCTCTCTAGCCTGTCTCATATTTCCAGTACGGGCGAACTCATGGATAAGTGCATTGTATGTACTGATTCTGGGAATAAAGCCTTTGCATATCATTTCACAGTAAAGCCTTATTGAGTCCTTTCTATTCCCAATCTTCGCATAACCACGGACCAAGATATCATATATGGTAACATTGGGCTCGACGCCTCTAACCTTCATATCCTTGACCAATTCATCTGCTTTTTCTGTCAAACCTTCTGCAGAAATGCGACACAGAAGAGTACTGTATGTGTCAATATCAGGAGAAACTCCTTCAGCCAACATACGGGTATATGTTACAAGAGCACTCTTGAGATGACTCCCTTTGCAGTAGCCATAAATCAAACTGTTATAGGTGACGGTATCAGCAGGAAAGCCTCGACTTGTCATCTCATTTAGAATTGAAGTGGCTACCCTGGTCATCTTAAGCCCACATAAAGTAGCAATGAGGACGTTATAACTATCACGATTAATTTGGAGGCCCATTGCTACAAGCTGTTCGTGAACCCGCAGAATCACTTCAGCCCTTTGACTCTTCGAAGCTGCAGTAAGGACAGCTCTGTGGATGCTTGGGGATGGGCAGATACCGATAGGTGAAACTGCCTCCAACAAATCCAGGGCTTCGTCAACCTTCCCTTTTCTACACAAACAGGACACGAGAACGTTACAGGTGATTGAATTGGGCTTTAGACCCTTGCTTGTCATCTCATGCCAACACCTATGAGCATTCTCCAAATTTCCTTCTTTGCAATATGCACTTATCATCGTGTTGTATGTAGCAGTGTCGGCAGCCAACTCCAATTGCTTCATTCCATCATAAACAGATTGTGGGTCATACCTTCCCAGCTTTAATAAGCCGTTTGATAAAACGTTAGCTGCCACCACATCAAAGCCTAAACCTGTTTCTATCAATTCTTGTGCCAAAGTAAGAGCAGCTGATGCATTCCCCACCTTGAACAAACCATCCATCAGGGTAGTATAATTGACTCTGTCTAGTGACACACCTTTAGATTTCACAGCTTTAATCAATTCGACAGCCTCCTCCATTTTTCCTTCTCTCTTGAGATCGTTCACAAGAGCATCAACAACATAACTGTTTTCATCTATACCTAACAACTTCATTTCCTTGCATATATCATGAGCTAGTTCTTGCTTACCCACCTTCAAAAGTCCATCGACAAGTGCACCATAGACAAAAATATTAGGCTGGATATTCCGTTGCATCATCTTCTGCAAAATGCTACAAGCTTCTTCTACTTTTCCTTGTTTCACATAGCCATTTATCATGGAGGAGTAAGTAATAACATTAGATAAAACACCTTTATCTTCCATAGCCAGTAAAGCTGATTCTGCGGCGTCTATCTTCTGCAACTTGCAGAGGCCATCAATTAGTGCAGAATATGTTACATGGTTAGGGTTTAACCCAAGAGCTGAAACTGTGTTGAACAGATCTTCAGCATCATCTGCCTTTCCAACCTTGAATAGTCCATCAATTAATGATGTAAACAACTTTACGTCCAAAACAAGCCCACGAACAACCATCTGACTTAGAAGGCCAAAAGCCTCAATTTCATTCATTCTTTTTAAGAATGAACTGATAAGAATAGTATAAGACACATGATTGGGCTCCACGTCCATGTCCTTCATCTCCTGAAAGAGCAGCTCCGCTTCAGCAAACTTCCCGGTCTTGCAAAGGCCATTGATGATGGCATTGTAAGTAACCACATCAGGCAAGTTACCATTTTTCACCATGTTTTCGTACAAAGACAGCGCTTCCTCAACCCGTTTCTGCCTGCAGTATTCAGCGATAAGCGTGGTGAATGTTATTACATTAGGTACAACATCAATGCCTCCATCTATACATTCTATCCATGAAAAATGTTCATGTTCTCGACACTCCACCACACCCGTCTCCAAAAGAAAGTCACCCTCTTGAGGAGAATCTCGCAACTTATCCATGAGGTGTTTCGCATTCGAAAACTCCCCAACTTTGCAGAAACCATTGATCAAAGTATTATAAGTCACAATATCAGGCTTCAAGCCCCATTTTGACATGCCCTCCATAATTTCCACAGCTTTACTCATCTCACCAGCTTTGCAAAATCCATCAATCAAAGTATTAAAGCTCATAACATCAGCAAGAACAACATTTTCATCATCATCATCATTCCTCAATCTATCCAAAATCAATTGAGCAGATTGTAAGTCTCCTACACGGCAAAACCCCTTAATCAAGGTATTAAAAGTAAAAGAATCAAACGGAATCCCAATCTTAATCATCCGGGCCAAACACCCTAATCCCAATTCAGGCCTAAACTGTAAGCAAAACCCTAAAATCAGGGTATTATACCCAACTGTATCGGCTTCAATTAACTCTAGGGCGGTATCCAATATTCCCAACTTACACAAAGCATGGATCACCACATTCCTAGAAAACGAATTGGGGGAAACCCCTGAAGAGATCATCTCCGAGTAGGCAAAACGCACCTGATGAAGCAACCCAGAGCAGTTGAAGCGGTACAAAATCCGGTTCCAGGAAACAGCATCGGGAGTGCAGGAGTGCGCTCTCATGGAGAGGAAGGCCTGGAAGGCCCGAGAGGGGTGATTGCAGGAGAGGAAGAGGTAGATGAGGGAGCAGAAGAAGGAAGTGTAAAGATGGGATTTTGCGGGAGGGATTGACAGAGATGGTGATTGGTGAATGGGAGTGGGCGATGAGTGTGAGGTGAAGGGCGATTGGAGATGAAGGAGATGACGGCGATTAGGGAGGGAAGGTAACCTCTTCATCAAAGTTGGTGGAAGAATTAACATGGTCGGAGATTGAGGAATCGTCAATGGAGATTGGAGGAGGGAGGATCCATGAATGATTTGACACAGAGCTCATGAATTGGGGCGATGGTGTGTGGATACTTCAAAGTTGAAACCAACATTTTTTTTTGACGAAGAGGAACCACAGGTAAACCCGAGCACTTAACTCAGTCGACAAGAACCAGTAAAACGGCTCGGCTAGATCTGTTTACTGGCTCGATCCATTGATAGAGAATAAGATAGATCTTGAATTTTCACCAAGAAAAAAAGGATGTCACCAAGAAAAAAAGGATGAGGCAGGGTGAAATCAACATTTTCCTTTATCATGACTTTGTCGCGAATGGTATAAAGAGATGCAATTTGATATCTTATAATTCGACATGAGTTACCTCATAGAGGATTAATAATGTTTTAGATGGGTGTCGGTTCGAAAAGGATATAGCAGTTAAAGATGAATGAATTCTAGCTCTGTTTGAACCTCAGTTTAATACGTATTCAACATTAAATACATGTTGCATTAAAAAAGTAACAAATGAATTAAATTTTATCTTAAAATTTCAGCAATTTTACCTCAAGCAGAAAAAAGACTATTGAGAAAATTTTCAACAATTAACTTTTTAATTGGAGAAAAATGTAAGTCTTGAAAAAAAACAAAAAAAAAAATTTGGTGCCTTAAGAATTCGAGTATTTGTTTGCATAATTATATTAATAGATTTATTAGATGTAAAATGTAATGTATATTTTATATATATATATATATAATCAATAATAAAAATGGTTACAATATCAAATGCCTCACTTTAATACTTGTCTAGGACATTCGAAATTGATTGGACGACCCTGACTGCGTATAACCTGACATAATTATTCATGAATTATATAGTTCCAATTGAAAATTTAAGAGAGTTCTCTCTCTTTTTTTCTAGTAGATTTGAATGCTTTTTCGATGGATTATATACCTATGGTTTCGTCACTTAAAAACATTGTTGAATACTCGAAGTCGAACTTCCTACTGCGTCGAACTACCTTTCTATATACTGTACAGTATAAAGCCAAGATTTGACTTTGCATGGAAGTACTGAGTATTTCTTTAGAAGCTTGACCAAAAAAAAAAACGAACCTTTGGCATGCATGACATCAGGGACAGATCGAGAGGCGGGTTGCGGTCCGCTCCAACCCATCCTATATTTTTACAAAAATAAAATAATAAGTAAAAAAAATTAGAGTCAATAGTATCCAATATACCACTTTGTTGGGCTCTTTGCAAAAATGACAATCCTCTTCAAATTTTGCAAAAGTAGCAATTAAGCCCAAAATTTGGCAAAAATAACCGGTTATCTTGACCTCTTTTCACAGGTCACCTGTTGAACCAAACCCTCGCCGCCTCCACCTCCTTCTTCTCTTCGACCGTTCCCAGCCCTCCACGAGCCACCTCCGGCCAACCCCTCTTGCCAGACCGTTTCATTGTAGAGAAGCGAAGACTGAAGAAGCGAATCGTTGTTCCCCCAGTCTCCATCGCCATCTTCATTTCTTCATCCTCAGAATCTCCAATCTCCAGATCGAAGATGGGGAAGAGCCACAAGCCATGGATCTTCTCTCTCCTTTGTGCTCTCCTCTTCTTCGTCGCTCCGTTGCTCTCCTTTTTCAATTTGTTCCATCTTCATCTGTTGTTGGCTTGAGGATTTTGAAACAATGTCGATCTTTCACGAAATTCTCTTTCCGATTCTCGTGTACAAGAACCCTAATTCCTCTGCTGGAACCACAACAAATGGATCCCGATGAGAAGGTCCTTAATCCCGTTGGTGATGGCGCCAATCCGAACCCTGATATTATCGAGGATTTTGGGGAGGTGTTGGTAAGGTCCTTAATCCCTAATCAGTAAGCACCACCTACTAATTCATCTTTTCGATTCGGGTTGTTTAAATCTTATAATAGTTTGCAATTTTAGTTTGAATTGGGTTGCTTTCACCCCTTCTTTCAATTTAAAATTTGCATATTTTCGAATTTGGATTGTTTGTAGACTACATAGGCTCGCAATTTCAGTTTGATTTGGGTTGGTCATAGCTCATAAAAGCTTGCAATTTTAGGCTAGGAATGTGAAATTTATTACGCACGCAAGGTGCTCGATGAAATGCTAACTAATTAATGGGGTGTAAATAGAGAATGTTGGTGTTATATTGTTACATTTTGTTTGACGTGGATATTTAACTATGTTTTTTTAATTATACTAACGCATGATCATGTTATTAGTAGAAGTGACTTGGTCTAAATTACAATTTTGGACCATTAGTAATGTTTTACATCTCATTTAGTCCATGAGTGTACCGAACAATACAAGAAATCAAGATAAATGTTAATAGGAGCAGCTGAATGTGACATAAATTGATCCCAAAGGTTTAACTTTAGCACTCGCAAATCAGAAAATTCTCAAAAAACTTGCTAAATTATGTAATAACATATCCAACATCTCAAAGGAGTGTGGGAAGATTATCTTGCTTTGTATCTTCCTTCCCCTCACAAACCGATATTCATGTGATGTTACAAAGTTATGATGCTAATTTGAAATTTTTTAAATCATACAGTATTGAAGTGTGATGCATTGAGATTTGTTCAGTAGGCTGCACATGGAAACACGACTGTGTAGTTGTGTAGTTGTGTCATTTTAAATTTGTGTAATGTTATATGTTTTGGCAGACGTATTATTTTGATTGGCTAGACATATGTATATATTGGCAAGGATTATTGCTAAAATGGGTATTATCTGAAAACATGTATGACAGATTAAGGAGACAATGAGAAAAATGAAAGGAAAATTTGTATTTCATAATCTTGTTAATGCAGCTGCAAAAGTAGTCATACATTGTTTCCCTTTGTTGCATAATGCATTGTTGTGACATGAGCATCTGAGCATTTCTATCATGGCAGACATTTGTTTTTTGCATGGCAAAAATTATTTCATGACTGGCTAGCTTTTTTTATTTACTGTCATTGGTGTTACCAACCTTTGAACATGTTATTCAATCATGCATGTGGACTCGTATGCAACTTCATATTGTTGTATTTGTGTTGGTGATATTAATCGTGAAGTGAGATATATGTGCAGCCAGCATTAGCTTTAGAGGGAGGTCTAGCCACTTCTCGAAGATGGGCCTCCTGGATCACATGAACCAAGCCCTCGTTTCATCTCCGGAGCAACGATTGTCGGTTCTGCCCAAGTTTTCTTGTTTATCTTGCCAGTTGTGTGAATTTCTGTGTCAGCTGAATTGTTGTATTTGCCATCCAAATGGTTATCCATGCCATACTCCAAATTGAGATCAAGATGCGATATAGACCAAACTTTACTTCAAAATATTTTTTTCCATAAACATATACAAAGTGGGTGTCTATAGATAGATAAAATTAAATTAAGTTCAAAAATAAATTTATTTTTTAATTTTAACAAATAAAAATGGATGAAATTTAGTTTAAAACAATTAAATTTTAAGTTGAGTCACTTGTCACCATCTCATTTGCCCCCTTTCAAATTTGGTGGGAAGGAGCCCTGACACCATTCTTGCTTATTTTAACCGGGTAAGGGTTAAATAGGTAACTTTTTTATTTGCAAAACTAACCTTCCACTAACACTTTGCAATTTGTGCTATGACAATGTCATTTTTGCAAAGTCCAAATTTTTTTGGTATATTCATGCAAAATGGCCAAAAAATTAAATAAAACTAATAAAAAATTATTCATTTATTTATTAAATTAAGAGTTTTATTAAAAAATTATGAGTATGAGAAAAATTTAGCATATATATCTAGCCCACCCAGATTTTGATTTCTGGTTCCATGTGACATCCATCTTCCACGGTACTCTTTCTTCCCATTGAATGCGGTAAATAAAGAGCGGTCATTCGGGATTCGAACCAAAAACCTTTGGATACTACCCGCAAGTCTTTTCCGATTGAGCCGGAAATGGTTACCATTTTCCACGGTACTCTTTCCTCCGCCTTGAATTTGGTAGTACTCTTTCCTCCACCGAAGAGGCTGTAGTGTCAGACCAATTGATGAATCACAAACTAATTCAATTCAACTGGCGGATCCTGAACCGTTTAGTTGAGGAGGCTGATCTTTAATTTTTTTTCGAAAAAACCCATCAATATTTAAACTTTTCGGATTTAATTATAGGATTAAGTTACGAAGTTTAACAAATGATAAGTATGATAAAAGTATATTAATTTGGTAAATGATGTGAAAAATAATTTATATCACTTCAATCTTAAGACGTTTATAACTTTTTACTTAATTATTGGATTTGAACTTATAATATATCAAATCGAAGCTATCGACGAGAGGAATATATATATTAAATTTTATTTTTTATTGGGGGGTGACTACCGCCTCTGGGCCTAAAAAGGATCCGCCCATGATTCAACCCCTCATTGTCATTGAAGTTGAATTTTTGGTACAAGAAAAAAGGGGAGACCAAACACATATTGACAAATCAAACCCCATTGCCTTAATTTCCAGGAAATTAGTATCAGGAAATGGCACAAAATATCCCCATTTAAAGGCATGCGTTCCAATATAAGTTGGACTTTGGACTGGAGGCCTGTTCAGTCATAAGAATTTATATTTTTTTCCCTACCTTTTTAAATATAAAATACGTACCTTTTTAAATATAAAAGTATCTATAGAAATTGCCAATTAACTTTGATAGTACAAAAGGATATGAAATTTCCTTATAAAAAAAATAGACCTTGGTGATGTCTACTAACAATATACATTTTCGTTTATTGAATAGATGATTGACAAAAACAAAATTATACTTGATTCGTTTTCATTTTTATAAAATATTTAAGTTTTTGGCCCAAGATAAGAGAGACACCAAGATTTGTGGATCGAATAATAAAATTCCAAAAACATCGATAATCTCAGTAAAATATGTTGGAAAACAATATTAGGTAGAGTTTTGTTAAGACCTTGAACATTGATCTGCTAACTAACGAGAGAGAGTAACTGAGAGAGAGAGCATGAGAGCTAATGAGAGTTTCTAATAGAACTGTAATTTTGATTGATGATTGAATAAGCCTCTCAATACCCAAGACCCCTTATATACAAGTCCTAACAAGTTTGTCTTCAATTCGGAAAAAAAAAAGAGAGAGTTTGTCTTCGATCTTGTCCCATGATTTATGTGGATTTCAACAACTTTTATAGGTTATTTAGGGATCGGTTAATCGAGAATGAACTTGGTGGCCGGTCTGGGATGAGTGAATAACATTTTCTCGACAATATTCATTGACCTAGGAATGTTAGCTTGGCTAAGTTTGTTGAGGTAATTGTATAAACTCGACCATCGATCTGGGTCGAGCCATGTTTGTTTTTGTTTATGGATGATTTGCTTTGGGTAAAGTAGGTTAGAAATAGAAGATCAAATTAAGTGTTCTTCGTCTATAGAATTATGAAAGGTTTTTTGCTGGACCCACATGTGTGAAGAGGCATCTCGTTGTATATGGTTGGTCATCAACCATTCCGAAATGGCTCACCGGAAAGAACTTGTGGATAATAGTTATAGGTCACCGGTTCGAACTCCGGAATGACCGCTCTTTGTTTACCAATTCAAGGTTGATCATCTTTCATTTCAACGTAAAACTGGATGGCCCTTTGCCTAGTTTTTCAAATTTTCCTCTGCGCGTGATCTCTTGATCTTCTTTCAAAAAATTGGTTTGACTGGTTTTTTTTCCCAAATCGTAAATATATTGTAAAAAGAAAAAAGGACCTGAGTGCAATTCTTTATCAGTTATCTTCTTAATAGATAAAAAGGCATGCTGCTAATAGTCTTTACTCCCTTCTATAATAAATATAAGATTTTTTAATTTTGTGCGCATAGTTTAAGAAGATAAAAGCTATATAAAATATTAATTTTTTTTTACAATTTAATACTTATTAATAAGTATTAAATTGTAAAATTGTCAAAAAAATTTTAATATTTTATATAGTTTAATATTTAATTCCTTAAACTATGTGAAAAAGTCTTATATTGATACTCCATCCGTTCCAAAATACATGGGTTTTGACTTTTCGACACGTTTTTTAAGGAGCGAAAAACTATATAAAATATTATTTTTTTAATGAATTTTTTTACATAATTTGATACTTATTACTAATAAGTATTAAATTATATAAAAAAAGTTAATTAAAAAAATAATATTTTATAGAGTTTTTCGCTCCTTAAAAAATGTGTCGAAAACTAAAAACCCATGTATTTTGGAAAGGAGGTAGTATGTATATATAGACTTTTCATCCTCTTGAAAAAAAAATCAACACGTTATTAATATTGAAGTATTTGTTGGTAATGGTTTAATAGTGCATCAAGGGTAGGGCATGATTGTTAGTTTCTCCTATAAAAAGGAAGCCATACTTGCCTATAATAGATTATATCCATCTACCATGAAATCCTATCTACACATCTTATTATAAAAAAGAAAGAGGAAAAAAAAAAAAGTACAAGCTCCCCCACCAAATAGGCTTCTATCTTGTAGATATGGGCCAAAGATTCCAAATCAGTTTGTTGTTTCTCTTAGTTTGCATTTGCAATGCAAGCCAGGGATTCAGATTCACTTGTAAGGAAGCTGAAAGAAAAGCCTTGCTCCAGTTCAAACACAGCTTCATTGACGAATGGAACCATCTTGGTTCATGGGTGGGGCAAGATTGTTGTAACTGGAAGGGAGTTGGATGTGACCAAGTTACCGGCAACGTCATCAAGCTTGATTTGAGAGGCGATTATAGATCCGGTTTAGTAGCTAATGAGGTAAACTCTGCTTTGCTTGAGTTGAAGTATTTATCCTATTTGGATTTGAGTAGCAACTTCTTTAACTCTTCAAAAATTCCTGAATTCATTGGGTTAATGAGGCACCTGCAATATCTAAACCTCTCTTCCGCGTCTTTTGGTGGTGAAGTTTCTCCTCATCTAGGCAATCTTACAGAACTTGTTGTCCTTGATCTTTGCACTTCTTGTTCAAACTGGGAGGCCATCAAAAGTTTTGAGAGGGAAGTGAGTTTTAGAGATGGAACCTGGGGGTATTTGTTTCACCAAGAAGTTGAGGCGAATAACCTAGAATGGGCATTCAAGCTTGAGAATTTGCAATACCTTGACCAAAGTGGGATTAAGTTGAGTCAAGCCCTTGATACACTAGATGTACTTCACAAGCTTCCATCTTTGTCAGTGTTAAACTTGGCTAATTGTGGACTAGGAAACTCTCACATAGTCGGAAATATTTCGTCTACCACCCTTCAACACCTAGACCTTCGATTCAACAGTTTCCATGGCTCGATTCCGCATTTCATACAAAACCTGAGCTCTATAAGATACCTAAGTCTCGCTTACAATTACTTCAATGGATCATTCCCTCGTTCCATCCAAGATTTGAGCTTTCTAACAAGCCTTGACCTATCACATAATGGGTTTAGTTCTTCAATTCCATCATGGTTGGCTAACAAAAAACACCTTGAATATCTCTTTCTTAGTGGAAATAATTTTACCAGCATGAATGGAGGGATCATGAACAACATATATAGTTTTTGTAGCTTAAAATATCTAGATTTATCACATAACCAACTTCAAGAAGAGGTATCAAAATCAGATGTTAATTTTCGTCCTAGGTGTAGCAAATATGATTTGCAGTACCTATACATGAAATCCAATAACATCAGTGGTTACTTGCCAATAATTGGAAATTTGTCTTCCCTCCTAGCCTTAGATCTATCATACAATAAGTTAGAAGGTCTTCCTTCTTCCTTGGGAGGATTGTCGTCTTTGGAATTCATAGTATTGTCACATAATAATTTGATTGTTGTGCATCAAGTAAGCTTGGCTAACCTCTCTAGTTTAACCTACCTTGATTTAAGCTCCAATCCCACAATGTTTAACTTCTCTCCTGACTGGATGCCTCCATTTCGACTTAAATCTATGAGTCTACTACATTGCAAATTGAATAGTCCATTTCCTAGATGGATTCTAAGTCAAAAGAATATGTCTCAGCTTGACTTGTCTGATACCGGTATATTTGGGCCTCTTCCAAACAACATTGGCACTGCTATGCCATCTTTGACGATCTTACGACTTGCTAGTAACCACATTAATGGTTCGATTCCAAGATCATTGTTCAGAGTAGGATCATTGGGTGTCCTTCATCTTCAAAATAATAGGTTGTCGGGGATGATTCCCGATTGTGACCCATACTACTTTGTAATTGAAGTATTGGATTTATCTTCAAACAAACTTTCTGGCCCCATACCCGAGTGTCTCATCTGGTATTCATATTCATTGAGGTTGAATAACAATTTACTTGGAGGGAATCTCCCTTTGATATCATCCTTCATCTTTCCTTCATTCTTGCAACTCCTGGATGTGAGTATGAATAATCTTCATGGGGAAATTCCACCTTGGAATGGAACAACCTTTGATAGTTTAGGAATTCTCATATTGCGAGAAAATGGGTTCGAGGGAGTAATTCCATTGGAGCTATGTTCGGTCAAAACGCTTCGCCTTATAGACCTTGCAAACAATAATTTGGTGGGAACTATTCCTCAATGTTTTGGTTACATCACAGCCATGAGTTCTGGGATGTGGATAAGTGAAACTGGATGGTCCATGGTTGGAGATCAGCCAATTTTTGCTATGATCGTTGAAGAAGTAATCAAAGGGCAAGAGAGAGAGTACACCACAATATTAGACCAACTAATAAGTATGGATCTTTCATGTAATCACTTTGTCGGTGTGATTCCTGCAAATATCACAAACTTATCCCTCCTGCTGAATCTCAACTTATCGCATAATCATTTCACGGGAAATATTCCCGCGGAGATAGGAAAGATGAAATCTCTAGAGTCCCTCGATTTCTCATACAACAATCTTTCTGGATCGATTCCCGAAAGCATCTCTTCTCTGGATTCTTTGTCCACCATGAATTTGTCATTCAACAACTTAGGAGGGCCAATCCCCACCGGTCGGCATCTAGAAACTCTTGATGATCCATCGATATATATGGGCAACCCAGGCTTGTGCGGTGATCTACTGTCGGTAAAATGCTTTCCAGATGGCATTGCCCATCCCCCGACTAGCATGGTCCTTGAAGACGAAGGAGACGATACGCATGAGAAGATGTGGTTCTATTTAGTCATTATGTTGGGATATGCTATCGGCTTTTGGGGAGTCATTGTAATGGTAATTTTTCACAGCAAATTGAGATTCACTTACTCGCGGATTGCCGAAGAGCTTACAGATTGGATATATGACAGTCACAGTGAGGATTGATACTCGAGCAAGCAGTTCATGTTGTACGAAATGAAATGCAATAATTTTCCATTCAAGGTAATGGATCACATATATAATTACAATTATGCATATTTAGTGTCATGCCTTATATTTGATTTTACTTTATATTCCGTATTTAATTTTGTAGGAGACACGGGAGAAGTGCTATCTGTGTGGATGAAGGTTAGGTTGTGTGTTGCATCTGCGCCTAGCTAGGGTGTTTCCATTTTTTATTTTTTTGTCTTTATGTTCATTTAAGTTTGTTACTCCTGTTAAGGTTGTGGTCTTTTAAAAATACCTGCTTGACGTCGTCGGAGAAATAATGCGTACATCTCGACTACCTAAACTCTACTCTTGGTGAGAAAAACTAGAATGGTTGTTGTTGTTGTTCTTTGGTCTTCAACTTGCTGCCTTTAGATGGCTTTATTAAGTTTTCTTTACTTAATAAGAAATGCTTTATTTTGTGCATGATTTACAATTACAGTATAAAACAACAAGTTTTTTTATTTTCCAATAAAATTGATATTTTAAAAAAAAATTGACTTACAATATAAACATCCTCACATTTTTAATAGGTGATTTAAGGCATCTTATAGTGATTACACAGCACAAAAGTAACTCATATTATTTGGAGGTAATATGGTACAAAAGAAAATAAATAGGACGAATACACCAAAGAATGAAAGAAATAAACACAAAAGTATCCTATTTAACATGAAAAAATAAGGATGGATTCTAATTGATTATGTTTATAATGCAATTATATATATAAACACTGTGAAAGTGTTTGTCTAACATTATTTATATTGTGCTTAAAATAGTATGAATTTAAAATTAAATACCATATAAATTGTGTTAATCTACTTTAGACTATTGTGTAAAGCTTATAATTATATTTTAAGCTTAATATATATGATTAAATCTATTAGGACCATTACCCAGACAAACAAAATATATATCAGGAACAATTGATTGTGAGAGTGTGGCTTTGTTTCTGATGTGTCCAGGCAAAGTTTTCCTTTGTTGGGGTTCTAGCATCCAGAGTCGGGATTGGCTAGGCTCGATGTGGTAGGTACGGGGCGACTCCATGTTCGGGAAGGAGCTTCCTTGGAGGTTCGTCTTTACTGCCCCATGGGAGATTCCTGATATATTGTTGGCTAGCGGTGCTACTTCTTGGTGTTGCTTGACTTCGTTCTTAGTCTACGCCCTCAAATTGCTAGTTTTAGGTCTGCTTAGATTCATTTATGTGGTAGAGTGCGCATTCTACTTGTTATATTGCGCCCTTTTCTAGTTTTTGTTGTATGTTTCGACGGGTTTCCGTTTGTCGACTTATCGACCTCTCAACAATCATACTTGTTTGATATCGAATTCTTACTTTATCAAAAAATAATAGTAATCAAGAACAATTGATTGGGAGAGATAAGTTAACTAGGACAAAGAGAGGCTCAATATCTTCATGAAAACAAATGATTGATTTGGGCTATGATTGGTAAAAGAATAGCTAACGAGTTAACTAAAGGTGGTGGATTATTCGTGTTTAATATAAATTAATAAGCTAGTACGATGTTTGGAACCTAGTTTTTGCCAGGATAGTTGGTGAAAACTTTTTTTTTTTTTTGATTAGTTATTTGGTGAAAACTTGTTAAGCTAGTATGATGTTTCTTTATATGAAATATATTTATATTTGTTAAATGTAAATAATATATTTAATTGACTTGTTTTGCATACAGGCAGTCATGTTCTACAAACTAGAAAAATTTACGATGTGATTTCTAATACATCCATGATCAAAATACTCATGATAAGTCATCCTTATCTTACCATTTACAAAAAAAAAAAACTTTTAAAAAGGAAGCAAATTTCATAGTTGAATAGTTCAATCTTTATAGTTACCTCACACAAAATGTCATTATATATGAGAAATTCCTGTTGATGCCCCTGATATTTAGACAATTTTTTTGAATGGTGTCCCACATTTTTTTATTTTTCAGATGACACCTTAAGATTTTGCAAAATTTCGTCTGGTGCCCAAAATCATAATTTTTACTTTTTTTTTATAAGCGAGAATGAACCTTTACTTTTTCAATATTGCACAAAATCATCCTCCACTTTTAAATTGCACATAATTATCTACATTTCCGCCAAAAAAATACAACACATAAGCACACTCATTTTTAAAATTACCTATTATTTTCAAAGCAAGTCAATTAAATATATTATTTATATTTAACAAATATAAATATATTTCGGATAAGGAAACAAATATTTTTTTTATATATTATTTACATTTAGTACTTTGAATTAAAAAAAATTGTAAAAATGAATTTTTTTACTTCTTTAATAATATAAATAAAGAGTTTGCAACAAATTATCTTTTTACTTCTTTAATACTCCCTCCGATTTTAAATATATGACATTTAATTTTTGAACACGTAGTTTAAGGAGCAAAAAAATCAATATTTAATATAGTTTTTAACTCCTTAAATTACGTGCTCAAAAGTCAAATGACTTATATTAAAAATCGTATGGAGTAATAGCTAGTTATAATTTTTTTTGGGGTTGGTAAATATGACAAAAGAGATGAGAACAAATATGAATTCATACTTTATATTTGGATTCAACTTTAAGAGGCTCTCCAATATTTTTCCCATTTTGGAGAAATTTTGGAGAACTTTAAGACATTTTTTAATCTAATATATTCTCTATCACATTCTCAAAAATAGAGAAGCAATGGAAAGAATAAAAAGTTTTCTAAATCTGCTAGATTCTCTAAACTAAATAATTATCTAAAATTTTAAAATAGAGAAGCTGATAGAGTTAAAACAAAAATAATTTAAAAAATGTATATTTTATTTTCAGAATTTTTTTTAGAGAAACGGATGAGAATGGTTTAAGCGATATTACTCCCTAGGTCCAAATTACGTTCACAACTTCTCGCATTTCGCGAAAGTTAAAATTTTCTATTTTCTTTTGAAAACCTACTATTTTAACGATATTGAATTCAATAATACACAGAACAGAAGGAGCAACTCACGCGCCTTATAAAAGTGCGATGAAGAAAACAACAATAGAGGGAGTGTGTTTAGGATTTTTGGAAGAGCAAAACCCTACTTGAGCCATCTTTCCCACCACCACGCCGTCGCCGTTCCATTCCCCTTTCTTCCGATCGATCTCTCTCGCCTCCATCAGCCTTCATCGCCACCTGCCTGATCGTTCCGTCCGCATCAATCACCTTCATCTCATCATCGCCTATC
Organism: Persicaria tinctoria; assembly: GCA_037127255.1. Lineage (NCBI taxonomy): Eukaryota > Viridiplantae > Streptophyta > Magnoliopsida > Caryophyllales > Polygonaceae > Persicaria > Persicaria tinctoria. Next base: position 5,968,375 of record JBANSL010000016.1, on the reverse strand, counting down.
ATCTCCTTTGTATTCGGGCCGTCGGTTGTGTTATCAAAATCTCATCAGCTGCAGTGGCCGCCTCGTTACCCCGCCGGCGGTCGATGATCTACCATCCACCTGAAAAGTAATCTCCTTCACCTTCTCTTGTTATGATACGCATGATCTCACTTGTTTTTCGTACCATCGCTACCCTGATTTGCCTTAGTTTCTCCCTAAAACGCATTTCGGTGTCTCCCTCTCCAATATTTGTGGCTGGATTTCATTGGAATCGGAAATTAGGTTTGGAAGGATGTGAATTGTCTGTTAAGTTGTTTGAAGAGGGTGATTTTACGATAGTATGCGATTTTTAGGTGTTGGCTTTGATGAATGCCACTTTCGGGGTGCTCTAGTGCCAGTGTGGCAGTCTTATTGAGATCCGTTGTAGCTAATCCTTGATTGCTTTAGAAATTTGACATGATTTGCATTGGTTCTATGGATTTGATTGATAACTGGCTAGCTGGCATCTTGATGTTGCAGTGCCAATCTTGTGAGAAAAGTAAATATCAACATTTCTTTCATCATATCCTTAATCATCAATCAAGTAGTAATAAAGAAAGGCAGTGATTTATTTCCAAGCGTTTAGCTCAGCTATGCCAATCTTAGGACTGATTCATTTCCATGTTTGTTTCGATGTTTGGGAACTATGCAATATTGCATGTGCATTTCTGTTTCTTCATGCATTGATCAGATTTGATGATCTTGCCAGTATTTCTTCTAGTTCACAAGTTTGACATTGTATTCAGCTTCGAACACAGGCAGGATGGTGGGCTATTGTAACTCCACTTCTTCAACTACCAATGGGTCTTCTGTACCACAACAAAATGGATTTCACCTGAGTAGAAAACCTTTCTTCTCTTTCAATGGCTCGAATTTCAAAGCTCAAAATCCACGGGGTTCAAATCCTTCTAGATCATCTCAAGCCAATCTTGAGAAGGACTTGGATAATGATGTCAAATTTCGCATGATTGTCAGAAGGATTGTAAGTTGATCTTTGAAAATTTTGCAGCTATAATTATACTCACTACAGTTATTTTTCACTCAGTCTCAGAGTATCTTCACTGAAACCTCGATTTCTATTTGAATGTGATCTTGCAGCAGTACTAGTGTTTTGTTCACTCAATCTCAGAGTATCTTCACTGAAACAATGCTTGATATATTACAATGTTATTTGCCATGTACAGGGTGCTGGCCTGGAGAATCTTGGGAACACTTGTTTTCTTAACTCCGTTCTCCAATGCTTGACACATACAGAACCTCTAGTAGCCTATTTGCTAAGTGGAAAGCATCAAAAATCTTGTGAGTCCGTTGCTCTTTTTTGGTTCATCTTTATAACATAGTTAATGGTTTATAGGATATATTTTATTGTTACTGACTGTGTTGACGATGGAGCATTTTCTTTTGAAACCTATTCCCTTTAAATTTTAATTCCTGATATTTTGAGGAACTGTATATCTAATTTTATCTTCTTTTTTTTTTTCCCTTGAAGGTCACGTGGTTGGATTTTGTGCTTTATGTGCTATCCAAAACCATGTCAGCCGGGCACTGCAATCTACAGGCAGAATATTGGCTCCTAAGGATCTTGTCTCAAACTTGCGTCGTATCCTGCTCTTTGGTTTTTAGTTTTGTAGGAATATGAATGTAGTATCTTTCATATTTTGCATTTCACTCTAAATGTTCTAATTTTTACGTCATAAACTGGCCTTGTGTCCGTCTGTGTCGGGGCTTTCTTAAATTTTATAACCTGAGCTATGTGGTTGTTTGCTGGTATTATCACCATTGCTCATAATCTTCTTACTTTTTGGGTAAAATGTATTTCTTCTATATTCAGAAAATGGAGTTGACATATCGTTATTCATATTTCATTTTAGTAACTAGTTGGAAATGTTAAGAAATATTCTAGGCTGTTACACTGAACTATATGTTTCTGCACACGAGGACATTAATCTTTCTCATTCGGTGTTGTATTGGGGTTGTTCTCCTCAATGCCACGCTAAGGTTGTCTTCTTTTAATTTGTGCCTGTATGCCATGTGTGTTATTCTTGACCACCCAATCAGGTATCTCTCGAAATTTCAGAACTGCAAGACAGGAGGATGCTCATGAGTATATGGTACACCTACTTGAATCAATGCACAAATGCTGCTTGCCTTCTGGAGTTCCTTATGAATCTCCCAGTGCACATGAGAAGAGTTTAGTTCACAAAATCTTTGGTGGTTGCCTAAGGAGCCAGGTAATGTAGTTCACTACTTTCTTGCACTTTCATGATTTATTATTGAGGAACCTAATAAATATATAACATCACAGCAGTTGGTTGTTCCCTGAAAATTTCATAAAACTTGATCAAGACTTGGCCCATTAAAAGAAGTTTCTGATTTGTAAAAAATGATTCCTAAACCTGATCTGTCTTCCTATAATTTTCAGGTTAAATGTACGCAGTGCTCCTATTGTTCAAACAAGTTTGATCCTTTCTTGGATTTGAGTCTTGAAATAGTCAAGGCTGATTCTCTTCATAAAGCTCTTAATCATTTTACTGCTGCAGAGCAGTTAGATGGTGGTGAAAGACAGTATATGTGCCAGCAGTGTAAACAGAAAGTAAGAGCGCTGAAACAGCTTACAATAGACAAAGCGCCCTTTGTTCTTACTATCCATCTTAAGCGATTTGGCTCACATATATCTGGGCAAAAGATCGACAAGAAAGTCCAGTTTGGTCCAATTCTGAATTTAAAGCCTTATGTTTCTGGATCCCATGTATGTATGCTCTCGTTTTTCACTGTTATCATATCAAGAAGCTTTGTGATGATTTAAAGACATTGTATAAATATTTGCTAATTTGCAGGAGGGTGAATTGAAATATACATTGTATGGCGTTCTGGTTCATGCTGGTTGGAGTACACATTCTGGTCATTATTACTGCTTTGTTCGCACGTCAAGTGGGATTTGGTATTCGCTTGATGACAACAGGGTATCTTTTCCATCACTTATCTATTTATTTACTGTTTATTTCTCAAATGGTAGATTAAGAAGTGATCAAATCTGGCTCTTGGCACAAGGTAGTGCTTACTGTAATATAAGGGGAAATGAGGCTGAGGTGGTGTAATTTGGATGTGGAATGTAGTGGGAGGTGTAATATTTTAGGTTGGAGATTAAGCTCTGGTATGGAGGTGTGAGATTAATGAAATCATCAATGATATTTGTTATTAGCCAGCAAGAGTAGTGGTTTGCTGATATTGATCTTTAGTGTCAATGCGTGACCCATATATAATGGGAATTCAGTTCGTTTGGTTTCCTGCAATGTTTACATGGCATATAAAATTCGATGCAAGGCTTGATGCATGTGATAGCATAGTTCTCTGAATTTAGTGGTATTAGTAGTAGTATTATACTTGTGATAATAATAATATTATGTGTAGACACTCAAAACAGGCTCTTATTTTCATCTCCTGTATTGAAATTACAATGGAAGATGGCTGTGTGTAAAATTCTTTCAAATAGTTTTATAAAGTCAAACTGTGCTTCCAAAATAAAATTTCCATCAATAAAGGAGGCTGCTATAATGAGGAATTTAACTGAAAGGGGGAGTGTGATAGCATAGTTCTCTGAATTTAGTGGTATTAGTAGTAGTATTATACTTGTGATAATAGTAATATTATGTGTAGACACTCAAAACAGGCTCTTATTTTCATCTCCTGTATTGAAATTTCCAATGGAAGATGGCTGTGTAAAAGTTCTTTCAAATAGTTTTATAAAGTCAAACCCCTGCGCTTCCAAAATAAAATTTCCATCAATAAAGGAGGCTGCTATAATGGCGAATTTAACTGAAAGGGGGAGTGTTTTACCCCAGATAACTCAAAATTCTGGGAAAAAATTCAACATTTTTAAACTTAATAGCAGCATTCAGAGTAATAATTTAAGAGGTTTATGTTACCCTGATAATGATTGCTTACTTGGACACAACTGTTATGGTATTATCACTTCATCAGGAATGACTCTTTATATTTCCCTTTAAGCCTGAGGATAATTTGGATTGTTTTCCTGGCATTATAAATGTAGGTTCGCCAAGTAAGTGAGAGGACTGTGTTGGAGCAGAAGGCCTACATGCTATTTTATGTTCGTGATGGAATGAATTTTGGTACTGGAAATATGGCTAATGCTATTCAGAGCCAGAAGATGGTTCCAACTACTATGCCAAACGGACCATCTTGTAGTTCTACTGTGGGTCATAGATACATGTCCATTGACAAACCTGTCAATGCTGCTCAGAAGGAGAAGGCAGTGGCAGCTACAGTGGAAAATGGTTTAAGTTCTACTTCTGATTCTTGTCAAGGGTTTCCAAATAAAGATGATGGCAATTCCACCCATGGCGCTGTGAAGGAGAAAATACTGGCAACGGCTCTTCAAAAGAGATCCAGTGAAAATGATTCAGAGGGAAGACTCAATAACAGCTTGCCCGCAAAGAAATTCAAAAGCACTGATGATTCCAATGCTCTTGTTCAGCAGAATCTGCCTAATGTAAATTCATTGGAGAAGAATTTGTCAAAGGAAGATTCCTTTCAGAAACCTGAGAGCAAAGACTTGTCACAGTCTTCTATTGAGAGTAAGGAGATCGATGCAGTCTTGAAAGCAAATATGCAACATCTAACAAATGGAAGGATAGGCATTGGTGGAATACCCAAGAACAAAGACTTGTCACAGTCATCTACTGAGAGTAAGGAGAACAGTTCAGTTGTGAAAGAAAATTTGCAACATTCAACAAATCTGATGAAATGCATTGACGGTGTACCTAAGAGCAAAGGCTTGTCACAATCATCTACTGAGAGTAAGGAGAACGATTCAGTCATGAAAGCAAATATGCAGCATTCAACGAATGAAGGGAAATTATGCATTGGCGGTGTACCTAAGAGCGAAGACTTGTCCCTATCATCTACTGAAAGTAAGGAGAACGAATCGAAAGCAAACATGCCACATTCAACAAACCCAAGGAAATGCAATGGTGGGGAACTTTCCGCTGTTAATGTTGTGGCAACCACTGATGACAAAAGTTTGAAGACTGATCTTCTTGTTTCACTTGCTAAGGCACCTGACATGCTGGTGCGAACTGATACTTTGGTTGATGTGGTGCAGAAGACTTGTAAGAAGGTAAATGCTTCTGTTACTAAGAGTGGCTTTCAAATTTTGCTAATACTTGTATATTTTTACATCATTTCCAATCCGAATGCCCAGTCCCTTTGGAGAAGGATATCTTTGATGGTATTGAATCTCTTGGGTTCAAGTTTTCCATTTCAAGGCCGCATTTCATAATTCTGCCAAGTTATAAAGACTTTGCAACTTTTAAATTTATACCCTCATCCCATTATTATCTGATCTTTCTCTTGAACTTCTTTCTTGCTAGGTGGTTGCTCCAGAGGAAACAGTGGCAAAGGAATCTATTGAAAATAACTGTAATGCTGCCTCACCTACTGGAGCAGTCATCAATGTAGATGGACTGCTTTCTAATGCTCCCAGCCATTTGTCAAACCAAAAGCTAAAAAAGAAGCCTGGGAAATATAGGTTTCCCAGCATGCGTCTCGGCACTAGGATTCTGTATGGGGAATCCTTGAGCTTGCAAAAGAGAAAGAAACACAACAAAGTTAAAAAGAGGAAACAAAAGCTTGATGCAAAACCTCTAATGGATGAAAAGTTGGGGCCCTCCACTTCTCATGCAACTGCTGCAATTGAAGTTCCTTCCAAAATTTCAAGGAAACGATCACATTGCGGTTCAAAACATGTAAAACATGATGGGATTTCTGCCAATGAAGATTCAGTTTCAGTTTCAGAGGTAAAGAGAAGAACAGCTTCTGGTAACAGTTTTCGTGCTGGTGATGATCCACTGCTTAAAAATGGAGAAATACAGCAGCAGGATGGACAGACCTCCCGTTTAAAAAATAGCATGAGTATATGCAATGGAGTTGCTGATAAAGTAACCCGAAACCCCAACAAAAGTGATGGTAAGCTGTCCATAGTCCCTGCACATTTCCTTTTCATGAGATATCTTGTTTAGTTACTTATAAACGACTATTTTGAACTAGAATTTACTGATGATTAAGTTTCTTCAAGATTGCACTGGTTAGTTTCTTGGTTATGTTTCGCTAAATCAACACCAGCTTACTGTTCTTTATTTTCTCTATTCCTTTCCTCTTGTGAATGGGTTTTGGGTAAGACATGGTGTGATTTCTCGTGGCATTTCTGACGCCATCATTGCTTTACAATGTTCCAGATGAACACTGCAACGGCATAGAGTGGCCATCCTCACAAGTAGTGGAGGTTCATAATACTGCCAGTTTCACCCTCGGCTATGTAGGAGACGAGTGGTGAGTTTATGTTATAGAATGAATTTTGGTTTAGAGCCAATTTCGAATGGTTTGGCATCATTCAGTTGGGTTTCTTCATTAGAATTCACACAGCGAATTGAATTGCAACTGTGTGCAATTTGTTTGCCTGCACTAATTATTCCTTGTATAGCTGGTAAACATTTGAAATGCCCAAATGGCTAAATTGAAGATGTAATTTGTACCGCTGATCCAATTTTTGTTCTCATGATCTTCTCAGGGATGAAGAGTATGACTGCGGCAAAAGAAAAAAGGTGAGGATCTCCAAAAACACCTTTGGAGGACCAAATCCTTTCCAAAAATTTGCCACAAAATTGAAGGGCAAGCACAAACAATACAACCTCGCCAACCAACCCTTCAGGATATGATTGCCTTACACCGCCTGCATCAATGGATTTGTCAATCCACAAGTAATCCAGGACTGCATCAGCAAATTAGATCCTTCCAACTTGGAGGTAGCCAATTTTATCTGTATTAGCTGTTGCAATGTTGGATGTGTTTTTGTTCTTTTTTTTTTCGGCGCATAAATAAATTGCTCGTATGCAACCCCCTCCCCTTGTGCCATTTGATATTTTGTTTGTATCCCTCCACCCAGCCACCACCCCCTTGATCCTTTTTCTCCCATTGCTATGGGAAAAGCTTGAGCCATTGAAACGTTCGATTTTGTCCAAGGTTTGCTTGGTTTAATTTAAATCATATGTAAGAGATTGTCTATGGTTTCAATGTATTTATGAGATTCTTGAGCTAATCTTATGACTTGATTCGCTTAGCACGTATAAGCTCAATATAAGTGTACTGCTATTCAGGATTTGAATATACCAACAAAATTTGATGATAAACAAATGAAGTTGAGAAGATACATTGAAATACAAGTTGTCTGGCTTAAGTGGCATAACCTATACCTTTCTGAATCGCTCTAGTACCCAAAACGCGCGAACTTGTACGCCAGAAACCATCTCTACAATCTTCTGTCAAACAGGCCTGAAGCAACAGAATCGCCAAAACTCACAAAAAGGGAAGCCAAACAGGTGCGATGTCTCTCTGTTTTCGTCGACTCCTTCCAACAACTCAAGAGCTTACTCCCGAAAGAATTTCGCTCTCTTCCACCGAATCCTCTGAGCTAGACACCACTGGTGGAGGGGAAGCTCGGGGCCTCTCTGAAGCCATGTTCAATCTCAAAGGCCGTCCTTCCAGTTCCTGACAAGGAAATTTCAAACCAGGTTAATGAATAATGATGGTCACTTGCTTTGAGATTCAAGCAATGAATGCAGGATTTCTGCTCACCACTCCATTCATGGCTTGGATGGCAGATCTTGCTTCTTCAGCTGACGAAAATGAGATGAACCCGAACCCTCGAGATTTGCCAGTCTCCCTCTCGTATATAACCTTGGCGCTCAGGAGCCCTGGCTGGTCCGAAAAAGCATCCCTAAGGCCTTGCGAGGTTAGGCCCCAGCTAAGGTTACCGGCATATAGCTTGTGAGGAGTTTCGACAAAGCCCTGGTAGCTGGTCTTGATCTTTGGCTCCAAGACCTTCCTTTCGCCGCCCCTTGGCACCTCCGGGAAGTTCACCTTCACCGCCCGGCCTCCAATTTGCTGCCAAACAACACTTCATTCCCATCATATATTGTATACAGGGATTTGCATTTGCTAAACTAAGCCATTTACAACATCAAATTATTGTTCACATAAACTATTCACCATTAAAATGAAAGTATGTAACGACTCCAACCAAGCAATTTTGCATATACAGGCATACAGCAAAATCTTTATTCATGAGTTCGTGTTCTTGAAAAGCTATACACTCACTGCAGGTGATGATGAATTTGAAACTCTGAAGTATAGTTTGAGAGATATTGATAGCAATTGGGAGTGGGAGATGATTGAGAAAGGGAGGAACTTACAGATGAATCAAACATACGAATTGCCTTTTCGGCGTCTTCAACGGTCTCCATTGTCACAAATGCAAATCCTCTACTCCTATCAGTCACTCTATCGTACATTATCTGCAAATCGAATCACACCGCCCGGAACAAAGATCACAAATTCAGTCATCCAATTAAACGCAGATGAATCAATCGGAGGACATACCTCAACGGACCGAACAGCGCCGGCCTCGACGAAAATGTCGGCCAATTGAGAGGAAGTGATCGAATAAGGCAAATTCCCGACGTAGAGTCTTCCATCTTCAGCCGCCGGCGTCTTTCCCTCTCCTTCTCCTTCATCATCTTCTTCTTCTTCTTCTAGCAATTGGTCCACTTCCGATCCAGAGAGCTCCAATTCCGCCTCCTCTTCATCTCCGATCCCGACCTCGAGTTCTTCGGAGGCAGCAGCTGAGCGGAAGAGGCGGAGAAGAGGGAGAGAGAGTGGTTGGGAAGTAATCAGCTTGAGGGATCTGGATGATTTAGGCTTCGGAGAGAGGAGAAAGGGAGGGGATCGATGGCTCAGTCGAGCGCGGACTGTGAGCGAGGAGGAGATGGAAGTAGAAGATGGCGGAACGGAGGAGAGAGAAGCAGCAGCTGAGGCCGTGGCCGCCATTGTTGGAGCTCGGATTGAGAAACGGAGGGAGTGGTTGGAATTATTCAGAGGCGGTTCTTTAACGGATAAGGTTATAAGACTGACAAATTTGCATAAAGTAACCCAGCTTTAGGATTAATAGTGTAAAATAGCACAAACTTTTAAAACTTGAACTTTTAATGTTACAAAAATTTGGGTAATTAATAAGGTGGGCGTTGAATAATTTTTTTTATGATTAGGTAAAAATTTGGATAGATGACTATCCAAGCGCATCCTGAAGATCTGTATTAGATGTTAAATGGACCTCATAGGCACCCACTGATTGGGAAATAAAGGTACGATCTTTCTTTCTGGTGAGATGCAATCCAAGTTAGGTTTTTTAGTTTTTTATTTTCCGCCTTATAAGTCCCATTTGAGGAAGACTATTGGGTATTTGTTCCTAATTCAACGTGGGGCTAAGATTTTTGACATGGATGATAGGGGGAATGTGATTTAGGGAAGGATTTCAATGTGGAGTTGATGGGAGAGCAAGCTAGGCAATAGATTATTTTGCATTATACTCATGAAAACCTAAATCAAACAGTTGTTAGTCCATATATACATTTCGGACAATGATCTTTTTGGCCTAGAGGTTTGGCCTTTGAAAATGTGGGCGAAATCGTAGATGAGGACTTCTACACCGAGCTGTTTGACCTTTCTGATGTGGATTCTATATATGTTCTAAAAGTCAGGTTTGGAGCCTTTCGGCAATAGTTCACCCAAAGTGGCGTTATCGCAGGGTGTGATGGCACCAATTAGATCTTTCAATAAATTCTTCCACTCTTCTGCATTTTGGGCCCTAATGCTTCCTGTTTGAGTAGTTCAATGGCTTCTGATGTTCTTTGCGGTTATTGGGGCAAAGGCTTTTGTGGGAGATTGGTGCGTATGTTGTGGTTTATCCTCCCATGGTTCATAGGTATGACAGATTGAAGGGCACTCTTTCTCTGAAGAGAAGGATCTCCATGTGAATGTGGGTCATTTAATAAAGGCTTATTTCATTAGAGATGTTCTTTCAAATATAATTTCATTCGCTTTTGGCTCCTTGCAAGTATTTTGTTAATCTACTTGTTGTGCAATACACTGACTTCGAGTCTGACATTTACACCTATTCTGGTTTTTCCCCTGCCCTGCCTCCATGTTTAATAGATGTGCATTTTGATATAATGGTGATTCCTGCTTAACCATATATGTATCCTTAGGTTATAACTAATCTTAATTAGTTTTTGGGTGGAGTTAAAGATGTTGGAATATAGGATTGTTTGTGATATATCAATGAGAGGCATCATGGTATTTGTTTGGCATCATTTAGGGTTCATTTAATGGGTGGTTTATGATCTGTACATTTATAAAATGCAATTAGGGTGTCAAACTCTTACCACATTTTCTGGATTTCGTGGTTTGGGGACATGAGTGTCTCATTGCTCCTCAGGTGCATCTTGTTGTTCTCTCTTCTCAAGATAATTCAAGTTTCTATCCCTTTTATTAATGATGAATATATAATTTTTTGCAGGAGGCTGCTGGTTTTTCTACTACCACTTCTCTTATTGATGGAGAGTCAAAAGAAAAGCATATTCTTCTGTGTGAAATTATGGTTTGAAGGAAGGCCTTATTTTATTTTTTATATCCCTACTTTTTGTCAAGATTTGTCATCTTATTATTGTCTTTTTTATGTGATACTTTATGTTCTTCTGCTTGAGCTTTGATCTTCAAAGTGATGATTTCATGAATTGTAGGTCTTGTTCTCTGGCTTTTGAACACACAAAGCAAAGAAGAATATTCAGATTTCACACCCACACACAAAAAAAAAGAAATTCATATGCTCAGTAACACAAGCAACCTGCCAGGCTCAACATCATCGAAAGAGGTATTGTTTTAATGAGTCATCCGATAACATTTACGAGTGGAGATTTGGAGATTTCATATTTGACTTCATTCTTATTCTTATTTATGTGGATGAATGTGGTGGTTGATTTCATATAAATTCCTAGCCAAAGAAGTCCAGGCTTGAGGATACAACTGGATCGTTTTATGTTTTTATTTCATTCTCTCATGAGTTTGTACTGCCTTTCATAATGCATCTTACCTTAACTTGTTTTTTAGGTGGCCATTCTTTAAAGAAACACACAACATAAGCTTGAAGTCATGAATTACCATTAGAATCTTCACCAACTTCTTTATGTTCAATTTTCTACCATTTTATTGTTAACTTGTGTTTGGTTTTTATGACTTATTTCTGTTACTATTCAAGTAATCGTAATTCGTTATTCACCTCAGTCGACCAAACACATGAAATACTCAAATACCTATCCTTCCAATCTACTTTTAGAACTAGAACTGAGGCACTGGTAAGAAATTACTTGCACATATTATATTTTTTTTGTAGTTTGCTCTGAATCCCTTTCCTTCTAGTATTCGATAGATGTAGTTTCTGGTGTTGTGAATCTTCTTTGCTAGATCACATACAACAACTATATTGAGGTTGGGAATCCTTGGTTTTGAATGCAGCCAACTGTGGTAGGCTCAATGATTGAAGTGAGGCTTGGGTTGGCAGAGTATACTAATGCCATTTTTTTCGCTACCTTTGGACAAGGAGGATGTGGGAAGCATCATCCTGGAGCAGAAAAGGAAATGACCTCTTGAAGATAATTGGGGATTGGAGACTGTGATGAATACAACCTTAGTAGTACTAAAGGCTCTCCCTAATAAGCTCCCATAAAACACATAAATGAGTCAATATCAAAGGGATAAATTGTGTTGTGAAAATTATATTATTTATTTATTTATTTTAATAGTCATTTTTTTTAAAAAAAATAATGTAACCTGTCGGGTCAATCGGTCGACCCGAACCCATAAACCCGTGAGATTTTCGGGTTAGGGTTCGGGTCGGCCAACCCCGACCCTTTACCCAACGGGTCCGACCCGTGGCCAGGTCTAATCCAAACACACCCAATATAATTAATTAACATAATTTATAAAGTATTTTATTTTAAAATTTCATTATTTTAAATATCTTTAAGGTGATTATGCGTATATTACTTGGAAATCCAAACAGACCCTAAGTTGCTTCTGTCTATATTCTCTCTATATGTAATACCCATTGGAGCCCCACGAACCCTAGAAATCACATGTATCCAGTAGCGTAACAGCTCTCACCAGAACCCTTTGCCGCTTTCTCTTCCACGGCCTCTTTCGTCTTCACTCTCCGTACAACAATGGCGCAGTCTTGTTCCCACTGGTGGCACGCCATCGCACTCGCCCTCATCGCTATCTCCTTCCCCCACCCACCGCCGCTGATGCCACCATCTTCTCCACCAACGCCACCGTCCCCTCCGTCGAGGTCATCCACAACACCTACTCAACCCTCCGAACCCAGGGCTTCGCCATCTTCGCCACCCTCCTCAAATTCTCCCCTGAGATCTTCTTCTCCCCCTCATCCTCTTCCGCCCAAACCACCCTCTTCGCCCCCGGATTCCGCCATGGCCAACACCTCCCTCCCACACACTCTTCCTCCAGTACCACACCGTCCCCTCCCAAGACCTCCCGTTCGGCGCTCTCTTGCGCATTTCGTCGAACACCTGCCTTGCTACCGATCTTCCCTCCAAGAACATCGCTATAACCAAAACCAACCCTCAAGAACGCCTAATCGAGATCAATCACACATCTCACTCCATCCACGGTGTTCTTGCACCCTTCACGACGCTCCATCCCCAAGAAATCACACATCTCACTCCCAATTTCATCCGATCCCCTTCTGCCCCGTCCTCGTCAAAATCCGACCTGAAATTATCAGGTTGGGCACAGATCGTCTGGTTCTCAGCCGCTGAGGACATCTGTGTCCAACCCGGTGATTTCGGGGACGAATCCACCAATTGCAGGTCCTTCGGAGCGAAAATTGTCGGAGAGATACCATGTTCTGCCGAAGAGATACGATTTCTCCGAATTAGCTTCATTCCCGGCGAAGACAACGCTGAGGACTCTTGTGAATGTGAGGGGAAAGGATCTGGAGATCACCTTAGCGGTGGCGATCGGCGGCTTTGACGTCACGTGGTAAGCAAGGGTTTCATATATTTCGCTTTTCAAATAGTTTTGTTTCGCGTCCAGAAGTTTAACTTTGTCCAAAAATCGTGGTTTCAAAATTTGTGGTGGGTGAATAGTGTAATATTACCAAAGTTTGTGGAGGCATTTCATAAATACTACCCTTTTCATCCTCTTCCTTCCCGAGCGAGTGACGAACAGAAGAGAAGACGCTTGTCCGATGGCAGACGGAGGGAGACGAAGTGCTCAGGTGGCAGGGCGGCAGGCAACTGGTGACTCCGAGGGTCGGCGACGGCTGAGAGAGGGGCGGCGGTGATGTGGGTGGTGGCTCTTCTGAACGGCGCAGCTGGTTCCAGCCTAAAGGTGACACTTGCCTTTCGAAATTAATTTGAATAGTTTTTTCCAGAAATTTCAAAATCATATCTATCAATTTACTTCTTATTGAGTGGAATTAGTGATCTAGGGAGTGAAATCCAACTCAAATCATTGTTTGAAGCTTCCAATTTCGAATTATGAATTTTAGGGATTGAGTCCGAAAATTTTGGGGTTTTTTCTACTAGTTGCTTTTAGGGATCTATAATGGGATAATTAAACAAATGTTTGTTTGATTTTGTTTATGGTGTGTCAAATGTTCGTTTGATTTTGTTTATGGTAATAGTAGTTGCTTCGAAAAGTTGGGATTTTTTTGGTAGTTGCTTGTTGGTTTGAAGCTTGATTATACTGTGTGGTAAAACTTCTTGTAGTCGTTGTTCATTGTACTTTGATTTGGGTTGAATAGACTTGGTTGCAGTTTGATGGTTCATTGTTCTTTATTACCTATGTTAACACTTAGCCTTTCTCCCTCAGTTCTTGCAAAAATCAAACTTGCTTCTTTGTAGCTTTCTTTCTTATTATAGTTAATCTAATTTGCAAGTATCAATTGTTTCTATCCTTCATCCACTTATTATGAGATCATATAATGAATGCCATATTTTTGTTACTATGATGAATCGTTTATGTTGCGTCTTTATTCCTATCCCTGAACTGCTATGGAATTCATGTAAGAAAAGAATCTTCTTATAAACTATTTGAGGAAGAGATATGACAATAGTTTGGCAGTATCCATCTATATTATTGAATTCCTAAAAATGTTTGATGCTTTAATTAAAGAGTTCTTGGAAGTAGGATAGTTGTTTAGGGTATTTACTTGCCAGTTCTCTTTAAAAAAAATTACTTGTATTTGATACTTGTAAGTTGTAGCAGATTATATCTCATCTCCCATTGGAGTTAAGTCACTTTTAAAATACCTATTTAAAAGATGAAAATGCTTTTACTGATGGGATTATAATGGGCAACATCTATATGGACTTCTAATGGTAATTTTAAACCGGTAGGTCTGTAACATAATTATCTAGTCAAATATAAAAACGTAGGTGGTTAAATAGAATATTGAAGTTGGTTTTGTGAAAGGAAGGACTTCTGGGATGGTTTTGGACAATGTAATCAAAAAAAGGAAAGAAATGTGTTACCAATATTACTGGTGGGGCTGATTTTTTAATATCATTGTTCCATTATTCAACTTAAGAGGCCTGTTTTGCTTTAAAATCTATATTGTGCACATGTACTTATGTCTTTCTCAGTCATGTGTATACTTAGATGATAATTGATAGTCATATTTCAAATTATAGATCTCTCAGGATACAACTACATAACTGTGCTTCTTTTCTTATTTATATCATGAAATTATGATCTTTTCCATTTTGTAACTAGTAGTTGATTCTTGCTCCTTGCATCACCTTCTTCGCTTGATGCAAAAAGAGCAAAGTTTGATTGCAGGAGCCTGAGAATAGGGGTTGGAAATAAACCCAAGACAGCTAGGAAGCATGACCCACTTTATGATCTGTCTACCTACCATGATGAGAGTTGAATGTGCTTATGCTGCTAGTTAAATGCACATGGGCAAAATTTGTTTAACCTTTTAGCTCAAATGGTAGAGCAAATGGTAAAGCAATGTATTATACACATGATGTGGGTTCGAGTCCCACATAGGTTGATTTGTAAAATGGTACATTGGTATCCATTGTCAAAACTTTGTTTTCAACATCATCATGGTAGTAATAAGTATCCTTCTATTTTTCTTCTTTGGGATTCTTATGAACTTCTCACTTCCTGCGAATTGCATATAGCCTATATGGGATTCGAACCAAAATCTTGTGCCTAGGCACATTGCTCTACCGGTTGAGCTAATAGGCTAAAAATTTGTAGGAAAAAAATTCAAAACCAATAGGCGAGTTTATACCTAAACCTACCACAAAGAAGACATCTAGAGACATATAAAATGAAGACATAAAAATTTATAGGAAAAAAATTCAAAACCAATAGGAACAATGATGAATCAAAGTAGGGAAGCTCCTTGACGTCCTTGGGAGGCTTGGCGGTACTCAGCTTGAACATGCGCTTGAGGCAGAAGCAAAACCTGAAGGCATGTGACCTTGACATGGTTATGGACTCAATTTTGTGGGGATGAATGAATGCAGCAATGCAATGGGGTGGGGGGGGGGGGTTGAGCTTTAATTTGATCTTGTTGGTGTTTATGGTTAACTTTTTGGTGTCCATCAGAGGCTGAGAATTAATTCTTTGGTGGAATATGTGGAGGTGGCTAGTGATTTTGGAATTGTTTGTCAACTATGTGGAGAGCATGTGCCTGTGTTGCGTTGAACATTTGGGGATGAGTTCTGAAAGTTAGCAGCTATGGGTTTCCTGCATCTTTTGTAAGAAGCTAAGGAGCTTTTATTATGAGGATTCAAAGACACGTCTCTAGCTTTGCCTGTATTTAGTTACTACAAGTCTACAACAAGCAAGGTCATTTTGCTTAAATTCACTCTCTATTTCTTTTGGAGCTGTGATGAAAATCAGTAGATATATATACAATACAAAATCATTTGCACATATGGTTGCAGTCGTTGGTGACGAAAAATAACATGCTTAGTTCATTGTCCTCTTTTTATACCAGATTTTTTTCACAAAACAAGGAGCACAAAACAATGATATTAAAAAATCCATGGTCCTTCCAGATTTCACAAAACACAGCACAAAATAAGAAGTTGTTCTCGCCTAAAACCCCCAAATTTTCAAAACACAAAATCCTAAATTTCCTTATTCCAAACATCAAGCAACAATTACCCTGATTTCATACCCTAGGGTTAGTCTTAATCTATTTCAACACTTGCTGAGAAATTTCGATTGGAAATTTGTACTCTATTCGACCCAAAACTGAATAACTGACCTGATTGTTGTCGCATATGCTTCCCGTCGGCCACCGCCTCCACCTAAGCACCCTCCTCTGCCACCAGATTCGCCGCCACCCATGCCGTCGCCGAAAGTAGCCTCCTCTCCGCCGCTGTCGGATATTCTTCACTCACCTGGTTATGGATTTCGCAAATGGCCTTATTGCCTTTGCCATTTGTCGCCTATTGGAACAAGATTCCGCCTAAAGAGTAAGACTTTAGACAAGATCCCAAAACGACTATTGTCAAGATAATTTTAAGTAATTTAACGCTGATTTTTTTCATTTTTTCAAACAAATTGCAAAAAGGTTTGAAGCTCTCCTTGGCAAAAGTTGTCAACATGCTCGGTTACAGTAGCCGAGCATATATCATCACCTCGCGAGATCTACACAAGCCCTTTGTCCAACAGTAAGCCATGAAAAAACGTCAAAGAAACCAACTCCAATCGCAACAAAACGAGCAATTTCTTTCGTTTTTGTTACAATTGCTACTCATAATTCAACTCAAACAACACCCAAATCAACAACAATCAAATAAAACACACAAACAACAACCAATTTCAATTCTCATTTCAAACCCTAAAACACACAATTTCTTCAAATATAAACCATTAAAATCAAATGTAAATTAAGCTTCTTGCCTTAAATTTGGTAGATCCGTTGAAAGCCATCACAAATCTACTGCAATGAACAAGGTATAAGTGATTTCTCTCTACCGTTTGTGGCTCATCCAAGTGAAACGAGGTTGAATAGCGTTAGTTTTCAATTCTTCTCTCGGGCATATTTGTAATTGTTTTTTAGAATGGGAAGGATTTATGTGCAATTTTGTGAAAATGGTCTTGCCAATAGCCCCCTTTTCATCTTGCCTGCAGCCGTTATGTCGTCTAAATTAAAAGAAACCATCCCTTATTACTAAAAAATCCAACAATTTTCAATATTATAAAATATCAACCAACAGAGGGAGAAACATCCCTTTTCAACTAAAACGAAACTTTTGGGCGCGAGACAAAAAAATTCAAAATGTCAGGATTACTAGGCGGAAATATTGAAACTTCTGTTTACCACCCGAATTACCCTATACCTTAGGGTCCCCTCGCAAAAAATCCATATTTTTTTTGGTCAGAACCCTCAAAGTACATTTTGATAGGAATTAATCTACAATTGTTTGACCTTCCATGTATATGAAGTTGATCTTCCATTCAACTCAAACTGTCACAACAATTTGAATGAGCGTACTTCTAACCCATATCGATGCAAGTTTGAAATGATTTTAGTGAAATTCATTTACAATTTGTGTCTAGTTTACATTTACATATTTTGATTATTTTCAATTGATATCTATAGCAATATTTACGAAAACATTGGGAAGATTTGTACAGAATGAAATCGAGTAATTGAAATAAAAATGATTTCATGATAAAATTATTTTAGGGCTCGTTTGGTTGAATGTGGGAAGTACAATTCACGGGAACTTACTTTCAATAAATTAAATTCCCGTGAAATGTACTTCTCATGAATTGAAAAAAGTTGTTTGGTTAAATTTTGGTTTTAGAAATATAAATACGAAAATAAAAAAAATTACATTAAAAAATGGTGGAAGTTGAACTTACCTAGTCCTCCCTAGGTAAGTGAACATCCTACAAATAGTTGAATTTACCTAGTCCTCCCTAGGTAAGTGAACTTCCTACGATTTGGAGGAATTGAAATTCGTAAAATGTTGAATTTCTGTGTCTTTCTATCAACCAAATACAGGAATATATCTTATTTCTTATGTTTCTAAACTTCTTGTGTTTTTAACTAACTAACCAAACGATTGTTAAATTCGTGAATTTATGTTTTTTATTTTGCAGGCTCTCCCAAAGCTTACTCTGGAAGTCGGTACCGATTGTTCAGTTATGTTTAAGATATGGATACTTCTTTGACTCGAAGAACGCAAAAGAGTAGACTCATTTTACGGGTGGAATAACAAAAATTAATGGTGTTAGTAACCGAAATGTCATGGAAGAACAAATGGACTAGGTTAGGTGTCTTCCTCTTAATCAAACAAATATAGAAAGTTAAGAAAATTGTGCATTTGAGCTCGAGGTTCTCACAACTGCAACCTTAACTTTTTAAATAATTGGGAAATTCTGCCTGGTGCCCTTAAGTTTAAGGTCATTCCGGTTGGTGTCCCAAGTTTTCTATTTTTCCGGGTGGTGCCCTCAAAGTTTAGAGAAAGTTTGGACCGTGCCCTTTGTTACTTATGAAAGCTGACTCCGTTAGTTTTTATTTGGGAAGGGAAAACAAAAACAAATTTGGGAAAATGGAGGTGCGATGGAGACGAACGAGGACGAAGACCAATGGAGACGACTCACGACTGGCATGGGAATCTAGACGATAGATGTAAGTCTCTTCTTCGACCCATGTAGGAGACTTGTCACTGTTGTCAGGTTCCTATTTTGATTTTTTTTTTTCGAAATTAGGGCAAATTTTGGGGCAAGTTTGGTTGTATATTATGACTAAAGGTTCGATTAATGAGAAAATTTGGAGATTATAGGGTGAAATTAGTTGCCTTCTCGCAACAAATTTTACAATAAGATGGTCCTCAATGCTTGATATGTGGGCATTAACATATTGTTGGTTATTGATTTTTCACATTCGGATGGAGGAAGCTGTCATACTAAAAGTTGGGGGAGAAAGGTGGGTACTACGGTAAGTGATCTTAGTTGGTATTTTTTTTTGCTTATACCTGCTATACTAATGTACATAATGAATCATACATGTCATAAGAATTTATTTGGTTTCGATTATGATACATAAATTTCAGCTTGGGTAAACAACTAGCTAAAAGAGATTAGGTTGTATAGTTTGCATTTTTACTGTCAATACAAATTAAGCACAAGGGAATAAAAAGAGATAATGCGAGAGATGATTGCTTGCTTAAAGAGGAACATTTTCTTCTAATGGAAAACAAGATGTTAAAGTAAGTCGCCCTTGACATTTTACATGTTCTTGTTCTTGTTTTATTTTATTTATTTTTAAATAATCATCATTACTGTTTGCTTAATTTGGGGTTTTTAAAAATCTAGTTATTGGTTTACTGTTGCAATCTTTGTAGATTTTTAATAGTTCCTTTGATTCTCCACATGGTCTATTCTATTGAGCTTTTCTTTTAAAAAAGAGAAGCAGGATTCAAGAATTCCAAGCAGCTCTTCTGTAGGCATGGGGAATTCAGTTTCATATGCAGTTTCTTTGTCAAGTAAAAGACCAATTAGATGGACTCTTGCCTTTCATGAGAAATGCAATGTGTGTATATTTCCTAGGCGCTGCAGAAAGTAAATTCTGTCATGAGATTTTATCGGTGTTTGAACCGCTTTCAGTAGCACCGAGAGGTGATTCCGTGATTGTCATTTCTATTTTCTCAACTTTAGAGGCTGCACCAAAGGTGATACTGAAGTTGATGGACTTAGAGGGATTGAAAATATTCCATGTCAAGAGTCATTTGCAGGTAATGTTACAAATCAATCTGTCATGCTTTATATTTGCTTGATATATTATGACCTAAGGTCCTATGTTATGAACATCTTTTGGGGAAATCTCTTGCACTTCAAAGTTCAAAATTTCTATTTGATTTGTAGTTCATCATCTTGGTTTCATCTTTTTTGCAAATACTTGCCTCAGGGTGTTGATCGTGCCAATCATAGAAGATAGAAAGCCTCTCCAAGTACTTGAGTGTTCTACATATTTTAGACAGAGATAAAAACAAGCTCAAGCGACTCAATGTTTGAGAGCTCTAATATGTGAGAAGAAGAAATTGTGGATCATTCAATTCTTATTTACGTATCAAGCTTAATGAAAGAGATGTTGTGACTTATTTTAAGCCTATTAGCTCAAATGGTAGAGCGATGTGCTCAAGTACAAAGATGCGGGTTCAAATCCCACATAGGCTAATTAGATATACCTTGTAGAGTTCATAAATCTCTTGTTGAACCAATATATCCAACAATTAAATACACAACTATAACAAATGTCTTGTCCTAACAAGAATGAGTACATGTTGTGGGATGCATACCACACTAAATACACAACTATAACACACTGAATGATATTTGTGAAGGTTCCATTATATGAATGATGCGATTTATCTACAGTCTAGTAGGCTACACATGTTTTTTTTCTATAGTGTCAATACATGATCATTTTTTCCTGTGCAGCTAAGAGCTAATCTGCATGAAAGAGCCTTTATTCTGGAACTTGACATTAGCCTATGCGGGATTTGAACTCGCATCTTTGTGCTTGAGCACAACACTCTTCCATTTGAGCTAATAGGCTTAAAATAAGAGGCTTAAAACCAGTAAAAAGAGCAACAGTAAACCAATCTAAGATTCAATCAGTCTAAAGCTAATGAGGAAATAAGTGTCAATAAAAACAAGAAGAAATTTACACTATGTAGAGGGAACTAAATGTGATTTTAGAAAATAATCAAACAAGTATTCGTCCATCTTATTAATGCAGTTAATTCCTAATCAAACGATACAAACAGTCATACAGAACATAGCTAATAAGCCATATTATCATATTATCCTCATTTGCAAAATATCAGTGTACCCTTAAGCTTTGAAAATGGGGAAAAAATCAGGCTCTAAACACATACAAAATAGGACCTAATTACCTAAACACAATGGGGATCAAATCAATTCAAAAACAATTCAAGGGAAATTGAAGGGAGATTAATAAGAGACATTGGACCATAACAATAATCTGACATACTCACTTTAATCGAACCCAAATTTGACATTGAGAGTTAATCTATCCAAATTACTCTAAATTCGCCCATAAACCATCCTCATTCAATGATTTTGCCTCAAAGTTAGCCCTAATTTTAGAAAAATCAAAATCCAAACCTGAAAAGTGGTCTCCATTCCTAGCCGCTCACAAATCTTCTCTGTCGTTTGTCTAGGCTATCCACTCTGATCGTCTCCATCGGTCTTTGAATTCGGTTGTCTCCAATCTCTACCGTTCTTAGTCGGTGACGCGATTGGTCTTCTGAATTCAAATGGAGAAAGGGATAAGTGGTGTTGCGGTGGCGGTGGAGAACGGTTCAACTCTTTCAAACCTTATTCTTCCCTTCACAAATATAAAACGGACGGAGACTACGGAGTTAACATTATTAGGAACTAAGGGCACGGTCCAAACTTTCTCTAAAACTCAAGGGTACCACCTGGAAAAATATAAAACTTGGGACACCAACCGGAATAAGCTTAAACACAGGGGTACCAAACGGAATTTCCCTAAATAATTTGTTCGGTTAGACTAACTCCAATGGTTAAGTGTGCAAATGTACATATTTGCACAAGGTGTTTAAAAATGCACATCACTTTTTGATGTTTTACTCCATTGGTTAAATGTGCATTTTATACACACATATCTCTAAGTAAATATGATTAAATTAAAAAGGAAAAGAAAAAACTTAAAAACAACCAATAAAAATGACTTTACTTTATTAAAAAGTGATAAAAAAAAGTTTTTGCACATGGGGGAGGTGATATGCTTATATTTGAGCACTTAGTGTGCAAATGTGCACATTTTAAACACTCAAAAGTAACCATTGGAGCACAATTTGCATCAAAATGTGCATATTTAAGCATTTGCATCATACCCTTGGAGTTAGTCTTACATGCCTTTGACAGATGGGGGTCGTCAGAAGGTGCGATGGGATGTCATGATTTGGTTAAAATCTCGGGACTTTTTTTTTTTTTTTTTTGCATCTTGTTTACATCTACATATTTTTCAATTGATGTATATAGCATTCACGTTTGTGTTTTTTTTTTCCGTGAACGCTCAATCAATCGCAAAGTGCAAATTCATAGTTTACTATATATTCACCTCCTTTTCGAATTTGGTTCTAATGTCAACATAAAAATTGTAGCTCTAAAAAAGATCTTTACAATGCACACTCATAATAGTCGATCAGACCATCGAGGCATCGAGAAAGCACTTTACAAAATCAGCTTGTCGAGCAGACAAATTTTGTTAACTTGTACTCCGTTTCGAATATCTTCTTCTTCCCAGACCTGCGTTCTTGCTTTGTTTTGGGCTATTGTTGATCATTCCTTCGTTCATTAGTCCCATTGTACCACCTCGGATGTACTTGCACTACAACTAAGCTAAATATATATGACCTAATATACAAATTCTATCTAGTTGATGCACAAACCAAGCCTACCAAGGTAAATATATGACATAATATTATCATATCTAAATGCATGCTATCAATACGGAAACCTCCGGTGTCAAAATTTTCTTCAATTAATAGCGAAAAGATTGTCTTAACTTCAAAATCAACTCCATTTCCCATCACGAATTGATGACAACTCACCAATATAATCAATTTATCCACCCGAATATAGCCGAATTAAAATAGCATATGAGACCTAATCATACCTTTGATTCCTTTTTTATTTAATCCCATAAAAAAATCGATTCTATTTTTGTTCAATTTTGTTATTTTTTATTTAATTCCATAAAAAAATCGATTCCATTTTTGTTCAATTTTGGTTCTTTTTTTTTAAATTTAATTTCATAAAAAAATCGATTCCATTTTTGTTCAATTTTGGTTTCACTAACATATGGGGGGATATGTTATCAATTATCTGGTGATTTTAGGTGCAAGTAGATGCTAGTTAGGAAAAGAAGGCTAAGTAGATGTCAGTTAGGAAAAGAAGACTAATTAATGAATGAATGAATGGTCAAGAAGTATTCAAAATCTGCATGTTTTTATTGGCCATTTTGTAATATATGCCCGTTTTGGAAGCATTGGAAGTTTGATAGACTATTGTGAGTATGTGTTGGAAAATTTTTCAAGAGCTACAAGTTCTATGTTGACATTGGAACTAAATTTAGAGATCAAGTGAACATTAGAGTGCGAATTTACACTTCTCGTTTGCACATTTCAAATATTTTTAAAAAAGTGCGAATGAGCATTCAGAGTATGCACATTTGTACTTCAAGATCGCGATTAACCATGAACTCGCACTTATTGCCCCATTAAATGCTAGCTAATTAATCTTGGATATGATCATCCAAGAAACAAGTATGCACATTTGTACTTCAAGTAATCTGTTTTCATTGGAGGATTTCGACAGTGGAATGGGCAATGAAGAAGAAATAAGCAAGACCCGTAGCACTCATGTAACCCAAACCACCTCTCACTTCCAATTGAAGACATGCTCCAATATTCGCTTTCAATGGAGGATTTCGACACCGTTTTCTGTTTCTTTGTCTTCCAAGAGACAACACAGTTGCCTAGGAACACCAGTCAATGAATGACTGGAGTCTCCGCAATTGCCCCATTCCGCATCTGAATAAGCACGAACACGCAAGGAGCTGGAGCTGGAGCTGGGGTAAAAAAGAGAGCAGTTGATGCAGGGCCGGACCTGAGATTTGAAAGGCCCGAGGCCGGATATAAAAATGGGTCCTCTACTATTTTTTTTTTGGAGAATTTTCTTTATCATTTCGTTCCTTTATTTTATTTTTTTTAGCTATTTTTTATATAAAAAAGCTCAATATGGGTGGTTTTAATTTTTTTTTTTATTTGTGATTTTGGGCAATTATTCTTTTAGAAAGGGTTTGTGAAAATCTAAATTTTTTGTTTAAAATGTGAAGTTGCACAAGATAAAAGAAAAGAAAATATTATTTATTTTTCATAACCATATATAATGGATAATTTCTATTTTATTAGTGTTTTGGGTAATTATTCTTTTAGAAAGGGTTTGTGAAAATCTAACCACCCGTACCCCTTTTCTTGTTAAACCTCACTTAATTTAATATAAAAAGACAATTATACCCGAAAAACCTAGAAATTTTTCCGGTAATCTGGGTTTCGACCTGGTGACCCGATTGACTCGGTAATTTTGACCCGATTGACTGAGTGATCCGGTTGATTTATAATTATATATGATTAATTTTTTTATGGAGATTCCAATTTATTACATTTTATAATTACAATCACTTGATCTTTCATTTTCAAATCAACTTTTATATTTATCTATATTGTGTAATACTTCGTTCGATCGATAATATTTGATTTTTTTATTTTTCAACACATTTTTTTAAGAAGATAAAAATTCTAAAAAATATTAAAATAATTATATGCTTATTACTAATTACATGAAATTATTTTAAAAAAAATATTTATATTTTTTTACATTTTATTAAAAATTACGTGAAATAATAAAAATCAAATGTTTTTAATAAGATGTAATAATATATAAAATATCAAATTTAAAAAAAAATTAAAATTTGGATATTTATATATTATTACATTTTATTAAAAAATTATGAGAAATAATAAAAATGAAATATTTTAGATCAGATATATAGTATATAATTACAAGCACTAGAATTTAATACGTGAAGACCCGGGTTCGAGTCGACCTGGATATACCCGGAACCCGTTTTACGCAAGACCCGAAGTGACCCGACCCGAATGATCCGTTTGTTAGGTCTAATTGTAATACGTAAAAAATCAAGCAACAGAGAGAAGTATAACTGGTTTTTTACTAAAAATAAAACATTAAAGAATAGGGGTATAATTGTCTTTTCATATTAAATTAAGTGAGGTTTAACAAGAAAGGGATATGGGTGGTTAGTTGCAACCAACCTATATTTAACGGGTGGTTATTTGACAATTTTTTAATAAGGGGTGGTTATTTGCAAACAACAATGAATAAAGAGTGGTTTTATGCATTTTTGCCTACAAATAAATATAAAAGTTGATTTGAAATGGAAGATCAAGGGATTGTAATTATAAAATGTAATAAATTGGAATCTTCATAAAAAAAATTAATCATATATAATTATAAATCAACCGGGTCAATCAGGTCAAAATTACCGAGTTAATCGGGTCTTCAGGTCAAAACCCAGATTACCCGAAAATTTTTCAGGTTTTCGGGTATAATTGTCTTTTCATATTAAATTAAGTGAGGTTTAACAAGAAAAGGGGTACGGGTGGTTAGTTGCAAACAACCTATATTTAATGAGTGGTTATTTGACAATTTTTGAATAAGGAGTGGTTATTTGCAAACAACAATGAATAATATGTGGTTATTTGACAATTTTTGAATAAGGGGTGATTATTTGCAAACAACATTGTGGTTTTATACATTTTCGCCTAAAATAAAATTATTTGGGTTTAGTCGTTTATATGATTTGTTTATTTTAATTTCACATGTGAAAGAATTCATGATGAAGAAAAAAACTAAGGAGATGCAGTTGACAAGGCTCGAACCGGTGTGCTCATAATATAAACGTACAGCCCAAACCACCAGATCTATCCAATCAATGTGGTAACTGTCAAAATAGTTTCTAATTAATACCTAAAATATTTACAAGCGAAAGCTAAAAACTGCATCACACGTTCTCCTCCACCCACGCCGGCGCCGCCAAGGAAGGGCCAATTACCACCGCCGTTTGATCTCCGAATCGTCGCCCACCGCTTCGCTGCTGAAACCGGAACGGAGAGCCGAGAGCAGTAGCACCGCACCGGAGTCCTCTGAATCTCGCGCCGCGCTGAATTTCTCCCCAGACGCGGCCAAGGCGCCACCTTTCGTACTCGGTAACATCAATTTTCCTCTCGGTGGATGATTTCTCAAATTCAGCCTCATGTCAGCCATCGATAAAGAGTGCTTTTGGATCTTTCGAAGGAAATTCCTGACAATTCGGTGTGTTTTTGTGCTGTTTGAATCTGTAATCAGGTATCCGATGTCTCGAATCGTGTGGTGCTCCCACTGTAAAAGGGATCAGCGAGCTGAGCTAAATGAAGACGGTTTCACGTCAGTTTCTCCATTATTTCTGCCCTTCATGCCGTTAATTTGACATATATAGACTGTTCGAGACTTTACTAGTGTTAATTTCCGGTTTAGAAACTGAAAATCCGCAAAAAGGTCTAGCCTTTCTATAGCTTAGGATGACATCTATGACTAAGGCCTCGAGTTCGATCCCCCTTCCTGGCTGTAATGGCTTAGCTTAGTAAGAAAGGAAACATAATATAACTGTCATAGATTTCAAATGCTTATATGGGCTTTCTGAGATTTGTATCATGATAATGTATCTGGTCATTGATTCAATGATTCATTGTTGTGCTGGCAGATGCTGTTCGTATTGCGGGAAAGTCATTAGTCAGGCATTATATTCGGATGAGCCAACATTTGTTAAGAACGCCGCAGGCCAGGTAGGCACTTAAAGCTTCATTGATGTTGTTTCAGAAAGCTTTCAGTTGATGTCTTACAAGAATTTACAGCAGTGAATTGTCAGTCTCGTGTTCTTGTCCACGGCATTGTAGTTTATCACCTTGATAGAGCATGTAACAAGTTTTGTTTTGTGCTTCTTTAGAGCCAACTGGGAGGCAATTATGTGAAGAGTGTGCAAAGCGAATATTCAGCTTCGCGTGAACGGACTCTGAACAATGGTAGGCATGCTAGGTTTTAATCAGAATAAGTTTTACCTCTCATGGAAGTTTTTAGAGCAGTTGGCCTAAATAGCAGGAATTACCTTTGTGCTTGTTTTTTCGCACTTGCTGTTCTGATAGTGTCGTAAACTACTTGTGATTTCCCATGGTGTGGCAGCATATGATTTAATTGCGCTCATGGCTGAGCACTTAGGTATTCAAGGTGGGGATAAGATCATTAAACCAGCTGTAGCATTGTATACAGTAAGTATTATATGGCTTTCTTATCAGTACAATCGATTACTTCTCATAATTGTGTGACTAGAGCTCCTTGATGCTTTTGAATTTTTAAGATAGCTCTTGAGAGGAACTTCACCAGGGGCCGTAGACCAGGTCAAGTTGCTGCATCTTGCCTTTATATCACCTGTCGGTGAGTTCCATAAGTGCCATTCTAGTGATCTATTATTCACGCAAAGTTGGTTTCTTTTTCATGTCAGCAATTTATTATTTGCTCAAAGTTGGTTTCTTTTTCAATATCAGCATATTGTGAAACAATTGGTTTGGTAAATGGATTATAGTTTACAAATATAGCTAGTAGGAAAATGTTGTTTGGTTTGTCTTTCTAGCATTTGTTGTATATACACCCACCAATGGATACAAGCGCGTGCTGTCAAAATTAACATGAAATCTGAAACAGCTCAAATTCGATTGAGCAAGGTCATTAGCAGAATTAAGTGATTTTTCCCTCTGTTTTTGTTGCGGAATACTACAACTGCTAAGAAGTACTTGTAAAAAAGAGTCTACCTTTAAATTTTCTTTCCCAACTTCAAGTTTCTAATCTATGAATGTTAGATTTGGGATCATAGTTATCTTCAGTCGATCACTAAGATGATTTACTAATGCCAAATCTTAATTGCATCTTCACAGGGACAAGGAAATGCCATTTCTTTTGATTGAGTTTGCAGAGTACTTGGGAGTAAATGTGTAAGTAGCAAAATGTTTATTGAGATTCATCTACTTTGATATTTCATCTTCTTCTTTTTGTTGTATCTGATGCTTCGTTTGGCCTCTCACAGTCTCACTATAATATCCTCCTCCTACCAAATTTATTCTGCAGATATCGTCTTGGAACCGTGTTTTTGCAGCTTTGTATATTACTAAGCCTTGAAGAGCACCCAATGGTTAGAAAGCCAGTTGATCCCTGCCTGTTCATTCATCGGTATACAAATGGTATGCTATTTTAAGCCCTCTGTCTATGGTTGTATTATGATCTTTTCAGTATAGACTGTATAGTAATCAGTTGTAGTAATTCTAATCTTCCTTCTTACATTACAGTTTTGCTGGGAAAGAAGGATCCCAAGGTTGAGAAAACTGCATTGCGGATTATGGCTAGCATGAAACGAGATTGGATGCAGGTCTGTTGCCATGCATTTTCTTGATTGTAAAAGGTCGGGGTTGGTTTGTAGTTGTTTCACTCACTATTTGTTTGACAATCAATACTCAGACGGGAAGGAAACCTAGTGGCTTATGTGGTGCAGCATTGTACATATCGGCGCTTGCACATGGTCTCAAGGTTACAAAGACTGACATTGTAAGTGATGATGGCGGTTATAATATTTTTTTTTTAAAATATCTTGTGCTTCTAAAATGTCAAGGTTAAGTATCAACTGTATCATCTTGAAAAAGTTTGTTATTTATTCCTTGAAAATTAATATATGTATTTAAATCAAATTATAAGCAAAAATGTCGCCTCCAATTCTTTTTTGGTTGGATTTAACTCTTGGAAATCTGCTTTTGATGCTTCTATGCTATTCATTCCTTTCCTAATAGTAGTAGTATAATATTTGAGCTTGTTAATTTGCTTTGTTTGCTTCTGATGTATGCTTTAAATTATGACCAGATAAAGATTGTACATGTTTGTAAAGAAACATTAACGAAACGTTTGATTGAGTTTGAAGACACTGCATTCGGGAGCCTTACGGTAGGCATTTCATTACTTCTTTGCTTATCCGACTCCATATATATATATATATATATATATATATATATATATATATATATATATTGACCTCTTGGTAGTTTTCTTCAGTCTGAGGTTCCTTAGCTTTGAGGTTTAATTGTTGACTGATTTCACCCAAGGCGATTTACCTTTTCACTTCAGTCTACAATTCACAAACTTGATTTTAATATCTAAAATTCTAAATGATCTTTTGTGACCTCTTTCTCTATTTCTTTAATGTCAAACTAAGTCATTAATGAATTCAGTGGCGGCCGCAGGATTTGCTAGGGGGGGGGGGGAATTTATGGTCGAGAATTTGTTTTTTCTCGGTATATATAATAAAGAAATTTTTACAAAATATATATGTCTGTGTAGCAGGATTTTATAAATTTTTTAAATAATTTGTCATTGGTAAATGAAAAAAAAATGATAGGATTGAAAATTATGACAAAAAAAAACTCATAAATTATGTTTTAAATATGACATTGATAGTAAAAAAATTTCATTGGAAGAATATTATGAAAATATTAAAAGAAAAATATAACCAAAAACAGTAAGGAATAAAAAGTAGGGGGGCGGAATTTGTTTTTTCTCGGTATATATAATAAAGAAATTTTTACAAAATATAAATGTCAGTGTAGCAGGATTTTATAAATTTAAGGTAAGTAATAAGATTTGAACCCGTGATCTCTTGCTTCTCCGCCTTATACTTCCTTCCCTCCTTTTACCAACTAAACTAGACAATCTATGTGTTCTGTTTCACATTTTTTTATTTTTTTTACCTTATTTTGTTAATTTATTTTTTTAAAATACTAGGAAATTCCGCCCAACCGCCCCTGAATAATGATTGCCTGCATTAGTTGACTTGACACTCGATGATGTCTCAGATTGATGAACTCAACCAAAGTGCTGATGAGCTCGAGAGAAATCTCAAATCAAGCATGGGTGCAAGTTCTTGCGACAAGTCTGAAAAGGTTGAATTGCTGTGTCAGCACAAGGGCGAAAGGCCTCATTTCGCACATGGGTTATGTGAGGGTTGCCATGAGGAGGTAATCTTCTCTTCTCTCTGTTATTTCACCTCTCAAGTGAACATTATTTTTATATCTCAACCGTACACTGCAGTTTGTAAACATCAGTGGTGGTCTTGTGGGAGGAGCTGAGCCCCCGGCTTTTCAGCGTGCTGAAAGAGAAAGGATGGCAAATGTATGCACTACGCACGATCCCTTTTAACTTTGCTTACTTTGACTATCATTTTGTATCCCAAATTCATCATGATTCCCAGGACACTTGCCAAAGCATTGTAATTTCCCTTGTTCATTTTGTTTATTTTATTTTTGTAGCTTCATAAAGAAAGAAACCCGGTTGCTGATACAAGCGAAGGATTGGAAACCGTAGATTCCAGAGGTAATGTACAACACATTAGACCCTTTGTAATCTTTATAAGTACATTTACTGATTTTTTTCCCTTGATATATCTTAGGAGTTGGTACAAAAGCCTCAACCATTGGAACTGATCACGACAAAACAGAAGGAACTGATTGCGCAAGCGCAGAAAATGGGGATGATTTGGGCAACTTTTCAGACATTGACGATGTTGAGGTCTACAGCCAAGTTTATTTGCGCCTCAGTTCTTATTTGCTATAGGTTTTCCTGATGTGATTTGCTTACTGGTTCACTACTGGAATCCTCTGTGCAGGTGGATGATTACTTGCACAATGAAGAGGAAACAGAGCTTAAAAAGGTTGTCTGGGAGGAAATGAACCGCGAGTATCTTGAGGTGATTTTCACGCAATTACTCGTTACATTTGAAAACAATATTTTGGTCTATGCTAAAATTGCTATCCATGTAATTATGTTAATGTATCTTTTGGTATACGTTTTAAACATCCATCTACACATCTGATCTGAGCCACGATTCCACAAATGCGACAGATATGGCTTGGATAGTTTGTATTCACACACAAAGCCGAACTTTACTCTTTTTTTTAATCGGTGGTTGATTCATATACAGGAACAAGCAGCTAAAGAAGCTGCGATGGGAAATTGCTCAGCAGAGGAGCGTGCTAAACGAGAGGATGCTGCCAAGTCAAGGAAGGTGATTCTCTTATATTGAAAATGCAGTGAATAAGAGTTCGGCTATGGCAAATATGCTTACATTCGTACGTGCAGGAGAGACGACAGAAAAGAGCAGCAGAAGCTAAAACTCCTCAGACTGCTGCGGAAGCAGCTCACGAAATGTTGAAACGGAAGGTATTACTACTCGGTGATAACTTTGAAAACCGAATTACATACTGAACTTCATTTGTTTGTGTGCTAAAAGGAGTTTCGGCATTTGTTTGGTGTTTTAACTTCACTTGCAGAAGCGAAGTTCAAGAATCAACTACGAAGCCTTGAAGGATCTCTTTGACGAACCTGTAAGTCATACATTCTTTGACGATATATACACTTGCAATGGCTTGTTTGCACACTCCAACCTCGCCCATCCAAGCAGGTTGATTCATTTTATTTTTCATCCAAGCAGGTTGATTCAAACAACACAAAGAAGACAACTGAATCGAATCCTAAAGGGAGCCAAATGCCCCCTATTCAAGAAGAAGATGATGATGATTACTGGGGGACGACAGTGGACGAAGAAGAAGAAGAAGAAGATCACTACAGAAGCAACCCTCAAGATGATGAGTATTACAATGAAGAGCAAGTCCACAACAACTATGGTGATGATAATGACGACGGCTCATGGTTCTGAACTTCGAACTCATATCTGTATATTCCTTTCCCTGCTCCGATTCCATTTTTTTCGCTACATTCGAACTTTGAAATCATATAGTTTATTGAATGAAATCTTAGTGCAAACATTCCAAAGCTTCTGAACAACACATTACAGTAACAATGTTGATACATAAAGATCACACTACACACACAGACACACAAACTGACAATGGCATTGAACCATGATAAGGTTTGTTGATTCTTTCATGCTTACAATATCAGTACTACTAAATGAGATACCATATAAGTTGCATTGAGGGTTCATTGCGATGAAGGCCACAATGCGAGCCAGGGACGAGTTGCCTTTTTAAGTGCAGCCAAACCAAATGGTATGGCTTCAGTGACAGATTCCTGTCAAATCTTGAGGTTGCAGCAGTCCGTACCTGCTGCAGCCATGTTGCACTGCCCGATGCCAATTGGGTTCGGGAGGGAATGTGGAGACGGTTGGGGGATCCCGATGTGGAAGAAGCTGAAGTCTCCATGGAAGTAGAGGCTGCTTATCACCTCTGATGAGGATGATGCAGCTGGGTTACCTCCTGTTTCGGTCTCCTTTGAGTTCGGATATCCATTGATTTCGGATTGTAAGTTGCTTTCCTGCCTTTTCAAGGCACGGTGAGCTTCTTCCTCCTTCGTCAGAGGTTTAGCAGAGTTGAGGAAACGGCCACCAGCACCCCTTGCTCGGCGCTTTGCGTGAAGGTGCCTTGATTCGTGCATGTATGGCTGTCAATCAAAACGGAAGACGAAATTTTGTCACCTGAACACTGCAAGATCAAAGACTGTTTTGTAAAGAGATTACCTTACGAGCTCGTAAGGCCTTATTCAGCAACTCGGCTTTTGCACGAGACTGCCTACGCCTCATGATCCCATGATACTGCTTCGCATTCACAAATATCGGTCCTTCATCTGTTGCCAAGCTCAAAGGGAGCATAATACGCCCCTGTGAATACGAAAATCAGCAATCAATCTCTCGTCGAGACCATTGTCGTAGATGATTGACAAGCATATATGCAAAGTATACAGATAAGATTTATGAATGCTGCTTTTGCTATTGTTCAACAATTAGACTACAGAAACATGACTTCGTTGCAAGAACGAAGAGCCGATTTTGCACTACAGAAAACTGACCCCGATTTGGGGTCCATAGTTTGAGAGCAGCTTGTAGCTTTGATCTGCATATTGATATTTTGCACTGATCTGCAGAATGGAATCCAGGGACAAAAACACGAAAGGATTAACGGTCTGTCATGTCAACGAGATACTGTACTTTAACTGATAATTAGGTAGCTGATATGAAGCGTTCTTCTTGCTTCCAAACACGCCTTAAGAGCACAATAACTAATTCTTTGAATCTAACTCAAATGAATGTATTATAATCTTTACCATGGAGGAGGAATAACAAAAACACGAAAGGATTAACGGTTTGTTTGTCATGTCAACAAGATACTGTACTTTAACTGATAAGGTAGCTGATATAAAGCGCTCTTCAGGCTTCCAAATACACCCTAGCTAAGAGCACAATAAGTAATCCTTTGAATCTACTTCAAATGAATGTATCATATTCTTACCATGGAGGAGGAATATCCTATTTCCAACCAAGTGTGATAATTCGGCAGAGCTGATTCAGCTGAAAGCACAGAAGTTGCTTGACGAGGAGGTTGATTCTGTTGTCCATCCGCTGAAATCAGAATTAGGCGGTTTCTCAGGCTGCAACTACACGAAGCTTCGGCCATGACAGCCATTTTTTTCATGAACAACTTTTTCCTCAAATTGAGACTACGTACTTGATCTGTAATGTACTATCATTCACTTCCAATTCCAAGCTTCAACTATATCAATCAAAATCTCTTAGCCTTTTTTCTTTCAATAAACCCATGCATGGAGAGTTTCGCCTCTCCTTCTGACCCGAAAAAACAAGAAGAAAAGTAAAAGAAGGATTCATTAATTACCCCATGTAATAGTAACATGTTTGTCTTGCTTAGCTTCAGTAGATTTCAGTTGGCCAACAGAACCCCACCATGGCCCGGGATTGAGCTGCATCGCCATCGCCGGATAGTGGACTATAGGCTCATGTTCCTTAGGGTAAGCAGTCATGGTTGAATGTACCAATTTAATTAAGCTCCTGCAAGTTCATAGTATATATATGGATTAGAGGCACAAGAAGAAACTAATTAAAATGATGTAAAACAGTAATTAAAAGTACCACTTCTAGCTAGTAGGTATTCAATATCCAATGGCCATCAAAGCCATGAAAATGATCAAAACTCCATCAAAGTATTAAGAGTGGGCAAACCACTTTTTGTTTAAATTTCTGCATAAGAACACCATGTGTTTTTTACTTTTTTTTAATTAACCAAATTTGGTGACACTGCAAGGTCAATTATTAGTTAGAATATTTTCTAAACTTCCAACAACAGATTTAAAATCCCAACATAACATATTATCAGTATCTTATAACCAACATGACATACTACATGGATTCAAGGTTTCATATAAACAAAGAAAAATTATCAAAAAAGGAAAAAGAAAGTACTAAGATAAGCAAAGATCACAGAAAATGATATATGATTGAAGTAAGATATGAAAAAGAAAGGCAATGAAAGATATACAAAACAATTAAAAGGAGAAAAAAACCCATATATTGCACATATCATAACAAAACATAAACAAAAACAAAAAAGTTAATGCAAATTAAAATCAAATCAAATGCATCCCAAATAAAGATTGGCTGAGGAGGAGAAAGAGGAAGAGAGGTTACGACTTATGAAGAAGCAAAGAGGGCTAAATGGGATGATACGCTTAAGGAGTGAAGCTCCATTTGACAGGAGCCATGTCTGCACTTGTTTAAGCTCCACAAAAAGCCTTTGAGAGAGAGAGAGAGAGGTAGGGGAAAAGTAGTTGGAAAAAAACAAAAGTGGCCACTTAATTAGATTTATTATATAATTAATAAATAAATGAATAGATATATAATAGGTTTTTTGGGTATCCTTATATCTTAAGGATGCGTGAGAGAATTTTGTGTACGGATGTGTATTTTTTTTATTTTTTTTTGATAAGGTAATAATTCGAAGGTCAGACAAGTCCGACTCATCGAGAGGCCGACAAAGTCGGCAAACGGCGAACCGTCAAACATACAACCAAACAAACCAAAACATAAAACAATATATAACGGTGCAAACTCAGACAAATACACTCTGTAAAAGGCGAAACCTAGCAGACCTAAACCAAACTGGATGAGACCGAAGATGACGGACGAAGTCAAGCTCCACACTGAAGCAGAACCGTAAGTCAGCGATACATCAGGACCCGATCATCCTGTGGGCAGTGAGTACGGATGTATTTGTTGAGTTTTGAAGAAATTAATTATATATTTTAATATATATTTGATTTGTATCCCAAATCAATATAGAATGAACCTGATTTGTTGTTATTAATCTATAAATTTTAAAATTAAATATTATTTTACTATAAATGTGCACATAATACATAATTAAATTTAATCAATCAATTTACTAAGAAGAAAAAGTTACACATTTGTAGATCAGGATATTTGGATTGGGTGTCACTATGTACACCGTAAATCCGGATTAAGGATTTGCACGTCCTTAAGGACGTGCAAGTCTGGGACGGTGCACGTCCGCTAAAAAAGTCTTGCACGTCCTTAACAACGTGCAAGCATTGCACGTCCTTAAGGACGTGCAAACCCTAGTTAGGGTTTTGCGTTTAGGGTTTAGGGTTAGGGTTTAGGTTTTCCGACGGTTTTGTAATGTTAATTGATAAAATTGTGTTTAGCTAGTGGATTTGAAGGATTTTGGGTGAAATTAAATAGAACACAAGAATTGTTAAGGTTTTCATTCGGATAATATGCGAATAACGTTACAAGGAACGGAAAAAAAGGTTTACATTCATAATTTTAATAAAGTTGTGGAATACAATCTAGGAAAATAGTAAAGGACGGCCGGACTCGGCACGCAAGGCTCTAAATCTCTCAATCTGAGCTTGAAACGAAGCATCCCATCCTTCGACGCTCGGATGATGATGTTCGACCCATTCTAGTGGAGGCGGCGGAAGAGGAGCGTTAGGACGCAACCAGATCTATGAGAACAAAAATTTAGAGTTAGAGTATTGACATATGTATGAAAAGCATGAATAGGTAATAAAAAAGACGTTTGAAGTCGTACCGCGGCAAAATGGTCTTGGTTTCCGATGCAGGCTACACCAAGAGTTGCTGATTGAGGGTTGTTAGCAGGTGTCGGCGAGATCATGGGGAGACATGTGAACGGATGATGCCAAGCTAGGACGACGAGAGGAATCTGATATACCGTCGCAAATACTAAACCCATGATGGGTAGCTCTATCCACCGTCTCCTATCACCATGTGTGGCTCCCGTCCATCTCTGGTAGTCGACGAACTGCTGGAATGGGTACTCTCCCGTATAACAATCGGCGTACAGATCGGCGTGATCCTCTAAGTGATTGCATAGTAACGTTTTGAGTTCCGGGAAAGCAGTCTCGCCGATCGGTGATGTCAAAGCCGCCAAAGCACGGTAGCCACAATGACCATCTCCAACAGTGCCCCTCACCGTCTGAATATGACCGAGCATGAAGGGATCAACGTTGTTTCGACCCCAGTTGAACCCTCCGAACACATCATCACGTCCACGTCGAGCTGAGGTCGCTTGTGGACGAGGCCGAGCAGCATTTCGAGCAGCACGCGCTTCTTCTCTCTCAAACATTTCCCTTACCTCCTCGTATGGCAACGGGTTGGTTCTGCAGGCATTCCTCAACCCCGAGGCCTCCCCTTCCTTCGGACGCTTGCTGATGAGGGTGGGTGCAGCTCATCCTCGCATGCATCGTTGGAAGCCGTGTATGAAGATGACAGCTCATACGACAGTGGGGTGTCGTCGAGGTCAGTCCATGTCAAATCCATCCAGAACGGGTGGATGTCCTCGATGGG
Organism: Persicaria tinctoria; assembly: GCA_037127255.1. Taxonomy (NCBI): domain Eukaryota; kingdom Viridiplantae; phylum Streptophyta; class Magnoliopsida; order Caryophyllales; family Polygonaceae; genus Persicaria; species Persicaria tinctoria. Next base: position 5,931,990 of record JBANSL010000016.1, on the reverse strand, counting down.
TATCGGAGTACCGGAGTTGACGTATGCCTGAATCTCATGGACACAAGGGATCCTGTAACAAACCCTCCAATGTCGGTCCGTGCATACCGGAGGAACCTTTTGGTTCACGACGTCCTGCCACATCGTGTACAGATAATCGAAGCACTTTTTGGAGATTAAAGTCTTTACCTCATCGAAAAGGTTGACTTTATACGCCACTGTTGGCCATTTGAAGTGGTCGATCTCCAAAGCAGTTTGCAGCTCATGCAGTTGACAATCGTTGACTCTATGGATTGCATCGATCACGATGCGGAAGTCACTAGTCGATGAGTGAAGTGCCTCCTTCAGAACCTTGTGTTGACCCTCAACTCTGTACACATTGAAGTGCATACCGCTAAATATTCGATATTATATCATATTATAATGGGAGATATGAAGTAAGGTTGTACCTGTTTGTCGTACGGGTGCCGAGATGGAAGACATTATCTACGTAGCACCGTACTATGCTCCTGCTGTATGGAAGCCAAACCGACTCCAAATACGCCACCACACCTGGGAATGGGTGCCATGCAGCTCGTAGCGCCCGACGACGTCGGTTGAATGGTTCCTCCGACCTCGATTCGAACAGCCCCCAACAGTTGCCCTTAAAGATGCCAGCGTGGTTTAAATTCTTCGTGATCTTCAGAGCTGCTTCCTCGCATCTTCTCGTCACGTGTAACCAAAAAAGGAGATGCTGGACATCGGGGAAGACAACATTCAGCGCCGCCAAGAGACCTAGCTCTCGATCAGTCATGATAGCTTGAGGCTGAACCGTCCCAAGCAAGATCTGAAGCTGTCGCAACACCCAGACGTATGTGTCTTCGTTCTCTTGCGACATGAAGGCATAGGCGATGCAACAAGTATTGTCTGAGGGTGTGAACCCGACCACCTCGCACAAAGGAATCCCATATCTGCAGGTGTAAATATGTTACATATAAAATACTTTATAATTGGCTATATGTGCAATAATGTAATCGTAATTAAGTAACTTACGCATTTGTTTTGTATGTGTTGTCCATTATGATGACGTAATGGAACCTTCGGAGAAGGCGTATCCCGTCGGGATGCGCTAGGAAGAGGTCGCTCAAGACGTTGTCGTCATCCGGATGTCGTCTGAAGTCGTAGTAGTACCTTCTTTCCCGCAGATGGTGCAAGGTATCCTGGGTCATCGTCCGACTACCTCTTTCTTCGGCGACCATCATGGCGAGCGTGTTGGTAAGGCTCTTCCTTGACGTGACGCTGGTCTCATCCAACTGCCTCAATCCATACCCAATGGATTTTGGAGGAGTGCCAACTTCCTTCATCCACCTCACCATCTTCTTTTCCCCCTCTGTCATCTGTCCGTGTAGAGAGAATGGACAACCACTTATCTTCGACTGCGTGCTCCGGAGCTTCCTCCCGCGTGGTCGGTACTCCCCAAACTGCTCGCAAGCAAGGAGAACCCCGTCTGGACGATTCGACGCCCTCGTCCAAGACTGCTTGATTACTAAAATCATGCAGTGTCTCCGACCCAAGGCCTTGAAATGCGTAACCATTTCGTCACGGTCATTCCAAACCCTTGGGTCCGAGAACTCAGACGTAAAGTCTCGAAACTGTATTCACATAATTGGAAATATGAACAAAATGGAAGGAATACGAAATATGTTGACTCTACGAAACCTATCCGTACCTGGGATACTTGGAGACGAGGATTGCTTTACGGCTCGGCCATAACGATTCTAACGGCGAAAGAATATATTGAAAGAAGTCGGACTTTGTTTTGGAGTGCGGAATCAAGCTGTCCTCCTTCGCTTCAAATAGGCGATGTTGCGTTAATTGTAAGCAGAACCCTAGCACGTCCTCAAGGACGTGCTAGGGTTTAGGGTTTGGCTAGGGTTTTAGGGTTTGGCTAGGTTAGGGTTTAGGGTATGGAAACTGCACGTCCTCAGCACGTCCTTAAGGACGTGAAGTTTCGACATACCCTAAAACCCTAGCTAAACCCTTAAACCCTAGCCAAACTCTTAAACCCTATCCAATCTTTAAGGTAGTTGTATCAAGTATGAGGATATGGATCTCCAAGGTAGTCGCAAGAGTGTCGATCTACTTCGACAATCTGTTTCTGTGCTCCTTCACAAATCCTGAGGGAAGTTCCTAACCAAAATATGCAGGAAAACATTATAAACAACATACACAATCTGGTTTCACGTTTTCGTTATCGGGCAACCTTATCATATTAACGTTTTCGTTATTGATGTTTACGTTCAATATGACTCTGAAGAAATGAGAGGAGTCTAATAGAAATATAGAGATAGATACAAAATCCGTAATATAAAAGTATAATATCAAGATAGAAACTGCAAAAGTACATCACTGGTCTACAGGATGGCGTACAGCATGATCCAAAATCTCCGTCACCTCGTCCACTAGCTGCTCAATGCGAGGGTCGCCAGCCAGGGCCCTCAAATAGCCCTCGACCTCACGAAAGCGGGCTAACAGCGCCGGACGGATGACGGGAGGCTGAGGGAGGTCCACCCATGGGTCCATGTCGATCGGGTGGACGGGTGCCGGCGGGTCGGGATGGGGTGGCGTGGTCGGCAGCACGTACGGCCGGCTCTGCGACGCGTACCAAGGCAAGTAATCCGCAGTGACACCGGCCTGGCAATCCTCGCTGGTGCGCCTGTGCTCGGCCAGCCTATAGAAGCGACCCTCGTCCTGCAGGTCCTGCCACCTATTGTGGCCCGGGGCAAACATGGCGATGTACCTCGCGTTCTTCAGGGTCGTGTCGTGGCAGGCCTGATCCAGCGCGATGACGGCCTGCGGGATCCCCTGGACCCGTCCGAACTGCCGGAGGCACCTATCGGGCATATACGGCTCCTCCTCCCCGCAGAAGGTGATGGTGCCCCGATAGGTGGACTGACGGTACTGGCCGTCGAAGTCCAGATCACGCCCAAAAGGCATCCACCGGACCTACAATTAAACAAATCAGATGTAATTCACAGCTAAGAATTATAAGTGATATAGATAGAGTCTCGAATACATACATCATCGACGGTAAGACGGTCCACCTCGTCCCGCAGCTCCCGGATCTTCTTCAGCTTCGCGTCGTCCTTCATGCGCGGTGGCTACTTCGGACCGATGAACTTCGCGTAGAAGCGAGGGTCATCCCTCCTAGCCGGGTCGCTGGACAAATCACCTCGGAAGCGAGGGAAGTACGCCCATATTCAAGCCTTGACACAAAAAAAGTATGTTGTTAGCATATAATTTAAATATTTGTTAACTAAAACTCTAATTCAACGGTCTCGTACCTGTAGGATCGGCGTGCAGCTGTCTATGCCCTTCGCGTCTGAGCGGGTAGCCTCGTCTAGGCCCCTGTAGAGACATGCGAGGGCACCAGCAGCCCATGCAAGGGTGGCCGTACGTGGGATGTCCCAAATAAGGCCCAATACCCTCCATGGGATCCGGCTCTGCGACTTGTCCACAAACAAAGTCGCGGCGAGAGCAATGGCCATGTAGGTCCTGTGCAGAAACAGACGCTGTGCAGGGTCATCCTCGGGCTGCCCCCCTCCCACATGCGTCCGCAGCCGAATCTGCTCAGGATCAGCCGCGGCCTCTGGGTCATCGGCGGGGGCGGGGTCGACGAGTGGCCCGTGTCTCTACTGCCACAGGGTAGTAAACCCAGTCACTGGAGGGCTGCCAGCATGTCTGTACGACTTCATAGTCGCAGGGGTGAGCTGGTAGTACTCCGCGATGGCGGGGACCAAAGCGCCCGCGGGCAGATGTGACGTGCAGGGGTGGCCATCAATCGGAAGTCCCATCAGACAGGCAACATCGTGGAGCGTGATGGTCATCTCGCCCCATGGAAAGTGGAAGGAGTTCGTCTCCGGGTGCCAATGCTCCAAAAAGCCCGTGCAGGTGAACTCGTCGACACACTGCTAGTGGAGGGACCTCAGTTGGGGGATGCCGGATGGGAGCAGATCCTGCACCCAGGTCCCCGGGCCCTCAAATATGTAGGGCTCGAATGGCTGCAAGTGAGTCGCCCGGTGGTGGAACTTCAGCAGCGGCAACTCCACCGTAGGATCTCTCCACACCTGGTACGCACGGTGATGCCTGTAAGACACAAGCAGCTCTCCCGGCGGTAATAAAGGGTCGACCTGCACAGCCGGTGCGGCAGCCTGCGCAGGGATGGGCTCGGGCTCTACCTGTGGGCCCCCTGGCCCTGAGCCTGCCCCTCCTGACCGTCGTCAGCCTCCTCAACGACGTCAGGGATCACATCATTTGCAGAGCCCAATGAGATCGCCGCTGGTGTGGCGGAGGTCGAAGGCTCGGACTCGTGTGTGCCGGATGTAGAAGCCTGTGGCACGACTGAAGTAGAAGCCTCTGGCGGCACGGCTGAAGCAGAAGTGTCCGGAACGGCTGAAGAAGATGCCTCCGGGATGGTGGGTGGAACACGAGTAGGAGGTCTACCCATGTCGGCCCGTCGCCCAGCGACTACGTCGGTGATGCAGCTACTCAAAACCTCAGGGGGCTCTAAAGAAGGCTGCAACCCCATCATCGCATCGCTAGAAGGATCCCAAGGTGGAAGACCCGTCCAGAAGGTGTCGTGCTCGTCGGCCGGGGGGGTCCCCATCGACTGTTGGTACCGCTCTGCAGACGCGAGCAGATCGTAGACTGTGGCTGTCGAACTGTCGGGTACCGTCCTCTCTGGAATCTGGCTGACCGCTGCCCGGTCGGCGAACGTAACATGCCGGAGGGTACCGTCCCCCCTCATGAGCCTCCCTGCCTGTTATTATGAAATGTATTTTATTATAATTTATTATATTATAATTTAATATAATTTATTATATTTTAATGATTTTATTTTCTTTCAATTTAAATTTATTTCTATGTATTTTATTATATTTTATTATATTTTAATGTTTTTATTTTCTTTCAATTTAAATTTATTTCTATGTATTTTATTATATTTTAATGTTTTTATTTTCTTTCAATTTCAATTTATTTTTATGTATTTTATTATAATTTATTATATTTTAATGTTTTTATTTTCTTTAAATTTAAATTTATTTCTATGTATTTTATTATATTTTAATGTTTTTATTTTCTTTCAATTTCAATTTATTTTTATGTATTTTATTATAATTTATTATATTTTAATGCTTTTATTTTCTTTAAATTTAAATTTATTTCTATGTATTTTATTATATTTTATTATATTTTAATGTTTTTATTGTCTTTCAATTAGAATTTATTTTAATTTATTTTATTAAATTTTAATATTTTTATTTTAATTTATTTTAATGTCTTTTAATATATTGTAATATGTTTTAATATCTTGTAATATATATTAATCGTTTTTTTTGTTTTTCCATTAAAACTATCAAAATATATAAACTATATAGTATCTTTCAAACTATATACTAAAACTATATAATCTATCAAATTATATAGTATCTATCAAACTATATACTACACTAATTAATAATTATAATCTATCAAATTATATTATATATTAAAATCTAAACTATAATATAAAACTATAAAAATAAATCAAACAAAATAAATAAATAAAAAAACATACCGGTGGAGTCGGGACCGGCGAAACCTCAATAGTCCGCCGCTTCCACGACGGTTCCGCCTCCGCCACTCCGCCGCCATCACCACCACCACCACCGGACGCTGCCGGCGCTGCGTCTCCACCGCCACCACCGTCACCACCACCACCCTCCTCAACCTCCATGGGCGCCGCCCCACCACCACCCCCCGGCCACCTGCTCCACCGCCACCCCCTCCCCCAGCCCACCTGCTCCAGCCCCGGCCACCTGCTCCACCGCCCCTCCACCAACCTCCTCAGCCACCTGCGCCGTCGGTTCCACCACCTCCTCTCTCTCCGGCTCCATCTCTCTCTCTCTCTCTCGATCTCTTTCTCTTTCTCTCTCTCCGGCGACCTCTCTCTCTCCGGTAATCTCTCTCTCGCTCTCGATTTCTCTCCGGCAATCTCTCTCTCGCTCTCGCTCTCGATTTCTCTCTGGACGAAGACGGAACGAAGACGAAGAGGCACGTCCTCTTCGCCTTTTAGAAGACGTGCAGCACGTGCTTAAGCACGTGCAGTGTTGCACGTCGTTAAGGACGTGCAACACGTTCCTAAGGACGTGCAAGCACGTTTTAAAAAAAAAAAAAACGTGCTTGCACGTCCGGCTTCGGGTGGCTCTCACCCCACTTGCACGTCCTTAAAAACGTGGGGATTTGCGGTGTATATAGCCGAAACGTTTGGATTTTGGACTAGTGGCGAATAAGAAGAAACTTTCATTTCAGCAAACAAAAAAAGAAGAACTTTTATTTTTTTATCTTCTAAATATTCCTTTTATTGGTGTTTTTTTATGTTCGGTACGGTATTGGCTATTTGGCTTTATTGTGTGTCTAAGAGGTAGAAAGGAATTTGTAAACAGAAATTTAGTAAATGTCTAAATGATCACAGTTGACTCATAGCACCATTCCTTGCTTCTGATTTTTTTTTTTGTATATTAATTTGTGTGTCTAAATAAGGTATATATGATATCTGCCTATTTATTTATTAGAGTACTTCGTTTATTATTATTATTATTATTATTATTATTATTATGGAAAATGCCTGATTAAGTGTTCCAAAAAGTTATGTTTTCATGTTAAAAACTTAAAAAGTTGAATCTCCACTTAAGTGGGATAATGACACAACTCAAATACTACCTCCGTTCAATAAAACTTGTCGTTTACTATTCATGCACGCTTTTTTAGAATGATAAAAACTATATAAAATATTCATTTTTTTAAAATATTTTTTTAACAAGTTTATACTTATTAATAATAACTACGAAATTGTTAAAAAAAATTATTTAAAAAGTCGATATTTTATATAGTTTTTAGCTCTTAAAAAAACGTACATGAATAGTAAAACGTCAAGTTTTGTTGAACGGAGGGAGTAGCATATAGTTAATTAATTTAGTTTATGAACTTTGATGGCTGCCACACAATTAGTTGGACCATATATATCCTTTAATTAATAGTAGTATGTAAAAAGCTACGAACTACCCTTCTTTTTTTATTTCATAGAGCATCTTTTATATGTATGATGATAATTGTTCCTAGCTCCATTACATAATTATTTATGATTTTTAGGTATGATCAAAGCTACGGAAAAATAATTAGTTGAAATGGATGATATTTTAATTTTTCTAGGCTCATTTGGTTTTATATGAGAAGACTTCTTGGAAACTGAATTTCCACGAATTGATTTTCTAAGGAATTGAAAAAATAGGTTTAGTTGGATTTTTAGATGGTAGGAATAATTAAAATAAGGGAATTAAAAATTTGTAATTATAAAAGATAGAATTTCAATTTATCTAAGGGAAAGTAGGTAAGTTAAATTCTTTTAAAACGGAGAAATTTAAATTTTCGAGAATTTAACTTCTGGGTTTTTTTATGTGACAAAAATCCAACCAAATATATATATTTTACTCCATCCGTTAATTAAAACTTGTCATTTTATGAAGTAAAATCTTGTTAGGAAAAACTTGTCATTTTAGGTATTTTGTCATCCACTTTACGAAATTGCCCTTATAATAATTAGATAATTGTTAGTTGTAGTTTTTTAGGAAGTAAAAGAGTAGAGTAATAATTAGGGGTATAAGTGTATTTTTGTTTGTTTTCTTAATAAGTTTATAAATTTATAAAATGACAAGTTTTAATTAACCGATGGAGTATTTACTTTCAAGGTTTTTTAGTTGTCAACCAAACAAGTCCTTAAGACACTTAGATCTAGTAGTAAAACCACGATTTTGATTAGAGAAGCTAAAGAAATTTTTAGATTTTAAAAAAAAATTGTGATTTAATTCAATTATTTTAGCCTTTTTTAATATTAATTTTTTAGGGTGAATTTGGTTGGGAATTTTTTTCAATTAAGCTTGGAAATAATTTTTATCATATAAAACATGCATTAATAATAAAAGTTAATTAAAAATGATCGAAGGATTAATAACAAAGATTTTTTTAAGAAAAAAAAAGTAAGAAAAAACGTTAATCGCAATAGAAAACGAATCATTATCAGATAGTAATATTCTGATTTATCTCGGTCATTAGAGATGCATTGGAATCTATTAAATCTTGGTCAAAAGTCAAAACTAACATGAATATCATCAATTCCATTTGTATTTTTTTACTCTTTTTTTTCCCAAAACAAAAAAGGAAATATTATCAACTGGAGAAGGAATCTGCTTAATATTCCGATATAAATAGCTCAGCTGAACTCTCGAAATTCCCACTCCTCGCCACTCCCTCGCCTCCCCTCGCCGTCGCCGTTCCCGTATCCGTCGCCGCTTTATCCGCCGGTAAGTCCACCGCTCGTCTCTCCTCCCACCGTCGCTTGCTTGTCGCTTGTCGCTTTTTGCTTTTTTATTTTCTCTTTTTCTTTTGGACGCTTTGGAATTTGCAACTGCTTGCAACTTTTGCTGTGCTGTTGATTTGTGAATCCTCTCAAGTTCCGACGAGTGCGAAGGCATGGATGAGTTTGTATCAGATTACGTCGAATTGTAATTTTGGTTATCTTTCGCGCCGTTGTTGGTTTTGCCTTTTATTGTTCCGAGTGCGGAACATGATGCGTCCAATTCGGTTTCATTTGTGAAGGATCTGGACGCCTGTGGATGTCGGGAGTGGTTTTGTTTCATCGTGTTGTTTTTATTCGTGGTCGATTGTGATGTTGATTGATGGCTTTTTTTGTGGGACATTAGGTTTTATGAGATCTGGCGGAGGTAGTTGAATTGCAGCACAGTTATCTGTATCTGTCACGGCTGTTTATTTGATGTTATATGTTGGGAGAGACTACATGAGACTAGGATTTATTGCATTACCATTTGACAGTGACTCTCAAATCAGTTTCATCAGGGGTCCGCAATATCTTGTGGCTGGAAGTTCTTGTTTATTTCGGTTGTTATCTTGTGTAGTTATGTGTGTCTAATTTACTGGACTAATACTTGTACAATGTTCAAGAATTGGATAAATTAGAAAAACTCTCCGTTAATAGTCCTACAAACCACTAGTAAAGTGACCACCTTTGTCTCAAATTTCGTCGGTCGACTGTTAAAAATATAAAGGTTCATTTTCGTCTTTTCTTGTTTTAGTGGCCCGCTGATGGATTTTGAATCAAGGGAAGCATTTTGCTAAGGAGGTTGTTTTATGGATTTTTTTTTTTTACAATTTTGTCTACTAGGGAAATTTGTGGAAAAAAAACACTATTTGACTGGTGTTATTTTAATTTTATTTTACCCTCAGTAATCTGCTTCTTAAATTACTTGTTCTTTGCTTATGTCTTTTGCATTTACACATACATTTGTTGTCAAACCCTAAATGAGACCAGTCTTAGCATCTTAAATCCTTGTGGAGGGTGTCAGGATGTAGCTTACAATATTATGCTTACATTGATTGGTTAAGTGTCTGTTAGAATCTTGATTTATAAGCAGTTGAACAAAATTGACAGTGTGATGTTCAATTCAATATAACTGATTCAATCTTTATCAGCATGTACAAGTTCTGGCATTCTAGCACCTATACTAGAGGCACTTTCTGTGTGAACTGAAACTCATCAGAATACGTTGCAGAATTTTGAAAATCTCTTAAACCAGTGTTGTAATCCCTGAATATGGCCTGTCGGGGAACAAGAGAAGTAACTGATAATGACATACAGGTGGTGAGTATTTCATTAACTTATTCTTTTGGTTGCTTCTACAAAAGCAAATTTTACACACCTGTAGTTGTATTCTATATGTAAATGACGAAATAGAGTACAAGGTTCAAGGGAGGAACTAAAAGTAAAGGGACTGCATCATTGAAAGGTTAACAAAATTTTGTTGCCCCAGGTTCACAGTCTTATAGAACAATGCATACAGCATTACATGGATCGGGCCGAGGCTGTTAACACTATATGGACACAGGCGAAAATAGATCAGCGAGTTACTGAACTTGGTAATATTTGATGATTTCTTTTATTTAATATGCAAATATAAATTTTGCTGATGTCTTACCAATTTCCTATATTCAGGTTGCTGGGATTAGATTAGCTGCATTACACTATAACTTCAGAGTGCTAATAATATCCATAAGCATTTGTTCTGTGCCATCAAAAAAGAAAATATTCTACTTTAGTGGAAGTGTAGATTTAAGTGGTTCATAATAATTCAATTCTCTAATAATGAATCTCTTTTTGGCACTGTGGATTTGTGATTCCCTTATGGAATGTGAGAACTAGGAACTGGATAATCTGTGGAAGCAAAGCTGTAAAAGTAAGTCTAGCAAATATAATGCAATCTAGGAGAAGGTATACTGGCCTAAAATTTACATTAAAGTGTATTTTTGTTTATGGCTGATTTGAATTGTCTGCCGCTTTTGGCTTATATACTATTATTGCATTTTCATCTTTTTTGCCTGTAAAAGACAAACTAATTCAGCTTTTTTAATAGATATTCTACTCTAGTGCATTTACTTACAATGGATTAAAAGTAGAAGATACACCAGATTTCAGCACTACCATTTTGTAATCAAAACATCTTCACAAGTGAAAAAAACAAGCAAAAGCCAGCACATGAGATGGCTTTGGCAATATTCAGGTTGTATAACAACAAGAGCTTAACCTCTATTCATTTAGATTGCCAAAATATTCCTTCTGTAAGAAGGTGACAACCCTAAAACCTTTCATCTAGACGACAAGAAGAATTTATAGGTGTTTTATTCTTTCCTGCTTTTCTGGGCTAATCCAACTTCACTATTTTACAATGCTTCCCCTCCTTTCTTAGACTTGACGAAATAAAAAAGAATTAAAAAAAGTAAGATTTCGTCATATAGGTATTATTAGTACAGGATATTCTAGAGGGAAAACTAAGCAAAGACATACACTACAAAGGAAACAAGGTAATCAGCAATGCAAGAATAAAAAACCATATCGAGTTGCTGTAGTGGATGAATCTAGTGATTAGTGAAGTTGACAAAGTAGGGCTGAGTTTAACTTGTCTCGCTGCAACAAGCTTGCTCTTGTTTTATAGTTTGACTGAGTTTGCTAGCTGTCTCTTGGAGTCTTGGGCGGTGTAATACTGTAATCTATAAACTTTAGAAGGAAGTAATAAAAGGTTTTCTGATCATCATGGATGGTTGGGACAACTGATACTCTGCCTATACTAATTCAATGGGAATTACTGATCATTTTTCGTTTATCATCAAAACATGATGTCTTAACTATTCTTCTCTAAACTATCTCTCTGTTTAGTTTGGCAGAAGCTTGAAGAAGAAAATAAAGACTTCTTTGAAGCCTACAATCTACAGCTGGAATTGAAGAATCATATATACATTTTCAATGAACTGCTTAGGAGACAGGCTCTACTGACAAATGAACTGCAGTCTGCTGCCATGCCAGGTCCCTGTGGATCTCATATCACATATTGTAAGATGATCTTTCACTATTCTCTAATTGAACCAAATTGCTAGTTATAATTTTCTTTAGTGATTCAAAATCCAACGTGGCTTCTCTCTGAATATACATACAAGAGTTCCATTTCATGATTTATTATATAAAGTGCTTCTCTCTGAATATGTACAAGAGTTCCATTTCATGATTTATTATATAAATATGTTCAATTTATTCGATTTGGATTCCTGGGAGAACTCAGTGATTGGTGTTACCACTTTTGAAGTCTTCATTGTTTATAATTAAAGGTGCATCATTGTATTTTAGTTCTAAGAATATTAATGGGTGGTTGATGAAACCACGCTTCTCAACATTCATTGATGTTTCATTTCTTATTTTCATACATTATGTTAAAATAGATGAGATTATATGGAGAATGCACAATGGGCATCAGCATGTTGATTTGCTGCTTAGGTCTGGAAGGGTGACTCTCATAGCTCTCATGTCTTTTAAACCTCTTTCTTCTGAAAATGCCTTCATATTTTAAAATTAAAGGTTTAGTCCCATAATTTGTTTTTTTTTTAAGAAGTTAAGAAGTAACTAGATAGTATGTGGAAATATTACTACACTCTTGCTTGCTGGTGGTTAAATTTCTGTATCCTTGTTTTTTTTGGTGCAGTTTTAGAGTGCATTAAAGCATTTTCAATTATATTTGCTTCCTACAGTGCAGCAGAACTCTGAATGTTACACTTCTGAACCTTCAGTAGGGACAGAGTGTGTGAAGCAGGAGAATTTAGACATACCTTTGACTCCCATCTTACCGCATCCATATACTAACGGCATGTCACCTATGCCTGGAAACCACCATGCTGCTGCCAATTTGTCTGTGCTATCTGGAAATATTGATGTTAATATGCTCTCTAGCTCCCATCTGAGAATGATACAGGGAATGGATGAAGGTGCAGGGTTAATTATTAAACCAGAACTTGATGACTATTCAACCAGTTCACAATTCATGTTTGGTGTTGATGCCAATGCCCTAGATATGGGTCAAACCATGGGGAATGAACATGTAGAATCTTACAATGCGTTTAACCCCCGCTCACAATCATCATTAGGGCCAAGTTTAGATGACCTGCAATATAGCTTCTCTGAACTGTCAGCCAATTTTCTTCGTTCTGGTATGCTACCTCTCTCTTAACTAAACAATGAATGTTAATCATGTTTACTTGTAAAATTCATGGATGCCATGTTGCAAGACCTTGATTTAGGACTTCTCTGGGTTTCTTCTAGATTTACTGGGGAGCTGTTCAAGATCACCCTTTCTCGGGCCAGACAACTTAGTTTGCTCCCATGAAGGCAGAGAACTTCAAGGTGAGCTACTCATACTATCTGGTCGATCCCTTGTACTTTTTCTATGGTGAATAACTGATCATATTTCCCGTGGTCCTGCAGATGATGATGGGAAGTTAGAAAATACATCAGAGCACTTGAATTATGGAGATTTCGGAAGCAAATAGCTTATTATTGTCAGCGGTAAGACTCTTCTGTGCGTGCCAATAGTATTAAATATCCGTAGATGATGATCAGCTGGTCACTGTGTTGTAATAACACTAGACCTACACCTCTTTCGCATTGGTTTTGAACTACATTTTGTTTAGCCATTTCAGTGCTGGTCCCTCCGGACTTGCACTTTGGAAAAAGTTACATGTTTTCCTTTTCATATAGCTGTGCTTGTACATATTCTCATTAAATCTCCATCTGGATTCACTGATACTGTTTATATTGTTTATCTGCCATGGTTGGAAGTTGGAACCTTTCTCGTGCATTTGTTACTACTTAAAATGAAGCTACTGACAAAGAAAATACATATATTTAGTTCATCGGATGAGAGGACTGGAGGGGCACGCGACCTCAAGGTAAATTCCATCAATAATCACCAACTTTTAGGGTATTTGTGTTCGGTGGCTCAAACTTTGCAGAATTTCAAAATTGCATCTAGTAGCTCGGACTTTGCAGTTTTTCTTATTAAAAAAACAAATATCACTAACTTTGGAGTCAAAAGGATAATTCAGCAAAGCTCATGCCATTTTTTTTTTGGTGGGTCAAAGCTCATGACATTGAATACAATTAATCATACCTAAACTTTATTTTATTTTGTTTTATTTTATTATTATGTATTAGTCATTCGATCCAACGTAACAAAGTTGGGTGTTTCATGCAATTTACTTGCTTGAGTTGTGGAATTGGTATTATTGAAAATAAATAATGTCCAAATTGACAAACAAATTGAAGTATTAATCCATTATTAAGTTATGAATTTGTGGTGGTTAAAGCTTGATATGGCAGGACAGCCATGTATGATGAAATGTGAGATTACAATTATTAGATATTATTATTGTAATTAATGATCATACGAGAGCTGTTTTGTTTGATTGGATTAATTACAACAAATACGGAGTATATCCACACACAAAACTGACAAAATACATGTCCTTTTTTTTCATGGGTGTGTTCATCTTCGAGCCTTTGACATTTTACTTTATCAACTTGTTATTTTTTAAAGAGCTCCAATAAATAAATTGTTTCAGAGCCAACTTTGATAAATTAAAATTATATTTGGAGGTTAATTAAACATGCTAGTGAATAAGGAATACAAGTTACCAAAAAAAAAACGTAATTATAAAATAGGAGATTTGAATATGGCTTTATTTAATGAGAAATTTGACACACTGATTTTTTTTTTTATTTGGTTGAACTAAATAGTAGTCTTTGAAATTGTCAAATGCATAAATATGAAAATAAATAACAGAAGTAGTGCTTGAATTACATATAATGACATTATAATGTAGTGCACTTTATAAATAATCGGAGTTTGGATGCATTTATGGGCTCATAATGCATTTTTCTATTTAATGCACAAAAATATATAATGACATTATAATACATGTCATCCAATCGAAATCCTAAAATCAAGTTTTCTTTGGGCTATATTGCGAATATAACCAAAATCAAGGGCCCCTACATCTTGATTTGTCATGTAGCTTCAAAGGGAACAAAAATAGCACTTTCTATATATGCCCTAAGTTCAAATCTGAACGTGCACTTCACGTAGAGATCCCCAAAGAGAGAGTCAAAACCCAAAATTCTGCATTATTTAAAATTAAATAAAATAAAATAGGTGAAGATGGTAAAACAGAAATCAAATTAATGGATTGATGGAGTAGATCACACAAAATTAAGAATTTTAACCTCTGACCTGTTGATTTAATTCCCAATTTATGAATCTAAATATGGTTTGACCTATATACAAGTTGCAAACAATAATTAGAATCATATTTATTAGATTGTGGGAGTCAATTTTGTTATATATAAAATGGTAGGGTATGGTGTGTCAAATAAAAGAATAAATTATTATGTAAATTTAACTATTTAAGGCATCTAATGAAAAATAGTATTTTCACTTTCTACTATAAAATATGTCATTTAATTTATGATTTACTGCCTCCTTTTTTTTACCCAATACTACTTACTGATTAACATTTTAATCCAAATAGGCATAAATTAAAGCAAGACATTGTTCACAATTTTCCTCGCCGTTTCGATTAAATTAAAAAAAATCTCACAATTTTTCCTATATCTTCCCTTAAAAATATAAGAGAAAATAGCATCCAATATACCAAAACTTTGTGCTCTTTGCAGATCTGACCCTCCCCTGCCCAAATTTGCAAATATGTCAAAAAAGGTCCAAAATTTTGCAAAACTAACAGGTAAAAAAAAACTGAAAAACCGAATGGGCACCCATTAAGAGAGAAAAGTTTTATTTTATTAGTCATATCATCAAGAGAGAAAGAAAGACCAAGAGAGAAACCAGGAAACCCTAACCTCTTCACCATCCGCCGCCGCCGGCCAGCCACCGAGCCCCAACCGGAGTGAAGAAAAATCGACGCCGACCACCACATATCACCACCAAAAGAGTCTTCCCCTCAAAAAAGAAGCTTCCAAAGGCGGTGTCCGAACTCCGAAGCAAAAGAATCTGACGGTAAATCCCAAATCATCCCATAGAACAAATTGCAATTCTTGCTACCAAATAAGAGTAAAATTAGTGAAATTTGTAGAATCAGAGGAGAGAATATCAAAGAAAATGGATTAAATTCGCATGGGTCTCTTCGGAAAGATGTCCGGTGGAGGCGGCTTGGGTGGCTGGGGAGGCGTTCTTACATCCTGGTGTCCTCCTCCCTCCGGTTAGTTGGTCGTCCTGTCTGCGTGTGGCTCGTGGCGAGAACGCTACTCGTGTGGTGCTTAAAAAATATCGTGAATAGTTGCTCAATGAGGAGTTCAATCAACACCTACAACAAGATGGAATACAGGTACTCAAATCCTTTCGAATTTTTACCCAAACTGAAAATTTATAATGGCTTTAGTTAGAGGTTATAATTGTTTTTGTTAGAGGTTGAAGTTGTAGAATAATGTGATTTTGTGCTTTGTATTACATAATGTTGACAAGGCAGGTGCAAAATTAGTCTTAGATTGTGTTTATTGTTGCATTATGCACTGTTGTGACATGAGCATTTGCGCATCTCTTTGAAGAGAGAAATTTTATAAATATCTACCCTAGTAGACAATTTATATTTATTGGCATCTATTGTTGCATTACTGGCTAGGTTTTTTTCTTTACTGGCATTATTGTTACAAATGCACTGGTTATAGTTGGACAAACTGAGATTTCGTGGTTTGTATTTCATAACCTTATTAATGCATCTGCAAAAGCAGTCATACATTGTTTTCCTTTGTTGCATACATTGTTGTGACATGAGCCTCTGAGCATTTGAACATCTGAGCATTTCTATCCTGGCAGACACTTTTTTTTGCATGACAAGAATTATTTCAGTACTGGCTAGCTTTTTTTATTTACTGTCATTGGTGTTACCAATCTCTGAACAGGTTGTTAAATGATGTCACATGTTCACACTGAGCAGCCATGACTAGAGTTAAATGAGGGAAGATTTTTTGTTGTGTTAGGAATCCAACATGATTAGATATTGGCAAGATAATCATGCATGTGGACTCGTATGTAACTTTATATTGTTGTTTTTATAACTGCATGAGTATATTGACTTTAGTTGATTTTATGACTCGCACGAAACTAACCGATAGTTGCATTTTGGGTTGGAGTTAGGGTAATGCAATGCAAATATCCTTGTGTTCGTCTGTTGATTAACATACGACCTTTATTGTCTAGTGTTACCAACCTGAGACTAAGTTGTACAATTTTTTCACAGGTTTGAAACCCCCCGCAGTCATGCCTAGAATCAAAGAAGGGAATGTACGTCTACACACCGTCGAGCAAGAAGGTAAATACCTATATATATTGTAGATTAATGATGTCTTGTATTTGTGTTGGTGATATTAATCGTGAAGTGTGATATATGTGCAACCGACATTAGCTTTAGAGGGAGGTCTAACCACTTCTCGAAGACGGGCCTCCTGGATCGCATGGATCAATCCTTCGTTGTTGCAGACTACAACATGTTGAAGGAAAGCAGCCAACATTAGCTTTAGTACTTCATTGTATTTGTTTTAGGTCTAAAACGTTTCCTCCCTTTTGATGACTGATCCCTTATGTTCTGGATTTATGTATGGATGGTTTTATGGTTAGTTGTCCTGAATGTTGTTCTGACTGCTTTAGTTTGTGCTTAATATTGTCTATCCTGCAGTTGAGAAGTTTTTGAGATTGACAAAATCCGACAGGGATTAGTCTTATATTGGCTAAGACATCTTTTTCAATGGCAAGACAAAGGTATTTATTGGCTAGTAAGCATAAATCACAATCATTCATGTTGCGCATCTTAGGGAAACAAAACGGACAACCCCATAGTGTCAATTACGTATATGCAAATTAACAAAAAACATCATTCTCCTATGCAAAAGAAGAGACGTCCTTAAAACGAGCGACATATATATGTTTTTTATGGTTCCTTTTGCGTGGTGTCCGAGACTGAATCGATCGATCTTCGGGGGCATTTGTGGGCCTTCGGCTGTAGTTGGTATGGCATAATATTGGAAAATTGAGTCGGGGGCACGCAGAGATCATCGTCGGGTGCTCAAGGAGCGCACAAAAATGTCATGTTGTGCAAGAATCACCCAAATGTGGTCGAGAGCCCAACTTCTGGCATCAGTTGCGGCCACCACAGAGCTCCATTGTTGCACCTGTTTCTTTCGACACAATCCTTGCATAGCCTTTTCTGTGCCATGGCCCGGAACTTGATTGTTTGAGTTGTTTTTTCCTCGCCGGTCATGTATGATTTTGAGCCCTTTTTGTTGCTCATTTTGTGGGGCACTCGGGGTTACTTCGACCGATCTTTGGGAGAAGTTGCTTGCCTCCGGTGGTAAGTGGCATGGAAAAGGCTTGAGAACTTGGGTCGCGTGCATCACGGGTTCATTGGTGAACGATCGAGATGTGTGGAAAGATGTATTGACCACCATACCATTCCATACTTACCCATTATCGTTGATGTATATGAGGTACGCAATTGCCACGTTTATCCCTGTGTATGTCAATATATATTCCGTTGATGACTAGGATTTCCCTTTGCCTGGCTAGTAACTGAATTTCTGGGTGTTATTCTTCCAACTTGACGTTAATGGCAGTCATGGACAATCAATAGTTTTTCACTTTTAGGTCCACCTGTCCAGCCCACCAATCTTCTTTTATATTCTCTCTGCAACCTGCCTAACTCCTCATGTTGTTTCCCTCCAAATTACCTTGGCGGGAACTTTTCTTTGTGAAAAGTGATATCATCTCTCTCATCTAGCATTAAATGCTATCATTTCAACCACTCTCACTCTCTCTCCCTCTCCTCAGGACATTACTCTCAGCCTCTGCAACTCCTTCATTTTTTATTTTTATTTTGTCCAAATTAACACACTCCCTCCTCTAGAATTTCGACACATGTCCTACCCATGTCTCACCTTTTTGCTATTGCAACCTGCAACCGGGTGGAAGTAATTTACAAAAGTGTCATTTTGTCACCCCTTTGCAATTTCTACCTCCCACTACATTTTTGCAAAGGAAATTCTTTTTTTGTATATCTATGCAAATTGTCCAAAATATAATTAATTTTTATAAAAAAAAATTATTGCTTTCTCATCACAGTTGACTTTAATCTTTAATTTCCTTACTAATAACTTCTGTTTGAACCAAAAACAATGGCTTCCAGTTGCAGCCATTGCCATCCACCTACTCCTCTTATCATCTCCATCTCCCTCCCTTCCTCTTCCTCCTCTCATCGCATTAGCTACTCGCCTCAGCGTCGCCTCCGCCGGCTCCTGCGATGAACACAACAGCCGGCGACGGCGGATTCTTCGGGAACAACAACAACGCCGGCTACAGCTACGGAATCGGCGTCTCCGTCGGGATCCTCATCCTCATCACAACAATCACGCTCGCCTCCTACTTCTGCACCCGCGCCGACACGCATCCGCCGTCTCGCGGCGATGCGCGAGGTCAACGGCAGCCGCAGCTGCCGCCGCAGAGCTTCGTCATCGACGTCGGAATCGACGAGGCGACGCTCCACACCTATCCGAAGCTCCTCTACTCCAAGGCGAATCTCGCGGAGAAGGACTCCACCGCCACCTGCTGCTCGATCTGCCTGGCCGATTACAAGCGCAACGACGTGCTGAGGCTTCTGCCGGATTGCAACCACATCTTCCACCTCAAGTGCGTCGATCCGTGGCTCCGCCTCCACCCGACGTGTCCTGTTTGCCGGACCTCGCCGCTGCCGACTCCGCAGTCGACGCCGCTCGCCGAGGTCGTCCCCCTCGCCGCCGCCGCCGCGGCGCAGCGGAGTTAATTAGGTCGGTGGAGTTTCAATTTTTCCTTCTACATTTCACCTTTTTTCCCTTTTCGCCGGAAAAATTGGTTGGAATTGATCGTACAAAAAAGTGAAATCATATAATTTCAGTTTCTTTTCAGTCGATTCGATGGAATGCAATTCAAATTGCAGACTGAAATTACCCTGCCTCCACCCAATTTCAAACCTAGCTCTGAATTGATAGACGTTGATTGATGATAAAGAAAAGCGTGAATTGAGCTAATTCTTTGTCCATATTAGGGTTCAAATACAGAAAGTGATTTGTGTATAATCTGAGGCTTACATTTTTGTAATAATTTAAATTTTGAATGGACAATTTGTTATGTAATACTCCCTCCGTCCTAAAATACATGGTCTTTTAGACCATTGCACATTAATTAAGGAAATCTATTTCTATTTAAATCTCATTATTATTATAGAGGGAGGAACTCTTAAATTGTACTTACTATTGTACTTTTTTAGGGATAATAATTACCCTATAAATCTAAAAGCCCATGTATTTTTTACAAAAGTTCATAGGCTAAAAGACCATGTATTTTAAGACGGAGGGAGTAATGTATATGAATCGAAAGTGGTTGGATTATAGTATGTTGTAATCTAGGTTTGTAGTACTTTGGATTCTAATTTATAACTTTTGTGAAAATTAGAAATCAATTTTTTTCAAATTGGACTATTTAACTTATGCCTAAAAAATATGTGTACATTAGAAAATTGATTATTTGGATTAAAAAAATGATTATTTTATTTTATTTTATTTCTTGTGTATGCAATTATGATAGTCATGAGTCATGCCTTCCTTACATGCCCTAAAACATGCCAAATTAAAGGATACGTTGGTGCGGTGAATTTAACAATAGACGCTCGTTGACATTTCAGTCTTTTTTTTTCTTTTTTATGTTCGACATATTTAAAATGACTTTTTTCACCCAATCTCGTAAATAATGCCAAAGTTAAATGTAATAATGCTACAAGGCATAGAATTTAATATTAAACGAAAATAGGATAATGAGTTGAAATGCTAAAATGTAATTGCATTATCTCATTAATTCTTCGTTGTGAGTAATAATGCATATTCGATAATCTTAAATAAATTATTATTGCTTTTATTTGAAGGTTTTCATAGGGATTTTTTTTTTTTTGATCAGACTCATAGGGAATTTTTTAATTTGCTATAATTGTGGTAAATAAAGACATTGAATGCTTGATAAATCTCAACAATTAAACAAGTACTTATTTCTCTACTTACCTTTTTTCAGCTTTTGTTTTAAATAGCAAAAAGTCTTATGATATATGTATGACTCAACTATAATACATACCACTTGAGTTGTCGGAAAATTTAAAGCCCAATTTGGAAATTGTTTTTTTTTTAATTTAAAAAATGTAAATTAGCCATATATATATATATAATATGTATCTCGAATTATACAGTAATATTAAGGGCTCGTTTGTTTAGATAACTAGGGAAAGGAAAGGTAAGGTATTAAATTTTACACATAAAATGTATACGATCACCAATTTTTGTGAGTTTGGAGGAGAGGGTGGAGGGGAATATTAGCCCATCCTAGAGGTATTAGTTACCCCTCAAAATTAGGAAATAGAAGTGTAACACATTTGTATGGAAAATGGGAGAAGGATGGGAATGATTAGAATAATGATCAATGAATCTTAACTTAAATATGGACTATATTCATGAGGATAATCATTACTTTTCCCTATCAAAAAACAAACGGGGGCTTAAGGTATAGATTAGGAGAAAAAAATTTATTTAGGTGTTAATATGTATATGTTCCTTTCCCTTGATTTCAAACTTGAAATGGCTTGGGCATATAACTTACTTCAACAATAGGCTAATTTGATTCCAATTTCAGGAGTTTGGATTCAATAATCTCTTTTTTCATTTTCCTTTTCTTCGATTCCTCATCTCTCTTTTTAAAACCTTTACACGATCGACTATTAAGTAGCAATATCTTTTAATAAAAATAATAATGTTTTTATTTTCATTTTGGCCATCTAGTATGTTATCCATATACGGAGTATCATCTAATTTTCTCACATCTAATTCAGTTTGTTTCCTTCACAACACGAAAATAAAGGTCAAATTTACTTCATTTAGAAAGGTCAAAACCGAATTCATTGACCCAAGCCCAAGTTGTTATGTGGGCTTCAATTCTGGGCTTCGCTGGACAGCCTCACAGCCCATTAAGTATTATTACCACACTAACAACAAACTAGAGGAGAGTAGCTTTCAACATAAAGAACCACTTTCCACAAGAATAGTGAAGGCTTAAAGGATAGTGAAGGCTTAGGTTTGAAGATTATTGATGACATGGTGTGGGGCTCCTGTTCTAAAAATCCCGTCTAAGCAGGCTCTAGGCGATTCTCTCCCGCCTAAACACCTCTAGGCGCCGTCTAAGTGTCGTTTAGGCGCTAGGCGACCCCTTACCATCTACGATCCGCCTAGCACTTTTTAGAACGCTGTGATGAATAAAATAACGAGAGGGGAAAAAATGTTTGATGAAAAGATCAAGCTCTTAGAAATAGACCCATTGGTTGAATAACTCTGGTATTTCTTCTAATGAGAAATTATCAATATATATAGAGTACAAATCTAAGAATAACTAATAAAGTCTCACAAATACAAATACAACCAATGTTTTTCACATTCTATAAAAGAAACTCAATGCTATAACTGAACAATGTTACAATTGTGTGATCCAAGAAATTTATACAAGGCAAAATGTGTCAATAATGAAAATTACAAGAGGTTGTTTCTATGAACTAAGGGAGGCCTTATTCACAAACTGTGCAAAGGATGGGAATGATTAGATGTATTTACTATAAGGGAGGCCTTATTCACAAAGCATAGTCTGCAAGCTTATTTGCAAACTGTGCTTTGTGAAATCAAAATAAAAAAACAAAGCGAAACAATTTTGAACTTCTTTAGCTTGCTAGAACCTAGCATTGTGGAAGGTCTTTAGGTGGTGGCAGTATACTCTCTTCTGGTGTCTTTCCATTCTCGACAACGAACGACGTCTTCAATCCCCACGTTGTGTGTAGCTCCAAATGACAGTGCATGAACCAAACACCTGCTCCCAACAAACCCAAATCAAGATTGCATCTTGATAGCTAAACTATGATCAATCTTTCATTTACTTACCCGGGTTGTTAGCTGTGAATCGGATTGCGGTCCAGCCTCCAGTAGGGACTCCAACAGTGTTCCTCTCAGGAGGATCTACCAAGTTGAAGTTTGATGGGTCTTTTGTAGGATCAAAGTTGCCTTGTCCAGTTCCCACAACAAAGAAGTTGTAGCCATGGAGATGGAAAGGGTGGGATTCAACAGATAAAAGGTTAGTGTCTTGCAACACCAGCTGCACCGTGCTGTTGTACACCAACCTGCTCACTCGGGTTCCAAGGTTTGTCCTCAGGTTAGCCGTCAATGGCGCACCTGTGTAGTTAAACACCTTTGGTGGCTGGTCAGGGAAATCGGTCTGGAAAACACCGGAGATGCCAAGGTAGTGAGCCTGCAAAAGAGCAATCTGTGGCATCACAAAGGTGATGTTGTTCAATGATGCAGTCAGTTGGGTTCCATTGGTGCAAGAAGGGCAAGGGTTGATCCCCAAACCAATGGTGAAAAACAAGTGCCTGTCGACTTTTTGAGGTACATTTGCCGGATACCATGGGCTATTTAGGCTTCGGATTTGGCTCATGTAGGTTGTGGCGAGTCTGGTGTCGTTGGGTGCCGGAAGTGCTGGAAGCTTTGGTAGGATTGTGGTTGGTATCCCTTTGTATTGTAGAATGGCTGTGACTGTTTTGTTGTCAACAGTGAAGGGAGCGTCTTGGAAGGGCCTTGCGGCAATGTAGTACCGGCCAGGGGCTTGATCGGCCTTCACTAGAACGTTGGTGGTTTGGCCTGGGGCTACTAGGATGGTGTTGGTACTAAAGGGCTTAGTGTAGACCGCGTCCACCTCCACCACCGCCATGGTGTGACCTGCTATGCCAAAGAAGAGCTCGTCGTTGAGTGCAGCATTGATGATCCTTAGGAGATAAGTCTTCCCTTGCTCAACCTCCATGGCAAAAGTATCTGTGTGCCAAACAACAGAGAAGGTAATAACGAGGATAACCCACCTTTGGTGGCAAAAGGCGTGTACTCTTTACCTGAAGCGGAACAAGGGAAAAGTGGGCCAGGTTTGCCATTGATGGTGTGAGCATCGGATGGAGGGGGCGGCTGACCCAGCTTGTTGGACTGGCTGACAATCGTCTCAACGTCATGGTTCCACCATTCTCCTAAGACTATGTTGGTTGCCAAAGCGGGTTGGGGGTATGGCAATGAAGCTCCAGGCTTAGGCAAGATAATGAAAGCGCCGTGGACGGTTGCTCTGAGCCACAGGATGTGGGCATGCCACCAGAGAGTTCCTCGTTGCCCTGTTACATTGAAGTCGTATGTGTAACTATTTCCTGTTTGGATCGGGCATTGAGTTATATAAGCCGGTCCATCTGCCCATCCATTCCGGTATTGCTTCAAGCCATGCCTATGCACCAACACAAGAAGTGTGGTTATCTATAACATATTATGGTCTAACATGTAAATTGTAGTACACAGTGGCGGATCTAGGGAGGGCTTGGTTGGTTGAAATCCCCACGTAGTTTGGAAGAAAAGTGTAGAAAAAAAATTTTATATGGATTTTTTTGGTAATTTTTCCTAATTTTATAGTAAATCATAAGGACCACTTAGCTTAGTTGGAAATGAGGAACTTGAGTCAAACCCCATTAGCCTCACTTTTTTACAATTTTTATTTTTATTAGTTTCCTATTACTAAAAATGTCTAATTAAATAACAAATTTAAGTTTTTCTCCAATATATTTAAACAAAAACTTTCTTTTTAATTTTTTATATATACATATAAAAAAAATTCTCAATGTTTTTTATAATTTTTTTATATATACATATAAAAAAAATTCTCAATGTTTTTTATAATTTTTGTTTTTAAATTTTTCTTATTAAAAATGACTAGTTAAATCATAAATTTAAAGTTTTTTTTCTAATATATTTAAACAAAAAATATATTTTTCATACATACATGCAATAAAAAACTTCTCAAAAAAAAATTTTAGCCACCCCCGCCAAATTTCTGGATCCGCCACTCATACTGCATTATGATATGAAGGTTTCTTACATACCAGTGAATAGACATGTTATATTGAGCATGGTTGGTAACGGTTATCTGAACACGATCCCCTTCTGTCGCATAAAGCGTTGGGCCTGGATACATCCCATTGACCGTCACAATACGCTTAGATTGACACAATCTACTCGCACTCGCCACTTGAACCTGCAGTCAATCCAATCATAGTGTAAAAACAACCTTACAATACATAAGAACTTATGAACAAACCATCTTAGGATGGCTCAAAGATCACTTGAGATGGGGATCGAATGCGCACATCAAATTGATACTTCTTCACTGTCGCGCAAACTCCATGAGAAAGAAGAGAAACAAGCAAGCAAAAGTAGAAGAGGAAATGCACTTCTTCCATGATTCCTTAAGCAAGGTGCTTAATTTTAGTGTTTTGATCAGTTTGGATGGTAAGGAAATGAATTAGGGATTGTTTTATAAGAGAGTGAATGGAGATAGAGAAAGAAGGGGTAGGTTGAAAGAGGACAGGAAACACATAGCTAGCTTCCATTAGATGATCGATGATGAAGCATATTAAGGCAAAGTTGCAATCTTTAGGACTCCTTTACAGAATGGATTTGAAGCAAGCTTTGATTATTTTTAATGTATGTAGTGGCTACGCTTTAAAGCAACGGATTCCTGCATGGTTTGTGTTTCATTAATTTGTTGAGCTTTAGCTACCTTTCTCCTACTCATTGCCTCCCTCTTTTTCTATGTTCATAACCAACAATACTGAATATTATACCAACTCTCCACAATAAACCAATATTGATATTGACTAGGGGTGTAATTTGAGTCGAACGAACCGTGTTTGGCATGTTAAAACTTAGTTTGTTGGTTAAACGAGCCGAGCCGAGCTTGGCAGGTTCAAATTTGGGTCGTTTGTTAAACAATCCAAGCCCAATTTTTAAACGGGCTTTTGTTCTTGATCGGGCTTGTTTAGGAAATGAACGAGCTCGAGCCGAGCTTTTTTTCAAGCTTTAAATAGTTCTACTTGGTCATAACACATTAACTTAAAGGAAATTTTAGAAATTTCATAAAATTCGAGTTATTCGAGCTTAAATCGAATGAGTCGAGCTTTCAACCGACCTTAAAATCTTGTTCAGGCTCGTCTTGTTTAGGTAAGTGAATGAGCCCGAGTTGAGCTTTTTTCAAGCTGCTTTCGAACTGTTTAGTTCATATAACAACCTTAATATCGAATCTAAAAATCACTAAAAATTATACAAATTATTTCGCATTATACAAATTGCTTCGATATGAGATCAACCACCACGGCGGAGCGTATGCGTTGGGGGGCAGGTCTCAAAGGCGTCGAGTCGAGGAGGAGGACGACGAGCTGACCATCTCAGATCATCCCGACGACGAGGCGACCTTCCTTCCACACATCTGACCCAAGAGTCGGAGTGAGGCTCGATACTCTGCAAGCTGATGAGGCCGAACCTGAAGGTGAAGCTCCAAATACTGGCTCGCGAAGATATGAAAACTATGAAGATATATGTTTCATGACTTCAAAACTTGCAATGCCAATGTCGACGATGATTCTCAAATTTACATATAAAGGGACATTGGAGGCAATGAGGCACCAAAAGGACACCTCATCATATGTCCTACACCACTCGAGGCGTCCCTGCAAAGTCGTTCTTCGATCTTAAGGTATCTGGGTCTTTGATTTCAATTGGCTTACACGATGATAATGCAAACAATCATCCTGAAGAAACTAGGTTTGATGATGGAAAGTTACCCTTTCATAAACTTGCTTCGATTATGAAAATATGTATGTTTTAAAACTGATTTGATTGCAAGAATATACATATATAGTTCTTTAATTTGTTGGTAGATAGGTTAGTAGTTTTATGTAGGTGAGTTTTCTTGTCCAGGAAACAGGCATGGGAAGAAGTTGCTATGGGCGACATATCGGACATGATCGACTACTACTCATCACTCATCAGCCATGCCATACTATGGTCCGGCGATCACCAAACATGTTATAGTTTTGGTTGATTTTGGGAAGGACAAGTTGGGAACAATAGAGCTGCCAGAACAAGTCCGACGAACGCAGTGGCCTTTCGATTTTGACTCGAGTCGGTCATGGCCAATATGCCGGTGGTTGGTGGTTACCACCACCATGGGGATCGGATGATCATAGCAACACCGCGAACCTTGTGGTACACATTGCATTTCTGGCCTTAAGAAGAGGGCTACATACATGACAGCATCTCTTCCTTGATCAGTTGGTTCTGTTGAGCTTTACTGTAAAAGATGATTGAACTATTCATATAAAGTTGTTTCAGATTTTTCTCCAAAATTTACTATTCCTTATGACCCAGTTACACTTACTAGCTCATTATGAATGTATGATGTTCAATTGTTCACTCCTACAACATAATTAAGTATAACAGTTCACAATCACATCATCAAGTGTTGTCTTGTAAAGTTGAATATGGCTGAACCAAGAGAATTTAACTCATTTGCTTGGTTTTCAACTTTCAAGTGTGTTGCTTTAGAGCTTGAACAAGTGTGGGAAGTTAAATTCTTGAGAATCAGTGAATCCAGAAAAGTTATTTAGATAAATTTTACTAGTGCTTAAAAATAAAAATGAATGAAGAAATTTTTTAACATATAAAATAATGGAAATGGATATTCTTTAATTAGGAAGTTAAATTTCCGAGTTTTTCTTTCATAAAGAAAGTAACCAAACGCAAGAATTAATCCAACTTCATGACATTTTCAACTTACTGGGTTTTTTTTGTCAGCTAATCAGATGAGGCATAATTTTCTAATAGGAAATGGAAATTTACAGATGATGCTGTTTTCTTTCTTCATCCCACATCTTGTAACTGTGAGATTTGTGTGTTGTGTTACATAATTTTAAACTTAGAATCCAAAATTACCCATTTCAGAAATGATTTCAAAAGCAAAGGTACCATCCAATTCAAAGTTCTAACCACATAGGAACTAGAAAGAAAAGTACTTGCATTTGCTCATCACTATCCCTTAGTGAGTACCTACCAATATCTCTCCCTTTGGCACAACTCTTAGAGTTGAATATGGCTGAACCAAGAGAATTTAACTAATTTGCTTGGTTTTCAACTTTCAAGTGTGTTGCTTTAGAGCTTGAACAAGTGTGGGAAGTTAAATTCTTGAGAAACAGTGAATCCAGAAAAGTTATTTAGATCAATTTTAGTGTTTAAAAATAAAAATGAATGAAGAAATTTTTTAACATATAAAATAATGGGTTTCTTACTAGCTCATTAGGAAGTTAAATTTCCAAGTTTTTCTTTCATAAAGAAAGTAACCAAAAGCAAGAGCTAATCAGATGAGGCATAATTTTCTAATAAGAAATGGAAATTTACAGATGATGCTGTTTTCTTTCTTCATCCAAGTTATTGCCATTGGCATAAGAGATTTGTGTATAGTTTACTAAAACACCAAAACCCACATCTTGTAACTGTGACATTTGTGTGTTGTCTTACATAATTTTAAACTTAGAATCCCCAAATTACCCATTTTAGAAATGATTTCAAAAGCAAAGGTACCATCCAATTCAAAGTTCTAACTTCTAACCACATAGGAACTAGAAAGAAAAGTACTTGCATTTGCTCATCACTATCCCTTAGTGAGTGCCTACCAATTTCTCTCCCTTTGGCACAACTCTTACTTATGCTTTTGAATTATTAAAGAAACATCCTAATGAAACCAGGCAATCACATTTGGGACCGAGTTTCGTGCACAAACAAATGTTTGCGATAAAGATGAAAAGGAAGTCGAGGCACCAATCAAACACAGGGCCAATTGACCCCATAACCATAATCATACAAGGCCAGCTAACAAGGCCCTCTTAACCAATACTACATGATTTGGATGTTCATCTCACTTAGATAGTGGTATAAAGAGCCTAGAAAAAGAAAGAACCCATGCCATGCTATTTTGAATATGAAATTTCAAGGACTAATCCTATAAGATATTGGTGGGATAGCAAAATCAAGGACTTGAAGAGCAAAAGGGATGGATAGGAGGGCCAGGGTGAGTACCAAAAAAGGCTCAACCACCACTTGCTTAAATATATAAAGTTGAAATTGCAATGTCAAGTATAGATGGTTCTTGATGAAGATGAAGGGAAAGGGGGAAATGATAAAGGGTAAGAGGGACATGTACTTTTTAACACATGCTATTGTATCATGATCCTTGCTCACTTTGTCTCCCATTTTTCTTATTCTTTTATCCTTCACTCGACCTCTCCGTTTCAAGTTCAGATTCTCGGGTTTTATAGTTATCTTGTTCTTGCTATATTGTCGAATAATGGTAACTAAGGGGTCTGTTTGACATGTCATACTGATATGATACTTTTTTTTCCAGATAATGTCACTTAGAATGTGTTGAGTTACTTACAGTAGGGATTTGAGACATGATATTGACTAGGAGAAAGTGTCGTCTAGTTTCGGTTGATCCAGTAGGAGGGTGCCACGTTGCGTGCTTGATGACATGGCAATATCCGATTGGCTAGTAGAACCCGACGAAAATGGTAGGTTGCTTTTCTGACCTTCTATTTCTCTCACCTGCAAGGATAATTACATTAGGAAACTTTTAAAAAGCTAGCTGACATAAAAGCCTTTAGGCCTTTCTATGGCATAAAAGAGAAGAAGAAGAAACTGATGAGTAGAGATAATTGGCCTTTCTAAGGCAAAATACCCCTTTCTTGTTGTAGTATCAAACAAATCCAACTAGATCAATGAAGGGGATAAGGGTCAGAGTCCTAAAGAGATTCAAATCCCTCCAACCATTCCACTCATCCAAAGATCATATCACAGTCTATGATCATCACATCCAATCCCCGGAAAAATTCTCCTTTCAAGCCCATCAAATCCCTCCAAGCTACAAAGAACATGAGCATATAACAAGGGAGGAAGAGTTTGATTTAAGGTTACAGGCAAGCAGGAAAGGACAACTTGAAGCTAACAACCGGCTACCCGTCAAGGATGTGATTGGCTATGTCCATTCTACAGCGCTCAACGACACAGAAGATCTATTTCAAGAATGTGATGAAGAAGCCTTCCATGATGGGCATTTGGAAATGGAGCCTTCCCCTCCTGTCGCCGAGAAGGAGATAAATGGGAATTGTGAAGGTTTGTTGAGTTTTGAGCCGAAGTGCCCACCAGGAGGGAGCAACTCGGTCATCCTCTACACGACAAGCCTGAGAGGCATAAGGAAGACATTTGAAGACTGTCATAGCATAAAGTTCTTGTTAGACAGCTTTCAGGTTGTCTACCATGAGAGGGATGTTTCAATGCACTTGGAATTCCGGGAGGAGCTGTGGGAGATCTTGGGTGGCAGGATCATCCCACCGAGGCTTTTCATCAAGGGAAGACTCATAGGAGGGGCCGATGAGGTGGTAACGTTACACGAATGTGGGAAGCTCAAGACCCTCCTTGACGGGATACCGCTTGTTCCTTGCAATCAAAAGTGCAAGGGATGCGGCAATGTGAGGTTTGTGGTGTGCAGCAGCTGCAATGGAAGCCGGAAGGTCTTCCATGGTGAAAGGAAAGATGGGTCGTTTTCTAGGTGCTCAAGCTGCAATGAGAATGGATTGATCAAGTGCCCTCTTTGCTCCTAACCTATACAAGTATATGCTGCATATCTTATTTCTCTCTTGCTAAGTTTTATCTATTTGCTTGCTCTATAGGGTGTTGCTTAATAATAACTTCAAAGGGCCAAATGCAATGATCGTCGTTTATAATGTAACAGCTTTAGCTAGCAGAACCACTCTTGTGGTCTAGTGTTGCTGGGCATCATTGGTGGCAATCTCATAACTAGACATGAATGCAAGCATGCTTATGCTGAACATCAAAACGCCGTGTTTGGATGGTGGTCCTAGAACAAAGCACGCGCGCTAGAGTGCAAAAGCATCTTTCTAACCTTTATGTTAGTTTACATTGATTTTATGTTCTATATGTTTTCTTCTCGTATAACAGATGTTCCTATCTTTCAATTAGATTTTGTGGGAAATGACTCTTTTCAACATCTCCATCTTTTATTCATGTCAGGCTACATCTACTGTTTCTACTGCTACATGCTTTTATTAGTGTTCTTTCTATATTAAAGCAAATAACAAAGTTGGTGCAAAAAGTCATTTATGAAGCTAAAAAGAACTGTACAGAAAAAAAAAATGCTCAAAGAATGTAAAAAAATGTCGCGAATTCGAATCCACCTCTCAAGTTTAGAACAAACTGAAACTTGCAAGTTTAAATATGTTTAGAGCAACTTCAATGAATTTGAATTCTTACTGACAAGCAATCATATTGAGAATCAAAACACAAGGCAATGAATATACACTGCATGTGCAGCTGTACCTGAAATGCCTCTGTAGTGGGGGTAAGAGCAAAAGACACTGCAACTTGTAACTGAAACCCAAAGTGAAAAACAACAGTGAGTCAGTGACAAAAGATTCAACACACAGGGAGGGAAAGAGAGGCACAGTGGAAGGCAATGAGTAGACAGCATGTGCCATAAAGCAAAGCACCCATCAATTGTGGGGAGGATTGAGTGGATGATTACAAGGAGAGGGCTCCAACAGTCCAACTGGTGAAATAGAGCACCACCACAGCCAGGGAATATCCTCAAACCTGCACTTGGACTGCTTTGCCAGCACTGTCAGGTGGGTCCATTTGAACCAACATCTGATCTTGGCTTGCAAATTAATCAATCAAAACCACCAAATTGGAATAGTCATCATAAGCAATTTGATTTGAATTGATTCTTCACCACAACTAGCCTGTAGCCCCAAACAGACAGAGGGGGGCCAACCTCCACCATAACCAACAACATAGTCAAACATGATGGTTTGACTGAAAATTCCTTCACCATACAACAGAAGTTGAAGGTTTATATCTATTGATTGAAGTTAGAAAGATCAGATTCAGCAGGACAATACATTTCAGTTCTCAACTAGTCATGTACAAACTAAAAGGGTCTCCGGGAGTACGGCTATTAACCCGGAATACAAAAAGATAGGACAACTAAAGCTCCATTTTTGAGCTCTTTTTGGTTAAACTAACAAAGCTGCCCGTCTCAATAGCACCGGGTGATCAAAAAAGCAGTTAATAGTTATACTCGGGCAGCTTCAACTAACAAGCATCCGCTTCCATTGCCTGCATAGGACTCGCAACAGCTTCTTCTGCACTAGGTTGTATCAACTGGGTGTAGTGGAATTCAATCTGAAGCCGTTGGTGCAGTGGGATCGAGGAAACCAGCCCTTTCTTCAGATCTGCTTGCAATTCCCTAATCGGTATTGCTGCCAAGAAACTTTTTATGTACTCTTTGCAGGACTCCTTACCCTGGCAAACCAACTCTTCTTCTTCTTCTCCATCACCCCTAGCTGGCTCACCGTTTTTGGCAGGGTCCTTTGGCGCCACTGCAGGAGAACCCTCCTTGCTAAGCTGAGGCTGCCCATTTGTGGTTTCTGGTGCAACCAACCCCACTTGCTGATCAACACCAGATTTCTCTTCACTTGCTGCTGAAGTGCTTGGGAGTTTGAAAATTTTTGTATCTCGGTCAAATTTCAGCATATAAGCCTGGTTACAGCCCTCAAAGAGCCTTTCACCCAATGTATCGATGACATAGTAGGCTTCAGGCTCTATCCTGAGGATAAAGAAATGGTCGTTCCAGCTAACAATGTAAACCTTGGGCTCCTTGCTGCCATTAATGTTATACTGCGGTTCTTCACGAGTGATCTCATCCCATATACCATCCAAGGACATGGCTCCGTGCAAAAAGTCAAATTTACCTTCAGCCTCATCCACTCCATCAGGGTGGAAGAACCCAATAAAACTTTTTCCAGGATGAACAGAGAGCGACCTTATGTTGGCTTGAAGAACTGTTTCTAGATCAAAATGCTTGTCAGGGAATCTTTCCTTGTACTTATCATCCTCGCACAGATTCCTCCACTCCAAGGAGCCATCTCTGATCAAACTATCAAATTGAGACTTGATGGGTAGAGCCTCTGGGTTGTTATGGAACCAGTCAGCAATCACAGCAACAAGAGCAGTGCATGCACTCTCGCCAGCTGCTCTTTCACTCCTTTGATCTATAGTGGCAAAGAAAACCTGGGTTTGTAGCTTCATGTGCCCATCGCGACTTGTAATTTCCTTCAGATCCCAGCTACCCACGGCGAAACTGTCATCCCCGAACTCAGATACTGAAGAACGATTTGCTGCCGAATCTTCATCAGTCTTCGGCCACTTCAGAAACAAAAGAAGAAGAACCATGAGTTTTCCAATAAAAACTTTGCAATTGTTGACAAAAGATGAAATTTTGGTTTCCATTCAAAAACAAGTACTGATGTGTATGTTATCAAGGCAACAGAAACAAAATATGATTGTCCAAACAGGTACAAAAATTTCTTACCCCAAATGACTCATCAGAGGTAAGCTGTCTGCGATCAAAATCTATATCATCACCACCTTCTTCTCCATAAGCCTTCTTTAGTAATGGCTCACCCTTTCCTTTGGGAGACCTAAAGCTTAACTTTCTCTTACGCCAAGGAAGAATACTACGTTTTGAGCTCAGCACCAAAGGTGGCTCACAAACTGGTTCGGTCACATCATCTTCTTTTATTGAGTATCCAACATCAGACTTACGGTTGCTATAGTAGACCCATCCCTCATCTTCACTGTTAACCCTCATGCTTGAGAAAAAGGATCCACCAGCGTAATTAGCATAAGCTAGGGTTCCATAGCTGAAGGACTTTCTAAAACTAGATGAATCACCCTTCACTATGTTCCCTTCATCTGTTTCTCCTGACTCAAATTCTTCAAGCGAGTCAGAGTCAAATGGGTAATCATCGTCCTCACTTCTGGATGAGCATTTGCCCTCGCTAACATCCTCTTCACGATCACGGAAAGCCTTTTTCACTCTCCGGGATGACATATATTCGGTCAATATCTTGACCTTTCTTAGACCAGCTTTTAGGGCAGAGGGTTCATCTTTCAGTAATGCGGGTTGCGGTACTTCGCTGGAAAGGATGGAGGGTGTGGTAGCAGGGACTATAGATCTCTGCACTGACTCTGCAGAATCTTGAGTGGTTCTCAACTCCATCATGCTCAGCATCATCTGTGATAAATAATCCCATGAATTTCAGGTCACTGGTTAGTTTGATGAAAAAGGCAAAGTAAATAACTAAAAGATTATGCAAGCACCAATGAAGACAGAAATAAAAAAACGAAGCACCACATACACAAAGTGATGGTTGTGGGTCAACAGCTGAACCTGGCACCATGACAGGGATGCTTAATTCAAACTCTTTCTCTTCAGTTCTTGAAGCAAAGTCGGCTAGATTCAGCAATGCAGTTCCAATAATGGTAGCCTTGTTCTTGGGACCTTGCTTTGAGCCCTAAATTGAGAAATATTGCAATGAGATTAAGGGCCCTATTACAGAAATCAATGTGATTTTCGGGTGTCATATCAATAAATCATAAAATGACAAAGCACGTAATATAAGATAAGTAGTCGTACGCGGTCAAAAGTTATGAAGACGATGAGAAACGTTTACAAAAAATAACTATTAAGGGGGCATAAGACAAAATAATATTGGCTTTTTACCTAGATTGATTGATGCTTTTTAACTAGTCAAAGTAATTTCATTACAATATTTCAGGATAACATAGAACCAAAAACAACCACATCTATATCATCACTACACAAGATTTAAATCAACTCAAACTCATCGAATAGAGAGAAATTAATGGGAGAAACAGGCCCAAAACAGCCTCTTCTTGTGCCAGACATAAATAATACAGTAAATATTATCAAGATATCTTATGATATTTTTCTTCCTAACATGTCCCAGCAGGGCCAGAATAATACCAATCAATGAACAATGGCAAACAATCAATAACATACAAATCCAAAACAATTAGCCAATCACAGAATCAAAACTCATGTTGAAGGCAAAGTAAGGTATTGTTAAATCAATGTGTCATTTTATATTCAGTTGAAGCTGGGGAGGGCATATCCGGTCCGTTCAGCATCATATTCACATTTGTATACGATACAAGCACACAAAAACAACATAACACGCCCGAATATTCCTAGGCTAAGCTACAAAGCTCAACTTTGACCCATTCAGAAACGCCATTCAAGCAAAGGAAAATCACTATTGATAGAACACAGTTGGGGCCCCTGAAAATGATTTCATAGCTAGTAACTCCACTCTGACCCACAACGAAACTTTCACACTTGTTTCCATTCACATGGCCACAAAGAAATCACCAAGCAAAAAACATGTTGAGATATCAAAAGCAATCTAAAGATAAGTTTCAAACGATTTCAGTTAAACTACACAACTCTTCAACTTCAATCCCTCTATCTTTGAAGGGTTCAAGAGATGCCCAAAAATATAACAGCTCAAATTAGTAGTCAACGAATAAATAAATCAGTTGACAACCAGAGGAATTCAATTCAATTAATTCCCAGAAATGAATATTAATAATACTAGGGAATTTAATAGCACAAAAATAAAATTTAGGGGAAGAGGGGGGAGAGGAGAAAGACACTAACATTGAGAACGGTGAAGCCGATCTCCCAAGGATGAAACGAATTATTATCCTTGTAATAAGCAGAGAGATTGCAAACACTCTGAAACTCCTCCTCCCAGGACAAAACGCCGTCGTTTTCTTCAGCAAAAACAACCTCCTTGGTAAAATTCCTCTTCACAGTCCTCCTCAGCGAGCTCATCAAGCTAGCCATCTTAGGGCCCCTCCAGCGAACCTCCACCGTCAATCCGCCGCTAATAGACGGCAGATCTCCACCTCTACTGCCACCGCTCTCCTTATCGGAACCGTCGCGCACCAGATTAAACCCTTCCAAGCGCCTGACCACGACCTTCACCTCATACTTCCTCGTCACTAGCGGCGGCCACGGCGACCACCTCATCATCTTCACCACCATACTCCACCGCCACTAAACCGCCGGCGAAAACGTCGATTCAAGATTCACACAGCAAAATGAAGGCGAAATCTTGGTAAATCCCCCCTCTTTCTCTACATTTGCTCAACTGGAAACCACCGAGGGAATTGCGAATCAATACTATTATAAATTATTACCGGAAAAACACGCGCGGATCTTCAAGAATCTCGGGAGGAATTAACAGATTTGAAGAAAAAAAAGGAAAGAAACGCGATTTTTTGGAGAAATTGAACAATGCAAAAGGATCGCAGCTTGAGATTTCTGTTTCGATTGCGATTGCTTTCCCCTTAGCGAGCTGCGAAGGTGGAAGGAGAGAGAAGATGCCGTTAATGGAGGAGCAAAAAGTGGGGAAAGGGGATGTTTTTTTGGGGTTCTTCTTCTTCCTCCTCTGGTTGCTTTTCGAGTTTAGAGCAACTCCAAGAGGTTTTCTATTTTGGAAAAAATTCTGAATTTGGGGGATTTTGGGCCATTTTCAGGTCCAACAGCTTCCCCAGCCCATTCTCCAAAATAGGGTGGGAATGAGAAAACTAGGGTAGCTTCCCCAAATGTGGAGCAACGCTAAATTTTTTGGAGAACCCTTTTTCCCACGTTCTTCCACTTTCAACTCTCAAAAACCGACTTTGAATTTGGATTGCTCTGCTCGACAAGTTGTCAACAAAGAAGACTCTGCTTCTACAGGTGAGCCTTCTTGAACTATTTTTCTCTTCTTCTTCCACCTCTGTTGGGTCAATTAATCAAAGAACATTTTTCATGCTCTGGTGAAATTTTTTTCATGCTCCGGTGAAATTTCAAAGTTAATTGAGCCTTCATTGTTAAGCAATTCAAAAACGTTTTTGAGAATTCAATAACCAAGCAATTCAGATTGGGATGCTCTTTTGAACAACAAATCGGAACTGATGGAAATATTTCAGCCTTGAAAGAGTACACCATCAACCAAGCAACGAACCTCAATCAACACAAAAAGAATGGAAAATGCTGGTTAATGGTTATATTGTTCTGATTTGTTAGAGAATGAAAATCTGAATGACAATCTGATTTTATAAACAATCACATAAATATCAATTTTAGAGAATGAAAATCTGATTTTTTAGAGAATAACAATATGATTTTATTGAGAATATGGAACTGATTGTTAGATGTGTTGTTGCTGATGAATTTACAGCAGCTCTGCAGTATTGCTGTTGGATTTATATGATCATATAAATCTTAATTTTAGAGAATGAAAATCTGATTTTTTAGGTGTGCTGTATTGCTGTTGAATTACTTGTGGAATTACTTCTATGTATGCACTGGCACTGTCATTACTTGTAGAATTACTTTCGGCTTTTGCCAATAAATCATCCAGAATGCTAACACTTGAAATATATAATGCAAGTTTGCAACCCTTCATCTGCTTCAGCTTTTGAGGAATGCAGGTACCAAAAGAAGATAGTTCCTTGTTTCAAAGAATGATGATAAAAATCTGTCTATAACAGAATGCTTCTTTGTGTGTTTATGTCAGGAGGCGCGATCCTACCTGTTGCCACTTGCCAGTATCAGCTGTGAACTATGTAAGTCTTTTTTTTCCAATCATATCGTATGAATGCCCCCTGCTTTATTATGCTTCCTAGAAAACCCTTGGGGATTTGTCAATCCTCACAGCCAACAAAATAAAACAGTTTTTATTGATTAGATCCTCCAAATGAAGCATTCACTTTATTAATGATTTGAATTTCATGCTTGAAATCTGACAATCTGTACAGAACTACAGATATGAATATGATATGACTATGTAACCACTTTAATTTTCTTTTGCCTTTGATCGTCCAAATTAATTGAATTGCACTTGTAATAGTATCCAATTCTCTTAAATTTAATGAGTTTTGTAGTCCGTTTTGAGCAAAAGAGGTTAATGGGATTGCCTTTCAGGAGGTTGCTGGAAAGGATTAAAAGAATACAAAAGGGCTTCATTTTGGAAGCTGGGAAAAGCCATTGGACAAAAGGGAGACTGGTATGTTTGTTTAATTAACGCACCCATATAATTTACAGTTGTGGAAGTGTTAAAGGACTTTGAACAACTCTTTTTGTAGCTTGTTTCTGGTGACCATCATGGCTTTGCTTCTTTGAACTTTGTCATGACAGTAGGTGTTTTCAGGCTCCTTTCTAGCTCTTTTTTGGTAAAAAATAAGCTTAAATGATACTCCCTCTGTTAATTAAAACTTGTCGTTTACTATTCATGCACGCTTTTTTAGAACGATAAAAACTATATAAAATACTAACTTTTTTTTACATTTGTTTTTATACATTCACACTTAATAGTAATAAGTATGATATTATTTTAAATTTTTTTTATAAAAGTTAATATTTTATATAGTTTTTAACACCTAAAAATACGTGCGTGAATAGTAAAACGTCAAGTTTTAATTAACGGAGGGAGTATGATTTTTTCATTCATGACAGCAGCTGTTTTTTCAGCTCTTTTCTAGCTCTTTTATGGTGAAAAAAATAAGATACAATGTCATGGTATTCAGCTATGACCTTTGTCATAACAGTGGCTGTTTTTTCAGCTCTTTTCTAGGACTTTTATGGTGAAAAATAAGACACAATGTCATGGTGTTCAGCTATGACCTTTGTCATAACAATGGATGTTTTTTCACCTCTTTTCTAGCAGTTTTATGGTGAAAAATAAGCTCCAATGTCATGGTGTTTACCTATGAACATTGTCATAACAGTGACTGTTTTTTCAGATTTTTTTCTAGCTCTTTTATGATGAAAAATAAGATCCAATGTCATGGTTGTTAGCTATGAACTTTGTTATAACAGTGGCTGTTATTGGTGATTGTGATCAGCTTAAATCTCTCCAAAACAGCTCCACAAGTGGCCTCCTCCAACACCTCAGTTTAAAGAGAACAAGATCTCCTTTCTCTCTGATTGCTGCACTTGCTGTTAATGTACATCAGTTTATGTGTTTCTGTGTTGCTGTTTTCTGTAAAAAAAACATTTATTCCATGCCATGGCAAGATTCTTATGGTTATCACAAGTTAAACTAACCAATCTTTTCACAATTTGAATTTTTTTCATGCTATAGTTGCTGCACTTGTTGAGTTGCTGTGAATTTACAGCAGATTATGTGTTGTTGTTTTCTGTAAAAAAATTCCATACAATTGTGAATATAGATTTTAATTATCCCTACTATACCCATTGCCTCTATGAACAAGTCAACAATTAATTATCCTAGCTAGTTACCAAACCGATTCTATGTGTGAACAAGTCAAAAAAATCACAAATGGTGTACAATAATTTTAAATAAATTATTTTTTAAAAAAATAAAATGAAGGTGAAATTCTCTATTATAGGGAAGCTTTTGGAGTTTGGTCTAAAATAATTTGGAGAAACTTGGTATTGATTCCCCATTTTAGAAAAACATTTGGGGAAGCTGTTGGAGAAGCTCTTAGACCATCTCCAACAGCTTCCCTAAAATTTTCCCAAAATGGGGAAACAAAATACATATTCTCCAAATTATTTTCGCTTTAAATCCAACAGCTTCCCCATTTCGAAGATTTGGAGAATTGTTTAGTTTGGAGAATGCTGCAGATTTAGGGAATCCTCTCCATTTTTTCTGCTGCTTCTCCATTTTGGAGAATGGGATGGAGAATCTGTTGGACCAAAAAATCCCTTAAAATTCCCCAAAAACTCCAAAATCCCTAAAATGGGGAAACTGTTGGAGATGCTCTTAATGAAAAAGGGGGAATGGATGGGGTTAAGTAAGCGCGTGGGTGGGGGAAGGGTTAACCATGGGGTGTGGTTAAGTTAACCCCCGTGCGGTTAAAATCGGCAGTGGGTTTGGTTTGTTTGGTGTTTGTCTTGTTTGGTCGGGTTTGGCCCGTCCGGTGCGGAGCCTAAACGACGTCGTTACACGTAACCTTGTTGCC
The DNA here is from genome assembly GCA_037127255.1 of Persicaria tinctoria. Lineage (NCBI taxonomy): Eukaryota > Viridiplantae > Streptophyta > Magnoliopsida > Caryophyllales > Polygonaceae > Persicaria > Persicaria tinctoria. Next base: position 5,892,653 of record JBANSL010000016.1, on the reverse strand, counting down.
GGCTACACCTTCAAGAAAAGTGCCTTTTTTGGCCTGTCTATTTTAGGTGTTTAGTTTGTGGAGATGATGTATTACTATAAATGTAGTAATTTTTTTACCCAAAAAAAATGTAGTAATTGATTAAATCTATATATCTATATATATTATTAATATTACTGCTTTGCTATGTGTGTGTTAGTAGTCGTGTAGCATTTTGGTAAATGCCTTGTTTGCCCAATTGCACCAAAAAATCTAAAATACCACTAATTTTAATGGTAGCAAAAGTAGGAAAAAAAAAAGAGTTATATTAAGAAACCGAATTGTAGAACTATTTTCCTAAATAAAATGGGTAAATTTCATAATTTATTTAAAAATAGTTAAATTGTGTGTATTATTGAAATGTTTATCTTATATATCTTAAGGGTATAAAATTTAAAAAAATCGTCTGTTTAAGGTATATGTTAGACAAACTCCCTACCAGGCTAAGAGATTTTATTTATTTTAAATTCACAAATTAATATTATGAGAAGCATGAAGTTGAGAATGCAAGGTATGAATGATGAAATGCAAATGATGTGTTAAGGCTTATGGAGAGGAACACATGAATATGATGTGGAAGGATAAAAGAGTGATGGTCAAAGCAATGGAAGTCAACCAGAAATAGAAAGGTTGGGTTGGGTTGGATTGGGGGCCAGCCAAGCCATATATATATATATGATATATTGCATGCTTTGTCTTTTGTAAACTTAAGAAACAAGTGAGCACCAACACCCAATAGGCCAAATATTATGAGCTGTTGTTGCATGTGCAGCCAATTCCTTGGCCTTGTATATGCTTTTGCTTGAGTTGTAGGGTAGGCATTTCAAATTAACTTCAATTCAATTGCTTCACCTCTCCTATTCCATCAATGTCTTCCATCTTTTGTCTCATTAAAGTTTCACCCACAAAACCTCAAACCTAAAACCAAATGTTGCTATTCTTATTATTTTTTATATAATAAAAAAGCATAAACTGCAACAGTACGTTCAAGTGTCCCTCTATAATGGTTCATCTCGAGTTTTATTTTCATTATCGTTGTTTAAAAAACCTGTTATGTAAATTTCTCTTCTCTTTAATCATTTAAAACCTTCAATTCTTTAAACACATTTGAATTTATTTTCAAACTCATTTAATTAGTCTAACCCTTCAATTTTATTGTGTTATTGTGTGGAAATGCATGACCCACACATGGAGAGGCACCATCTTTAATTAGCTTTACATCCTGGCAATTGAGATGGAGTTTGGTAGCTCGGTATGTGGTGTGTGTTTGGCTTGTTGGGTCTTATGTCAGTTATGGAATTAGCTTAGTGGCCAAAACTTTATGTTGGATTCCCCTTATATGTGTAATTAGCTTATCTTTGACCTCTAAATTGGATGATTGTTATATTTATCATTCGTGATTATTTTTGTGTAAATGTTTTCTTGAATTCAATTTTACACCAAATAAATGCCTTAATAAAAATTATATTTTTATTAATTCTAAAATAATTTCATACTTACTACCGATAACTATAAAATTATTTTAAAATTTTAATTAAAAAAATACTTAATATAGTTTTTATCATTTTAAAAAACACATATGAATAATAAACGTTGTATTTTACCAAAAATTTTAAACTATTTTCTATATAACTGATACAATTTTGTGTGTGTGTGTGTGTATAGACCTGCTTGGTTTGGGTATATAGATATCAGATATGGGTATAAGATTCCCAATAAAGAAAATATTCAATGGAGCCGTATATTTTTTTTTATGTTGGAGGAGCAGAATTATATATGTACATGATAAAACAACATAAATATCTATATATATAATACGACAATAAATAATGTTATTTTAGGATAACATATACTACCTCCGTATCAAAATATTTAAAGTTTTAGTTTTGGCATGTCGTTTAAGAACGGTAAAAACTATATAAAATATCAATGATTTTATTAATTTTAAAAAATTATTTCATACTTAATACAATTATCTATGAAATTATTTTAAAAAATTATTTAAAAAATTAATATTTTATAGAGTTATTCGCTCTTTAAAAAGCGTGTTAAAAAGCAAAACTACAAGTTTTGTGATACGGAGGGAGTATTTGTTGTATGATAAAAACGCCTCGTTTTTCCGGTTGTGTGTATGAGAGAGAGAGAGAGAGATAAATGAATAAAATAGCCAAATAAAAGAAAACTAATAAAATAAGGTTATGAAATGTAATACAATAAACATTGATTCGGTATTTAAATTTCCCACCCCAAAAAAGTATTTAAATTGGTTTACTTTTAACATGGAATATTGTATAATCCCATATAACAAAATTTAAACCTGGGTAACTTCTTACCTAGATATCAAAATAAGCAATATAACATATGATTTTGAAGCTCTTGAGATGAATTATAATATGTGGTCGAATGTCAATTTAAGTAAAATATAAAAGGATTATAGTTTATTGAAATAAAATTAAAATGATTAATATACTTATAATTTTTAAATATTTATAAATTTTTACTCAGATGTTGGATTATAGCGTATTATATATCAAATGAAATTATCAATAAGAAAAAATACGAGTATATAAGTAATTTGTCGGATGAGATTCTTCGCACAATAAATCCACTTTGAAATGCCCCCCTATGTCGCTTGATTCAGCCTTGATCATAAGCAAGATGCCAAAAATATTATTCATTGGATACTTTGAGTCACTCATGAAACTAGAAAGTATTGAATTTTCGGATAAATTTAGTTGTTTCTATATATCATCTAGAAATCCACCACGTGATTTGTTCATACAACAAATTTCATATTCCTTGAAAGGGTAAATAAAGAGCGGTCATTTCGGGATTTGAATCGGGGACAAAACTTTGGAAGGGTAAACTTTTTATAGTGGCTGGTCTCATCGCTTCGCGGCCCCATACCCCATAAACCCCTTACGAGATTTTTTGAGAAGGCTCAGTACTACTTTCACAAAGTGCGATATACGGTCTCAACCTCACCTACCTGCACGCGGATCACTCCACCACTTCGGTTTAGCTCTACCGCCTCTACGGATCAGTATACACCGCTTGGTTGTACGCGCATGTGGGAATTAATATGGTCCAAATGTATCAAGTGAGATCCGAATCGAGACCTCTCATTTGGGATACCTCACTCTTACCTCATATTTCATCTTCGAATAGAGTGAGTTTGTTGTCATCAAAGTTTGGATGAGATGGTAAAAAAATAATTCCTCTTTCATTAAATTTGAATACTAAATGGGTGATTTTTAAATTCATATTTTTTTATAAAGTAAAGATTTGAAAGGTGTCAGCATCTGGGTGATCACCAACCAATATCGTCCTTGCGAACGAGAATACTAAGATCAGACCTAGTAACCAACGAGACAACATTACACGAGTGATGCAGTCGTGCAACTCGGTCAGCCACCTGGTTGGCCTCCCTGAACACATGGAAGAACGCCACCAAGGCAAAGGACCGTGACAAGAAAAGAATATTATAGATGAGGATTTCAATCTCCCACGGATACTTCCAAAGCCCTTTAGCCACATTGATGATCGTCAGGTTGTTTCCTTCGACCTCGATCTTTTGAATGTCAAGATTCCTAGCTATCGTCAATCCCGCATGGAGGCCCTCACCGGTGAGCGCCTATGGTGCAAATTAACATTTGAGTAGCAGTACTCTGTATAAGTCGGATCAGACCTAAGGTCCTCGTCGAAGATTTGCCTCTTATTCTCAGTCGGTGAGGGTTTCGGCAACGACGAGACGTCACTGTGGTGGTTGAAAAGCCCTTAGGCGACGTTTAGCGATCCTTCAATGGTAGGCAGAGCGAATTCGGTTCGGATAATATTAAGACCTCTGTCTCTCTCACCGGTCGTCTCCTACCTCCATTGCTCCCGGGGTAAGAGGCTCAGGTCTTTACCTAATTCTCTAAGGATCGCAGTCCAATCTAGGACTTCTTTCAACCTTCTAAAAAAATTGATCCTATCTCTTTCTACAATTTCATCTACCATATTGACACAATTTCCTTTTTCTTTTGATTCCGTATATTTGATCATGCAGTGGTCAAAATAACAATGATATTTGAACTCATGACTGCTTAGCTTGCATTATTTATATTTCATTTTCGTTTCCTACTGTATATCTAAATTAGACAACATTTGTGTTCTTTTTTTTTATATATATATTTTTTAAATACTATGTTTTTCCGCTGCCAGAGGGAGGCCACCCTCCAAAGGTTTTTATATAAGATCAATTGCTATTTGTTCACATCAGAATAATGAATTAAAACTCTATGAGATGAGTATACACGTTATACCAAGTAAAATAATTCTAAATTATCCTCATCCAAAGAAAAAATGAGAAATTGCAAACAATTGCAGCCATGAAAATCTTGATAATAAGTTAGGTATAGAGATTGAGTCATATGATTTCATTTATTAAGGCAAAGAAGTTGTATGTGGATCACATATAAACTAGATATAGTTTGTTGCTCCCCACTATCCCACTATTCCACTTCTTGTTGTTTGCTCTCGAGAGGATTGAATTAAAGGTAAAGGAAAAAGAAATCTAGGTAAAAATAAAAATGAAATCTTGCTAGAAAGGGATTTGATGCAAAATGCAACAACATCCATGAAAAAAAGGCCATTTTAGCAACCTAACATGAAAAAGGCAGGTCCAAAACAAGAAATGCAAACCTCACCTTTAATATTTTTTTTTTCCCTTTTTAAGTTCGATCAGTTCATTGTTCATAGAACTAAAATTTGAGATTTCTAATTAAGGAAGAATTTTTTTTCGATCTACTTATCTCACATTTTTATGTACATAAAGCATGAGATAGACCAATATTTATCATTCATTTGATAAGGATAAATTATTTTCTACTCATTTGATAAGGATAAATTATTTCCTGTTAACATATTGTGTGTTTGATCTCCGTTATTGATGAATCAGCAATATTAATAGGCGAGCTGTAAATATCTCTAAGATATACCAAATTGAAAAGCTCGTGATCGATATATCTAAAACTTAATTTGCACATTAGATGTAAGTCTGCGTAGTATTTCTATTCCACATCACAACATTATCCCATAGTTTTCTAAAATCCTCTTCTTATCAGAGTACTGTAAAACATATAAAAATGGTGACACTTGAATTTCGACTTTGCTTGTGGTCTCCTCAACATGTTTATTAACATGTTAAATGTTGCAGCTCATTTTCTTGATCTTTTTAGACTTAGTCTTTATTTTTCGGGTCTTTTTTTTGATGAAATTTTATCTAACGATATAGCTTATCGGGATATGTAATTACTTTTTTTTTTTTTACAAATTTAGTAGAAAAATACTCAATTCATTCACTAAAACATGTATTATATATTTTAGTGTATTGTACAATATTTAAGACAATCAACAAATATACTCTATTTGATTTAAAATATAAACCGTTTTGACTTCTCAATATGCATTTTAAGAAGCTGAAAAGTATAAAACTATATAAAATATAATTTATTTGACTTTTATATAGTTTTTAGTTTTAAAAATACTTGCAAAAAAGTAGAACCACTTATATTTTGGATCTAAGAGAGTAATATTATGCCATCATTTATTGCATTGCTTCTTTTTTTTTCACTTTCTGAAAAAATATAACTAATAATTTATGAATAATTAAAATGACATTTTTATAAAATAAAGACCAAAATACCCAAATGACATTTTTTTATTGAGTAGAAATAATAATCTAAAATCACATGTTTTGATAATTATACTTAAATAAATTTTGTAAGTTTCACAATTTTCAAAAAAATTGCACCTTTTATGCTAAGTAGTACAATTCCGCGCCATGACAAAAAAAATTTTATAAGAAAAATGCGTCTCATTTAATATTTAGATATATGTTGAAAAAATGTGTGTATTTTTTTTTATTAGTTAACAATTTATGTAAATTAAGTTGATTGATTGTAAACATAAAATTAATTAATCATAGTGGCGGTGCCATCTAATAAAAAATGATTAACTAGATTAAAGATAGATTAGAATATTATAGAAGTTATAGATTATTGATAGATAATAGATTAAAAGTTAGTAGTTATCTATTTCAAGTTTCTTGACACAATCTATTTTTGAAAATTAAAAATCCAAAATTTCAATATATGAGGCTACGATAAAGTTCGTTCTTTTTTTCATGTGCCCCGTAGTGATATTAGAACGACATATAAGGTTGCACACTTTTGCTGTTCTGCCAGGGTTGATGTCTTATAGATCTCATCCGCCAGGATGCTATTGGTTAGGTATTCCTAGCCGAATTCTTTTCTAATAAAAAAAATAAAAATAAAAAATAATAATTTTGATTAAGTATTTGGAATTTTTTTCAAAGGATATATTGTACTCTACTCCGTATATATATACTCAGCTGAGGCCTGAGGGCTCACGTAGTCACGTGTGCCTTTGACCTTACAAAGCGGTTCACTCCACCCCGTTCACACCCCAACGGGAACGGGCAACGGGGTACCTCGAGAACCATCCAGACGTACCCACCACACCCTTCCCCCACTCGCACCGTTGGCGCCTGCAACTCACTCCGATCCCTCGCCCGACGAATCACAACCACCCAAACCCGCGCACGCTCTCCCACTCGCCACGCTCCACCAACTCCCTCTCGATCTCACTCTCTCTCTCATGCGCTCGCTCCCGTCTTCGAGTCTCTCTCATCAGCGCCTCAAGCTCCGTTTCTCTCTCCTCCAAGCCGCCGCCATCGCCGTCGCCTTCCTCTCTCTCCTCAAATCCCTCCTCTCTCGCGTCCTCTCCGTTTTCTCCGCCTCCATGGACGACCTCTTCGCCACTGATGACTTCTTCAGCACTTCCAGTTACGGTGTCGACGACGGCGACCTTCTCTTCTCCCGCCGTGATCGCCGCCCCGTCGGCGAGTTATCCGGCGCTGAGGATCGCTTCTACCTCGTCCCGTTCTGGTAGGGCTTTGACATTATTTCTCCGATCTCGCGATTCCTGTTTTCTAGGGTTCCGAGGCCGGTTTCTGCGAGAATGTGGTTTGGATTTGATTTGGTTTTTGGTTTCAGGTGGTGGGAGGATGCCGCGAAGGAGTGTTGCGGGAACTCGGAGGACATTAGAGGCGATTTGTATGAATCTGCGGCGTCTTTGGAGGATGATTGGAGTTCGACTATGTTGGGAGGGAGTGATTTGGATTGGGAAGTGACTTTCAGTTTGGCAAGGAAAGAGATGGATGATTCGGTGGGTAGGGAAGATCATTCGAGTCGCAAGTATGCATTGCTGCCTGAAACCATGTGGTTTAAGGCGCTTATGTGGTGAGTGAGTTTGTGGTAATGAAGCAAATCCATTTGGTGTCTGAACTTGTGATTTTCAGTTGTTTTAGCATCGTGATTAGCATTGTCCTGAATCAACACTATCAATGATTAATCAAGATTTTCACCTAGCGCATTTTGCCAGTTATGCCAGCACAGTTTGTACTTTGTAGAAATAGTTAAGGCCTCGCTTGGTGCCTTGCCCTAAGTCTGACATGATTCTGGCTGTTTGTTATGTGTTTGAATTTGGAATCAGTATGAAGCTCATTCCCCATACTTGGCTTTTACCCCGAATTTCCATTCCCTCACACCCAACCTCTTCCCTCAGGTTCCCTCATTCCTAACTTCATTTTCATTCTCCAGCAGCCTTATACCTTCTCTTCCTCCATTGTTACGCTGGTCGCCCATGAAACTGGTTTTTCTGTTCCTTGTTTAGTTGTTTGGTTGAACAAGGGAAGAAGGGAAGTTTCGGTAAAGGGGCAAGAGAGGAGGGATGGAGACTGGTTTTGAGGTGATAGTCTTCCTTTCCCAGGGCTTTATGTTGTTTTTTCCTAGGCCTGAGATTAGGGCATGCCTAGGTGGAAGTTTACAGGTCTCTTTTCCATATTAAACTAGATGCTTATGCCAGTCTTTGAGTTGCCATATGAATTATGATGCGTGCAGATTCAATAGGAGTTGTACCTGGAGAAAGTTTGCTACTTTGCACAACAGCAATTACATTTTTTTTTTCCCGAGCCTATATCAGCCTAATTACTAGTAATGCATATTAGTGTCGATAATAATTGACAGTTGTTGTTTCCTGATGTTAAATAACTTAAGGTTACTACCTTTCTTTTGTTGGTGAATCACCTTAATGCATGCACTTCTATTTTCTCTGTCATTATTAGTTATCCACATGTGATGCTGTGTATTTTGAGCATGAATCATACTGCTTTCCCACAGGCATAGTGATTATAGGACAGCAAATAAGGATATTGGATGTTCTTTGGCTGCAGAAGGTGATTCCTGGGATCTTTTTCCTCTTCAAATCAGACTTTCAGTGATGTGGCAAACTGGTTTAGTAATTGTGAAGATATGTGAAATGGTTAGTACTGTGGTTCATCTTCTTTCATTTGTAATCTGCTAGTGGATCTGAAAAAATTCAATTATGTGGACACTCAAAAGTTTTTATATACCTTTTCTTTGCTGAAATTTGCAGAGTTTCTTTCTTTATTTATTTAAATTACGTAGAAAGTAAAATATCTTTGAACAAATTGGATCTATACTGAAACAATGAGAAATATAAGTGAAGGGTATTCATTTGATTATGTGTTGTTTTTGTTCAGATCCAAGAATTTTTGTATCAGCTCATGGCTTATGGAAATGATGAACTGTATTTTTAACAAGATTGATGAAAAATCTATGTAATGAAGGGGGATAGTGACTTTTGATGCTACCGACTCTTGAACCTGGGAGTAGGAAAGAAGATTCAACAATATTTTGACCTGAACTCTTAAGATAAATAAATATGGACCCTGGTTCTGCTAATCTAATATGAATAATTTAGAAACATCTACGATAGAATGAAAGCTTTTGTATGTTGATCGAAGTACAATTCCTGGGCAATTCAATGTGCTTAAGACTCCACAGTTTCCCCAATAGATATGATTATCATTTCTAGCAATTCTTTTCGTTAGTGCTATTGGACAGCCCAGATGGAAGACTAGAATTGCGAATACTTTGTATAATTGTCAAATATGCTTGCGAGCCTGAGGGACCATTTTGCTTACATGAACTTCTTTTCATCCCATGTGTTTCCTGTTGCTTATGCTTTTGGAGGTTCAGTTGCAAACTTGGTTTTTGGGGAGCACACTTTGCATGCTCTACTTGTTGATTTTAGCGAACTTTAGAGGGTAAATTATCTACTGGTACTGGCACCTTTTCTAGCCGGTGAAATACATATGTCTGACAGATCAACATATTTTTTTTAACAGGATAATATGTTCCAAAATTATAGAAGAGCCTATGAGCTATTTCGTCCACAGTCAAGCATGGTAAGTAGTGAAGGTTTTAATGTTTTACATCAGCTGTCTCACATGGATAAATAAAGTTCTTACTTTTTTTGTGAACAGATACAAATACGGGACTTCTCTGGACAGATAAGCAAACTGTTAAAGGTCGATAGTACAGTGCTACATCATGATGTATCCCAATCAAATATTGAGGTAAAAGGCTTACTACAACAGTTTCTGGGTTGTGATGATGCATTTTGTCAACCCGAAGTTGCATATTCAATTTTCCCCTTCCGCACACTGCTTTTGCATGGACAAATGATCTTGCATTTGTTAACAAGTATGTGAGAATTGGAAAGAGAATCTTGTTGAGCATCTACTAACATAATATCATGGATCATTCTAGCCGCTGTATAAGCTTTTCCCCCCTATTTTTCCCTTTTCCTTTTTCTTTTTCTCTTTTCTTAAACAGCCTTGAAAATGGGGTTTGGATCTGGTGGAGTTCAAGGGAAACTCTACCAAATAGAGTTTCTCATCCCTCTCTTAAAAAATAAAAGAAAATAAAAAATAAAAAATTGAGGATGGTGGGGGTGTGGGAAAAGGAGGGGGGAGGATTTTCAACCTCTAATTTTAAAATCAATGGTTGAGATTCTCTCAACTCTACCCATAGAGCTTTTTACAAACTCTATGGGATCCAAAGTGTTGAAAATGTGACTCACTTGCTGAACTAGTACCTGTTCTGGGCGAGCTCTCCTTAGCAATATAAGCTGGATTTTTGGGTTTGATAAAGTAGTATTTTTCATGCCTAGCTTTGCATTAAGAAAGTATGCTAATGTGTTTATCTTCTCTACGGCTAACTTGGTATCAATTGTTTCATGTCAAGAGAGACTGAGTAATCATTTTTAGGGCCCTTTCACTTTATCACTCATTGGTACTTTCTGATATTATAGAAGGAAAATTTAAGAGGTTGATGTCAATCTGTTTGAGCTGATTGGAGCTGTTTTAAAACCGCTGCCTGCGGAAAAAGTATGGAATGTTAAAATTAAAAGAGTGTTGAAGAACGACAGAGAGAAAAAAACCTTAAATCCGGCACTGGTTATGGTGCAGAATGTAAGTGTAGTTATGTGAAGGAACTTGTTTGGTAGTTGGACTAATTGTCCAATTTTACCATGCAGTACGGTTTATCGTTTAGTGTACTCTGATTTTTTCTCCCAGTAACTCTTCTTGCACTTGATCTTAATTTTTTCTTACTATTAGTTGTCTCCTTGAGCTATTTGCCTATTTGGACATCAGGTATTGATTTTATATATGAAGCAGGATTGAAATGGTAACCTATGTGGGAAGCAGGATTGAAATGGTAACCTCTGTGGGAGGATGTCTCTCTGGCATCCTGTTGTCGTGTTAGATATTGACAGATAGTGTAGGTTCATGGATCTTTTTCTATATAAAAAATATATAATGTTTTTAGAAAAGGTAATTTGCTTGTTCAGATGCACAGTTTATTGTTTTATACATATAAAAGTCATGCTTTTCTCTTTGAGATTTTTTTGTTTATCATTAGTCTTGGGTTCAATATTTACTCCACAGTTTTCTTAATATATGAATGTCACATGCCACATACGCATTTCCTCCCAGATACTTTTAAGGGTGATATTTTTTTCATGCCTTGTAAAACTTTCCCTTTTTAAGCAGCTTCCTTTTGTCAGAACTGCCTTGCTTACCAGATTTTGTCATCGTTGTTTGCATAGGTTCAACTGGAGTTGCAAATTTATCGGTTGTCGAGTCCAAACTCCCTTAAAATGAATGGAGATGTTAGAAGTGAGAAGATCTCTTCATCTTTTAAAGATTCATGGGGCAGAGGATATGGAGAAGTTCATTTACTTGGTTTGACTGGATTGTTAAACCTTGGGAATACTTGCTTCATGAATAGTGCTATGCAGTGCTTGGTGCACACTCCTAAACTTGTTGATTTTTTCCTTGAGGGCTACAAGAAGGAAATAAATTATAATAATCCTTTAGGAGTGAATGTAAGTCGCTTGCATTTATCTTTTGTTGAAGTTAATATTATGGGCCTTAGAGGATATGATCTTGCTTGGAAAAATCCTCTCATCCTTTTCCATTCTGTAAGAATTGTTTGTTGATTTTGTCAGGGTCAACTAGCATTGGCATTTGGAGATCTATTGAGGACACTTTGGAGACCAGGTGGGGCGGCAATTGCTCCAAGAGCATTCAAGTCAACCCTAGCTTGCTTTGCTCCTCAATTTAGTGGATATAACCAACATGATTCTCAGGTAAGTGGATATGTCCTTAACTAGTATCCATGTTCAGGAGCCTTTTTTAAGAAATCAGACTGTAATGAATTCGTGTTTCTGCTTCTCGTAATAAGCCTGTAATGCTTTCATGTTTCTGCTTCTCGTCATAAGCCTGAAGTTGAAACTCCTAACTGCAGGAATTTCTATCTTTCCTTCTGGATGGTCTTCATGAAGATTTGAATCGTGTAAAAGATAAGCCTTATAAAGAGGTCAGCGACACTGATGGGCGTTCAGATGATGAAGTAGCAGATGAATATTGGCAAAACCATCTAGCTCGGAATGATTCCATAATAGTTGACTCATTTCAGGTGATCATTAGTTGTTTGAAGACTTATGATTCATTTACTTTTGTTACTCCTAACATACTTGATACCTACCAATAATTTTACACTCAATACTTTATAAGCCAGCCACAGAATAGTGATTACTGAAATGCATTTACATGAAACTTAAAGAATATTTGTGGAGGCACAAATAAAGTTCCAGTGAAGTAGAAATAATATATATGCTTGAGCTCAACTGTTTGTATCATGCAAATTTGTTTGCATCAAGTGTATGGACAATTGAGCTAGAGGCTTGCGCAAGTTGCAAGATTCCTATAATGGTTTACTAACATACACTTTGATGTATTTGTTCGTAGGGTCAATATCGATCAACATTGACTTGTCCAATGTGCAAGCATGTCTCTATCACATTTGATCCATTTATGTATTTGTCCCTTCCCTTGCCTTCAACAACAATGCGGAGTATAACTGTTACAGTGGTTAACAATGATGGAATAAGTCTGCCATCTGAACTCACTGTTACTGTCCCTCACTGCGGAAGGTGCAAGGATCTTATTCAAGCCTTGAGCAAAGCATGTTGTTTGGGAGAAGATGAAATCTTATTATTGGCAGAGGTACTTGCATTAGAATTAAAAATACAATTTGCATTTTGTAAAGTGTTCTCTGTCATGTTTTGCGCATGTATGTTTGAATTAGCTGTGTTGGTGTTTTGGCATCTAGGATAGGTCTACTTTATAGTACTAGAGCAGTAAAGGAAATTAAATTAGTAACTATATCTTGTGTAGTGTGTGTATTATTAGTTCCATAATCCTATTTCTTGTTAATTTAGAACAAACATTAGCTTTCTTTCACCACTTTGCACCCAAAAAAAAAAAAAAAAAGCTTTCTTTCACCACTTGTGCAATTCTGATTGATCAAAGGTGGTATTTTTTCACATATACCAGCTCCAATATTGTTTGTCATTTCTTTGAATGACTCAGACTCTTATCTGCTATACGAGGCTGTTTCTGAACACAATTAAGACTTTAAAGATAGTTGGTGGTCTATATCAAGGGGGTGTGGATATGCTTTCCTCATCATTTGGGCAAATTTTTGTCCTCATCTATGCCATGGCATTCCTGTTCATATGCTTTGGCATTTAAAGAACTTGCAGCCTGTAAATTTTAATGGTGAAACAACACTCAAGGAACTCATGTTTTGCGAGTCTACATGATCACGAGGTGTCATTTTCATGTATAATTAATTGCTTTTGAGTCTGATAAAAGTATGTTGTCCTTCCCCTTGTCCAGGTATACAATAGTTGCATTCTTCAATTCCTGGATAATATTTCTGATTCAATAGCCCTGATAAGGGATAGTGACTGCCTTGTCGCATACCGCTTACCAAAGAATATTGAGAGTGGTCAGGTGGTTGTTTTCATGCATCAGCAAGAAGAAAGGTATTTGCTTCATGTTTGCATAAGTTTATGTGGATTTCTGGATCTTGTCACTTATTTTGCATTATATCCATGGCTAATACTATCTGAACACGTGGCTTTGTTAAACAGAAAGCAATTGAGAGGGGTGTATGATACACTTGGTTCATTAAAAAATCTATTCTAATTTATTATTGATGGAACAGTTAGTCCTAAGACAAATGCAGTTCCTTTACATAAAAAGAGAAAAGGGGAAAAAGCTAGCAAGTTTGCAACTGATTCTTATATTTGTTGAGACCATGCATGGACCATTACAAAGACATAGTTTTTGTTTTCTTGTGCTAGCAGTACAGTACACCGATGAATCAATGACAGACTCCCTTATGTGATGCTTTGACTTTCCTCACATTCCACGTGAAGTGCAGCAAATATGAGATTCTCAGTTGTGATTGTCTTATTTAGTATCATTCCTGCATATGATAGGTTTCATTTTCAGGTCATATTTACATGGGAGGCTAAAAACAGATGCGAAAATGTTTGGTATTCCATTGGTAACTATACTGTCAGATATTTCAAGTGAATCCTGGATTCGTAAGGAGTTCTTGAAATTAATACGACCGTTCAGACTGGATGAAGATGATATCAGTGATTATGGTGATATGGGAAATTCAGATGATGAAGATACCAAAATGGAAGAAGCTAGGCCAGTTTCAGATGATGATTCTAATGATGAAGATGAAAAAGTTAAATCACAGTTGGGTAATGGTTTCAAATTTCATCAGATAGATGAACGTGGCATATGTAGAGGCTTGGAGACTGAACTGAAGAAACCATTTTTTATATCTGGTACTGTTGAAAGCCTTAACTTTCTTGTTTCCTGGCCAAATCAAATGATGAGTAAGTACAATACTCGTCGTCTCAGTTTGTTGCCTGAGGTTTTTCAGCAGGGTGTGTCAGCTAAGAGTCCTCAGGAATCGGTCTCGGTGGACAAATGCCTCGAATCCTTTTTAAAGGAGGAGCCATTAGGTCCAGAAGACATGTGGTAAGTATGATATACTTGATTTCTTAAAAAAAAATTGTCCAAACATTGTTTCCGATTGAATAGATGTGATAGTGTAAAGGCTAAAGAGTAATTACTGGTTCTATATCAACAAGTATGTCTCGGGTTCTATTCGCATTGATCATCAGGCTAGGCTTATTTTAACTAAATATTAATCTTTACCCTCTAAAATGTGAAGTTGATAGACTTGTTCAATAGATCTATGCTATACTACATTTATCAGATACAAACTCTTGCTTTGCTAGTTGCTATCTCTGATAGAGCATGCTCATTTCGCTCTGTTGATTTATAATCTCACTGGGTGAGGCTATATACGCTTTCAGACTTTACATGTTTTAATCCTGTTGTGTCTGAACTATCTTTATATAATGCCACTAGAAATTCATCAATGTATGAAATGGCTTTTCTCAAGAAGTTACTCGGTATTTCCGCCTTTTTTAGTATCCAAGGCTTGCCACTTTGTTACAATTATGATGGAATATGAGAGGGTACCTTCAATCAACATTTGCAGTTTAGGGCTATAATTTACATATGATAGTGTAATTTGAGTTTGTTAAAACATCATTCTAATTCATTTTGCTTTTATTAACTTCTTTTGTTTACTCTAGTAAATCTCTAATATCTGTGTTGTGACTGTTGTCTACTAAAGGTACTGTCCTAATTGCAAGAAGCATCGACAGGCGAGTAAGAAGTTGGATCTTTGGAGATTGCCTGAGGTTTTGGTAATTCATCTAAAGAGATTCTCCTACAGCCGTTTCTTGAAAACCAAACTTGAAACATACGTGCATTTTCCCATAAATAAGCTAGATCTAGCCGGCTTCATTGGCCACAATAACAGTTCAGTTTCAAACCGTTACAAGTTGTACGCAATTAGCAACCATTATGGAGGCATGGGTGGTGGTCACTACACCGCTTTGGTCTGTGTAAGTTCTCTCTCTTACTCCCTCACGTTGTCTTCTGGCCTCATGTCTATATCATAGATAGATGCTCACTGGTCGGTTTGCTAGATGTTACATACTTAGAAGTTGGAACTTGGAACTGTATTAAATCAATTAGATGATTTTGCGCAAGCCTAGAATAGAACTCAATAGAATTGATAGGTTTTTTTTTCCCCTTCAAGTGTGGCTGATGCATCATTTTCTCCCAGCACGGGAATAGGTGGTACGAGTTTGACGACAGCAACGTTGCTCCAGTCAGTGAAGATAGCATAAGAACATCAGCTGCCTATGTTCTTTTCTACCAGAGGGTTTCGGATACGTAAAGAAGCTGACCCATACCATACCAGATACCAATTGAACAGGCTGAAGAAGAGGGAGGCGACGCATGACCCCTTTTGTGCTAGGGCTTGTTTTTCTCAAAGTGCCCTGATTTTGACATTGCTGACTTTTGTAAAGATACATCTCCCAAATGTGAAAAGATCAACTGATGCTTACATTTTTGCATTATATGTACATATATCACCTTCTAGTTGATGATTCCTGTTGCATATAAATACCAATTTTGCTTAAATCGATTGATATGCCACCTTTGATTTGGCAAAAAAAAAAAAAAACCTTTATGCTCTTGAGCACACAAAAATGAACCCCTCGCAATCTCAATTTCATTGCTTCTCAACAGATCAAAACAGTTACAAGGCAGAAGCTTTTCAACTTCTCGAGAGTCTCTACAAGCACAAGGGAGGTGACTTCTGTGATGCCCACTGATTCCTTCATGACCCTATTTTCCCCTTTTGTGATTCACTGCAAGTTACAACTGAGGATGGCGAATCAGTAAAGCACTTTCTGGTCTTCTGGAAGAGTGGGGATGCCAAAAAATGTAAGCAAAATCTGAAATCAGCCAGCCTTTGACGGTCTTGAAATGGGTGGTAGAGCGACTTTGTCGATGTCCCCAGGGTAAGGAGTCCACAGGCCTAATCCTCCCTTGCTTTCCCTCAAATTACTGTTCTTCTTGAACTCGTCCAACGATTTCACCCACTCAACTTTGGACGAGTGCTCTCTATTGTGGGGGTGCAAAATGAAGAGGGCGTTGTATTCGCAGTTGGGGAACATATAGAATTTGAACTGATCATGAAGCCTGTACACGACGTACCCAAAACTCAGCTGGTCCCTTGGAGTGAAGAGGTGAACCTCATTGAACCACAGGCAGCTGAAGAGATTGTTCAATGCAGTATGCTCCCGTATGATAATAGCTCCCTCCGGAACATCTGTATTTGAATTATGAAGATAAAAAATATTAAACCACGACGTTTCAGAACAACCACCACCCGTGCATCCCACAGAGCCTAGTGTATCCCGTAGAGGACCACGGCCCTAGGGAGTTGGGATGTACGCACCCTTTCCTCGACTAATCAGGAGGGTGTTTCCGATAAACCACATAATGCTTCAGAACTATAGCAAAAAATGGACATACAAAGAGCTATTTTGAAGCTACCAAGTTATGTAACTGGCCTATTCGTAATTCTCTCATGTATTGATAGATATCCCGTATCCCGTGGACTAAGATTAACAATGTCTACTAATTTCATCGAAAGACGAGTGATAAGATCAACAAGTCTGACAAATAAGTGGGCGGAGGGAAAGTGTCTTACCACTCTTGGTAGTTTTCAATGGAGACCAAGGCTCTAGTCCTTCATAACGGTATATCTTCATATGAAGATCAATCAGAGGCCTGGCATATCTTTTCCTACGTTTATTTGCATCAGCCTCCTCGTATATATTACGCGAATGCTTGTGTTGAGCAATTGCGTAAGTGTGTTTCCCACGCCATAGGTATCTGTAATGAACAATCAAAATTAGTAAATAACTTGCAGCTTTCAGCTACAAAGCATAGGCTTGCAATGAAGGCTAATCCTGCCCATTAGGACATTGCCCAAGTAAATTTGCATAGATTTCAGGATTCCATTGAGGGCTGTCCCATTTAGACTCCCTCAACGAACAAATACATACGATTTCCAGAGCAAGTCTTTGTATCATAGTTCTATCAATTGTACTCAAAACTCCATTCTTACTAGTAACAAGCAAATTTATTCTCTAATTTTTTTTATTTTTAGCAACAGGAGGAAAGAACGGAAGAAGATTGTTTGAGTTGGTCTGGATTGAGGGATGCACATACCTTTCCAACATAAGCAATGGATCCACAATGAGCTCCATTTTCCCATCAATCCAAATGCTGTACTTTGCTTGAGGAAACAACCTATGAACTAATATCTTAGGGACTTTCCCGTTTCTCCTAGGTTCATCATATGGTTGATGCTTCAGAGGGATTAGGCGCCATATTCCTACCCAGTGACCCCCATCCTTATCCACTCTAACAGTGACATTTTTCTTGATGAAATCAAAGGACTTCTCGTCGACTACCATAAGAAAACAGAAGAGATTCTGGGAGCGAAGGCTTATATTTGAGGGCTGATGTGGTGTGTCATATCCATCAAAGATACCAGATGCAACCACAAAACTGCATTTCTTCACATATTCAACGTCCTTTGGATCCATTTCAGCACCACCATTGCGCATAAACCCACAATGAACCTGAAGCACAGGTTTCCGTAAATATATTTTTGACTACTTGAGTTGTATCCATAATCCAAGGCAGCGTGAAAACAAACAGAAAAAGATCATGGAGGCAACAGGTTCTAGATTTCCAAAAACAAGATACTAAAAAAAAATGCAGATGAACATTTTCTTTACCTTCATCGTTGGCTTCAACTTAAAGCTTTTCTCTCTTTGTTTCCAGCTTATATACCCCCCAAATAAAGGGGCCGACTGAGATCCATTTCTTATCTTCTCATCCTCCAAAATATAGGTTAGATTTGTTAAAAGAACATCAGGTGTTCTTTCCGTTGGGATAACAATTGAATCAGGATCATTGACCACAGGGATAGAACAGCCTATACAGACAACACCATGACTATAGGTTAACAACCTGTACCAAGCATAAGCCTTACTGAAAGATGAGTGCTAGAAGCTTACGGTGTGGTGGTTTAGGTACAAGCCCAAAGGAGTCTAATACGTTAAATACTCTGCTCTCTCGATTGCAAACAGCTGCATTTTCAAAAACCAAATTAGGATCACAACTAAAACTAAGGGACGATAAAAGCAAATAAGAGAACAAGGCAGATAAATGAGACTGTAGCATTGTACAACCCTATTACCCAGCAAATACAAAGAATCAAAGCAATAAGGGTCATATTTCAATTAGCGTTAACACCATTGACCATCCCTTCATTGCCAGCTTGAATCTTTCATTCTTTTCTCATATGGCAATTTCACCAATTTTAATTCTCAGGTAGGAAATCCTCATCTTATCATATTGAATAAGGTCAATTTTACCTTGTCAGAAGAAAAAATATACAACCAAGTGTTCAAATCATATCCTTAATCCAGCAAAGAAGCCAGTCTTTGTACCAACATGCTAAAACTAATGGTTCATCTCACAGCTTACCATTGTCTTAAGCATACATTTGGGCCTTAAAACCTTATAGCGGCTAGAACATTAATGTGAGAACCGGGGAAGATGTTTCTTTAAGCTCACTATAATATCCATTGACGTAAATCATAAAAATAGGTGTTTAATTTGTGAAAAGAGCTAAAAAGATCAGTATTTATGTGATGGCGTGTAAAGATAAAAGAGATAGAAGAATCAACTGGGTAGTAAGAAAAACGGCTATCTTATGCAGCTTCAGAGACTTAAAAAGGGAAATAAAAAGAGGATCTTTCTCCAAATATTCGTCAATAGTGGTGCATTAAAACTTTAAAAAAAAAGGCCAAATTTTGTAAGTTATATACCTGAAAAAAATGCTACAGAAGACTGGCAGGACCATATATGGAAGAGGAGAGCAGTTAAGATGAGCAGCATCCATATCATTCCTGCTACGAGAACTAATCGAATGAAACCCTTCTTCCACACTATTTTCAATGGAGAGTCTGAGTACAATCTTCTAGGTGACAAAGAACCGCATTCCTCTACATCTACAAACACATCTTTCGTCAAAATCTCTTCATTTTGAATAATAGTATATTTTTTTTTAAAACTAAAAGCATGTAAAGGCACGCAATTTAGATAGCACACTGACCTTTTTTTAGTTGATTTTGTGCATTATAATCTCCCCTACGATTGACACGTAGGGAAACTGACCGTTGAAAATCGTTCTCCATCATTATGCGCAGAAACACCTCATCACTCTAATAAAAAAAATCCTCACTTTATAAACAGAATCCTAAGCTACACAACAAAGGGGGTAGTTGTCAGGAAGGCATCCAAAAGTGGCACAATCTAGCATGGTTAAGCTGTAAACTACAGTTATTTCTACTTCATAACTAATGCAAATGAAATTGCAGGTAAAAGAAAGCAAGTGAAAGGAAAAGGATTTGAGCAAAATAGGTATATAGATTTATTAGGATAGTTCAGACCACCAAAGTTGGATTCGTGGTAAAACCCTATACTTTTCCATTTTGGTAACACCAAACCGAAATCATTTAGAAACTCCAACCATATCGATGATGGAGGCGAACCCAATCAGCGTGTTCGAAATAAATACCTAATGAGAGGGAGAAGAATGAGTTACAGAAAATAAGTGAAGAACACAAGAACCACCAGGATCTCTCTCTGGCTTGAGAGAAGATCACAAGAACCGGACAAGGGTTTTGCTAATATATATTTACCCAATACATGCTAAATAGTATCCCCTAATTCCGTAGAGATTTGATAACCCATTCTTATTTTGAAATGGAAAATTATACTCCCTACAAAATCCATCCAACCCCTTCTTTAAGCCCATCATCACTTGGTTACTAATTTACTTGGGTCCTTTTCATTCAAGACTTGGTATCAGAAAACCCATAACCAAATTAGAATCATTCATAATTGTTTATGTTTAACCATGCAAAGGCACCACGAGAGACTACATTGATTTCCATGATGTGCTTACTTCATACAAAGATTCAGAACCGCCAAAATACTCTCAAGAGCAAATCTCAAGAACGAATAAACATATAAAAGTAGGCAGATTCTGGAAGGGGCAAAACAACAAGCAGGTGGTGAGCACGCCAAACCCCACTTCAAGATCAGCCTAATTTTCCATGATTAGGTAGACTAAAGTAGAAGATGAACAAAATACCAGCAAAGCAGGAACCCACAGGGCCAATTACAGATCCTTGATCGCCGTCGACAGCAGCGGGGCAACGGTGGAGACGGTGGCGTGCTTCTCAGCGGCTAACTGGTGGCTCAATAGCCTTAATCTGGGCGAGATTCAGACCAATAACAGAGATAATCTCAATCAAAACAACACTATAATATACACTACAAAGAGACCATCAAGAGAAAACACACACAAAAATGGATCTTTATATTATAGCACAAAGAAACCACTCCTAAAACTGGAACCCAAATTCGGATTTGGCAGAGATAAAAGGGAATCGAGCGAGGGGAGATTTTAGGGGGATTATACCTAAATGGGTAGATCTGAATTTCGAGTTCAATAACCTCCAACTGCGAATGCGAGAGATGCTGAGATTGAGATTGCTTGAAAATCTGGGGATCTAAGCAAAATTAAACCCAGGAAGCGGAGCAAAAACAGTAATCCTCTTCCTGTTGCACGGCCACGAACGCGCTGTGTGAAATGTTGTATTTGGGGGGTAAACTTCCACAGTTCCACTCCGGCCAGTGTATGCGAATGTCCAGCCTACACACGAGTGTCGGTGCCGACTGTCTTGGGCTCGATTTTGCTGTAGCTTATAAATTCGGACCAAAATGAAACGTGATTTTTTAGCTTATACGTAGTAAATACCAAAATTCACGGCCTCGAGTTGGCAGGGAGCGTAGCTATGTGCGTGTTCTTGTTGAAGATGACTCCCGTTATTAATTAATTTGCGCCTGAATTGTAACATTAGATCGTATTTTTTTCAGAAAACAATACAACAATGAATTTGCTTGTTAATGATGTATTCTCAATTCTCTTATATCAATATTGGTTTACGTTTTAGAAGATTCCGATAAATACGATTAAAATTCTCTAATCCACTTTGTTGGTCCGTTTATTTGAAATAGATTTTGCATTTATTTTGCAAGTAGTTTAGTATATTGTACATTTTCCTTAGGCTAATAAATACTACCTCCGATCCAAAAAAATTGTCGTTTGATTTTTTAACACGTATTTTAAGGAGCTAAAAACTATATAAAATATCGACTTTTTTTAAAATATTTTTTTACAACTTAATATTTGTTGATAATAAATATTAGATTATAAAAAAATAATAATAAAAAAGTTAATATATTATATAGTTTTTAGCTCCTTAAAATACGTGTTAAAAAGTCAAACGTCAATCTTTCTGGATCGGAGGGAGTATATGTAATGTTCTTGATTGGGTTAAGAGTCGAAAAGAGAGTTTAGGGAAGAATTAAGGGAAGAAAATGAGTTTAGGTTTCTATCTATTTTAATGTCAGGGAGTATAAATTTGTGGGTATGATGAACTTTTTTTAAAAGAGAATTAGATACTCCTATAGTCATTTATTCCAGAAATCCATCCCAGTAAAACAAAAAATACAAGAGGAATAAGAAACAAATATAAAAATATCATATTAATTAAAGAAAGCTATACATAAAGGTAATTAGGACAAATGTCATAATTAGTCAAAGCGTATAACTCAAAAATCATAGCTATGGCACCGTACCTAATACCTATTTACACTAATTTAGCCAAAAACTTAGAATGTCACCGTCACGTATTGTTTACACAAGGAGTTTTTATAATATGATATTATACATGATATGTGGTTCTCAGACTAGTAATAGTTATAGTTGAGTCAAAGAAACGGACTCATATCCATTAGACATCCATCCAAATTCCTTTTGGTTAACTAAAAAAGAATTGCAAACATCCATGCGATTGTTATAATTAATTAAATCTACTTTTATACTCCCTCCGTTAATTAAAACTTGACGTTTTACTATTCACGCACGTTTTTTGAGGTGTTAAAAACTATATAAAATATTAAATTTTTTAATAATATTTTAAAACATTTTCATACTTATTACTATTAAGTTTGAATTTATAAAAACAAATTTTAAAAGAAGTTAATATTTTATATAGTTTTTATAATTATAAAAAAGTGTACATGAATAGTAAACGACATGTTTTTATTAACAGAGGGAGTATTATTTTAAATATAAACATAAATTAATTTTTTATTTAATTAGAAAATCTATCGATCAATATTTTTTTTTTAATTAAGTAAAAATTCGAACTCACTTAAACTCGAGAGGCAGAATCATCAGCTCAAGGACTAACTGTTAATATACACAACCTACACGAATACAAATAAACAAAGACGAAAGAAAATATCAAATAAAAATTCATCCCAGTAAAACCAAACAATGTAATGAAAAAATATATATTTTTTCTTGCTGTTTTTCAAATCAAGAAAAATTAATTATTGCTTTTATATTTATCTCATTTAAAAATGAGTCAAATCTAGTCTAAATTTTGACTCAAATTTAAAAATATATGTTCATACTCGAACGAATTTAGGTCGAGTTTTTTTCGAATATTAAGTGACTCGACTTCCTCGTGACATGGTAAGTAACTAGTAAGTTAAAGTAAATTAATAAATTTTATAAATTTCACAAAATTTGAAATTGAATCTAGAGTCAAATCGAACTTTAAATTAAATTAAAAAATGTATTTATAGTCAACTCTTATTTACAACACAATAAATAGTTGAATTTGAGTCAATTTTTTTAACAAAGTGAAATTTAATCCAAAATCAAACAACTCAATTGATTTCACAACCCTAAACGATACTCGTTTGCCCAAATTTTTAATAATTTACTGGTATAATATTTGTTGGGCTTCAACTTCCAACTTTCATGTCTATGACTTGTCAAGAACGATAAATCAGTAAGTATTTCCGCCTCGGCGGCGTCAAAACTCAAAACGAAGCTCTTCCCACCCGTAGTATTAAATTTGTACCCATATCTCAACGCCATCGCCTCCCTTTTCGAGATCTACTAGTCTACTATTTTAGCGGTGTTTGCCTATTTCTGTGCTATATCTACTCCTCCAGAGTCCAGGCTCCAGTGTCATGTGAATCTCTCATCTTGGTATCTCTGATTTCGTCTCTGTGTAAGGTTTGCAATCTCTGATTTTGACCTCTTCTAATTGCTTGCATCAGTTCTGATTTCTGGGTTTCTTCAATTGATTGGGGTTTTAGAGGGTTAGCTGATAATATGATTGAATTGCATTAATTTTGATGGGTGTTTTGTGTTTTTCATTAGGGGTTTTCAGCTGGGTTTCACTGAATTGATTCGGGTTTATATGTATTGGTATTTGATGGGGGTTTCTTTGTTGTGCACGAATCAAGCTTCAATTTTGATCAGTGATGATTGATCAGGGTTTTGAGCTACTGTTCTTTCTCTGAATGATTGTTCATAGTTGCCGCCGGCAGAGGTCGTGTAATGGTTTTACATTCTTTTTTGGTCAAAACCAGTGATGGTTTTAAAGGTTTTCATATCATATGGCTCTAACTTGAGATCAGTTATTTAGGGGGTGATGGCTTTGCATTGTAATACAAATTCTTGAAAGCTATGTTACCTGGGAGCTCCAAAGGGGTGATGTTTCCCGTTTCCGATTCCTTCTGCAAAACTGTAATAGCTGCAACTGAAAGCTATGTCATATGTGTTTCTTAGCTTGTAACTGAAGGGCTCTTTGAATTTGATTTTGGATTGAGACCATTGCATGCCTTGAAATATATTTTTCAGAAATTGGGGTAATCAGGGATCGAAATCATTTTTAATCTCTTGATTCGTGAGCTATGTTACTGTGTGATTCGGTGGTTTAATGATTTACGAGGGAAACTATTGAGTGTCATTCATCATATCTTTTGTTGAAAATGAAATATGAACATCTTAATTTCAAACATAAAAGTTAAAAAGATGTCAAACTTTGGAGCTTGTATTGGAAATCTCAAGTTATCGTGGTGGCCTGTACCGTTTAAAACTTGTTTTGGTATGGGAAACAATGGGAGGGGTGGTAACTCAAATACAATACTCATTAAATATTCATGTGAATCCTCTATGTCTACTACTTGTAGCTTAATTGGAGATGCGAAGATGACCGTGAAAGGGGAAATTGCCAAGTACCGAGAGAGGTTGGACAAGACATTGGCATCTCATGATCTCACCAATGGAGAAACTCTTAAAAGTATTGTGAAGGATCAAATGCAGCGTTCAGCAGAGTATGAAATTCAAGGTAAGTAGCTCAGAATTGTTGTCTTTGTTGGCATTGGGAATTTATGTCTGCAGATTTATGCAGCAGCAGAAGCGTCTTTAGTTTGGACAAGACATGTGGTATTCAACTAGTAATTATCTGCCCAAATATGCACATTGCAGAGTTCAGTGAGCATATTATAGAGAAAAGGACAGCTGAGTTATCGAATTTTCTTGACATGCTGAGAATTCCATCTGAAAGCAATGAGGGAGACCCGCAAAAATCATCTCATCCTACCTGGAAAGTAAGCAATTTTTCTACATGACTTCCTGCATTGGCTGGTCTGTCTGACATGATCTGATTAGATTTTTTCTCACATTTTGCAAACCCTTTTTGCAAGGCTAATGTGACTGAAACTGCCACTTTTATTTAACAGCTGAAACAGGACACTGAAGAAATCCGTGTTATGTACCGCGAGGGACCGGAGGGTTCTCCATATCATACCTTACTAGTTGAAGGTTATGTAGATGCACCAGTAGATGCTTGTAAGTGTTAACTTAATAGTCATCCTGCCATCTGTTAATGATACTATTTTCCTGACTCGTGCAACTTCAAATACTTGTCTGTACTTCATGATAGGTTTATGCATCTCCGTTGAGGTAGCCCTTTATCAGATCTGGTAAGAAATCTCTTCGGAGCACATATATTAATACTGCAGCAACTAATAGCATTGTATTCTATTTCTCCGTGATGTAATCGCTGACTGTTCTCTTTAGTGACCATATCTTCCTACAAAGTCTAACCCTCAATAGTACTATTCATAGTTTCATAGCTTCGAGATATTTTACTTTTTTGCACTCTAAGGTCAAGGGTCTTGCATTTGATACGAGATGATGATCCCTATTATGCGCTCCCCCTTCCCCGGTTTGGACCCATTACTCCCGCCTCTTCTCTAGATTTCAAAAGGGCCAACAAGAAGTATTTTTTGTAGATATTAATAATATTATGCTTACACAAATATCAAAAAGAACTAATGAATCTTGTAGGATTCATTGGATAGTGCAATCTGTGTAGTTAAACGGAATGTCTCATGAGTAGTCAAAAGTAATACTTGCAATACTGATTTGACAGGTCTCTCATTTTGTTCCTTGAAAAGTACTGTAATATCTTCCTTGTTATTCGCAAAATGATTTCAGGTTTCCTGAAACCAAGGTTCCTACTTTCAAAATCATACTTGCCCAGTGCCTCAGACGGATAAGAATCGGAGAAAACATTTCTCTTGTGAGGTTTGTCCGGGTCATGGCTTAAAAGATGGACTTTCTTATGTTTCTTGGGATATTTTGTTATGTGATGCTGAATTTCTATAATTCTTTGGAAGGAAGGGTGAAGCTTTCATGGCCATTATCCAACAGAGAAGGTCTCCTGCACTTATTCGAGTTTGAGTACTTAGAAGACGGTCTAGTCGTTGTCATGATACATACGGTAACTACCTAACAAGATGTTTCACACAATGTCTTGCTGTCTGCCTTGGCAACATTGTTTGTTGATCTATTGGGACTGCGCATAGCACTTTATGAATTTCTAATGCTTAATCTATGGGTTTCTGGTTAGCCTGACATAGAGAACATCCGGAAGGAAATCCATGATTTCTCCGACGACAAGGTTCCGGAAGCAGGGCAAACTGTGAGGATTGATTTTGTGGGAGGTTTTGCTTTACAGAAGGTGACAGAAGAGAGGAGCTACTTTAGGTGAGTTGTTTCTAGAATCTAGCTAACTCGGTAGTTTTTCGGTCTGTCAATTATATCTGATAGATGATTTCTTTAAAAAGAGCCGATCTAAGAGGCAATTATAGTTCATATTAGGTGAGTTGTTTCTAGAATCTAGCTAACTCGGTAGTTTTTCGGTCTGTCAATTATATCTGATAGATGATTTCTTTAAAAAGAGCCGATCTAAGAGGCAATTATAGTTCATATTGGGATAAATACCAAAAGTAATGGATGTGTTTTCACAGAAGCCACTGCAGCAGAACCTTGACACATTCATGATAACATGTCGTAAGGCTAATGGTTTAATGGTTTTGGAGGAGAGTAAAGGGGCCAATGGTTTAATTGTCTATTTTGTTGAATGTATCACTCACTCAGATTTCCAGTTTGGTATGGGTTTCTTTGTAATCATATAAGGCTGATAGATTTTTGGTCGAAACCAGTGGTGACCCACTTTGTGCCTATACAAAAAAGGAGCAAAATGATTTATGAGTTTTTATGAAGTAATGACTAATGCATAACATTCATGTTATACGGTCTTCAACAGAACGATAGGAAATATGGATGTGAAACTGGATTTTTTCCCTCCGTGGCTTATAAATTTTGTATCAAGGCAGCTGATAGGCACTGGTTTCAAGCTTTATAAGAAGGTAAATCAAGTGTGCCTAGATAGAGTGATTGTTCAATCTTTGTTTTTGGGATGTAATTTTTATGTTTTGTAAAAATTTTGCAGATACTTACCTCTAAATCTAAAGAGGATGAAAATCTCGCCAAGGCATTGAATGACCCTCTTTACGTCCGGATAAGGAAAGCCTTGTATCCGAGTGCTGAACTTAATACGACGATTGATCATGGTGAGGCACTTTCAAGCCCCAAAGAAGAGGTTAACCAGGGTGAGTTGGATGATGAACGCATTCCTGTCAACGACCATGTCTCTGAATCTTCTCCAGAGTACATAGCATCTAGTGAATGGAAACCTTCTTCTAATGAGATCGAGGAGGAAGAGATCCAAAGCACAGAGAAGTGGAGCATGCCACCGCCCACTTATCATCATTCCAATGACAACTATGCAGGGGAAGGTAATTTTGCTCATAAGAGTGTTCGCTTAAGTCCACAGGTCCAGAAAGCACTGGGAACTTTAGACAAAGCGATTTCTGTCGTAAGAGAGGCAAGGGCAAAAAGCCTGCCTGTTAGTCCGGTTCACTTCTACAGCAAAGGCTCTCCGAAATTGGAAATCACTGAAGCTAAACACTTGGCCATGGAAGATTGTGATGCAAACCACTTGAATATTACAGCTCCTTTGACTCCTCCCAAAGTCGAAACAATGGACAGAACTCTACGAGACTTGAGCAACAGGAGCAAACTACCCAGTGTGAGGTAGGAATACATTTCTGTTATGGATTGCTTCTTTACAGAGATATCTGTCATTCCGTTGATCAATTATCGCTTTTCATTACCAGGCTAAACCATCCTGCAAAGGAAGCGGACCCAAGTAGACTAGCACCAGCATCACCGGAACTGATCCTTTCAAGCTCAAACGCGAGCCCCCAAGTCACTCCAGATGTGATAGGGAATGGGCATATAGGAACTCCGAATTCAAACATCAATGCCAATGGAGCACACAAGGATAACACTACCGGAAACAAGAAAACTGGGCAGCATAAAAGGTGGAGGATGTGTTGCTTACACCTCGTTTCCGGGCGGCTTGTTTCATAGTAAAAAAAAGAAACAGATACTCCAAAGAAGTAGGTGTAAGTATGCAGCACCAGCTTGTTGTGCACAAAGGACCACAAAAAACCAGAGAGATTGGTAAATTTCTTCTCCGATGTGACTCATTAAAGATTATTTTGCTGCTGTGTGAATTTATCAGGCCCAAGTAGAAATGCAGCTCCCATTGTATTCTACTTCAGAGTGTTATATATAGAAGTTAACGACGTAAATGAAGGGTTCATTCGACACAAACTTATACATTATAAGCTCTTTAAACATTGGCATGTTATATAAAACACATACTTTAACAACAAACATCAGCCAACAAACACATCCAGACAGCTAGCAGTTCCTCATCTGTTTGAAAATTGAATGGTTAGGGTATGAAAAATGAGTCCAGAAGGTGAAATTCAACTGATACCTGCATTTTTTCAAAAAACAGATACCTACATTTGAAGACTATGTTGTTCCTAAACTCAACACTGCGTAAGAGTCAACATCAAGTCGAGTCATTAACTAGGATGAATAAGATCAAGTTAGTTTTGAATTCTGTTAGGGAGTAAAAAGGAATACAGTAGTTTTTTACCGACTCATCTCACTCCCTCGACATTTTTTGGTTTTGGGAATTGAAAAGGTATCAACAACTGCTACGCACGTATGAATCTGAACTCATAAAATAAAAGAGCAACGGCTGACATTGAAGCCAAAACATGCAATTAAATTAAATGCATATAAAGATTGATTCCGGAGTTCCTGCAGAATTTAATAAGACAGAGATTCTTACTGTATAAACAGGGCATGTGGCATCTGCTGCACGCCCCTCTCACGTGACCTCCCCAACGGTCATCTGACGCAGCACCCACTACCGCTCCTTTCCCTCCCATCTCCTCTTTTATATACTCTGCCACTTTTCTTCCTCCCTACACATAAACAGTCAAATCCATCGATATTCAATTAAATCCCTTTCAGTTAACACTGAATCTCTGCAATTGAACCCTAACCTGTAAGAATCGGGAGAGAAAAGCTGTGAATTTGGGGGAGAGGAAGAGGTAATGGCGGGGGAGAGCAATGGCAGAAAGGTGGTAGTGGAAGTGTGCAACGCTAGGAACCTGATGCCGAAAGACGGTCAAGGTACGGCGAACGCTTATGTAATGGTGGATTTCGACGGCCAGCGCCGCCGCACAAGGACTGTGATGAAGGATCTCAATCCGAAGTGGGATGAGCGACTCGATTTTGCCGTTCTCCAGGATTCGGCGGCCATGGCCGCCGAGGTACTGGAGATTAACATTTACAACGATAAGTCGGCTGCCGGCGGTGGACGGAGGAGTAATTTCCTTGGGAAAGTCAAGATTGCTGGCTCGGCCTTCGCTCCAGCTGGATCCGAGTCGCTGATCTACTATCCTCTGGAGAAGAGAAGCGTCTTCTCGCAGGTTAAAGGCGAGATCGGGATCAAGGTCTGGTATGAGGATCCGGCGCCGGCGTCGGTGGCTGAAGGTGAAAAGAAAGCGGAGGAGAGTACTCCGGCGAAAGAGGAGGAAAAGAAGGCAGATCAGGCGCCTGAATCCGCCGCGGTGGAGGAGGAGAAGAAACCAGAGCAAGAACAACCGGCCGCCGAAGGTGAAAAGAAGGAGGCGGAATCAGAGGAAAAGCCAAAGGAGGAGCCAAAAAAGGAAGAGACTCCGGCGACGGAGACACCGCAGCCACAGACAGAGACACCGACGCAAGAGGAAGCTCCGGCGATCGCTCAACAACCGGAGAAGAGGCTAACAGAGGAGATTGTTACAACGAGTAGCAAAATCAACAACGATATAGAGCTACGATCCGGCCACGGAGCCTACGATCTCGTAGATCGGATGCCGTTTCTCTACGTCCGAGTGGTAAAGGCGAAGCGTGCGAATCCGGAGCCAGATTCCTCCGTTTTCGCCAAGCTTCTCATCGGAACTCACAGCGTGAAGACGAAAACGCAGGCGGACAACAAAGATTGGGATCAAGTTTTCGCCTTCGACAAGGAAGGATTGAACTCCACCTCGCTGGAGGTTTCCGTCTGGACGGAGAAGACGCAGGAAGTGAAGAAGGAAGGAGGAGACGCCTCTACAACTACCACAGTTACTACAGAGAGCTGTCTCGGAACGGTGTCGTTTGATCTCCAGGAAGTGCCGAAACGCGTACCACCGGACAGTCCGTTAGCACCACAGTGGTACTCTCTAGAAGGTGAAACGGCGCCGTTTACAGACGTTATGGTCGCCGTTTGGATTGGAACTCAAGCCGACGAGGCGTTTCAGGAGGCTTGGCAGTCGGATTCGGGTGGGCTGATACCGGAGACCCGATCCAAGGTTTACCTGTCTCCGAAGCTGTGGTATCTGAGGCTAACGGTTATCCAAACCCAAGATTTGCAAATCGTCGGGTCGGCTCAAGACAAGCCGCCGACGCCACGAGCCGCTTCCCAAGCCGGGGAGCTCTACGTCAAGGCTCAGCTCGGCTCCCAAGTCTTCAAGACGTCGAGGACGACGGCGGGCCCTGGATCTGCCAGCTCGGCCGGCCCCACGTGGAACGAGGATCTCATCTTCGTGGCAGCCGAGCCGTTTGAGCCGTTTTTGGTGATCACGGTGGAGGACGTTGCGGCTGGGAGGCAGGTGGGCCACGCAAAGGTCAACGTGGCGAGCATCGGGAAGCGGATGGACGATCCGATGGACCAGAAATCGAGGTGGTTTAATCTAGTGGGCCCCGGAGAGGGCTCCCCGTATGCTGGGAGGATACACGTCAGCGTGTGCCTTGAGGGAGGGTATCACGTGCTCGACGAGGCCGCTTACGTGACCAGCGATGTGCAGCCCTCGGCCAAGCAGCTCACCAAGCCTCCGATTGGGCTGCTGGAGGTCGGCATTCGTGGGGCCAAGAATTTGCTGCCAGTTAAGACAAAAGACGGGACACGTGGCACCACCGATGCTTACGTGGTCGCGAAGTACGGGCCGAAGTGGGTTCGGACTCGGACGATACTCGACCGGTTCAACCCGCGGTGGAACGAGCAGTACACATGGGACGTATACGACCCGTGCACGGTGCTAACCATTGGGGTGTTCGACAACGGGAGGTACAAATCAGAGGTCTCGAGTTCGAGCCAGCTACATAGAGACGCTAGGATCGGCAAGGTTCGAATAAGGCTATCGACCCTCGACACGAACCGGGCTTATTTCACCACACACGCGCTCTCCGTGTTGCTCCCCGGCGGGGCCAAGAGGATGGGAGAAATAGAGATCGCGGTGCGATTCACTTGCGGGTCGTGGATCGGGCTATTGCAATCCTATTCTAGCCCAATGCTGCCTAGAATGCACTATGTTTGCCCTATGGGCCGGGCCCAACAGGACATCCTACGCCAAACCGCGATGCGAATGGTGGCCTTGAGGATGGCTCGATCAGAGCCGGCTCTGGGCCAGGAGGTGGTCCAATTCATGCTGGACTCCGACACCCATGTGTTCAGCATGAGGAAGAGCAAGGTGAATTGGTTTCGGGTCGCTGGTGGGCTTTCGAAGGTCGCGTCTTTGGCCCGTTGGGTCGACGAGATTCGCACTTGGGCGCACCCGCCCACTACCGTCTTGGTTCACTTGACATTGCTAGCTGTTGTGCTTTGCCCGAACCTTGTGCTCCCTACAGTGTTCATGTACGCTTTCTTGATATTGGCACTGAGGGTGCGGTACCGACAGAGGATTCCGCTGAGCATGGATCCGAGGCTGTCCCACCTGGACAGTGTGGGTCTGGACGAGCTTGACGAAGAGTTCGACGGGTTCCCGAGCACGCGGTCCGCTGACGTGATCCGAATCCGATACGACCGGCTCCGAGCATTGGCGGGTAGGGCGCAGTCTTTCTTAGGCGATATGGCGGCGCAATGGGAGCGTGTGGAGGCCTTGTATAACTGGAAGGACCCAAGGGCAACCGGGATATTCGTCGTGTTTTGCCTTGTGGCGTCATTGCTGTTCTACGTGGTGCCCTTCAAGGCGTTTGCGTTAGGCTTCGGATTCTACTACCTCCGCCATCCTAGGTTCCGTGGCGACATGCCTTCGGTCCCGGCCAACTTTTTCCGGCGCCTTCCGTCGCTGTCTGACCAGATCATGTGATGGGGAAAAGAGCTTTCCCTGTTTCTTCCTGTTTGTGCTTAAATAATTCACTATCACTGTTTCTTTTTGAAACTTAGTTTAGTGGTATTCAATTTTGTTTGATATTGTTGAAATGTCAATTTGTTTATTTCAATTGCTTCACCGTCTCTGAATCTCAACGGCTATTTCTATATATACTTTCACAAATTCCAACTTATAATCGGAAAATATGGCTTTTGGAGCTCAAATGCACAAAAAGTTGGAAAAAAGAGAGGCCATTAACTGATTAACACATATGGACAAAGCGCTG
Source organism: Persicaria tinctoria (assembly GCA_037127255.1). Classification (NCBI taxonomy): domain Eukaryota; kingdom Viridiplantae; phylum Streptophyta; class Magnoliopsida; order Caryophyllales; family Polygonaceae; genus Persicaria; species Persicaria tinctoria. The sequence goes on along the minus strand of JBANSL010000016.1, from coordinate 5,860,200 downwards.
AGGGCAAAATGCTCATAGAAACACATTTTGCTGATAAGGCAATCTACATCTGAATAATGCAAAAGAAAAAGCTCTCGAAATTCATGAAGATATCTTTACAATAACTCATTGTACCGAAGGATTTCAGTGCTGCTTCAGTAGAAACAAAGCAGGACTGCAATGTCAATTACTATGCATAAAAGCGCAGTTGCCTATTCTTATTAAGCTAACATGTATAGAGCTATAGATCTATCATGTGCGAAAATTCTGATATGAGATGTGGAAATGGTAGTATCTCAGAGTTTATTCTCGATTGTCTCATTCACACGCTGGTAGTATCTCATTCTGACGATGGATTTCAATGCTTCTTCGGTATCCTGGGTTTGCAAGGCGCGTGAGAAACAAGTGGACCAATGCTTCATCTTTTCCAATACCTGAACACGTTTTAGATACAGGGAACTTTAAAGATGTATCAACAGATACTTCTTTTCGAAGTAATTATAGATGAGAATCAAAATGATTTCAAAAGTACTTGGCTACGGAACAATGGACTTCCAAAATATAGCATTGTTTGTGACATACCTGTGACTGCATCTGCTTTAATGTTTGAGGATCAGTAGCTTCATCGATGGCTTCCCTGATTTCCATAATCTGCAATCAAACTAAGGGGTGAAAAACTTGAAGTAGATTATCTTCTGATAGGCATTATTACACTACACGAGGATGAGAAACATCTATCAAAAAGAGGAGACCAACATCCATTTGTATTGTTGGTATTAAAGGGAGATTATTACACAAGATGGTACTCTCCTCATGATCCATCAGTCCAGAATCAAATGCTTATGAATCACAAGATGGCACGTAATGAACGGTTTACTGCAGAACACCAATTTCTAGGTAGAGTAGTAATCTAATACAACTCCTCATTCATTTGAATTCTCTTGGGACTTCTCAAACGAAGGGTACATACCAAGATCTCTTTTTTACATGTTGAGTTTCTGTCAGACCCTATTTTAATCATTCAAGAATATGATTGAAAATAACCTTCCTTCTTACAGGCACAAGTTTTTTGACATTCCTATGATTAGAGATCTTATCTCTGGTGGACACGGAAAGATTCAAACAAAAATTCAACATAGAAAAGGGTTTACAATAATCATACCTCTGCAAGCAAGTCAGGTTCTAAAACTGTTTGTTCTTCATCAACAACTATACCTTGCAGCTTCATCTGCCATACAATTAAAAAGACAAAATAGGTTGCAACTCACAACTCATGAAAATATTCTTCAAAGAAAAGAACCCTTCTTGTTGGGCTGTAGGAGGAAGCCTTAGACATAAGAGAGTCAAGCAATCAGAAATCAAGGAGACTCATACCAAATAAATAGCTCTCGACAGTGGATTATTCAGTGTCCTGCACGCATCGATAACACGAGCAGATTGTTCAGCCGCATACTCCCTTTCCCTCTAATTATTATTAAAAATAAGAGTGTATTTAAGGATGTAATCAAACTGAAAATCGACTTAATTATTCAATATCCAAAGCCTGTGAGACATACCTCAGGTTTAGAATGAACTAAATCAGGATGTAGCTTCTTTTGCCAGTCCTTGAACTTGCCATTTAGACTGCCCTCCTCAATATCATACGTCTTCTCCCTATCAGTAGGCAAGAACAGAGACGGTCAGAAGTATTTTTACATCGTCCATAGTCATTCACATATCAATGAAAGTAAAATACTAAAATCACAACACCATATATTAAGCACAAGCACCTAGTTTAAATCCTATATTGAACAGGCAGGTGAAGCCTTAAAAACATCGAATCTGGTAGACAGTTGATCTGTCTTATTCTGATAGTTTGCAGCATTTCGGTCTATCTGAATATACTTGTGTAAGTGTTGTTTTGTAATGATTTTACAAAGTTACTGTTGCACAAAGTTTTAGCTTTACAACGCTTCTGTATAGAGGAAGCAACAAAATTCAGCTCCAAATCTTGTTTTGTAACGATTTTACAAAGTTACTGTTGCACAAAGTTTTGGCTTTACAACACTTGCATAGAGGAAGCAACAAAATTCAGCTCCAAAACAGAGATCAAAGCATTTCAAGAACATTGAAGTTCCTTGAGAATTCCCAAATGAAGCAGAAAAAAAACTCAACTCTCGCACAGTTTTAATTTACATCCAAGGAAAACAGGCAGCAATAAATCAAAACCACACAGACTGATTGAAATCCAATTTGAAGAAGCAATTGATAGCACAACATTCAACTCAGATGAAAATTAAACCTGTAATATACATCAATATCCACATAATTCGAAGCGATCATAACTAGAGACTTACAGACCAAATATCTGGAAGTAATCAATGGAGTGATCAGCAGGCTGAATCACACCACAAGACTCGCAAACCAGAGCCGGACGAGACTGTACGGGAGAGCCACAGCTCCAGCAATCGGCGTTGGCGCATGGCTGGGAGCAGAACCGATTCAAACGATCCGTATACGGAACCCTAATTCCTGGAGACGATTGCGAAAGGAAATGGGGGGAAAGAGAAGGTTGAGCGGGTGGATTTGGGACGCAATGGAAATGGTGGCAGAGTGAGGGGAGAGAACGAAGATCTCGGCGGTGGAGAAACGTGGAGAATCGGATGCATAGCCTGGCTCTGTTCATCTTGATCGGCGGCGAAAGGGGTTGCGACGAGAGCGCCGCCAAGAAAGTTGGGTTTCGACGGGCATATAAAATGTGAGCACCACAAGTTTTTTTTTTCCTTTTTTACCGCAAAATAAAGATTATGCCGGGTCTGCCACCGCAAAAGTCCTTACTAGCGCATCCTTACGGATGAGAACAGCAAGTTCTAAATCGTCGTCGACGTGCACTGCGAGCGAGATAGTCAGTCACATCATTCGATTTCCTGAAAATATGACGAATAGCTACATAAGAGAAGGACGAAGTATCTAAAGGAATGTCAGATTGTAGAAGCTCGATATTCCATGAGCATTTCCAATCACCTAGCAGAGCTTTTATAACTATAAGGTTATCACCCTCGAACAACAGATTATTGATATTCAGCTGTTTTGGTCGTAAAACACCCATCTTAAGTTCAAGGTTTTCGGCATAGGCCACCGAGACACTGATACAAGTATCCCTACCCATGGCTACCACATCACCCTGCCAGTTGTGGATAACGAAACCATAAGACGCAGAAGAGTCGGGTCTTACAAATCCATCAAAATTCAACTTGTAGCAATCCATTGGTGGTTTATCCCATTGCCCAGAACGACGACAGCATCGTCTCGACGCAGTGACCGAGGTATTGAGTCCTCCTGAAGAAACCTGAAGGTTTCCACGAGGACCTACACAGCCCCCAACGGACACCTCCCTTTCTAAGATCCTTGTTTGTTTCCAACATTGGGTAGAAGATGTGTAAGAAATTTCCATTTCTGGAATGGAGACTTTGTCAGTGTGATCAAACGCTAATTGATTTCTGAAATACCAAATAGACCACCGAGAGCAAGCCAAAGGGCCAAAGTTTTTTAAACCCACCACCACCTTGAGGCTGTTAAGGGGAAAAGACGAACCCACCCCCACTGAAGTTGCCCAAGTAATAAGAATATGGATGCGTCGCCCTGCGCAGACCAATAGCCATGGAGCACCACAAGTTCAAATCCTCTTACCCTTGCTAAAAATCTATATTATATTTATAAAAAAAATTACATCTTATTAGTGAAAATGAGACAAGTTAGGAGTAAAAATCGCCATCTTAGTATCTTACCACTCGATAGTTAAAATTTTTGCATTTATAGCAGTAAAAGAATATGAAGTAGAAACCATTCTTTGGATTCTAAAGCATCATGAGTTCATGACAGCAATCCAAAAATGGTGTCTCACATATTTGTGTTTCACATAACTAAACAATGGTGTCATCCAATTTATCAGTCTTTGAGGAACTATGAAGGTAGAAGAGTAAGATTATAAATTTAAGTCGATTATTAGATTAGGGGATGGAGTTGGAATTTGAGAGTCTTTTTCTTTATTTGGGGACAACTAGGTAATCCAACTTTGGCCAAAGAAAGGATAGAGGTAGAGATCGAATTCGAAACATCTCATTAGCCCTAACTTCTTCTTATCACTGAGTCCTTACTATTGAACGACCTTATTAGGGGCTTGAGAGTCTTTTCTTAGGGGAGGAGGTGTAGGGATGGAGAGGGTGCGGTAAAAATTAATGTCAAATAGTACTTAACTTTACTTGAGAGTCTTTATCATAAATACTTAACTTTGCTTCTTTTCACTCGAATCGAAGAAAAATAATACAGCACTGGACTCCCTCCGTTCTTTTTTTTTTTATTTGTCTTTTTAATATTCATACATGTTATTTAAGTGATAAAAACTATATATTTTTTTTTATAGTTTAATATATAAAATATTTATTTATTTTTAATAATCTCATACTTGTTACTAAAAAATATAATATTATTAAAAAAATTGAAAAAATCAAATAAAAAGAGCCGAAGGAAGTAATATTTTCAAATACCATATTACCATTAAAAAATGGATTTGGCTTCCCTCAAGTTCTGTAGGGTGAAGTTCAACAAATCATAACCATCAAAAGATGGATGGGTGGTAAAGATTGCCCCCTCCTTTGGGGTCCACCCCAACCAAATTTATTTTTTCTTTTCCTAAAAATAAAATATTTGAGGAGAAAACTAAATTGATGGTGCTAATGCACCAAAATCAAACCCTTAAAAAATTAAAAATTATTTAGTCTATCAAAATGAAAATTTAGTCTCATCCGAAAAGATGCTATTGGCTAGGTGTTATTAGTGGAATCATTACTCTATCAAAATTTAGTCAAATGTAAGATCATGTGCAACCATGGGTTTTACTTACCTTATAGGTCTTAAAAAGTAAACCCATGGTTTGCAAGCCATACGGTATGGCTTGCAACCTTCTTCCCTTAAGGTATGACCCATACCTTAAGGGAAGAAGGTTGGAAGGGGTTAGACCATCAACAACCATGGGAAAACCTCTTACCAATTTTATTTTCTCTCGTCCTATTATAATTTTACACCTCATTTATTTTTTTGTTTAAATATTTTTTCACCTTTTCTACCTTATCTTAAAAGGTTTGTTCTACAACAATGAGGAAACCTCTTACCCCTTTTCAAATTTATTTTCACCTTTTATTTCCCTTTATAATGTGTAACATCATATCCTTCTTTTACTTTTTGAATAAAAAAAAAAGAAAACAAAATTACAAAAGGGAAGAGGCTACCTCTCTCTACCAAGGTAACCTCTTCCATTTCCTTACCTTAAGGTATAAGCCACAACCAAGGGATTACCTTTTAGTGACCTTAAGGTAACCAAAACCCTTGGTTGTTGATGCTCTTAGAGCATCAACACTCGTGGGTTTTCAACTCTCCTATAGCACTCTCTCTCATGCTAAGAGGGAGACCCATGAGTGTGGGATGAACCTAGACCTGTCAAACGGGTCATTCCGGTCGGGTTCGGGTCAGGTCACTCCGGGTCTCGGGTAAAACGGGTTCCGGTTTTTTCGGGTTGACTAGAACCCGGGTTTCGGGCGGGTTCGGGTCGATTTCGGTTTTGTTAATTTTTTCTTTTTTAAATTAAAAAAAAATCATAATTTGATAATTTTGCGATAAATTTTAATTAAATATAAAAAAAATTAATTATATTTAATTATAAATCAACCGGGTCAATCGGGTCAAAATAACCGGGTCAATCGGGTCACCGGGTCGAAACCCAAATTACCCGGAAAATTTCCAGGTTTTCGTGTTCGGGTCGGAAAAAAATTCCGGGTCAAAATTTCCGGGTCTTGACCCAAAAAATTTCGATCGGTCGGGTCGGGTTGTGTTTTGACATGTCTAGATGAACCCCATCCATGAAAAGGGAAGGGGTTACCCTAGTGGAATGGGGTTCCCCATCTCTTTCCCCGTCCATTTTCTATAGGAAAAAATTACTTTATTTGTTTTATATTTTTTGTTTGTGAAATTAATTGATTTTTAATTGGTAGAAAATTGTGGTAGGGTATAGATGAAGTTGAAAAAATAAGTAATAGGGTAAAACTTATGAGTGCGGAGAAAATCTTATATGAAGGGGTAGAAGAATTGAAAAATGAGGTGTCTTAATATTACGAAGAGAGAGAATAAAAATGAGGAGTGGGATTGCCCCATGGATAATGATGCTCTTACCGCTTTCCACTAAGGTAACCTCTTCTACCACAAGTGGCCCCCACCATTTATAATGTATTAATTATTCAAATGTATTTATAATATATATTTATTATTATTATTTTCAAATAATAATTATACCATTAATTTTATTTTATTTTTCTCCATAATTTGAGTATAATTTTTTCTTATATATACTTATCTTGACCTATTATGTTGTTTGCACTTCTTTTTCATATTCCATTCTCATACATTAATGTAATTATTTTTGTTATTTGCTTATAATATAATGTTATTATTATTTTTATTTTTCTTCTAATGTAATAAAAAAATATTAATATCAAACACTTTTTAATTTTATTTATAAATAAAACTAATGAGATGGAAAAAGTAATGAACAAGGTTACCCCATGGTTGTAAGGTAAATCTCTTAGGAAGAGGTAGAAAAAGTACACACTTATTTAAAGAAAAAAATAAATGAAGTGTCAAATGATGATAAGAGGGTGAAAATAAAAAGGGGGGATTTTGCAAAATAGCCACGAAAATGGGATTATTTTGCGAAATAGACACGTTTTGGGACATTTTTGTGAAATGACCTAAATATAAACCCATTCCCTTTGTTTCACGGGCCTTTCTCTCTCCTCCAACCTCTCTCTCCGCGCGCTCTCTGTTTCTCAATCCAGAACTGCTCAACGGCGATTGTGAGCGAGGCCGAGATCTATGGCTTCGGCGCCGGATCTGAAGCAATTCCGTCCATCTTCCTCCTTTCCTCCTTGTCGCTGCCGCAGCCGCTCCGCCTCGCGCCGCCTCGCACCCTCCCCCGGTCAGATCTGAATTCGCCATCTATGTCCAATTGATTCTGAAGTCGAATTCGATTAATTGATTAATTGATTCAAGATCTGAATTCCAGATTTGGAATTCGATTAATTGATTCTGAGAGCGAGAATGCCGGAGCGACGGGAGGAGAGGCGTGAGCGTCGGCGACCGAGAGTGCTCGAGATGGAGATCGAGAGCGTCGGAGAGCGAGAATGCCGGAGCGAAGTCGAGCAACGGCCGAGCGAGCCGGAGGCCGGCGGCGGTGGCGTCGAGCGCGGAGCGGGACGGTTCCTCTTCGCAGAAATCTGAGGAAGAAGAAAGACTTTTGACTAAATTACAAAAATCACCCTAAAAATATGAGAAATTAAAAAAACTATCTATATTTTATTATGTGATCCATAATCTATATTTTTATTTTTATTTTTGCACAACAAAATGTTATATTTGCACAACATACGATTATATTTGCACATCTTACGGTTTATATTTGCACGACAAAATGTTAAAAAAAATAAAAAATAAAACTAGACTTGCTTCAATTTATTCTGAATCGTTTACAATTTATTGAGAAAGTATGAAATTATATTGAGATAAAATAAGATCATGTTGAGAATAAATTCACAAGTCCCGATTGTCGTGCAACTCTTAAAACAAAGTTGTGCAATTCTTACAACAGAGCCGTGCAACTCTTAAAACAAGAGTCGTACAACTCTTAAAACAAGAGTCGTACAACTCTTAAAATCGAGTCGTACAACTCTTAAAATCGAGTCGTGCAACTCTTAAAACAGAGTCGTGCAACTCTTAAAACAGAGTCGTGCAACTCTTAAAACAGAGGCGTGCAACTCTTAAAACAAGAGTCGTGCAACTCTTACAACAGAGTCGTGCAACTCTTACAACAGAGTCGTGCAACTCTTGCAACATAGTTGTGCAACTCTTACAACATAGTCGTGCAACTCTTACAACAGAGTCGTGCAAATATAAGATCATGTTGAGCAAATGTAACCGTATGTTGTGCAAATATGTCCCAAGTCTAGTTTGTTTTTTCAAACATTTTTTCGTGCAAATATAAGAGAGTATGTTGTGCAAATATAAGATTACGCTGTGCAAATATAACCGTAAGTTGTGCAAATATGACCCAAGTCTAGTTTTATTTATTTATTTATTTAACATTTTGTCGTGCAAATATAAGAGTACATTGTGCAAATTTAACCGTAAGTTGTGCAAATATGACCCCATTCTATTTTTTTATTTTTATTTTTAACATTTTGTCGTGCAAATATAAGAGGACGTTGTGCAAATTTAATCATAAGTTGTGCAAATATGACTCTAGTCTAGTTTTTATTTATTTTATTTTTTTAACTTTTATTTTTATTTTTTTCTACATGGATAACAATTTTTTTTTACTTTATAATATTATTCGTGCGAATTTTATTCTAATTTGTGCACTTTTTATTCTATTTGTGTCAGCACTTTTTTCAAATAATTTTTTTTTCAGGTCGGCACTTTTTTAAAGGTTTTTTTCTTTTTTCCATCACCCAAGTCTAGTTTTATTTTATTTTTTATTTTTTTTAAACATAATGGTATGTTGTGCTCATATAACACTTTGCTATGCAAATGGTATAATTTTATGTAGTGCAAATGTAATATTGGGGTAAAAATTTTACAATATAAAAATAATGGACAATTTTTGTAAATTCTTTAAATTATCCTAATTGATGGAACGCTGTTCATCGCCATCTCGGAGTCTCGGACGATGTTCACTTCGCTCCGTCGCTCGCTCGCTCGCTCGACACCGCCTCCCTCCCTCCGTTGCTCGCTCGCTCGATCGCCACCGCCACCCTCCCTCCGTCGCTCGCTCGCCACCGCCTCCCTCCCTCGCTCGCTCGTTCTGGCCTCCGCCTCCACCTCGCCGCTGCCTCGCTCGCTCTACGTCGTCCATCTTCCTCCTCTTCTCCTTATCGATTGCCGCCGCCGCTCCTCCTCTGCCGCAGCTCCTCCTCCGATCCGATGTCGAATTCAATTTCCGATTGAATTAGATCTGAAGTCGATTGAAGTCCAATTCCAGATCTGAAGTCAAATTCCTTCAATCGCCTTGCTTCAGATCGAGGAATCGAAGCTTCCTTCAATCGGATCTGAGCGGGGGAGGAAGACTAGGGGTGGGCACACATCCCGCAAATCTCGGACCCGTCCCGGTCCCGTCCCGATCCCGGTGGGATTTGGAAAAAAAATATTGAATCCCGTCCCGGTCCCGTCTCGCAAAAATTATGCGGGACGGGACGCGGGACGAGGATTCCTTATCCCGCAAATCCCGTCCCGTCCCGCATAATATATTATATATATATATATTTATATATATATAAAGCATACAATATATAAATATATATATATACACAGTTATATACATTAATGTATATGTTCAAATGTTCAAGATATGAACACAGTGTGTGTCTATAGGCACACTGTCTGTATATATACATGAACACAGTGTGTGCACGTCTATATATATGCACACTGTTACATATATATCGTATATTTTTTTTTGTATTATGTGTAAATGTGTAATTATATGTATAATATATGTGTATATATATAAGGAAAATTGTAAAATATGAAAAATATTATAAATATATACGTGTTACGCCTTAAAAAAACGCAAAATATATAGTAGTTTTAGATTGTTTTTATAATGTTTTTTATTTGAGGGACAGGACAGAGCCCGTCCCGTGAGGGATAAGGTCCGCGCGGGATTGAAAAAAAACTAGTGAATCCCGTCCCGGTCCCATCCCGCAAAAATTACGCGGGACGGGACGCGGGACGACCCTCATCCCGTCCCGCGCCCAGCCGCCCACCCCTAAGGAAGACCGATGATGAACGACAGAGAGGAAGGGGGCATGAACGAGATTAGATTTTAGGGGTATTTATTATGGCTATTTTGCTAAATTGTTCAAATACGCGACCATATTATAAAAACGTCCAAATAAAATGCCTATTTTGCAAATTTTTTGATGCTCTAAAATCCACAAATTCGTTTGTGTAAATTACTTTTCGTGCAAGATAATACAATTGGAATTGGGAGACGCATAAACATTCATCGGTGGAGTTTTCTGGAGAGTGAATCGACCAAAATCGAGAGAGGGAGATATCGAGAATGGGGTGGGTTTGGAGAGACGACGACGACGACGGCGGCGTCGAAACAACCAAGTACGAAGGCACGAACTATCCGCCGGCCACAACCGAATTCGAAAGCGCCATCAAAGCCGATCACTGTGCCACGAGGAGGGTTGTGCAGTCCAATTGCAAGACCGAAGAGGTCGAGCCTGGGAGATTCGTTCGCAAGTGCGAGAAAACCGAGCAGGTTCTCAGAGATTGTCTCGGCAAGTTAGTATCTTTCTCTTCACTTGCTGATTTCGTTTTCATTGATTCTTCTCTATGCATCGCTTCTTCGAAATTTGGGAAATTGAATCCTCAAGGTACGAAATTTAACAAAAATATCTTTATTCTATGGATACCTGCGTTCAATTTCACTAGAAAAAAATGGTAATTGTTCATTATTAGCTACCTCTGGAAAGATCTCCAACGGATTGAAAATTTAGATGTGCTTTTTAGGGTTATTGTTCAGAATGCATCGCAAAATCGATTTCTATCTGCTGCCATGTTTCTCTTTGAGGAACTGGTAAAAAAGGGAGGACAAAAGTCACCCTGGAGGATTTCGCAGCGTTGATGGCTAGACAATAGGGATTTAGAGAAGGAATGATGCCTCTGAGTTGGTGTAACAATAGTTAGGTCGTCAGTTGTATTCATCCTCATTCCTCTAGATGAATATCTTGTTTTTGGAGATATGTGGCTTCTTGCACTATTAAATGTGTTGTTAATTTGTTGAATACTCAAGCTTTTGGCAAAGTGGTATTTCATCAACCAAGAGAGCTTGATGCACTTTTGAGCCTATATGAGAAAGAGGCATATCACATATGTTCATCTGTTCTGTGATGGTGCCAATCTGAAGGCAAAATTATATTTTGTGTGTTAAAAGTTTTCGCTCAGCCCTCCATGCTTCGTGTTATGATTTATGGTAAAGCTCACTTAACTGAAACAAAACTTCCGAGGTTTGCATTATCAGTACTTCAGTAGTACTACTCATTAGAATTTAAACTTCATTGAGCCCTTTGCTTGTCTTGCGATGGGTTAAGGTTTGCTTACTCAGATTATAATTTCTGTGCTGCAATTGGTTCTATAGGTCATCTTATTGGCTGTGACAGCTCGATGATTATAGAGAAGAACATTAGTGAAGTTGTAACTTGTAAAGTATTTATGTTTGGAGCGTGCAGTGAACTTTTACTTTCCATTCTTGTGGACGTTAAGTCTAACACCTCCTACCTTATTTCAAAGAAGAAGGCCATATCTAGCTGGGCATTTTTATATTAGAGATAAATTCCTAATATAGCAGTTCTTGTTTCAAGTTAGTCTATTGACCCTAGAATAATCTCATGTTCTATCACTGCGACCTCCCCTCCAATAAGTTGCTGCATCCTAAATTCCCAATAGTGTCATTGACTCATCGAGCACTTTCCTCCATCTTATAGACTTAATACACTTTAAGTTTCTATGCGCTCCACTGTCACTACACTTACTGATTTCTATTCCTTGCATATATGAATATAAACTAAAAACGCTTTACTGGTAGCTTTTCCTTCTTTATTTAACAAACTTAATGAGAAAATTGTATGTGTAATTTTGGTTAAAACCTCAGTTTTTGTTTTCCTGGGGCTGTGTCAAATATCTTTTTATTTGAATTTATCAATGGCGTGGTATTACATGGTTGTCAGAGAACTTGGACTTTTTTAATGTTATATCTTGTGCATCTTCTTTTTTGCATACATTACTCTTAAAAAAACCTGTCATACAGATGAAAGTGGATGCAATATTGCATACCCTTCCTGATCATGGCAAGCTTTATTGTGAAAATTGATTTGGTGTTTGTCTCTTCCTATCAGGCCAACTGAAGTGGTGCAATCAACTAAAGAGTACACAGAGGAAGACGTTACTGCCGAGTTTAGTGGCTCATTCAAAACAGGGGATTCAGAGATTAAGCGATTTGAATTTCCAGGACTCCGCAGTGACATTGAAGCCATCGAGCGGAGCTTGTTCGGTGGTTTCAGCAGCTTCTTTGACGCAGCCGATGAGATGAAGAGTGAGTTTCTCCGTGTTTTTGATGACCTGCCCTTGTTTGGATCCGAATCACCTTCATCATCATCAGCCAGTAGCCGTGGCATACCAATTGAAGACCATATTCAGAAGCAATCACCTCCTAAACCAAATGATTACGGCTCTGCAGATCTCGATCTTTCGGGACTTGCTCGGGACGTCTGATGCCATACCCCACCACGCTTGATGCTCTATGAACTTGGGAGTTTCTGTCCATACCAAAGAGGTTAAATCTGCCATTATAATGGTTGTTGTAGGACTGCATGTTTTCTTTCATAAATTGCTATTAAAAAAAAAGGGTGGGTAGCTTGGATTTGTAGCTTTGCTTTGTGGCTGGGAAACAACATGTTTGAGGTTGCAATTTAATTTTTTAATTTTGTCCTCTAGGTTTTCTTCGTGCGTAAAGGTTCAACCTTTTCCATTTTCAGATTATTTTTTTATGATCATGAATCTATAAAATAAAAAATAAAGTGGGTTATTAAGCAACGTGCAGGCCAGTTACCCATTGCACGACCATAGAAAAATCGTGATGTGTTAATTTCTGCGGCCGTCCTGTCGGCCCGGATCGGGCCGGGGTGCATAGAACCCGACCCGAATTGGAGTTGCCTTATGAGCCAACGTGTTTTCCAGTTTCAACTCTGTTTCATTCCCTTAACAGAAAAACTGTATTAAATTGTGTTGGTGTATCTCCACTCAGTCCCTGTCATTCTTAGCAAAAAATTAAAACCCTAACCACTTCTCTTTCTCCTCCTCCATCAATCTCTCGCCCAATTGGGAAAATTTGTGAATTACATTCCCATCTCAATTCAATTTTGGTTCTTTATCATACATCTTTTTCAGGGCAGTTAGTTTTGTTTACAAGGTATGATCTTTCAATCTCTCATTGTGCGATCATGATATTCCTTTTAAGGAGGGGTTAATGGATTCACATTCGATTTGTTCTTGATTGACAAGGATTGATTCTCCATGAGCTTTTGATGATCAGTAGGGGCTGGTGAACTGTAAACAAAAATGGGTAATACTTGTGTTTCGAGGCTCGTAAACCTCGAGGCTCTCGGGCTGTCGAAGCCCGAGAAGAGGTTGAAGAACGAGAACGAGAGCGGCGAAGAGAAGCACTCGAATTCAGCGGGGAAAGACTCGGAAGACCCTCAACCGGCGGTGGTGAAGCCGCCAGAGCCATTGAAGATTGGGAGGCAGGAAAGCAGGTTAGGGAGGCAGGAGAGCAGAGTTGGGAGGCAAGGGAGTAAGCTGTTGAGGCAGCAAAGCAGCCGGCTGATCGTTCCGCCAGCTGTGCAGCCGACGAGCAAACAAAAGAATGAGCACAAGGAGAAGCCTGTCCACGTGAGGCGAGTGTCGAGTGTCGGGCTGCAAGTCGATTCCGTGCTGAAGAGGAAGACCGGGAGCTTGAAGGAGCACTACTCCATGGGGAGGAAGCTCGGACACGGGCAATTCGGGACCACCTTCCTTTGCGTTGAGAAGACGACGGGCAAGCAATTCGCTTGCAAGTCGATCGCTAAGAGGAAGCTCGTGACCAAGGACGACGTTGAGGATGTGAGGAGGGAGATCGAGATCATGCACCATTTGAAGGGGCATCCGAACGTCATCTCGATAAAGGAGGCGTTCGAGGACGCGGTGGCGGTCCATGTGGTCATGGAGCTGTGTGCCGGAGGAGAGCTCTTCGATAGGATCGTGAAGAGGGGGCATTATAGCGAGAGGAAAGCAGCCGATCTCGCTAGGACTATTGTTAGTGTCGTCGAAGCCTGCCATTCTTTGGGAGTTATGCACCGCGACCTCAAGCCCGAGAACTTCCTCTTCGTCAATGGGGATGAGGACTCACCTCTCAAGACCATCGACTTCGGCTTGTCCATCTTTTTCAGGCCAGGTAGGGATCATTTTGTTTCAAGCAATTTCTAACTCATTGAATCATGATCAATGTCTGTGAGAATGAATTTTGACTTTTATTGATGGAATGCTTTATAGTTTGCTGAATTGCTCATTTTACTCATCAAGTCTGTATCAGATGGTTCAGTTTCTGTTGCCTGAAAACGCGATTTTTATGCATCTCAATGCCATTGATTGCATTTTTGTTGAAATTGTTGAGCAATCATTGAATTGCTCATCTGACTGATCTTTATAGTTTGCTGAATTGCTCATTTACTCATCAAGTTTGTATCAGATGGTTCGGTTTCTGTTTCTTGAAATCCCAATTCATGTGCATCTCAATGCTAATTGCATTTTTGTTGAAATTGCTGAACAATTAACACATCTGGCTGATCATTTGACTTGCTGTCTAAAGGGGATATTTTCACTGATGTGGTTGGGAGCCCGTATTACGTGGCGCCTGAGGTCCTACGAAAACGATATGGTCCAGAAACGGATGTGTGGAGTGCAGGGGTCATCCTTTACATTCTCCTTAGTGGAGTGCCGCCATTTTGGGCAGGTAAGGAAGCATTCAAATCTGAGCCTTAGTTTGACACTTGCAATATATTGGTAGTATGTAGAGTAGAGTTGATTGGTTTTGCTTCCCTTTTGGAATGTTGCAGAAACCGAGGAAGAAATATTCGAAGAGGTCTTACATGGAGATCTTGACTTCTCAGCGGATCCATGGCCGAATATCTCTGAAGGAGCAAAGGATTTAGTACGACGAATGCTCGTTAGAGAGCCAAAGAAACGGTTGACTGCTCATGAGGTTCTATGTATGATTTCTCAATTCATCGCTGTCTCATTACCGCCATTTTTATTGGACTCGTTGATACTCACTCGTGATCAATCTATGGTATTGATGTTTGTGAAGGCCATCCATGGATCATGGCTGATGGGTTGGCTCCTGACAAGCCTCTTGATTCCGCAGTCCTATCTCGATTGCAGCAGTTTTCCGCCATGAATAAGCTCAAGAAAATGGCGCTAAGAGTAAGATTTCGGAGCTTCTTGTGTCACAGACGAATAACTCTAGGAAGACGCGGATGTCTCACTTTAGCTCCATTGTTTTTTCCTCTCTCAGGTCATTGCAGAAAGGCTTTCAGAGGAGGAAATTGCCGGGCTCAAAGAGATGTTCAAGATGATTGACACAGACAACAGCGGTCAGATCACCTTCGAAGAGCTCAAGGAAGGGCTAAAGAAGTTTGGTGCTGATCTTGAAGAATCTGAGATTCATGATCTAATGCAGGCAGTAAGTGTTCTCAGTAGTTTTGATGATTCAAAACCGATTATTGTATTCGTCTAAGCTGGCTGAAAAGCGATTGGAAACTGCAGGCTGATGTTGATAACAGCGGTACAATTGACTATGGAGAGTTCATAGCTGCCATGTTGCACCTCAACAGACTCGACAAGGAAGACCATTTGTTCGCGGCCTTCTCTTTCTTCGACAAGGATGGAAGCGGCTACATCACGAGAGACGAGCTTCAACAAGCTTGTCAGCAATTCGGCATTGAAGAATTTCACTTGGAAGACATAATCCGAGAAGCAGACCAGGACAATGTAAGTGCACTACTTACTGATACTATGTCAAAGTCTGGTGTGTCAATAACTCGGGATTATTGACCTTCTATCACAACAACTTATCCTTTTTTACTTTGTCAATGGCTAAATTTCCGGCTTGGTTGATCTTTCAGGATGGGCGGATTGACTACAACGAGTTTGTGGCCATGATGCAAAGAGGAAACGTTGAATTGGGAAGGAAGGGAATACAAGATTTCGGTGTGGGAGTTAGAGAAGCTGTGGAGGTTGCTTAACACATTGTTTCTGTTACATTCTACAGTGAATCAGACACCCAGCCAGTACAGGAGACGAGGAGAGATAGCCATTTGACTATTGACATACTTAAGTTTGATACTCGACATGTATAATCTGGTCCAATCATTCGAATCTTCCATGTAAAAGCAATGTTGGGGACTGGGAGTGGTCAATCTATCTGGGTTTTGCTTCATCTGGTGTTGCTATCGCGTTCCAGAGGTGTAGAGCCGAATGGGTACGAACGAGCTTCGAGTTTCGACATCGATTGAGAAGGCGAAAAATGTACTAGATTTCGCAATGGAGAGAGAGTGGAAGGGTCAGAACATAGATTTAGCCATGGTGTACAAATTTTTGCTCCACACAACTGAGGAATTTGAGCCAAGAAAACGAAGATTGTACATACCACCTTTTTACATTTTGGTGTACTACTTTTTTTTTTTTTTTTTCTTTGAACCGGAAATAATTCGAGTTCCAAGCAACCTTGGAAACTCAAGAGACCGAAAAATCAGTATCCGGAAGAACCGGAAAGCACAACACACAAAACAACAGCAAATAACCATACAACAAAAGAAACAATCAAAAGGAGACTTGAGACGATTCCAAGATCAGGAGCTGGATGAGGAGGCAAGACAAAGCAGGGGCGCAACCGTGGAAACCAATCTACGAGGTTGGAAGAGGTGACACAGGAAAAGCCCTGGGGAACAATAGTGGAGGCCTCAGATATGGACTCGAACGACAACGAGCTTTCAAACCTCGATCACACATCCACGACCCATCCGCAACCGAAGGAGACGAACCACGAGAGCACCAAAGGGAGCTCAAACAGCATATCCAGAAAAAAACATCCCCAAGGAGAACCTAATGAACAGTTTCTTTGTCGAGGAGAAATGGTCGAAAGATCATACGAAAACGGATCCATAGCTAGTAACCTCAAAAGAGGATAAACCGAGGTGGGTGATTTACTCAATCAAACTCGAGAAAACAAGTTCTAGAGAGAAGAAAGAGAAAAAACCATTATAGTTTTGAATTAAATAATTGTAAACATGGCCAGGCCCGGCCCATGAGCATGGGCGACAGGGGCGCAGGCCTAGGGCCCACGATTTGTAGGGGCCCATAGTATTTGGGTAGGTATATATATGATTATAAGTAGCAGCCCATCAGTTTAATAAAGCCCAAACTAAATTATAAAAGGGATTGGGGGCCTAGAAGGAAAAAAAAACCTTTGGTGAGCCCGAGCATGTTCCACTTTTCAGCCTCCTTCTTCTATATGATAACCCATGTAAAAATCGATTCTTTTTCTATTATTAGGTAAAATAAAAATCGATTCTATTAATTTTATTTATTGTGGTGTTGTATTTTTTTTAAAAAAATTGTTGTTAGCATTTTCAATTTTTTTCTTTCGTACTTGATACCTCTTCGTGAATTAGGAATTATAATTTTTTTTAGTTCTAATCAAATTGTTCCTTTTATATTATTATTATTGTGTTGAATTATTTACACAATGTTGCCTAAAAAACATTTATCTGGGAGTTAAAAAAGAAAACAGAGAAAAGCAGCAAAACAAAGGATTATAAATTATTGAACTGCATCGACATTGTTGATTTTAGCTTTTGATTTTGTGGTTAAACAAAGGAATTTTTGCACCCAGATTTTGTTTTTAAAGTGTGCCAATACTCTAAAGTAATGAATGATTAACGTTGTAGTTGATCTAAATATCTTATTTTGATTTTATGTATATATTATTATTATTATTATTATTATTATTATTATTATTATTATTATTATTATTATTATTATTATTATTATTATTATCATATTTTTCTTTTGAAAAAAATAAAAAAAATTTATCAGTCTTTTGAAAAAAATAATATTTTCAAGTCAGTAGGGGCCCTTAATCTAATTTCGCCCCCGGGCCTCTAATATTATAAGAACGGCCCTGAACATGGCGTGCAAGGTTCCACCAGGGGAGAGAAAGACCTTGCACACCATGAAGGTCAAGAGGGTAAGGCCAGCCAGAGAGACACTAGCGACGGCCGGCCAAAGCACCACCAGACACATCGTCGATAAAGGCGCATGGGCAGACGGTATCAAGAGCGGGGGTTAGTACACAAAGCGAAGTCAAGATGGAAGAAGATTTGATTATGTCATGTAGAGACCCCAAATTAATTTTGGATTTCAATCAACATCCGTAAATGGAATCAGATAAGGGGTTTAAACAATCTTGTTTATTGGAGAGAATTAGTCCCGGTTTGCCGACGTAAATCGAAGGTCGGATTGGGGTTGAGATTGAAGGGGTTTTTGGATTTGGGGTTGAGATTGTTAATCTCGGTTGTTCCCCGAATATTGTTGGGGGTTGCCCAAATATTAGGTATTGTTGTTGTTGTTTTTTTGATTTGGGGTTGAGAATGTTATTCTCGGTTGTTCCCCGAATGTTGTTGGGGGTTGCCCAAATATTAGGTAATGTTTTTTTTTTTTTTATTTGGGGTTGAGAATGTCATTCTCGGTTTTTCCCCGAATGTTGTTATGATGGTGGCGGAGATGGAGTGGGTGGGTGAAGACGGAGCACGCTATCCTACTTTCCCCAAAACAACAACAAAAACAGAAAAAGAAAAACCAAATACAGACAAAGACCGAAAAACAACAACAAAAACAGAAAAAGAAAACCAAATACAGACAAAGACCGAAGCAAAGAAAACCCAGAGGAAACCCTAAAGGAGCAAAAAGAAGAGGGCTAAAAACGAACCGAAAAACCAAGCAAAAACCAGCAACAAATCAAGAAGGGAAAAGGAAAAAGAGCAGGGACAAAACAAAGGAAAAGGCCGAGAAAAAACAGCGAGAAATCGAAACAAAAACTAAACCCCAGAATAAGAAAAACAGCAAGAAATCGAAGACAACAACAAATCGAAAACAAAAAGAGGAGGGGAAAACCGAAACAAACAAGAAAACAAAACCAATCGAAACCAGCAAGAGAAAGAAAAAACCGAAAACTAAGCAAATAAAAAAGAGCAGGAAATAGGAACAAAATCCGAAAGAGAGGGGAGAGGAAGAGAAAAAGGGAACAGGAATCACACAAATAAACAAGAAATCAAAACAAAAACCGATAAGAAATCGAAATCCAAAAAACGGAAAAACCCTAGAAATTGGGGGTTTCGAAAAGGGAAAGAAAAACAACAAATAAACCGGAAACGGGGGGAAAGAAGAACAAGACGGCCTAGAAATGGAGGTCCGATGAGGGTAAATGAGGTAGCCAGTACGGTAGCCTCGAAGGTGATGGTGCGGAGCGGAGACGAAAAAAGAGTCCTCTGCAGAGATTCAGATGCCAGAGAAGGGGAAATGGAGGCACGGAGAAAAGAAGAGGAGTGGGTACCGGCGTAAGCCAGAGCTGCGGTCGACGAGGAGTCTGTTGAGGCCAACCCAGCAAAAACAAGAAGCTCTCTCGAGAGCGATGAACAGGACAAGGAAAAACAAGAAAAACGCGCCGACGCCTTCTTTTTTGGCCAAAGGGGTTTTTTCATATACATTTTGGTGTACTACTTGAAACATTGTGTTTTGAGCTGTTAAGATATAATCTGAACTTTTAACCATGACCCTTTTTTTTTTTCCCCACTTTTTATCTCCTTTGGAAAGAGTCTAAAATTTGTCCATACTCTAAACCGCCGATAGAAACATGAAATTTTCAGTCATTTTCAGGCATTTGTAAATCTAGGGCTATGGCTGTGAGATTTGTCAATTAGGGGTTGTGCTTGGGGCGATTTTTGGCTTGTAGATATAGGGTTTGGTGTTGTTTGCATGAAATCTGAAATTGAAATTGATATGTAGCCATGTACAATCGAAATTTGTGTGCTCTTGTATGAACTCAGCCCTTGTACTCGAAATCTGTAGAGCCTAAAGGGTCGAAATCTGCACTCGAAATTTGTAGAGCCCTTTGTACTCGAAATCTATAAAGCTTATCTGATTGCAATATACCAAACAAAGATATCAAGATATCAGCTGATATCAATATACTTGATACCGATATCTGATATCTTGATATCTAGATATCAATACCAAACGACCTCTTATGTAATTTGAAGTTGTAAGAGCAAGCCCAACAGCTTCTCTAAAATAGAGAAATGGATGGAGAGAGGGAAAAATCTCTAAATTTAGATGAAGGGTTAGAATCTGTAAAATTTAATGCGTTCACCCCTTTCAATGCCTACCTATTTGTTCATTGGTTGTTGCCAATTGATTTAATGAAGTTATTGAAATTTTATTTATTAAATTATGAATTTATGCATCTATTATAGTGTATAATAAATGTAGCAATTTGTATAATAGAGAATCTATTGGAGTTGTGGTGTAATTTTTTTAGAGATTTTATTATTTTATTCTCTATTTTAGAGATTTTTTAGAGGAGCCGTTGGAGATGCTCTAAGGATATATATAGATAAGAGTCAAAATTATACTCCATTCGTTTCAAAATACATGGATTTTCGACACATTTTTCAAAGAGCGAAAAACCCTTTAAATATTATTTTTAATTAATTCTTAGGCGAGTATTCTACCAATACGATTATACGAGGTCTCGATCCCTTCTTCGACAGCACCGCCACAGAGTTCGCAGTATTCGCTCATTATAACTCCATTGTCTGGGAAGCGTTTTCTTGAATTTTTATCTTCACACCACCGAAGATCGTATCTTATTACATCTGCTTTTGGATGATGCTACTCTAGTAAGGCTGGACTTGTCGTCCACCGAATTCTTGGGTAGGGCCTAGGGGTGTGGGCATTTTGATTAGCTCGCCTTTTTTTTTTTGGTTCCTTCCTCTTCAACCCTCAATTATGTTGTCTTCTATATGTCTTTTTGTCAGTCAGGTGGGTCTCCTCGCATCTCAAAATATCGGCCCAAAACAAAAATTGCTAAGGAGATATCTTAGCCCCAAGTTCCATGACATTCCGATAGCCACGTGGATCGGATGCAACTCTTCTTTGTTCTAAAAATAATACTCCCTCCGTATCGTAAAACTTGTAGTTTTAGAGTAGTAACCTTGTATCAAAAAATTTGTAGTTTTAGCTATAGTTATTATCTTTATAGGTAATGATTGCTCTTTTTATAGGTAATAATTAGTGCTTTTAGATACTTTATCATATAAAAGTAAAGGAAATATAGGTATTATTAATAAGTGTGCATAAAGCTAAAACTACAAGTTTTGCGATACAGAGGGAGTATCTTCTATAGATATGTGATATGTCTTTGCAAGAATCCGATGCAACACTGATGCGGGGCGAATGTCGTTGACACTTTCGCCCTTTATCAAATAGTAATAAAATCTAAACTCAAAACCAATAGATTAACAAATCAATCACTTGATCAACCAATAAACTACTAGTATAGCAATTAAGTCCGGTGTCGAACCCACAGGGAGAAGCGATTCACTATTCAATAACTCTTAACAAGAATTCTTATGATCAAATAATGATTTAGGACAAATAACCAAGATATAAGTAACCAACTTTATGATTGTAAAGCAAATTGATAATAAGGTAGAGAAAATATTTCACATGTAATTATCTGACAATGGATGAGATTCAGAGTCCTAGGATTGTTCTTATCAATTACTCATAAACATATGTCTACTTGACTAAAGTTGAGAGATCCGCAGAGATACAATCATCTTATTCAATATCACTAAAGAATAACATTAAACACTCGAGTAATTAGACCAATTGATATATTGATTCAATGCAATTAAGACAAACCGGAACAACCCTAGATCAACCCTAATCGACATATCCACAACATAGATCAATTGAAATCATCCCCTACAAAGACAAAGAAATATCACTACTTTAATACCTTCGTTTGCTATCAAGAACACAACAACGAATCATAGCTAAGATGCAATTCCTAACATGGTGATCAATCATAGAAAGAAACACAAATATCAACAATAAGCACAAGATAATAAATAGGAATATGAATAACTAATAGAAACAATCCTCACAATCTAAACAACCATGTCTTCGAATCACAGACGAAACTATGAGTTTAGCAACTCATAGGCCATATCCCTCTCTCTCTCTCTCTCTCTCTCTCTCTCTATCTATCTAATTGTGTTCATAGTCAGACAATAATCACACTCCTCACACAAACTGATGGAAAATAACCTAACAAAGTCTCTCAAAGAGTCGGCAAAACCCTAGAATAATAATAATAAAATAATAGAAAATAGAATCTTCGGATTCAGAATCGCGAACTCTGGAAACCGGCCTACTGCGGGCGCCATGCAAGAGGTGGCGGGCGCCGCCATCTCAGTGACGGGATTCCCTCTATTTCTTCGATTATCTTCAATGTCGTGCTTCCTTGCTCCTCTCTAGCCTCTTCCTTAGCCTCCATATGCTCTAAAACATGTCTCTTAAGCTCTTGTAAGATCCCTCCAATGTCGGAATGTAATTCTGCAGAATAAACACTAAAAAGGCGTAGATTCCGAACTCGAATACTTCACAAGCAATATATGAAACTAGACTCAAACATATGCAAAACTCATATCTAAATGCAATAAGAAATACTTATACGGCTATAATGCCTATATGAAATATGAATTATCAAACACCATTCACTCTTCTTTGTTTTTTAAAATACTTCGTTCATCAAAACTTATCATTTTAAACATTTACACATTTATTAAGAAAACAAACAAACATACAATTATATCTCTAATTATAACTCTACTTTTTTACTTTATAAAAAACTACAACTAACAACTATCTAATCGGATAATTTCGTAAAGTAGACGTTAAAATAACTAAAATGATAAGTTTTTCTTAACAAGATTTACTTTCTAAAACGACAAGTTTTAATTAACGGGGGAAGTAATAAATTTGTAAAATATTTTTTAAAGCGGGGCGGATATTTTCATCGCTAATTTTTACTATTTCCACTGCTAATCACCGCATATGTTGATGGTGGCCTTAATCCCCTTTTCCCAGGCCCATCGCAATACATGCGGTGGAGGCGTTGACCGTATACGAACCCATCGTCACGTACGCCGGTGGGTTTGAGCAGAACGGGGTCCGTTATGCTCAAACCCACCACACACATTGCACAGGCCGTATGGAGACGGGAGGAGGTCGCCTTGCGAAGGGTACTGCGTGTGCAGAGAGGGGGACAGTGGCTGGGCCGATGCCTTCAATTTCGCCCGCAGACGACGGGTCGACATCGGAATTGGACTTCAAGGCGACGCAGCACAACAGGCGATCAATCTTGACGGCTTGCTCCAATGCCTAGCGATGGTGGTGAAGAAGAGAGAGAGGGTTGTCAGTCAGAGCCATCCCCTTCCTTCAGATCGGAACCCTAACCGCCGCCACCTACTCGCCGCCTGTGCCTCCAAGCCACGGATCTCCGACGATAATAGCCAACAACAAAAGGAGATGCCTCCGCCTGCACCTCCAAGCCACGGATCCCCTCCCTTCTCTCTTCCCTTTCTCTCCTTTGCAACGGGCTACCGGGTACATAGGTTACCGAAACTGCAAATTTTTTCCGGATCGAGTTAACCTTGCAATAAATCCGGATATTTGGGTTAGATTGTGCATTTTCCTCTTTTATAAATTCATACTTAATAGTAATAAGTATGATATTGTTTAAAATTTTTATTAAAAAGGTTAACATTTTTTATAGTTTTTAACACCTAAAAATGCGCATGTGAATAGTAAAATGTCAAGTTTTAATTAACGGGGAGAGTATTATTTTTAGTTGATTTTAAAGTTTGTATTATTTTTGGTGTGTAATTAGTGGGTGCTCAAGCCGGGCTCGGACCCGTGGGAGATTAGTTGACAACTTCGGAATCCCCACGTTTAAAAAAAATCAATGCTTTTTTATTTATTTATTTATTTTAATGTAGAAAGTGGTTTATACATTTTTTGAAGGGAAATTTACAGAAAATCACCTCTTAAATATGGGTGTTTCCACTTAACCACCCCTTAAATTCAAAATTACAGAAAACCACCCTTTAAATGGCATTTGTTTACAACTCACCACCCCTTCATCAATTTTAGTTAATTTATCATTAAAGATATTATATTTTAATATTTTTAAACTCAAGTTTGATTATAAATATATTCAAATTTTGAATTTAAGCGTTCGATTACTTTTTAGGGATTATTTTATTTATTTAAAAAAATAATAATAAAATAGCCTAGAATTATTATCGATCCCTTAAATTCAAAATTTGAATATATTTACATTCAAATTTGAGTTAAAAATATTAAAATACTTTATATTTAATGATAAATTAATGAAAATAGAGGAATGTGTGGTGAGTTGTAAACAAAGACCATGTAAAGGGTGATTTTCTGTAATTTTGAATTTAAGGAGTGATTAAGTGAAAATACCCATATTTAAAGGGTGATTTTCGGTAAATTTACCCTTTTTTTTAATTAAGGGGTAGTTGGAGGGATTAGGGGCCCACAAAATAAAGAAAGTTACATATCCAAATCATTTTTTCTTATAAAGATTAGATAAATATCCAAATCAAAATTTTTTTTTATAAAGATTTTAAAAATATTTAAAAAAAATAATTAAATCTCCATAACCGTAACGTAAGATATTATTTTTGATAAAATAATTATTCGGTGAGATGTGAAACATTATTCGGTGAAAGATGAAACATTATTTATGTAAATTGTAAGTATTGTTTAGGGATTTTGAGTTCTTTTTATCTGAAATTGATAGACAAAATATGAGATGGTTACTTTTATTCGAGTACAAATGAAACATTATTCAGTGGAATACAAACATTATTCAGTGAATCTCTAATGAATGATTATTCTTTTATAGAACCCAATTTTTTTTAATCTCAACACATAAATTATGAGACATTTAAGGCAAATTTCATGATTATTCAAATGAATCTGGTGCATTATTCGGTAGAATTTATGAAATTTTAGATGAGAATATACGACGGCTACAATTATCCTCAATAATATGATGAAAGATATATAGTTTTAATTTATATATACGTGGGACGGGGCGGACGAGATTTGCGGGATGAGAACTTTCCGTCCCGTATCCCATCCCTCGTATTTTTTGTGTGACGGGATCAAAACAGGGTTGAATTTTTTTCTTCAAAATCGCACCTAAATCGAAACGGGATGAGATTTGAAGGATTTGTGCTCACCCTCCTATCCTATCACATGGCTCGTTACTTAAAAAGGGAAAGTAGCCAAAGGAATCCCATCCAGTATAAATAATGAAGAAGGATATTGATATTGATGCTTTCCCACAATAATTTACTCCCACAATTCCCTCTTCACAATAATTTACTCCTTTTACTAATCATATCTTCGTCTTCTACGTACGTACTCCCATCCATTCCAATTCCAAGGTATATATAATATATTTCTTCAATTCCCTCTCCACTGTTTACTTAATTCTTTGTTGTTCTAGCTAGCTACTTGCAGGCTTTATTTGTTTGAGTATGATCATATTATTTTGTTGGAATCTAGAGAAGAGGCGGGGGATCGAATGATTCGAGCATTCTAGGGTTTTTTTTTAATGGAAATTGGGAGGAGTAATGATTAGAATATTGATCAGTGAATTTTAATTTTAAAATGGATTAGTGTTTGCATAATTACATTTGGGGATTAAACTAGTGTGGAATTTGTGTTTGAATATGTAATGCAGAAAAATGAGTAGTGAAATTGTTCCCTTTGTGGATGGAAACGATTCTCCTTCAGCTAAGCCTCATCATAATGCTTGGAAGGCGGCAGTCGAAGATTTACATGCTGTTTCCACAAAGGTATGAATTTAAGTACTCATGGTTAATTACTCCCTTCCGGAGGAAAAAAGGCTCCACATTTTTTTATAACTAGAAAAACTGGGTAAAATACTACTAACTTATTCATAAATTTTATAAAACAATCTCGTGCATATTAATAATAAGTATGAATTTATTTGAAAAATTTATAAAAAAAAGTTAACATTTTACAGAGTTTTTATTTATAATCTAAAAAAGTGTAAATAATAAATTAGGGGTTTTTGCTTTGCGGGACAAAGAGAGTACTCTGTTATCACGATTTATTTATTTTTTGGTCGACTTGTTATCATGATTTATTGATATGCTATTGTTCTATGATTAGCCTAGTAATACTGGGAAAGGCAAGGAGGTAGTAGACGCCATGGACGAAGGTAAGGCGACCGTAGTCGAACATGCCATTCTCCGCAGCCCATTGGGCACCATAGAAGAAGTTGTTCGACCTTTTGATTTATTGGGGTTACGTTCAATTGAAAGGCTTGACACGTGGAAAAGGTTTTGGGTTGAAGCCGATCTAATAGGTGGGAATCATGCCATGAGACTTTCCCTTTCCCCTAAAAAGGGCCCTAAATGCGTAACCAAGTTTAATCCCACGCCAGAGTTTGTGGGACCTCTACTTGAGCAGATTAAGGAGCCCTCAGTGTTGCAGCTTCGAGGTTGTGATAAGTTGTTTTCACCGTATGCTTTCCCTTTCTCTTTTGAAAAATTCAAAACCTTGATTTGTCTAGAAATCTGTGGTGTAAGCAATCTCACCAGTTTTCCTGAAAATAAAATCACTGAAATGACTCAACTTCAAATCCTCAATTTCTCTCATCTTCCCATTCCACAACTATCGGCTGATTTCTTTTCTAACCTTGTCCACCTCCGTTCCCTCACTCTAAAAGATTGTCCTAATATACATTTCCTTCCCCAACTCAATCAAATGAATGTACTTGAATACCTCGAGTTATCTCATCTCCCCCTTCAACGACTACCAACTAACTTCTTTTCTAACCTTGTCCGTCTTCGTTCCCTCACTCTAAAAGATTGTCCTAATATACATTTCCTTCCCAAACCAGATCAAATGAACACAAATCCACTTGAATACCTCGAGTTATCTCATCTTCTTATTGCAACACTGCCAAATGGATTCTTTTATGGCTTTGAGGAGCTTCGAAGGATCATTCTTAGAGGGTGTTCTAAACTAACTTTCCTTCCATTCTTCAAACACTTGCAACAACTCAGGGAGCTTGATCTATCTCACTGCACTGCTTTGCAAGATATAGAACTCGAAGAAATGTCCTTTCTTCATGTTAAGGAGCTTGATCTTTCTTATACTGCCTTGCATTATGATTTGCTTGTAACAGCTGTTCCAAGATGGATTATAGGGCTCACTCATCTTTTTTTAAGAGATGCAAAGGTGATTAACTTCCAAAGATTTCCTAATTTTCTGTACCATCTGAAGGTACTTGATGTTTCTGGTGCCCAGTACATGAAACATCTTGATCTGCTAAAGATAAGTAAAGCACTTGGGGCGCTTGATCTTTCAAGAACTAGAATTGAATCCATAGATTTCATCTCGTTTATGGAGAACCTCCGCTACCTAATACTAAGGGATTGTACTAGGTTACATAAACTCCCAGCAATGGAAAACTTGACGCACCTTGAGGTGCTTGACATCTCCGGTTGTGAAATCCTTGGTGAATTGCCGAAAGATTTCAGCAGCCTCAAAAAGCTCAAGGAGCTCAATTTGTCTGGCTGTAGTGGTTTAAAAGAGTCGAGCCCAACTCTTTTCGATAAAAGGACATTCCTTGAGAACTTTCCCAGTCTTACGAATCTTCGAACTCTCAAAATCTCTGAAACTCCCAGCAATGGAAAAGTTGATACACTTGATCTACATCCAAGACTATCCAAGCCCAACGAGTTTTATATTGTTTCCACTTTTTTTATCAATTCGGGATTTGACCGATTCAAACAACATTTCGATCTAATAGTTGATCTCATTTCAAGATTCGAGGAGAATTTCGAACCTGTCTCCTCACTTGAGGCTATCCCTATTATTCACACCCGTGTGGAAGACATTGATAGGGCTGATAAAAAGAGAAAAACTGATGCAGAGTCCTGCCCCATAAGTGGTGAAACTGTGAAGATGCAGTGTAGAAGAATGGTGGCTGATTTAGAATACATAAGAGACAACATTGGTCTCCTCGAGAGCTGTCCCAGCTGCACTGTTGCTGAGAACCTTCTTGATGAACTCACGGATGCTAGATCTCAGTTCGAACCTTGGCTATTCAAAGATGAACCAAGTGATATCTCCCACTTTTACTTCAGACTTAATTCCACCAACTTTTATGAAGTCCTTCGGAGGGTTGCCAAGTTGAAGCAACTAGTCTCTCCTAAACAAGTGGATGCCTTGGAGAAGAAAAAGGATAAAGAGATAGAGACGTTCAAGAGAGGGCTTTGCGACGAGGACGAGCAAGATGATGTAAATGACATTGACATAAACACGCCAGACATGCAAAATCTCAGCAGCTCCTATGAGTCCCTTACCAACACCCAAAAAAATTGCTTGCTTCACTTTACGATTTTTGGGAAATATTGGATCAAGGAGAGGAGGTTAATCCAGTTGTGGTATGGTGAGGGATTGATTGACCCTCAACATGAGGAGAATCCTAATTCCAGCGCAAACCCTTTGCCCACTCCAAACCAGAACCTAAATCTTGACCCAGCAGCATCTTCAGATCCTAATCAAGAGATTACGAGTGCAAGCACAGAGGCTGGTACGACGTCGATTACAAAGGGTGCACCCACAATTGAGGAAATCGGGCGAAAAGTTTTGATGGTGTTACAAGAAAAGCATTTCATTGCGAGGCGTGATTCAAATGATCAAAAGGCATCTCGATTCTGGACCTTGCCTGCTGATGTACTCCCTTTCGTGAGAGCACGAGCAATGGCAGATGTACACTCTTTCGTGAGAGCACGAGCAATGGCAGAGGGCTTTGTTAATGTCGACCAAGAGACTAGAATGCTCACCCCACACCTCAGTATTGGCTCCCAAAGGGCGTGTTTGTTGATATCTCAGAACAATTTGCCGTCGTCTTGCAAGCTTTGGGCTGACTATACCAATTCTTCTGAAAAGATCAAATACTTCAAAACTATATGTACATTGCTAAATGTGAATGCGCGCATCGTTGATATCAGATCAGAATGGTTCTCCAAGATGAGGGATTTGTTTGTGTTTCATCTTGGGAGATGTCAGAAACATGCAGACGAGCCTGAATCAATTGAGGTCATAGATTTGAAATTTTTGGAGGAGTTGAAAAACATGAAGAAATTGAGGCTTTTGAACTTGGAGGGATTTTTAGCAATCAAGAAGCTTCCAGATTCTGTATGTAAGGTGACTAATCTTAGAATACTCAATCTTAGAGAATGTGGTTACCTGGAGGAACTCCCTGCTGGCATCGGGTCTCTCAAGAATCTCACTCATCTCGACCTCACAGACTGTTACATGCTTTGTAGGTTGCCAAAGGGAATAAGGCTGCTGTCCAAGCTTGAGGTGCTCAAAGGGTTCGTCATCTATTACCAGATTGGTGGCCGACAACATCGAAATGCATGCACCCTTAGGGATTTGTTGAAGTTAGAGAAACTGAGAATATTGAAGCTTGTTGTTCACACGGAGAAGTTCCCGGCCAGTAGTGATCTCCACGTATTCAATGGAATGAAGAATCTTTGCAGCCTGAGGATTACATGGCAAAACAATTACAATGATTCTAACAAACAATCAGAGGATATTGTTGGGAAGAAAGCATCTTCTAGTTCTAGTTCTAGTTCTAGTTCTAGTTCTAGATGGCATCAACTGAAATGTTGGGAGCAACGGACGAGCCAAAATGAAACAGAGGAGCTATTATTAAGAAGCAACATCAAGAAATTGGAGTTGTGTTGTTTCCCTTTTGAAACTGTACCGAATTGGCTACACCCGAGTGGATTGCAGAAGCTTGAGAAGCTCTATTTTCGGGGAGGGATGCTCAAAACATTAGCTAGAAACACCAATCAAGATACGTGGAATGTTAAGATTTTGTCGTTGATGTATTTGTACAACATGAAAGTGGATAAGAATGAATGCAAGAGCAATTTCCCACATATGACAGAGTTTCACGAACATGCATGTAACAACGTAAGGATACTATATTCAAGTCCTTGGTGGATGCAATTTCCCACATCTGATTAATGAAGATCGATAAGGTGACATGTCGATCACTTAAATGTTTTTTTCGACAGCATTGGTTACTTTCTCATCAGTATGTGAATATTATCTTGAGCTTAAATGATAATTATTCAAACTCACCATTACAATTGTTGAAATGCAGATATTTTGTTCACTCTCGATCATGCTAATCAATTCAACAAGGTATCCTTGATCATGTGCAGGATGTGAGGAGGGAGATTGAGATCATGCACCATTTGAAGGGGCATCCGAATGTCATTTCGATAAAGGAGGCGTTCGAGGACGCGGTAGCGGTCCATGTGGTCATGGAGCTGTGCGCCGGAGGAGAGCTCTTCGATAGGATCGTGAAAAGGGGGCATTATAGCGAGAGGAAAGCAGCCGATCTCGCTAGCCTAGGACTATTGTTAGTGTCGTCGAAGCCTGCCATTCTTTGGGAGTTATGCACCGTGACCTCAAGCCTGAGAACTTCCTTTTCGTCAATGGGGACGAGGACTCGCCTCTCAAGACCATCGACTCCGGCTTGTCCATCTTTTTCAGGCCAGGTAGGGATCATTTTGTTTCAAGCAATTTCTAACTCATTGAATCATGATCAATGTCTGTGAGAATGAATTTTGACTTTTGTTGATGGAATGCTTTATAGTTTGCTGAATTGCTCATTTTACTCATCAAGTTTGTATCAGATGGTTCGGTTTCTGTTACCTGAAAACGCGATTTTTATGCATCTCAATGCCAATGATTGCATTTTTGTTGAAATTGTTGAGCAATCATTGAATTGCTCATCTGACCGATCTTTACAGTTTGCTGAATTGCTCATTTACTCATCAAGTTTGTATCAGATGGTTCGGTTTCTGTTTCTCGAAACACAATCCATGTGCATCTCAATGCTGATTGCATTTTTGTTGAAATTGCTGAACAATTAACCCATCTGGCTGATCATTTGACACTACTTGCTGTCTAAAGGGGATATTTTCACTGATGTGGTTGGGAGCCCCTATTATGTGGCGCCTGAGGTCCTACGAAAACGATACGGTCCAGAAACGGATGTGTGGAGTGCAGGGGTCATCCTTTACATTCTCCTTAGCGGAGTACCGCCATTTTGGGCAGGTAAAGAAGCATTCGAATCTTAGCCTTAGTTTGACACTTGCAATAGGTGCTGTGTAGAGTACTAGAGTTGAATGGTTTTGCTTCCCTTTTGGAATGTTGCAGAAACCGAGGAAGAAATATTCGAAGAGGTCTTACATGGAGATCTTGATTTCTCAGCAGATCCATGGCCGAATATCTCTGAAGGAGCAAAGGATTTAGTACGACGAATGCTCGTTAGAGAGCCAAAGAAGCGATTGACTGCTCATGAAGTTCTATGTATGATTTCTCAATTCATTGCTGTCTGATTACCACCATTTTTATTGGACTCGTCGATGCTCACTTGTGATCAATCTATGGTATTGATGTTTGTGAAGGCCATCCATGGATCATGGCTGATGGGTTGGCTCCTGACAAGCCTCTTGATTCCGCGGTCCTATCTCGATTGCAGCAGTTTTCTGCCATGAATAAGCTCAAGAAAATGGCACTAAGAGTATGATTTCGGTGCTTCTTGTGTCACAGACGAACAACTCTAGGAAGACGCGGATGTCTTACTTTAGCTCCATTGTTTTTTCCTCTCTCAGGTCATTGCAGAAAGGCTTTCGGAGGAGGAAATTGCGGGGCTCAAAGAGATGTTCAAGATGATCTTGAAGAATCTGAGATTCATGATCTAATGCAGGCAGTAAGTACTGTTCTCAGTAGTTTTTTTTATTCAAAACCGATCATTGTATTCGTCTAAGCTGACTGAAAAGTGATTGGAAACTGCAGGCTGATGTTGATAACAGCGGTACAATTGACTATGGAGAGTTCATAGCTGCCATGTTGCACCTCAACAGACTCGACAAGGAAGACCATTTGTTCGCGGCCTTCTCCTTCTTCGACAAGGATGGAAGCGGCTACATCACGAGAGACGAGCTTCAGCAAGCTTGTCAGCAATTCGGCATTGAAGAATTTCACTTGGAAGAGATAATCCGAGAAGCAGACCAGGACAACGTAAGTGCACTACTTAGTGATACCATGTCAAAGTCTGGTGTGTCAATAACTCGGGATTCTTGACCTTCTATCACAACAACTTATCCTTTTTTACTTTGTCAATGGCTAAATTTTCGGCTTGATCTTGCAGGATGGGTGGATTGACTACAACGAGTTTGTGGCGATGATGCAAAGAGGAAACGTCGAATTGGGAAGGAAGGGAATACAAGATTTCGGTTTGGGAGTTAGAGAAGCTGTGGAGGTTGCTTAACACATTGTTCTTGTTACATTCTATAGTGAATCAGACACCCAGGCAGTACAGGAGAGATAGCCATTTGACTGACATACTTAAGTTCGATACTCGACACGTATAATCTGGTCTGATCATTCGAATACTCCAAGTAAAAGCAATGTTGGGGACTAGGAGTGGTCAATCTATCTGGGCCGGTTTTGCTTCATCTATGATGTTGCTATCTCGTTCCAGATGGTGTATAGCCGAACGGGTACGAACGAGCTTCGAGTTTTGACATCGATTGAGAAGGCGAAAAATGTACTAGATTTCGCAATGGAGAGAGTGTGTGGAAGGGTCAGAACATAGATTTGCCATGGTGTACAAATTTTTGCTGCACGCAACTGAGGGATTTGAGCCAAGAAAACTAAGATTGTACATATCACCCTTTTACATTTTGATGTCCTACTTGAGACAATGTGTTTTGAGCTTTTAAGATATTAGCTGAAATTTTAACAAGGAAGAATTTTGAGAAAATATCATCCGTAAGGTCATCTCTTGTTTCATGCAAAATACCGAGCATGTGTCCAACAGTCACATTGTAAGACATTAACATAACCTTATTTTCAGAGCTTTTTTGACATCCCGGGATTCTTGGGTGGTTGTTTTACGGTGTAATGATACGTGTTTACTTTCCTAAGTTTTCCTTTTGGCATGTAATATTGTTTTATATGTTTGTTTGGACATGTATGTGTGTATGATGCATTATACATGTATATTATAGTATATATTATGTATATATGTTGCACTATAGGTATGCGTCTCGACTGAGTCGTATTGAGTCTATTTAGACTTGATCCTCTAACGAGACCATACTATAGCGGAGTTAACATATGTATATATAAACTATACTATATAATATATCTTGTATAAGGTATGGTGGAAGAACAAGATATAAACCGGTATTGGGCTCTTAGCCCATTACTGGCCCAAAGACCTTGAAGCTTGGATGAGCTGGTAGCCCAGCCCATGGACGCAGAGCCTGACCTACCTCTCTTCATGTGGAGCACTGCGTTTTGGTGTTGGCTCTTGACCTAGCTATAAAAGCTCGCTTCCTCTTGAGAACAGGACACTTCAGCTGCTCTCTTCTCTCTCCTCACAAACGCTCTCTTTTGCGCCGATTAGAGTTTCTAGGGTTTGGAGCTTTCTCTCCTTCTCTTGCCGTCGGTTCTTGAGCGCTCGGAGAAGAAAGGCTGCTGGTGGCTTCTCTGGAAGGTGGATCGAGCTCCGACGTCCTCCAGGGTGGCCACTCTCCTCGTCTTCTGAGATCTCGGGTTCTAGAGATCGATTTCTCTATCGATCTTCTAGTTTTATCCCATACAGGGAGATTTCTTCTTCTTCCTTGTACCTCTGATTCACATGCATGTTAGATTAGGGTTGCTTGTATCATCCCTTGTACGAACTCTCTTATAGTGGATTCGGCCAACTCTTGAGGCCCCGTGGATGTAGGTATTATACCGAACCACGTAAAACTGCTTGAGTGTTCGATTGCTTGTGATTCTTCGTTTAATCTTTCGTTATCGCTTTAGATCTATTACGCTTCCGCTATCCAAAACCGATTTCTAGACGATTCTAGGTTTTACATATGGACGTCTTGTCTTGGATAGGATCACACTTTGAAAAAATTCTAAATTTTTCCAGATTCCAAACAGATGAAAACATGATTATTTTAGGCATTTTCGAAGAGGATTTTTAGATGGTGTTGAAGTTAGCTTTCCAAAGAGTGCTCAGACTCTTTAATCGGACTAACACAACTTCGGCCTATTTTATGCAAAATACTGAGTATATGTCCATTCGTCATATTGTAAGGCATCAAAATGACTTTATTTTCAGAGCTTTTTTGATATTCAAGGTGGATGTTTTAGGGACGTATTGCATTGAATAGGATTACAATCTCTCTAGAGCAAAGGATTTTTCTGTTTCATTTTTATTTAATTTTTTGTGATTTTGCGAGATTTTTGAGGATTAACCCACAAGTAGTAGCCCATAAAATAGAAAAAAATAGACTTCATACTCGCTAATATGCTAGAAGTGGTGAAGCCCTAAAGTAGAAAGAAAAGGCACATAACGCCAAACTCTTCGCCATGCTCAAGATCATCACGAATTGATTCAAGACAATATGCGCGCCATTGTAATAGGCTCTCCACAAGCAACCAAAATATACGAGTTTAAGACTTGTAATAGGCTTGAACTACGAAGACTTGAGTTGATTCCATGAGTGGATACATAGAAAATCCGATATAAACATACATAATATATCTATCGGATCCAGTCAACAAGTCCAAAATCAAATGAAGTTGTTCGTGAGAACTGTGACGACTTGATACAAATGGCAACATTGCTCGATCATCGGGCCTAGTAACAAGATCTTGCTCAAATCCAACTCCAATAGAAGAATTATGATGACTTGATTCCATCTCAAACGGATACGTAGAAATCTCTATACAAAGTCAACCATCATTGATTTCAGTCACGACACAAAGTCAACACTCAGCAAGTCCCGAACTACGGAGAATTGATGCCCTCACGGGCTACGTAAGAAACTCAGTACAAAGCCATTGCTTATTGAGTCTAGTCAAAAACAAAATATAGACTGATGGTATCCAAATGCAAGTTCAAGGCAAAACTACGACGACTTGATTCCACAGTATAAGTGGATACGTAGGAAATTCGATATAAAGACACATAATGTGTATCAGATCCAGTCACATGTCAAAAGTCAAATGCAAACAATTTTCGTTAAGAATTACATTCGATTTAATCTTTAACAAATGAGCACGTAGTGCACTCGATAACAAGCTAACGCTCGTCGAGTTCAGTCGCAACCAATGATCTCATGATCAAGTCAAGTGAACCCCACCATTAAGCATCGTGACAAGGCTACATTGATGCCAAAAGCAACGACCGTAAACTGGCATCAAACACTGTAATGAAGTCATGGTAGTTCGTTTCAACAAAGCATGTGGTTTCCTCAAAGAAGCTGGTGGGGTTCAAGACGAAGTGAGAGGGATCACAATCAGGTGACCCGTTGCAAATCGATGGTACATTAATTCATAACCTTGATGACTTCATAGTGTTCATGATCAAAACACGGAGGGCTCATCATTTGAAAACCTACGCAAGTCTAATTCGACTATTAAATAGGTGAGATTGAGGTTGTTTGAAGACCTACCCAAGTCTAATTCGAAGGCTAAGTGGTTAGGATTCAACACATTAATTATTATCAATGCCAATACATTATCAAAGCATGTTGAGTCCATTATTTGAAGGCCGGCCTACACAAGTCTAGCTCAACAACTTAGTAGGTGGAAGTTCGTTACAAAGATCAATTCAGGCTCACCTGGTTTGTATTCCATACGGCTGAGCAGGGAAGTTCAATACAAAGTCAACAACTTAGTCAGTGCTTGTTGAGTTCAGTTACAATCCAAAGTCAAGATCATACTTAATTGAAGAACTATGATGTTGATTCCACCTTAAACGGATATGTAGGAAGCACAATACAAAGTCAAAGATCATTGAGTTTAGTCATGACACGAAGCCAACCCTGAAGAAGTTCTTTTGAAATACAAGTGATTTGATTCAGTTTTATACAGATAAGTAACCCAAAACCGGGTCCAATCACAAACCTTATAGAAGAACCTCAATACTCGATACCCCATCAAGTTCAAAACCAAGGACGTAAATATATCAAAACACATGAAGCAAAACACATAGCCAAACACAAACCAAACAAAAAATCTAAACCAAACCAAATTCAAAACTAGACACAAATCTAAACCAAACCAAATCAATCCAAAATCAGACACAAAGTCTAAATCCAAAACAAAATCAAATACAAAGAACTCATATTTTCGAACTACGTTGGACCTGATGCTTTCTATGAAGGTACGTAGGCAACCCTTCATCTACAAGTGCAATCCAAATCACAAAACTTAAAATCTTGTCTTTTTAAAGTATCTATGTAATTTGAAGTTCTAGGATATATAGATAAGAGTCAAACTCTTATATGTATAAAAAAATAAACCCTAAAGCTTGTCCTTTTAAAGTATTTGTATAATTTGGTGCTTAAAGTGGAAGTCTTAAGAGAATCCTCATTTACGACACCGTCACCGTGTGGCTCGATGAGGTCAACACTGACATGTATTTCCAGGAGGAGGTGATGCCAATCCTTATCCCGAAAGAGGTTGAGAAGGAAATTCTTGGGTGAGTATTCTACCGGTGTGAGGGTTCCGACACCATCTTCGAAAACACCGTCACAGAGTTCACATTGTACTCATTATAGCTCTACTATTCCAAAGACGCTTCTTTGGAGTTTTGTCTTCACATAAATAGGAGATTAT
Organism: Persicaria tinctoria; assembly: GCA_037127255.1. NCBI lineage: Eukaryota > Viridiplantae > Streptophyta > Magnoliopsida > Caryophyllales > Polygonaceae > Persicaria > Persicaria tinctoria. Next base: position 5,823,612 of record JBANSL010000016.1, on the reverse strand, counting down.
GTTCTTATTATACTTGCTTTCCAATAGTGGTATGATAATGTTTGACTTGTCGTCGGCCGAGTTATTCAATCAGTAGGGCCGTAGGGGTGTGGGCATTTTGATTGCTCGGTTTTTTTTGTTCCTTTCTCTTCAAGCTTCAATTACGCCTCAATTACATGTGTGTTTGTCTGTCAAGTGGTTCTTCTCGCCTTCGAAAATATCGGGCTCCTTTCCTTCTAAGAAGAAATTGCTAAGGAGATCGATATTAATTTAGCCTAAGTTCCATGACGTTCCAATAGCTACGTGGATCCGATGCAACACCGTTAACTCTTCTTTGTTTTAAAAATAATTATATATCTTCTATAGATATATCTTTGCAGAAATCTTGTGGAGCATATGAAGTGGCATAGGGACCGAGTTTTCCCATATTCATGAATCAAAATCAACTAGGCGAAAACCTATCAATTCTATCATTTTCAATATGAGTTGTTACAATTAATTTTTATATTTTTAAATATTTATAAAACCTATCATTTTACCTTAAGGTATTTTTATCAATATTTAACCAAAGCTTAACAAAAAAAAATTTCAATATTTAACCTAAATTTTTTATATACTATTTAAAAAGTTAGATTAATCTATCAATATTAATATTATTTTACCTTAAGATGAGCTAATGGGTGCTTTTGGTAATAATTCTTAAGTGGTCGTTGGTTCTAAGATCGTAATGTTTATAGATAAATCGAAGACCTTTATTGATAGGGATCGCGATATAGTAAAGACGATTAAGAGAATTTATTGCTTCGCGTATAAACCGGAATTTTAGGTTGGATGACCTATAAACTGGAATTTCTAGAGTGACCATTTGTTAGGGCATCGTGAAACCCAACCCCTCTGCCATGTTTGATTCACCCATTGAAATTTATCAAAACAGAGATCGATGATAAACAGGGAAGAAGATAATCGTTCAAAACTAGATAGACCAATCGAGGGAGAAAGAAGTAATAAGATAATGTATGGTAAAAAGCAACTGATCGATAGACAATAAGCTAATTTAATTAGACTGTCCGATAGTCAGTGGACATTGAACTAATTAGGGAAGAAAATTGGACCCCCTTTTATGTTTTACGGGGTTTTTTTTATCGAGCTCTCCATTCAAAACTCATATGATTTTCCCCATTCAATACTATATGATATTAGTAATATATAACAACAATATTACATAAAATATCATATAAATGTATATTATAAGGTAAAATTTTAAAAGTTAAAGAGAAATTATATATAATTTTTTTTAAAAGAAAATTTATACTTGTCATTAGAAATCTCCGTGGAGTTTCCCAATAAGGGTGAGGGTCATTATCCTAATCTCTACTCGTCTTCCCGTGAAAAATTATTTTGACTATCATCCAATCCGGCCCCATCCCCGTTCGGCCGTCCCTATGCATTAAATTTCCCATCTCCGTTTTCATTGTCATCGTCATCCCTAGGTGTCGGTAAGGGGTACTCAAAATAATTGATAATTGAACAAAAAATAATATTTCATTTCTTTTAATTGACTTTTTTTAGTTCGTATTATTTCTAATCCACATCTCATAGTTGGTACTCCCTCTGCAGGGGCGGATCCTGGACAGTCGTTCCAGGGATACTTGAAAATAAATTTTTCATCATTTTGAGAATGTTTAAGGGTAAAAAAAAAAAAATTATAATTTTTTTCCCGGATTGGGAATGCTTGACATAAAATATTACGAAATTAACACTAATTTTTTTTTTTTTGGGATGCTTGAGCATCCCTAACCCAACACTAGCATCCGCCCCTGTCCTTCCGTCTCAAAATACATGTCTTTTTTGGACGGAGTACGGGAATTAAGGAGTAGGTTATGCGTAATAATTATATGTAAAAAGTAGATTAAATGTAATTATTAGATTTTGGTATTAGAGTATTTATTTTATTTTTTTTTAAATTTGTGAGGATGAGAGTAGGAGTGATGTAAAAATTACAGTAATGATTAGATGTAAAAGTAAGTTAAATGTAATGATTGAATCTAAAAAAATATGTATTTTTGACAAAATTATATGAGCTAAAAAGACATGTATTTTAAAACGGAGAGAGTATTATTTTGATTCATTTTTCCTCTAAATATAATGAGAAGGATATTGATGCTTTCCCGTACTGAATTGAAGCCAAACTAATCATCTAGATCTTCGTCTTCTAAGTACTCCCATCCATTCCAATTCCAAGGTATAAATTTTTATTTTGAATCTTATCTTAATTTGAGCTCAAAAGTGTGTATTATTTAAATTTAAAATTTCATTGATTGTATTATTTTTGATTGATTTTAAAGTTTGTATTATTTTTTGAAACTTTTTTTAATTTATATTGTATTATTTTTTATTCGTATCTCATAGTGGTACTATTTTGATTCATTTTTCCTATATATAATGAAAAGGATATCGATGCTTTCCAGTACTAAATTGAAGCCAAACTCAAATCTCTCTCTACTCCCACAATAATTCCAATCCATTCCAATTCCATCTTCATCTTCTACACGTACATACTCCCATCCATTCCAATTCCAATTCCAAGGTATATATTTATGTTCAATATATTCCCTCTCCTTTACTTAATTCTTTGCTGTTCTAGCTGGCCGGCTACCTTTAATTTATGGGAATCTAGCTTACCTACCTACTTTTAAGTGTTACTCCGTATTTGTTTAAGTAGGAGGGTAGATTTTTTTTTTTTTTTTTGGAATATAGAGAAAATGAGGGGGAAATGGAAATTTATTTCAAAATATTCAAGCTTTTCAAACTAATTATCACAATATTTTAATTTTTTTTTTTATATAAAGTGAAAGTTCCGGAGAGAGAAACTCTCTTTCTACTCTAAACCCAATAACCCATTCAACCCTTCATCCCGCAATCCCGTCACCATCAATCACTGGCCACCACCGTCTCCCTCCGGCCACCACCAAAGGCAACCACCGTCTCCCTCCTGCCATCATCCCGGCTCTTCACATCACACTCGTCATCCTAAAGTTTCTTGTTCCGCTTTCCGTCTTGGTCCATAGCCCCTTTCTAACCCTAGATTTCGAATCCACCCTCCTCAATCCCAATCGGCCTGTTTTGGGGGTTATTCTTGGTTGCCAATTTGAGCTTTCAGGCGAGTTATGTCCTTCGTTTGCCGGACTCCTTCAAACCTCCTCCTCCTTCGCTCGTCGTGTGTCTCTTCCATACCGGGCTCCTCACTTCCGGCGGTCGTCGATGATGCTTGCTGCCCTCCCTACGGGCTAGCCGTCTTCGCCGACTTCGGTTCGACAACCCACCGCACGCTGGCTTGATTCTACGGCCGATGGTGGCTGTTGCTGCGTGCAATCTAAATTGCTCATTTGGGTTTTGCCCCAAATGGGTATTCAATTAAAAAAAAAAAAAACCGTGAGTGGATCTTTTTTTGGCTAATCTTTTTTGTTGGTTGATTTTTGATCCATTCCAATAAACCCACCCTCATAGGGTAATATTAAATCCCAAAAGGGTTTCAATATAATCCCGAAAGGGTTTGAATAAATTCTCTTTCGTTTGAAAGAGATTCTAGGTGCTTCTGCAAGGGTGGTTCTTGGTTGTGACCCCTGTTGTTCTTGGCGTTCCTCTTTCGTGCTGGAGCTCTGGCAACCGGTGTCGGGATTGGTTGGGGTCGTAGTGGTGTGTATCGAGGCGACTCCGCGTGCAGGAAATTCCTTGGAGGATCGTCTTCACTGCCCACAGGACTGGATTCCTGACATACCGCTGGCCAACGGTATCGCCGCCTGGTGATGCTTGGCATCGGATCGTAATCTACGTTGTCTCCGGCGTGTACGGGTTTGGCTCGCTTGCTCGTCCGGGGATTACGCCTCCCACTTTTTGTTGTTGCACCTTTTAATATGTAGTGACGGTTTCACCGTCTGCCGACTTCGTCGGCCTCTCGAGTCGTCAGGTATGTCTGGCGCTCGAATTATTTCCTAATAAAAAAAAAAAAACAATATTCTTACTTTTAAACTATTTATCAAAATATTCAAAGATTTCAGCTTTTTGCTTTTTAATTTTCAAAAGGTACCCGTACTTTATAATAAATTACAAACTTGGTCTTAACTTTTTAGTTTTCGACAATAATACTCAAGATGCAATATAGAATACTTATAAATGACTTTTGGTGGTACTAACTACCATAATCTACTAACTATATTATGAATAATAAGTTTTCTGTGGTTTTAAGCCCACCACGCTCTGCAACTAAAACTTTCAAGCTAAAGAGGTTTGACCCATACCTGAACGTAGTTACTCTGGACTACCGGCGTTCCTTAGCTTCCGGCTTTCTAGAGGTGGCTAACCTTCAACCAGGCCTCCCTTAGTTCAGATTGAGCACAGATCTGTTTCGTTTCCTACCTCAGACCGTAGTCTCTAGCTTTTGGTTTTGATTTTGAGAGGGTGAAGGGATTTGAATCAAGAAAACAAAATATTCAAAACATAGTGTTCAATTAAGTAGCTTTCCCTTTCTTAAACACAAACTTTATTGAATTTGGGAAATATTACAACACACAAGCACTCCTAATTTAGAACTTAAACACTCTTAACACTCATATCAGAAGATCCATTGAAAGGTTTTGAACTTTAGAGTGATGGAAACACCAATCTACTCAAATTCAAAACGTTTCTACTTCTCTCTTTGATTTACAAACTCTCTTCTCTCTGATTTTTCTCTCTCTCCCTGGAATCGTGTTTTGAGAAGTCTGAGGAGAGCTCCTTATATAGAGCTACTTGAAGGGCATTTGATGCCTCTCCATCGACTAAATCAAATGGCCTACAGGTTGGCCTAATAAAGCAAAAAGCACACCACACAATAATTTTACAAGTTCACGTGATAAAAGCAAAAACATTAAAAGTAGAAAGTACAAAAATTGTGCTTGGTGGATGATGATGGCTTTCGGTCGTCCAGGTTCTGGACCCCTTCGTCTCCCATATTGGTTTTCAGGTCATCATCATTGTAATCTTGAACTAGGTCTAGAGTATTATCAAACTCTGGATAATACTCTAGATCTTGATCGTTGTCTAGATCGAGATCAACCATTAATCATTCAGTGTATTCTTGATCCCATGCAATCAGTAAATCGATCATCCTCTCATGTCCTCTTTTATCTAGAAAGTGACCGGCTTCTATTTCTGCTAAGTAGAGCTCGATGGATTCGGACCTGTTTATGGCTTGCTGCATTAATGGATTAAGTTGTGGGGTTACTATGAAGGTTGTATTTCCAACTTTGAATATCCCACAGTCAGTTTGTCTAAACTTGGTGATGCTGTAGTAGATGTAAAAAAATCCTTTTGCTCTTGCCTCCCAAGTATGCCTTACTACGTCGATTTTTCCTTCCATTACTGGATCTTTCACTTACCAGTAGTCTTCCCTCATTAGTAGGAAGATTAGGTAATGTGGTAGCCGGGTTTTTCCCTGGCTAACCTCCATGCAGGCACTGATAACACGGCAACAACTTATGTCTTCTATTTTTTCGAATTTTGCTGCTCTGAGGAAGACCTCCTTCTGGAACTTGGTGAAATACTTATACAGGATGCTCTCTTCTTCTTTCTTTGGCCATGGTCGCCTGTAATTGTGGATTCCATTGCACATTCCATATTTCCACGAATTTAAGTAATCTGCATCTTCACTTGGCATGATGGGTAATGATAAACCTCCCAATCCGGCGCCAGTGGTTACACAAAAATGGTTACACCATTCTCTTATCCTTGCTGGAGTATCGTGATCTCTTAAAGTTACCATCCAGTAGAAGTTGTCGAAATCTCTCATTCTCCATCTTCTACAAATGTCTTCCTGGAGTTTAGCAGGTAGCAGGAGAACTTTTATAATTATCTCTAGAGTTAACATTCGTATAACCGCTCTGTGTCTCGCTTGTAGGAGTCCACGACGGAATCTATTCTCAGTAAATCTTCCAAAATCAACAGAAATAGAAAAACTTGGAGGGGAAACCCATCCTTGGTATCCTCTTATTTCTCCTAAGATATTAATATCCCATGGGTGGAACACCCATTGCGGATTTTTCCACCGCGTTTGATTTCTCTGATCCATCAGCTAACTCTCTTGTTAAGCTGCCAGCAAGAGAATTTTTGGATCCCTGCACATGTTCAATGGTAAAAGTGAATTGATTAAGGGCTAATTGCCAACGCAGGAGTCTCCCATGCGCTTTCATATTATCAAGATTGTTATTTATGAAACCCAATATTCCTTTACAATCTGTTCTGACTGTAAAAGGTTTAGGAGCTAGGAAGATTATAAACTTCTGGATTCCGCGATAAATTGCAAGAATCTCTTTTTCCATGACAGTGTAATTATACTCAGATTTGTTGAAGCTGCCACTGCTATACCTGCAAAGCTTGTTATCTTTCTTTATTTTTAAAACAGCTCCCCAATGATAATCACTAGCATCCGTTTCTAGAACTAGTTCATCATCTTCATTAGGTAAAGTCAATATTGGAAGTTTTTCACATCTTCTTTTAAGTTCTTTGATTATTTTAGTATCTAATTGAGTCCAACTCCAAACTTGATCTTTCTTTAATTTAACCTGTAGAGGTTTTCTCAACTTGGCTAGATCTTTAATAAAATCAGAAGCATAAGTAAGACAACCTAGAAATCTTTCTAGTTGTTTCCTATCCTTGATTTCATCAGGAAATTTTTCTACCTTTTCTTAAATATGTTCTTGCAAAACAATTTGACCTGCTTTAATCTTTAATCCTAAGAACTCAATTTTAGGCTTAGCATAAATGCATTTTTTCTGTTCTAAAATGATTCCATGGTCAATACATTTTTGAGTTATAGCTTTCAAGTCATGCTTATGTTGTTCTATGGTTTTAGAGAAGATTAAGATATCATCAATGTAAACAAGACAACAATGTTTAAACTCTTTAAAGACATTGTCCATTCTTCTCTGAAATATTTGTGGTGCATTTTTCAAACCAAAGGGCATGACTACCCATTCATAGTGTCCTTGTGGAGCACTAGATGCAGTAAGTGGAATACTTTTTTCATCCATTCTTACCTGCCAATAACCACTCTTACAATCCATTTTAGAGAATCAAGTGGCTCCCTGTATTCTATTAAATAAAACTGTCTTATTAGGGATATAGTATCCATCAAAAACAGTATTGTCATTAAGCTTTTTATAATTGATAACCATTCTAGCTTTTCCTCTTTTTTCTTTTGCATGATTCCTGACCATAAAGGCAGGACTAGAATGAGGACTTTTACTTTCCCTAATTAAGCCTTTCTTTAAGAGTTCATCAATTTGTTCTTTAAATTCTTGTTGATCCTTATAAGTGTAAACCATCTGTTTTACTCTAATGACAGATTTTGGATCTATTAGCTCTATGGTAGCAAATGATTTATCTTTTCCCCAAAATTTTAAAGGATTTTCAGAATATAACTCCTTACACATTTTTTCTTGTTGTTTAATGATTTTATCTTTTAATGTTACCACACATATAGAGAGTGCAAATTCTCTTTGTGTAGGAAGAATATATTCCTCACCACGCTTAGCGCGTAAACTCTATTGCTTGGTGTGTATAGGCTTGTTTGATCTTTTTAACCCAAGCATCTTCACCATGAATGTTGAAGACCATCATGTCTAAGTGCCGAGTAACCGGGACATGGAGTCTTTGGAAGTTATTTCCAATTAACATATCATGTGATGGTTGATTAGTAGCCCATAGTGTAGGAATTACACATTGAACTCCTCCTATCATGATAGGTACGTCAGAGGCTAATTCCGAATGTACCATTATACTATCATCAGCTATTCTAATTTGAATTGGTCTACGAGACTTTTGCCAAATAAACTCAGGAAATAATGCCTTCTTTCCAAAGCATACTGAACATCCAGTATCTACAAAGGCACATAATTCATATTTATTAAACCCTTCTAAGCAAATACTTATCGGGATATAAATACTATTAGGGTTGGTAATCCTATAATTTTTCTTTAGTGATTCTCTACTGACATGTTCAAAGCTTTCTTCTACTCTCATATTATCTCCATAGAGATGTCTGAGGTCTATTACTTCCATTCTCATTCCTAATTCTTCATCAAATAAAGAATCTGTGAGAGACTCTTTTAAATCTTTAGTTCCTGGATCATTCTCATAAATAGGTTCACTAATGGTTTTAGTGTGATATCCTATTATCTTTCCTTTTTGTTCGGAATTAGACGATCCTTCTTGATTTTCTCTAATCTTGTGAACTATTGGAGGAATTGTTGTTATTGTTTCCTTAAATGGACTAGAACCTAGATCTAGACTATGTCTAGGTGGTTCTTTTATAATTCTATTTTCTAACCTCTTGTTTAATGCCGCTATCATACTTACTATGTCTTCATCTACCACAAACGATTTGTCTTTTCTGCTTGTAGTAGCTCCCTGATTTCTTGGAGTAATACTAAGATTAGGATTGATCCTAAAGCTAGTGTTTCTGGATAAACTTGGACATCTAGAGAGATTGGCTGGTGGTTTAGCATTTGTATGGATTCTACCTCTTTCATCTATGGTTAAGACCTTATTACTGCTAGTACCCGTAGATTTCAAATGCGTTTATCCAAATAGTCTTAAGTCTTATCTGATCAGGTCTTAACTTAACAGGTACAACTTCTTTGCTTGGACCTACCACCTCATGTTTCTCAGCTTCTACTATATGACACTTTTGTGGAGGATTTGTAGTATTCTCAAGTTTATAAACTACCTTCCATTTTAATTGTAAAGGACAAGTTCCCTTATGCATACTAATACCTTCTGTTAATAATTTTATAGCTAAGAACTTAGATGCATAATGATCTTCTAGACTAACATAATAGTTAGGCCTACAGATCCAAGAAACTGCTCTTTGACTCAAATTACAGACTATACCACTGGTGCATTGATCACCAAACTTTTTATGCCTAATGTCACACACAAAATTAATGCATTGCACATCCTTTCCATAGTCTTGTAATGAAGTTATTATTACTTGAATGCCACATATGAAAATATATTTAAATTTTTTATCTTTGTTATGTTTCTGAATGTTTGCCCAATTGATTAAATTTACTTCAGTTGCTTGATTTTCATTATTCTTGACAGTTACATCTCCAGACATTTCTTCGCAAACATATTTAGCATATTTGGAGAATAATGATTTTTTAACAAACTGTTCTTTAGCGATGATTGGGAAATCAACCCCTGATCTAGTCATTTCTTCAACTTGTTCCTCATCTATAGAGGTTTCAGCTTGCTGTAGTTGAGTTAAAGTAGTCATTTCATATTCATCAGAGAACTCACTAGGAGCTTCCATCATCTCATTAATCTCTTCACCTTCTATTGACTCATTTTCAGATTCTATTTCTTCTTCAAGCTTTTCTTCTATTATTTCTACTATCCGTTTGTTATTCCTTAGGGCTAGGTCTACTGCTTCATCTTCAGATAGCTCGATATAATCTAAACTACCTAGGGCTTCTGCTAACCTATTGTTCTTCTTGTTTTTGCATTCATTAGCATAATGACCGGATTCTCCGCATGCCCAACATTTGCAGTTTTTCTTTTTCTCAGGACAAAACGATGCTTTCTGGAAAAGCCTTCTGTTTTTAGAGAATGGTTTTTTATAATACTTCTTATAATATTTTTCACCTCTTTGTTTATTAAAACTTTTCCTCTTATAATTTCTTTTTCCTTGATAATCTCTATTATTGCATCCCCATTCTGTTGGCGTCTCCCAACAAGTTAAGAATTGTTTTTTCATTCTTTGGGTGCTTCTTACATCTCGACACTTTTTCTCGACCCATTTCCTAACATAGGAAATTCTATTACCAAGAGTATCTTTATCTCCATTTTTAATTAACTCTCTATACTCTTCACTTATTTGTTCATTAATTGGGGCAGGAAGTTTATCAAAGAACATTTGTAGATTAGTGCTGTTTTCCCCTATCTTATAGTAATGCTTTTCGAATTCTGTTATATAATTATCGACATATTTCATGTTACAGATTTCAAGATTGTTTAAGGTTCTTTGCCATTTTAAAGCTTTCTTATCTTCATCTTCTTTTTCTCCAATGAATTCGTCTTCTATTAATTCACGTATTAATGTGAACATCGTTACTGAGTTTGCCAAATTCCTAAGCTCTTGTTTTGGTTCATCACCAATAGCTCCATACCAGTCGACAATACATCCATAGAAACTATGTTCTATGTAATTAAGGAATTGAGAAGAGTTCCATCCTACGTTCATGTTTAATACACTCATCATACTTTTCTTCCAAAACTCTATGATTTCACGTCTATTTCTTACACCATCTAGGTTTAATTTATAACCTGTTTCACTTATGTGTTCTAGATTAATTTCTCTTTTATGGTTTGGCATAATGCTTACTCCAAATCTTTCTTTCTTTTCTAGAAACTCTCTAGGCTTTAACCTAGGTCTGTAATTACTAGTTGAACCATGTTCATATCGTCTGTAATGTCTTCTGGCTTCATTTTGTTCTACTGGTTCATTCTCCTTCAGCCTTCTTTGTCTTAATATTTCATTTAACCTTTGTTGAACTTTAGATATGGGAATATTTTCCATATCTTTTAGTTTAATTAATCCCATTTGTTGATACACAACTTCTTCATCTGAATTCTTTTCAGACTCGTCGCCGCTCATGACTTCTTGGTTCATGAAGTTGGTTTCAATGGTTTTTTGTTTATGTAATTTCTTCTTCCATTCTGGGTCATCCAACTTAGTGCTGAATCTCTTTGTTTGTCGAATTGGATGTTGATTCATTTTTAGGGTCTTGATTTTCGCCTTGGTTTTCTTCTTCTTTAATTATCTTTTTAATATTGTCTAATTTAGTTGAAAACTTCTTTTTGGATTTTTTTAAATGGATAACTATATTTAAAAGGATCTCCTTTCTTGATTTCACCACCTAATGTTAGGCTTATCTGATGGCTAATTTCGTTAATGGCTTTTAGATTTGTTGAGTGATGTACTTCGCCTGTTTCTTTTAATTTACAGTCTTAAATATTTTACTGCTAATCTCAATATATAATTGTTCTAATTTTTTAACTTCGAGTTTTAGATCTATAAGTTGATCTGAAATGACATTTAAAATTGCTCCAAAATGCTTATCGTTTATATCTAAATGTAAAGCATGAGGATAAGTCTTATGGGGGCAATTAGTTGACACCTCCAGATTGTCTTATAGATAAAATTACAAATTTTTAATTAACTAGGCTCTGATACCAAATTGCAGGATCAAGGTTCTAATTATAAATTTTTAATGCGGAATATAAACTAAACAAGTAATATACAAGGATATTAATGCAAATTATAAAAAGATACGGTGATTTTATTCGATTTTTTATTTTTATGGGAAATTATAAAAGACTAGTGGGACCCTAGTGAATATTTTGACAAATATTTTCAAACCCTCAATTTTTTGGTAAATATTTTCTTTTTTGTGAATAATTTGACAAACACCTCGGGGAAATGATTAAGGGATGGAAAGGGAATAATTTTTTTTATATAGAAAACGAAGAAAAGAGGGTAATGATTAGTGCATTGATCAATGAATAAAATAAACTAAATTTTAAAGATTAACTATAATATTACCTTTTTTTTTTTTTTTACCTAAAAACAATATACGGGTTAGTTTATGCATAATTACATTTGGGGATTAAACTAGCGTGGAATTGGTGTTTGAATGTGTAATGCAGAAAAATGAGTTGTGAAATCGTTCCCTTTGAGGATGGAAATGATACTCCTTCAGTTGAGCCTCATGCTGTTTCTTTTGAGAGAGGTGAGCGCTCGGAGCCTTTGGAAAGACCAATACACGTGAAGAGGACAGAGGTACGAATACACTCATTCGTCATTATTACTTCCTCCGTAGTTATTACTCCTTCCGTCTCAAAATACATGTATTTTTAAGACGAATCACGAGAATTAAAAAGTAAATTAAGTGTAATGATTAGATGTAAAAAACAAGTTAAATGTAATGATTAGATGCAAAAAGCAAGTTAAATGTAATGATTAGCCTTGTATTTGTTTTTTTTTTTAAAATTTGTGAGGATGAGAGTAGTGATGATGTAAAAATTAGAGTAATGATTAATTAGATGCAAAAGTAGGTTAAGTGTAATGATTAAATCTAAAAAGACATGTATTTTTGACAAAATTATATGGACTAAAAAGACATGTATTTTGAGACGGATGAGTATTAATATACTCTTCCGGTAAAACATGTCACTTTACTATTTATACATGTTTTTTTAGGAGATAAAAACTATATAAAATATCTAGTTTTATAATAATTTTTTTAATAATTTCGTAGTTATTATTAATAAGTACAAACTTGTTAAAAAAATTATAAAAAAATGAATATTTTATATAGTTTTTATCATTTTAAATAAGCGTGCGTGAATAGTAAACGACATGTTTTGTCGAATAGAGGGAGTATTGTTTATTATTTAAGCACATTTTTTATAATGAGAAAAACTATATAAAAAATTAACTTTTTTATAAAAAATTTAAAATAATTTCGTAAATATTATTAATAAGTATCAATTTGTTTTAAGAAATTTATAAAAAAAAAGTTAATATTTTATACTGTATATTTTTTATTATCGTAAAAACACGTGAATAATAAATGATATATTTTGCCGAACAAATTGAATATATTTGTTTGTTATCATGATTGATTGATATGCTTAAATTTGATTGTGTTATGCTTAGGCTAGTAATACCGGGAAAGGCAAGGCGGTATTACGTGACAATCATGACGACATTAGGAAAGGTAAGGAGGCGGCCGTTGTCGAACATGCCATTCCTCTCAGACCATTGGGCCCAATAGAAGAAGATGTTCGACCTTTTGATTTGTTCGGTTTACCTTTTGAAAGGCTTCACGAGGACAAAAGGTTTTGGGTTGAAGTCGATCTAATAGGTGGCAATCATGTCATGAGGCATTACCTTCCTCCTAAAGGGCCCTAAATGCGTAACCAAGTTCAATCCCATGTCGGAGTTTGTGAAACCTCTACTTGAAAAGATTAAGGGGCCCTCAGTGCTGCAGCTTCGAGGATGTGATCAGTTGTTTACACCGTATGTTTCTCCTTTCTCTTTCGACAAATTCAAAACCTTGATTTGTCTAGAAATATCTAGTGTAAGCAATTTCACTACTTTTCTTGAAAATACAATCTCTGAAATGACTCAACTTCAATTCCTCAATTTATCTCATCTTCCCATTCCACAACTACCATCTGACTTCTTTTCTAAACTTGTTCATCTCCGTTCCCTCACTCTAAAAGATTGTCCTAATATACGTTTCCTTCCCGAATTTCCTCCAATGACTACACTTGAATACCTCGAGTTATCTCATCTTCTCATTCCACAACTACCAACTGCCTTCTTTTCTAAACTTGTCCATCTCCATTCCCTCACTCTAAAAGATTGTCCTAATATACGTTTCCTTCCCAAATTCCCTACAATGACTGCACTTGAATACCTCGAGTTATCTCATCTTCTTATTGCAACATTGCCAGATGACTTATTTTCTTGCCTTAGAAAGCTTGATAGGCTCATTCTTAGAGGGTGTTCTAAACTAAGTTCCCTTCCTACCTTTGAACCCTCGACCGGTTATCTCAGGGAGCTTGATCTATCTCACTGCATTGCTTTGCAAGAGAAAGAACTCGAAAAATTAACCGGGACAATTATGAAGCTTGATCTTTCTTATACCAACTTGCTTAAGTTGTTTGACACAACTAAACAAATCAGGTATATATCGATCACTCATCTTTTTTTAAGAGATACAAAGGTGATTAACTTCGGAAGATTTCCTAATAATTATCTGTTCGATCTGTTAGCACTTGATGTCTCTGGTTCCCGGTGCGTGAAATATCTCCATCTGCTAAAGACAAAAATATTAGCGCTTGAGGCGCTTGATCTTTCAAGAACTGGAGATGAATTTGGATATCCCATAGATTTCATCTCGTCTATGGAGTGCCTCCGCTACCTAATACTAAGGGATTGCCCTTGGTTACAGAAACTCCCATCAATGGAAAAGTTGACACTCCTTGAGGTGCTTGACGTCTCAGGTTGTGAAAACCTTGGTGATTTGCCGAAAGATTTCAGCAGACTCAAAAAGCTGAAGGAGCTCAATTTGTCTGGGTGTAGTCGTTTAAAAGAGTTGAGTCCAGCTCTTTTCGACAAAAGGACATTCCTTGAGAACTTTCACAGTCTTACTAATTTTCAAACTCTCAATATCTCAGAAACTCCCAGAAATGGAAAAGTTGAGACACTTGATGTTGCTGCTGCTGCTCCTGAAAGTAGGATAGAAAATCTACATCCAAGACTATCCAAGCCCAATGAGTTTTATCTTGTTTCCACTTTTTTGACCGATTCAAACAATATTTCAATCTAATAGTTGATCTCATTTCAAGATTCCAGGAGAATTTCGAACCCGTCTCCTCACTTAAGGATATCCCTATTGACGACGCTGTCCATTTTTCGATGCGTCCTCTCATTGATAGTGATGAGGAAAAGATAAAAACTGATGCCGAGTCTTGCCCCATCGGTGGGCAAACTGTTAAAATGCAGTGTAGAAGACTGGTTGCTGATTTAGAATACATAAGAGAGAAGATTGGTCTCCTCGAGAGCTGTCCCAGCTCCACTATTGCTGAGAACCTTCTTGATGAACTCACGGGTATGAGATCTCAGTTCGACTCTCGGATATTCGAAGGGGAGGACGATCTCTTCCAACACTTTTACTTCCGGCTTAATTCCACCAACTTTAATAACGTCCTTCGGAGGGTTGCCAAGTTGAAGCTACTAGTCCCTCGTAAAGGAGTGGATGAGAAAAAGAATAAGAAGAAGAGATTGGAGGGAAGGCTTGGCGATGACCAAGAGGAGTATGAGGAAGAGGATGAAGAAGACATTGACATAAACGCACCAGAAATGCTCTCCGAAGAGGAGAATGAAGAAGAGGATGAAGAAGACATTGACATAAACACGCCAGAAACGCCCTCCGAAGAGGAGGATGAAGAAGACATTGACATAAACATGCCAGAAACGCCCGATGAAGAAGACGTTGGCATAAACACGCCAGAAACGCCCTCCGAAGACGAGGATGAAGAAGACATTGGCGATAAGCAAGACCTCCGTAGCTCCTATGAATCCCTTACCAACACCCAAAAAAATTGCTTGCTTCACTTTACGGTTTTTGGGGATAATTGGATCAAGGAGAGGATGTTAATCCAGTTGTGGTATAGTGAGGGGTTGATTGACCCTCAACATGAGGAGAATGTTGGTCTTTCAAATGCTAATTCCACCGCAAACCCTTTGCCCACTCCAAATCAAGAGAATGCTTGTACGACGTCGACTACATTCTGGCAAAATATTGAGGAAATCGGGCAACAAATTTTGAAGGTCTTAGAAGAAAAGCATTTCATCGGGAGGTATGATTCACGGTTTCTAAAAGAAGAAAAGCATTTCAACGTGGGGTTTGATACAGGGTTTCCAAAAGCATCTCCATCATGGTGCCTATCTCCTGATGGTAACCCTTTCGTGAGAGAACAAGCAAGGAAAGAGCTCTTTTTTAGTGTCGACGACAAGACTAAAAGGCTTACCCCACACCTCACTGGCTCCCAAAGAGCTTGTTTGTTGATGCCTGAGAAAAATTTGCCCTCGTCTTTCAAGCTTTGGGTTGACTATACCAATTCTTCTGAACAGATCAAATGCTTCAAAACTATACGTACTTTGCTAAATGTGAATGCACGCATCATTGACATCAGATCAGAATGGTTCTCCAAGATGACAAATTTGTCCGTGTTTCATCTTGGGAGATGTCAGAAACCTGAAAACATTCATGAATCAATTGAGGTCAGGGATTCGAAGTTTTTGAAGGAGTTGAAAAACATGAAGAAATTGAGGCTTTTGAACTTGGAGGGATTTTTAGCAATCCCGAAGCTTCCAGATTCTGTATGTAAGGTGACTAATCTCATAACACTCAATCTTAGAGGATGTGGTTACTTGGAGGAACTCCCTGCTGGCATTGGGTCTCTCAAAAATCTTATCCATCTCGACCTCACAGACTGTACCGTCCTTTGTATGTTGCCAAAGGGAATAAGGCTCATGTCCAAGCTTGAGGTGCTCAAAGGGTTCGTCATCTATTACCAGATTGGTGGACAACAACATCGAAACGCATGCACCCTTAGGGACTTGTTGAAGTTAGAGAAACTGAGAATATTGAAGGTTGTTGTTCACACAGAGAAGTTCCCGGCTAGTAATGATCTCCATGTATTCAATGGAATGAAGAATCTTTGCAGCCTGCGGATTACATGGCAAAACAATTACAATGATTATAACCAACAATCAGAGGATATTGTTGGACAGAAATCATCTTCTAGATGGCATCAACTGAAATGTTGGCAGCAACGGTCGGACCAAAATGAGGCAGAGGAGCTATTATTAAGAAGCAACATCAAGAAATTGGAGTTGCGTTGTTTCCCTTTTGAAGCTGCACCGAATTGGCTACAACCGAGTGGATTGCAGAAGCTTGAGAGGCTCTATGTTTGCAGAGGGAAGCTCACAACATTAGCTACAAACACCAATCAAGATACGTGGAGTACTGTTAAGTTTTTGAGGTTGAGGTATTTGGGCAACATGTACATGGACGGGGAAGCATTCAAGCGCAATTTCCCACATATGACATATTTTGAATCATATGAATGTGACCATCTCCCTCATCGGCGCGGTGAAGTACGATTTACAAATGGAGAAATCCGGGTATATAACTCTAGTCATGAGGTAAACTATTGGCTTCCTTGGAACAGAAATTATTTTCAAGCAAATGAGTAGTCTTTAATCTTCAGCACTCTAACTAATAATATGATTTTTACTCCTTTCTTTATTTACTAGTCAAATTTTAATTGTGATGTTAATTTTTAGGTCAGAGTTTTAATTGTTATGTAATTTTAGTTTTGATCTAAACGGCAGATATGATACACAAGCTATATGAAAGGACTTGCGGGTAGTACCCATAGGTCCCGGTTCGAACCTCGAATGACCGCTATTTATTTACCAATTCAAGAAAATGTTATGAAATGCAAATCGATTCTATCTTTTTTTATTGTGTGTAATTCTCACTTTAAAATTTAGCCTATCTATCCCATAAGAATTTTAATTTATGCTTTTGTGCCGGGTAGTTAACCACTTTTTTTGTGCATATTTACTAAAGCTGACAAATTTCTTCTATACAACATTTGAGGAGGTTTCTGAGAAGGGTTTACTTCCAATAGCTACCTTACAACCTCTGGACCATTACTCTCAGTTGTACATTTTCCCTTGAGGACATGATTACTATTTAGATTTATATGATCAATTGATCATTACTCAAATGTGTTGAGAAAACGGGTAGCTCCACTCAATCACGTGTGACTCGGAAATCCCACATACAAACGAGTACTTGTATTAATATGCAAAAATATTTTGTACAACTCACACGATACAAATCACTCTAGACCAACTCACACACACGTCCCACAGTTGTGTAGAATAATCACTTATTTGCAGTCTCCTCCAAACCATCAATCTAGACCATTCTCGGCTCTCACTGGTGACATTTTGGGCCTCCACAATTTATCCCAAAGCACATTTTTATGTATTTCAAATATGAATTATTGTCCAACAAAATGTAGAATAACACAATCACTGAAATGCAGGAGTTGTGTGGTCCAATCTCGATGGAGGTGCAACAGCAAGTTAAGTAGATGGTCTGATGACTCTAATTAATTAATAAGGTAACTATGATTTAGTTTACTCCTTTATGTACGTACTAGTTAAATGTTGTTATCTGTAATTAAAGATAACTTATGGGTTGAAAGCATTCCTTAATCTTAACTCATTCCCGTGGCTTTTTCTTGACCACAACACATACTAAGCTAGCAATGTATGAGCTAACTATGATCTTATCAATGTTAAAGCTAGCTATTGAACTAATAATGAGACTTGTGACAGTAGGTGACAAGTCTGTTAAATCGTTTTACCTCTGTATTCTTCTTTCTAATTAGGCTGCAGGCTTACAAGAAGTGCGCACAACATATAATTCATTAAGATCATTATATATATTCCAGGGTTTCTTCTGTCCTGATAAAGGATAAGTACGTGTTCGGGATTTTTCTTCTGAATTCATTGATTGGTAGAGGTCATTTATTACCTTTTGATTACATGATTGTTGTCTTGAGTTGTTTGATTATTATTGAAATGTGACACACACCTGTTTGAAATGCAGAATTTTTGTTCATCCTCTTCAGAATTCCATCAGACGGCTTATATCAGCCGTTTTGTTTCCCCCCATGTCGATCTGATTGCTGAATATAAGGTGACATGTCACTTAAATTCTTTTATAGACAACATTGGTCCCTTTCTCGATCAGTATATATGGGAAAATTATCTTGATCGAGTTTATACAATAACAGTTAAAACTCACCATGAAACAATTATTGAAATGCAGAAATTTGTTAACACTCTGTAGAGGTGCATCAGCCATTGAATTGTTTCAATCACACTAGTCAAAAGGTAACCTTTATCTTGTAAATTAATGTCAAAACAATATTGAGCTACCATGCTTTATGAAGAAAAAAAAAACTAGTTCTGAAAGGCTTTTTAGCAATGCATCTAAAATAACACTTGTTGAGTTTTTTCCCTTACATGAATTTGAGTATTGAAGATTAAAATTGTAAACCAGGTGATCGATGAATATGTTAGACAACATTAACTCTTCATCCCCAGCCCCAAGTTGCAGATTCCACACTCTTTTCCTTATGGTATACTTGCCTAGACAGAAGGACTATTGAGCAACTGTGCTTTCTTATATTGCAGAGATGATACGCAAAGCTACCTCACTATCTCGACAGAAGGACTATTGGGTAACTGTGGTCTTGTTTCCACTGAGTGATTTAACTTTTAAGTGCAGATAGTGAGCAAACAGTCTTAGGGATGGAGAGTTTCGGGCTGGCGCCTGGCATCCATCTTCTGCAACACTGCAACAACAGAATTTGATAAAAACAGAAGCTAGAAAAAGGGGTTATTCTTTTTTAACAAAGGGATTAAACGAGAAGAGTGATAGATTACATAGGTCTCCTCATGTATAGTGGACTCAAAGCCCATTAAGGTCCAATACCTTTGTAACCTATATATATATATGTTTATCAATGAATGGAAACCCTCAAGGAGGACTTTACATCAATTCTATAATCCTACGTGGTATCACAACATTTTCTTCCTCACGGAACCCTAATTTGATCCTCCCGCCCCACCCCTCCTATTACCGTCGTCGGCGTCGTCTCCTCACCGCCGCTCTCTCTCTCTCTCTCTCCCTCTCGCCGCCTCTCGCTCTCGCTTCCTTCCGCGTAAAAAAAAAAAATGTGCGACCTTTTCTGTTGCGCCTGCGGCCGCGCCCGCGGCATCCATATCCGCAGCGGCCACCGCGTCACTCGCGGCCCTCCTCCTTTGACCACCGCCCCTCGATGGTCCCCGGTGCATGGCTTCAACCCTCATTGGCTACACTCCGGCTCTCCTGCCCCGCGACCTCAGGCCTATCTGACATCGTCTGATCATCGCGTTGTTCCGCCGGATGGGCATCACGCCTTCTCCTCTATGCAATCGACACCTTCAGACTCTTCTTGGTACATGGACACTGGTGCCACCTCCCACATGACGAACTCCTCAGGTAACCTCTCATCTCTTTCTTTTAAGGGTCCTACACCCTCTATTATCGTCGGAAATGGTGGTCGTCTTGCTACTTCGGGGATTGGTCACGCCACATTACAGACCCCAACCCACCCACTACACCTTAACGATGTCCTCATTGCCCCAAAGATTGTCAAAAACCTTATCTCTGTCCGTCGGTTCACTAATGACAACAACGTTTCCCTTACGTTTGATCCCTATGGTTTCTCTGTGAACGATCTTACTACGGGGGTTACTCGAATGAGATGTAACAGCACCGGGGAGCTCTACCCTGTCACACCACCTCCCGCGTCCAGTCAGTCGTGTCCGGTCGCCCTCTCGGCATCATCATCCAGCCTTTGGCATGCACGCCTTGGTCATCCCAGTCCTACAGTTTTAGATTTACTTCGTTCTAAGAGTCTTGTCCAATGTCATAAAGAGCATCGCTCTAGTTTATGTTCTTCTTGTCAGTTAGGCAAGAATGCCAGACTTCCTTTTCAGCGTTCTTTAAACACTACTTTTTGCACCTTTTGATATTATTCATAGTGATATTTGGACATCTCCTGTGCATAGCAAGCAGGGTCATAAGTATTACCTATTGTTTCTGGATGATTATACACATTTCTTATGGGTTTTCCCTTTGCACTTTAAATCTCAAGTGTTTCCTATCTTTGCCAAATTCCACGCTTACATTAAAACACAGTTTCACACCTCTATCAAGTGCTTTCAATGTGACAATGGCCGTGAATTTGACAACAAAGATTTTCATACTTTCTTCAATACCAATGGGATCTGCTTCCGCTTGTCCTGCCCCTACACCTCCCAACAAAATGGCAAGGCCGAACGAATCATCCGAACCATTACCAATATGATGCGCACTCTCCTCTTCCACGCATCCATCCCCCCCATTTATTGGCCGTACGCCTTAGCCACCACATGCTACCTCCTCAACATTCTTCCTTCCACCACCCTCCACCATCGCTCACCATTTCAGGCACTATATTGTACTTTGCCCAGGTATGATCACCTTCGTACCTTTGGGTGCTTGTGCTTCCCCAATCAGTCATCCATCGCCCCGCACAAGCTTCACCCACGCGTTTCCCCCTCCCCCACCCCCCACCACCAGACCACACACCCGCAGCGTCTCCGGTGTCTTCCGACCCAGTCAGATCGTATCCATGACTACCACCCATCGCCCCACCATCCAACCTCATGGCCTAGCAAAGCAATCCGCCCGCCAAACACCAATACCGCGGGCGCCGCACACTGTTGCGCCCGTAGCCTATCAATTGCCCATGCCCCCAGCATCGCATCACCTACTGGCGGCGCCCGCCGCAACACATGCTGCGCCCGCCGCATCCCTCCCCGTCTCGCATCACCCACTCGCGGCGTCCGCCGCAGAGTATGCTGCGCCCGCCGCATCCCACACCGCCTCTGCAACCATTACCCGCAGCCCTGCTGCGCCCGCCGCCTCATCCCCATGCTTAGCCCCTCTTGCTCCCATCCGTCCCGACACCCAATCACCCTCTGCCTCCACCCAGACCTCCCTCTCCCCCATTCCCACCTCCCACAAAACAACCCTCCAAGACCCGAATTGGTAGGCGGCTATGCTCGACGAATACATGGCCCTTACAAAGAATGGTACTTGGGTTCTGGTCCCTCGCCCTCCTGAGGCGAATGTCATTCGTTGTATGTGGCTCTTCCGTCACAAGTTCCGCTCTGATGGGACGTTAGAGCGCTACAAAGCACGTCTTGTGGTCAACGGACGATCTCAGCAGGTAGGTATTGACTGTGATGAGACCTTCAACCCCGTCGTCAAGCCTGCCACTATCCGAGTGGTGCTGAGCTTAGCACTGTCACGCAAATGGGCCATTCATCAGCTGGATGTCAAGAATGCGTTTCTTCATGGTCATCTGAATGAGACAGTCTACATGTTTCAGCCGCCGGGATTTGCTGATGCTGATCGTCTCAAGCACGTCTGTCTCCTTAAGCGCTCTCTGTATGGTCTAAAACAGGCTCCGCGGGCTTGGTTCCAGCGCTTTGCTTCACATCTGCTACGCTTAGGCTTCATCGGCAGCCGCTCAGATTCGTCTCTGTTCATCTATCGCAGAGCCTCTGACATGGCCTTCCTATTACTATATGTCGACGACATCATTCTCACCGCCTCTTCTGATTCTCTTCGGACGTCCATTATTTCGCAGTTGAGTGCGGAATTCGCCATGTCTGATCTGGGTGAGTTGTCCTACCTCTTGGGCATTGCTGTTCAGCGTCATGCTTCTGGTCTGTTTCTCTCACAGAGTAAGTATGCTGCTGAGATTGTTGCTCGGGCTAAGATGGTCAATTGTAATCCAGTCGCCACCCCTGTCGATACATCCAACAAGCTCAGTGCTCATTCTGGTCTTTTGGTTGATGATCCGACATTGTACAGGAGCCTCGCTGGTGCTCTTCAGTATCTCACTTTCACCAGGCCTGACATCAGTTACACCGTTCAGCAGGTCTGCTTGTTCATGCATGCCCCCAGGGAACCACACTTTCAGGCCTTGAAGCGGATCATTCGGTACATCAGCGGCACCCTCGAGCTCGGCACCACGATCACTCCTTCCGCTAAGCTTGGTCTTGTTGCTTACACTGATGCGGATTGGGGTGGTTGTCCTGACACACGTCGCTCCACGTCTGGTTACTGTGTCTTCCTCAACGACACCCTTGTGTAGTGGTCAGCTAAGCGTCAGTCTGTCGTGTCTCGTTCCAGCGCTGAAGCGGAATACAGAGGTGTTGCCAACGTTGTCTCCGAGTGCTCTTGGCTTCGCAATCTCCTGCTTGAGCTCCGTTGCCCTCTTATGAAGGCCACTCTGGTCTACACTGACAACGTCTCCGCCGTCTATCTAGCTAGCAACCCGGTCCAACATCAACGCACGAAGCACATTGAGCTTGATCTCCACTTCGTCAGGGACAAGGTTGCCATTGGACATGTCCGCGTTCTACATGTCCCGTCCTCTTATCAATACGCTGATATATTCACCAAGGGTTTACCTAGACAGTTGTTCATTGATTTTCGTTCCAGTCTCACTGTACGACCCCTTCCAGTTTCGACTGCGGGGGTTTGATAGATTACATAGGTCTCCTCATGTATAGTGGGCTCAAAGCTCATTAAGGCTCAATACCTTTGTAACCTATATATATATATGTTTATCAATGATTGAGCTCATTAAGGCCCAATACCTTTGTAACCTATATATATATATGTTTATCAATGAATGGAAACCCTCAAGGAGGACTTTACATCAATTCTATAATCCTACAAAGAGGAATCGCTGCAGAATTTTTTAAGTAAATGTGATATAGCAGGAAATAATTAATGTTGAATTACCAACTGAATTTTCATCCTCCAAACAAGGTAAATGTGATATAGCAAGCATTAAGTATATGGAAGTATGGAACTATATATTGTGATATATATGTGAAACCGAATGAATCTTAAGTATGTTGTGAATAGAGTATATGTATTCTTCTATTTATTCTTAGGTGGGCTTACAGCAGGTTCAACCAACCTCAAGATTGGTAACTTTGTTTCCGCTGACGTGAATCTGAGTAGTGAAGATTAGTTCGTGTACTTAAGTTATTGGTATCTTTGTTCAACAAACATGGTTGGTTGTCACTCGTGCAAGCTGCAGGGCGTACTCTGTTAG
Organism: Persicaria tinctoria; assembly: GCA_037127255.1. NCBI lineage: Eukaryota > Viridiplantae > Streptophyta > Magnoliopsida > Caryophyllales > Polygonaceae > Persicaria > Persicaria tinctoria. The sequence continues at coordinate 5,800,200 of JBANSL010000016.1, read as the reverse complement.
GGGGTTATTGGTGCTTGCTCAACTATTTGAAATGCAGAACTTTTGTTCTTCCGAATCATCGATCAGATGGCATACATAAACTGCAGCCAAGATAAGTCGGTTTTGCATTTGTTTCTCCCAGTGAGGATCTGATAATTGATGAAGACAAGGTGACATGTCTCTTTAATGCTAATTTTTTTAACAACATTTGTTACTTTTATCAGTATTCAAACTCACCATTACCATTATTGAAATGCAGAAATTTTGTTCACTCTCTTGAGAGGTGCATCAGCCATTGAATTGTCTTGATCATGCCGATCAACAAGGTAACCCTGATCTTGGAAATGTCAAAACTTTTTTAAGTTTTGAACTTCCATGATTTGTAAAAATAAAAAAAAAATGTTTTGATATACATTTCACCTTATTCTTTATCACTTTCTTCTTAGGTGCAGATAAGTTCATTATTAACCGATGCAAATAAGCTTGACAGTTTTTGAGTTTATTTTCCGCATTGAAGATTAAAACTTGTAGGTGATAGGAGAATGTGATTGACAACATTTATAACTGGCTATCCCCCAAGCTAAAGATTCCGTAAATTGTCCGTGTTATGGTACTATCAATCAGACCTAGAGCTGATATTCCCCGGTGACAATTCACGAGGATATATTGGTAAAAACATATATATCTTGTTTAAAACATCAATTAACTAATCTCTGTTGTAAATGTGGTATAGCAGGCATTCAGATCATCAAACTGTTGTGTGATATGTGAAACCGAATGACTCTTGTTAGTGTGCCGGAGGAGAGCTCTTCGACAGGATCGTGAAGAGGTGGAGTTATAGCTAGAGGAAAGCAGCCGATCTCTATAATCTTCTTTCTAATTAGGTTGCAGGCTTACAAGAAGTTCGGGCAACATATACTCGGACATGCTATTAGATAAGTACGTGTTCGGGATTTTTCTTCTGAATTCATTGATTGGTAGAGGTCATTTGTTACCTTTTGATTACATGATTGTTGTCTTGAGTTGTCTGATTATTATTCAAATGTGACACACACTTGTTTGAAATGCAGAATTTTTGTTCATCCTCTTCAGAATTTCATCAGACGGCTTACATCATCCTCTTCAGATTTTTGGCACTTGGCGTCCATCTTCTGCAACACTGCAGAATTTGATAAAAACAGAAGCTAGAAAAAGGGGTTCTTCTTTTTGAACAAAGGGATTTAATGAGAAGAGGAATCGCTGCAAATTTTTTAAGTAAATGTGATAAATGTGATATAGCAGGCATTAAGTCTATTGAACTATCTATTGTGATATATATGATGAAACTGAATGAATCTTAAGTTTATTGTGAATAGAGTATATGTATTCTTCTATTTCTTCTTAGGTGGGCTTACAGATCGAAGGTTCAACCAACATCAAGATTGCATGGTAACTTTGTTTCCGCTAATGTGAATCTGAGTAGTGAAGATTAGTTCGTGTACTTAATTGATTGGCATCTTTGTTCAACAAAAATTGCTTGTCATCACTCATGCAAGCTGCAGGCTGTACTCTTTTAGGAGGGTTATTGATACTTGCTCAACTACTTGAAATGAAGAACTTTTGTTCATCCTCTTCCGAATGCCATCAGATGGCTTACATCAGCTGCAGCCATTTGTTTCTCCCAGTGAGGATCTGATTAATGAAGATAAGGTGAACATGTCTCTCTTTAATGCAACATTGGTTACTTTCTCAGTATGTGAATATTATTCAAACTCTCCATTACAATGATTGAAATGCAGAAATTTCGTTCACTCTCTTGAGATCGAGGTGCATCATCAGCCATTGAATTGTCTCGAACATGTTAATCGATCATTTCAACAAGGTAACCTTGATCTTGTAAATGTCAAAACTTAAATAAGTTTTGAACTTCCATGATTTGTAAAAAAAAAAAATGTTTTTATATACTTTTCACCGTATTCTTTATCACTTTCTTCTTAGGTACGGCTAAGACCACTAACAGAGATACAAATAAGATGACACTTTTGGAGTTTATGTTACCTGGCATGAATTTGAGCATTGAAGATATATTAAAACTTGTAGGCCGGTGATCCCCCAAGCTGAAGATTCCTTACACTATCTTATGGTACTAGCTGAAACAGAGAGACTATCAATCGGAGCTAGAGGTGAATAATCCTCGGTGACAATTCACAAGGGTATGGGTAAAAACATATATCTTGGTTAAAACATGAATTAACTAGTCTCTCTTGTAGATTTATTTTGTGAAAGCCTGCTTAATTAAGACCACCAAACTGTTGTGATATGTGGAACTCCTCTCTTCTGCCATTGAAGAAGCGATTGGAGCTAATGGAGGACAGACGTGACAATGCAAATGAATGCCCTTGAAATAGACAATCATGGGAAGGATAGCAACCAAAGAAGTAAATAAGAGACATAACAAGATTGCAACCATTATTGGAGGACATCCTTTTGCAATGAAGAAGAAAGAAAAGAACAAGAATGCACAACAAAAGTGGCGGCATCTACTTCCTTTTGTAACTCCCAAGCCTATATTGTTCTTTAACGTATATGATTTCTTTCATCCAGGGAACTTTAGGCCTTTAGGGGTACTAATGTATGGTATTGCAACATCCTTGATGGCATAGCCGAAGGGGATGCTTCAATACTCTACATTAGTGTGTGTGTGTGTCCGACTTCTGATAGCCTCTAGGCTTGAAGAGATAGGATCCACACTGGACATTGTCCATCCACCCCACATGGTAGAGCCTCGTGGATTAGAGTCGATCCACGGGTTATTAGGCTATGCTCGGAGCTTACATATAGGCCCATTTTGGTAGCAAATTAATGATCCCTATGGAACCTTGTTATCTTGTAAATATTTCTGTTTTCAACATATTCTCTCCTCTTTGGGGACCTTGATATGTATATTCGACCAACCAATTCTTAGTTTCTACTTACAAATTGTTTATGAGAACAGCTGACTGAATGGAAAGTGCCAACTCCTAGGCTATACCTCAAAAACAATGGGGGTTTTTGTGTTAATTAAGTTTCAGCTTGAGGAAGAAAGAGATTGGGTGATGATGAGGAGTGGGTCGTGGAATATTGATGGCTCAAAACCGTTGATTCTGAATGGAAAGCACTTTGAATGCTTATTCGATCGATGCTCCAGGATGAGGAGAATGAAAAGAATTTTGAGAGGGAGTTTATATAGGTGAATCCGATGATCATGAGCGTAGCACTCATATATGAAACTAGGAGCATGGAAAATGATGTGTATTTGATGGGCCTTATTAGAGACTAAAGTTTCAGCTCTGGCTACACCTTCAACGCTTAGCTCAACTGTTTGCTTAACTGAAGCTTGATAAGGAAGTCTTTACTCTCGACATTCCGGGTTGATAGACCGATCACTGCCTCATAATTGTGCGGTTACATTAGATACGACGGTCGAACACACAAGCCGAGTGGGGTTCCATCCTAAAACCAATTGGTATTAGGTGGGGCAACCCACCGACTTATATGCAAGATTTGAATTCATTTTCTCATATTCTCCACACTCTCCCAGATGTACAATGAAGTTGATCTTGCAATATACGACTTTGTCAGATCTGCGCTGATCTCGTTAAGGTTTCCACATCTCCTCCTACTAATGGTTGGAGATTTAATTGACTTATTTATTTTATTGTTATTTAATCTTATTAAGGCATATTTTAGACTTGTTATTATTTATAAAAAAAAAACTTTTTCTACCTGTAATAATGGTGGGAGCTTTCAATTCATAATTGACTTCTTGTTAGAAGGGTATATTTTTTAATAAAAAAAAATGATGTACATGAAACCTTGTATGATATGTTAAGAATTATAGTATTAATTCTAAAATTATTAATCTAAATAAATATATAAATTGTGGAGGATTTATGAAATAGAAGATTTGATATTTCACAAAAAAAAATGGTTTTCAAGCTAATTACTATAGCATTTATTGGAAAAAAGGTATCTTTATATGTTATATAATTTTTATTATTTTTAAAATAAATATTTTTCTAATTACGGTAGCATTTATTGGTAAAAAGCTATCTTTATATGTTATATATATACATACATAGATACAGGGTCGGACATGAGATTTGAAATGTCCGAGGTCGGATATAAAAATGGGGCTCTCTACTATTTTTTTTTGGAGAATTTTCTTTATCATTTCGTTCCTTAATTTTATTTTATTTAGCTATTTTTATATAAAAAAGCTCAATGTGTGGTTTTAAATATTTTTTTATTCGTTTTGCTCCAAAAAAAAATTTATTCGTGATTTTGGGAAATTATTCTTTTAGAAAGGGTTTGTGAAAATCTAAATTTTTTGTTTATTAAAATGTGAAGTTTAACAAGATAAAAGGAAATAAAATATTAATAAAATTTTGTTTATTTTTCATAACCATATATAATGGATAACTTATTGGGTGTTTTTGCTAAATAGCTTATTTCAAACCTTTAATTAAATAATTAGCACCCAAATTAATTTTATTAGGTAGCATAGCACCCTTCCCAATCGGTCAACATTGACCGTTGACTGGTCAATGGTCAACGTTGACCGTTGACTCTTTCGTTTTTTTGTTTTTTAAACCAATTGATGCCATTTTTTTTATGCCACTTTTTTTGATGCCATTTTTCATAGTGTTTTGATGCCAAATTTTTAATTACATTTTTTTTCTTTAATGTGATGCCACTTTTTAAAGTAGTGTTCTTGATGTTGTGTGATGCCACTTTTTTCAAACTCTGGTGACATTTTTTGTTTACCATGATGTCATGTGGACCATTGATGCCTTTTTTTACTATTGATTACTGATGACACTTTTTATGTCAATGTTTTGATGATATGTTTTTTTACCATGATGCCATATTTTTTCAAAGTAGTATTTTGATGATATTTTTTTTTCTTTAATGTGATACAAGTTTTTCATATTAGTGTTTTGATACCATTTTCTAATGTAATTATTTTATCTCACTTTTTTTAATCAAATCGTTTGATGCCATTTTTTGCCGCTTTGATGCCCTTTTTTATTGTATTTTATTTTCGTTTTGATGTCACTTTTCTAATGAAATGGTTTGATACACTTTTTTAATGCCACTTTTTTCAAACATTGATGACATTTTTTGCTTACTGTGATGTCACGTAGACCATTGATGCCCTTTTTTTTTTTACGGTTGACTACTGATGACACTTTTTTATGTCATTTTGTTGATGATATTTTTTTTTTACCGTGATGCCATATTTTTTCAAAGTAGTATTTTGATGACATTTTTTTCTTTAATGTGATGCAAGTTTTTCAAAGTAGTGTTTTGATGCCATTTTTCTAATGTAATTATTTAATGCCACTTTTTTAATCAAATCGTTTGATGCCACTTTTTTTTAATCTATTCAATTGTATATCGATATATTTTCATCGATTCTACTTTTATTCAGTGATGACACGTTTATGATTACACTTCATTGATGCAATCACTTGTGGTGACATGTTTATTACATTTTTATATATTCATTAATTACACAAGAGCGTAAAATGTGATTAAACTTGATTGATGATATATTTTATTGATGATTTTTATTCATTTATGACATTTGTGATTACACCTCATTGATCTCAATTATTTGTGATGACATTGTTTGTTGATGACATTTTTATTAATAACATTTTTATACAATTGATAACTTATGAGCATTATTGTACAATGATAATACTAAATCAATGCTACGTTTTCATTGATTCCACTAATCTATCCATGTGTACATAACAATACTCACCCCTTAAGAAAGCTTTGTCCTCAAATCTCGGAAAAAAAATAAAAGTGGGAACCACACTAATTCCTAACCCCAACCGGCTTCTTAGAAAATAAAAGTATATATCCATGAAATTATAAAGATATAATTTGATGAATATATACAATATCAAGTCAACTACGAAGCCAAAATTCGAACTATACCACCCTCCCAAAAAATTATAGACCACCTGATGACCAAGCACTCCGGACCCACATCATAAGGCCCGAACCACAAACCCATTCAACCTGAAACACTTGCTCTCTGCAAAGAAATAACACCGGAAGAAACCCTTTAGAAATGAAATGAAGTAACATATCATCAAAACAATATCCTAATATTCCAAGGAAATTGCAACTGAAAGTCTTTTTCCCAATAATTCTAGAAGAAATTGAAGTGCAACAGCTACAAACAAAGGCTTCAAGTTGCAAACATGAAAGAATTAAATTCAAGGGACACAATTCTACAGAAACAGATCATTCAAACAACACAGATAGTTTTTTTTATTGAGCATATGTGTGGCTAGACAAAGCATGAACCGGGGAGGTCAACTTCCACATATCAAACAGCCCAACAGTAGTGTCCGATGAAGCTGTGGCGAGAATCCATTCATTGAAAGAATTGAATGATAGATAGTTAACCTGCACGGAGAAAAAACAGTTTCACTTTAGGTAGAGTCCATCTTTCACCAAGAGATATGTATGTCCCCAAAGTCACTCGAGCATGCCATGCCCCCGTCACCAAATCTTGCTCCTATAAATTTTAATTCATGATAGTTGTTTCCTATATACCTGCTTAGGCAAGACATTCTTTATCTATCAAACTACTAATATAACCCTCAAATAAGAAATAATGCAGCCACTAACACACCTTGCATTGACATAAATGAATGTATTTTTGTCCAATCAGTACAAATTTAGTATTTTAACATCACTCAAAAGCTTATATTGTGTTTATCCAGTTCATTGCAATTTGAACCCAGTTTGAGATAACACATATACCTTAAGCAAAAATATGCAAAAGAAGAAGTAAGGGCAGGGTACATAATTTCAGTAAAATCTGCCAACTAAAAATTAAGATAACCAGGTGTAACAAAACCAAGAAACTGTGGAATAAATAAACTTAAATGATTCCATATCCGCCCACCGACTTCTAATTAGCTCCTATGTATCTATATTTACTATATGAAAGGATGGATAGAGCAACAAAATCAAGGTCCTATTGGGGATTGGAATATCACACAGGGCAAATAGGCATAGGTACTACTACCAGAATCATCGTTCACACACACAAAACCACCAAAACAGTGAAAATACATATGATCAAGGACTGAATCATGACCAGTAAAAAAAAACAGATGCCAACAAAGGAGAATGATTCCAAGCAACAGATATCTTCCGTAAGTGTATTCTAAGGGCAAAATCAAATGCCCAATGCTAAAATTTCCATGGATTAAGAAGCTAAAACTAAATTCAGCGGGCACTATGAACACAGTTAACCAAGCCTGTTTGTTCAATGTTCAGGTGTTCACATTATGATATCTACTTGCTCAACTACAAACAAAAATAATTTCAAATGAATAGCTCAAACTAGCATCAACACTCAACAATCGTATAGAAGTATAGTAGCCAACCTCAAAATCAAATTAATACGTAGTAGTAAGATAGTTATATCATCCAATCAAGAATAAAAGGATCATTTATCTTGATTTAAACTTCTCCCAGAATCACTGTATGTGTCAAATCATAATAAATTGGAGCAACAAAATGTTCTTTATCAAAAACTCAAATCTTCATAGAAAAAAAGGGGAATTCGGCTTACAAGGATGAATGAAATCAACTATGATTTCTTCCGGATGAAGCCCCTGCAGATGCCGAAGCTGCACCCTTCTTCTTATCTTCTTCGTACTCGGGATCATCAGTTGTCAATTCAAACCGACAGACAGGACACGAATTTCTCGTTCCCAACCAAGGTACAATGCAGTCCCCGTGGTAACCATGTCCACACGGCAACTCCTTTGCGAATGATCCAACGCCAATAGCATATTTACACACAGCACAATCAAAGCTCCGCTCTTCCGATTTGATCTCCGAAGTCTTCAAGGCTGCGATGGCAGATTTTGAAGCAGGTGGAGCTCCTCTCCTCCCTTCAGTTTCCGCGAGGTTCTGTAGAAGAGCTTCGTACTCCGCTGCATCCACGTACCGCCCTCCTTGGCCACGTACTGCCCTCCCCGACGCTCGATAGCTCCGCCTCTCGTTCACTCCCTCGCTCGCTCGTCACCGCCTCCTTCCCTCGCTCAGATCTGGACTCGCTCGCGCCGCCTCGCTCGTCCTCGGCTCAGATCTGGACTCGCTCCCCCCCGCTCGCTCGTCACCGCCTCCTTCCCTCGCTCAGATCTGGACTCGCTCGCGCCGCCTCGCTCGTCCTCCGACGCCTCCACACCAGATCCGGCGCTCCCTCACCAGATCCACCCTCCTTGGCCACGTACCGCCCGATCTGCCATTACAGAGCACTGAACCTCCCCTTCCCCTTCTACGAGTAGTGAATAGACTAGAGAGTAAACTGCTAAGGGGCTAAAAAACATTAATCGGGTGTTACAACGGCAAATTTAAAAAGTTAATATGCTATTAACCTAATTAGATTAGGAAAGGCTGATATTTCAGCAAATTTTCTCTTACTTATTTTATCGTTGGTTTTTAATGAAAATTTAGAGGAAAAAAAATAGTCATATAGATAAGATAATAGATACTAGTACAGTAGTACTAGATTTTTTTGTTGAGGAATCTCCAGCTCCCCTGCTTCTCCGATGCACCATTTTTAATTCCCAATCTAATTCCCCACCCACCTCCTTCTCATAAACAAATTTCATTCAATGTCTTCCCTCAGTTTCCGGAAATAAACGTACCCCGGCAACCACCTCCACCTCCGCCTCCCAACAAACAGAGCTTAGTCAAAGTCAACGCATCTACATACCCCTTCCCACATCTCCTACGATACCCCCTCACATCAATCACATGGGATGGGACAACCCCATCCAGTTGTAATTCATGAATTGATGTTAAGGATATATTTGATCGCATTATATATGTTGTATATAAAGGTCAACATTAATTTTTTATTTTGGACAAAATAAATACTCCGTATATTGAAATTAAAAAAAGACCCCATGAAGTATATAGTTAATTTATTGTCATCGTGATCCTTAGGTGCCGTAAGGGGTAACCTTACCCTTAAAATGGGAGAGTAGCCAGGGAGGGGATCCATCCATCCACTATATATAATTATGAACCCAAACTCAAATATCTCTACTCCCACTTCCCACATTAATTAATTTACCCCTCTAATTCCGAGCTTCGTTCGTATACTCATTATTATTACTTTACCAATCATCTCTTCATCTTCTACGTACGTACGTATTCGGAATTCCCATTATATCCATTCCAATTCCAATTCCAATTCCAAGGTATATATTTCTTCAATTCCCTCTCCACTTTTTATTTAATTAATGCTGTGTTGAATTGTTTTAGCTACCTAGCTTTCATATATGCATGGGAATCTATAAATCAAAATTTGTGCTTCAAATTTGTATGATTATCACTTTTTTTTAATTGAATTAAGTAATTAAATACTCGGAAAGAAAGTAAATTTTGTATGCAAAATAAGGGAATAAGGGTAATGCCGTAATTGTTAGAATATTGATCCATTAATCTAACTTTCTCATTGTTACTTCCTCGGTTCGGGAAAAAAAATATGTCATTTACTATTCACGTACAATTTTTTTTTTCTATAATGAGGAATACTATAACTTTTTTTCATAAAATTTTTAAAACAATTTCGTACCTATTAGTAATAAATAGGGTAAATTCCTTTGGTGGTCCCTAACCTTTAAGGGTTAGCCACTATCGGTCCCTAACCTTTTTAAGTGTTACTTTTAGTCCTTAACCTTTTAGGTATTGCTACTATTTGGTCCCCCGTCTATTTTCTAATTAAACTAAACAATAAAACTATTTAATTTTCTAAATAAATCCAATAGAGATTAGAGAATGGTTCTGTCCAATGAATTTTAGGGGTCCCGTTCAATATTACCTTAATCTTAAAATATTTGATTTTTTTTCCGACTTGCTAATTATTAAAAAAATATTTTATGTGTAGTTTTTAACTTATTAAAAAATGTGTCAACAAGTTAAGCATCCACTATTTTGATACGAATAGAGTACTTATTACATTTACCAATCTTTCAAAAACATGTAGCACATAAATTATGTAAAATAAATGTATTCCTTTAAATAGGATAATTAAAAAAATGCCCAAATAAATTTAATATAGGACTTCTTCCTATTGGATTTTACGTCATATATTTTAACCTTTTTAATTATGTATCAATACATATAGTATTTTCACATTAAAAACTCATTCATTGTGTGAAGTTATAATTTACAAATAAAATTTTGAATATATATGTGAAAAATCTTAAAATATAATAAATTATACTCTAATACAAGAGTTTGTATTAAAATATCAAATAAAAATAGTTAATAAGGAGGCTCAATAACTAAAATAGTTTTTCATTTAGAAAAAACAATTATAAAATGTACATTTAATAAAATGTTGGCATTTAATTGGATGGAAGGACCAATAGTAGCAATATGTAAAAGGTTAGGGACTAAAATTAACACTTAAAAAGGTTAGGGGCTGATAGTGGCTAACCCTTAAAGTTAGGGACTACCAAAGGAATTTACCCTAATAAATATGACTATTTTTGAAAAAAAGTTAATATTTTATATAGATTTCGAGGTTCTAGTGAAACGGATAATACGGTGGAACGGTGAAGCGAATGAATATTGAGTCATATTCATATGAATATTATGTTATATGAATATATAAATATGAATATTATGTTGTGTGAATATGAATATGATTTAAATATGGGTATATGAATATACTATTATTTATATTCACATAATATAAAGTGAATAACACTATATTCATATCCACACACCACAATATTCACATATTCATATCCACATAATGTCATATTCATATTAATATAACGCAATATTCATTCGTTTCACCGTTTCACCGTATTCTTTGTTTCACTAGAACTCTTGCCATAGGGAAAGGTTCTAGTGAAACAGAAATTACGGTGCAACGGTGAAACGAATGAATATTGTATTATGTTCATATGAATATTGTATTATATGAATGTGAACATATGAATATTATGTTCTGTGAATATGAATATGATGTAAATATGGGTATATGCATATGATATTATTTATATTCATATAACATAAAATGAATAACACTATATTCATATTGATACACCATAATATTCACATATGCATATCCACATAACTCAATATTCATATTAATATTACGCGATATTCATTCGTTACACCGTTGCACCGTATTTTCCGTTTCACTACCGTAAATATGGGTATATGCATATGATATTATTTATATTCATATAACATAAAATGAATAACACTATATTCATATTGATACACCATAATATTCACATATGCATATCCACATAACTCAATATTCATATTAATATTACGCGATATTCATTCGTTACACCGTTGCACCATATTTACATCATATTCATATTCACATAACATAATATTCATATGTTCATATTCATATAATACAATATTCATATGAACATAATACAATATTCATTCGTTTCACCGTTGCACCGTAATTTCTGTTTCACTAGAACCTTTCCCGATTTCGTCATTCTAATAAAACGTGAATAATAAATGACATATGTTTTACCGGGAAAAGGGAGTATTAGTTTGTTATAATGATTTATTGATATGCTTAAGTTTGATTGTCCTATGCTTAGCCTAGAAATGCAGGCTGGGAAAGGCAAGGCAAAAGTGGGCGCCATGGACGAAGGTATTCGAGCTTTTGATTTGTTGGGACTACATTCATTTGAAATACCTTTGGACACGCGGAAAAGGTTTTGGGTTGAAGCCGATCTGATCGGTGGAAATCATGACATGAGGCATTTCCTCCCCCCTAAAAAGGGGCCTAAATGCGTAACCAGGTTGAATCCCAAGCCGGAGTTTGTGAACCCTCTACTTGAGAAGATCAAGGAGCCCTTAGTGTTGCAGCTTCGAGGCTGTGATCAGTTGTTTTCACCGGATGCTTCCTTTTTCTCTTTCGAAAAATTCAAAACCTTGACTTCTCTAGAAATCTCTAGTGTAAGCAACCTCACCACTTTTCCTGAAAATATAATCTCTGAAATGACTCACCTTCAAATCCTCAATTTATCTCATCTTCCCATTCCACAACTACCAAATGCCTTCTTTTCTAAACTCGTCCATCTTCGTTTCCTCACTCTAAAAGATTGTCCTAAAATACATTCCCTTCCCAAACTCCCTGAAATGACTGAACTTGAATACCTCGAGTTATCTCATCTTCTTATTGCAACATTGCCATCTGAATGCTTTTCCGGCCTTGCAAATCTTGAAATGCTCATTCTTAGAGGGTGTTATAAACTAAGTACCCTTCCATCCTTCAAACCCTTGGGAAAACTCAGGGAGGTTGATCTATCTCACTGCACTGCTTTGCAAGAGATGGAACTCAATGATTTTTCCCCAAATGTTGAGAAGATTGATCTTTCTTATACTTCCTTGCATACTTTGCTTGTCACATTACCTACTATAATTGGCTGGGATAAAGGGATCACTCATCTTTTTTTAAGAGATGTAAAGGTGATTGACTTCCAAGGATTTTCGATTCATCTGTTTCGTCTTAAGGTGCTTGATGTTTCCGGTGCCCAGTCCGTGAAAAATCTTGATCTGCTGAAGGAAAGTGAAGCACTTGAGGCGCTTGATCTTTCAAGAACTAGCATGGAATTTGAATCCATAGATTTCATCTCGTTTATGGTGAACCTCCGCTACCTGATACTAAGGGATTGTACTTGGTTACAGAAACTCCCAGCAATGAAAAACTTGACACGCCTTGAGGTGCTTGACACCTCAGGTTGTGAATTCCTTGATGATTTGCCGAAAGATTTCAGCTGCCTGAAAAGGCTGAAGGAGCTCAACTTGTCTGGGTGTTGCGGTTTGAAAGAGTTGAGTCCATCTCTTTTCAATGGAATGACATCCCTTGAAAAGGTTGACATCTCCAAAACTAATATCAACCACCTATCCTCCTTTGTCGTGCTTACTAATCTTCGAACTCTCAATATCTCCCAAACCTCAGTGAAAGAAGTACCTACATCTTTACAAACTGTCACCTCCTTTGTTGCTGCTCCTGAAAGTAGGATAGAAAATCTACATCCAAGACTACCCAAGCCCAATGAGTTTTATATTGTTTCCTCTTTTTTCATCAATTCAGGATTTGACAGATTCCTACAATATTCCCATGTAATAGTTGATCTCATTAAAAGATTCCAGGAGGATTTCAAACCCGTCTCCTCACTTGATACTATCCCTATTTCCTACGAGCGAAGATATCTCATTTATGGTTATGATAGTATGGTGAAAACTGATGCCGAGTCCTGCCCCATCAGTGGTCAAACAGTTAAGATGCAGTGTAGCAAAATGGTTGCTGATTTAGAATACATAAGAGCCAACATTGGTTTCCTCGAGAGCTGTCCCAGCTCCACTAGCGCTGAGAAGCTTCTTGATGAACTCACGGATGCTAGATCTCAGTTCCAACCTTGGGTATTCGAACATGATTCAAGCGATCACTCCCTCTTTTACTTCCGGCTTAATTCCACCAACTTTTATGAAGTCTTTCGGAGGGTCACCAATTTGAAGCAACTAGTCCCTCGTAAACAAGTGGATGCCTTGGAGGAGCAAAAGAATAAGGAGAACTTGGAAGGAAGGCTTGAAGACGAGCAACAGGATATAATATACATTGCCATAAGCACATCACATTTGCAACAACTCATTAGCTCCTATGAATCCCTTACCAAAACCGAAAAAAATTGCTGCCAAGCTTGGAGGAAAGGAATTGGTTCTGCTAAGCCCTAAGGGTTTTGTCAAAATATCAGCGAGTTGAAGATGGGATTGGACAGGCTGACTACGAAGAAACTGAACTTGAACCATTTCATGAACAAAATGGCCATCAATGCAGATGTGCTTTGTCCGTTCGTGGAACACTAGATTGACCATAATTAATCCGGAATGACTCACCGGAAAGACTTGTGGGTAGTATCCATAGGTCTTCGGTTCGAACCCCGATGACCGCTTTTTATTTACCAAATTCAAGGAACACTGGATTGACAACAAGACTTTGGGCAGCCTTGTTGTTACAATGGAGTGGGATGGGAAGGGAGACGTCGACCTGAAGATCCCGAAGTAAACCCTCAAGCCATACAACTTCACTTGCAACAATGGACATGACTCTGTATTCACTTTCCGCAAATGATTTGCTAACAGTTTTCTGCTTATTTGTCCTCCAAGAGACAAGAGCATTACCAATGAACATGCAATAACCAGCGAGAGATCGACATGTGAAGGGACAAGTGCCCAAGTCAGCATCACTGTAAGCCCGAAGAGATAGATCCGAGGCACATGGATAGAACAGAGCCTGGTTAAATGTGAAAACAAAATCCTCTATAGTCTATACCTAACCACTAGTGCATTATCAAATATTGGGGAAACAGATATTGTAGCTTGAACAGAAGTTGGCCCCTCTATGAATGGCTTTGCAAATCACCTGTCCCAATCTTCAGCTAGAACATGATAAACTTGAATAAAACTTTAGATTGCAACAAAAGCACTATGAAACTAGCAAATAAAAGACAAGCCTAAAAGAATATCAGCACTCATATTTTCTGTCATATTTCAACTAGAAGATCAAGTAAATATCATTATTTCATTTACAAGTCTGATTTCAACCAGTGGTTCATGCCATCAATGCAAGAGACACTCCAATTTCGTTCGGGGCCTTGCACGAAAAAGCTCATGGATGAGTTAGAATTGAAGCAGGAGAGCAAGGATTCTGGAGCCCCGATTGCTGCGTTCAATGCCAACACCAGGTCTGGCAAAGGAAAAGGTAATACTGACCTGGACAACCTATACCAATACAATGGTCTGGACGAGATGATTGTGGGCAACGGTTCGGGTTTACAAATCACTCACACTGGCACTTTTGATTTCGCTGCTTTTCCTTTGAAAAAGGTTTTTTTTTGTGTCCCACAAATGTCAACAAAATATAGTCACAGACGTTGAGATCCCCTTTTATACAGCTGCAACCTGCAAGGCTGCAACCACGTAACAACCTACACGGCTACACCATTATGATTACATAAAAGATCCCATATTTACAAATGTGCATAAACATGCACATTACCCCATTAGTTATGACCGTGTAAATGTGTAATGCTCACAAACTCGAACCTCGGTCAATTGCTTGTGTCTTCATCGATCACTCACCCACACAGAGTGCCTACCAGCGCCTAGACCCCATAGCAGCTCAATGAATATACACTTCTGGACATGTTAGTTTCATAGAATCACAGAGGATGAATATCTAATTCAAACTCTCCCTCCAAAACCAACCAAATCGCCGATCCCATCCACCACCACCTCCCCTGCTTCTCCGCCGCAGATTCGATTACCCATTTTTAATTCCCAATCTAATTCTCCTAATTTATATAACCCCCATTACATAAATTCCATTCAATCCCCTCCCTCACAGTGGTGGAGTCAAGGACACTATGTAGGGGTGAGCGAGATTCAAAGAACCTAAAAGTATAAATTGATCTATAAATTTTCCAACAGCAAAATCACTGCAAAAAGTGTTCATACGATCAGTTTACAATCTAGTGAACTAATTAGTAAAACGAACATAAATACCTCTTGACTTAGCAAAGTCATCTATAGCAGAATTTATGTCAATTTTACCAGCAAACTCTCATTCGATATAAATGATCAAAGGATCAGCAAGAAAGTCATCGGCCATTTTGTTGCGAATGTTAGTCTTCATATGTGTATTTTATTAAAATATTTTTAATGGAGTTATTTAAGTTACATTTTTTATAGACTTTTTGCACGTAAAAAGGTGGTGAGTGATTCCTTGAAAGCAAATCAAATTTATGGGTTTTTTTTTACGGTTGATTTAGTGAAAAATACCCAATATTAAGGGTGATTTTCCAAAACTTATCCTTATAAATCTTTCAAAAAATAGTGAGTTGTTGACAAGATGTCAAAACGTCTTTTAACAAGAAAAAATTGGAGTAAATTACCCAACTTAATTCAACCCGCTACTATTGAAATCCTAAGCTAAACCCTACCCTATCGTGATAATCCTAAATTATTATTATTATTATTATTATTAATTTAAAATCATTATTATTATTATTATTATTTTCAAAAATATATATATTTTTTTTTGGGTGGGCTGGGGCCCAGCCCTTTCTCCGCCACTACTTCCGCATCCACTCGTATCCCCTCCCAAATAAACTCCCATTTGTTAAATCCCCTCCCTCCTCTTCCGCATCTACACCACGATCCCACGTCCTAGGCAACACGTACACCGTAATATCCGAAGCTAATCCATTCCACCTCTATCAATCAGGAGCCCTATCTCATCTACTGATCGAGGTGGAATATAATGAAGCCTTTCCATTGCTGAACCCAAACTCAAATCTCTCTACGTACTCCCACACTCATTTACTCCTTTACTAATCATCTCTTCATCTTCTACGTACGTACTCAGATCCCATCCATTCCAAGGTATATTTATCTTCAATTCCCTCTCCCCTGTTTAATATTAATTCTTTCTTGTTCTACCTAGCTAGCTGCTAGCTTTAATTTATCAAATCTACCTAGCTATTTTAGGTCTTATTTGGTTGAGCAGGAGAAAATACAAGGGAAATAATCACAATTTAGGTGTAAAATTTATATGATTATCATTTTTTTTTTTTAAATGAATCTAGCGAAGGAGAGGAAAATTTAGGTGTAAAATTTGATTCTACTCTAAACTCAAATTAGATAATCAAATGTTGGGAAAGGAAACACGAGAGGTACGTTAGTGTTTGCATAATTAATTGGATTAAACTAGTGTGGAATTCGTGTTTGAACGTGTAATGCAGAAAATGAGTTGTGAAATTGTTCCCTTTGTGGATGGAACCGATACTCTCTCAGCTCAGCCTCATCATAATACTAATTTGAAGGCGGTGGTGGAAGATTTACATGCTGTTTCTATTGAGAAATGTAAGCGAGGTAAGCGCTTGGAGCCCTTGAGAAGACGAATCAAAATCAGACGCGTGAAGAGGACAAAGGTACGAATATACTCATTGTTACTTCCTCCGTTCCGGAAAAAAAAACATATCTATTAATATTACTAATTCTGCTAGCATTTTGCTGACGTTTCGCTCTTTAAATTAAAGTTTAATTTTTTAATCAAAAGTTTCCTTTCTTATTAATCGATGTTATTAAGGGAAGTTCAAATATTTGTTTCCTATATTATATTCATCACAATCGTATTAAAAATGTCTAGACAATTAATTCAAAATGTCAAAATAAAAATCTATTAATAATAATCAATAATAATAATACTAATTCTGTTAGCATTTTGCTAACATGTCACGGCCACAATTAAACTTAATTTTTTTATTCAAATGGTATTTTCTTATTGGTCAATATTATTGCTGAAATTTTAAAATACACGTTTCATATTTTAAACATATTTGTTTCCTATTTCCATACTAATCAAAAGTTTCTTTTCTTATTAATCGATATTATTAAGGGAAGTTTAAATATTTGTTTCCAATATTATATTTATCAATCATATTAAAAATGGATAGATATTTAATTCAAATGTCAAAATAAAAAGTAATTATAAAAATCAATGATTCTCAAAATCATATTTCTTCTCAAAATTTACATATTATATGGTATAGACATCTTGTTTCTTGAAATTTTTTAAATATTTTTGGAGATGGAAGAGAAACATCATTAATTTTAAGAAGAGATTATTTTTACACATGTTATCCTTCAAAAACTGTAGATAAATAATTATCGAAAATGAATAAATCTATACTAACTCTACACATTCTACATGACATCTATTTAAATTTTTAACCTAAGATTTTTTCAGATAGAAATTATATTTATTCTAAACATCTTAAATGACTATTAGGAATAGTAAAAAAAGAACATTTTAAGATCTACATACAAAAATTGAAGAATTTTTAGAAAAGCAAATGTGAAATTTGAATAAATAAATAAACACTCTTTTAAGATTAATTTCTGGGTGTTTGGCTTTAAATATTGAAGAAAAAAAATTCAAAATGACATTTTACATCTATATTTATTTTATACAACCTAGAAGGCCCTTATTATAATTTCAATATTTTAAGGCTTGCAAAAGTTTTTTTTTTATGAAGTTAGGAAAAATAATCTATCTGTGAATACTCGATTTCAAAAATTAATTATAAAAATCAGTTAGAGCCAAAAAAAAAAGTTTTTTTCTTATAATTTACTTATTTTAGACATCTTAAATGACTATCGAAAAATAAATAATATTTTAAGACTTACAAGCATTACTAATGCTTATTTTACATCTTAGATGAGGCTTCTTAGATCATTTTTCTACCTTTTAGGATCTTTTTATTTTTACCATCTTACCTTTATTTTCACTATTAATTTCATTCTCTTTCAAGCCATCTTTCTAATGAAAATAATGAATAAGTTATGTATATCTATATAACTTCAAAAGTATTCGCACAATCATGTGCTTATGACAATAATTATATATTTATTTCAATTATCTTAGGTGGTGTGTTTGAGTATTATTACTACTTTACCTTATTAAATCATTTTAAAAATTTGTATTGTATCTCTTTCCAACTAATTTATAAACTACAAAAAAACTTTATATGTACATATTTTTGTTATAAACAAGTATATATTAATATAGTATATATTATAGATATAGATATATAAAATAATGTTCAAATTAAAATGGATCAAACTCCCGTGCCTTGAAGGCACGGGTATTACACTAGTTGTTTACTATATATTTACACACAATTTTTTATAAATGAGAAAAACTATATAAAGTATTAAGATTTTCATAAAAAAATTAAAACAATTTTTTAAATATTAGTTATAAGTATGAATCTGTTTTTAAAATTTTATATGTAAAAAAAAAGATAATATATTACATAGTTTTTCATCATCGTAAAAAGCGTGGGTAGTAAAAGACATGTTTTTGTGAGATAAAGATAGCATTAGTTTGTTATCATGATTTATTGATATGCTTAAGTTTTATTGTAGCCTAGAAATACTGGGAAAGGCAAGGCGGTAGTAGGTGCCATGGACGATGATGTTCGACCTTTTGATTTGTTGGGTTTACGTTCAGCTGAAAGGATTGACAGGTGGAAAAGGTTTTGGGTTGAAGCCGATCTAATAGGTCGCAATCATGACATGAGGCATTACCTTCCCCCTAAAAAGGGGCCTAAATGCGTAACCAAGATGAATCCCAACTCGGAGTTTGTGAAACTTCTACTTGAGAAGATTAAGGAGCCCTCAGTGCTGCATCTTCGAGGTTGTGATCAGTTGTTTTCACCGTATGCTTCCCCTTTCTCTTTCGAAAAATTCAAAACCTTGATTTGTCTAGAAATCTACGGTGTAAGCAATCTCACCACTTTTCCTGAAAATACAATCTCTGAAATGACTCAACTTCAATTCCTTGATTTATCTCATCTTCCCATTCCACAACTACCAACTGACTTCTTTTCTAACCTGGTCCATCTCCGTTCCCTCACTCTAAAAGATTGTCCTAATATACATTCCCTTCCTGAATTCCCTAAAATGACTGAACTTGAATACCTCGAGTTATCTCATCTTCTTATTGAAACATTGCCATATGGATGCTTTTCTTGCCTTAAAGAGCTTGAAAAGCTCATTCTTAGAGGGTGTTCTAAACTAAGTTCCCTTCCATCTTTTGACCCCTTGAGAAAACTTAGGGAGCTTGATCTATCCCACTGCACTGCTTTGCAAGAGATAGAACTCAAATATTTATCTAGGAATGTTAAGAAGCTTGATCTTTCTTATACTGCCTTGCATAATTGGTGTGTCACATCATCTCCTACAAGCATGGCTATAGCTTTCACTCATCTTTTTTTAAGAGATGCAAAAGTGATTAACTTCAAAGAATTTCCTAATTGTCGTTTGTTCCATCTTAAGGTGCTTGATGTTTCTGGTGCCCGGTATGTAAAACATCTTGATCTTCTAAAGGAAAGTGAAGCACTTGAGGCACTTGATCTTTCAAGAACTAGAATTGAACTTGAATCCATAGATTTCATCTCGTTTATGGAGAAACTCCGCTACCTAATACTAAGGGACTGTACTTGGTTACAGAAACTCCCAGCGATGGAAAAGTTGACACACCTTGAGGTGCTTGACATCTCAGGTTGTGAAAACCTTGGTGATTTGCCAGAAGATTTTAGCAGCCTCAAAAAGCTGAAGGAGCTCAATTTGTCTGGGTGTAGTGGTTTAAAAGAGTCAAGTCCAGCTCTTTTCGACAAAATGACATTCCTTGAGAACTTTCCCAATCTTACTAATCTTCAAACTCTCAATATCTCAGAAACTCTCGGCAATGGAAAAGTTGATACACTTGATCTTGCTGCTGCTCCTGAAAGTAGGATAGAAAATCTACATTCAAGACTATCCAAGCCCAATGAGTTTTATATTGTTTCCACTTTTTTTATCGATTCAGGATTTGACCGATTCAAACTACATTTTGATCTAATAGTTGATCTCATTTCAAGATTCCAGGAGAATTTCGAACCTGTCTCCTCACTTGAGGCTATGCCTATTCACACTGAGGACAATAGGTGGGATGAAGACATTGATAGGGCTGATAAAAGGACAAAAACTGATGCTGAGTCGTGCCCCATCAGTGGTCAAACTGTGAAGATGCAGTATAGAAGAATGGTTGCTGATTTAGAATACATAAGAGACAACATTGGTCTCCTCGAGAGTTGTCCCAGCTGCACTAGTGCTGAGAAGCTTCTTGATGAACTCACGGATGCTAGATCTCAGTTCCAACCTTCACTATTCCAATTGGTGGATGATATCTCCCGCTTTTACTTCCAACTTAATTCCACCAACTTTTATGAAGTCCTTCGGAGGGTTGCCAAGTTGAAGCAACTAGTCCCTCCTAAACAAGTGGATGCCTTGGAGGAGCAAAAGAATAAGGAGAAGGAGGCGTTCAAGAGAAGGCTTGGCGACGAGCAATGGGATTTAAAAGACATTGACGTAAACGCGCCAGAAATGCAAAACCTCAGTAGCTCCTATGACTCCCTTACCAAAATCCAAAAAAATTGTTTACTTCACCTTACGGGTTTTAGGGGTTTGATCAAGGAGAGGATGATAATCCAGTTGTGGTATGGTGTGGGATTGATTGACCCTCAACATGAGGACAATGGCGGTCTTTCAAATGCTAATTCCACCACAAACCGTTTGCCGACTCCAAACCAGAACCTAAATCTTTGCCTAACAGCATCTTCAGATCCCAATCAAGAGATTAAGACGTCGACTACAAACGATGCAAACCCACCCACAATTGAGGAAATCGGGCGAAAATTTTTGATGGCCTTGAAAGAAAAGCATTTCATCATCGCGAGGTATGACTCAAATATTCGAAAAGCATCTCAAATCTGGGAGTTGCCTGCTGATGTACACGCTTTCGTGAGCACACGAGCAATAGAAGAGGGCTTTTTTAATGTCGACCGCGAGACTAGAATGCTCACCCCACACCTCAGTATTGGCTCCCAAAGGGCGTGTTTGTTGATATCTCAGAACAATTTGCCGTCGTCTTGCAAGCTTTGGGCTGACTATACCAATTCTTCTGAAAAGATCAAATGCTTCAAAACTATACATACGTTGCTAAATGTGAATGCGCGCATAGTTGATATCAGAGCAGAATGGTTCTCCAAGATGACGAATTTGCTTGTATTTCATCTTGGGAGATCTCAGAAACACGAACACGAGCATGAATCAATTGAGGTCATAGATTTGAAGTTTTTGGAGGAGTTCAAAAATATGAAGCAATTGAGGCTTTTGAACTTGGAAGGATTTTCAACATTGAAAAAACTTCCAGATTCTATTTGTAAGGCGACTAATCTCAAAATTCTCAATCTTAGAGAATGTAGTTATTTGGAGGAACTTCCTGCTGGCATTGGGTCTCTCAACAATCTTACCCATCTCGACCTCACAGACTGTTCCATGCTTTGTATGTTGCCAAAGGGCATAAGGTTGTTATCCAAACTTGAGGTGCTCAAAGGGTTTGTCATCTATTACCAGATTGGTGGCCGACAACATCGAAATGCATGCACCCTTAGGGATTTGTTGAAGTTCGAGAAACTGAGAATATTGAAGCTTGCTGTTCACACAGAGAAGTTCCCGGCCAGTAGTGATCTCCATGTATTCAACAGAATGAAGAATCTTTGCAACCTGCGGATTACATGGCAAAAGAATTACAATGATTCTAACCAACAATCAGAGGATATTGTTGGGCACAAAGCAGCTTCTAGATGGCATCAACTGAAATGTTGGGAGCAACGGACGAGCCAAAATGAAACAGAGGAGCTATTATTAAGAAGCAACATCAAGAAATTGGAGTTGCGTTGTTTTCCTTTTGAAACTGCACCGAATTGGCTACAACCGAGTGGATTGCAGAATCTTGAGAGGCTCTATGTTCGTGGAGGGAATCTCAAAACATTAGCTAGAAACACCAATCAAGATACGTGGGGTGTTAAGATTTTATCGTTGAGGTATTTGCGCAAAATGGACATGGATGGGAAAGAATTCAGGTGCAATTTCCCACATATGACATATTTTCATGCATATCTATGTGACCTTCTCCTTTTTATCCGCGTTGAACTTGAAAGGGAATTCGAAGGAATCGAGATAGACTGCTAGACTTCTGAGGTAAATTCTTGGCTTCCTTGGAACAAAAATTTATTTTCAAGCAAATGAGTTAATTAATTGTATTCATCACTGTAATTCATAATATGATTTTGTTAATTTGTTCCTTTCTTTACTAGTCAAATTTTTATGTATTTGAAATATGAATTATCGTCCAACAAAATGTACATTAAGTCATTAACACAATCACTGAAATGTAGAATTTTCGGCCCGATCTCTATAGAGGTGCATCAGCAAATAGATGATCTTCATCATCAAGGTAACCTTTAGTAATGTTTTTAATGGAGCTTCTCGATTGAAAGCGTTCCTAAATTTTGTCCTTTTTGTTTCCACTTGTGATTGAAGTGCAGATAATGAGCAAACAGTCTTAGGGATGGAGTTTTGGGCTGGCGCCTGTTGTGCCGGGAAGCAAGGGGACGTCAGACACACCCCTTTTACACACACGAATCGGGATGGACAAGAACTGTAAACCAGAGAGCCAAACTCAAGCAACCCAAACCAACAATCAGACACAAACAGAAGATAAAATAACCAAGCACAAAGAACACCAGATTTACGTGGAAACCCCAAAACGGGGAAAAAACCACGGGAGCCAGAAACTTCCACTATCAACAATAACAAGTGGGTACAATCTTCCCTAGACAAGGCTAGAGGCATACAACATCATCAAGCATCAACAAGCTTGGACAAATCTCCAATTTCATCACCCAATTGGTGGAAATCAACAACAACCCACGAAAGAACACAAGCAAAGGGGATCTGAGATTGGAGGCTCAAAACGACGATCCAACCGTACAAAATGAAGCCTATGATGAGGTGAACAACATACCAGAAAATCGTCCCAATCGGAGGTCGTTTGGTCGTCGATCGGGGCACTTCAAAATGGGCTGAACAAGGGCATACGGGATTCCTCTCCAAGCTCTCTCTTTTCTCCCTTTCTCACTCTTTGTTTTCTCTCTCTTACTTTCCCAAATGGAAAAGGCATCCCCTTTTATAAAGGAGGTAGGGTAAAACTTCACATGGTAAATCCATATGGTAAATAGTCCATTGGACTCTTCCCCATATAGGAGGGAAACACAACATAGCTCCCCCTCAATCCTATATGGGGGGCTCGAGCAAGCCCGCCTTTGAGCGGCACTTGATGAGCTTCTCCTTTGACAAAGTCTTCGTCAGCATATCTGATCCGTTTTCATTTGTGTGGATCTTCATGAGCTCAAAATCTTCATCTTCTACTCTTTCTCGAAGCCAATGATACCTTCTTCGTATGTGCTTGGTTCGAGAATGGTAGGCGGCATTCTTGGCAAGGTGGATGGCACTCTGATTGTCACAATAGAGTGGGTAGCTAGCTTGCTCCACTCCCAACTCCTCTAGGAAGTCTCTCATCCATATCAGCTCCTTACCAGCTTCAACTGCAGCCATATACTCTGCTTCTGTCGTTGACAAAGCAACACACTTCTGCAGTCTCGATTGCCATGAGACTGCTCCCCCTGCGAATGTAATCAGATATCCAGATGTGGATCGGCTCGTGTCAATATCACCTGACATGTCTGCATCTGTAAAACCATCAAGCATAGGTTTTCCAGGACCAAAGCACAAACACACTCTCGAAGTGCCTCTGAGATACTTGAGAATCCATTTCACTGCAGCCCAATGCTCCTTTCCAGGATTACTCATGAACCTGCTGATAACCCCAACTCCATAGGCGATGTCTGGCCTAGTGCAAACCATGGCATACATCAGACTACCAACGGCTGAAGCATAAGGCACCTTCTTCATCTCCTGTTTCTCTTTCTCACTTGTAGGACACTGATCAGAACTCAGCTTCATGTTCACTGCAAGTGGAGAACTCACGGGTTTAGCCTTGTCCATGTTGAATCTTTGCAGCACCTTCTCAATGTATCTTTCTTGTGATATCCACAACTTCTGATTCTTTCTGTCACGGGTAATCTTCATACCCAAAATCTGGCTTGCAGGGCCAAGGTCCTTCATAGCAAAGGACTTCTTCAACGCAGTTTTCAAACTAGCAATCTTGTTGGTATCCTGACCAACAATAAGCATATCATCCACATAAAGCAAGAGAATCAGAAAGTCACCTTCGGCGTAATTCTTCACAAACACGCAGTGGTCGGCATGTGTCTTGTGAAATTTGTGGTCGATCATAAAAGACTCGAACTTCTTGTACCATTGCCGAGGCGCTTGTTTCAAACCATACAAGCTCTTTCTGAGACGACAAACCATCTTCTCTTTTCCCTTGACTTCAAAACCTTCAGGTTGCTCCATGTAGATTTCTTCTTCCAAATCACCATGAAGGAAGGCGGTTTTCACATCAAGCTGCTCGACCTCTAGGTCCATGCTAGCAGCCATGCCTAGAACAACCCGGATGGATGACATCTTCACAACTGGAGAGAAAATTTCATCGAAATCTACACCCTTTTTCTGCTCAAAACCCTTCACCACAACTCTGGCTTTGAACCTGGGAGGTGTACCATCTTCTCCAGACTTCAAACGAAAAACCCATTTGTTCTTGAGAGCTTTCTTGCCCTTAGGCAATTTCACCAAGTCATAGGTGTGGTTCTCATGCAAGGAACTCATCTCATCCTGCATGGCATTGTACCACTCTTTCTGATGCACATCTGACATAGCTTCCTCATAGCATTCAGGCTCTCCTGAATCAGTCAACAACACATAATCGTTGGTTGAGTATCGGGAGAAAGTCTGTCTCTCTCTGGTGGATCTTCTCAACTCAACTTCAGGTTGGATAGGGGGCTCCTCTTGTTGAGGTTGTGGAACTTCTGGTGGATCAACATCACCATCATCATGCTCACCTTCCTGCTGATTCTGAACTGAACTTCTCTGCACAACTTGAGGAAAAACGGGATCAAATGTGACTGGAGCAGGAGAGGAAGACGACGGTCGCTGGAGCTTCCAGTCATCAATAGTCTTGTCTTCCATGAACACAACATCTCTGCTTCTGACCACTTTCTTGTCTGTAAGATCCCACAATCTGTACCCAAATTCATCCTCTGAGTACCCTAGGAAGATGCATGGCTTTGTCTTGCTATCAAGCTTGGATCTCTGATCTCTAGCAACATGAACATATGCTAGGCATCCAAAGACTCTCAAATGCTGGAAGAAAACATCTCTCCCAGTCCAAACCCTCTGTGGAACATCACCATCAAGAGGAACTGAAGGCGAGCGGTTGATGAGATACACAGCAGTCAACATTGCCTCCGCCCAATAGGACTTTGGCAGCTTTGCAGTCGACAACATACTTCTGACTCTTTCTGCTATGGTTCTGTTCATCCTCTCTGCAAGCCCATTCAGTTGTGGCGTCTTTGGAACTGTTTTCTCAAGCCTGATGCCCTGACTCTTGCAATACTGCTCAAACGGACCCCTGTACTCTCCACCATTATCTGATCTGACACACTTCAACTTCAAACCAGTCTCTCGTTCAACTCTGGCTTGGAACTCCTTAAAAACTGTCAGAACCTGATCTTTGCTTTTCAACACAAAAGCCCATAATTTTCTAGAGTAGTCATCAATAAAAGTGACAAAATATTGTGCTCCACCAAGTGATTTGCAATCCATAGAGCACACATCAGTATGAACAAGATCTAATGCATGCTTTCTTCTAGATGGAGGTCGAGTATGAAAGGCTACTCGATGTTGCTTTCCAGCTAGGCAATCAAGACAAGGTTTGAGAGAAATACCTTGCATATCCGGGAGAATGTCTTTCTTGGCAAGTATTTGCAAACCCCGCTCGCTCATGTGTCCAAGCCGCTTGTGCCATAGCTCTCCGGCACCATCATCAATCACATTTGCTTCTTCTCTGCAAATCTTGGCTTGCATCACATACATGGTATTTTGCTTCTTTGCCCGGGCTACAATCAAGTTTCCCTTGGAGCACTTCCAAACACCGCCTTGTGCATTTTGAGCATAACCATCATCATCAAGTATCCCAGAAGATATCAAATTCAATCTGATATCAGGAACATGGCGAACATTTCTCAAAATCAAGCTGCAACCAGTGGATGTCAACAAACAAACTGTGCCCATGCCAACAACATTGGACACGCCATCATTTCCCATCCTCACACGGCCAAAATCTCCACAAGTGTAAGACGAGAAGTACTCCTTATGTGGAGTAATGTGATATGAAGCAGCTGAATCAACAATCCAAGTGCACTCACCACTTGCAAGATTCAAGGAACCTTCATCAGCCGCCACAAACAACTCCACTATGTCATCACTGATTGTAAGAGCGGCAGTGTCTTTATCTTCTTGATTTCTCGAAGTCTCTGACTTCTCAGGTTCTTTGCCTTTGTCCCTCTTGAACTTTCGGCAATACTTTTGAATGTGACCCGGCTTCTCACAATAATAGCAAATGTACTTGCTTCTAGACTTCGATCTCCCTTTGGACTTGTCTCTGTTCTGCTGTTGTCGTTGCTTACTCCTTCCTCTATTGTTACCAGAACCCTGCGTCACATTAGCTTCTGACTGTGAGGAGACACCCATCTCCTTCCTTCTAGTCTCTTCGTTCAAAAGACTGGCTTTCACACATTCCATAGTCAGCTTGCCTTCCGGAGCGGAATTACTAAGTGACACGACAAGTGTGCCCCAACTATCCGGCAATGAGGAGAGAAGTAGTAGAGCCTGCAACTCATCATCTAACGACATTTTCGCAGAAGCTAACTGATTCACAAATCCCTGAAATGTGCTCAAATGCACAACAATGCTCTCACCATCTTTGTACTCCAATTTCACAAGCTTTCTCATCAATGACGCCTTGTTGAGGGCATTCTTCCTCTCATACATCCCTTCAAGCTTATACCATAACTCATAAGCATTCGTGTCATTGGCAATATGCTGGAGCACACTCACATCAACAAATTGTCTGATCGTAGCTACCGCTTTTCGATTCAGAATTTTCCATTCAACATCAATGACACCCGTTGGAATCTCTTTGTGCACAATCGGCTCATACAAATCTTTCACATACAAAAGATCTTCCATCTTTATCTTCCAATCTGAGTAGTTGCCCGAATTCAACACAATCATTCCCTGAAAACTGTTCTTTTCCTCCATCCTAAACCAAATGCTCTGATACCAGTCTGTTGTGCCGGGAAGCAAGGGGACGTCAGACACACCCCTTTTACACACACGAATCGGGATGGACAAGAACTGTAAACCAGAGAGCCAAACTCAAGCAACCCAAACCAACAATCAGACACAAACAGAAGATAAAATAACCAAGCACAAAGAACACCAGATTTACGTGGAAACCCCAAAACGGGGAAAAAACCACGGGAGCCAGAAACTTCCACTATCAACAATAACAAGTGGGTACAATCTTCCCTAGACAAGGCTAGAGGCATACAACATCATCAAGCATCAACAAGCTTGGACAAATCTCCAATTTCATCACCCAATTGGTGGAAATCAACAACAACCCACGAAAGAACACAAGCAAAGGGGATCTGAGATTGGAGGCTCAAAACGACGATCCAACCGTACAAAATGAAGCCTATGATGAGGTGAACAACATACCAGAAAATCGTCCCAATCGGAGGTCGTTTGGTCGTCGATCGGGGCACTTCAAAATGGGCTGAACAAGGGCATACGGGATTCCTCTCCAAGCTCTCTCTTTTCTCCCTTTCTCACTCTTTGTTTTCTCTCTCTTACTTTCCCAAATGGAAAAGGCATCCCCTTTTATAAAGGAGGTAGGGTAAAACTTCACATGGTAAATCCATATGGTAAATAGTCCATTGGACTCTTCCCCATATAGGAGGGAAACACAACACGCCTGGCATCCATCTTCTGCAAACACTGCAGAATATATTTGATAAAAACAGAAGCAAGAAAAAGGGGGAATTCTTTTTGAACAAAGGGATTAAATGAGACTATCGCTGCAGAATTTTTAAAGCAAATGTGATAAAGCAGGAAATCATTGTCCAGTTAACAACTGAATTGTCTTCCTCCAAACAAGGTAAATGTGATATAGCAGGCATTAAGTCTATTGAACTATATATTGTGATATATATGTGAAATCGAATGAATCTTATGTTTGTTTTGACTAGAGTATACGTATTCTTCTATTTATTCTTAGGTGGGCTTACACCAGGTGCAACCAACATTGATCAAGATTGGTAACTTGCTCAACTATTTAAAATGCAGAACTTTTGTCCATCCTCTTCCAAATGCCATCAGATGGCTTACATCAACTATAGCCAAGATATATAAGTCGTTTTGCATTTGTTTCTCCCAGTGAGGATCTGATTAATGAAGATAAGGTGATCTCTTTAATGCCTTTTTCCGACAACATTGGTTACTTTGTCAGTATGTGAATATTATCATGAGTTTATATGATAATTATTCAAACTCACCATTACAATTATTGAAATTAATGCAGAAATTTTGTTCACTCTCTTGAGAGGTGCATCAGCCATTGAATTGGCTCAATCATGCTAATCAATTCAACAAGCTAACCTTCATCTTGTAAATGTCAAAACTTATTTAAGGTTTGAACTTCCATGATTTGTAAAAAAATGTTTTGATATACTTTTCACCTTATTCTTTAGTACTCCGTATCATTTAATTTCTTCTTAGGTGCAGATAAGACCATTAAATGATGCAAATAAGATGATACATTTTGCGTTTATTTTCCCTCGCATGAATTTGAGCATTGAAGATTAACCGTACACTGTCTTATGGTACTTGCTGAAACGGAAGGACTATCAATTGAGCTAGAGGTGAATAATCCTTGGAGACAATTCATGAGGGTATGGGTAAAAACAGATCTTGGTTAAAACATGAATGAACTAGTCTCTCTTGTAGATTTATTTTGTGAAACCATGCTTTAGCTTACTCCACTCAGTGATTTCTGCAACATTCGTTAAAACTGAAGCTAGATATATCACCATGGGGTTAACAATTGAATTATCTCCTCAAAACAAGGTAAATGTAGTATAGAAGGCATTAAGACCATCAAAATGTTGTGATATGTGAAACCGAATGACTCTTTAAGTTTCTTTTGACTCTATTCTTGTATTTCGTCTTAGGTGGGCTTACGAGTGCAAACAAGCGCGCTAGCTAGCTACAGATTGGTAACTTTGTTCTCGCTAACGTACAATCTGAGTATTAAGATCGGTACTTGATTATGAAGGGTGTTTGATGACAATGGATCGTCATCAAATATGGTTTCCGGCCTGAACAATAAAGGAGAAATTGTCCCTGTAAGAGCATTTTCTTTAATGCTTCCTATATTAGTTAAGCTCCTTCTAGTAAAGTTGCTCAAAGCATGAAAGCAAGTTATGTAAGAAAACTTAGGGATTGGAAATATTATTTATATTACTCTATTAGTTCATATTTCAACTCATCATTTTATATTGCGTTGGTTCGGACATGTGCAAAGAAGACCTAGATCGGCCCCGGTTCGAAGGTGCGAGATTCTGGATCTTGGAGCCTTTCGTAGGGGGAGAGGCAGGCCGAAGATGAGCTGGATGGGGGCTATTCGACAGGACCTCAATTTACTGCAGCTTTCAGAGGATATGGCATTAGATAGAGACAACTGGAGGAGACGCATACGGGTGGCAGACGTTTAGTGCTGGGGGAGTGGTGTTGTGTGTGCTTGTCTTGCTTTTGCTCTGATGTTCTTTTGCTTGCTCCGTGACTTGTTTTGTGATCATGCCTTACTAGTGTTCTTGTTGCATTTCGTTATGGGTCTTTCGGAAACACTCTCTCGGGCTCCCCGGGGTAAGAGTGCGTACCTCCCGACCCCCCAGGCCCTGCTTAATTGCGGGATACATTGGGCTGTTGTTGTATTTTATATTGCAGAGATGATGCCAAAAGCAACCTGACTATATTGAGAGCTAGAAATCACCACTAAAAATTCAATGGATCAGTGAAAATTAAGCAAGGGATTAATTAGCTGCGCGCATACGGTTCCGAACAACACCATTCTAAAAGCAAGGGGTTGGAACTTGGAAATATTCTTTATATGACAAATGATGCCCACGACGAAGTGGTTGATCGAAGTCTATGATCGATCAAAGTAGTAGGTCAATGGTGCCCTCGATGAAGCTGGTGATCCTGATGACAAGCCCAATATATAGCATCCATGATCAAGCTGATGATCTCTACGATCAAGTCGGTGACCCACTCACTCCTTCAAACAGCTACATTATATGCATATGGTGTTCATGAGAAGACCGGTGATACCTGCAAGGACCAAGATGCAGTCTCCCCAATCAACTATATGGTATTCGATCAACAAAGTCAACGAGCCACACGGAGTCTCAAGAGCACTAGTCTCACCTCCACGGGGGAGCCGATGACGTCTTTGCAGATCAAGCGCGTGTTGTAGATTCACCCCTGCAACGAAGCTTCAACAGCCCGGGAGTGCCCATGAAGGAGCCAAAGGTGAACATAATTAACAACCAGGCCGATTAAGGACATGAAGGCATCATCAAAGAAGATGAAACCGATGAGGCCGTCATTGCGGGGGGGGGGGGGGGGGGGGTGAAGCTAGTGTGAATTGGCACCAATCTTGAAAGCAACATACGTGAAGCCCAAGATCATGCTCAAATCCAACCTCAATAGAAGAACATACGGGAGCCACTGATCATATGACTGCTTTTCCACATTTATTGACTGATAAAAGGTTGCTTGATAGGCCTATTTTGGTTGGTATGCCTGATGGTAATACTTCTTTTGTGAAAGAGATTGGCACTCTATGTTTAACTGATAATCTGATTTTGCATAATGTCTTGTTGGTTCCTAGTTTTAAGCATAATTTACTGTCTGTGCCTAGGTTGGTATAGAATTCATCTTTAGCTGCTGTGTTTACTTCTGGAAATTGGTGTTTTCAGGACCTTGGCAGTAACCAGGTCATTGGATCAGGCTTCAAGCTCAATGGCCTTTACAGATTACAAGCTGACAAGGTCATTGCAGCCTCTGGGGTTCCTTTAAAGCTCAATAGGAGTGTGTTGCCTTCTAAGAATAAGGATTGCTTGGCTTCCAATGTGTCTTCTGATGTTGCTAAGATGTTACAGCTACATGTTAGATTAGGTCATGCTTCTGGCAGTAAGATTGAGCATTTAGATTCTTTACCTTGTAATGTTTCTAAATTGCCCAAATGTGAAACATATGTTCTATCCAAGATGCATAGATCTTCATTTCCTGTTAGTACTACAGTTTCTAGTCATTGCTTTGACCTTGTTCACCTTGACATATGGGGTCTTTATAGGACTAAAAGTGTATCTGGTGCTTCTTATTTCTTAACAGTCATGGATGACAAGAGTCGTGTAACATGGACTTTTTTGATGCAATCAAAAACTTAAGTGTTTTCTTTGTTATCCTCTTTCATTGCTTATGTTTCTACACAATTTAATGCTTCTGTTAAGTGCTTTAAAAGTGATAATGGATCTGAGTTCATTCAAAAAGCTTGTATGGCTTTGTTTGCTTCAAAAGGTATAGTGCATCAAAGAAGTGCTCCCTATACTCCTCAACAAAATGGTAAGGTTGAAAGGAGACATAGATATCTTATAGAAACTGCTAGATCTCTCAAGTTACATGCTAACTTACCTTCTGAGTTTTGGGCAGACTGTGTTTTGGCTGCAACTCATGTGATAAATAAGCTTCCATCACAGGTTTTACAGTGGAAGACACCTCATGAGGTTCTATTTGGTAAAGTACCTTCCTATACTGAGCTTAAAACTATTGGTTGTCTGGCTTTTGCCTTTGATCCCAAGTACAAAGCTGATAAGTTTGGTCCAAAGGCTATAAGGTGTATCTTTGTGGGATACCCTTTTGCCCAAAAGGCTTACAAACTTTTTTTCCTGGACACTAGGAAATACATTGTCAGTAGGGATGTGACCTTTTTTGAAGATCAATTCCCATTTAAGACCAATGTATGTCCTACACTGATTTATATTCAATTACCACTGGTTAATCCAGCGGATTACACTGATTTATATTCAAATACACACACTGTTAATAATGATCTTTCTTATACACCTGTTATTAATAGTATTGATCATGACAATAACAGTATTCATGAGTTTGTTAATAATAGTGTACCAACGTCTGATAATGAAAGCTTATCTGGTGAGATTTCTCAAACTGCACATCCACATGGATATGACATTGCAAGGGAGCAACAGGTAGGTCTTTAAAGGAGGTATGTAAGAATTTCTAACCCTCCTGCTAAATTCAAGGATTTTTTATGTCCTTCTATAAGACATAATTCAGAATCCTTGTCCTTTTTATCTCAAGTTTTTGGTAATGTTGACAGTTTTTCTCCTGAATTCATTACTTCTTTTGTTAATTTTGTGAATATTCCAGAGCCTCATACCCTTTTCCAAGCTAAGAAAGATCCTAAGTGGATTGAAGCTATGGATAAAGAGTTATAAGCTCTAGAGAATAATCAAACATGGCAATTGACTGATTTGCCTAAGGATAAGACTCTAATTGGTTCCAAGTGGGTTTTTAAACTTAAATACAAACCTGATGGAACGCTAGGTTAGTAGCAAAAGGCTACAACCAAGTCAAAGAGAAAGATTACAAACATACTTTCTCCCCTGTAGCTAAATTCACTTCTGTAAGAAGCATTTTAGCTTTAGCTACTGTCAAAAATTGGCCAATCCATCAGTTGGACATAAATAATGCATTCCTTCATGGATATTTGGATGAAGAAATATATATGTTGCCACCTGATGGATATGATAAGGCAAAACCTGGTCAAGTTTGCCTTCTCAAAAGGTCTTTATATGGCTTAAAACAAGCCAGTAGACAATGGAATGTTGAACTAACTAAATTTTTAATTTCTCTTGGTTTTATACAGTCAAAACATGATTATTCTCTCTTCATCAAACCTGTACAGAAGGGCCTAATCACAACCTTGGTATATGTTGAAGATGTCCTTATAACTGGAGATGATGAAGCAGAAATTATTTTGACAAAGCAAAGACTTCACCAGCAATTTACAATCAAGGATCTCGGCCAAGTAAGATATTTTCTTGGCATGGAGATCTCCAGATCTGCTAATGGAATGCTGATTCACCAAAGGAAGTACATCATTGATCTACTGAGAGATATGCAGCTTTTGGATTGCAAAGAAGCAAAATTCCCATTGCCTAGAGGACTTAGATTGTCTCTAGAAGAAGGTGAACTGCTTGACGAGCCTGAAAGGTATAGAAGACTGGTTGGTAGGCTCCTATTTCTCAACATGACAAGACCAGACTTGTCCTATGCTGTTCAGCATATGTCTCAGTTCCTAAGTGCTCCTCGCACTCCTCATTACCAAGCAGCTCTTCATATACTCAGTTACCTCAAAGGAACTATTAATGCAGGGCTCTTTTATTCTTCCAAATCTGCATTGCATTTGACAGCATACAATGATGCTGATTGGGGAGCTTGCCCTTTCTCTGCTCGATCATTGTCAGGCTATTGCATTTTTCTTGGGGACTCACTGACCAGTTGGAAGACAAAGAAACAAATCACAGTATCCAAGTCTTCAGCAGAATCTGAGTACAGATCTATGTCTTACACTGCAAGTGAGATGGTGTGGTTACAAGCACTGTTTCAGAATCTTCACATCACAGTTCCTCTCCCAATTCCCTTGATATGTGACAACAAAGTTGCTCAACACTTGGCTGCCAACCCAGTGTTCCATGAACGCACAAAGCACCTCAGAATCGACTGTCACTTTGTACGTGAGAAGCAATAGGAAGGTTTCCTCCTTACTCAACATGTTTCCACAAATATTCAAATTGCTGACATAATGACTAAGGCTTTGGGAGAGCAGCAACACAAGTTCTTATCTATCAAGTTGGGCCTTGTCTTTGACATCCCGGATCCAACTTGAGGGGGGTGGGGGGGGGGGGGGGGGTAATACCACTATGTATATAGGATATATAGGTATGTTTTATATACATAGGGTGGTATTATGTAATTATACAAAAGCTCTATCTTCCTCTATAAATAGAGGTTGTTAGCACAGTTGTAAACCAAGTTTGTTGAACATAATCAGAGCTTAGTTTGATCTCTAATGGAGGTTCTCTCGCTTATCAACTTGATTCCACTATATAAGTGGATACGTAGTAAATTCGATATAAACACACATTATTTGTATCGGATCCAATCACAGATCAAAAATCAAATGAAAACAATGTTCATTAATATAGAGAATATCATATTCTCTATATTCTGAATATGTAATATATGTATCTTGTTATATTGTATTGTGCAAGGTGCAAGTTAGTTAGAATAGTGGTAGGATTGCTATAGTGCTCTTGGTTACATTAGTATAAATACTTGTATCTGGGATATTTTTACTTACATAGAAATACACAGAAAATTCCCAAAATGGTTTTCTTCCTCCCTACGTGATCTCCATTGATTTTCCTTGAGCTGCATCCAGGCAATCAGATCTGGAGCAATTGCAGCTTGTTTACAGTAAAGGTCGGTGATGGAGATGTAAAACCACCGACATAAGAAGGCTATAAATAGCCATGAGTGCATCAAATGTAATCCCATGTCCAAAACCAAAGACAAAATCAAGTGTAGAGTGGAGTCATCCTAGTAAGAGCTAGTGTGTGTGTGAGCTACAAAATATATACTGAGAGTTGTAATTTTGTAGAGTGTTTTCACTATATAATTAATACAAGTTCCACTTTTATATAAAAGTGAGTTTTGCCCATCTTAATCACACGAAGCTGAGAGTTGTAATCTTGTAGAGTGTTTCCACTATATAATACAAGTTCCACTTTTTTTTTATATAAAAATGAGTTTTGCCCATCTTAATCACACGAAGCGGGAAACCCGACTTTTCCCAACATTTTAGCAATGCAACTAAAATTACACTTGTTGAGTTTTTTTCCCTCACATGAATTGGAGCATTGTAGATTAAAATTGTAGGCCAGGTGATCGATGAATATGTTAGGCAACATTAACTCTTCATCCCCCAAGTTGCAGATTCCACACTCTTTGCCATACAGTACTTGCCAATTGTGCTTTCTTTGAGAAGATTTTAGTTATGTAAATGTAATATGGAGAACTTATGGATAAAAACATGAACTAGTAGTCTCTCTTGTAGTTTTAATTATTTTGTGAAAGCATGTCTTGCCTACTCCCTACTATACTAGATAGTTATATTTAGTATTGCAAATAAGTGAGCTTCTCGATTGAAAGCGTTCCTAAATGTGATATAGTAGGCATTAAGTCTATTGAACTATTGTTCATCCTCTTCCGAATGCCATCAGATTGCTTACATCAACTGCAGCCAATATAAGTTGTTTTGCATTTGTTTCTCCCGGTGAGGATCTGATTCATGAAGTTAAGGTCATATGTCTCTTAAATGGTTTTTTCGACAACACTATACTGGTCACTTTCTCAGTATGTGAACTAGTCTATTCCCCGTGCTTTGCACGGGTTTAATGCAAAAATATTAGAGAATGCAAAATTATAATAATTTTTTCATATTTAAATGTAAAAATATTAACATTAAAAAAAGTATATTCATCTACAAACAAAATTGATAACCTACATTTTATGATAATTTTTATATAGTTTAATAAAAAAAATTAAATAATATCATAGAATTATTTTTCAAATTAAATTAAAACTCCATCATTAATTAACAATCATAAATTTCTAACAAAATTAAAACAAATTGAATAGATAAAGAATAACTACAAAGTAGAAACACATCTAATTTGAGCGAGAAAATAAACATGTAATTGAATTGTTTGCCCTCCTAACATATATAAGATCAATCGTACAATCTCAAAAATCTCTAATCCCGGATACCACCTTCGTCAAAATAAAACTCACACGTTCATCAAATGGGTTTTTTTATTCTCTTGAGCATATGGAAGTTTCATAATTAAGTAAAAAAACCACTTGTCTCGCCTAAAACCTATTGTATACTCAATTTAAAAATAAAAAATTAATCACGTAAAAAATAATCAATTATTATTGTTCTTATAACTAATTAGCAATTTAAAATAAAGAATACTCTAGTTCTTTGGATAATTAAAAAAAATTGGCATTAATAGAATATTAAGATAGACGTAAAGATTCATATTCATAACCACCTATCAAAATCATAAATAAAATAATTAATTATATCAGTACAATTATCATATTTTAAATCAATAACAAATCAAATACAAAATATTTTCATGTACACTATTACCCTAAAAAATAACGAAAATAATTTATAAATTTAATTTCAACAATTAAAGTTCAAACCTATGATACTCCCTCCGTTCAACAAAACTTGTCGTTTACTATTCATGCACGTTTTTTTAGAATGATAAAAACTATATAAAATATTCATTTTTTTAAAAAAAAATTTTAACAAGTTTGTGCTTATTAATAATAACTACGAAATTGTTAAAAAAAATTATTTAAAAAGTCGATATTTTATATAGTTTTTAGCTCCTAAAAAAGCGTGCATGAATAGTAAAACGTCAAGTTTTGTTGAACGGAGGGAGTATGATATAAATCCTTTTTTTTTGTGATAAGATAAGAATTCGAATGTCATACATGCCTGATATAAATCATCTACAGTTATGTGTAGGTTATAATTTACAGATAGTGGAAGATGTTATAAACAGTTGTGCGGACGGAATCCGCTGTCCCGAATGGGACAACCCCTTGAATTGGCCTCTTGTTAAAGGGTGGGTTTTTTTTTATGAGGAAGGATAGGGTGAGAATCGAGATTTTGACACACGAATATAAATGAAAAAAAATCTAATTTCTATCTAATTCTCGCATTCTCCTCCTAAACTATACAGTAACATTTAATCTCTGATTTTCTTCATTTCTCCTTCCGAAATCTAATTAAACACAAACCATGGAGATAGATAGGACACAACAAATTGATTTCGTTAAAGGTTCACATTTTATAAATCCATCATATTGAAATCCAACGTGGCATTATATTGTGGATCTCAATTAGTAAAGCATTAATATTACAATAAATACATGTCCATTTAATTAGCCATTAAATTAAAGAATATTTAAAAACCAATACTACTATTATACAATACTCCCTCCGTCCCACAATACAATAGTTGTCTTTGGACTATTCATGCACGTTTTTTAATGAGCTAAAAACTATATAAAATATCCCTTTTTTAATTAAAATTTTAAAATAATTCTATACTTATTAGCTATGTAGCACGGAAACGGAAACGGACACGGGAAGACACGGGGAAACGGCAATTTCAAAAAACATAGGACACGGACACGGCAAAGATATATGATATATATATCATTTTAAAGGTCTTGCAAAGATGTATACATTTATACTAATAAGAGCCACCTAGATGTTAAGACCAATGAGATATAAATAAATAATTATATAACATTTTAAATCAAAATATATACAAATAAACATTGCTAAGTCTAAACATAAATCAAAGTATAGGGAGGAAGTGGTCCACCATCATGTCTTGTTACCCCCTCCCGCTGTTATTCCAACTATATCAAGTTATCAACATAATCCCAAAGTGATCCACTCCACCTTCAAGTTCTGTTTCAAAGAAACACCCCCTCTGCTACCTTCATTAGTTTGTGAGCTTGAACCATCATCAATTTCTAGATCCTACACCTAAATCTCATATAAATTGAAATCAAACATCACTCAATCAAAGTGACCCTAAATCTGAAAATAAATCAAGGTATAGAGAGGGAGTGAGATAGGGAGAGAAGAGTTGAAGGAAGATTGACAGGAACGACACTCGTTTGTGTTAAGAAAGCCCGGCGATCGACGGTGGCTAGTGCAAATCGAAGAATGGCGGTGGCTAGTGTAGAACAGCGCTCGACGATGGCTAATGCAAAAGGACGCTCAAGAAGAAAAGGGTAAAGGTTGATAGCCGGGTTTGCTTTTTTTCTTTTTTATTTTAATTATGAACTGGGTTTTTTTTAATTCCAAACCGTGTCCATTATTTGTGAACCGTGTCCAAGGCGTTTCCATCGCGTTTCCATACGTGTCCGAAGTTTGACCGTTTCTTGACTGTTTCCTGACCGTGTCTTGACCGTGTCCAGGCGTTTCCGAGGTGTTTCGTGTCGTGTCCGTGTTTCCGACACGACACTGTGCCCTACATAGGCGTTTCCGTGCTACATAGTTTATTAGTATGTATGATATTATTTAAAAATATTTAATAAAATGTTGATATTTTATATAGTTTTTAGCTTTTTAAAAAAACGTGCATGAATAGTAAAAGACATCTATTGTGGGACGGATGGAGTAATTGATTAAAAGGGCTATGATACATAACTAATTAAAAGTTTATAGTAATTAATACTCCATTTTTTACGGCTAGGCAAGTTTTGACTGTATTACTATAATGAGTTGAAAACAAACATGTATATATATAATAAATAAGATATACTATACATAAATGTAGATATATAATATCCTAAATAGGTAAATCTATATATAGGTCATTCGGATGGTTTTTTTCAAGTGAATAATTATTTACCATAAATAACAATTATTTTCTAAATTAATTATGAAAAGAAATAAAGAAAAAATAGGTGGAAAAAATTTCACACGCAGTGCACCATTTTAGGAGTAAAAAAAAGGTGGGAAAATTTTGATGGAGAGTGCGACACGTGGCATATCCAGCTTCTACTTTAGTATTGTTTAGGATATTATTCAAACTCTCCATTACAATGATTGAAATGCAGAAATTTTGTCAAAACTTAAATAAATTTTGAACTTCCATGATTTGTTAATAAAAATGTTTTTATCTACTTTTCCCCGTATTCTTTTATCACTTTCTTCTTACTTCTTAGGTGCGGCTAAGACCGCTAACAGAGATGCAAATAAGATGACACTTTTTGAGTTTATGTTCCCTGTCATTAATTTGAGCATTGACAATCGATATATTAAAACTTGTAGGTGATCCCCCAAGCTGAAGATTCCATATACTATCTTATGGTACTTGCTGAAATTAACGGAGAGACTATTAATCCTCGGTGACAATTCACAAGGGTATGGGTAAGAACATATCTTGTTTAAACATGAATGAACTAGCTAATCTCTCTTGTAGATTTATTTTGTGAAACCATGCTTTATTAAGACCATCAAACTGTTGTGATATGTGAAACCGAATGACTCTTTAAGTTTCTTTTGACTCTATAAGGTGTCTTCCAAGCCAGCACTTCTGTAGGCATTTTATTAATCAAATGAGTAGCTGCCAGCAAACATTCACCCCAAAATTTAATGGGTAAGGATGCATGGATCCTTGGACATCTTGCAGTCTCTACAAGATGTCTATGCTTCCTTTCTACTCTCCTATTATGCTGGGGAGTATAAGGAATTGTTTTTTGATGAACTATCCCTTCTGTAGCAAACAATTCCAAGCACTGCCTCTGTACAAATTCTGTTCCATTGTCTGTTCTTATGCACTTAACAAAACAGCCAAACTGATTCTTCACATATGCTAAGAAATCACTAATGGCTTTGAAAACCTGTAACTTGTTTTTTAGAAGAAAAGTCCAGGTTACCCTTGTGCAGTCATCAAGGATAGTTAAAAAATAAGAGAAGCCATTATAAGTCAAGCATTTATATGGACCCCATAAATCCATGTGAATCAATTCAAAAGGCTTTTCTGCCATACTGTTACTCCTCTCAAAGGGAAGTCTGTGATGTTTTGACAAAGCACAGGATTCACAAACAAAATCCTTCAAAACAGAAGCATCAAACATATGCAAATGTCTCAACTTAGACAAGGAACTATGACCAAATCTAGCATGAACTGTCTCTAAACTGGTGCTAGCCTTATTACAACTTTTAAAAACTCTTGACTCCTCATGTCTTGACCTTGGATCTTTTGCAAACACCTTGTACATGCCATGTTTCCTCACTCCTCCTAACACCACTTTCTTAGATCCAGGGTCCTGAAAAAAATAATGAGTCCTCGTGAATAATGTTATAAGATCAGTATCATCAAGCATCTTTCCAACTGACAGCAATCTATGTTTGAAATCAGGCACAAGCAAAACATCCTCTAAGATAACTGATTCTGACAACTGCAACTTTCCCATCTCATTTACAGTTTTGATAGCTCCATCTGGAAGCCCTATGTGCACAGGTTTATTCAATTTTCTTCTGTTGAATAAGCATTGAGAATAAGCAATCATGTGATCTGTAGCTCCAGTATCAATTATCCACTCAATAGAAGTCTCTTCTTTCAAACAAACATTAGCATTAGTGGTAAGAATGTTACCTGCAAAGTTGGCAATGGAGCTACCACTGCTGTCAGGTACATTTTTTCCTCTCATCTTCTTAAGGAATTCTTGATAGACTGCATTCACCATTGCAGAATCCAGGTTCCCTTCCCCATTCTCCTCATCAAGTGGACTTCCTTGAGTAGAGCATGTTGCATTAGCTGTCATCCTGGATCCCTGAGCCTTCCTTTCCTTTTCCTTGAGCTCCTTGAACCATTCAGGCACCCCATGAATCTTAAAGCATTGATCCACAGTGTGACCCTTATAACCACGGTGAGTGCATTTAGAATTGAGTTTAATCCTCTTCAACTCTTTCCAGTCTCTCACATCTTTCCTGAATGACTGACTGTTGCTGCTACTGCTATTCCCAGTGCTACTCTGATAACCAGTACTGCCCCTATTTGCCACCATGGCACTTGATTCAGAAGCACTAATCAGTGATCCATTTGTCCCATTTGTTGCCTCATTACCAGTCTCAACCTGCTGTAACATAGAGTATGCTTTGTTGATGGTGGGTAAAGGATCTGTAGCTAAGATCTGATTTCTGGCAGCTTCACAGGCTTACTAAGAACTGCATCAATCTGTTTCTGGACTCTATCTCTGTAAGCTTCTTTTTCAAGTCACAAGTACATCTACTTATAGCACCACAGCTGCACTCAGGCAAGTTTTCCAACACCTGCAACTCATCCCAACCTCTTTTAAACTGATTATACAGCTCTGCTAAGGTTATAGAACCCTGAACAATATTTCCTAATCTTTTCCTGATCTGAAAAATAAGAGGTACATTAGCCTAACCAAATCTCTCCAGAATTTCATCCCATAGAGCTTTGGATGAATCAATTAAAACAAATCCCTCTGCAACAGTTTTACTCATTGAATTCAAGAGCCAACATCTAACCATAAAGTCTGCTCTTATCCACTTCTCAAGGTCAGCATGTCCAGCCACAGGTTTAGAACAAGACCCATTAATAAAGCCTAACTTACATTTTGCTCCAAGAGCTATCGTCACTCCCCGACTCCAAGTCATGTAATTCGTCCCATCAAATGGAACAGCCACCAACTGAGCACCAGGGTGGTCTGAGTTAGAAAGATACAGAGGATCACTCATATTGTTTGTCGCAGCCATATCTTTTGGAGGTGAGTTTTCCAATCCTGCGTTCCCTGTTGTGCTGAACATAAAATGCTTAAAACGAGCTAAAAAGGAAGATCAACCTGCAAGCTCTGATACCATGAACAGATTAGACATAATCTGTAGCAAAAACTAATGATCAAAGGGAAAGATCAAGCTGAAAAACATAAGAGGAATGTTCACTATTCCATTCCAAAAGAAGCAACTTTGCTCTTGGCATTCAATGTCGTCACAGCCGAAAGGCAGCAATCCCAAAACCCTACAATTGAGGGATGTGCCACATTTTGTCTTATATAGTACCTAGAGATGTCATGTGCAAGTCACATGGAGACATGTCTCCTTATTACAAACAAGGCTAGAACTTTAAGACAAATTACATGATAAGGTAAGGAAATTATATGAAATGAAATGACATGAATGAAATAGCATATGTAATCTTCATAGGCATAGCCGAAGGGGATGCTTCAATACTCTACATTAGTGTGTGTGTCCGACTTCTAATAGCCTAGGCTTGAAGAGATAGGATCCACAGGACATTGTCCATCCACCCCACATGGCCGAGCCTCGTACGTGCATTAGAGTCCATAGGACCGAAACCTTCTTATCTTGTAAATATTTGCTAAGTTTTCAATATATTTTAACCTTAAAACTTTTCGTTTTCGAGATTAGATATAGGTTGAACGGGTTGAGTATTCGGATGAAACTGCTCTTTTAGAGTTCTTAATTAACAAGTTTAAATAAATTCCGTCCACATCCGCATCCACAAAGAGCCGGTAAAATCCGACCCGAACCCGAAAACACGACTCGGTCGACCCAAAACCGATTATTTTGAACACCGATCCAACCCGTCCATTTTGGACTCGAAATCCGAATGAACCGAACCCGATTCAACCGAAACCCATTAAGACTCGAACCCGTTATAACCGAAACCCGAAATAATCCGAACTTTAAGATACATTCTAGTGAATTTTTTTAAAATGAATCTTAAAATACTAAAACCCGAGACAACCGAAACCCGAATAACCGAAACCCAATACAACCGAAACCCGAACCCGACCCAACCGAATGAGCAAATTATCAGAAATTACCCGAATGACCCGAAATCCGACTAACCGAACCCAAACCCGACCCGACCTGCCCGATTGCCACCTCTGCGGGCCACCTAATCCATTCCAACTCGATCAGCAGGGTCGGACCTGAGATTATAAAGGCCCGAGGCGAGATTCTAAAATAGGCCCTTTACTATTTTCTATAATAACTAAAATATCAAACTATTAAAACAAAAAAAATTTAAATAGTATAGAAAAATTCTAAAATACATACATCACTATAAAAAAAAAGGTTCATATCATTAATTGAAACAGCAATCCAATTCAACAAAAATTTATGACAGACCACCATTTCAATTCAAACGCAATTCATGATTCAACAACAATTTATGACAGTAAAACAACAATTCCACTCAACGATAGCAAATAATGAAACAAAATTGAAATCCAAAGCCATGCCCTTTACGAAATCCAAACCCCACCCTCCAAACCAGTAGACAGCCACCGAAAGAGCCACAAAGGAGCGACTCACAACAATTTCGAAACTCCTCAACGGGCTCAGAAAAATTTCGAAAAAAAAAAGCCAATCTGACTCAAAATCTCAAAATTTAAGATACTCACACAAAAAATTATATTGCAGAGAAAAATGTACACATGAAAATCAGATATGAGTGGAGGAAGGTTGAAGAAAGGGAAGATGAACGGGTAAGAGTAGAAAACCCAAAACCCTAAGAGAGTTTTTCTCTCTACCTCTCTCTCTCTGGTGTGGCGTGCCAGATTTCTTTCCCTTTTTTTCCCTTTTCTTGCTTAGAGTGGCGCATAGCGTATATTCAGTTTTTTTTTTAAAAATACATATATTATTATATATACATATATCTGGGCTTTGGGCCCCTTGCGGATCAGTGGGCCTGTCGATCAGCAGCCCTCACATGGGATAGTAGCCAGGGGAATCCGATCCTGTATTTATTTTATTTTATTTTATTTTATATTATATTGAGAGTTGATATTGTAGAGATGGAGTTGATATTTTAGTCCGAGTAGTCAATAGTGATCGTCATCCCCATTTCCATTGTCATCGTCATCCCTATGTGTCCGAGTAGCCAGTTGGGAATCCGAACCACTATATATAATGAACAAGGATATTGATGCTTTCCACTACTGAATTCAACCCAAACTCAAATCTCTCTCTACCTACTCCCACATTAATAATTTACTCCTTTACTAATCATCTCGATCTTTATCTTCTACGTACGTACTCGATCGGTACTCCCATCCCAGGTTATATAACCCGAATATTCTTAGATCCAGGTTATATAGCCCCCCTTTTTTAAAAAAATAAAAATAAAAATCGACTAGTTTCTTTTCCTGATAATCCTTGATTCCTTGAATTTATTGGCCCCCCTTTTTTTTTAATCAATCTAAACGGTGAGAAGATTTTAAAGCAAAACATTACGCATCTATAATCAAATTTTACCCATTACAGCAACTTTAGTACCATCACCAAACTAACATTCTACATATCCTTGCTAATATAATTTCTATATACTGGAGTATATACATGTCAAATAATTGTAGCAATGAAAAAATTGTATAGTCCAATGAATAAATTTAAAAAAAAACATTAAAATAAACCTCTCTACACAATGAATGACATTTGCAAAATCATATCTTTGAATATATATCTCATAGAGTATTGTGTATTTTATAACCTTGCTATTTACAGCAATGAGTACTACCATATAATCCCATATATGCAGAGGTTGATCGAAGAGGCC
This sequence comes from Persicaria tinctoria, assembly GCA_037127255.1. Taxonomy (NCBI): domain Eukaryota; kingdom Viridiplantae; phylum Streptophyta; class Magnoliopsida; order Caryophyllales; family Polygonaceae; genus Persicaria; species Persicaria tinctoria. The sequence continues at coordinate 5,755,315 of JBANSL010000016.1, read as the reverse complement.
TTGCAGATTCTGAAATCCAAATTTCAAATTATCATATAAAATTCGAGTTAAATTGAACCAATTGAAAAGATTTATTGCTCTCTGAAAGTAGAAAAATCTATTTTAATCTTGATTTCAGAATACTGTTAATGCGATTTCAGTCCGGGATGTATATCTTTTTCAGCTTAAAAATAAAAATACATAGCTTTAATTTTTAGGTATGTTAGAACCTGACATCTCCTCATCCGGGCTATAAAATAGCGGGTTAAAATGTGTTTTTTCTACTAGTATAGCTACCTTTAATTTATGAGAATTTAGCTAGCTATGGAAATGAATCGAATTTTATGTGTAAAATTTATATGATTATATTTTTTTGTGATTCTAGATAATTAGGGGAGATCGAGGAAAATAGTTAGAGTCTACCCTACACTCAAATTAGGTAATCAAATGTTGAGAAATGAAATAAATTTTGTATGGATTAGATTAGAAATGAATCAAATATCTTTCCTTTACCTAAAAACAAAAGAGGGGTTAGTGTATGCATAATTACATTTGGGGATTAACTAGTGTGGAATTCTTGTTTTGAATGTGTAATGCAGAAAATGAGTTGTGAAATTGTTCCCTTTGTGGATGGAAATGATTCTTCTTCAGCCGAGGTGGTCGTGGTCGAACATTTAATAGATTCAGACGCTACTAGTAAACAGAAGGCGGTCGTAGTCGAACATTTAACAGATTCAGATCCCATTCTTCGCAGATCATTGGGCACCATAGAAGAAGATGTTCGACCTTTTTGATTTGTTGGGTTTACGTTCACAAAGGCTTCACACGCGGAAAGGGTATGAGGTTGAAGCGGATCTAATAAGTGGCAGTCATGAGATGATGCATTTGCTCCCACCTAAAAAAGGGCCTAAATGTGTAACTAAGTTGAATCCCAAGCCGGAGTTTGTGAAACCTCTACTTGAGAAGATTAAGGAGCCCTCTGTGCTGCAGCTTCGAGGATGTGATCAGTTGTTTTCACCGGATGCTTACCCTTTCTCTTTCGAAAAATTCAAAACCTTGACTTGTCTAGAAATCTCTGGTGTAAGCAATCTCACCACTTTTCCTGAAAATACAATCTCTAAAATGACTCAACTTCAAATCCTCAATTTATCTCATCTTCCCATTCCACAACTACCAACTTACTTCTTTTCTAACCTTGTCCATCTCCTTTCCCTCACTCTCAAAGATTGTCCCAATATACATTCCCTTCCCAAATTCCCTGAAATGACTGCACTTGAATACCTCGAGTTATCTCATCTTCCCATTCAACAGCTACCAGATAACTTCTTTTATAACTTTGTCCATCTCCGTTCCCTCACTCTAAAAGATTGGCCTAATATATGTTCCCTTCCCGAATTCCCTGAAATGGTTGCACCTGAATACCTTGAGTTATCTCATCTTCTTATTGCAACATTGCCATATCAATGCAATTTTTGCTTTGCAGAGCTTAAAAGGCTCATTCTTAGAGGGTGTTATAAACTAAGCTCAATTCCATCCTTCGAACGCTTGCTAGAACTCAGGGAGCTTGATCTATCTCACTGCACTGCTTTGCAAGAGATAGAACTCGAAGATTTACCCCAGTATGTTGAGAAGCTTGATCTTTCTTATACTGCCTTACCTAAGTTGCCTGTCAGATCAACTATCACTCATCTTTTTTTAAGAGATGTAAAGGTGATTGACTTCCAAGGATTTTCTGATCCTCTGATCCATCTTAAGGTGCTTGATGTTTCTGGTGCCCAGTCCGTGAAACATCTTGATCTGCTGAAGGAAAGTGAAGCACTTGAGGCGCTTGATCTTTCAAGAACTAGCATGGAATTTGAATCCATAGATTTCATCTCGTTTATGGTGAACCTCCGCTACCTAATACTAAGGGATTGTACTTGGTTACAGAAACTCCCAGCAATGAAAAACTTGACACGCCTTGAGGTGCTTGACACCTCAAGTTGTGAATTCCTTGATGATTTGCCTGAAAAGGCTGAAGGAGCTCAACTTGTCTGGGTGTAGCGGTTTGAAAGAGTTGAGTCCATCTCTTTTCAATGGAATGACATCCCTTGAAAAGGTTGACATCTCCAAAACTAATATCAACCACCTATCCTCCTTTGTCGTGCTTACTAATCTTCGAACTCTCAATATCTCCCAAACCTCAGTGAAAGAAGTACCTACATCTTTGCAAACTGTCACCTCCTTTGTTGCTGCTCCTGAAAGTAGGATAGAAAATCTACAACCAAGACTACCCAAGCCCAATGAGTTTTATATTGTTTCCTCTTTTTTTATCAATTCAGGATTTGACCGATTCGTACAACATTTCCATGTAATAGTTGATCTCATTAAAAGATTCCAGGAGGATTTCAAACACGTCTCCTCACTTGATGCTATCCCTCTTTCCTACGACACCTACGAGTGTGGATTTCTCATTGGAGGTTATGATAGTATGGCAAAAACTAATGCAGTGTCCTGCCCCATCAGTGGTCAAACGGTTAAGATGCAGTGTAGCCAAATGGTTGCTGATTTAGAATACATAAGAACCAACATTGGTCTCCTCGAAAGTTGTCCCAACTCCATTAGTGCTGAGAAGCTTCTTGATGAAGTCACGGATGCTAGATCTCAGTTCGATCCTTTGGTATTCAGTGTTAGTAAAATACCATTAACAATTTCAATTTGATGAAAAAGCTATCAAATCAAAGTTAAAACTCATCTTGAAAATCACAAAATTGTTGTGGCGTGGTATATATCTAAACCCACTGCCTTAGAAGCGATTTCGCCCCGACCATGGTGCAAGTCGGCTTCTGGCATCGCCCCCCAAGGTTACACAGCACCTCCAATTGCGTGCACTCGCCAAAGGAGGTTTGGAACTTACAGGAACTCAGAACGCTTTTTGGTGGAGGAAGAAGATGACGTCCATCATATCTTTTTGGAAAACTGAAGACCAGTTTTTAAGGGAACTGAACGTGGGTGAGGAAACGCTCCCACTATCCCTAAAAATCATCTAGTAAAAATTAAATTAGTTAACTATAAAAGATGACTTTATAAAAATATTATTTTATAAATTAATTATAAACCCGCACAAAATTCCTCTTTATAAATCATCTTCCAAAAGTACTCCACAATCAATGTGGGATGATAGAAACCTCAAAGCCCTTAATGAATTGTTCAAGCATTATTTCCAACAATCCCCCACAAATGCGAGAAACTGGGTTTTAAATAACTTTGAAAACAACGTTCTGAGCTGGTTTTATGGAAGAGATACTTAAATGTTGGTGAACGAGTCTTGAACCAAACACATAGTGAAGTTGAGTGCCTCCCTCGTCATAGAAGTGAACAAGTCTTGAACTACTAGACTTGAGAGGTGATCTCAACAGCACATACCTCAACCATGATCCTGGTAGTTCCGCGATAAGATCCTCAAATATGTATGTGGTCATCTCATACCTTGGGTGCTGAAGAGTGCTCTAGGAAGATTACCCTGGTCTTCCATAGAAGGTGACCAACCCCTTCACACTCTCGTAGGTAGCTCCATCAAGTCTATCTCACATAGACCACCCTTATTAGGGCTATGGAACCATTAAGAGCATTACGCTCATCCTCTTCCATATTCGGTGAATCCATCAAGTCCTTCTCAATAGGACCACCCAACTCTGGGCTATGGACTCATTAAGAGTACATGACTCAACCTTTCTCAATACACCTGTCATGGGAATGAGACGTGGTGTATCTCTCCTCATATGGGTTTGAATCTCATTCCCTTAGACAACTCAAAGGCTAGTCTCTTATTAAGCCATTTTGTCAATAGACCATCAAGTTCCTCTCGGACCTCACATTCGATCTCCAAATAGATGACACCATTCGCAATCAGCTATCTCATAGCTTCATGTCGAATCTGCGTGTGTCTCTTCTTGCCAGTTTCTGTATTGCTACTAGCTACACAAAAACAAATGTGAGTCACAATGTAGAGAATTAGATAGAGCTTCATGCCCCCACAAGGTAAATAAGCCAATTATAACATTCTCAACCTCTCTCTCTTGTCCAGCTAAATCTAAAACTATGATCTCATATACATTTCATAGTCGATCTAGCAAACATGACAATTTTGATGATTTTCACAATATAGCACCACCACATAATGGCAAAACAAAACCACTAGTGGAGCTATAACATCATCATAATAAGAATGTTCGATCATACTGGCATAACGATAAAGTTACCAAACCTTTTCAACATTTCTCTACATAATGGAATGAAGCAATTTCTCTTTTCTAATTTCTTTAACACTTAGAAACACATCAACTTCACCCATATCTTTCATTTCAAAGCAAGAGGAACCAAATTTTTAGTTTCATTTATCATATGCATGCTAGTGCCAAATATCAACATCTCATCCATATAAAGGCACGTAACCAATTTAACACATCTTGGCATACAACATGCATTACATACACAAAATGAAAACTTCAACACAATTTGGTCACATTCTCATAACATTTCAAATATGCTTTTTAAAGCCATATATATTGATTTCTTAAGTGAACACAAAATTCTCTTTTCTTGGAACCACATGCCCGTAGGCTGTTCCACATATCTCTTTATCTAGATCGTCATTTAAACCACAATTTAACATCCATTGATGCACTGTTGATTTATAATTAAATGCTAAAGCAAATAATAAATGTAAATGACAATCATAATCATTTGAGAATATGTATTAATGAAATCAATTTCATATTTTGTGTGAATCATTTAACCACTAGTCTTGCCTTAAACCTTATAATAGAACAACCTGTTCTAAAATTCCTTCTAGAGATCCATTTACACTTAATGGTTTTGATACCTCTAGGCAAGTCAACTAGTTCCCAAGAAGGGATACCCATAATAGATTCCAATTCAATGTCTATAGCATCTTTTAGAAGAAACTAGCATAAGATGGACTCATAACCTCTTTATGTGTTCTAAGTTCATCTTCTAACTTAAGAACATGAACAAGAGGTACATCACTTTCAATCACATCAACGAGTTCATCTAACAGAGTTGTCTCAACCTTAAACTCACATCAGCTAGTTTAAGTTATATGTCTTTTACTCCTCCTAGACTCAGTAGGTTCAAGTGCAACATTTGAATCAAGTAAAGACAGAGATGCAGACATAAGCACACAAGTATGAATACTATTATGATTTTACTTAAGCAAACATCGCTAAAAAGCTTAGCATCATGACATTCACACGTATTTATATCATCTAAGCACATAAGCAACGCAATTGTTCTCATCGTAACCAACAAATATATATATATATATATATATATATATAATCAACCATATTAGATCTAACATCATCTCACTTAAAAGGAAAGTACAACCACTTTAGTCAAACACCCCCACATTTCTCATGTACATGACTAGATAGACTCTAAGTCATTTCCAAATCATAAGGGGTTTTGTCTAACTTCTCTCATGTGGTATCTTATTTCCTACAACAGAAGGATCTAAATAGTTTGGTTCTAATCAAGTTGGTTTGCTATCTCATATGCATATATAAAGAACAATTCTTCCTACTACATCTTTGATCTTAGCCAATGCATGCAACTTGGTATGTCTAAATATCATCTAATGTGATATAACATCTTTACCACATTTGTTTTTAGAGTTTCTAAAAAAGAAAGATCACTCTTTGTTAACTCAAGCAATCTAGTGGTCCTCTCAATTACGGGTTTAAAAGGTATTTAGCACGTTTAACATTTATGCACATATCACATATATTTTGATCAACAACAACCAAGTTAGGGTTTAGGAGCATTTATGGAATTCTCTCAAAGAAACAACTTCTTATATATGTCCTAATGTCATGCCAAAGATCAACATTCATAAAGATTTCACAAGACAACATTCTCTTAAGACAAACCAAAAGTCATGTCATGATCATCATTTAATCACACAAATACACATGGGATCAATTAACGTATAGGCCTTTTTGTGTAGTTAAAACTAATAAGTCAAGCAAGAATTGCTCATCAAACTTAACTCACAAAATAGGCCGACACGATTCTTCTCGGTGGAACAAGATCCTTCGTATGACAAAAGTGAAGACTCGACTGGTTCATCACCATCCTGAGCTTCTTTAACTCCTGCCTCTAGCAACCGTAGCAAATGATTTTGCTACCAACATCCCAGTGCCACCCCGCATACGTCGCATCATGAAATTAACCACACAAGTTAAACTTGGGTTATACAAAATTATCATGATAGGACATCTTCATCAATTTCTAATCACCCAGTTTATAAATCAAGTAATTGAAATTAGTTAGGATGTATATGTATGCATTTATATATTTCTTACTCGTAAACGCTAATTAACTAGTAGCCATATATTTAGTCATGCCATTAATAAACTAATACATATATTAGATTTTATTATAATTAGCATCCTCTCCTCACAACTTTCATTCACTCCCAATTCCACCGAAAAGGTCAAGGAATGGCCTAAGTGGAATGCCATATGGTTAATTAATTCAAGAGACTTGATTAATCAAGGCAAGTATACCTTCCATGGTGATCCGGTGCAACCACCAAACCGCTGCCATTGCTAACCTCAAAAACTGAAGAGGTCTCGCCGCAGCATTTTTGCCTTGTACATGTGGTCGACGTCTGCACATCGGCATCCTTGCTCGACAAGGTGCGATAATGGCCCTCGATCAATGTCTCCAAGGTTGCCAATTGACCCGCCCCATTGAAGTCGAGAGCGCTCATTTGCACAGTGCTCGCCCTCCTTCGGCTTGATCCCCGCAGATCCATCATCCACCTAACACACGTGCTTCTGGCTCAGCACCTTTGACACCCCTGAGGATGCCGCCCTCGCTTACGACACCGCCGCCCGATGCTTCCGCGGCTCCAAACCAAGTGCAACTTCCCTATCCTCTTCGATTCACTCCCTGCCTTAGGAGATCGATGAAGACAAGAGCAGCTTGAGCCCCTGTCGGAGCGCCACCGTCCAGACGTCAGGTCACGACAAGTTCTCACCGTCGCCGACTCTGGATCTCAACTTCGGTACCGATGGTGCCGTTCCTTACTGGCCTCAACATCCCATCCTGATGCCCGGGTTTTCGCTGGCGGTTAGGCAGTTTTTACTCTTCGATCTGATTGCACGGCCGGACCTTCGGTTTCCTCCCCAACGCTACCAGCAATCTGAACTGTTGCAATGGAATCCTTAGGGCCACCGAGGCTATCAACTTGATCGGGTTTCCTTCCTGATCTATTCTTGTCGCCATAGCTTCATATGCTCACTAACAGCCGACTTGAATTCATCAGAACCCAGAATCGCGATTGACTCGAACATGATCAGAAAACTTCTTTCAACCGAAACCCTAAAACAACGAATGATAAGTACTAACAAGAAATAAATCGCTTCTAAACTGTTAGTAAAATACCATTAACAATTTCAATTTGATGAAAAAGCTATCAAATCAAAGTTAAAACTCATCTTGAAAATCACAAAATTGCTGTGGCGTGGTATATATCTGAACCCACTGTCTTAGAAGCGATTTCGCCCCGACCATGGTGCAAGTCGGCTTCTGGCATCGCCCCCACGGTTACACAGCACCTCCAATTGCGTGCACTCGCCAAAGGAGGTCACTATCCCTAAAAATCATCTAGTAAAAATTAAATTAATTAACTACAAAAGATGAATTTATAAAAATATTATTTTATAAATTAATTATAAACCCGCACAAAATTCCTCTTTATAAATCATCTTCCAAAGTACTCCACAATCAACGTGGGATGATAGAAACCTCAAAGCCTTTAATGAAAACCCTTTGTTGAAGCATTATTTCCAACATTCAGACATACTTCAAGTGATCTCTCCGTCTTTTACTTCCGGCTTAACTCCACCAACTTTTATGAAGTCCTTCGCAAGGTCACCAATTTGAAGCAACTAGTCCCTCGTAAACAAGTGGATGCCTTGGAGGAGAAAAAGAATAAGGAGAAGGAGAAGTTTGATCCCTCACTATACAACGAAGAGGAACAGGATGTAATGCACGCGTTTTATTGGCAAAAACTCAGTAGGTCCTATGAATCCCTCACCAAAACCCAAAAAAATTGCTTGCTTCACTTTACGGTTTTTCGTGCCAACACAGATATCAAGGAGAGGATGTTAATCGAGTTATGGTATGGTGAGTGATTGATTGACCCTCAACATGAGGAGAATGATAATTCCACCGCAAACCCTTTGCCCACTCCAAACCAGAACCTAAATCTTGACCCAGCAACAGCATATTCAGATCCCAATCAAGAGATTACGAGTGCAAGCACAGAGGCAGGTACGACGTCGACTACATTCTGGCAAAAAATTGAGGAAATTGGTCAGAAAATTTTGATGGTCTTTACAAGAAAACCATTTCATCATTCGTGACCAAAAAAAAGAAGAAAATTATTTCATCAACAAGTTTCGTTCAGAGTTTCCAAAAGCATCTCCATTCTGGAGCATATCTGGTGGCGTACAGTGTTTTCTGAGAGAACGAGCAATGGCAGAGGACTTTTTTAGTGTCGACTGCGAGACTAAAATGCTCATCCCACACCTCAATACTGGCTCCCAAAGGGCTTGTTTGTTGATACCTCAGAACAATTTGCCATCGTCTTGCAAGCTTTGGGCTAAATATCTCAATTCTTCTGAAAAGATGGAATCCTTCAAAACTATACGTACATTGCTAAATGTGAATGCGGGCATAGTTGATATCAGTGCAGAATGGTTCTCCAAGATGAAGAATTTGTCTGTGTTTCATCTTGGGAGATGTCAAAAGCTTCATAAACCAACTGATCAGGTCAGGGATTTGAAGTTTTTGGAGGAGTTGAAAAACATGAAGAAATTGAGGCTTTTGAACTTGGAGGGGTTTTTAGCAATCAAGAAGCTCCCGGATTCCATATGTAAGGTGACTAATCTCAGAATACTCAATCTTAGAGGATGTGGTTACCTGGAGGAACTCCCTGCTGACATTGGGTCTCTCAACAATCTTATCTATCTCGACCTCACAGATTGTCCCGTCCTTTGTATGTTGCCAAAGGGAATAAGGCTGTTGTCCAAGCTTGAGGTGCTCAAAGGGTTCGTCATCTATTACCAGATTGGTGGCCGACAACAACCAAACGCATGCACCCTTAGGGACTTGTTGAAGTTAGAGAAACTGAGAATATTGAAGATTGTTGTTCACACAGAGAAGTCCCCGGCCAGTAGTGATCTCCATGTATTCAATGGATTGAAGAATCTTTGCAGCCTGCGGATTACATGGCAAAAGAATTACAATGATTCTGACGAACAATCAGAGGATATTGTTGGGCAGAAAGAATCTTCTAGTTCTAGATGGCATCAACTGAAATGTCGGGAGCAACAGAGGAGCGAAAATGAAACAGAGGAGCTATTATTAAGAAGCAACATCAAGAAATTGGAGTTGCGTTGTTTCCCTTTTGAAACGGCACCCAATTGGCTAACACCGGGTGGATTGCAAAAGCTCGAGAAGCTCAGTGTTCGGGGAGGGAAGCTCAAAACATTAGCTAGAAACAGCGATCAAGATAAGTGGAGTAGTGTTAAGATGTTGAGGTTGAGGTATTTGGGCAACATGTACATGGATGGGAAAGAATTCAGGTGCAATTTCCCACATCTGGCATATTTTGAAGCATATCTATGTGACCAACTCCCTGATAATTATATGACCGGTGAAATAAAACGCACAAGTGAAGGAATGAAGATAGGTAAATTTGACTCATCAGGTAAACTCCTTAGCTTCCTCGGAACAGAATTTTATTTTCAAGCAAATGATCTAGTTGCGTTGTCTTCATCGATCACTTTAATTAATAATATATATGATTTTGTTTCTTTACTAGTCAAATTTTAACTGTGATATAATGTTAATTTTTTGTGCATAGTGTCACTAAGTAACTCGTTAAAAAGGTGACAATAGTTAACCACTTTTTCTGTGCATATTTACTGAAGTTGTCAATTTTCTTATATGCAGTATTTGAGTAAGTTTATGAGAAGGGTAGCTACCTTAATTACAACCAGACACGGAACCAATAATTACAATTCTGTCCCTCAGTCCGTCCCGGCTTATAACCTCTGGAGTTTGGACAGGTACTCTCAACTGTACATTTTCCCTTGGTGACATGATTACTATTTAAATTTATATATTTGAAATATGAATTATTGTTGTTATGTGTAATTAAGATAACTTATGGGTTGAAATCATTCCTTAGTCTTAACTTTCTTGTTTTAACTTCTGATCTAAATTGCAGTTATGAGGATAGGCAAAGTTTACCAGCAGACTATCTTCACCCATTCCTTGGTCTTGAGTAGAGTAAATTGACCACGACACATACGAAGTAAGCCAATTCAAGACCCTGCTGCTATTTATGATGTATCGTTATTCAAACTACGAAATTAACAACTATCGGAATGCATAATCTTTCTTTGCCCTCTTCAAAGTTGCATATCAGCAATTAAATCATCCCACTTTCAGCAATATACTACTCACTACTATGATCTTGTCAATATTAATTAAAGCTATTGAACTAATGATGAGACTTATGACAGTAGGTGACAAAGTCTGTTAAATTGATTTACCTCTGTATTCTTCTTATCTAATTTGGCATGCTTACAAGAAGTGCAACTATCAGAATGCAGAATTTTTGTTCATCGGTCCTCTTCTGAATTCCATTAATTAGAAGGTTTACATCAGATGTTTGTTTCGACAACATTGGTCACTTTCTCAGTATGGGAAAATTATCTTTGATTGAGTTTATATAATACGTAGTAACTGTTAAAACTCACCATGAAACAAATACTGAAATGCAGAAATTTTTTACACTCTTTAGAGGTGCATCAGCCGTTGAATTGTTTCAATCACACTAGTGAAAAGGTAACCTTTAACTTGTAAATGTCAAAACCAGTATTGACATACCATGCTTTATGGAAGAAAAAAAAAAACTAGGTCGAAATGGTTTTTAGGAATGCAACTAAAATAACACTTGTTGAGTTTTTTTCCCTTACATGAATTTGAGCATTGAAGATTAAAATTGTAGGCCAGGTGATGGATGAATATGTTAGACAACATTAACTCTTCATCCCCGGCCCCAATTTGCAGATTCCATACTCTTTGCCTTATGGTACTTGCCTAGACAGAAGGACTATTGAGCAACTGTGCTTTCTTTATATTGCAGAAATGATGCGCAAAGCTACCTCACTATCTCGACAGAAGGACTATTGAGCAAACAGTCTTAGGGATGGAGTTTCGGGCTGGCGCCTGGCATCCATCTTCTGCAAGACTGCAACACTGCAGAATTTGATAAAAACAGAAGCTAGAAAAAAGGGGAAATTTTGTTCACTTCACTCTTTTGAGAGGTGCATCAGCCATTGAATTGCCTCGATCATGCTAATCAATTCAACAAGGTAACAACCTTGATCTTGTAAATGTCAAAACTTAAATAAGTTTGTTTTGACTCTATTCTTGTGTTTCTTCTTAGGTAAGCATACAAGTGCAAACAAGCTGCAGATTGGTAACTTTGTTTTCGCTAACGTACAATCTTGACTCTATCTTGAGCATTGAAGATTGGTACGTTCTTGTACTTGATCTTATAAACGGTGTTTGATGAAAATTGATCGTCGTCAAATGTGGTTTCCTGAACAATAAAGGAGAAGCTTATCCTTGTAAGAGCATGAACTAGTCTCTCCTTTTATTTCTTCGTACGTTGCTCATTTTCTTTAATTCTTACTATATTAGTTAAGCTCCTTCTAGTAAAGTTGCTCAAAGCAAGTTATGTGAGAAAAAGTATAAGGGTCTTACCCAAAAAATAAACGTATAAGAGCATCTTCCCCCGCAGGCCATAATGGCTTGGGAAAATAGTCTACCAAAATAGAATATTCTATAAAATATTCTCTTTTGGCCTATTGTGCGGTTTGGTTGTTCCCACCGTAGGCCAATTTTGGCCGGCTACTCTTCTATAAATACTCATACAATTTAGAACATTCACATCTCATTTCCGTCACTTGATTCTATCGTTATCATTTCGATTTGAATCAACAATGAATTCTTCTCAAATATCATCATCTCAATCTTTGATTCATGGTCACATTACCATTTATCGTGATCGAGAAGGTGCTGCAAATAATATATTTAATGATTATTTTGCGGAGGTCCCCCGATTTGGTAAGGAAAAATTCCGCAGATGTTGTATGAATAAAAGTGTACTCATTTTATATATTTTTTCTTCTTTATTACTTTAAGCAACTTAATATTTATTTTTATTATAATTTTGATGAATCTATAATAAAAACAAAAAGATTAATGTCATTTTCTAAAAATATTATTTGTGAAATAATAATTCAAATATGCCAAATATTATAGTCATATCGAAGAACTCTTGAATATTTTAACAATAATACAAATTTTATTTTTAATTGAAAATCATAACTATATAATATATAGATTTATAATTGTATTTCTATAAATTTACATAAATATTAAACACTTAAAAATAAATAAACAAATAAATAAATAGGATTTGGCCTTTCAAAAGTGGAAACCAAATTTGACCTTTGTTTTGGAATTAGGTCAAATACAAAAAGGCTAAAATGGGTTTTGGTCTAAGGTGGGAGCAAAATTTGGCCAAAATCCATTTTTTTTTCTTAGATGCCCTAAGGGTCGGAAATATCTCGAGAGGTAGAAATCACCACTAAAAATGCAATGGATCAGCGAAAAGCAAGGGATTTTTGATGATTCTATGGCCCATTGGGCTCCAGCCCAATTGAAGCCACCCAGCTGCTTCTTTACAAGGGAAGAAAGAAAAGTTAGAGATTTGAATGGATCTTTCGTCTCTAGCTTCGGTGATCCGTCCTTTCTCTCCTTAGATAAATCAATAACGGGTGTTTGTTGATATGTTCTCCTCTTAGAAAATCTAATCTAATTTCACGTGTTTAGTTAGTTAATTTTGGAAGGGAATCATTTCTAGATCCAAGTTGTATTTAAAATGGTGTTTGAGATATCCATTTTTGTTTGTCTCAGTACGTGACTTGTACTGATTTATTGATTAGTAGATTGATTGCTCTGGTGGACGGAAGATTTTATTTTATCCTCTAGTTAGAGAGGATTTTCCCACGTAAATCTTATGTCAATATTTGTGTTTTATCTGTTTTTGTGGTTGTTTGGTTTCGAAATTGGATATTGTTAGTTGGTCGTTGATTTGCTAGCTGATTGTTGTATGGTTTTTTTTATTACCCGAATTTGCTTCCGGATGTGACGGTAAAGTGGTCTAGCCCAACAATTATGCCATGCCATTGAGCAACAGAGTGAATATTACTAACTGTGATGTCATTGATTAAATTTATAATACCACCAAATTCAGAATCAATAGCTTTTGTATACATGAGGAATTCAGCATCCCTAAAATCATGGATTTGTCAATTCAGAACCAATAGCTTGTATACATGAGGAATGCAGACGGTTTCGAACAAAACTACAAGGGAACGAAAACCTGATCCACTCAGGGGCGGATGCTAGTTCAAGGTTTGGGATGCTCAACCATCCCCACTCCCCCAAAAAAATTATTATTATTAATGTTAAATTTACGGGTTCGCTATATACATCCCAAATCATAAACGTCATTTTGGACGTGGTTAAGAGGGGTTAATTAATTTTTTTAAAACGCTAATTAGTCAGAAGTCTTGCACGTCGTTTTCGACGTGTTTTTTTTACGTTGGATTTACGGTGTATATAACAACACCCTAAATTTATTATGATTATATTCAAGCATCCCCAATTATTTAAAAAAAAATACAAAGAAAATGGCTTGTTTGTTGCCTCACGTGACTCATTTTGAGAAAGTGGGAGAGAGAGGGTCACGTGACTATTCTGAAGGGAGTGAAGGGTAAGGGTTCACATTTCACGCTCTGTCATCCCAATTCCCAAACTCTCAAATGAGTTTTCCATTAAACCCTAGACCATCGAGGGACTTAATGAGGCGGCGGCGTCGCAGCGATCGGAGAGGCCCGATTGTGGAGGGCAGGAGGCGCCGGCGACCGGAGAAACGCGATTGTGGAGGGCAGGAGGCACCGACGATCGGAGAGGCGCGATTGTGGAGGTCGGAGGGCAGGAGGCGCCGGCTGTCGGTGTCGGTGGCACATACAGTGATATGAGGACTGAACTTTGCTAGTTGGTGATTCAAATTGATTCATTTAGACATTCACCCGTTAACTTTTGTTGTTATATGTTGCATCTTTTTTCATCATTGAAAGTTAGAAAGTTTGACTTGATCTTTGAAGCATCCCCTATTACGTGGTCCAGGATCCGCCCCTGAATCCACTGCCTTGTCGAGAAGTTATTCCAAACATCTTACAAAGTTAACAACAAATATATAGTATATGCACTGTTCTAAAAAACCATTCAAGACCCGCCTAGACCCCCGCCTAAACCCTTGAACTCGCCCCACCGCCAAGGTCGTCAAAACCCGCCTAGCCAGCAAAGCTCCGCCATAAAATCTGTCTAGCCCCTGCCTACCCCCGCCTAAACCTTTGATCCTACTCTACCGCCAAGCGCCCGCCAAGCGTTTTTTTGGAACATATGTAATTAATATGTGAAATCTACCGTGTCTACACGTACGTTGTACAAACCATATATATGTTTGTTGTTGAATTGTGTATGTGAGAAAATTTACTATCTGTCTTTCTATATATATAGAAGCATTTGCTTACTCATTTGTCACCCTTAAGCAACGAAAATTTACGATCTGTCTTTCTATATAGAAAATTTACGATCTGCATTCATGATGCATGTCTATATATGCTCATATAATTATTTTTATATTTGATTTTTTATAATTTCAATTTCGAATTGATATTTTTTAAATGATTTTTTATAATTTTTGAAAACAATCTAATTTCGAATAATCTAATTCCACTAATTCTGAAACAACCCTAATTTAATTGAAAAATGAAAAGAATAAATTAGTGAAAGTGATGATGGGTTACATAATTTACATTTGAGCAAAAATATCAATTATTTCCGGACGTATTGGGTATCATATCAAATGTCATCTTATGAGTTTGTACATAATAATTTTGTTTTTTCATATCATCTCATTTTGCATTTGCATTCTGGATTGATGGAGTGAGCTTCTTAGGATTCTTGATAGACAATAGAAGCTATGAGTTGGCATATACATGTTTTGTGTACCCTTATATTAATTCACTTTTGGTCTGATTTTTTTGCTTTATTAATATAGAATAATACAACTATATACGATCTAATAAAATATGTACACATTTGCAATATGAAATGAGGAACGCCAGAGAAGATGAGAAGTTCAAAATTGTAAATTAAGAGCTTGTTTGGTACAAGATTTTTAGAATTTGAAGTAGCATTTTTTATTTTAAAAGAATGGTATTTGATACACTAGTTTTTTGAAATAGTAATTTCAATATATATTACTATAAAAGAAAAATCAATAAAAAAAAATTCTACCTTAAAATTAAATAGTGGATTTATTTTTAAAAAATTGTTTAGAGAAGTTTATGTTCAAAAAATATTACTCCGTATATCATTACACGGTTTTATTAGATTAAAGAAATGAATAATACTTACATAATATTTACTATATACATTTTATTGTGATAATATGATCATAATAAATAATGAATGAAGAAAGACTAGATTGTCATGTATTTATATTTTAACATTTTCATGTATACGGTACGATGCAATACAACCTCACATTGTATTTACTTTTAATGAATGTAAAAAAAAATGTTCATTTTGCATAAAATAGATCTATTTTTAAAAATAAAATCAGAATTACAAAATAACAATATATTGATCGGTTAGAACTTGGAAGAAAGAACCGAACCAACGGCTGGGATCAGATGAGGCCCAACTTCTCATAGGAACGTGGGAGAATGATGAAACGATCCAACGGCTGAGATCTGTAGGCTAACGTGCGACGCAGAACAGGGGATTAAAGGAGCGCCAGACGCACATTGTGACAGCTCAGCAACGGCGGTGGTTAGAGATACAATCCACGTCAAATTATTACTCCATCCGTAAATAAAACAATTTACTTTAAAAAAAAAACATCATCATTACACTAACTTTTACATAAATTTTATTATTTTTTAACACCCACTATATATTTTAACCAATCAAATTATTTTAAAAAATCAACAGCACACAAATCAATACAAATCATTATAACTTCCTACCTAGAAAATATAAAAGACCATCTATTATTGAACAAAATTTTCCTCTAAAAACTTTGTTGGACGGAGGAGTACTAATTTAATTTTGTTTTTTTTAAAACCAAATTTACGGAGTAATTGCTTTGGCGAGGACGTGAGACCAATCACGTTGTTTCTCCGTTGGAGTTGCCACGTCATCATATTAGACACTTCACCTCCCAAATCACACCCTGGGCCCCATCAATTATTGTCTTTTATTTATTTTTTATTCTCTATTATTATCATCAACACACTTGTTAAGGGCGTGTTTGGCTCTTCACAATTCTATTTTTTCTCGCAGGAGTTATTTTTCATTGTTTGAGAGAGAAAGAAAATAAAAACTAATTCCACTGTATATATTCTTTTCAAAACTTCAACTGAGTTTATGATGCACATATTAACTATCAAGACACTGACTATTCATATAAATATTTTAAGAAAATAAATCAAAACCAATAAAATAACATAGGCTTCTTGAAATGAATGTAGCAATTTATTTTTAAAATCCTCAATTTTATCAGCTAAACTATATAAGCTTCATGCAAGTTCTTTGCAACTCTTAGACTCTTTAAGTGAAAACTTTTCTACTCTACTCAAATAATAGCATAATTGAATATTTTTTTTCTATTTTGTATAATTGGATTCTATGTTTTTGAATAATAGCATAATTGGATTCTATGTTGTATAAAAAAACAGTTGGTTTTTGTTTTTGAATAATAAGATATTAGGATAGTAGGCTGCACGAAATATTGAATTTTTTTCCTAATATGAAAGAAATATTATTGAGATTTAAGATAAAGGATTTGTCTCATTGATTCCTTCCAAATTACAAGTCAAATGTGTGTAATCATTTTGGGAAGAAAACAAAATATTTTTTTATTTAAAACTTAACTATTGATGATAATAAAAAAAAACAAATTATTTGAACCCAATTAATTATCATGATTTAATGGAAAACATTAATTTAAAGTAAAAAACGAATAGGAAAAAAAATAATGATATTCTAAACTATACTCTAAAATCTACATCACATTATTAGGAAACTAAATATAACTCGGTAAATTATATAATCTATTTTAACAATGGATCAGTGCGTTTAGGGAGATCTTTTCTTCAAATTAGTGTGTTTAATTTATGTCCCAAGGTTATTAGTTAAAAGAATAGAATGATAGTTACTTAATTAGAAATCCGAATTTAAACTCCGAAAAGTGTAAACATAATAAATTGGAAACAAAAATATTACTAACAAAATTTATATTTATCTTTCCTCTCCTACAAAAAATGTCATTTTAGATATTGATTCTTAATTTTTTTTTTTAAATATCATTTTAGGTACTTCAATATTTACTTGCCACATTCCCTCTTATAATTATTAGTGATGACTAGTTATAGTTTTTAATAATATAAAAAATAGAATATAAATAAGGATAAAATGGAATATAAGTATATTTATTAGTTTTCTAAAAATTTATATAAATAGATAAAATAACTATTTTAATGAACCGATGAAGCATTTTCTATTTGGGTTAGTTGGAGGGTGTAGTAGAAGTTCAAGGCATGTTACTAGATTGACCTTTCCCTATCCCTGATCAATGATCATCATTCATCACTCCCTCCCTCTCTGTAAAAGACCTTCCTCCTACTACTTCTTCCACACTACTCTCTCTCTCTCTCTCTCTCTCTCTCTCTCTCTCACTTCCAATTGATCAACCAAAAAGGGGTGGTAGGGTAGGGCAATTGGGGCATTGTAGTCCTTTGCATTTTGAAATTCTGAACTCCAAACCCCCATCAAACTGTTTTCAATACTCACTTCTGTAAACACACTCCAGGCCAGAGCCTTCCGATCTCCCTCTTCAACAACAGGTACACCATTGCTGATTTCTCCTCCATTTGCTTCCCTCAAACCCTGCAAGTTTCAATCTTTTTCCTTGGGGTTTGTTTGATGCTTGCGTTTTTGGATTATTGACTTGTTTGGGGGCTGGGTTTTGGGTTCTGGATCTGTGGGTTTCCTCTTCCTTTCTGGGGTATTGGTTGCTTGTTTCTTCTTGCAGATGGTTTGAAAATTGCTTGGAATCTGTCAATTTTGTTGCTAGATTAGGATTGTAAAAAGGTTTTTTTTTTCATGTGGGTCAAGTTTCAATTGTGGTCCTATTCTCCCTACTTAAGAGTTTTTTAGTTGTTTGGATTCAGTTCTGTTGATGGGTGATTTCAATTGATGTCTGAGCTTGATTTGTACATGACTTGTGAAACCTTTTGCTGGTTTTCTTCTAATAAATGCTGTGGAATTTTGAAGCAATGGAGTGCAACAATGGGGTTGCTATGGAGGATGGAAATGGAGTTGTTGAGACCACAAGTGTTGTGGAAGAATCAACTGTGGAGCTCAACAATGAGAATCCGAATGCCGAGAATGGTGACAAGCTCTTGGAATCCAATGAAGTTTCGAACAATGATGGCAAGAAGACGGATGGATTGGAAACCTCCAAGAAGAAAACCGATGCCTGCGGTCCTGGGACTAGAATGTCAAAACCATCCAAGGTATACATAAGAACAAAACCAAGCAATCCTTTTGGATACCGCGGAAGAGTTGATCTTATAATGTGTGCTGTCTGTGGATTTAGGAATCCGGGGCTAAAGTGGATGGCAATCACAAGACCAAGAAAACAATAAGGGAATTAGCCAAACCAAAGGGGGAACCCACATTGGCCCGTGCCACCCAGAAGGCGAGCCTAAGCCAGAGCCTCTCGTTCCCGTCCAAGGGTCTTAGTGGAAGTGCACTGAAGAAGAGTGTTGATGCATCTGTTTCGAAAGCCGGTGGGAAACAATCTCAGGAAGTTGGAAAGAGATCTAAGGTTTCAGGGCTGAATACCTCTCCGACAAAGACATCCAGAGCGAATAAATCTGATGGGAAAACGGCCAATGAAGCCAATACAAAAGAAGGCATTGTGAAGGATGGTCCCTCTAGTACTGCCTCGAAGCTCACTGTCCAGCAATATGTGGTAAGGATGTGTGTTGTCTATTCTTCCCTTATCCTGAGATGTCGGCTTTACTCATTCCATCATGCGTTCCTTGTCTTTTCGTGCTGCAGTCTGCTAAGCCGAGTTCAAAGAATGACGGCAACACCAGCCTTGGCTCTGATGCATTGTTGTACGAATTCGTTCTAAATTTGCCAAAACCTGTCTCTCATTGTTGATTTTTACCACCTACATGTATATGAGTACTTACTACTGTAATATTTCAATTGCAGGGAAACTAATGAAGCGTCGAAAGAGTTGAAACCTGCTGAAGAAACAATGCCGAAGGACAGCAGTGAAACTAAACCTACATCTCCGTATTCATCAGACCTGATCATATCCTTTTTGAATCATATTCCTTTCTGTGCTTAACAAAGTTATGTGATTCTTGACAGGACAAACAGCCACAATTCGACGAGGAGGAGCAGTTCTCCTGGCTTTGCATTCAGGCTGGATGAACGCGCAGAGAAACGAAAACAAGTAGGCAAAGGACAAACCCATCTTTATAACATATTGTTCTTATATTGTATGATCTAACAGAGATAGTTTTCATTCAATCGTGACCAGTTTAATATGAAGGTAGAAGAGAAGATTGTGGCCAAGGAGGCGGAAAAGACTAACTTGCAGGCTGCTTCTAAGGTGAACAATTTCGAGTGCTACCTTTCTCTCATAACATAAAACTATACTACATCTGTAACACATCAAAGCCGAAGATGCCATCTTTGATGCTTCTTGTTGATTTCCTACATTTGCTGTCAGCTTCTATAGATGATAAAAGTTTGCTCTTCTTCTGTGGCATATTTCTAGGAGAATCAGGACGCGGAGATTAAGCAGCTAAGGAAGAGTTTGACATTCAAAGCGACACCAATGCCGAATTTCTACAGAGAACCTCCTCCAAAAGTTGAATTGAAGAAGGTAAACCGCGCTCCTTTGGTCATTTCTTTAGTTCACAGCTGGAACTGATGCACTCCTTTGGAGTCTTATTTATCTAATTATCCGCGGAATTATTTGTAATTTTCATGTTCTGCATTCATAGATACCAACAACTCGCCCAAAGTCCCCGAAGCTTGGAAGGAACAAGAGTTCTATCATCACACCAAAGGACGCAGAGGCGGATGGACCTGATCATGGTGCCCCGCTTGTTGCGAGTTCTGTCAATGCAAACCAATCCCATTCTGACAAAACCATCGAAGCTCTGAAGAGGCCGATCAAGAAACCACAAGCCAAGATTCAACCTCGAGACTATATCAGTGGAAAGACTGTTAAGGCAAGACCAAAGAAGAAAGAACCAGAAAAGGAAACCGAGATAGCCGATATACCTATGGATAACAAGGAAGAACCCGAAAGCTCTCAACCTCATTTCTCCCCTAAGAGTACAGGCAGCAAGAATGAAGACCTTGTTGAAAAGCTTCCACAGGAGGGTGGAATGGCAGCAGGGCCCACACAGCCCGAGGCAATCCCGAACGAAATCATGGTCGGAGGTTGAAGATGTGAATGTGAGTGATGCCTACCTCTCTGAAGCCCTTAAAATGCCTCTATATGATGACTATATCCAATGCTATTACAGAAGTGTATATGTAAATTGAGAGCTGTATATTTTTCTATTCATTATGTTGAGAAGAAACCAGGAAAGATGGAAGAGTTTTAAGCATTGGTATCTTTGTAGGCTAAGATACATTGTGGCAATTTTCTCATTTCATTAATCCTATGGTTTTGGAAGCTGTGATCCATCACCCTTTTTGATGGAGTTATGGATCTTCCTTTTGAAGTTCATCAAATATTCTTCTTCTTGTTCATCTTTCTCCTCAAATTTCTCTGCTGTAGCTTTTACTACAACTTCTCATGAAACAGATATCTGAGAATAAACCTAATTTCAGAGGTCCACTGGTAAAGCCATTAACCAGATTCCTTGCTTTCTAGCACAAGGCAGCCATCATCAGCATTTCAGATCAAAATCTGGACCCTTTGCCCCACAAAACACTTCTTTTGGAAGTGACCATACAGAACAGAAATAGGATGAGCTAAACCTGCTCTGAATTCTGTAACAAGTCAAGCTCTCGGGAGATATGGTCGTTTACCCAGAAGGGGGGCCGACTCTCATGAGATTAGTGTTCAGTGTATTCATTTTTCCTTGAGAAGCAAACATTGTCTATGTTCACTGTCCAGTCTGGATGCATGCATAATTGGAATTGGGAAACTGCTTGCATATAAACAAAAACAAGTAGGCCTTCAAAACACCCTAAGCAGGGGACAGCTGGGCTGGATTGCACACAACCATTCCCATTTGGGAGTAACAGAAATGCCAAACTGCATGTGTTTGTTGGCAGGGATGGCCCTAGAAAACAAAGTTTGTGCAGCAAAAAGACAGCAACAGATATAAACAAGGGAAGCACTGGAGACCCCTGGTGGTAATATTTGATTGCAGGAGGGGTAGCTACAGCCACCTCGATTCGGTTGACATACCATTGGATAAAGCCATCAAAGCCAAAAAACTAGAGCAATTATACAAGCATAGAAATATGCTAATGTATCTCAAGAAATCCAAGGACAATAAAGTAAGTGCTATCATTTGCGAAAACAGGAAGATCTAACAGCATGTTTTGATCTATCTTGCTCTAGTTCTAATTTGCAGCATCTTAAGTTGCTGCACTAATAAAGCCTGCTGAATGTAAATCATGAAAAATCATACAATAGTACAATACATCATGGTTTTGAGTTATATGTAACTCATACCTTCTGATCGACAGCATCAATTTGGTTCTGTGTTTCCTTCTCTCGCCAAACCGCATGCACTTCATCAGTTCGAAACCTCTGAGTGAAGGTGGTTTCTTCCAAAGGGGTTGATATTCCATGGGCAAAGGCAAGGAGGCCGGTGTACGCGATCATAGCACCATTGTCAATGCAGTACCTGTCATCAGTTGCAAACAGTCTGCCACCCCTCTCTGAGCACATTATCTTCATCATCTCTTGTAGTCGCTCATTGCACCCCACACCGCCAACAATGAGAACATCTTTGGAATCACAGTGTGCCATCGCCCTTTCAGTTATCTCGACAAGCATAGCAAACAGAGTTTCCTAAAACAGATCACCACAATTCTCAAGAGACTAAGACATCCAACAGACTAGAAATTCAGGAAAGTAGATAAACAGAATGAGACCATATCCTTACTTGCAAGGAGTAGCATAAATCCGCAGGCGTACACTCATTGTTCTTAAGTTTCTCCTCAGCTGAGGCTTCAATAAAGCTCAATATTCCACTAAATGACACATCCATGCCTTTCACAGCATATGGAAGATCTATAAATTTCTCCCCTTTTTTCGCAAGCTGGTTACACAAGAAAACCAGAGAATCAGGATACTAAACACACAATCTTACAGAGCACACCACAATCTAGTTCAAATTCATATCCATGATGGTTTGACACAAAGAAGAAAAAACATTAATCAGGTGAATTTACTGTCAGTACCTGCTCAATGTTGTATCCAGGGCTTGGATCATTAGACAGGGTAAGAACACGAGCAAAACGGTCCAAACAATTCCCAACAGCAATATCAATGGTCTCACCAAAGATCCGATACCGACCCTCACTGTATGCAATTACTTGGGTATTACCCCCACTGACATACAACACAACCGGATTATCAGCTCCAGTGACGATCCTCCCCATCTCAATATGAGCAACACAGTGATTGACAGCAACAATTGGCTTGTTCCAAAGCAGAGACAAAACCCTAACAACGATGGCAGAAACTTGCAGCGGAGCCCCCATCCCAGGGCCTTTGGTGTAACAGAGGCAGTCAATGTCATCTGGAGTTACTTGGGCGGTCTCGAGGGCAGATTTCACCAATGGAAGAACGTGTTGGAGATGATGATTCGCAGTTTCACGGGGGAGGAAACCTTGGCCAGGAGGGGTGATGTAAGTGTGGCGCGGGTTTGATAAAATGGTGCCATCTAGGGTTACCACCCCAATGCCAATCTTGTTGGCCGATCCCTCGAAACCTAACGCTATCATCTTCTTCATATTTCAGAGTTCATACCAATCGAAACAAATCAATTCATTGGAAGAGAGTAAACTCAATCAAGAAACGGCAATCAACGACAAACCAGAAATAACTTACGAAACGAAACCAATCTCAACCGCTCTCTCTAGGGTTTGAGAGACTCACGAAGAAGACTGGCGGCTAGGGCTGGATAATGGATGAGCGATTTAAATTCTTTTTCCTTTTTCTTTTTTAATTAAAAAAAGGGGGAAATTTACAGAAAACCCCCATTAAATAGGGGATTTTTCACTTAATCACCCATTCAATTTAGTATTACAGAAAACCACCCTTAAAACGGTCTCTATCTACAAATCACCACCCCTTCATCTGTTTTTGTCAAGGCAGACATTAAAAATATTTTGGTCTCTATTTACAAAACCTATATGTTTTTATAAATATTGCTACTTCTTTTTAAATTAAAATTATATGGGCTTTTTATGCAATTAACCCTAATCACTATAGGACGATGAAATATCCACAAGTTTTTCTACAACTAGTAGAGGCATTCATGCGAAATGATGAAGACAAGGTATTTCTACAAAAGGATGTAACCACAGCAAAGTATGAACACATTACACATTTACAAGATCCTCAGCAAACACAGTAAAGGCATCCCATCGTTCCAAGTCAAATTGAAGGAGTGAGAGATGCTATACATGAAGGATGAACATGGATCAGCTTTCGACAAAGCTGCAGCAACAATTAGGAGGCCAGTGCCTTGTCAATGGCGGCCATATAGAAATCCTTGGGCATAGTCCCTATGATGGAGTCTTGTTTCTTTCCATCCTTGAAGATCAAAACCACAGGAACGGCTTTGATGTCGTATTTCTCAGCAACATCCAGATTGCTGTCGGTGTTCAACATCAAGCACTGGACTTTTTCCTTGTATTCTCCAGCAATTTCGTCAATCACACGGTGGACCATCTGGCATGGTCCGCACCAGCTGGCGTAGAATTCAACGAGCACTGGACCTTCGCTCTTGAGCACTAGATTGTCCCATGACTTCTCGGTGACTGGGCTAGCTGCATTGACGAATTGTACTAGTGTCACAACAAACATAATAATGTGATGCTTTCAAGATTCTATTTCTAAATCAAGAGCTGAATGAATTTGGGGAAAAAAACATGACACTCAGCCAATTAAAATGCAGTCATGACAATGCAGAGCCAGAGATATCAAGTGCTAGGCCAGAGAGCAATCAGTTTGCCAAAGCAATGAGGAGAAACACGAGTGAAATCAATATCCCATTGAAATTATAGAAAGGTACAATGATTACTTTGGTTTGATTTACAGTTCAAGCAATTAGCATGAATCAACCCATACTGATATGATTCAGTATGTTTGCCTCAGAAGTCATAACCTATAAAATCTCAGCTTTTGCATAAATAAAGATATGCAAGCTGGTGTAAATAGTCGCTGCGGCTGAGGGACACATACATAGCAGGTGATTAGTGGATTCCAGTTAAGTAGACGAATCAAACTTCAAACACAAGCATCAAGGGATTCCTGCTATTCTCCAACAAGGGGATAATACTAAGAGGAAAGGAATGCTACAGTATCCTATGATGCCATCCATTTTCAAAATTGGCCGGAACTTGAAAGGGGCGTTAAATCATAATTGAGAAGGTTGTGAAGTAGTCATAAACACTAAATAGTAGTCCTGTCCATGAGAGGAAAGAGCCAATGGAACCTTAACATGATCAATTGGCAAATAAATGAAATTTCAGCATTTTTTCCTCATGAGAAATAAGTGAGAAGAACAAAATGAAGTCAAATTTATTGCAGAAAGTGGCTCTGAAGAAGCTGAGCAAGTGTCTGACGAGGTAAGCAAAACTTGTTCACAAGTTCAAATCACGTGAGCATTTTGCCCCTGTGTGCATAATCCAGGAATAATGATCGTAGTGACAAGTGACAATGTGATACCTCATTTTTTAAATATGCAGGCAAAAGCTTGAAATAGCTAGTCAGCCTAGTCCTCATCTCAAAGCATGCACCTCATATTAGAAAGATTAATAATTTGGTCTTAGTAAGTAATAAGAGACACTATTCCGAACCAAGAGTGTCATTTAGCTCCGTGGAAAAGAAATCAGAAAAAACGGAAAAAAAAAACTTACACATCCCAGTATGAATGATCCACACAACCAGCACAGAAAGCATAACAAGTTTTTGTTGTACTTCATAATTCCTATTGTAATTCAGTTATAACTGTCCACTTATATTGGGGAGATTTGTGGATTGAAGTAAAACAACAAGACCTAGAATTTTCAGCTTTTCTTGACCCCCCTACGGCCTACTCCAAACATGTTCACTAATCCAGAAACAGTGTAAACAAATTGTAATAGAAATAGAGATATCAAATTCGGAAAATAAGAGTCCAAGTCCTACCGAAAATACGCCTCTATTGCACAATTGAAAAGAATACAAACAGGCAAATATCAGAAGAGCCCAAATGCTCCCTGAACAAAAAATAGTTATATCCTTGTTGTAAAAAAAGGACATTTCTGTATTGACCAAAACTTTCACAGGGGTCAGCAATAAATTGCAAAGGAATAAATCTCCCAAACAACATTAAATACTAAGCTTATTCTCCTAGATCCCCATATTCCCTATGCATTACTATCAAATATGTATTTACTCAATCAATTAATCAAGTATTATAACTTCCAACAGAATTTCAAATTTCACACACTCAGCACCATATGAAAATCATTTTCAAGAACATGTCACCGACAGCCCTTTCAGTTCCATACTTGGGAGCAGTAAGTCAGTAAGTGAACAAACTTTCTTGATTCCTATACCAAATCCTATAAAGCTGAAAGAAAAACTGCTATATAAAAATTCAGCATTAGCAGCAAAACCAGTGGATAACACCAAGTCACCAGTCTTTAACCCCAATTTTGCAATTATCCAATCTAAGTATACGCTCGAATATTAAAATTTTAATAAGGAGAAACAAGGATAGTTTAGACGCTATCTTCTGGTTCACTATCAGAATCCGACTCCTCGAGAACAAAAAGCAGCATCAAAGAATGCGAGTAAACAACGACGACATTCGTATCCAGATGATCAAATCAATCGATTGATCGAGGTGATAAATCTTTCATAATAACCGTACACAAGATCCAGCAGATTCCTCCAAGAGCAATCAGTACTCGAAAGAAAAATGAGACTAAAAGTTAACATTCCATCGAACAATAAAGGGGATAAGAGGCGCTTTACCTTTGTATTCTTTGAGGCAAAAGATCCGAGTAAAGGAAGGACAGCTTCGTTTTGGGAGGCGCAAATGGAGATCCAAGCTTCCATTTCCGACGTAGCTAGGCTGTCGAATGGGAAACCTACTGAAAGAATTTGGATGAAGATAAGAACGCGGAGATGGAGATGAAAACGGCAGCAAAGAAGACGACGACGAACACGCCATTTCTCTTTCTCTCTCCCCCTGGCTCTGAGTATTGCAGATGTGCAAGCTCCAATTATGAGTTCTTTGCTTCTTTGGTTTTCTATTTAAATGAAATCACTGTGATCAGCAAAAAAATCATTTTTCACACTTTGTTTCATTTCATGTTGTTTTTTAGATAATACTGTAAAAATTATATAAATATAAAATGTATAAATTTTATTATTACAGAGAAATATTTTTAAATAATTCATATTTATTAATTATATATAATTACTTTTAAAAATTAATTTAAAAATGTTGATATTTTATATAGTTTTAGACATTTAAAAAAAACGTATGTAAATATTAAAGACATGTTTTGTCGAAACGAATGGAGTATTATTTAATCAATTTTTATCTTTTTCTTCTTATAATTAATTACTAGCAATTTATCATTAAAAATTACTAGGTATTTTAAAATAAATATTCAATTATTTTTTAAAAATGAAATGTTGAAATAAAGCGCAAATTGTTAAAATAGTTTATTGAAATTTCTAACATATCCATATATTTTCAACGTTTATACATATTTTGTGTTTATTTTTTTTTATTAATGTAGTTACTAATAAATAAATATTTTATATTTTTTTTAGTATTTTAATAAAGCTAAACTATGCATGAGCGGCACTGTGGCAGTAATATGAATAAGTAGTAGTTAAATAAATATTAATTTTGTGCAAATGGCTTAAATAATTGATAATTTGTACTACAACTTATTACTTATCCTAATACAATGACGTGGTAGGGTCTTTTTTTTTGTTAATTTTCGAGATAAGGGACTTTGATTTTTATTTGTATTGTTTTAGAGAAGGGGGCCACATCATTTAACACGTGAGCCAAAGAATTGAAGTTTGTCTTCTTTTTTTTGGTTTCGAATTAACTTTTTATTATTATTATTATGGAAAGATAACGTTAAAACGATTATCTCGTTACAATAAAATGTGTTCCACTTCATACAAACCAACCGACCCTTTATTTATTTAATCAAATATATTAAGGCTAAGAACAAATAATAACTAGATACATGAATCATAGAAAGACTAAAATTAATCTGGATTGTTAGTTTGTTATAATCAACACAAGAACTTCAAGTTAAAGTCATGATTGATTGTTGTATTTGTCAATTCTCATTATTGTACCAAATGCCCAAGATCAGCAATGAACCACAACAACAACAAAATCACCGCTCATAAATCATAACAGGGTTTGAGGGGTCGATTGGTCGATGCGTATGCATCATTTCCCCGACTATGGAGTGTTTCCAAGCATATCATACTTTCTTGTTTTGATTGGGTTGGGTCACAGTAAGGACTAAAGAGAGATGAATACAATACTGTATACATTAATGTGCACAGATAAAGACTTTCAGCCATGGCCTTTTATTCCCTTTGTAATGGGCACTACTTTACATTCTGAAGACACCAAATTTGGTCTCTTCTGGGCCACGGTTCATTGAAGCATTGATGCAGAGGCCTAACACCTTCCTTGTATCGGCTGGATCGATAACCCCGTCGTCCCACAGCCTTGCGGTTGCATAGTATGGACTGCCTTCTCTATCGTATGCCTCCACAACCTTTTGTTTGAATGCTTCTTCTTCCTCGGTTGTCCACTACGTGTTTCAGCAAGCATAGAAAATTAGGCATAGGTGTTACAAGATTGGAGATGAGTTCATAGGATAAAGAAATGGCCCATTTACCTCAATTCCTCGCCTTTTCTTGTTAGCTCCTTCTACTTGCGCTAGCACGCCTGCAGCCTGATTTTTTCAAGTCAATGTAAAGAAGCAAGAGTGAGCTACTGAGTGAGTATGTATCCAGATGTAGAAATACAGAAGGTCATGTTCTATACCTGCGGTCCACCCATGACGGAGATTCTAGCGTTTGGCCAGAAGAACATGAAATTTGGACTATAAGCACGCCCACACATGGCATAGTTCCCAGCACCAAAGCTTCCACCAATAACAACAGTAATTTTTGGAACCTGGGATGTCGGCAGTTTGAAAAGATCCATAAGCCATTCATTTGATTTCAATTTTCTACTTGGAATGAAAAATAGATGGTGTAACAAATAAAAGTAGATGGAAAATCATCCACGCCAAAGAATGAACTAAAAACCCAACCTCAGTGTTGCATATAGAACTAGATTTCCCTCAATTGAAAAATTCATATCTTAGCGATCTTTAAACTCCTCATTTTCTTCATAAAACCTTAGGAATGATGGCAAAAAGTGCGTTCAGATAAAAACACTTATAGGAAAACCAAAAAATCAGCTACCTTTGCGCATGAAACAGCCATGACCATTTTTGCTCCAGATTTTGCTATACCACCTGCTTCAGCTCGTGAACCGACCTATCCATTTAGATTATTGAATTTTTCAAAGATTTGCTCAGCATTCCAGCTAAGTTATTACAAACTCACAAAATCAAGAAAAAAGATCAACTATATCATAATAATATACTCCCTGTGTATCGCAATTATCATCCTACTTTTAATTGGCAACACCTAATGCCTGACTTCCAAAATATGTTAACAGATATGCCTATTCATTTCCCTTTATCAACCATGCAAAAATAAAATAAAATTGGGCACTGATGCAGACTACGCTTCCTGTCAATTTTCCAGGTATCATAAAATTAACTTACATATAATACAAGAAATGCTGTACCAGAAACTAACTCACAGTTACCTATATGGTGACCTTGACTTCAATTCAGGAAGCAACCATGTAGACATGATTTTTCAGTCCTCCACTAGTAGCTAAAGTTTCAATTTCACATGGCAATAGCATTCTATTCACACCACTTATATACAGGGTTTAACAGAATGGATGGCTGAAATTCATAAAGAGGAAACTTCCCTGATTCACTCTCCAAAGAACTCAAGGTTTAAGGAAGAACCTATGAAGTAAGCTGACTTTGAATTTCAATGAGCATAGTGGAAAGGTATAAAATTATGTACCATGAATCCCGTGATGTTCTGGAGAAACACTAGAGGAATGTTGCGCTGACTGCATAATTCAATAAAGTGAGCCCCCTTAAGAGCAGATTCATTATGCAAAACTCCATTATTTCCAATGATGCCGACAGGCTGTCCGAAGATCCTAGCAAAACCTGTTACAAGGGTCTGCATGGATACAACCAAGTCAATTGTATAGCATATAAAGAAACTATCATAGTGAGCATGTATTAGTGTTTTAAATGTCCTCACAGTGCCATACAGTTTCTTGAATTCGTCGAATTCGCTCCCATCAACAACACGAGCAATGACTGATCTGACATCAAACTGTTGCCTGAGGTCTGCTGGAGCTATGGATCTAAGTTCATTTACATCATACAGGGGGTTCTTGTAGGTTGACCCAACATTTTCGAAGCCACTGGGAAATCCCCTTGCTCCAGCCATGTAAAGGTTTTTGATAATGTTTCTTCCTATTGCAAGTGCGTGCAATTCATCTGCAAGGTAAAAAGAAAAATATGGTTAACAAAGTTCAACTGGCACCAATTATTCCACAAAAAAATTCCATAAGAGACAAGGAAAGCTGTTTATGTTATTCACCGAATCCCAAAATTAGACCATTTCACTTTTGAGGGCACTAGCAAGCTTTAGGATATGATTTTCAGATCATGTAGCTTGTGCAAGCTATAATCAATGATTAACAACTTGCAAATATAGACACCAACTTGCAAATATAGTCACATTGAGGAAGTTCCCAGCTATGTGAGAGGATTATGATGGCCATATGAGTATTGCTGTATTTGATTTGGCTAGTTACTCATGCTGTTTAGGGCAGTTGAAGAAAGCCAGGGAACCAGAGAAGTGATCCAATCACATGATATTTTTGGAATTGATAAGCACATATAAAGATCAATGCTCGATAGCAATAAAGAATTAACCCCAGGGAATAGAAAAAAGTTCCCTATGTTTGATCTAGGAAAGGTTTGGCAAATTAAGCCTAAGCACAGTAAGAGTGACAATTAACTTGAGGGTGATTTCCCATTTAAACCACACAATCAGAAAAGATGATAAATGTGAAAATTATGTACCATGAGCAAAGTAATCAGAAACCCCTGATGTCTTGCAATGGACATAGGCACCTCCCAAATCCTCAGCTGAGATTTCCTCTCCTGTAGCCGCCTGCACAAACTTCTCATTAAGATACAACCAGAAAACTTTTCTATTTACTAGAAGCAAAGGTGTGGAGTATGACTTTGTCCCATTTATCCATATAAGAGACAACAGCAAAACATGTAACCTTTACCATGACCCTCCAGAATAAAAGGCAATGATCATATAAAGGGAATGGGGCACGGATATGACTTAAAGGACCATGACTGATCACTGACCTTCACAAGCGGAGGTCCGGCAAGAAATATGGTACCATTTTTTTTCACCATGACACTCTCATCAGCCATTGCAGGTATATAAGCACCTCCAGCAGTGCATGAACCCAAAACCAGGGCAATTTGGGGTATACCTTTAGCAGACATGGCCGCTTGGTTGTAAAAGATCCTGCCAAAATTCTCCTTGTCAGGAAAGACTTCAGCCTGCTTAGGAAGAAAAGCACCTCCACTATCTACAAGATACAGGCATGGTAGATTGCACTGATCGGCTATCTCTTGCGCCCTTAAATGCTTCTTGATTGTGATGGGGTAGTATGTGCCTCCCTTGACAGTGGGATCATTAGCTACAAACATACACAGTTTCCCATGAACTGGTCCTATTCCGGTGATGATTCCCCCAGAGGGTAGAAGATCTCCATACAGTTCATGCCCTGCGAGCTAAAAGCATATATAATGGAGTTGGTAAATGAGTCTCAGAAATTGACAGATACTTCAGTACTTCAGTGATGGTATAAGCCTGATTACTAATCAAATTGCAGAGCTATGCCATGACCTTGCAACAAGATTACAATGTAAACAAATCCAAAAACCTTGAGCAATTTGATAAAGCGGCGAAATATCAACAAAACTGCGCATCAGCTTGATAACTAATCAATTTGCAGAAGCAGGCCATGACCTGACCTGAGATAATTCGAGAAATGAGGAGCCAGGATCAATGAGGCGTTCGATTCTCTCTCTAGGAAGCAGCTTCCCTCTGCCAACATTCCTCTTCACAGCCTCAGGTCCACCGCCTGCGAGCACCTTCCTAATGTGAGACTGGAGCTGCGAAAGTAGGCCGGCCATGGCGTCGGAGTTGCGGGCGAATGAGTCGGAGCTGCGCTCGACGCCGTCAGGAAGAACGCCCAAGCACATCCCCCTGGCCTGTTGCTGCGGCGAAGAAATCGAGGACGAAAGTACCATCGGATGAATCCGCCATGGATTCGATGCCACTGATGACAGTGAAGCCTCTCTCGATTTGAGAACTCCGACGATCGCCCTGCGCATTTTTCGGGAACTGAATTGAATTGGATTTAGATTGGATTGAATTTGTGTTTGGGGGGTGTGAAGCTGGTGGAGATTGAATTGGAGAGGGTGAGGGTTTTTGGCGTTGGAGATGACGAGGACGTTTCTATCCGTTTTGGGGTTCCATTTTTTTAAGTAATCGTTATCTACCTCCTCCATCCATACCTCCATAGATTATGAAGAGTAGCTTCGGCCAACTGCCCCACCCACGGGCCCCACATACCACCACGGTCCAATACATGTGGCGAATCGCAGAATAGGGTCAGTCGGGTTGGGTCGATCTAAAATTCGGATCACGAATTTCAATACCATATGTAAAAATTTTAATTTTATACTAACACGACAGGTTGTAAAAAGCTATGTAAAAATAATTAGTCTACAAGTCTATTTTTATTTTTATTTTTAAGTAGAAATCCTGTAATTGTAATTTAATTTGTGGTGTAAAGAATCTAGATTTACACTAAGTGTAAACATCAACTTTTCCATAGTTTAATTACATAGGGACACAAATCGTGCACATATAATAATATTTATTTGTATAGGAGTTTAGAAATGTCCCAGTCAGTATGTTGTGATTGATAAGTGTGTGAAGATCTTTCTGGTGCAAAAGCAAGTGAACACTGTGGCTGATTCTTTAGCTAACTGGGCGCTTACTCTATCTAGTGTCTTTGCTGTGCATTTTAGCGCTCCTAGCAACTTAGGCTTCGAGTCTTTATCTGTATGTCAAACCGGAGTATCCCACTAATTTCTTCAATTCAATAATAAATCACTATCCATCATTTGGAGCAATATATATGTTATTTTTTTGTTTTTTTTTTTTTTGATAAGATAAAAATTCGGGTGGTGGTTAGCCTACCCGATAGCATCCCGAAGGATGAGATCACGAAGATCTGAAAGAAATACAATCACATATTACAACAATAGAACCACCCAACGCAAACCCGGAAAACCCCAAACCCTAAGCGAAACAAGCGGACACGACAACGAGAGGAAGGAAGCCCAGCGAGGTGAAGTGAAGTGGATAGCGAGCGCATGGGACAACAAATGCTGACACGATGTCTCGCCGCCGGAAAGACGGAAAGCAGAAATCCTCGTAAGGCAAAGACGACACCTGGGGAATTGTGGATCACACGACGTTCCCCCCACCTAAATGAGGGATCTTCGGAGACCACAAACACCACCAGCACGATCACTCCGATCAACCAGGGCCGCAGAACTGCTCCTCAACCGAAACTAAACACGAATCAAGAAACGGACTCCCAACCTGCACGAGAAAATGAAGCACAGCCGCGAGAAGGCGAAGAGAGAGAAGAAACTGGAAATTTATTTATATATAAACATAAAAATATGAATATATTTATATATAACTATTTTATGTTTTATTATTGATAAATAAAAGTTTGTAGGCAAGGGCCAAAAGACCAAGAGAAGCTCGAGAGCCCAAGCTTGGGCCCGAAGGGAGCCCAAAGGCCCGAAAAGGACCCAAAAGAATTTGGAAGATCAGGAGAAGCAAGCATATGACGGAAATCCGATGGGACACACCAACACTAACTTCTCAATTTTAATTAAACCCTCGTTAAGCCTTGCAAGGCATACGGAGCACCCGCAGAAAACGGACAGCCCGTACGGAGCAAGGAAACACCTCGCCATGGAGGGCAGCCGGAGGGGGATCACCGCTGAGGACCGCCGAGGGGCGAAGACAAGGCGGCACCAAGCGACCCGCGCGAAGGGAGGATACGGGTGTGGAGGAGAACGAACAATGGCGAGCGGTGACCCAAGAGGGCAACGCCGAAGACACCGACAGTTCGAACACCTCCCAGGTAACATAACCGGAAGTGACCGGAAGGAGGAGAGACTGGGCCGCTCCGGGCGTGAACCAACCACCAAGCCAGCGCAGGGAGAATATCTCGTTGGCGGAGACTGGGTGCGAATTGGCGACAAAAGGGGCGCCAATCACGGTCTAGAGAATCAATTGGACATGGAGGAGGATGGATTCGAGGACAATACCAAGAGACCAACGAAAGCCCCATCTTAATTTTGGATATGAACAACCTCCGACCATTAGGAGTCGGAATAGAGTTTACCCGTTCATGAACTTCAACACATCCCACCCAAGGGATAGGCGGCAAAACGACTGGTAGGTGTCTGACCGAACCGGAGTCGGAGGCGACCGAAGCCGAGATTTTTGAAGCCGCAGAGTGGCTCCCGGAGGAGATTTGGGCTCCCGAAGGAGATTTGGACTCCCGAATGAGGGGATGACGAACCACATGTTATTTGTAGAGACCCTTTAAGGATCGTTGCTGATTACATGTTGTTGAACAAAGGGATAGAAAATCAAGATCGTTCACACACGTTCAGAATGGTTTGGGTTTCCTCCCTCTCTCTAGAATCTAGAGAGAGGTCAGAGTGTTGTCCTCTATTGTGCGTAGCGATTATATATATATGTTATTGACGCAGAGCATTGAACACAAATCAAATTATTCTTTTGCCTTTTACTAAATAAATGTATTTAATGAGGTATTTTTTATTTTGAGGTAAAAATATATTAATGAAATATATTTAATGATGTATTTGCTGTACATTGTGCATAGGTTTTGAGATTTTTTTACTCAATTGCATGTAATCAAACTAAAAGGATTTGGTTCACATCACAAATGGGTCCATAGCTCAGTGGTAGAGCATTTGACTGCAGATTAAGAGGTCACCGGTTCGAACCCGGTTGGGGCCCTCATTTCATTTTTTTTCATCATAGCTTACCAAATCAACAAGCTAAGTTCAAAGCTTCAGGCCTAACTGAATTCACTAAGCACATATAGAACATCTATGGAATCAAGCTAAGTTCAGCTCATCTCCCAGGCTTCTACGAAACCGAAAAATAAAATTGCAACAAAGGATTCATCAAACATTTTACATAGCTTGTTGTTAGTGGTCTTGATTTCTGATCTCCTGCCTTTTTTCCCATATCCTTAACAGTTGCTGCATTTCTCGACTATTTTATTTGTTCGCGACTTCTTCATACACTTAGGCATGTAGCTTCATTCCCCTTAGGAACATGTATGCCAGTATACGATATCCGAAGACCATAGTTACCAAGGCACCAACCTCCACCAGTCCACTGTCAAACTCGACACCATTTATCGCTGGTGCAATGTTTCCATACTGTATCTTCAGCAGTAGTCTGTAGGTATGGTAGTTGAAGGAGAGATACCGAAGCCAACATATGAATATCGGAACATTCTGTAAGTATGACAGATAGTTTGATTCATAAGAACACAACCTTTATATGTGTCTGTGGATGTTTAATCATCAACATCTAAGTTCACTTACCTTTACGAAGAATCCGCCAGCCAGCATGAAAGTCATCACAGTTACTGATGCTAGAGTAGTTGCTTTCTTTAAGTCCATTAGAGAAGCCCCAATGGCTAATCCAAGGCCCTGTCGAGATATCCATCAAACACCGTCTTAGGAAGTAATGCAATTTTGTGTAAGCTATATAACTATTAAGCACTTGAGAAGTGTACCTGAGCTGCCACAATGCAAAGGAAAACCGCGAGCATTGTGAAGAAAAATGTGCCGGCATTCAGTCTGAGGGCGGCCATGAAGTAGACGACTAGAAGGAAAAGTACTGGCAGCCCGAGATCAAGGGGAAGGTCACTTGTTGTCATTGCAAGAAAATATGCACTTAACCTATACATGTCAGCTGATCTTTCCTTCTTCAGCATGGCTCTTTGCTGAGGGAATGTAAAGATGGCGGTGAAGACTGGAAAGAAGCCCCAAAAGACCGCGATGAAGAAGAGCAAGCCTGCCTGCAACCAAGGTACCAGGTATGAAACCTCACTGTGCTTATGTGCTGAGCTTATAACACATGTGTAGTTGGAGATTTACCTGATCTTCGAGTGCCATGTGAGTCTTGGTACTTGATTGCCACCATAGCAGCCCCAATATGATTGAAGTTGCCAGAACTTGAGTTATCCTTAGCCAGCTGAAATACTCGTGTCTTCGCTCTTTGATGCCTCTGCAGAACAAGATGGAGTACTGTTCGTACCAGCTCGCTCCCCATTCTCGTTTAGGAGACGACATTTTCATCTTCAGTTGTTCATCAATCGGAACTGGAAGCTCAAGTTTTCCCTTCTCCTCCGGAATTCTTGACTCATAGGCCTCCACAAGGTACTGTACTTTCCAAATTCAAAGAAAATATTCATTTGATTGTTCATCACTCAGTTAATAGTACAAGCCTAGTATATAAGTCGATGGACTGCTTTTACCTCATGGATTACTGCAGGAGAAGGCTTCGCATCGTCTCTCTCAGTGTCCGAGTTACCCATAAGTACTCTATCCTCCAATTCAGCAGGCACAGTAATATCATTCAAGTTGCCATTTGCAAGGTCTAGGAGAAACTCTGCTGGGTTCATTGCAATCAAAGGAGAACACCCAATAGATGAGAAATAGACCATTGCTTCGGAGGCCTTTCCAAAGTACAAAAGACTCCCTTTTCCGAGGAGGATCAGCTTGTCGAACCTGTGAAAAAGCCTGCTAGATGGCTGGTGGATTGTCGTTATAACCGTCTTCCCATCCTGCATCAAGTCAAAATCAAGCTCATTCTGTGAATCCCAAGGTGTCCATTCAACATATTTGGAGTAGTTCTTTGGCAGTGTTAGTGTCATTTACCTCAGCTATGTCTTGCAGCACCTGAATGATCCTCAAAGCAGTTGTGGAATCCAAGCCGGATGTCGGTTCATCCAACAGAAGAAGGGAAGGATTTATGATGATCTCATTGGCAATGCTCACTCTCTTCCTTTCCCCACCTGACACTCCACGAACAAAGGAGCCTCCGATCATCGTGTCTTGGCACCTGTTTAAGATGTTGTTTTCGGAATTGAATTGCTGCCCATAAGAGACTATGTTTGTGTCTTTCATCCTTTTGACCAATATGTTTATGATATATGTTTAAATCAATGTTTTGTTTGATCATAAGTGACAATGGAAAAGCACGAAATCGTATATCTTACAACATGATCCTTAGGGAAATTTTACCTTTCTAAGCCTAGCTCGGAGATGACATCCTCAGCTCGTTTCTCCTTCTGCTCTCGGGTCAAGCTCTTTGGCAGACGAAGAAATGCTGCGTATTTCAATGTCTCTCTGACAGTAAGGTGCGGAAACAGCACATCATCTTGAGTCACAAATCCTATCCTGCAATATAGTACTATTGCTTTAGAAGTATTCTTGATGGTAAAGTCTGTCGAAAACCAATTGGTGTTGAGAGGAGTAGCCCACCAACCTGCTCTTCAAAGTCTTGGAGTAAGGCTGGTCATTGTAGGTGACGGAGCCACCTGGTGGAGGCTGCGTTAGCCTGCCACCGAGCAGGTTCAGCAGTGTTGTCTTTCCGCTTCCAGAAGGCCCCATCAAAGCCAAAACCTCCCCTGGATTCACTGATCCTGTGATCCCATGAAGTATCTGCTTCTCCGCGGTAGTAGAGACAATCCCTTTAACAAACACCTTGTATGTGACTTCAACAAACTGCAAAGTTTCCAAACCCATTGGTTCTTCATCAGTGTCTCATTTTAAGATGCACATTGCAGTGTAAACTGAAACAAGCATCAAGAAAGAAAGGCAAAAAGTACTATACTGATACTGAACTTTTACATTTTTAAGTACACACTAAATTGTTCTCGAAATCCCGATAAACTGCTAAATGTGGTCATCCTCTCTAGTCTTGTACATTAGCCATAGTAAATAAGACTGCACAAGACTGAACCTGACCATGAAAAGCCATGTTTAATGCAAAGGACTCCGTCGAAGTGATCAAGATAAGTCGATGTCCCTGCCTTTTCAAATAGATAAGAAGCAAGTCAATCCATTTGTTCTTTGTTGAAGGATTGACATTGAACTTGAAGAAGCATTTGCATTTTGCTAAAAATGAAAGGAGTTGAATCAATCTTCCGATGAAAACCGAGGCCTTATCGATTAGTCTTTTACCTTTAGGTAGATGGGCATCGTTGGTTCGGCTTCAATCCTCTTCCTCGCTCTTCCGGCTTCAAGATCCTCAGCTGCATACAGGAAAATGCAAGATAAGCCTAGCTAACACGACCTCCAGTCATCAGTCCGAAGTGAATGACAGAAACACATACGAATGTCATCATCGCTGAAGGGCTTGGAGTCAGCAATGTCCTCAGGAGGCATAATGTAGCCAGTAAGAGAGAAAGACAGGCCCAAGCTAGCACTTGAGGCTCGGCTCAGGGCTGCACCACTGGTGAGCTGATCATCCACCAGCGAGTTCAGCTGCGCGCTGCTTGACTTCCTTATGTGTGTGTTGCTCCTCCCTGCACCAACTCTCCCTGGTGAGGCTGCTGACATTGTCCTCCTGCTTGACCGACGAGACACATTCGCGCTGCTGCTCTCCCCAACCGCCACTGCCGCCTCCCCCTTCGGTGGCAGCTTCATCGCTGCCACTGACTCCAGCAGCTGCTCAGACTTGGTCCTTGGCATCCCTAGAGCTGAACTCACCTTCTCCATCCCTATAAATCCACAGTAATCAAACAGTTTAGTATATAAGCAGGTGAACTACTCCTCTGATATATACAAGTATGAAATTGTACTATCATTAGTCATTACCTTGTGTTGATTGTACGATAGAGAGGTTCTTGAGAGGTTGTGTTTAGAGGGAGCAATCCCATCCAGAAGCTATGTGGTTGTGGATGGGTGCATCACCAATCCTTGTTCTTTATAAAGAAGCATTCAAGATTTCAAGGTGAGTCACACAAGTACACAACAGTTTGTTGATTGACAGAAATACCCCTGGTTTTCATACCAAATTACAAGCCAATCTCAAGTATGAAAATTCCACATCTTGGTTACCTACATACATTGATAGAAGATTAGACAGTAAAGTAGGAGAAATGACAAGGACATGAGCAATGTGACCCGCCCTTACGTGGTTGGCATACCGCGGTTGATCAGCTTATGCGCGTTCCCTTTTTCGCTGTATGGCTCCATGATCTTGGATGGCCTTCAAGGTTAGCCAAATAGCTTAGCACTTTTAACATTAAATGCGCGCTTTTGCTTTCATTGCGCGTTTGGATTTGCCGACTAATAAAGGCCTCGCAATGTGACAGAAGGCCTGGCTTGCTCACCCTTAGTTGGAGGAGATAACATGAGGCCTTGGCTTCATGTACAGGTTACCCTTCTTGCAGGCAACTTCAAGATTCCTGGAACTATTCTTAGAATCCAAAAAACCTTTGCAATTAAAGTTTTCTTCTTTACTCTTCATAGTCTATATCCTCTATATGGTAACAATGTATGAAAGCTATAGGCATGCCTTAAAGTCGCATCACTGTTGGTTTTTTGCGTTAGGATCGCGTTGGATCTAGGATAAAAAGCGTCATTTGCCAGCCTGCGATTTATGAGCAATGTCGTCTTCCTGCAGTGGAGTCAATCTTTAACTTTTCATCGCCTTGGATTGTTGTTGATGGATTGTTGTTTGATGGTATCGCGATATGCCCATACCAATGCGCTGCATTGCTGATGCCATGCTTCGCGCAACATGACCTGTGTCGGTTATTTCTATTAGGTGTACAAATTCCAAGTGTTAGTGTAAATTTTGTATCAATTTTTCAAGGCTTTTGTTAACAATGTTTTGGTAAAATTTGTATGAAGTCTTCAAGGCTTTTGTTAAAAAAATGTTACAGTAGATGTAATGAATTCTTTCACAGTTGAGAATCATGCATTTAAAGGAGGGATTTGAGTTTATGAGGCTTGTGATTTTTCTGATAAGTGGTGTGATGTTAGCACTGTAGACAATAAATACTAAACTGTTTTTGGGGCCCTGTTTATGGTTTGTGAAGTCAATGTTTTCCCAGACATAAGGAATGAATTTTTTAGTTTTTTTTTTTTGGTGAAGTTAATGTATAGGTTCTTAATATTTTGTTACTCTTAAATGCCTCTTAAGATGTCAGTTTGAAGTGGCATTTACTTCTCAAGTCTCAATGATTACAAACATTTATATAGCCAAAGTTGACTGAGCCTGGTAGTCAAGATGTCACCTAATTAAACAAATCCGAACAAATTTGATCGATCAGCTTTCATTTCGAAATCAATTGATAATAAGTTTATATCTTTCATTATTTGATAGGTAAAAGTAGTGAAACGAAGAATATTGTGTAACGGTGAGATGAATTAATATTGTGTTACACTAGAATGGATATTATGTTTATGGATATGAATGTATGAATATTGTTAATTATATATGTGAAAATGAATATGATGTTATTTGTTTTATTTTATATAAGTATAAATAATAATTCCTCTATTAATTAAAACTTGTCGTTTTAATTAGGAAGTAAATCTTGTTAATAAAAACTTCTCATTTTACATATTTTGTTGTCTATTTTATGGAATTGTCCTTGTAGTGATTGAATATATAGTTTCGCCATTTTTCATTTTTTTTATGCCTTGTAGTTCTAAGACACCATTTTTCATATTTTTTTCTTCTCGTGGTTAAGATATTTTTTCCTTAGATGTGTTTAGTTTCGCTCTTGTAGAGTGTTCTTGCTTGTTTTTTTTGCACCTTTTAGGTATTTTATGTTTGTTTTGAAGGTTATCCATCTGTCGACTTGTCGGCCTTCGAGATTCAGATATGTCTGATTTCGAATTTTTACCTAATAAAAAAATGTCATTTTTTCTCTCTATACTCCATATTTCTAAGTCTTTCTAATAAACATATTATAAGCACATAGGTTAAAAGCTCTGATTTTAAAATACCCTAATTAAAATAGATAAACCTTATAATTAAATTGATTTTAAAAAATGACTAAATTGAAAAATCTAAAAGAATCTTCCTATAATTGGAAATCTTAATTTATTTATACTAAGAACATTAGTTAGAAAAACCTTGTATATATGAACTATTCATTGGATGTTCACTCATTTTGTGATGCTTACTAAGCATCACAAAATGATGAAGTTGGAAAATCTAAAAGAATCTTCCTATAATTGGAAATCTTAATTTAAGGTGGATAGTACGTTTGGGAGTAAGCAATAAATTTATTTGATGAAGTTTGAATATGATGAAGTTGTGAGCCCATAAATTTTCAATGGATTAGGAAATCTATCAATTAAAACCCTACCTTGTTTCCTTTTATATTTTGATTACCATTATTTTCTATTCATTCTCATTTCCACCTTAAGTTATAGTTAGACCATCTCCAACAACATTTTTAAAATATATCCAAAATGGGGCTTGTTAGAGATGTGAACGAGATCAAAGTGTCCCATATCGGAAAGTTGAACATATCAAGCCCTACTATATGAGTCGGTGGGCTACTCCTTCTATTGCCAATTGGTTTTAGAATGGAACATCACTCGGCTTGTGTGCTAGCCTAGCGCATGTGCGCCCGTGCACATGACCCCCAGTCATCGGTCCGAGTCGGACTACATATTCCATTTCAAAGATGTGGAGAATGCTCTCTATTTTTTATGCTTCTCTATTTCAGAGATTCTCCATTTTAGAGCACCTCTAACAAATTTTTTCTGTTGCTTCATCCCAGAAAATCTATGGGTTCACAACTTCTTTGAGTTCTAAGAGCATATTTAGAGAATACTCTCTATTTGGAAAATAAGATGGAGAATCTGTTAGACCATAAAACGCCTTAAAATTCTCCAAAATCTCTAAAATGGAGAATCTATTAGAGATGCTCTTAAAACTCGATGAAGTTGTGAGCCCATCTCTTACTTGTCTCCTTTCATATTTTAATTATCATAATTTGCTATTTATTCTCATTTCCGATTCAGTTTAATTTAACGGGTAATATTTTTCCACAACTCAACATCGCAACCACCATCCATCCATAATTAATACGGATTGGCTTGAATAGTTAGTTAGTGTTTTCTACACGATTATGATGTTGTCGTATTTGCATTATCAAATGCATGTCACCTTCATCTTGAAGAATATTAGGAATACCTAACCTTATCGTAGCAATCACGCACCAAACTCATGGCTTAGAATTTAATCTATTTTTGCCTAAATTTCACAACAACAAAAAAAAAAGGTTGTAGGTTGAACCAACAGCTGTAAATGAAGAGAAGTTGTACACATGTCTCCAATCAATCTTTTTTGTACTTTGAAAGGGAAGTTTTTGGCATCTTGCATGTGACAAATGCATGACTACTTCCCACAACTAAACTAAACACTTGCACACACTCCATCCATCTTTAATTAGCTTGTCTATTAATTTATGGGAGGTTCTTAAGCCAACAAAAATGTTGTCCTTAAAGTGCAAAGATGTTCTTTTTCACTAATAAATAATTGTAAAATTAGACCTCTCTTAATGAGTACTCTCTCTTCACCCACGTGTATAGACACCATATTCATGTATGGTTTATGAGATTCGGGCTACTAAAAGAGGGCTATTTGAAAGGCGAAAAGAAGGTGATTGACAAAAAAAGATAAAACTAATTAGGTAATTAAGCCTAATCCAAACCACTAAAGTAATCGATAAGCTCGACTGATATTGATGAAGATATTAATTTATCGGGTGGTATTAGATACACCGTAAATCCAGAATAAGCAAATGCACATCTTTATTGACGTGGTGTCGTATTCTTATTGAAGTGCAGGTGAACAATGGAAATGAAAGGCAAATCAGGGTTTAGGTACCACGTTCATATCGATGTGGTGCATAAACTCTGATTTACGGTTTATTTAGTTTCCGCGGAATTTATCTCAGTAGATATAGATGAGCATATGCAGTGGCAGAGCCAGGGGGGTGCTTGGGGGTGCTCGAGCACCCCCCGGCCCGGAAAAAAAATACAAAAAATAATAATTTGTTTTGCATATATTTAGTATTTTTAAGGTAATATAACATCTTTAAATGATATTTAAAACAAGATTTCTATTTAGCTCAAGTGGTAAAAGAAGGAAGGAAGGGAGAGGTCTTGGGTTCAAATCTCAACTCTTTCACTTTTTTATTTGTTTTACTATATCATTTATTTTTCTTTATTTCTCTCTATATTTTTTTTTCTATCAACTATTTCATTAAAACAATGTCATTTATGTTTGAAATTAAATGTTTAAATTAAAGAAAGTCAAAATCTTAGTGTTTTTTCAATATTTTTAAAAAAAATCTTCTTAATAAATATACACCAAAAAACAATATTTCACACAAAAAAAAAAATTAGCACCCCCCTAATCAAATTCTTGGCTCCGCCACTGAGCATATGCAATAAGTTCTACCACTAGAGTTAAGTTTATTACACAATCTTAGCAAATATTATCAAGCCTATCTTATGATCTTAACCTATAAATTTGAATCATTTGTATTTTAAACACAACAACTAGTACAATACCCGCGCAATGACGCGGTTTTGTTAAAAAAATTCTTAATATTTTTTTTATTATTATATAATTAAATAAATGATTAACAAAGGTAGCATCAACTAATAAATGTAGGGAGTTGATAACGTAAAAAAAATATAAAAACCATAAAATGAAAGAGGTTATGAGTTATGACACATTAGTAAAAATATTCTCATTTCATTAATAATTAAATACAAATAGATGATTAAAAATGT
Organism: Persicaria tinctoria; assembly: GCA_037127255.1. Classification (NCBI taxonomy): domain Eukaryota; kingdom Viridiplantae; phylum Streptophyta; class Magnoliopsida; order Caryophyllales; family Polygonaceae; genus Persicaria; species Persicaria tinctoria. The sequence goes on along the minus strand of JBANSL010000016.1, from coordinate 5,711,611 downwards.
ATAAATTTTCAATTATTAACAATTTATGAGATCAAAACATCAAAATGTTTCTTATTTAATATTTAGATGTAGATTATAGTTTAACTTAATGTTGTGAATTAAATCAATTGATTAGAAAATATAAAAATATATTAATTTAATATTTTGAATTAAACCAATTGATTAGATAATGTAAAATATGTTACGTAAATTAAAAAAAAACTCTATTATATTTTGATTCATTAAAAATTTATTGGTTCAAATGTTTTGAATTGAACCTATTGATTAGAATATTTAGTATGTGTTAATATATATTAATTTAATATTTTGAATTAAACCTATTGATTAAAAATATATAATATGTTAATTATATAAATAAAGAAATAAAATGATTCTCTTAAATATTTATTCATTATTATATGATGTAACTTTATTGGAAAATAGTTTTGAATTAATCCCATTGTTCAAAACATAAGAAGTAGTTTAACATATTATATAGATATACAAACATATAGATAAATTATGATAAAATTATATATAAAAAGACAATATTATTATATAAAGTATATAAATAAGAATAAGAATAAGAATAAGTTGACATAATTAAGATGATACATGGATATATTAAAGGATATATTAATTAGATGACTAAAATAAATTGATTCTGTAATAATTCAACTTCTATAAATATCTTGTTCTAAGGATGTGACACGTGGCAAAAATGCTTTAACTTCCTCTATTTATTTATTTTTTCTTTATCTTTGTTTTATCTTTGTTTCACTGTTCTAAAAATCTCGCCTAAGCGTTAGGTAATCCCGTTTCGCTTAGAGTTAGACGGGCGCATATGCACGTCTAGGCACCCACCATGACCGCCCAGGCACCGCCTATGTGCTAGACGGCCCCTCGCCGCCTAGCACTATTTAAAACATTGTTGTTCTTTACGATACCTTGATTTTTTGAAATTATTCTTCCGACTTATTTAAGGAATGAGTCCATACATCTTCACTCCCGAAACCCACTACCATCGAAATATATCACCTTATTATCATTTGTCTATCTATTTTTTCTACGATCTTTCTAGCTTATGCCCTAAGGACATATGATAAGATATTAAATTGAAAAGGATTTCCTACCAAAAAAATAAACGACCCTAAGAATCTAATTAAAAGAAAAGCTAAACAAATTATAATTTAAAAAATATTTTCAAATTAGTGCTCGAAGTAGAGCTGGCAATTCGGTCGTTCGGGTCGGGTTCAGGTAAGGCTTGCTCGGGTTGGGTCACTGACGGGTCGAGTCAGTTCGGATAAAATTTATGGTCGGGTACTGGTCGAGTCGGGTTCGATCATAATGAATTTTAGATTGGTCATGTTTCGAGTTAAATTGGGTCATGCCCATTCGGGTTCGGGTCAAAGCAGGTCGGGCTCGTTCGGGTTTGGGGTCAAGAGGCGGGTCAGTCTCATTTGAGTTTCGAATCAAAGTGGGTATAGTTTGTTTGAGTTTTTGGTCGAATCATATTCGACCCGTTTGAATAATTAAGTTGATTTTGACTCGGTTGAATACTTAAATATGTAATTTACTTAAAATAAATGATTTTGACTCGATTGAATACTTGAATATGTAATTTTGACTCAGTTGAATACGTGCACTCATTGGTGTTTTATATGTTAAAAGTATAATCATAAACTTGTGTTAAAATAAAAAAACATTTAACATTCAAGAATTAAAATGTTGATGTTAAATAACCATTTCAAATCGGGTCGGGTCGGGTTGAGAGTCGGGTCAGGTTCAAAGTCGGGTCGGGTTTTGGTCGGGTCGGGTTTATCTGTGTTCGGGTCTGTTTCAAGTCGGGTCATGTTTGGGTTGGGTTCGCGTTACGGATGACTCCAGATTTTCGAGTTTCGGTCGGATTTGGGTGAATCGGATCGGATTTTCGGATCGGATCAGATTTTGCCAGCTCTAGCTCAAAGGATAACAAAACCAAAAATATCAACAACAAAAAAAATTCACTTCCAAAAATATCATCCAAAGATGATGCCTATTTTAGATTAAAAATATCTAAAATCTAAAATGATTAATTACTTTATTAAGATAAGATCAAACCAAAGGTTCAAAGGGTGTGTGAATCATGTGGAGGAGTATCACTTCCAACTTTGCAATTTGGTGTTGAAACTTTTCTTTTTCTTGTTTTGCAACGGTTTCCAATTGCTTTATGACATCTCCACCTACCCAAGAAAAAAAATATATAGCCGAGGTTCAACCTCCTCCGACTGATACGTGCCACGTGGGAGTAGCCAAACACAGTTATTGATTCAGTGGGCCCCCTCTGATCTGGCTGTAGACTGCATCCCTGTCACGTGGCTTTCCCTACAAACCCCGGCACCGCCCACTGCCTCCGTGGTCGTCCTTAAATTGACACTTCTTTGTCTCTTTAAACCTTTACACTGATCAATTTTGCACCAAATACGTACATACATACATGTTACTCTTCAAAATTTTAACCATTTTTCGGAATTCTATAAATCAAGTCTCCTAGCTGCCTTATTTTAAATGTAGACATTCGTAACTATATGCGGTATTGCTTGCTTTGAGGGTAAGTACTGCATATATGGTTGGAATTTACAATGACATATCAATGACCAACTTTCAGATTTTGTACTCATTCACCCCAAACCTAACCTAATTACAACCAAACACCTTTTTTTTTTTGGTTGTACGTTGTCATGATACCAAACCAAGTGCCACCTCATCATCCAGCAATGAGATCTTGTTAGTAATAGAACCAAACTGCAGTAAAATACACTAACCTCAGGTGCAGTAATGTATTGTTTAGTTGTTAGTATTAGAAGTCATACAGCGCCCTTTGTTCACCCATCTTTCCAGTCCAAATCCTCGTTGTCCTCCTAGCTAACGTTTGGCTCTGCGTCGTCTTGAAGATTCAATTCATCGACATTCCCCTGCAGTGAAACCATACATTACAATTGTAGCGAGTAGGGTGCAACATAATCATGAGGAAAGAGAACTACCTGCTGGAGTACCGTCTTCCCATTCATCATCATCATCGCCCTCTTCGAGTTTAGACTTCATGCCAACATGGCGAGTAGAGGAAGGATCAATCGGAGTACTAGTATTAGCGCTTGAGGCTGCTGCTGCTGCTTCCTGCTGCCTTTTGTAAAAGAGGGCAGTATAATACTCTTGATAGAATGCCTCCTACAAGTACAAGGAGAAGCCGAAAAGGCGAAAATGATAAAACAAATTCTCAAAATCCATACAGGAAGTGAGAAGCTTCATAAAGACCAACATGAAATCTGTACAAACCAGACGTAACCTCTCGGATTCATCTGTTTCAGCAGCTGATTTTTTGTCGTCTGAAGGTCCAATGGACTTTGAACTGCCCTCCATCTTAGATTCCTGCATCTCCTCTCCATGCTGCTCACCCGAAGGGCTCCCACTTTGTTTGGTCAGCCATGGAATCTGCAGCTTCTTATTAGGTTCATTTGCAGTACCTAAAAGTGAAACATTAACCTGATCCTGACCAAAAAAAAGGGTGAAAACATTAACCTGATAGCATGCAATTCAGCACAATTCAACCTTTATTTTAATTGCTCGGTAAAGACAATGGCTATATCTATAGTAATTTCTGAGACCAAAATGTCAAATTGAATGAAATAACAAGGCCATGAATCACCTTTGTTTCCCCAAGAAATGATTTAAAGGCATCATCATTCTTGTTTTCTGTGCTAGCTGCAGCGTTAGCCTTAGCCTTGGCCTCCCAAGTCTGCAGACTTCCACAATCAGGAGCTTTCAAAACTTTTAGAATAGCTATTTGATCCATGAGTGGCTTCAGTTGAACCTGTATGGAACAGGACATAAAAAAACAAGAGAATTTAAGAAGCAATAAAAAGATCCAATGGACAACAGATTTTATACAGTTCCCTTACTCATCATTAAGCGTTATAAGAGTAGCCTCAAGAACAACTAGCAGAGTGACTTGAGTGCTTTTATCTGAATACTCCTTGACAGCTACATATTTTAACCGTCAACAAGAAGGATGCATCAATATGGTAACCGACACAACTAGTCAGAATGTCAGATGCGTCGTCTTCAGAACCATGAAGGGTAAATTATTCAATCATCACTCTCCAGTATCCAACATTCCTAAGCATCCTCAAAACACATTAAATACTAAATGAGGAAACAGGAAAACTATGACATATCTCCTGAGAATTCTCAAAACATGTTTACACACCTCTATGTTCTGGAGCTTAACTCTTAACTTGTTCTTGCGAGAACTCTCAGCATTGACATCACCGTCTCCTGAATTGGCTATCATATCACTATCTACCATGAGCACTCCATGACAAATTTCGCAGTGGAAATCCTCATCTTCCGTAGAAACCAGCCATACAGCATCCAGAGCATTGAATCTGAAATGCAACACCACCAATTCTCTAGCTTTGTTGGACATGTTATCAGCAGGCATCTGCTAAAGACATGGTCAAACAACAGAGTACCTTTTGCCACAGTTTGGACATTTGTACTTCTGTATTGTAGGCTTTGGTTCTAATTCATCTTTCAGTGTTTTCTTCATTCGATGAATCCTGTACCTCACAACATCATATATCTGCAAAACATAGTATAAACCTTAGCTTAGACATATATAGTAGGGAAAGAAATAATCCATTTATTGAAAGGAGTATGTAAGTCTTCCTGTAATAATGACAATGATCACAGGGCATCCATAAGTGATGTTTTGATTATTCTTTTTGGAAAAATAAACATTGACATGTGCAACATTGCAGCAATGGCCCTTCACATAAACATTAGAACCATGCACTGGTGTAAAGACAAAATCGAAGAATTACAGCAACAAAACAAGAGCTCATCAAGTAAAGGAAAATAATCTAAGAAGCACCTGTGCATAATCCAAGCGATAATACGAGTGAGTGACAATGTGCAGCTTAATCGTTTCCTCCCCTGACTTAGGTGGCTGACCACCAGTTGTCGAGGTCGCAGCTACTGCAGTAGCATGAGAATTTACATATTTGGCAGTCTGTAAAAAGATCAATTGAATCAAGTTATGTGAAAATTTAAAGACAACCAAGATATGAATGCAATAAGAAGAGAGGCTAAAACAGAACAGCAAAATTATTTCTTGTATAGTTGCATTATTCAAACAACAAAATATCCTTATTCAAAGATCCAATGGGAAACAAACTGACCTCTTTCCTGTTATATTGTTCAACAAACTTTTCTTTTGCTAAAAATTGCAGGATCTTGCGAATCAGGGTGGTGTAAATCTTCAAATCCTTGGCCAAATCTTCATCTCTCACCCATTGCTGTCTGATATAGGAACCATGGCAACACAGTGAAGGCATATTAAATTATTATACAAGAATAATATATTAAGAGATAGAGTCTTCCTCTTGCTTCCCTGACCCATAAATCCATCATACTTTTACAGTGGTAACTTTGATGTTTCGTATGCAGCAAATAAGAGTTCATCTCTTCAGGGAAAGAAATGCTCAGGCACAGAGCCTAAACATGCTTCTTTCAACTGCTCATTTCTCATCCAAAAAATTTCAGACCTCTTTCTCAGGGAAGAAAACTAATCTGTGTTTTCCAATTTTGAGGTTAATTTACAACGTACTTTTGACATATTTAGACTTTGCTGGAAGCCTGGAATAAATAAGGCATTTCTGATTTGCCCCTTTTCCAATTGATTAGGGATGAATGAATTTGAGATGATAAATTTGAGACAGCAAAACCTCCAATTTCCTTTCGTTGCTCTCCCAAAATGTACTACGTACCAAGATTCTTGGATAGCAGAGCAACACCGTCAATCTACAATTAAAACTGGAATAGGAGAGTAAAAGATTCATAGCCAATACCTAGTAAGAGCATCAAGAACAACAACCGCAATCCCACTGTTACGAGCACCTTGCCTCGTCACAGATCTGCGCTGATTGATTCCGATATCATCATAGAACGCCCGCGCAGCGAGTTTTACCAATCTAATCAAACACATCAAATAATTCAAATAGGATAAAGAAAACGGAGCAATTAGGCAGCTAAATCGCCGAAACTGGAAAAGAAGGGTTTCAATTTTACTTGTTGAAGTGTTTGAGTGAGGGGTCTTCGTTACTTATTGTTATATCCATACTAGCTGAAGCTTTTAGACAAGCTTTCACCGTTCCCCGTCTATATTCTCCTGCGGATTACGGCTGCGGTGACGGCGAGTCGCCGGCGCCGACTGGATTTGCCGGCGCGAACTGGATTAAACGAGAATGGAGAAAACGAATAGCGACGAATTGTGATGAGATGAGGAGGAGGAAGAAGAAATTGAAATGGAAAAAGGAAAACAATCAACGGAAAGGAGGAATCGGAAAGCGGAAGGAGATTGAGATGGAGGACAGGAGGAAAACGAGAGCGGGAAACGATGGAGTTCTTGCTTGTCGCCCAAGATTGATGACGGAGGAAATAAACTGAAAAAGGAAATTGTATTTAATTCGTTTTTTGTGCACGGAAGAAATAATTAAATGAGCGGGAACTTTATATTTTAAAAAATTATACAACAAATGATCTACGGAGTACGGAGTATCACTTTTTTTAGGGCGACCAAATCAAATTTCAAACTCATAATTCAAGATAAACAGGTTTACGTCGATCGATTCAACTCATTGGAAGAGAGTAAGGTAAACCTTGCAGACAAAGGCAGAGATCGATCTCTCTAACTCTCGGTGTGCACCGGTTTAAACCGTATCAAAACCGAACCTAAACCAGATAAAACCAAAACCATAATACAGTACTACCTCCGTTCAAAATTATAAGTCCTTTTAGGTGTTTGCACACGTATTAAGGAAACTACAAAAGTGTTACTTTTATACCCCTCATTAATTATTCACAACCACTAATAACCAATAACATTTCATAAAACAAGTCAAAAAGTTATTTTTCTCTTAACCCAATGCCTAGAAAACCTAAAAAAACTTATATTTCTAAACAAAATTTTAAGCCTAAAAAGACTTATATTTTTTAACGGAGGGAGTATTAAATACTACCTCCGATCCAAAAAAATTGTCGTTTGATTTTTTAACACGTATTTTAAGGAGCTAAAAACTATATAAAATATCGACTTTTTTTAAAATATTTTTTTACAACTTAATATTTGTTGATAATAAGTATTAGATTATAAAAAAATAATAATAAAAAAGTTAATATATTATATAGTTTTTAGCTCCTTAAAACACGTGTTAAAAAGTCAAACATCAATCTTTCTGGATCGGAGGGAGTAATGATGATAACAGATAACCGGCCCAAAATTGTTCTGATTTTAAACCGAACCGAACTGGAAAATTTTAAGTCAAACCGTAATCAAACCGGATTAACAACTAAATCTTCAAAGAATTGATTTGCATGCTTGATTTGATTAATGGTGTCACACAGGGAACTTTGCAAGGAGAGGTTGCGAAAGAACTTACCTGTTGTTTGTTCGAAGTAGGCTATTAGTTCTTTAGCAAAGGAGCACTCCGTAAGGAGGTGAATGACATCCTCATTTCCGAGGTTACATAGGGAACAGGTGTTTGGTACTCTGTTGATGTACCTATTAAGCCTGTTGGTCGTGGGTAGAGCATCTACTTTAATTTTCCATACTAGGTTTTTAAGGCGAGGAGGGAGGTTTAGGTTCCAGATTCAGTTATGGTTTTCTATGTTGTGGTTATGGGTGTTGCTAATTTTCTTAGCAAATTTGGTGGTGAATTTTCCTGTGGGATTAGGTGCCCAGATTAGCTTATCCTGCGATTGCCATGTTGGGATGTTGAGGGATAAAATACAGTCAGCTATATTTTGAGGAAAAAGACTCTGAATGAGAGGCTTATTCCAGAGCTTTTAAAGGGTAAAGAGGTGACTGACTTTCATATTCAGTTCATTATTACCCATGTAGTTTTTATGTTTTTTATTGGAAACCCAAAGATCATTCTAAATATTTATGAGGTTACCCAAAGATCATTCTAAATATTCTAGGTCACTTGGCCACCCATCGGGGATAATTGATGGGTGTAATTCCTGTGTAGAAAAGACCCACTTCAATTTACATAATCAATCTTGTAATTCAATTTACAGATGATTTGACTTGCATGCAGTCAAACTAGAATTTTCCATTTTCTTTTTTCGGTCTGGCAAGAATTTTTTGAAGTCTTCGTTCTTGTGAAAACTGAAAAGAAGAAAAAAAAAAAAAAAAAAAAAAAAAAACAAAACCAACCAGACAATTGATTGACTCATTATGGATATGCCAAAAAGGACTAAATTGAATTGAGAATTAGAAATTGATACCTATATAAACTCTTAATTTAGAAGAGTTTATGATTATGTGTCAAGCTTATAGGAATTTTAGGAGTCTCGACCAATCATTATTTTTGCCATTTTTCTTTGATTTTTTTTAATTTAATTTTTTTCTTCTTTTTCCTTTAATTCTTTTTTGTTTTAATTTTACTAACTATCTATATAAACTCTTAATTTAGAAGAGTTTATGATGATGTTTATAGGAATTTTAGGAGTCTCGACCAATCATTATTTTTGCCATTTTTCTTTGATTTTCTTTAATTCTAATTTTTTTCTTCTTTTTCCTTTAATTCTCTTTTTTCTTTAATTTTACTAACTATTGAGCTTAATTCAAAACATTGATATTAGCCTAAATTATAATTTTTGAAGTTTTTTTTTTCTCTAAAAAAACAATGGGATTAATTCAAAACATAAAATTAATAATAAGAAAATATAAAATTAATATTAGTGATCTACATCTATATCTATATATATCCATATATATTACTTTAATCGTTTTCTCAACCCATGAGTTTAATTCAAAATATTTAATTATCTGAACTTTTACAATTATGTTATAATATTAATTTAATATATTAGTAAAATTTTATTTATAAAAAATCGCGCCATGGCGCGGGGAACATACTAGTATACTCATAAAATCAAAAAATAGTTTTTATGGTTCGACTTTTTTACACATTTTCGCAAAAGTTATTTAACTTTTTTTAATTAATTTTTTAAAATAATGTCATATGTATTGCCCGTTATAAATATATTTTAAAAAACCTTTAATTTTTTAGTATTTCATATAATTAATATAGCTTTTTAAACAAACATATTAAAATACTAATTTTTTATATATAATTAGTAGCTTTTTAAAAACATATGACACTTGCTGGTAAAATATGACCCGACCTAAAAACCCAACCCGATCCACCCGAAGTCAAATCCGAGAGAAACCCGAAAATCTAGTGACAGACACAAATAAACAACTCATCAAGTTAATTAATTAACCTCTTAAAAAATATTTTTGAAAAATGAATTTACAAAAGGGAAAGCTTTAGCCATTTGAGAAGGGATTTAGACTTGTTCACACATCAAGCTAAGCCACATGCAAAGAAATTTAAAAAGAATTTTCCATATTCAACAAATTAAGTTCATTAAGGGGAAAAAAAGAAGAAAATAAAAGTCAGCCAATCGCCCATATTCCCTTAACTACCATCAAGGCATCAACCCTAATACTCCCAAAAATAAAAATTATTCTTCCAAAATTGACTTGTTCAATTCTTTGATTTCTGACCATTTAGACACTTGTTTTTTTCCCCCTTAATTATCTCTCACACCTCGCTATAAATATGCACACACTGCACCCTCATTCCCCATCAGCTTCACTGCCTTAAGGAAAATAAAACTGCAATCAATTCAAGAAACCCTAATTAACTCAAATGCAGCATTCGATGGCTCAAGACCGCAACAATGTCAGCAGAAGGGCTACCCTCATGAGGAAGAAGGCGATGAAGAGGAAACCGCCTTCATCGCTACCGCCTCTGAGCAGGCTTGGCGGGGTAAGGCAATTAGGGATGCAGCCGAGGTCTCCGGTTGTGATATACTTGAGCTCACCTAGGGTCATTGAGGTTAGGCCGGAGGAGTTCATGGGTCTGGTTCAACGTTTAACCGGAAACCAATCTCCTGCACCGACATCTTCATCGGGTTAGGTTATAAATCTATGAAAAATGGTTTTTCATATATAATTTCATTGCATTAAATTAAATTAGGGTAATTTAATTTCTTCAGAAGATACGTGTGTAATTTGTTGTTCACAGTTAGTTTGTAGCTCTTCATAACATGCTGTTGTGTACAGTGTATTTGATTTTTCGCATACATTAACATTCTTTATCGATCGATCTCCCCATCTTCGTTTTTGGGATCAATATTAGTATATAAAAAGGGTTTAAAAAACAAAAGAGGTCAAAATATTTACAATCATAAACATCTCTGGAATTAAGGCAACTACTTCCAAATGCCAAATTGTCCATATATACTTAAAAACTACTTATTCCGATGCAGCATTTATTCACAATGAAAGCAGACCACATTGAAGCTACTTCCATCTTGCATAGCAACTTGAGGAGCTCCAAATTGCTAAACTCCCCCACCATTTCGTCGACCAAAGAACTCAATATATATGTCGTCGGCCTCGACTCGAATGGCCACTTCCTCCTTTTCCGCGTCATGGTTGCCCTTCCACTCCCTTGCTTCCTCCACATCCTTGACGTACACCGTCCTCTCCTCCTCCTCCTCCTTCCATCCTAACGAAGCCTGATCACTGTGGCTCCTCCGCCCACAGAGCCAATCATCCGCTTCAATCAAAAGCGTGTCTTCCACAAGCTTGTAGTTCTCGTCACTTGCTTTAGCTAACCCTTCCTTGAAGAAACCGATGAGTAAAGCATCTGCGTTGTTGAGCATGTCTCCATTAGATGACAATGGTGTTTTGGACTTGAGGAGGTTTAAGACGCGCTCCTCCTCCGATTCCTGTACTCCGGCCTCATGGTTTATCTTGCCCATTCTAGAGTCGAAGAGTTCTTCATTGGTCCCTGCATATCATGGAGTTATAGATGAAGAGCTTCTATAAAATAAATAAGATCGATGATCATCAAATACACAACAATGTATGTATATACCTTTCAAGTGATTGAGCCTACGGGTGTAAGGGGAATTGCTTCCGACTTGTTCTCCGTATTCATCGTCAGATAAGTTCAAGACGAAAACTGGACTGGATTGCTCTTCCTCGCCCTTAGGGCCGGCCCTAGGGGTAGGCCCAAGAGGCGGTCGCGGGCCCCGGGAAAAAAATTATGTTATATATTTAATTAAGGTATTATGTTATTATTATATTTACACGTAATAAAATATTTATGAAAATTTATACGTAAAAAAAAACTCATTTGCGAAGCAACTTTAAATATTTCGAGTCAACGATAAAGAGTGTAAGAAGGTCTCCGTCTTTCAATTTTTGTTATAAATGCAAAAACGGGTAGTTTTTAAGTAACAACTTATGCTATTTTAATAAATTTATTTAAGTGATTATAGAATTTTATTTGGATAAATTTGCAAAGTAATAATATGTTTTAAAGTGTTTAACCATGCTATTTTACATTAATGGAAAAAAAATAGAATATTAAAAAAATATTTTTTACTTTTATTTCTTAATAAAAAAATTCATGTTTTTTTAAAATAGGACTTGTAAGGAAATTAAAAAAAAAAGAAGTAAATAAGTATGTTGGTAAATCTAAAAATTGTAGTATTTTGTTTCGTTATACCGAGAGATTGTATACTACTGATAGTCTATAAATTTTCCTTTTAGTAATAAAAAAGAAAATCTGAAATTTATAATAGTTAAATAAATATAAAAAATTGCATTTTTTAATATTTTTTTATGAATATATTTATTGATCAAAATATCTTTTTACATCGCCTCCTCGGACCCCAAAAATCTCAGGGCCGGCCCTGCCCCGCCCTCGTTGCTCCAAATTATCTGCTAGATATTCGGTTACATGATTCAAATAACAAGTATGTGTAAAAGAAGATTTTTTAAAACTTGTTAACCATATTTCTAAATTCAGTTAAAAACTATCATAGAATTCAATAGATCATTGAGTATAATTTAATTAATTAATTAAAGTAAAGTAAAATTAAAAAATAGTGAATGCTTCGTACCTTGGTGGTCGCTGCTTCGATAGATTCACTTGTCTTGCTCTTTGCTGACGAATCTGGCTTCGCTTCGATAAGGCCGTTTTCGGCTACGTTTTGAAGCGGATGAGTGAACTCGCTCTCCAACTCGGAGGCATCACTGTTCGTACTGCTCGTCGAGGGGACCGTGATCGTCGTGCTCGCTGTCGTTGCAATATTGGACGACGGCTGGTACTTGTCCGCGGAGGCGGCGCCGTCTGAGTGAACTTGCGACGATGCTTTCTTCCCCAAGCAGCCCCTGAAGAGGTTCTTTGAGAAGCTTATCGGTAGGAGCGTTTTCTTCTTCGCGTTCTTACTACTGCCGTTGGGTGAGCTCCCCTTGGCCGAAGTCGACTTGCACGGCAGGAGCTTAACGGCGTTGCTGATAACAGCCATAGACGCTTTGTGAATGGCATTTGAAATCTTAGATGACGAGGATTTGAAGCCGGCGGAGTTGCGGATGCGGACCTCGATCTCGACGAGGTCTTCGAGGAGGAAATCATTGAGCATCCTCCGTGGCTTGCGATCCCCTTGAAACGAGCTAATCCATTGCTGAATCGAAAATAATTGAGAAAGAAAGTAATTGAACTAGAGTGAGATCGATAGCTTTAAAGGGAGGGAGAAAGCGCCATCAGGAGGAAGGTTCTAACTTGATGGATGAGTGAAATTCAGTGAATACAGTAATTACTCCGTAATTACTGTTTTTTATATATGGAAGTTTGATTTCAAAATTTTGCATTAATTACGGGTGTGCCGCGTAGGACTTTGGATCAGCTTGGATCCGGTTCGGTTTAAATAGTTCAACCGGCTGACCTAACGGTTTTGGTTTTAATGAACTATCGGTTTTGGTTTAAATTGTTAACCCTTTAACTGCCGGTTTTTTTTTTTTTTTTTTTGATTAAGAAAGAATTCGAGCTGTCGGTTTAATGTCAACTAGTACAATTTCCGCGCCATGGCGCGTTTGTGGGAAAAAAAATATATATTTATTATAAGGATAACAAAAAAATAAACGAAAAATATTATAAGGATGAACACAGTATAAGATGTCGGTGTTTGACTTGGATCACCCGATATAGTCCATCAGGGCTATAATCCCCGTTCACCTTCGTCTTTATAACCTTCAACCATTGCAATGGTCTAAAGAAAACAAAATAATTAGGAAATATCTAGGATTATACAGAAGATAGGATATAGGTTATAGAGTACTATTTTCAATTAGAACATGATATTATCTTCAATTCCAAATAAATGATTATAGATGCATGCTCAAGTACTATTCGGTGACAATTGAAAACTCGAACCAATTAAGGAAAATAGATAACTACAGAAAATATATGCCATCATTTCATGCTTATAATCAATGAAACCACACTGCCATGACACCAATCTCATAAGATTTTTTTTCTTTTTTTTTTACCAGCAACAGATGATTACTACATCTGCTATTGTTCAACCAAGGAGCTAAGAAAAGATGTTGTCAAATATATTGTTTTAAAAATGATAAAATAGAGGAAAGGACAAAAGGGTTGCTCACTCACTCAGGTTGTATCATAAAAGGCAACACACAAAGGCAACTTACATATTCAACTAATTCAAGAACTTATAATCTAAGATTAGTAAGAAATGGTAGTATCTCCTGCAAGTATAATTCACACTAAAAAAAGAACAAAGCACATGTAAAAATAGATTAACACTACTCATCCAATCAAGATTACTTTACATGTAATTTCATCAAAAAGAGTAGTATTTTGTTTGAAATGATTCAATTTAGAGAGTCTATCAAACACTCAAAAGTAAGGACACTGTGTCAATCAATAACGAAACACCAAAAATACCTAACGTCCCTAGTGTCCAAACCAAGAACATTAACATTGGGACATCACCGAAGATGAAAAAAGTGAAAAATCATAGTAACTATGTGTACCCCATGAGTCATGACGACTTGTAAGATCCACAAGAACAACAGGCAAATTCAAAAGAAGAAACCTGCATGATTAAGAAACAATGCAAAATGAATATGATCGAAAAAGTAAGCATCAATTCCTATCAAAATCTCATATCTAAGGGATTCTCACCGAATATCTCAACCTAATAACTCTAGTATACTTTATTCCCTTGAAAGCATCTAGCAAGAGAGGCAACATATGCCTCCCTCCTACAACAATATAATTAAAAATCATTAAAAATCAAGATTGCTACCCTAAGGGAGGTTTTATTTGGAGTCAGAATGTGCTAACTTAGGGAACATATAAAAAATATCATTCTTGCTAGTTATCTAACTAATTGCTCCAGCCATTGCCACCATAGGGAAGAAGTAATATGAGTGGTAGGACGAAAGAAGAGAAGATATGATGGGATGATATAGGAAGAAAGTAAAAATAATAAAAAAAAAAAGGTTTGGAAAGATTGTGAGATCTTAATTTATGTCATTAATTTAAAGGAAAAAAAACCCTGATAAGTCCAAAAATCCGAAATTCAGGTAAGTAGCATGCAATTTCGATCAACGTGTAACAGAAAATCAAATTGATAAGGATTAGCGATTCCATCAGCAACTGAATCCAAATATCTCGGATTCGGGTAAGTAGAATGCAATTTCGATCAACTGTTCTTTATCCAGCAAAAAAAAACACCAAATCAGATAGAACAATTTCTCCTCTTCGAATAAAAGAAATTGGTTCCAATTGAAATTTGAAATTACCAAATCAACAAAAGCTTAAGCATTGGCATCAAACTATCGATCAAAAGCAAAGCTTTCAAGGACCTGGAAAGTGAAAATATGAAAAGAAGCAAGTGGTGGACGGAAAACATTATCATCATTTCTTACCTAAGATGCGGAAAACATATTAAGAAGAATCTATGAAATATGGAAGCTGAATTACAAATATGAAATCTAGAACAGAAGATTTTGAATTTTATAAACAAAATTAAGATAGAGAAATTAGGGACATACCTCATTTCTAAGGCACAGCTGAAGCAATCCGGAGGAAACGGGATTCTTTCTCCATGAGCTGAGCGGCGAAATCCAGATGATTGTGAATAAGAAAACATCAGAGGAAGAGGATGAAACCGAAAGCAGTTGAATTAATCGACGACATCGGCGTGATTGGTGACCTTTGGAGGTATCGCCGCGTCAGGATCCTTTCTCTGTGAACTCGTCGACGAAATCTGGAGGATTGTGAATCAAGAAGGAGCATTTCTTCTACATGATGAAGCAATTGAGAATCGATAGGAGAATCGAGGGAGACGACGGTGGGCGGGAAGGAAGGCGAGAGTGGGCGGGGATGAAGCAGCAAGGGTGGGCGCGCAGTGGCGGAGCGCCGAAGCATGAGAAGCCAGGAGATGTTCCGAGGCAGTGACCATGAGAACGGGAACCCTAGGCCGATTTGATTATTGGAAAATGAAACTCAAGAAGGGAAAGGAGGGTTGGGGAAAAAAAAAAGTAGAATAAAATCAATTGGTTGAATTAGCTAAATTGAAGGAGAGTAAGCCACATCAGCCAACTCTTCTCTTTTAAAGTTATATATAGATTCATAGGGCTTCAAATTTGTTTTATTTTTTCCCCGAAAATTTCGCTTGCTATCCCAAGATAAGATTTATTTCGATTTTTTTAATTTTGGTAAAAAAAAAAGTTAAAATGATTTGTGAAATAGCCAAAGTTACGTACTACTATTTTGGCAAGTATCCAAAGTAGAGGAACTCTACCCCAAATTAAAAAAAAAAATCAATCAATATCTCTATCTATCCGACTATCCTATCCTATCCTATTAAGGCACACTCCCTCTCTGTTAATTAAAACTTATTCCTTATTATTCATGCACGCTTTTTTTATAATGATAAAAACTATATAAAATATCAAAAAAAAATATACATTTGTTTTTATAAGTTTATACTTAATAGTAATAAGAATGAAGTTATTTAAAATAATTATTAAAAAAGTTAAAATTTTATATAGGTTTTAACACCTAAAAATGCGTGTGTGAATAGTAAAATACTAAAACATCGAGTTTTAATTAACGGATGCCGGGAGTATTATACATCAAAACGAAACTATCGATAAAGAGAATACATATACATATAAGGCGTTCGTTGGATGAGGGCAGGCAGGGTTAAAATATTATTTTGTATGGGGCTTCTTATCATTGGGCTTTTTTATTAAAATGGATGTTTAAAAAAAAATTGTGATAGTTTTTTTTTTAGTATTTTCATTTTATTTGGTTCAAAATTACTAACCTCTAATGATAATAAAATAAACTCACTTTTTTACAAATTGCATGCAGTGAAAGCTTTTGACATTTGAGAAGGGGTTTAGACTTGTTCACACATCAAGCTAAGCCACATGCAAAGAAGGGGAAAATAAAAGTCCAACCCTCAGCCAATCGCCCATATTCCCTTAACTACCATCAACCCTATTACTCAAAAAAAAAAAAAAAAAAAACTATCCTTCCAAAACTGACTTATTCAATTCTATGATTTTTGACCATTTAGACAATTGTTTTTTTTCCCCTTAATTATCTCTCACATCTAGCTATAAATATACACACACTGCACCCTCATTCCCCATCAGCTTCACTGCCTTAAGGAAAATAAAACTGCAATCAATTCAAGAAACCCTAATTAACTCAATGCATTCGATGGCTCAAGACCGCGACAATGTCAGCAGAAGGGCTACCCTCATGAGGAAGAAGGCGATGAAGAGGAAACCGCCTTCATCGCTACCGCCTCTGAGCAGGCTTGGCGGGGTAAGGCAATTAGGGCTGCAGCCGAGGTCTCCGGTTGTGATATACTTGAGCTCACCTAGGGTCATTGAGGTTAGGCCGGAGGAGTTCATGGGCCTGGTTCAACGTTTAACCGGAAATCAACCTACGTCTTCATCGGATTAGATATAAATCCATGAAAAATGTTTTTTTCATAATTTCAATGCATTAAAACTAGGTTATCTTTTCTTCAAAAGATTACTTGTGTAATTTGTTGTTAACTGTTAGTTTGTAGCTCTTCAAAATGGGTTGTATGCTGTTGTGTATTTGATTTTTTGCACAGATTAACATTCTTTAATTTATCGATTTCTCCCCATCTTCATTTTTGGGATTTACATTGTATCCGGACGAAATGGGCAAATTATTAGCATGTAATTTGTTGTTAATTAATTTGTTTGAAATATGTTTTTTTTTTCCTTTTTCAATGTATCAACCCTTAAAATGTATTGAAATTAGAGTTTTCTTTCTTTTTGCGATATCTTTGATTACACAATTTACATTTATTTACAAAAAATTGGTTGAACATCGGTAATTTAGATAATACTTGAACATAATATAAGGTTGGTGGACTACTCCTCTCATTGCCAATTGGTTTTTGAGATGGAACCCCGTTCGGGTTTATGTGTTGTTCGTGTCTCCCGTGTGTGGACCCGCACACACGATCTCTCCCTCCAGCGTCTTGACCCCACCGAGCCCAGCCGAGTTAACATGGTATCAGAGCCGAAGTGCGGCATTGTGCGGTGTGGTTTGGATTCCTGGTCTAATTGGCTAGCCGGCCTTAAGACATTGATTCGTCAAGTGCAACTGGCAAATAATGTGTGGCCAGACAGTTGTACTTGAGGGGGGTGTGTGGAGAATATGAGTTGGGAGTGTCCCACATTGAATAGAAATTAAATCCAAATCTTGCATATAAGCCGGTGGGCTACCCCACCTAACACCAATTGGTTTTACTTGAACAACATATAAGGTCGGTGGGCTACTCCTTTCATTGCCAATTGGTTTTGAGATGGAACCCCGTTTGAGTTTATGTGTTGTTCGATTCTCCCGTTTGTGGGCCCGCACACACGACCTCCCTCCAGCGTCTTGACCCACACCAGGACCAACCGAGTTTAACATGGTATCAGAGCCGGGTTAGGCTAGTTTCGGTCTTCGGATTGGTGGGGCCGCTGGCTGGCCTTGTGGCATGTCGCGGGCATTGGTTCCCATATAAGCGCATGTGGCAAGTGCAACTTGTTGGCTAAAAAATGTCGTTGCACTTGAGGGGGCATGTTGGAATGGTGGTTGTCCCACATCGGTAATTTAGAGAATACTTGAACAACATATAAGGTTGGTGGGCTACTCCTCTCATTGCCAATTGGTTTTGAGATGGAACCCCGTTCGGGTTTATGTGTTGTTCGATTCTCCCGTATGTGGGCCCGCACACACGACCTCCCTCCAGCATCTTAACCCGCACCAGGACCAACCGAGTTTAACATTAGGGATTAATATAGTAGGGATAATAAATGTAACTAGTAAAAAGTTGGGCACTGGATTATAAATACCCAATGTTATTGTACCGGGTATGAATGGATTTATCGAACTCTTTCTCCTACCTCCTCTTCTCTCTTTATCTCTCTCTGAACCATCTTCCTCCTATCTTTCTTATCTCAAACCTCCATTGAAGGCCAAGTCTTCACCTATTCGACGTTCGGGTCCTAACATTCGTATAACAACATATTTTGATTTCGAGCTAGGGTCATCCATTATACGATCTTAAAGCGTTGATAGTAAACTTATATTGTATACAAGATGATTATATGAAGGGTTGTTATATGAGCCGAGTGGCTCCACCACGACTCGATAAAAATTCAGGTCAAGTTAGTTTATTTACTAAATAAGTTGAGTATGAGCACATTTTTAAACTCGATTCAAAGTTCGGCTCGGCTCGGCTCGATTCAAGCTCAAATTCTCTGAAATTTACAAAAATTTATTTAAATTACAATATATGTCACAAGCAACTAGATTTTCTTAATCTATAATATATCTAGTAAAAGTTGTGTTAAGCCCCACCATAAATGCTATAATTGTGTTCTCGGTTATCCAATCTATAATATTCTCGGTTATCCGTTTAACCGGTTATTCGGATTTATTAATGTCTATCCAATTTGCCACACAAATTAAGCATTTACTATATATATATATATATATATATATATATATATATATATATATATATATATATATATATATATATATATATATATATATATATATATATATATATATTATATACTCCGTAATGTTGTCATCCTCCCTTCTCCCTTCTTTGTGTTGTTAGTGTCAATCCAGGCGTTTCCATTCAAATTAATTCACAGGATTTATTAGAGCCGTTTCATGACTGATGGTTTCATCCTCCATATATACAGGGGTTCTGCATATGTAGGTTTTTTAGATTCAAGGTTGACTGTGGGCGAGAGAAGCAGCACTGTCGAGACCAAAAGAGCAGGGTGGGCGGTTGGCGATTGGCGAAGCGCGAGGGTTGCTCCGAGCGAGGGCTGCTGTGCTGCTGCGTCGGCGCCGCTACTGCCCCTGGCTTCGCTGCTATTGCTACATGCAAAGGGTAAGAACGCGAGACATAATTGTAAGTTTCTTCTATTTTAGGTTTGCTCTTTTGTCAATACTTCAATGAATTCGAGATTGATGAATGTTAATACACGTTATTGAATTGATTTTGTTGAAATGTTAAATTGATTTGGGAAATTGAAATGGAATCGTTAAATTAGGGTTTGAGACTTGAGGGTTGAAAGATGAATTTGGGGTTTCAGGTTTTGTGTTTTAAACCAATCCGTTGGAGGGATGGTGATCACTCTAAGCGTCTATAGCTTACTTGGAATCTCCTCTGTTGGGTTCTATTTACGCAGTGAAGACGTCTGCCTATGGAGGACGCTTATGAAGGATTTGATGCCAAGGCGTTATCAGAATGCAATGCGTAGCTGAAGTGCTTGAGAAAACGAAGAGCCTGCAGAAGAAGCTAGAGTCCGCAATACAAGATATGGAGAAGGATAGAGATCGCCTGGACATGGCGAAGATTTCAAGATCAGAGTTGAAGGTTTACATGGAAAAGGAGGTTATTCGGCCTCTATATGAGGCGCATATCACTTTCAGGCAGATAAGGTTTCCTATGCCCAAAGAGGTAAGGAATACAAGTTTCAAGGAGGAGCCGCTGATCAACAGCTTTGTAAGCGAGGAGGTACGAAAGTACATCACACCTAAAGCGAACAGAGACGGGAAGACAAGCATATACAGGACGGGAAGTGTGTTCAACACGATAAGGCAATCGTGTGTGTTGCTGAAGAAAGAGCTAGAAGAGTACATGAAGTATGATGTCGGGGGTCAATGACTGTAAGGATGATTGGAACCTGACTCAGAAGCTTATGCTCCACGGATGTGATCCTCTTCCGCGAAGGCGTTGCTTGTCAAGATCCCCTAAGCTTTACTTGAAGCCTTACCCGATAAACGAGTCGCTTTGGAAGATTTCGGATGCATACTTTCATGTGTAGCACTAATCTGTAATAGACCTTTAGGAGCCATACTTTGGATAGTCGAGAGATAAAGCTGATTGCGGTGTGCATGGTTATAGACTTATATATAGCTCATTTTCAGATTCCAGGATCTTTGCTACAAAGTATCATATTGTGTAGTGTGTTATGCCTAGCTAGGGAAATCTCAATCTGCTTTCTCTGCAAATGTCTGGGGAAAACTTAAGTGGCAGAAGAACATGAACCATTATTGATGAGCACCATTCACATAGAGATTCTGCAATGAAAATTGGTGTCTAGGCTTTTTTTGGTGGATCGCGTTACTGAGTGTGGTATGAGCCCTTTTATCTGACTTGCAAGGCTTACTTTCATTACTAAGATGAAGCTCATGAATCATGAGCTTACTTTAACAAAAGCATGTTCAAATTTCTCTTCCCGATTTGTAAAGGTCTCTGTGTCTCTTTTGGTTAAGGGAAAAATCGTCTGCTAAATTTATTTTTATTTTCAAGAATACATTGGTATTGCCATATATCTGCATGATGTAGAGAAATTGTATGCCAAGTGCGAGATTTAGGTTTCTGTGGAAATTTTCAAGTATGTCATTTTTAATTTCTTGATCTCTTTCATCACTTCACTGCCATGACTGTCTGAAACATATATGGAATCTAATGATTTCATTTGCAATGCTGAAACTGATTCCATGTGCGCACAACTGAACATGCTAGAAGCTTTGATATTAAACTTGCAAGCTAGCAATGAAAATAAGAGTGAATGGACAAATCTACATATGTACAAGCTAGGAGCAACTTATATATGAAGACTCGATCGCTTATTAATTTTTTTTTTAAAAAAAATTAACACATTAAATCTACTTTTACGAATTTAATGCGAAAAGATGGTTAGTTTTCCCTCTTTCTCTTGCTTTTATATATGTTTGTACAATTAACCGTTTTTTTAATTATATTTATTATTGGTATTGGCATATTATGAATTTTCATTCCCCCAATCTTTATAGTATTATTTTATATCATATGTTTTATTTCTTATTTTGTTTCGATCCATTGTGGCAAGAAGAGTAATATTTACCACCGATGAGATTTTTTTAGAAAACCGATGTAATCTTAATCATAAAGTGGCCGGAAATATTATATGAAACTTTTATTCCTCTCTCTCTCTCATTTTGTTTCAATTTGCTAATTTTATACTTTAGAGATTGTGAATACCATTTTTTTTAATATATATGTTAATTATTATTTTGTTGAAATAATTTATAATTTTTTTTTATTCCTAACGTGTGTTTTTATTTTTAGTTGAATCATATGAAGATGAATAGACTGATAAATTTTAATTGGAACCGAAAGAAATTTTCAGTTGATTATTTTACAAATAAAAAGATATCATTTAATATTTTACAATTAAAGCATTCAACTTAATGCATTGAAGATAATATGAGGAAAAAAAGTTAACTTAACAAATAGGCATGAATTAGAAGATGAAAAGATATCAATTAATATTACCTAAAACTAATGAAAATAATTGGTCATTAAATCATTTAGAATATGAAAAGATAGTCATTTAATTTTTTGCAGTTAAGACTATAATTTTATGCCTAATAAATCTCCTATTTATGTTATTCAAAATTATATACTCTTAAGTCATATCTTATAAATTAATTTATTTTCTTGCAAAACAACCCTATATATATTTTACATATGTTGATTATTAGGAGGAACAAAAACATGTAAATGAGAAAAAGTTCATAGTTACCCTAAAAAAAAGTTCATAAAAAGAAGAGTCTCAATTAAGAAATAGGTATGCAAAGTAATATTTTGCATCTTATTATTCATTTTTCCAAATTACTATATACCAAAGAAGAGAGATTTTAAAATTAAATCAGTTAAATGGTATTAAAGTACATTATTATATCAATATCAATAAAATTTTATGTCAAAACCCATGTGTAATAAAATTTTAATTATCTTTAATATTAATTAAAAATAAATAACGTGTAAATCAAATATTGCGTAAATCAAATTACATTTAACGGGTCAGACATACCTAATAGAGTATATCTGCTAACTAAACGAGCAAACAATGTAACTAAAACATGTCCCGTGCATCGCACGGGCATGCTCACTAGTGCTTATAAAAAGTTTGGTTCGAGCTCAATTATTTACTAAACAAGAGAATCAAACGTTCTTAACCTCTCTAAAATAGAGAACCAATTCAAATAGCAAAATCTCTAAATAATTTACACTCCAGCTCCAACAACTTCTCTATTATACAGATTTCTGCATTTATTATATTTTAATAAATGTAAAAATTCATAATATAATAAATACATTTATTAAGGGTTAAGGTAATTTAACAATTTTAAAACTAACTTATTTCAATTGAAAACAAGTCAAAAAAAACTTTCAATAACTTAATTTAACAATTCAAACACACGTATAGCAACCAATGAACAATAGCAATGAACAGATGTATAGCAGCAAGGCAACAATTAGTTGAACAATAGCCACAATGTATGCAGCAAAAAGCAACAATAAGGTTGGAATTGAAAGGGGTAAATGCATTTAATGTTACGGATTATAACATCTCTCTAAATTTACAGGGTTTTTTTTCTTTCTCCACCCATTTCTTTATTTTGCAAAACCTTTTACAGGTGTTGCTGGGGTTAAAAAACCCATTTTTTCTCTTTTTTTTCTTTTTTGATTCAAAGGAGGGCTAAGGCCCATTAGATTTATTTAAGAAAAATCAGTAGCTTGACATAGGTATATTGGCAACATCAGTTGTATTTTTTCTCTATTATACAAGAGTTGTTGGGGATGCTCTAAGTTAAACAAGACTTGTATTTTTTTTTCCTATTTTTTTATGTTATTACCTTGTTTTTTTTAAACTAACCAGCATTGAGATTATTTATTAGTAGTTTAGTGCAATTTACTTAAACAAATAGTGAGCAAATGATATTTTTCTTTGTCAACTCCTTAAAAAAAAACAAATAAGCAGTCAAATGACTGTATATAAAATGAAGATCAGTGGGCGTCCTGCAAATTCAAGTGACTAGAAGCTTGGTTTGTTGACTTATAGGAATTTAAAATTAAGATAAATTAAGGTCGTTAAAATAATACGGAGTACTACTATTCGACCAAAAAAAAAAGCCAAGAAATAGTCAACACTCTGGAGAATTGATTTGAATTTGAATTATTTTTTTTTCGATCTCTCTATGTAAGAACCTTAACTGAAAAAGAGTTACTACCAAATAAATAAACGAACTTAGAAAATCAATATTACGAAAAGATAAAATAAATTAAATTTGAAAAATCTTTTTCGATTGAGCTTGTTATCCTGTACTCTTGAGAAAATCGGTTGAAATCCCCTGTAATACTTTACGTGTTACACCCGGTGTTACACTCATTATTTCGGGTATAAATTTATATTAAAAAAATTATAAAAATTACATTTATACCCTATATGCTTATATTAACATGTCTATAAACTTTTATTTTGAAAATATGTTTTAGAAAAATAAAAATAAAAATTTCTAAAATAAACAATCTTTTAATTATCCATAATTTTTAATAATCATTTTTCAAAATATAATTTTATAAACATGTTAATATAAGTATATAGAATATAAATATAATTTTTTACAATATAAATTTATACATGAAATAATTAAATGTAACATCGAGTGTAACACCCGGTGTTACATGGATCCTTACTGTGAGAAAAGTTAGAAAACCCCCTTTTTTTTTCTTCTTTTTTTTGTTTGAAGAACGGTAACCACACAATTGTTGCATCTTACGGCTAGGTTTTCTATGTGAAATCATGTAACACAAATCTTGGTCGGGCTACATTTATGTCATTTTGGTTGGACACTTGGACTACGTATGAGGATTGGTTCTTGTTGATGACGTAATTTTTCCTTCCATTTCAATTTTTACTTTTATAATATATATTTATGTGATATTATATATTAGACGTAAGAGCATTACCATCATATAGTTTTTTCTATCAAACAAGGAAACGTTTTAAAAAAATAACCTAATGGAAAAACTCACTTGGGAAATAAAAGGAGAAATTAAGCCAAGATGAAAATGGGGTCATTTTATTTGACGGGATGATTGTAAAATAAATTTACAAAATGTTAATTTTAAGTAGAACTAGAATCATGCAAGAAATGATTCATGAGTCCAGCCTTACTAACTTAGTAAAGATGACATGTAGTGACCAAATCCAAATCCCTCACCTCTATATTAATGGCTTAAATGTCTGCCTATGAAACAAAAGCATGAAATGTCGATTGTATGTGAGGATGATTTGAAAGTAGATGAGAACATGAGGGAGATAAAGTAGACAAGTTAACAAGTATCTGCAGGTACCTTGTGAGAAGCTGAACCTGATTCATAAAATCAGACAGTGAGCAAAATGTCTGATGTTACATGAAGCTTATGCACAGCCGAATAGGTGGTGAAGATTCAGTTTAAGGAAGATACAATTCAACACCTTCAATTTCAATAAAAGCAAAATGCTAGTACTTCAGAAGCCAAGGTCAAGAGGGCAATAGAGTAACCGTGTAAGAGCCTTCGCGGTACTTCAAGCCCTTCAGAGGTGCAGAATGCAGTTCACGAGAGACTACCGCGGCTGGAATGCCATAAGCATTGCTACTTTCTTGTGTTCCGCCGTCCTTATGCTCTGTAGTATCAGGCTTCAGATCTGGTGCTTTAAGGGCGGCGTTCAAGCCCATGGAGCTAAGATCTGTGCTGAAGCTGCAAGACAAGAAGCTTCAGTTCATACTAGTATTGACTGAGTACTGCCAATCAGATTGATGTCATAAATCGCTTTCTCAAATGGACAATATATATTGATGTCGTAAATTGAGAAAAGGTTAACTGAGCACACATACCTTGCCTCAAAGCTACTCTCGGAAGAAACCATGGCTGCACAGATAGAGCTGATTATCCAGGGTGGAAGACATTCACCCTTGACTTCAATGCTATAGCTCATCCCGCCTGATGAATCACGAACAGATTCTCCTTTACCTGTGGAGTCTTGAAACTGCATAGCATAGTGATCAGCTGTCTTGATTTCCTTGCACTTGACCTGAAGAGAAAAATTAATCCATTAATACTTAATAGTAAGGAGAAAGGTGCAGCACACCAGCAAGAAAAAACTTCTTCAAAGAACATCCTTATTAAAATTCACAAAAATTTAGAGAAGACAACTTCGAGGCATGAAACATTTTACTTCTTGAGGTTAAAGATTGATGGAAAGCCAGAGAAAATTTCAATGCTAATGGACTTTCCCCCTGAAAACATTTTTTTTTTTTCAGTGGATATTACTATGAAAGAAGAAGAGGCCGAAGAAAAGAATTGGAAAGGGAATATACAAAAAGAAGACCAACCTCGGGTACTAAAAGAGAGGCATTTTGAAACAGGACAGGTGAGTACAGCATAGGCACATCCAGACTGGCCAAAGTAGTATAAAATGACCTGAAAGTGAGAGCCGTTTAGCCAAATATAACAGATATCATTCAAATAGGATGGTAACAGAGTGTAATTACGGGGTACGCACTTGTAATTTAACATAAAATCATACAAACTGTGCACATTTTCATTTCCATGGAAAGACAGAAGTGACTGAGGGCTGTTATCCACATCTGACATGGACATTAGACGTTTAGCCTGCACATATATAGCCCAAATCAAAGTTAGCATCTTCATCAATCGAGACGAAGCACATGAATTTCCTTTGTTTTGTGCATAAAAGAGGCA
Organism: Persicaria tinctoria; assembly: GCA_037127255.1. Taxonomy (NCBI): domain Eukaryota; kingdom Viridiplantae; phylum Streptophyta; class Magnoliopsida; order Caryophyllales; family Polygonaceae; genus Persicaria; species Persicaria tinctoria. Next base: position 5,685,541 of record JBANSL010000016.1, on the reverse strand, counting down.
AGCCTCCACCAAGTAAAATTTGACATTTGGGACGAGAACCAGGCTTCAGATGTACATCCCACCAATCTATTTTTTCTTGCAGGATAAGCAAATATCATGCAATGCTTAAGTTTGTTTCCGACTCTAAACATTACAATGTTTGGTTTGATTTTTATTTTTAAAAAAAACAAACAAATTAAGCAAGTTTACCCAAGTACTTTCATCAAATGAATTTCTTTTTTGAACATTTAAATCCATGAGAATCAGATTATAGGATCACAACTGATATCATGATGCAGAAGAACTATAATACCTGGCCTAGATTATGTTTTTCCATCTCTGAAAGTTCAACCAGATCTTCCTTGCTTATCTGCTCTTCTTTAGAAGAACAAAGAGGCATTGAAAAGGAAACATCCTACAACAAAAGCAGAGAGATATTTAACACATCATTAACATAGAGAGATTTAAAAAAAAAATGAAGACCTGGACAATGCAAGGACAAGGTGAAAACTAGAAATAAAATATCAACTGATAGAAAATTGTGTTTACAAGGAAAATATACTCTATAGTTGGAGCTGTCAAGATACAACTTGTAGCTGTCAATATACAAAGACAAGATACAAAGAGAATAAAATGGAAAGACTCACATGTTTACTGAGCAATGACCTTAAACCTCTAGTTGACTGAGAAATATAAGCACTGCAGCTACGTTTTCTCTTTCCATCACCACCAACAGCGGTAAACATGGCCACAAATTGCGCAGTGTAAACTGTTTAAGATGTTCACAGCACAAAAATGAGTGAATAATATGGCATCCATGAAAACTTAGCTACCTCGCTCACTCAATACAAAGGAAATATAAAAAAGGGGCCAGACTTAGTAACGTTACATGAAAAAACACATGCCAAAGGCCAAGAATTCCGATCAATAAATAACAATAGTCCAAATCAGTTCATCTTCCAAAGAATTATAAATCAAATACATGAAACAATGATTATAAACAACCATGAATGATGAAATAATAATTAGTTTTAATTGCTTTGACAGTGGAAACACACAACATTACTTTTTTTTTTTGGTGTGAAAGCAAACAAAATTACTACAACTAATACCAACATATTAAAAAAAATTATATTTGTATATCTATTGAGAATAACTATCAAGTATCCGTTCAAGGTTATTTTACCACAATCACAGCAAGGTTATTTTACCATGCATCTTTTTTATTAGTTAAACAACAAGAGCATTGTTTCTTTCATGGTGCCGGGCCTTCAACATTGGCATTACATTTTGAAAAGGACAGAGCAAAAAATAATATTTACCATAGAAGATGTCACAGGTATTCTTTCTAAACAAGTAATAAAGATTCCGAAACGAATCCTCCCAAGCAACTTGGCGTTTGCTCAAGAAATCAACCTCTGAAATGAAAAGAAGAAACAGTATTATCGAGAACATGAGCTTGCTGAAATAAGAAAATGATAAACGAAAGAACAGAGTACAGCAAAACAAACTTAAAAACAAAAACATAAAAGTCTTAAGTACCTCCTCCCGCAGAACTCAATGCTGATATTAAATAGGGCGGCAGAGAAGACTGAGGATACACCCATGAATGTGGCATAATGGTACCATCCGGAGAAGATGATTGAGACATGCCATTGTAAGTGCCAGACATGAGTAATCTATGAAACCTGTCATTTAAATGATGAAAACTTAAATCATTCAAATGGATAAAAGTAGTAGGGCCAAGATCAAAGTACAGAAGAAGCTCAATGACATCCTGAGTTAGTGTTAAAGTCCAGGTGCTTCCTGCAATGTATTACCAAATGTCTAAATGGTAATATCCTTGTTTATGCCTACTGTGCTTAACAAGAGTACAACATATTTATAACAGGGAATACAGAGACCATTATGTTTCAATGATTAAAATAAAGCTTAAGAAATAGAAATGACGGATAAAACAAACACACCCAGTTACAGGAGAAGAAGACTGTATACGCATAGATGTTTTCAGTGTAAAATCCAGAGGAACTTTTCTTCCTGGAATATTTAATTCAAGGCAAATGTTTCCTGGGGACATTTGCTTTATATCACCAAAATATCCGGAAGAATTAGCATGGTAAGGTGCATTGGAAGACTCCCGAGGAACCAGTCCTTTCAAAGCCTTGTCCTGCAATTTTCAAGAAAGAAGTGAGGACATTATGAAACATAAAGACTAATTGCATTGACTTGGTGACTACTAGCATATTTATGCATCCAGACTAACAACCGAAGTATACCATATCAACTGTCCCAGACTCTGCAAATCCCCCACCTCCCAGGGAAAGCTCAGCAACACTGAGAAATTTGTTCTGCTTAGATTTTTCAGTTTCTTGAAATTTTTGTTCCATCCCATCTTTGGCTGCAGGAATTGAATCGGATAAAGTGGTTTGACTGCCAAAAGAACATGCACATCATTACATCATTACTTTAAAGAAAATTGAAAATGTATTAAAGACTCTAAACAGGTTGCCAGGCTTACCGGCTTGATTCTTGTTCAGCCTTGGGAGGCAAATTTGAAGAAATAGAAGAAATCTTAACGTTATTCCCCTCTGGGAAAGCACTTTCCTGAAGCCAAATGCCAGAAACAGTATTTGTTAGTGTATTCAAAATGATGTCAAGATTACAGGCAAAACAGCGTCTTTTCACAGTATACAATGCCTTACCGTCAGTACCGTGATTGGGACCTAGCAACAAGTAGTATCTTACTGATAATTAAATATCTGCTCATTTTCTTCTTCTTGAGACTCACAATTTTATTAGTCTACTATATGAACTAACAAAGACAATCTGCCTACTTAAACAGGAACAAACAAAGCTAGCATTGACCTTAGCAGTCATTTTTCCAGACAGCAGTTTGAGCCTGCTGATAGGTTTTTTGACAGGAAATACTTCATTTAAACGCATCTCTACATATCTTGTATTCTTCGGAGGATCAGTTCTTCTCGACACACAATCCACCAAAACTGAGTTTCTGAAATGTCAAACAAGAAGAAACATAAATCCAAATTGTTTCGGTGGACATGAGATCCAAAATGAAACCAAATGCCAAGAAGACACTTAAACAAAGTGAAGTTGAATCTCAAAATTGACAATACTTACTGCAAGGGTGCTGATGATTCATCAGTAATCTCTATGGCATTTCTTCTTTTCAACTGCTCACCCTGTTAAATTGAAATGAAACACAAATATTTAAACCAAACAAGGAGGAAGAATCAAATATCTTTCAAACATTACAAACGGGAATGATAATTGTGGATAAGAAGAAAAGTAATTGACAGAAACTGAAGATCGGTTCACTATATTCTAGCGTGCAACACCAAACATTGACAGGATGATTCAGTAGATGTAAAAATCAGATTTGAATTTCTTTTAGGAGTTTTGATCCACTTAAATGATGCCAAAACATGCCACACTATTTCGTAAGCTCTATTACTGGCATATATCATATTTCTCAAGTTACAGCAATTACAAACACGTACAAATAAACATAGAAACTATAGTTCATCAAAATCTAACATCGTATAACAAATCCAATCTCTAAAGGGACAGCTTCTGGACTTTTAGTTCTATGCTCAATCTAAAAAAATGCATAATCACTGTGATTCATGAATCAGATAGCACAGACTCCAATCAACACACAAAAATACGTCTTAATCTACTAGAATAAGTGAAAAACGATTTACATCTGAACCCAGACGCAAAAAACCAAGCAATTTCAGGGTCAAAAAAAACCTACTCTCAATTCAGACGGTGTTTTCCTCTTCAGCTTCATAGCGCCTCCGCAGAGAAGAGCCGACTCAGAACCCATCGCGCCCAGCGTAGCAACTTTGGCCATACGAAACAATCCAAGAACCTAAAACCCCCAAAAAATAAAACCTATATGAAGAACAGCAATTCGAAGAACACTAACCGACGGCAGCGGCGAAGGCGAAATCGCGCAGAAATAGAATGTGAAATGACTGAAATCTACCTGATAAACAAACTTGGTTGAGTTCAGTAAGCCAACGAGTACCGAGAATGTCCCACACCAAGCTGAAGAAATCGATTTGCCCTAAACGAGGAAGCTAGGGCAAATCGAAAGGAACCAATTGCGCCCGGTGCTTGTATGCGCTTGTTCGTGCGTACAAGTGAGAAGGGATGAAGATGGAGATGGAGACTGAGATCGGAGATTGGAGATGCAGATGCAGGTGGTGAAGCAGGAAATTTGGGTGGGAAGGGGAAATTTTCAATTTGGGGGATTTTGGTTTTTGGGGGTTTGAAGTTGAACGCTCTCATTTCCCTCCCTTTACTTTGGGGTGTTTGACGCCGTTAATGATAGTGATGTGGAGCATAGACGTCCGTCAGTAACAGCGAATGAATTGGGCTAATGGGTTGGGTTATTCTCATGGGCCATTTAACCCATTTTCTATGCACGTTCCCCGTTTGGCAAAAAAAATTGTCATTTACTTACTCATAGTACTACTTATAATATTTTTTAATAGAAAAATGGCTAAAAATGTAGGAATTATAAGCTATGAACTAATATTAATATAAACTTTTAAAACTATCAAAAATAATGCGAACTATCAGCCAAGAGTCAATATTAATACAAACTTTTTATCTCAAAATACTAATACAAACTTTAAAAACTATCAAAAATAATACGAACTATTTCATAGTTTTGATATGAAAAAAATTTCGGTCAGTTTTTCAACGTGTCAACTAAATGCTCGAAAACTTATTGACGTGACCATAAATTTCCTTATAATAAGACGCGAGTTTGTGTAAGCTCCATGGTCTTAAGAGGCGTCAGCCCATGTCACCTAAGAGCTCTTGTGATATAGGTAGAGCTTAAATCACTCTCAACATTCTTATTATATCCGATATAATGTGGGACAGGGTGTTACAGTTTGCAGGTCTCCGATCAAGTTGAAAATTTGTATATATTGTATTATTTCATAATTTATCCATTACATGATTTTCGATGAGGTATGTTTTCCAAAGTATGAAAGAATTGGTGAACTATGCCAACAAAAAAATTTCATGATTGTTGATCATTACGATTTGCGAATATTTTTTTAATTAAACAAAAGAATCACTTACTAGTTACTGAATATCTACAACTAGCAAGAGACGAGTTTAGACTTGTTACTCAACCATATTTTACGTGTACAAGCTAGGGAAAGGAAGAACTTAAACTTAATTATATTTGAGAGAGAGAATAATACACATTGATGGAACGTTGTGTTCTCTACATGAAAGGTTTGCCCAAAAGACTTACCTCGCAATCGATTTGGAGTACAATGTACGTGCTACGGATTAATTCACCTACGACCAATGATCTTTTTTCCTTGTAATGTTAAACATCTTTCTAACTACAAGCTTTTGAAGCAAATAAATTGAACGAACATTGCACGAATATCTACTCTTCTCGAATGAAGGTGATCATCACGCCAATGGTAGAAAGCTCTTTGTTGTTGAGGTTGATCGAAGACAATGATATTTAAGGGTGTGTTGGCATACATATATGTTACGTTTCCCCCCTTGTAATCGACGATAATTTGTGTTTTGGCCCTACCAAACACGCCCCTAGAAGGGCAGAACATTGTCTTTAAACTTGTGTACTTGTTAGGCACCTCCAGTGTCTTGTGCGCGGTCCCTTGTCAATGATACTTAGCAAACCCACCCTATTAGGTGCTAGGTCGGACATAAACCTGATTGAGATCGAACAAGGAAACAAGATAAATATATTGGCATCTTAAGCTATAGACAAAATACACAAGTGTAAACACGGATTAGATTAATCTTAAGATACAATACTTCAGTTAGACTTACTTGCTTAGACGTGCCCTTTTTCGCCAAAAAAAGAGGGACATACACCACTAAACAAAAAGGAAAGGACCAGATTATTAGATACATGATATAAACTAGATTAACTAAGACCTTAACTTTAATGTAATAATATGCATTCAAACTATTTCATATCAATATACAACAAAATCATGTGTTCAACAAGAGATGTAATTTAGTTGCATGGTTTTGTCACTACAAAATGACAAAACACAAAGTCAATAACTAATAACAACTCATTCAAAGGTGATATTGCATCACATATTGCACAAATGAATTCGGTTGTTGGATGAAGTTTTACAACTAGTGAATATGTACAACTTGAATACAATCTACAACACTATAACAACAACAATCTAACGAGTCTTGCAATAAAGCAAGGTTTTGAGGGTCAATTTAAACATCCAACCTTATCCAAACTAGTCGAGATTGTGTTTTCAACAGACCAAAGGTAGACTTGTCAAATAAGCCTGGAGGGTGGGTCCAGTTAGGGTTGAGTTGTCTCGAGTTTGGGTCAATTATGGGTCAGATCGTTTTGGGTTATGAGTCATGGATGCTCAACCAACACCTGTATTTCACAAATTTGGGTTAACCCAAATGGGTCATGTTCGATATTTTTAATGGTAGGTTATTTACATAGTTCCAAAAGTTAAAATCGTCATATTACCTTATTGTTAGTGTATATTCCCTCTGTTAATTAAAAATTGTCATTTACTATTCATATACACTTTTTCAGAATAACAAAAATTAAACAAAATATTAACTATTTTTTACATTTGTTTTTATAAATTCATACTTAATAGTAATAAGTATAAAATTATTTAAAAAGTTAATATTTTATATTGTTTTTAACACTTAAAAAAACGTGCATAAATAGTAAAACGTCAAGTTTTAATTAACGGAAGGAGTATTTATTGAAAAAACTAAAACTATTATATTAACATATTGCTAGTTAATATTTTTTTTTAAATGTAATTAATGTTGTTATAATAGTAATATATATTTTTATATACGGTACAAGTTGCAATAAATAATAATATTCAATCCTCATTATTATTATTATTATTATTATTATTATTTTATTATTATTATTATTTATTATTATTATTATTATTATTATTATTATTATTATTATTATTATTATTATTATTATTATTACAAATTTCATTATGCAAATTATATATTTTTTTGAGCAGCAGCAAATTATATATGATTGCATGATGTCTTGCATATTATGAAAATCAATTAAATAATAAGTTGAACTTTAATACAAGAAAAAACTCACCAAATTAAAGGTTTTTCTAGGCAAGGAAAGGTCAAGGGAGGGTAGTTACTCACCAAATTAAAGGTTTTTCTAGGCAAGGAAAGGTCAAGGGAGGGTAGTTAATAGAGAAACGAGTTTTTCTAGTTTTGATGATATTAGGTCATATTTCACTTTATATACGTTTTTCATTACTCTAAACCCACCCAATGGGTGACCCATGAATTGATCCAATCTGAGCCATGAATAAGTTTGTGAATTGAACAAGTTCGGGTCATTTTTGGATTTCGGTTAAAATATTTGCGTCAAAACTAGTGTTTTACAGATCGGATTCTCGGGTCGGGTCACATTTCAACATGTCTAATCTAAGGTCAGCATAAAATGAAATTCAAAGAGAAAATGAGAAAATGAAACAAACAGGGGCAAAAACATAACATGACAAACCAAGCACAAAGAAGAAGATAAAGCTAATGACCACAAATACTAATACAAAGAATAAATATAAATGGAGGAAAGTGACATTGACAAACAAAATTTCATCACAAAAATGAACAAGAGATCATGATCAAATTGCAAGTTTCACAATTCAAAATTGAAAGGTAAACAATACCTTAAAAACTTTTGTAAGGGAAAAGTTTCCTGTAGATGATTGTTTCTTCACATCCGCCTTTCTCTCGACTACCATGTCTTTAGACAACTTTTGTGCTATTTCTTTTAGCAAAATCAACTGAGCTTTGTCATTCTGCATTGAAATAATTGTTTGTCTCAGCGACTCTCTATCAGCTTCTAGTTCATGAAGTTTTCGTTGTATCTTCTTTGCATCAGTTTCCCCATAATGTGTATGGTGTATTGATGTGTGTTCTTCGACAACTCTAGGGGCTTTAAACTCTTTACCATGATGAACGGAGTCAATTGTATAAACTCTATCAATTGTATCATCTTCCACATCTAATGCATTAGTTGATTTTTGTTGCACTTCATCAACACAATATGTTGTCTTCAAACTAGTAGCCCCCCTAGGAGGATCAAGAGAATAATTTGCCCATATTTCTTTACTACAAGTACTCCATGGATTCCTAGATTGTCTAGGAGAGTGAACAACGGCCTTTTCTAGGACATTTTTGGCCCGAGACACGTCTCCATCATGACCCCGAGGAGTTCTCTCCAACCGACTAGCTGGCATGTACTCGTGATTCTTCATTTGATCTTTATCTATGACATCTTCATTGTGTCGTAAAGGTGGATAGTTACAAATGGGAGAGCCCACTTGCACTGCAATCTCACCAAAGCTTTGGTTCTCGTGATCACCAAGCAAATCCTCAGCCTCGGACTCAGTTAGCCCGAAACTCATCATCCGATGCTTGTAAGCATGGACTTCGCAAGTAAGAGATTGAATAACTTGATCTCTCTTGTACAACGTATCTTCCAAAGCCGATATCTCGTGTACATCATGATCCATTTTCTCTTCAGAGAAACGCTTGAATTGACGAGCTTCCATTTGGACCTCGGCCTTCTCTCTTTGCAACTTCAAAATCATCGACATTGCCTCGTTTGCAGCAGACGAAGATGCATTCCTTTCCTCGTCCAATTCTAAAGACAACTCCTTGATAATTGCTTGTTGATTGCTTACCATCTCCCGTAATGCGTTACATTCATTCTCTATTCCTATATGGGCATTTAGCGAAATGTCCAAACCCGACAGATGAAATCGTGGTTTCTCCACAATCTCTTCGTACTTTCGCTTTACTGATCGTATCCAGGCTTCTCCTTGTGATGATACCGCATTGCTACATCCACATTTACTACATTTGATCGCACTCATCAATGACGGTGCCAATATATCCCCTTGGGCCATTAGCTTAGACCCGAATCCAACTAAATCCAAACCAAACTATAGGCCATCTTAAAATCCGTTGACAATACAAATCCATTCTAGGTCCGAATCACTGAAGAGCAATTCGGCCCCAATCATATGATGTCACCAACCAATAATTGCCCCAGGCTCGTCTCGAAGGAGAACCCTATAGCTCACAACCACAACATTGCAAAAAGAAAAAGAGGGGAAATCAAAGCATGAAATTAATTCAATGTGAGGAAACTCAACTTTATAAAATCTTAAATCTCAACAAGAAAATTGTATTGTGAGATTAAAAACTTATAAGAATCACAATTCATATACCTGTGTGAGGAAATTAAGAGATCAAAAGTAAAAGCATAAAATTTCCACCAATTGTATTTTTCGATATGAATCAACCAATAGAGAAAGAGAAGGAATAGATTCGAGAGGACGATCTACTCCAATTGCCGATCCCTAATTAGTTGGTGAAGATTTTCCCGCGAAAGGAAGGGAAAATGAAATCACCAACGAGCGAGAGAAAAAAGGAGAGAGAAGAGCAGAAGAGATAGAAATAGGATTTTTGTTTGATTAGTATTTTTGAAAACCCACACCCCGCCCCTTCTTATTTTATCCTAATTAATGTTTATTTTTAGGGAATTGTATTGTGTTCCTCTAATTTTATATACGAGGAATTGCTTTCCAATTAAAAATAAAATCTTAACCATGTCCCCTTGAGATGGTTCATGTAGAAGTCAATGATTCAAATATCACTTCTTATAATTTATAAGAAGTAGATATCAAATCTTTATTGCATAGGGTAAGTCTGTCTGAAAACATGATACTTTATTTATTTTTATAACATATATGGTGTAGTAACCCATCAAAATCAAATTAACCACCCCAAATATGTTGTATAGTATTATTTTTATAACCTATATCAAAGGATAAAATTCTTATATATCTATCCATTTTTTAAATCCATTTAATGAGATTTATTTATCTACATCAGGATTAGATTTGAAATTGAGATAATATGAATCCAAATTTTATTTCATTATAATGGTTCATACATTTGCTAGATAAAAAATTAAAGTATCTTATCTTATAAATAAAGCAATAGAATTTTTCTAACTGGTTTAAAATAGTGAAATGATATTATTGTATACATTTTTTTTATGGGCATTCCATATTTGGTTCTCAAGGTTTCACATTTGTATAAAATATATCTCTAAACTTATTAAATCAATTATTCACATCTCTAATGCTTCTACCCGAGTTCATGGATCACCGACCCGGAAGCGGACGAGAACAAGGACACGGCTGTGGTCGAGACCGATGATTGAGATTCAGATTGGGGATCCACCATCGTAAAGGCGGAGAACACCAAAACCGAAGATTAGAGCGTTGATGGTAGCGGTGATCGAAGTTGAGATTACTCATGCCGAAAGGCGGGTTAGTGGCTCCCGGAGGAGGGATTTGGGGCTCCAAAAGAGAGTGTTTCTTTTTTTCTTCTTTAAGTTTTAATTTTCCTCACGACCATTGAAGACGTCGATGGAAGAAGTGTTCTTATCATGATGCATGAAAAAAAAAAGAGAGAAAATTGGGTAGAGTATACCCTTTTAAAGTGTTTTTTTTTACTAACTATACTCCTTGAGTTTTCTTTTAGGTAATTGTATTATTTTTTAGATGGATATTACTTTTATACCCTTATAAATTTTATCATTTTCAAAAGTAAAAACAAATTCTATCATTTTAAAAAGTAAACGGTTAAATCATTGGAAGATTTGGTAGATGAAGATATTTTTCTCAACGTGGAATTGATTAGGGTTTTAATTAGTTACTCTTGAATCTTCAAATTATTTGGTTAGAATTGTTTATTAACGGTTGTATTTTACAAACTCTGATTCATGTATAATGTCGATTCTTGTAAGGCAATATCATTCTTTTATTACAATATTATTTATGTAATAGAATAGTGTTCCTGTTACAAAATCATGTAATACAATCTCATTCTTGTGTTACAATAACATTCATCTAATACAAAATTATTCTTATATTACAATAGCGTTCATGTAATACAAGATTGTAACCACATTCCTGTACTGTTAATCATCAATCAACCTTGCGTAATCAAACTCATGTAATACAAGATTTCGTGTACTGAGTGAATTCCTGTAATGAGCGGAGTCTTTTACCTATTACTATATCCGTAATTGAATTGTGGAGTTGAGTTACAAGAAATCACCTAAACGAATCGATTATTGTAACAATAGGTAGCGATTATTGTAACCTACAATTATTGTAGTCATAGATAGCGATTATTGTAGGCTAAAGTTATTGTAACCAAATAAGCACTTCATCAAATCACAATAAGCGATTATTGTGAATCTGTTCTTAAAAGAAATCATAAAAAAAAAATCTTAGTTGAAGGAAGCGTTGCATTTAATTATGAATCACTACATAAATCACAAGCAATTCATCAACCTTGGTTGACCTCATAACCGATTCGTTAAAGACCAATCACTTGAATAAATAACACAAAAACCAACCATCAATATCTTCACAAGCAATACCCGTGCTTGAAGGGAGGCGCGTCTACAAACATTTCTTGAAGGAGAAGCGTCAATTAATAGAAGAAGCGTACGTCAATGGAATAAGAATTAATTAGGAATTTGGATATTTATTGTTATAATCAAATCATGAGCAAATCTGTCATTAATAAAACAAAATATTCAAAGGTATATTTACTAAAACAAGAATAGGATAGTTACCCAATTTAACAAAAATAAAAATAAAAATTGGTGCAATACATAGGGTGTGTATGGCTGCATATAAACAGGTTAAAAAGTGTGAAATTATTAGCCGTTAAAAAAATAAACAGGTTTAAACGGTGTATGGGAACAACAAATAAGCTTTAGTCAGTTAAAAAAAGGGTTTATAAATAAGCCGCAGATTGAAGCTTATTTTGAGGTTTATATTCCATAATTACTATTTTACCCCTACTCTTTTATCTTATTTGGTTTGAAAGTACCACAATACCCCTAATAAAAACCAAATAAACTCCACTTTTTACAAATAAACTGTTTTTCACCCCATACGAAGTTTATATTTTTTCATAAATTTTTAACTACTTTTACCAACAGTTTATAATTTTTTACCCTGTTTATAATTTTAGTCAGTTTATTAACCCCGCCTATACGAACCCATAAACAAGTGCAGACGGAAGTAAGAACCTGATTCCTCCTCGCAAGTCGCAAATAATTAGGGAGTAGGACCCACCACTAGTAAAAAGGACAACATAAAAAAAAAAAAAACGTTACATATATTGTCAGCTCACTTGGTCTTCTTCCTCTCTCAACCCACTGGTAGTTACTAAAAACTCTCTAACCGAAATCATTCATTTTCTTTGATCTTCACTGAACCCTAAAACAAATGGCTCCTCAGCCTCAATACTCCCCAATTTCAAAACAAGGTATCACTCCCAACAAGTCCTCCATCTTCAACCGCTGCACTCTGATAATCTCAGCCATCTTCCTCCTCTGCCTGATCGGATTCTACAGTCTACACTCCACATCCCATCAATCGACGAATCGCACCTCAAAGGCGTCACCTTTCTTCGCCGACTCCTTCCTTTCTCTCTCCTCCAACTACACCCTCTCCCACTACCTCCGCTCCCTCACCCTCCACCCCCACCTCGCCGGCTCCGACCCGGCCCGCGCCACCGCCCAATTCGTCCGCTCCCACTTCGAAAACCTCCACCTTTCCACCAAATCGGCTGAGTACAGCGTCCTCCTCTCGTATCCAGTCCACGCCTCGCTCTCCGCGAATCTCAGCCACGCCGGAAATCAGGAACTCGGGCTCTCCGATTCGGCTGCGGGCTCGGTCGTGCGGCCCTACCACGCCTTCTCCCCTTCGGGGGCGGCGTATGGCAAGGCGGTGTTCGTGAACTACGGAAGGGAGGAGGACTACCGCGCGCTGAGCGATTTGGGGGTGAACGTCACCGGATGCGTGGCGGTCGCCAGGAGAGGCGGCGGGGTCTCCCGGGGCGGCGTGGCGAGGCTCGCGGCAGAGCACGGGGTATCGGCCGTGATCACGTACGACGAGGGGGAAGCGTTTCGAAACGGGGTTGAGAGGGGGACGGTGATGAAGGGGATTGGGGATCCCCTAAGTCCAGGGTGGGCGAGTGAGGGCGAATTCGGGGAGAGGCTGCAAAGGGGAGATGAAGAGGTGAAGGCGAGGTTTCCGGCGACCCCGTCTATGCCGGTGTCGGCGGCGACGGCGGAGGTCATACTGAGGTCCTTGGGTGGGGCTGCAGTGCCCTTGAATTGGGAAGTGAAGGGACTGGAGAGGGTAGGACCTGGCCCTACTCTCCTCAATTTCAGCTACCAGGTTTGGTTTTTTTGTTTGTTGCTTTGTGGTTTTGATTTTGAATGGTCCTCAGTTTCAATTCAAACATGGGTTTGATCTGCAGTTGAAAGTGGTTAAGAGGTCAATTTGATTGTTGCCTAGACGTTTGACTTAGTTGAAGAATGTATACTTCTTTGACGGTGTCTTGTTCTTTGGAGTTGCTTGTTTGTGGTATTGATTTTGAATGTTTCTCAATTGCAATTCAAACACGGGTTTGATTCCCTGCTGAAAGTGGTTAAGAGGTCAATTTGATTGCTGCTTAGATGTTTTGGCTCTGTTGAAGAATGTATACTTCTTTGATGGTGTCTTGTTTTGTGTTGTTGATTTTGAATGTTTCTCAATTTCACTTAAAAAACGGGTTTGATTCGCCATTGAAAGTGGTTTGAAGGTCAATTCGATTGCTGCCTAGACGTTTTGACTTTGTTGAAGAATGTATACATCTTTGATGGTGACTTGAATGGTCCATTGATCTTGTGTAGACTGAGTATGAGGTGTTTTTGGTTAGAATTGGTATCGGTATGAAATTAGGACCCTATCAATATGAGATATGAGTTAGTTCGTGGAATTTCGATATGGGGTGTCTGTTAAAACTTTGGTACGGGGAGGAATACCAATCTATACTCAATTCGTGATCCTTTTAAACATGGGTATGAGATCGGATATCTTGATATGGATACCAAACGGCCTCTTAGTATGTTGTTTTGATATATTGTGTTTGGAGAGAATTTGGAGTATATCTATGATGTTTTTGTTGCTGTTGGGTCTTCAATTTTAGTTTGCTGCTTATATTGTCGCTGGTACTTGATTCGTACTGCAATCGGGATTTTAAGAAGTCTTATTTTGTATAGGGAGAGGACAAAATGGCCATCATACAGGATCTTTTCGCTGTGATTGAGGGGTACGAAGAACCGGACCGCTATGTACTCCTTGGGAACCACAGAGATGCGTGGACTTATGGAGCTGTTGACCCGAATAGCGGAACTGCAGCCCTGCTTGACATTGCTCGGAGGCTTGCGTTTCTGATGCGGTTGGGATGGAGGCCTCGCAGAACTATTGTTCTTTGCAGCTGGGACGCTGAAGAGTTTGGCATGGTACGTAATATCTGCCACAAACTAGTTGTATTTGAACAAACTATTGCTATGTATGTATTTATGATGTATGAACAACTTGATTGGCGGTTTCATAACGTGCCTTGACACGCGAGGACACTGGCTTTCCTTTTACCTCGGGGTTTTTCCTTTTGTATGCGCCTAATGATGTTGAACTGTGTCTGAAATCTCTAGCTAACCAATCTTTCAACATATTTGCCTTTGTAGATAGGTTCGACAGAGTGGGTCGAGCAAAACCTTGTAAACCTCGGCTCTAAAGCTGTCGCCTACTTAAACGTGGATTGTGCAGCTCAAGGACCTGGCTTTTTCGCTGGAGCTACTCCACAGCTGGATGATCTCCTTGTTGAAGTCACGAAAAAGGTCAGAACTGGAAAATTAGATGGCTTGCATTCTGTCAAAAACTATCAGACTAACACAATTTACGAACGGTTCAGGTCAAGGATCCAGAAGCCACGGGTGGAACGGTGTATGACCAATGGACCAGCGCAAATAGAGGCGTTCATGTAAGCTTAATCTCTACCTTTCTGTTACCCTAAAACAAGAAAAATGCTGCGATTTCTGTTTTTCACACTAGTTTGAATTTGCTTTTGTTTTCGGTGTTGGCAGATTCAGAGGCTTAGCGGAGTGGACTCCGATTTTGCTCCCTTTCTGCAGCATGCCGGGGTGCCTTCCCTTGATATGTACTATGGAAAAGGTGTGAACAAAGCTTTCGTCTTATTTCGTTGTGTAAGATTATGTCGGTTTGTTTCTAAGACGCGTATCCTTTTCCTACAGATTTCCCGGTCTATCACACTGCCTTTGATTCTTACGACTGGATGATAACCTCCGGTGATCCATTTTTCCATCGTCATGTAGCTGGTAAGTTACTTTTATCATATCATTTATCCTCTCGAGTTATGGTCATACATGAGCAATATCGCCATTTGTTTTTGCTCGGTTTTTCAGTGGCTGACCTATGGGGACTCTTAGCTCTTCGGCTTGCTGATGATCCGATTCTCCCATTCAATTACCTGCCCTATGCTGTTCAATTGCAGGTATATGTACGAACTACGAAGCACATCTGTAGCTTCCCGAAACAATCCCTAAACTTCATAGATCTTCTTTGCAGGATTACGCAAGTAGCCTGAGCAAGCTACTTGGAGGACGGGTATCGATTGCTCCTATTACTTCATCCATTCAACATCTCAAGACTGCTGCAGGAAAAGTTAACGATGAAGTTAAGGTGATACAGTATATAGAAATTCGATAGCTCATGAATCGATCATATAGAAATTTGATAGCTAACGACACTGCAGCTGAAATCGCAGAAGCTACAAGCGGACGAATCTTCAGCTGATCTGCAGGCATTGCGGAGGAGGATGCTGAACGACAAGCTTATGCTCGCTGAGAGGGCCCTGCTTGATGGAGACGGGGTTCCGACCATGGAGTGGTTCAAGCATCTCGTATGTGCATTTCTTTTCAACCCTCGGTACATATCCATACGCAGGTCATGACAAACGATAAGACCTTTCTGGTTCTTTTGCAGGTTTATGGACCCTCGGGTGTCGAGGGAGAGCACGGCCTAACTACGTTCCCCGGCATTGTCAATGCTATCTTTCGATCCGAGCAGAAGTCGAAGATCCAACATGAGGTTTGGAGAGTATCCAGAGCCATCAAGAGAGCTGCTGATGCTCTTAATGGATTGATCAGTTGAAACTGAAATTGAAAAATGTGCAAGTTAGTTTGGAGAGTATCCGGAGTATTGTTCTTGTATAGTTGTATGTGTATATATGTGTATACAGTTACCATAAATTTATGCCATTGCTGCCTTTGCAGTTTCCTCTTGTCTTTACTCTTTTGATGCCTACATTGCTACCAAGTAAAACACAAGACAAAAATACATGTTGAAAGAACGCGCGGCGCGTGTTTGCTCACAATGAACCCAGTTAGACCTATTTTCTCCTTCCCCGCTCCAGTGCCGCCGAGCGAACCTCCACCTCAACCACCAGACGAGTTGAGTGATAAGATGGAGATTGAAGCTGCTGGGCTGGAAGGAGCGAAAGAGAATCCGAAAGAACTGCAAGAGCCGAAGAGATCATGGAAAGATACCGTGGTTGGAGGCGGAGTGGCACAACACAGAACGACAATCAGTAGCGATTTTTTGAAAGGTAAGATTTCAATCACGTTTCCGGCAGGTAAGAACGGGGATCCGGAGGTTCATATTGAGGAGGATGTGATTGAAGCCCTCGCGAGTGTGTGGAAACACTCCCTGGTGGTTAGACTCCTCGGACATCCCTTGCCGTTCCCAGTCATGGAAAGGAAAATTCGTGAAATTTGGAGTAGAATGGGAAAAATTCAAGTTATTGATCTCCCCTACGGCAATTTCCTGGTGCGTTTTGAATCGGAAAGGAGTTATATTGATGCTATGTTAGGAGGGCCTTGGTCTGTCTTTGGTCGATGTTTGATCTTAAGAGCTTGGACACCGGATTTTAAACCGAAAGATGCTATCAAGACGGCGCCGGCCTGGGTGAGAATAGCAGATCTACCGCTCCATCTGTACCAAGAGGAAGTTTTGCTTCAAGCTGCTGCGGGTTTGGGAGAGCCTATCAGAGTGGACAAGAGGACTCTTTACACTGGTAGGGGTAAATTTGCCAGAGTCTGCGTTGAAGTCGATCTTGAGGAACCTCTAAAAGGCTCTATAGGCATAAATGGTCAGAGGTACCTTGTCGAATACGAAGGAATTCCTTTGATTTGCTTTGGGTGCGGTCGTGTGGGACATATAAAGGCTAACTGTAACTACACGTCTGGAGGAAGGGAGAAGGAGGAGAAAGTTACACCGCCTGAAGATGAGGCTGAGAAGAAAGATGAAGGACAGTGTAGCAATACTCAACCTGAGAAACAAGTTCACGAAGAGGATACCAGTAGGCATGGTGAATGGATGGAAGTGAAAAAAAGGAACAGAGCTAGGAGAAATTCGCATAACCCACAACAATCTGTTGCTGAAGGGGGTTGGAAAGGCAAAAAAGAGGATGAAACCAAAGTCAGGAGCAATGGAGCGAATGGATACAACCATGGGAAGAGACAGACTACAGGTAGAAAGAACACGACAGTCGGAAAAGAGCGCCGGGGGACAGAGGACGGCGGTGCCGACGAAGAAAGGGGCCGACAGGACGACGAAGACGACCGTTGAGAAAGACAATTCAGAGGATAGACATCGGGAAAACAAAGAAATTAATGTGACGGCTGGAGACAATAATGAGGAGGAGAGAATGATTCATAAAGAGGCGGCGATTGAGATGTCCGATGTTGTTGCTGAGGCCGAGATCCTCTCGAAACCAGGTTTTACAGAAGGTACTGAAGGCTTGGGATTATCTAAGGATAAAGGTGAGGAGGCGATAAATGATGAGGGCAAGGGAAGCCGATTGTCTGGTGGGGGTGGGCCGAAACTGGGCTTGAAATTGGGCCTAAAAAAAAAAGAGGGAGTTAATAAAAAGAAGCCCACAAAGAAGTGCAAGCCCAAAGACCAGAGCCTATCCTTGGCCTTGTTTGATGTCACGAAGGAAAACAGATATCTGCTAAATCATAAGAAAAGTTCCAAGTTGGAGCACCAACGGAGACAACCGACGCCAGGGGAGGAAGAGGGGATACAATTCATGGTGGAAGAGCAAAACCAAAGTATCTCGACGGAAAGCATAAACCAATTACATGGCCGGTTCTGGGCTGATTCCGACAAAGTAGGGGGTTCCGATCAACTGATCACACTAGCGATTCCATAAGGATTCAGAAGGAGGGAGGATTGACGAAAACTCAGGGAGTGGATTGAGGATCTGTTTAAGCCCTTTGTTTGTTGTTACGTTATTTCCGTTTAGTTCTTTCTATCAAATGAATTTATTAATGTGGAATTGTTTTGGTGCAGGAAAAAAATCCTTCTTAAGAGCTATTAGGTACATATGCAAGCATTGCTCGGTTGATATTTTGGCGCTTTTCGAGACCAGAATATCCGGAGACAAGGCTGAGAAAGTCTGTAAGAAACTTAGTTTTGATAAGGTGGTCCATATGGAAGCTATTGGTTTTGCGGGCGGGATCTGGATTTTGTGGAATGAGAAAACTTGCAACCTGAAGATTGAGCAGATTAATCAGGGATTTATTCATGCGTCTTGGAAAGCTGGTATGGGGAAAAAGAATTTGTTTGCGATTTATGGTCCTCCGTCGGTGGCCCGTCGTACCAAATTTTGGGAGGACTTAGACGTGGCGCTTGGTGGCGCCGCTGGGGACATCTTCATCGGGGGTGATTTTAATTGCATCGTGAGCCATGATGAAACTCAAGGTGGTACTGGTAGACTGCATAGAGACTCACAGATCTTCAAGGAGCTGATTGGCAAATTCAACCTTATTGATCTTGGCTACACGGGTCAAGGTTTCACGTGGCAAAAAAAAAAAAAAAAAAAAAAAAAAGATTTTAGGAGACAGACTGGTGTCCAAGAGACTGGATAGGGTGCTCACCAACGTGTCGGGTCGGCTGTCTTGGCCTGAAGCTAGAGTCCGACATCTCCCGAGGTATTCTTCGGACCACTGCCCGTTGTTGCTCGAACTTGATCCTAAGATCATCAAGGATAGAAAGCGTCGGCCTTTTCGATTTGAAGCAGCTTGGTTAACTCACCCAGATTTCGCTAAATTCGTTGAATCTAAATGGCAAAAGGATTGCCCGTTGGATTGGGGATTGCCCGTTGGATTGGGCATTGCATGATTTGAGCGGTGAGTTAAAAATATGGAACAAGAAGGTGTTTGGGAATATCTTTGAGAGGAAAAAGCTTCTGCTGGAGGCTCTCGGAGAAATTCAGAAACAAATTCAGGTGCAGCCAAGTGAAGCGGCGGAGAATCAGGAAAAAAGGATCAAGGAAGACTTGGACTTGATCTTCGAGCAGGAGGAGATTCTGTGGATGCAAAAATCTAGAGAAGAGTGGCTTGCGTTGGGGGACAGGAACACCAAGTTCTTCCATACTACCACTGTAGTTAGGAGGAAGTATAACCGTGTTGAAGGTATGTTCGATGAGACCGACATATGGATTGAGGAGAAGCCGGAGCTGGAGAGAATTGCGGTTGATTACTTCTCCAAATTGTATACCGAAGAGCAGGATTCTGGAAAAACTGTGTTGATTGGGGCGGATTTCCCCGCTATCGATGCGGCTGAGTGGTCTGAAATTGGTAAACCGGTTTCGAGTGAGGAAATTTGGAGGGCGTTCAAGTCGATGGGGGCCTATAAGGCGCCGGGGACTGACGGCTTCCAACCGATTTTCTTCCAACAATGCTGGAAAATTGTTGGGCCTGCAGCGACAGATATGGTTACCGCTTTCTTTGGTTCTGGGGTTATTCCGGAAGGGCTGAACGACACTCTCATCACCTTGCTTCCGAAGATTGGGAAGCCGGAAAGAATTACGCAGTTTAGGGGTATAAGCTTGTGTAATGTCGGATACAAAGCCATAACGAAAGTTATGACTAATCGTCTGCAACCGCTGATGAGCAAACTTGTTAGCCCGATGCAAGGTAGTTTTATCCAAGGAAGACTCATCCATGACAACATTATGGTGGCCCAAGAAGTCGTCCATACGATGAGAAACAAGAAAGGGCGGAGAGGCTGGATGTGTTTGAAACTGGACCTTGAAAAGGCGTATGACCGGCTGAATTGGGATTTCATAGAAGATACGCTCAAGTGGGCGAGATTTCCGGACTACTGGATTCGGTGGATCATGAGCTGCATTAGAGGGGCTCGTATGAGTATCCTTTGGAATGGGGTGTCTTCGCAGTTTATTCCCTCAAGGGGAATACACCAAGGAGACCCCTTATTTATTTGTGCTGTGCTTGGAAAGACTCACACACTTGATCAATCAAGCGGTGGAAGACGGGTCCTGGAAGCCGATAAAACTCGCTAGGAAGGCTCCGCCGATATCGCATATGTTCTTTGCGGATGATATCTTGCTGTTCGCCGAAGCGTCTATTGGGCAAATCAAAGTGATCAAGGATATCCGCGAGAAGTTCTGTGTCGCGGCTGGTCAAAAGGTTAGTCTTGAGAAATCCAAAATCTTTCTGACTGGTAATATCAAAGAGGACCTTAAGAGTAGGATAAAAGAGAAGAGCAGTATCGAGGTTACCACTGATTTGGGGATGTACCTGGGTGTCCCGCTTCTGCATAAGAGAATTAAAAGTGCTGATTTCGACTTCATTATCGATAAATTTTCAGCTAAGTTTGCGGGCTGGAAGTCAGGCCTGCTGAGTTTCGCCGGTCGAGTCACACTCACAAAGTTTGTCCTTTCTTCTCTCCCGGTCTATTGTATGGGGGTTCTGAGCTTGCCGGCGGGGACGTGTAATAAAATCGACC
Organism: Persicaria tinctoria; assembly: GCA_037127255.1. Taxonomy (NCBI): domain Eukaryota; kingdom Viridiplantae; phylum Streptophyta; class Magnoliopsida; order Caryophyllales; family Polygonaceae; genus Persicaria; species Persicaria tinctoria. The sequence continues at coordinate 5,664,725 of JBANSL010000016.1, read as the reverse complement.
GTCTCTGCAGAAAATTCCTCTGGGGTTCGACTGACGCTAAGAGGAAGGTGCACAAAGTCGCTTGGGAGGAGGTCATAAAACCGAAAGAGATCGGAGGGCTGGGCATTAAGGCTATGGAGGAGCTGAATTTAGCTCTCGTGGCTAAGCTGGGGTGGAGATTTATAATGGGGAATAAGGGTTTGTGGAGGGACATACTTTCCGGCAAATACATTGGCACATCTCTTGGCAAATCGTCCCGAGTTTCGCATGTCTGGAGGGGTATCCGAAGGAGTCTGAATGTTATCGTGAACCCTGGCTTGAAGTGGAACATCCGAGATGGCGAAAGTGTGGATTTTTGGGAAGACTCGTGGCTAGGAGATGAACCGTTGTGCAATCTGAAGAGAGGGGAGGTTGATCATATGCAAGGCGTGAAGGTGGCGGACGTTTGGGACCCAGGGAGGGGGTGGCGATGGAATGATCTTCAACAAAACCTCCCAGCGGGGGTGTTGATGTCAATGGCTGTTGTTGCAGTAACCGACGGCGAGGACCTACCTGCTTGGAAATTTACAAAGGATGGGGACTACTCGGTGCAATCAGGGTATACGACCTTGTGGAAGTGGGACGATTGGAAAGACAATGATAGGTTGTTTTTTAAAGCCATCTGGAAACTGGAGGTGAATGAAAGAGTCCGACATTTCATCTGGCTTATGAGTAAAGGCGGTGTTCTCAACAACACAGAACGAGTTCGGAGAGGATTCGGTACGTCGCCTGCTTGCCCAATTTGTTTTTTGTATGATGAAACATTAGAACATTTGTTTAGAGATTGTGGTGCTACTAATTCTTTGTGGATGCAGGTCACGGATGCGGAGCGATGGGAGCAGAACTGGAGCTTACCGTTTGCTGCGTGGATAAGAGCAAACATGCTGGACTCGAGGAGGTGCGACGACAAAGGAAATTGGAACGCTCTGTTTGCGGTCGCGATATGGAAGCTATGGAAGAGACGGAATGATATGGTCTTTCGGAAGGAGGCAGGAAAGTTGATCTCTGCCGACTCTTGCGCCGAAGAAGCCCGAGACTACAAGAAATCAGTTGCGAGAAGTGGGAACAAGACGAACCCAAGAGAAAAAGTGGTGCGTGAGGTTGGCTGGGAGAAACCCCATAGGGAGTGGGTGAAGGTGAACACTGATGGTGGCCGCCGTATAGATGGGAGTGCGGCAGCAGGAGGTGCTATAAGGGATTCAAACGCGGTGTGGGTGAGAGGTTTTGCTCAAAACTTGGGCTCGTGCTCGGTGCCGATGTCGGAATGCTGGGCCGTATTGAAAGGGTTGGAGATGGCCTGGAATTTGGGATTCAAGAAGGTAGTGGTGGAGACAGATTCGATGGTGGTGGTGAATCTGTTGTCCAAGAACGTCAAGACGACCCACCCGTTGTTCAGCCTGGTTGACGTTTGCCATGGCTTCATTAGTAGGAATTGGCTTGTCCAAGTCCGTCATGTTTACCGAGAGGCCAACACTGTCGCCGATAGCTTAGTCTCTCTCGCTTTGTCCTTGAGTATTGGTTATTTTGAGCTCCTCGAACCGCCGGAATGCACACAACAGCTTCTGTTGGGTGATGCGAAGGGGGTTTCGAGAGCGAGACACTGTATTGCTTAATTTCTTATGTTATCTTAGGGAGGTCTCTCCCATATTTCTCCACCAAAAAAAAGTACGGTATAAAATATTAATTAGTGTTAACTAAAAAATCACTTTGCCTTTTTTGACACGTTTTTTTAAGAGTTAAAAACTATGGTATAAAATATTAATTATGTTAAAAAGTTAAGCGACTTATGTTTTGAGACGAATAGAGTATTTTATAAAAAAAAGTAATTATTGCATAGAAAGCCTAGGGTTCGTTTGGTTCAATGTGGGAATTGAAATTCCCGGGAAGTTATTTCATGAGAATTGAATTCTCGGGAATTCAATTCCCGGGAAATTCAATTGACGGGAATTCTAAAAATATGTTTGGTTGATTTTTTATTCTAGGAGATTAAATGAAGGAAATGGAAATTTCAAAGTTAAAAATGGGGGAAGTTGAACTTACCTTGGGGAGACTAGGTAAGTAAACTTCCTCCATTTTGGGGGAATTTAACTTCCCGGGAAGTTGAATTCCTGCGTTTTTTAATTTCAAAAATACCAACCAAACACAAGAATTTCTCCTACTTCCTGGGTTTTTAGGTTGCCAACCAAACGAGCTCTAAATTGACCTCTTTTTTGAGTTTTTTTCCCCAAACAATAGCAACTGGTATTTAAAAAAGGAAAACTGATTAAAATACCCCACCTTTAGGGGTATGGTAGAAATATATCATCATTTTTTAAAGGGTGATTTTGGTAGAGAGCCTTTTTTAAATGTTCAGTTGGGTACTTAGACCCAAAACCAATTTAATTAGTTTTATGTAGACCCCATCCAAATAGAGTTGAGTGATCAATGGTCAACCGATCAACGGTTGACCATTGACCGGTCAACGTTGACCAACCCATTTTGAATTTTTTTTAATGCCATATTTTACCGTTTTGATGCCAAAATTTTATTTATTTTATTTTCACTTTGATGCCACTTTTCTAATAAAATGATTAGATGACACTTTTTTAATGCCACTTTTTTTAAACCTTGATGATATTTTTTGTTTACTGTGATGTCACGTTGACCATTGATGCCATTTTTTTTACTGTTAACGACTGATGCCACTTTTTTTTATGTCAATTTTTTGATGATCTTTTTTTACCGTGATGCCATATTTTTGATGATATTTTTTCAAAGTAGTATTTTGATGATATTTTTTCAAAGTAGTATTTTGATGACATTTTTTTCTTTAATGTGATACAACTTTTTCAAAATGGTGTTTTGATGTCATTTTTATAATGTAATTATTTGATGCCATTTTTTTAATCAAATCGATTGATGCCACATGTTTTTAATTTAATCAATTGTATATCGATTTATTTTCATCGATTATAATTTCATTCACTGATGACACGTTTGTGATTACACTTTATTGATGCAATCACTTGTGGTGACATATTCATTAAATTTTTATTCATGGATGACATTTGCTATTACGCTTCATTAATCACAATTGTTTATGGTGACAATTTTATATAATTGATGACATAAGAGCTTAAAACGTGGAATCAAAATATTGTCACCTTATTGCACATATAAAAATACAAAGTCTTTGAAATTACGACATTAATATTGGTTGTATACGTAAAAACACCTATTATAACATGTCATCAACTAAAAAAAATGCATCAATGTCAGTAATCTAATGTGGAATCAATAAAATCAATACAATGTGTCATAACCATCCAAAAATTATATACAACATTTCTAAAGATTCCACCTTCTCAAAAGTGGCATCAAAGTAGTTGGTAACAACATAACTCTTCTTCATTTCCATCTCTTCATTTCCATATTGGTGGGCATCAATCTCCTTGTCGGACTCGAAATAGTTTCACGGAATCTACACAAATAAACAAAACATAAACAGAATAATACATCAACCACTATGATTTGGATGTTTCCAGATTAAATCTAGGTGCTAACAGTACAGGGTTCATTCTTGAGACCAAATTGCCTTAGATTTTGATTGAATAGCAAGCCAATTTTGACACCAATCTAAAGCTTTTGTTTTGCCTTGTAAGGCATCTAAATCAATACATATCACCATACCAGTTACCTCATTAGACCTTGTCAACTACGTACCACTTCAACACCATTTAAATTATAAGAATGTTTACCACATATGTGTTAGTATATTCTCCAAATAAAAAACAGCTGCAAGATTTCAGTATATGGCCCAGAAAATAAGCATTGTGAAGTAACAAACTTGTCAAAGCATGAGGACATCTTGGTTACCTTGAAGCAATAGATGAGATCTTCATTGTCATCTGAAGACAACGTGAGATTTTCAAGAACCAAAGAGATGAAGTGTATAATTCTCTGCATCAATATGAAGACACATGTTAAGAAACTGAATTGCTACATAGACCAGGACATTGACACAAACCAAACAAAAAAAATACAAAGTTCCAATCAGATTATAAACAACATTATAAAAAAAATTCCCTCGAACACAGGCACCATCGACAATCAGCCAATACATCCAGTAACTGTGAGAGAGGAGGAAGGATTACTCGATTCCACCTTGACAAAGGATGGGGAAGAAGAAAGAGAGGGAGAAGACGAGATTAACCTACCTACTCCATGATTAAATGCCATGACACGTACCTAATTCGTGCAGCTCTAACACAGAGCCTGACTTCCATATTCTACCCACCTGTGCCTGCCTGCAAAAGTTATCCAGAAGCAACTGTTGTAACTACATTTTGATCAGTTGATGAGGAATTGATTTGTCAAGTATCAATACATTATCATCTCCCTTACATTCTAACATGGTATATATCATCGCCCTTACATTCTAGAACACAGGTACTGAACGAAGAAATACATGTTGCATCCGGAACTCTCTCACCGTTGGTGTAGTATCGAAGACTATCGACCAACCAAGGAGAACTGATGCTAGTCCAAAAGATGTTCTGCAAGGATGTTTCCAAGAGACTGTCGGTCGATCAAGGAGACTGTCGCAAACATGGTCATTTAAAATCATGAATCAATCCCCATCCAATTGAATGTCTATAAGTAAAAAGCTAGAGACTAGCATAAACAGGAACGATTACAGGCTCGGCAAGAATGGTCTTCCAAGTTCCAATTAATCTTAAATTTGTCATCTTGATCCTATACATGTATAAATAGGTGATAATTTGGAATCAATCAATCAAGTGCAAAAAAGCACTCTCTAAATCCACAATATAGACAGTACAATACATGTCATGAAATTATACACCATAATTAGCCCCTAAGAGAGTAAACAAATTAAAGCTAAGGCATACTACTTCATACTTTCCGACTTTTCTAGTTATAAACAATGAATTGCTAGCTCTCTAGGGGTTTGTGTATGCCTTAAACCCATGTTTTTGCTACATTACAAGAATCTTTTCTAGTTATAAATAAACTCAATTCATTTAGGCATTTCATCGAACACCTTGGATGCAACTCTTACCTCACCCAATTCAAGGCTATTCAGCACCTTCAAATTTCTCAATTTTCTCCTAATTTCCCCTAAAATCGAAAACCTAAAGATACACAAAGAGTACAACAACAAGACGAATACATAAACAAGAAGAAAATGGAAGCAATTTCACAAATCAAATTCAAATTTTGATAAGCAATAAATTAATATGCATTCTTCCGGGCATCAGAATCAAATCCAAGAGAAAATTGATGGCAGAACTTGAAATTAGTTAGGTTAAAAGCTAATCTCGAACACATCCGCTTCAAAATTACTACTAGTTTCAAATTGAAGCTGGTAGAGGTGATGCAGAAATCAACGAAGAGGCCAAAAAAGGAGAAAGATGGAGGCAATGCTCAAACCACGGGATCCATTGGCCATGGTGATGCAGAAATCAACGAAAAGCAGGAAGCAAAATTGGAATCCGATAAAGAGATTTGGTCGGAGAAGAAGACTCACACCGGCGATAGGGGAGATAGATGTTGGCGGATGCATGAGGAGAAGCGCCTTCTTCTGCATCGACCATGGATGGAGCATTGGAGGAGGAAGAATCGTTCGGGAAGGAGGAACGAGAAAGGGCTGAGATGGGAGGAGGAAGGAATAGGGTCTAACGCGGCCAGAAAAAAATTAGAGGGGCCTAACGCGCCTAAAAAAATAATTAACGAGGCTAACTACCTAACTAAAGATGCTTAAAGGTCCATTTCAGCAAATTCCCTCTTTTTTAAATGTAATAAAAATATCATGACCTTATAGGGTAGTGATAATTATTACCATGAGTTTTCTCACGGGTAAAAATGATGATAAGACTGCTTACGTGGATTTTTTTTGACAATGCAGCATACGGGAAAACCTTTTACCAAATTAACACTAAAATTGGGGTTTTTTGCACGGTCGGGATATCTATATAAACTTTTAATTTATAAGAGTTTAGGATGATGTATCAATCTTAGAGACATTTTAGGAGTCTTAACCAATCATATTTTTTTTGCCATTTTTGTTTTATTTTCTTTAATTCTCCTTTTTTCTTCCTTTTCTTTTAATTCTCTTTTTTCTTTAATTTTACTAACTATTAGACTTAAATCAAAACATTGAATTCAATCTAAAATAACCGTTGAGCTTAATTCAAATTTATTTACTAACTACTCCCTCCGTCCAAAAATACATGGGTTTTTACTATTCATGCACGCTTTTTTAGGAGTTAAAAACTATATAAAATATTAACTTTTTTATAAATTTTTTTTAATAATTACAAACTTATTATCAATAAGTTTATATATATTAAAAAAATTAATAAAAAAGTTAATATTTTATATAGTTTTTACCTCCTTAAGAAAGCGTGCGTGAATAGTAAAACCCATGTATTTTTGGACGAAGGTAGTATTAATTATGACACATCAGATTTAAACAATGTTATAATGATACTGATATTATTATAACCGAGTAATTTAAAATATCTATATTTATGTATTATCCTTCACATAAGATTTTAAAAAAATAATTTTCTGAGATAATTGTAAGATACATTTGTTGTAAAGTTTTTCTATGATTTTTATATTAACATTTATTAACATTTTATAATATTTTTTATATATAATATTTTAGATTAAAAAAAACGCGTCATGGCGCGGGAATCGTACTAGTTTTTATAAAACATGAAAGATTAAGATATATTTTTACCATCCTCCAAATATGGGGCATAGGAAAAGGAAAATAAAAGAAATATGTAAACGCGCCAGGTAGGGGTCGAACCTACGACCTTCTGCTTAGGAAACAGACGCTCTATCCACTGAGCTACAGGCGCCAGTTTTGTTCAAATTATTTTTTAACTATTAAATCAATATTAAAGTGAATAAATTTACACTTTTAACTTGAACTCTCTCCCACGCATACACAAATTCACACAAGCGCAGATTCGAAGAAGAACCAGTGAGGGAGAGCGCGAAAATGGAGGATTCGATAATCAGATTGGGGCAAACCCTAGCTTCCTTCTGCAATGGCGTTGAATCCAGCTGCCAAGCCCTCGACCATTCCCTAGATCGTCGCTCAATTCCTCTCGGTTCACTCCTGCATCTCTCAGAAATCCTCTCAAGCGTCTCCCGATTTTCGCTGACGAATTTTGTGTTTCCGTCTCAGATTCCGCCTCTGCGACCTTCATGCAGTCCCTCAACCGCCGCGTTTCGTCCCTTTCCGGCGAGCTCAACCTCCTCGAGACGATGTCGTTCGGTACCGTCTCGTTCGAGGAGCTTCTCGGCCACTGTTACCAGGTTTACAAGAAGAACCAGGCGGATCTCGTTGACCTAACTGACCGCCTTCGCTATGCTGGCTGCCACCTCTCATCCTGTAAGTTTGATTCCCATTTTGGTTGATTCTTGAGCTGTGATCTTGTGTTGAATCTTCTTGTTTGTTTTCGTTTTTGATTGATTGTTTAGTGTCTGAAGATGATGCTGTCGAGGAAGAAAACGTTTCGTTTTCACATGTTGCAGATGCGTCGCTGAATCTGCCAGATTCTTATCCTGGATCTGTCCTCAAGGGGCTTGATGATGACTCTTTGTATGTTTCAACCTTTACCTCTTCTTCTATTGCAGTTTTTTATCCCTCCATGGAAAAGTTCTGGAGATCTGCTACAGTGATATTTACTTGGAATTGGAATTAAGTAATTTATCCTTGAACTCCTGTCAGTGGAAGGTGCAACTTCTAAGCTATGGTTACAAAATGTTATTGGTACTTACTGCTTAATAATAGATTGCAATCTTGACAAATGATGGAGTATGTCATAAGGATGAATTTTATTGCTTGTTTTAGCTTTTATTGTGTTGTCCAAACTCATGTTTTTTTTTTTTTCATTTGAATAAATCTGAAGATTGGGAGATGCCACTTGTTTGGCAAATCTTGGACTATCTGAGGCATGTCTGGCTACTATAGCTTCTAAAGGTTAGTAACTTTTAGTTGCAATGGCATCTAAATATGTCTGCTGAAGCCAATTTCATCTATAATTGTTAACTGATAGTTTCATGATGCAGTTTTACCAAAATGTTGTTTAGTCTCATCTGTTGTTGGTCTGCTTAGGTGACAGGGAAACATATGATGCAGAATCTAATTTCCATACTCCACTGAAGTAAGTTCTATGTTTATGTGGGAACTGATACATTCATCTTATGTGAAACTGAAAACTGATACATAGTTTTTATTTTGTAGCTGTTATGAGAATCGACTCCATTCCTACAATGGCAATCATCAAAATTCAAAAACTTTTTTGGATGAAACAGGTTTATCATCTAACTAACTTCAGCAATTTCTTAAAAATTGTGATTGTGATTAAGGCACCTTTGCAACATTCACTAGACATGTTGTGGGTAACACAGACAAAATGCTATTCTTAATGTTGGGTCTGTTGCTTGTGTCTCTGTTAATGGCTTGTTTAGATGATGTAATTGAAGAAGATTTGAGTTCAACGATAAGCATTTTGGAGGAGGATTATGAAGGTCTACCTTCTTATATGAAAAGTTTGGTATCATGGGAGGTATTACTATTGTCTTGCCTGTACATTTTGATTTAGTTTATTTGTCTGATTATTGCATACCTCTGTTTTGGGTGTGAAATTATGGCATACTTATAGTTTGTGAAAAATGTTTACAAAAATTGTCATGTATAAGCATGCCTTATAATCTAATGGTGGGGTATGGAGGAAGGCGAAATAAGTAGGACTTCCCGAACCAGTTTGTTTAGTCCAAATAAGTCATATCCAAAATTGGGATTCACTGATTGAGTTTTAGATACATGACTCCTTGGAGGCTGACAGTAGGGTATAGGGATGGAGTATTATCTCTGGTAATAAATATCACTGGATGACTGTATCTAGTCCCATAATATTTACGTGCAAAATCTACAGAGTGTTTGAATTTTTAAACTGTGGTTGCCTTTACCTACTATACTGTCTATATATTTCCATTTCAACTTTCGTGAAACTGGAGTGTTTTTTTTTTTAATAAATAAATTTCTTCATCTTTCCAAAAGAGGATTTCAACTTGGTTTCCTTAACAGTCAGCTGCTTTGCTGTTGAAATACTAAACATACAAACGATAATCTAAGGAAGTATGAATCTGATAATTTGTTGGTCCTTAAATACAATTTCAGCTACTGGAAGATGGAACATAGAAGGGAATGATTGTCATACACTCAATACATACTTATTTGCATTTACTGCAAAGTTGTTAACATGCTACCATCCATTAAAACTATTCTCTTTTGATTCCGTCCATTAAAACTATTCTCTCTTTTGAAGCAATTACTTCTATTCACAATCTTAAATCACTGATAATTTTATAATGACGTGTATGTCATTTGCACTTGGGAGTTGTATACTCCATTTATCCAGTTAAATTCACTTGCCTGTCAACGTCCCTGCAGGATATGCAAGTTGTAATTGAGAAGATAAACTCAAGGATTCAAAGTAAAAGTAACACAAATGAAAGAGGATATTTGCATGCAAATGAACTTGCATCAATGGGCTTAGGTAATAGTTTTTATTTCATTCTTCACTCTATAATTTCTGTTGAATTGCCATTACCTTGAAGTGTTTCTGTATTCTACTGTATCTAAATAGGAGTTTGGTATTACAGATTACCATCTCTGTATAATTTCATTTGCAGGACCAAAGGGAAGGTCTTATCTACTTATGCTAGTCCGGATGAAAAAGTTAGTCGTAGAGACCAAGGATGGATCAATTTTCTACAAAGTTGTGTAAACTTTGATTGGAAAACCATGCATCCTATTTCATGCCAATGCTAAGGATTCAATCTATCACTCGATTGTTTTGTTTGTACAAAGTCTAAAAAAGTGTTGTAACTAGTAGCTAATTGTTACTGCCTACTCATTAGTGCGGTTGGGTTTAGATGTACGCCACCCTTTTCCCAGCTAAGTCAAATGTATGCTTTCGAGTGACCGACAACTGTTTGGATGGATTGCCTTTCTATGACAGCAAATGAAGCGGATCCAATAGGTCCAATTTGATGAGTTATTGATTCACCCTTCTCTTCAGCGGCCAATGTTGCACCCATTTAATCTGGTGAGCAAGAAAATGGTTGCAACTGTGGCCTCTAAGGAGAAGGATGAATGGATAATTCATCAAATTGGACATGTTGGAGCAACTTCATCTGCTGTCATTAGAAGGCAGTACATCCTGCCAAACTTGATATATGGCAACACAAGGATCGGACTTCGTCTTTTAACCAAATGTTACTGTCTAGGCAAATAGTTGCCATCTTGGTTTATGGGTTATTTGGAAACATCATTTGGACTTAGTCGGGGAAATAATGCGTACATTTTGATCCCTAGACCTTACTAATGTTTCGTAACATGTTCCGTAATGGTGTTTTGCATCATACTGCAGTTGTCAGATCCACACAAAATAGTCCCCAAAAAAAAGGCCAGCCTGTGGTAAAGGCATGTTTCATTCACAATCCATTATAGAGAAACCAACACAACGTACGCTGCCTCTTTAAATTTGGCTTCAATTTTTTCTAATTAGTTTCCTCCGGTTAACACATTTTTGTCCAACAGCCAAACTGTTGAGCTCCACCTTCGCCACCACAGTGCTCCAACGCCATGGATTTCGATTGCAACGTGCACCCTGCATCACCCTCTGTCGTTCCCAATTCTCCCCGTGCTCAGGAGATCTTCAAGGCGCTCGTACCATAGCCCCGAAATTGGCTCAGAAGATCGTGTTATGGCGTGGGTACTATAATTATTTTGCTCATTTTAGCTCAAAATCTAATTTTCCATAAACCATGATACCGAGGAGCCGAGTCTTCTCCCACTCACAGTCGAGTCTGCGTGTTCCCGCCGGCGCCGGCCACATTTGCAGCTTATCCCGCTCTCACTCCTCCGATCTCGCCGGCGCACAGCCCACAACAACCCGTCTCATCAATGAATCCATAAGGTCTCTCTCTCAGCGTCGCTCCACCGCGGAACAAGCCATCCTCCTCTTCCCCGAAATCCGACTCAACGGCCTCTACCCCGACGCCTACTCTTTCACCTTCGCCCTCAAGGCGGCGGCCGCCCTATCCGCTGTCAAAACAGGGCGGCAGTTACACGGTCAAGCGGTGAAGGCCGGTTTCGATGTCGGTTTGTACACCGGAACTTCCCTGGTTCAGATGTATGCGTCTGGTGGCCGGTTAGGTGTTGCACAGAAGGTGCTCGACGAAATGCCTGTGAGAAACGTGTTCTCCTGGACCACTTTGATCACTGCGTACGTTCACAAGAAGCTGCCCCACGAAGCTATTCGGCTGTTCCGGAGGATGCAGGCCGAAGGCGTGGAGCCGGATGAGGTTGCCTTGACGGGGGTGCTTTCAGCTTGTTCCGATCTTGGTGTGCTTGAACTAGGGGAGTGGATACATGGGTATATAGTTGATTATGGAATCAGAAGAACAGTCACTCTTAACAATGCACTTATAGATATGTATGCAAAATCAGGGGAGATTGGAAAAGCTTTGGATGCTTTTGAAGGGTTTGAGAGTAGAAATGTTGTGACTTGGACGACGATGATATCGGGGCTTGCTTCCAATGGCCTCGCAAAGGAGGCTTTGGAGATGTTCAGCAGGATGGGGCAAGCCGGTGAGAAGCCGAATGAGGTCACTCTTCTAGCTGTCCTCTCTGCTTGCAACCATGCTGGGATGGTCGAATTGGGTCGCAGTTACTTCCACAAGATGGGTTCTGAGTATGGGATCAAGCCTGGTATCAAGCATTATGCTTGCTTTGTGGCATTGTTGAGTCGAGCCGGTCAGCTTCGAGAGGCGGAGGAGATGGCTAGGAGCATGCCCTTTAAGCCGAATGCAGCTGTTTGGGGACCCATTTTGGCTGCTTCAAGGATCCGTGGAGATGCTGAGCTCGCGGCGAGAGCAGCTGCCCACCTGTTCAGCTTGGAGCCCAAAAACAGTGGCAACTACCTGCTGCTTTCGAACACTTATGCTGCTTTAGGGCGATGGGATGAGGCTGCTAGCGCGAGGAAGTTGTTGAGGGACGCTCGTGCAAAGCCGCGGGGATCTTGTTCAATTGAAGTTGATGGTGAGCTCCATACGTTTGGAGCTTATGATGCGTTACATCCTTGTGTGGAGGAGGTTTATGAGGTTCTGCAGCAGATCTACCGGGGTTTAAACTTTAAAGGTTCCGTGTTTTGATCAAATGGAGGATGAGGATCATTTTAGGTTTTTTGAACATATTGGAGATTCTGATGATTTGTTCTGACAAAATGAATGGTAATACTGATTGCAGTCTAAAGTCTAAATAACAACAACAACAGCCCACTATATCCTGTGAAAGCGAGGTCTGAGGGGTCAGGATGTATGTACTTTTTTTCAGAACTAACCGAGAGTGTTTTTGATAAACCCAAAATAAAATGAACGGAATACACAGAATGAGAACCTATAAAACAATAAGGAAATTAAGAGCCAGAAGAGAAGCATAGCGAAAGGACACACAACCACTCAAGACACTAAACATCTGCCGCCCGAGTGCAGCTCCGCCACTGGTCTCTATCACGGGTCATATCTTCAGAAAGGTTCAGAAGATTGAAGTCTTATGTGATGATCTCCATCCGGCTCTTCTTCGGTCTACTTCCCCTTTGCAGGTAACTCCCAAATCCAAACTCTCGCTCCTACGAATCGGTGCCTCAGGAAGTCTCTTCTGAACATGCCCAAACCAACACAACCTGGTCTCACGCGAGTTGTCCACGATACTCGTAACACAAACTTCGCTCCTCAGGAGAAAAAGAGTTCTATGTACACACAGCTTGTCCACGATACACGAAGAAAAAGAGTCGTGTAGCATTGACACCTCAGGAGAGTTCTATGTACACACAAGACACACATTTGCGCACTTTGAGTCCCATTCCCCATGTTTCTTTCAAGAAAAAGATGTAAAGATATGCAATGTGACTCGATGAACATAAATTGTAGTAATTCGAAAGTGAAAGATGATTTTTCCCCTTTTGTGGTGCATATGACATCGTTATTTCACTTGTTGCATAGTGCATTAACATCATGTTCCGAAAAATTGTTTGCATCGTATCAATTTGTAAATTTACCATACATTATGCTACTTGTACTAGTGTATGACTATAAGATCCCGCTTTCATAGGAATTGGTATATGATATATCTAGAATGTGAGGTTGGTAAATGGTAGTTTAGCTGCAGACGAAATGAGAAATGATTGAATGGCATAAAGCCATATATAACTGTATATGTACAACAAAACAGCTTCAAATCCAATTACATTGATCTCATAACATGAAACCTTTCTCTAGCAAGTTTCTTTCCTCTACATGAATGTAAAAAAATCGAGGATCATTGTCAACCTTTTCTTCGGAAAATCGGTTGACAGTACAAGATGTTTTCATTTGTTGGCGCAGTCCCTGAACAATCCAGTGATCCTGCAAACAGATGCATTCGATTTTTTAGTAGCTTCATAAATATTGTAGGTTGTTTTTATTGATACAGTTCAAACTAGAAACGACACAGATTTTAACCGGAGTTCAAAAACGCAACGCTGGACGGTGAATATGAAAAGCATTTTACCTGTCATATGATAAGAAAGCGTCACCAATTTGACCAGCTACTTTATTTCGAACCTTTCTAATGCAAATCTGCAAGGGATTGATATCATATGTTAAGAATTAGAATAAACAGAATTAGTGAATCGAAACGGAAGCTTTATAGTAGTTACCTGAACCCTGTCAACTGGACCAGCTTCTGGATCCCGATTGCGGTGAACCACCACCCCATTATCACATTTGTTTATGAAATGCGCACTACCACTTATGTCGTAGAGATTAGGAGGATTCCCTACCCAATTGTGCAACTGTATTACATGTTAAACACATTAGTATGTAAAGACTTACTAGAAGCTAAGAGCCTAAGATAAGTTCTATGCAATAGCTAACCTGTCGAGGATGTGCTACGAACCAAACGTGACAAGAGTGGTGTTGTGCAAATCGCTTTATCATGGTTAGCATCTGACTGACGTACTCTGTCTCTGTCCTGTTGATAGTATTGCCATTCAAATGCACACAAAAGAGTGTCTAACTATGAAGGAAAAAATGGAATGCAGAAACAATATATGATTAATTCTGCAACAGACTATAATCTCAAGTATCATGTCTAAAGACTATAACATGGTTATAACTTACAACACAAACAATGATATGTTTCAAAATAGGCACAACAACATCACAATGTCTCCCACAATCAAGCATTTCAAACCAGGCACAAGTGTCAATTTCCAAAAATAGAATTAACATACATGACCTTCCTCCGATGCATTTTTAATTGTATAATATGTTTTGACTATGACTCATCTTCCATCAGCTAAAGCTAAAGTGCTAAATTAACTTTAAGAATTTATGCCTAAATTACATCTTTCATTGATGATCAACACAAAGAACTACTGAAAACAATCCTAGGCCTGGAATAAAAAGGCTGATATAAAACCAATTTTATTTTTGTTTGAAAAAATGTGTTTCCATAACATAGTGCGCTACTTGCACTATCTGAATCTAATCACATATTGGATATCCCATCTACACCATGTGAAACCATAAAAAACAATTCAAAACCATCAAAACAGTCCTACATCGAGACATGCAGTTGATAAATATAACTAAAAAAGGTGTCAAGTTTCCAGCAACTGTTATAAATAGCATTACAATCAAACACTAGTTCAGTCTTCTTCCTTTGCAGCTAAAAAGTAATAACGTTAGAGCTTATAGGCCTATCAAAAAAAATCCCCTTGAGTTAGTCATTGATATTCATTTTAGATGCCGATTTAAAATACCCAAAGTATCCTTTTGATCCTCTCTTCCCCCTCCTAGAGGCTCTAATTGTCATCAAACTGCTCCTTCATATTTCGATATGAATCAAAAGCTATAGAAATGCAATATATCTTTAAAATTCTTTGAATCTCATAGTTTCAGGAGATTCAGAGAACTCAATATTAATATCAAATAATTCAATAGAAGAGAATCAATTCTCACATATTGGCTGTACGCTGATGATCCAGCTCATTGTACGGATCAATCACTAGCCCACGGACACCATGCCTCAAAACTGCAGCCTTTGCAAGATCCAGAACCCATTTAACATTTGGAAGACACTCATCTTCACACCTATTCGATGAAAATGGAGAAACTAGTCAAGCAGGCACCAGGAAATCACGTAGGATAAAAAAATGTAAAAGATACAAGTTTTTTTATAAAAAAAAGTACACCAAATGCCACCAAAAAATTAATAAAATCTCTACAAATGAAAAAACCACATGCACTTGAGAAACAAGAAGTCAGCATCATCAGATATCCAGCTTGAAAATTACAGAGACGTTCTATCTTAAAGTTGGAGATACGGGGATCGACGGTGTAAGGATAAACCACATGTAGGTAATATTTCCAGTTTATGATAGCAAATAGCAATTGAAGGATGTCTCTTAAATCCGAAATCCTTACCTTATAAGATGAAATGTGTCATTCAACCATTGTTTTCCCTCTTCAAGTTCTTCTAAAGTCATTTTCTCTACTGATTCTGCGTACCTGCAACCAGTATGAGTCTTAATATAACGAGTATGCCTTCTATATACAGAACATTTTTATGAAAGAATTATGGCAAACCATCAAGACTAAACAAAGAAGCATTTGTTCCAGGCACCAAAAAGGATGGACATCTTTAAATGATGAGGCTAATACATATTCAGAGAACTGAAAGGTATGATGGACAAGTGTTTAGTACTTTCAGGTATTGAATGTTTTATGGTATACAACCATTTATACAAATTCAGTAAAGACATATTCCAATAATCATAATGAAAAAAAAAAAATATTTAAGCAAGTATCACAAACCAGTGACAATCATGCTGCCATTCACATTGTATAAATATCATGTGGAAAAAATTGAAGTTATATTTGTGTCCAAATCGGTTAGGAGTATTTTAAACATCTATTTCACCATGCCAGCAGGATCAAGAATGAAAGTATGCGAGTCAGAGTACATGTAAAAGGCTAAAGATGAACAAACCTAACATCAAAGAACGGCTTCTTTGCATGCTTCTCCAAAAGTTTCCTTGCATGCTCTCGGACCTAAATGCCAATTTAAGATACAAGAAAACATAAGCACCAGAAACTTTATCACACGTTTTATTCTTATATAAACATATTTGGCAGACAAAAACTAGATAGCTAGATAGAGTTCGGAATTATTCCCAAATGGACATCAACCAATCCGGCAATCCATAACAACATTGATAAGACGAATGATGACAAATGAAGTCACAGCATATATGGAATGGTTCTTCTCCTACATTACCAATTTAAGACAATATTATAACCTACTATTGAGAGTTCATCATTAGCTTGCTTATTTCTCTTTAGAATTGATTTCAGAAGCTGGCATCGTGGTATTTGTGTCCATTCCCCTTATGAATGACATTATTTTGCTATAAACTCAAGTCTCCCAATATTTTCACTCCCAGTCCCAGCCGCTCACCTAACTAAGCTAACCCTTTCTCCAGTATGCAATAACTTCATCCAAAAATAATTCATGCTTTTGTCTTATTTTTAAGGCTTCTAAAAAAATCCAGTATTTATGCTTTTACCTCTATTTTTAAGCAACAAAATGGCAATAAGCTATAGTCTAAAATTACATTATTAACAAGCAAACATCTACTTCTTAACATCACTTCTCATACCCTGTGCTTTGACCTGTAAAGAGGAACCAATATACCACATGGAACCACAATTTCAGCCTCAAAACATGGACATCATGAGAAACTGTGAGAATATATGACTAAAACTCCCATCACTTCTCATGGAATGTGTGTATATAAACATTGATTCCAAGAAGCATAACTTTAGCCCTTTCCAAAGAAGGAAAGATTGCTATCAACAGAATTACTGAACTTCCATTTTTCTTCCTCACAATAATCTCCACCATGGCACCATTTTTACATTCTTTGCTGCATTAACCTTGCCAGGTCAAAATTATTGAACCCCCATTATTTTGCATATATTGTTAGGCAATTAGTAGATTACCCTCCACCTCTTTTCAATATTATACTGAAAAAATAGCAAGTCAAAAAATCTACAAAGCCACCACAACAAAACAATTACAGGGTAAGGAAATGTCGAGGCACTTTAAATGTTTTGGTTTGCAGAAAAAAACATTTTTAAACCACGGTCAAACTCATTAGATTATGATTACATACCTTATTTTCCATTGAGCAAAGAGCAAATGTCCACCCAAAGTTCTCATTCAGATTGCATAACAGAGCATCAATCCATTCACTCTTGCCTGAGTTGGGGACCCCCGTCACAACTGTCAGCTCACCTGGCACAACCTATCAGGAAAGACATAAATAATCGGGTAAGTTAATCTATCACCTACTATATAGTTAAACCTTCGAAAGACATATGTGTAGGAATTAACATCAATGCGGAAAATTACTTTCCAACTAACAACTGGGATAGACAGAGCCTTGCTACTTCTAGGCAAACTTATATACTCTCATTTACCTTTCTTTCCAATTTTTATACGTACAAAATTTCACAGGAAAATCGCAAGAGGAATAAGGCCACAGTGCACAATATGACGAATCGCTATTGATGCAAGAGAATAAAACAACAATATGTAAAAACTGGAAAATGGAGAGAGAGAAAGAGAATAGCACAAGAAATTCATCAAGGAATCACATTCTACACCTTCGCTTCCATGAAGCCTAATCAACAGCACAGAATCCTTTACGAGCCAGATATTTTTACATTTTTCGTCAATAACTAGAACATCTAAAGATAATATTCAGTAGGCTCAGTGTATAAAGATGATATGACCCTAGGATTGCCAAAAGCTAGAACATCTAAACTCCATCCCCTTTAACCAAAAGCTTTGATCCAAGACTTAATGCTATAAACATCCCCACCTGCCATGATAAACCAACAAGATACTTAAGCCATTTTTATACACTACTACACCTAGTGAATATTGAAGCATCAAGTACATCATATCCCCCTCACTCAAGTTCACAACCCATGGTCATGTTATAGAACTGATAAGTGATAAATAAGTCTAGTTTTGCTCTAAATGTGGTTTATCAGCTCCCATTTACAGGGGCCTGGGAAAAACATATTAAGAAGTGAATGTTTGCTTGTGGAATGATATAATTTTAAAACCCCGTGCTGCATTTATTAACTTTTGGCATCTATGTGTGGAATTTAATCTTTTTTAATAAAGACATCCGATCACAAACACGAATTCAGTATTCAAAGGGATCGAATCTGTAAAAAGAGAGAGTTACAACTGTATCAAAATTGGAATCATATTTGGCCATCAGTTATCAGTTCTTTGACCAAACAACTTCACAGAGATATACAGCGAGAATTTTTGTATATTGAGCCTGAGCACAATGCTGACGTCCAACAAATAATGTGCGATGATATATACAAAACTTGATTATGCAGAAAATAGATGAAATGAAATGAAATGGAAAACAGTAAACATATGATCTACTAGTGGGGGTATCAGAATAGAAGATTTAAGTTGAAAAGAAGACCAGAATTCCAAGCTCACATTGTAGAATTCATCTAAACCTCTCCAACCGGTCGATACGCCAAGCTCATCACCAAGAACCCTATGGTAGTAGCCATCAATTTCAGGAAAATAATCTTTAAAGTCAAAGAGTCCACGAATAGGATATAACTCTGCATTCTCAATGACCTCTCTCAATGCTTCTGGCCCCAAATCCACAAGCACCTATTAGCAATAAACAATTTCTTGTCTGAGCGCATTTGGGGGGGAATAAACACAAGTACACATATCTGCAGAAAAATTAACACATGCGGACAAAGGTACTAAAAAGCAAAGAAAATTCATGTACTCCGTATTATCTATTACAAGAAATAAGCAAACATTTGATGGGGGGAAGGGAGATTGTTAGTTATTCATAGTCTTAGTCACACAGAACACGTATATATACTTCACAAAAAAAAAGGTCAAAACTATAAAAACATTGACCAGCCATCTGAACAATAAAATAACTCAGCTTCTAAGTGGACTAATAACCAGATATATAAAAAGGTAAGGATTATTGTCCCTCAGCTTCTAAGTGGACTAATAACTCAGCTTCTAAGCTCAAAATTGTTGAGAAAGTAAGAGCAAGTGTAGTACATCTTTAGAAAACCTAACCGTCGATGTTCTTTCATTATATGCCATCAAAGAGGTTCAGTAAAACTGAATAAAAACGAAACTATAATATGTGGTGTGGTTCGATGAATAGTGTGGTGAAAATTTAGTGCGCGAGCAAATTTATTAAACATACACGTTTAATAAATATGCATTTTTTTTTCGAATTTCCAACATGCAAAAAATGCATCGTTAATAACTATGCACTTGTACACAATATGTGCGCTAAGTTTCCCTCCACACTTTACACGGTAAGAACACTTTCCATTTGATCCTTTCGAATTTGAATATACATACATATCTACCTCATTTGCATCCTTGAAATGTTGGGTTTCATTTTTCCTAGGCCATTTCACTCGCCAACACCTGCAAGTCCATTGTACACATGTAAACTTAGATATTGGTGTGTCACAAGTATATATGAATACATTTTAAGAAGTACCAGCACAAGGTCAAGCTAGTTTATACCTTTCTCTTCCCACGCGGCGAGCAAGTTCTTCAGCCAATGCTTGACCAGGTGGATCTCCGTCTGTTGCTAGAATAATTCGGGATGCCTAAGTTACAAGTGACCAAAGGAAACAGACCACACATTGAGTTTTCTTTTTCCTATTCAGAATGAAGGTAGTTTGAGTGCTGGTAACAACCTTTTCTAGGTACTCTTTGCAGTTCCACAAGTACTGGTACTTAGTGTCCTAGAAATAAAAGAAAATAAAACTGCATTAGAATCTGAGCATTACAGCTCATGTTTTTGGAGAAACAAGATTATGTTCTCTGAAGATAGAAAACACATGCAAAAAGAATCCCCATTCAGTTTTAGAACAGATGATTGTTGCCTTGTACAGTTGTACCCCTTATCAATATCATGTGCACATCCGAACCATAAAATGGTATCCAGATTCGGCCATACATCTTAAATATTCAACCGAATAAGGCATCCTTTTTAGCTAATTAGGAGCTACTTAGAATGAAAATAAGCCACTAAAACATAAGAACGTCTAAAAATATAAAACATGTTATTAGAGTTGCACGCTTTTGTGGGCTGCGAAAATAATATTTGTTATACCAACAGTGCATAAAGTCATGAACAACAAGAATTATAACACGTGATGAACCTGGTCTGATATAAGATTAAGTTTCACTAAAAAGCAACCCGACAAGATGTTATGTGGGACAAAAGCAGACAATAAACAAATGCAATTATGGCTTCAAACACTCACTGCAGCTTTTATATGAGGTATAGATGAATCACATACTTGGAAAATTCTCAATTAGGTAGCTGGGAGTGACATCATAATTCATACACTCATTGAAACTGTTCACCTATCAAATGCTTCCCTTTTCAGCCATTGAAGGATAAGAGTATAACACTCCTCGCCTATTGAAGCTTAAGAATCTAACATTCTTAACCCATTAAAGGGAAACACTATACACCTATTGAAGGCTACGACTATTCACCTATTGAAGACTGGCATTATCCACACTCCACAGTTCGCCGCTCGCACAATAACTCCCTTCTGAGGGAATTCATCCTTAATAAATTTTATGCAAAACATTTTCCTATATATGGAATATTTCAGTATTATATTCTTATCTATGAATTATTATTAAAAAAAACTTAAGATTTGTTAGAAAAAGTAAGCATTTATTCCTCAAACTACATATGCTTCCTTTCATTAATTCATTTATGAACATCATAGTGAATAACATAATATTTCATCTACTTTTAGTTGGGTAAGTTGGGTTGATGGAGCAAACTCCTACCAAAGAAAATCCATGACTAGGAATGCAAGGTGAAAAACAATTGAACCACTCAAAAAGTACGTGTGAGAAAAGTCAGCAAACTACCGTCTATAATCAAGTCAAATTAAATTTAAACACAGTTCTGGCAGATAAGGATTAGGTTTGAAAAGGACCTTTTCAGGGGATGGAACGTCTTTAGTAGAAACCTGTGGCGGTGCACCATCAGGTACACTGACACAATTCAAGAAGCCTGCCTCCTCCATGGAAAGTTTGTCAATCTCCCCTTCAACCTATAAACAACTATTAGAAAGATATGGCAAAATATATCAAGAAAATTGGACAAAGCAATGTAAGAATACTTACAATGATGATATCGCTAGCATTTTTTATATCATCAAGCCCATAGAATATCTTTTCAGTGTTTTGTTCCTGCATATTATGAAATATGCCATAACACAATGCCATGGGACAAACAATTAACACAACAAAGTAGTGATTACGAATCAAAAATCAATGTCAGTACAATAAAAAGAAAAAGAAAAAGGATAACATGGCCGGAAAGTAAACACATATAGAAGATGTCAAATTAGCAGGCACGTCTTCCCTGAAAACAAAAATATACTGTTTAAGTTGCTTTATATGTAATATTTTTCCTACACACTCTTACGTGTAAATACAAACAGGATAGGGTAAGAGTAGATACAATAGAAGGTTTCCTTGCACTTAATAAGAATATATACAGCTTTGCAAGATATAGAATCAAAACTTAGTGTCGTAGGTCATAACAGAATCCGAATTAAGTATTTAAAATCAAAGAATTGTAAATATAAATCTTGTAGACTTATATAAGTGACTTTAAAAGTCCATAGGGAATTCAATAGTTCGTATGTGTGTGAGAGAGAGGATTACAACTCTTAATAAGACATTTTAAAGAATGGTCGATAGGATTTAATCTCAGACACATTATCCTAAATTTGCAAAAGTAAACTATTAACAAATGAATTTGCACAATTAATAATGAAAATTGTGTTCCATCAATCACATCTCAAAAAGAGTTTAATCCGAAAATCTAATAAATACCTGCCAAAATCTCTTATTAACATCACGATATTTGCAGCTAACCAGAGCTCCTTTTCGCTTGTATGTGAAGGCAATGAAAAACTGTCAAAATAAACAATGAACTTTAGACTTGTGTTGGAGCATGTAGGTTTTTTTTTTTTTTTTTTTTGGGGGGGGGGGGGGGGGGGGGGGGGGGGTGATGCCTAGGAAATGAGAAAATGCCCAAATTCATCACATTGCCATTGCCATTAGTTTAGCATATTTTTTGTAGTAGTTTTGAATGTGGGATTAACTTTGGTTCTTTTTCCTTGTAGATTTGCAGGTACTACAAAAGCCTTGTTGAGCCCAAAGAAGAAGAAATCCTATGGTTCATTTTGTTGGATCTACAAATATCATTTGTTCCTTTTTTATCTGCAGGTACTACAAAAGCCTTATTCAGCCCAAAGAAGAGGAAATCATATAGTTCAGTTTGTTGGAATTCCAATTTTCATTTGAGATTGATTTTATTTGAACTAGAACTACAGTTCATTTATGCTCTCCATCTGATTCCCGAACCAGCATTTTTTTTCACAAAAAATAACCTATTTCCTCCACTCTTGTACCAAATGGCACCAAAACAAACACAGAATAAAATAGGCAAAGGCTCCCAAAGTGTAAAGCAAATACCTCTTCGCCAGATTGTTTCTGCATAACACCATTCCTTCGCAATGTTTCTGCAGATATCAACCGATCTGCGAAGTAAGCGAGCACCTGAAATAGATCATTATGTATAGATCATTGAGATTTTATTTTTAATAAATATTGAGAGAAAACCATAAAATTGTGGTTTATATACATCATTTTTAATAAGAAAAAAAATAGGAACAAAAATTATTGCAAAAAGGGCACATTGAGGCTTCAACTCATAACCTCTTGGTTAAAATGCTCACCCTCTACCAACTAAACTAAGAAACTGTCTTTTTACTCTTTAGTTAGAAACCCTCCAATAATAGGCATTCAAATTGCAGACCATAAAGAAGTACACACTTTCAGTTGGAATTTCAAGATCAACAAAAAAGGAATGATCAAATCACAATCTCGTCTAAGAAATACTACCCCCGTTCGGCAATAGATGGTCATTGACTTTTGGTTACGTTTTTTTTAAGAACTAAAAACTAGAAAATTTAACTTTCTTATTTATTTTTTTACATAATTTCATACTTACCAGTAATAAGTATAAAATTATGTAAAAAAATTGATAAAAATCTTAAATCTTAAATTTTAATATTTGATACTCCCTCCGTTCTAAAATATAAGACTTTTACTATTCACACACGTTTTCTTAGGATGTTAAAAACTATATAAAATATTAATTTTTTTATTAATTTTTTTTAATAATCTCGTACTTATTAGTAAGAAGTATGAGATTATTAAAAAA
Source organism: Persicaria tinctoria (assembly GCA_037127255.1). Lineage (NCBI taxonomy): Eukaryota > Viridiplantae > Streptophyta > Magnoliopsida > Caryophyllales > Polygonaceae > Persicaria > Persicaria tinctoria. The sequence goes on along the minus strand of JBANSL010000016.1, from coordinate 5,641,212 downwards.
AATTAATAAAAAAATTAATAATTTATATAGTTTTTATCATCATAAGAAAGCGTGCGTAAATAGTAAAAGTCTTATATTTTAGAACGGAGGGAGTATAATTTTTAGCTCTTTTATGTAAAAAATAATATTATATATAATTTTTAGCTCTTTAAAAACGTGCCAAAAAGACAAGAACTCTCTATTGGCAAACGGAGGGAGTGTCATTTTGATGCCCAAAAGAAAAAGAGCTCATGGTGGATGGGTGTTTCAGTTCTAGCAAAAAAAAGTACTTATCATTCACTTCATAATCGTTCAAAATATCGAAGATTCATAATCAGAAGTACTCAAAGTAAGCAAGGCATGCACTAATTAAGAAATACAATTGATGGTTGGTAGGCTTCCCATCCTAGGATTATAACAACCAACCGTAAATAGTAAATTGATAATCACAAATATCTGATAATAAAAAATGCCTCTCGTAATGATTTGACATCTCAAAATTCTAAGCCAGAAGAAGCATAATAAGATAAATGAAGAAGATATCCCAAACTCCTAAGGATAAAACATATTATCATATGCTCTGATGGACAAATACTCTGCAGGTTTACAGTAGGCCTCTATTAAAACAACAGGTCATCAACCAACACTGATACTGCCTGAAACATCAAAACCCTCGTTATCTATAAATCTAAATGTGTAAAGAATCTAAATTTCCAAAAGAATCTAGGAGAAAATGCATCAAAAAATTTAACTAAAAAGACTGACTGATTTTCAAAAACTAAAGAGTAAAATCAAATTTAGGGATGCCTAAGGATCTTAAATAAGTATAAAAAAGAGTGAGGGGCAAATAGATAACCTATTGTTTGGAAAACTCTAGGTCACACAAAACATTATCCACACTCAAAATTGAATAAATTGACATATAAATGTATGCGTACCTCATTACATGGAAGTTCAAGACCAAGCATTGCCTCTGTTATTTCCCTTTTCTTGACTTTTGTCATTCCATTCATCGCCTTGTTGGGATACTTAACATCTGCAATGGCCTGTAACCAAAATGCAATGACTCTTAGTCTCGTGATCCACAAATATAATTGGTAATCAAGTGTCATTTCATTTGGATATTTCAAAATCATCTATCAATCTTAGAACAAATAAGCAAAAGGCAAAATTAATACAACGGCTATAAAATATCAAAGAGACAAACTAACATTAATGTTGCCCTTCCAGCCACATGTCCCGCGGAAACATATCCAAAAGGCAGAATTCCTACAACAATTATAACGTATTAACTAATGCATCCAAGTGGCTTGTATATAGGAAAAGGGAAAATAAGCATTTGTACCCATCTTGAGTTATGAACAACGATAAGGACTTTTCAGCTTTATCGCCACCTTCACACTGCAAGCAGCACAGCCAATATACAATTATACACTGAGATAATTGTGCTTAGCCAAAAGCATTGGACCAAGTCAATGGTCAATTCCATTCAAAATATTTCTCTAGCAAGGCTTATAATTGTACTTAGCCATGTCATCATGATATCCAGTTCTGAAATAATTGTATTTATCCAAGTCATCATGATATCCGATTCTGAAATGTAAGTACAAACAGAATTCAAGTACAATTTAGTCATTAAGTCTAATCATCTTCAAAATGAGTTAAAAGTCATCTTCCTTGCATCCTATACCTAATATGTATATCGTAGGATATTGTGATGAGGATGTTGCGATGGATGGGTGGGCATACGAGACTTGACATAATCAAAATGTTGACATTAGGAGCAAGGTGGGTGTTGCGTGCATTGTGGACAAACTGAGGGAGTCGAGACTGCGTTGGTTTGGGCACGTTCGTAGGAGGCCTACTTCAGCCCTAGTTCGTAGATGTGAGAACCTAAACCTGGGAGAGATCCGCAGGGGTAGAGGTAGACCTAAGAAGAGTTGGATGGAGGTCATTCGCCATGACCTAAATCTATTGAATATTACGGAAGAAGTGGCATTAGATAGGGACCTGTGGAGGGGGGCTATACGGGTTGCTGATGTTTAGGTATTTTACGCTCTGCTGCTATGTCCTTATGTCCTATAGGTTGTGCCCAGTGGTTGCTTGTGTGCTTCTTTACCGTCCTTTTACCTTATGTCCCCATGTTGTCCTTGTACCGCGTTGGTATGGGTCTATCGGAAACACTCTCTCGACCTGTGCGACATCTGACCCCCAAACCCCGCTTCACCGCGGGATTTACTGGGTGGTTGTTGTTGTTTTTATATCGTAGGAAAAGCATGGATCCATATAACTGTGTTAGGATATAATTGACAGATGCTTAAACAAAGACATCTCTTACAGAAACAGAGAAACTTGAGCATATAGAATTCCTGAAGACAGAGGATTCCAAGTTTCCAACTATGCAAACAGAGTATCCTTTTACTATGATGATTTTACAGAAACAGTATGAAGTGTGAGTACCTCTGGACATAGCAAATGGTTGTACTGCCCAGGATTGCATTCATGGCCATCAATACCAAGCTCGTCCAATTTCTTCAGCAATAAGTTTAGCCTGGCAGAGTTTAAAGTCTTCTCGACGGGACCCTCGAGTGTAACTGTATACAACATTATTGCAATTAAGCATTCAGAGTAACTTAAATCCCTGATTCATGCTAGTGTACTAGAACTTAAATCCCATCTGCTTGAATTGAACAAATGGAAGCTGGTACAGGGAACGCTTTTAACTTATATTGTTACCCTCTGTTCCAGAACATGTTTGGATTTAGCACGGAAATGTCATCCAGAACATGATTAAACTAGTAATCAAGGACAAATACCTGGTCTTGGAACTCGTGCCAGCGAAGAAAATGGCGAACCATTGGTGCAAAACGCAAGGAAACCAGAGTTGAAAGCAGTTTTACAAGGATTTGCGGAGAACAACGGCTTGCCGGCGTGGAACAAACTCCGCCGTTGTCCAGAAGAAGAAGAGAAGCATTGAAGAGCGACGGACGGAGACTTGAAAACACATTTCAAATCCATCAGACAAAACCTAGGGAAAGACGGCAGGTCGCAGCGCAAGCGACTGCACTCGTGGATAAGGTGGTAGCGGCAATGGTGATGATGAACACGGAACACCATTTCGGGTCTTTCTTCATGCTCGAATCCCGGCTTTCATGCCTAAATGATGCTCGCGAACCACTGAAGTTGGATTCGATGTGCGTCCTATGGTTTTCCGCCGCGGGAACGTCGAACCGAAATCGTTCGAACCAGGTCGATGGTGGTGGCGAACCCAATCGAAGGGGTTCTCTCAGTCTCTGGCTTGAGAGTTCGTGGCGGCAGTGAGAGGATCAGGAGAAAGGGTTTTGGTAATAGAAACAGGCCCAATCAATTGAAATAGGGTAAACCGCCGAAAATCACCCCTTAAATAGGACATATTGCTCAAAACCATCCTTAAAATCAATATTGCAGAAAACCACCCTTTCTATACCTTTTGTTTACCAAAGATCATCATATCTCTAATTTCGTTAAGTTTTAGAGAAATAAATCGGTAAATTACCAAAATACACTTATCGTATACAAAGGCGATATTGAAGGGAATCTCACGGAATAGTTGTGGAGAGATTTAGACATGGATTGAAGGGGCCTAGTATAAGACCGTAAGAGTCGTTGTTGAATAATTTCAATTAAATAAGTGTGTGTGGAGTTGTACATATGTATAGAAAGATAGATGGAGAATGAGTGGTAATAATAAAATGATATCTATATGGGTAATTTTGTTTTTTTCTAAAAATATTTAACAAAATTCTAATTGTACATAGAGGTGAGGTGGTCTTTGACAAACAAAATGTATATAAAGGGTGATTTTCTACAATATTGGATTTAATGGGTGATTTTAAGCAATATGTCCTATTTAATGGGTGGTTTCCACGGTTTTACCCATTGAAAATTGAAATAACCCAAAAAATAATGCACTCACCTAAAATGATAAAAACCCTCATTTTCTGAAATTAATCTTTTTTTATGGAAAAAAATCCATTTTTAATAATTCGTTAAAATTGAAGTTTGTTTCAAGTTACATTAGAGTAAACCACAAAAGATTACTAATTTTGGCATTATTATATTGAAATTCCCATTTTAACATCTTGAAATATGACTAAAACAATGTTCAAGCTACTTTGGTAATAATTGCAAAATTACAATTTACCAAGTTAAACTAACTATGACAGGAGGAATTTAGCATATGAAATGAGTGAAGATATATCTCTGCCCATTTCCTTGGGTGAAAATTCAAGGTTTGCATTGCTCCTTATCAGTAGGTCGAGCCGGTCGGCGCAACCCGGTTTACCTAGTGCGTGGCTCTTGCCGGCTGAGTCACGTTCTCGGGATTTGTCACCAAAGATGGGTTCCTCGTCATCAAAAAGAAATAGGTTAGATAATAATTGCAAGGCAAAATTACACAAAACCACCCGTTAAATGCCTCACTTTTCATTTAACCACCCGCTACAATCAAAATTACACAAAACCACTCATTAAAAGGTCTATGTTTACAAAATGCCACCCAGTTGGAATATTCTGTTAGTATTCCAATAAGAATCATTGAAAATACAGAAGTGCCCTTGCTTTAAGTTAAATAATTTAGATTTTACGGAGTACAATATTTCTTTTAATTTCTCTGCATCTTTATAGAATAACAAGTCAACAGTAATGAAGTTTTTCTTCACCCATTCATACTTCATACGATAAATACAATTAAACCACGATCGCATCGTTCACTCTAAGAAAACCAGAGTGTGCATCTGCCTACAACTAAGTAGCTAGGGTGAACAATGAGACAAAATCTATTAAAACAGGGAAATGACTTTTAAACCTAAAATTGAGATCTTTCGGGGGAACTTTGGTTTCGTACAAGTTTAGTTGAAAGTTCACCACTAATATTGTTTTCCAAATGTTTCGTTATTTTTACAAATTATAATTATGGAGATGATTGTTTAACATTTGAATCCCTCCCAATTTCATCTATTAAAAAATTAGGGGTGTGTATACTGTATACGATTTATTTGGTTTAAAAGTGATATGTGAGATTTGTTTTTTCATGTAAGTTGTTTTTGAGATTGGGGTAGTTTCATATTTTATTTTGGGCGTTTGAATTCAAAATTGAATTTTCAGTTTTGAAAAGTTCCTTGTAATTCCTTTTTAATTTGTAGATCTACGCCTTACAACTACTGTATTTAATTGATGGCAATGAAGTGAAAATTTGATTATTGAATAAGGGTATTCTTGTCACTTCAAATTTTTTTAATAGGAAGCTTTGCTTGGGTGGTTGTTTTGTTAACAGTGACCCTTTAAAGGGTGGTTTTGTGTAATTTTGATTGTAGCGGGTGGTTAAGTGAAAAGAGAGGTATTTAATGGGTGGTTTTGTATAATTTTCCCTAATTGCAAATGTACAATTTTAAATATTCAATAGAAACTAATAGTGAAATGAAATTATATTTGCTCAAAAAAAAATTATAAACGAATAAAACACCAACGAAACGAATATGGATCTCATATTCTTTTTTTTTTTTGACGAAATCCCGAAACAATTAAACAAATACATGATTTGAATAACAAAGTATTGTTGAGATATCGTATCTTTTGTAATTAGATTTGATTTTATCCTTGTATAGCAAGTATCGTATCTGTGTAAGTTATGATAGAATTAACCTAGTTTAACCTAGTTATTGTGCATATGTTCTCTTCAATTAATCAATGGAAAGCAAGCTTTGCCTCCTACACTTTTCTAGATGGTATCAGAGTGCAAATGAGTTTTCCGGATTAAATATAAGGTGGATGGAGGCATCGAGCGCTACAAAGCTCGCCTAGTTGTACTTGACAATCGGCAAGTTGAAGGTACTGACTATTCCAAAATTGTTGCTCCGGTTGCTAAGATGGTTTCTGTTGAGGTTTTCTTGGTTGTGGTTGCGATTCGTGATTGGGAGCTTCATCAAATGGAGGTCCACGACGCCTTTCTTCATGGCGATTTACGTGAGGATGTCTACATGACCATGCCTCCTCGGTTCTCTATTCCGGGTTCGTCCAGTCTTACGTCGACTACTCCCTGTTTTCATTTATGCGTTCCGGCATTGTTCTTCACGTTCTGATATATGTGGATGATCTTATTGTTGTTGACAACGACTCCGCTTACATCGCTCGCTTCAAGGCCTTTGTGCACTCACGGTTCCACATGAAAGATCTCGGCAAATTGAAGTACTTCCTTGGCCTTGAGATCACTTGCACTCTTGTCGGCATTTTCCTGTCTCAGCGCAAGTATGCACTCGACATTCTGACATAAACGGATCTTCTCACTAAACCGGCGTCTTTCCCGATTGAAAAGAACCACAAGCTGGCTTTGGATAATAGTGCCTTGTTTGATTAGCCGGAGGCCCGGAACAAGATCGCCGGTTAGTTGGTCGATTGATCTACATCACCATTACTCGTCCGGAGTTGAGTTACTCCGTGCACATTCTTGCTCGGTTTATGGCATCTCCGATAGCAAACCAGTGGCAAACAGTCATTTGTGTCATTCGTTACATAAAGAGTAGCATCAGTCAAGGTATCTTCCTGTCTCGCTCTAGTGATCTTTCGACTCAATGCTTATTGTGACTCCGACCACGCTACGTGCCCTCTTACTCGTCGCTCGTTGACGAGCTTCTTCATCATGCTTGGCGAGTCACCCGTCTCTTGGAAGACAAAGAAGCAATCCATTGTTTCTCGATCTTCTACCGAGGCGGAATATCGTGCCATGGCTACTACTACTTGTGAACTTGTGTGGTTCAAGTCCTTTCTTGCGTCACTCAAGATCTTTCATCGCCAACCCATGCGCCTCTGGTGTGAGAGTCAAGTTGCTATGCATATCGCGGTATCGCCTCTAATCCTAGGGTTGGCAAATGATACGAAAATTACCATACCAACCATGTACCAACCACAAACTAACTAGGTTGGTAACCAACATGACGGTAATCATCATGGTGATAACCACGTGAAGGTGGTACGGTATTGGTAATGAAATCTAAATACCATGGTTACCGAGTATAATATACATATGCACATATGTACACATACATACATATGCACATATGTGTACATATGTGCATATGTATATATATACTCGGTAATCATGGTATTTAGATTTCATTACCAATACCGTACCACCTTCACGTAGTTACCACCACGATGGTTACCGGCTTACCGTCATGTTGGTTACCACAAGTGTGGTTACCAACATAGTCGATTTGTGGTTGGTATGGTAATTTTCGTACCATTTGCCAACCTTATTAATATATAAACACACTATGGACAACTGTAAAGCAACACTCATAGCCATGGTGTCTTCAGTTGAGAAGGTGTTAACCCAAGTGCTGGTTGCATATGCGATGCTGCAAGCGATGCTCCCATCTGCGGTGGCGCAACCTTTGACGCGTCATGGCCCAAGGTTGAGGGTGGTCGAACTCCCTATAGAAAGTCGGAGGTGCCCATGGAGGTTCAATGCAAGGGCGATAACCATGAGTACAGTCGTCGTTTGATCTTACCGTGCAACACCTACAAGTTCATCATCTCGTAGTCCTCCACGTCATTGTATTCCTCCAAGTTCGTCTTCAACAAGGTGATCCACACCTTTGACATCTACAATGAGGGGAGAGATGACCCATGTCCAGTACACGGTGATCATTTCCGACGCGATTGGTCCCTCAAGGAGAGTGCCCCTTGCCTCAAATACTCCGATCATTATTGTTACCCTTGGGAGTTAATTATAATAATTTTATAAAATATATATGAGAAAATTAATAAATAAATAGAGAAATAGGTGGATAATTTCATATAAATGTATTGCCAAATTTCATGCCAACTATATATATAGGGGGTCGTTCCATTTTGCACACCCCTTATAGTGTATCTCGTGCAAAAATACTAGCCATAGATCTTAATGGATTGAATGGTCTAGATTCTACCATGTGTGTGGAAAATAAAAGCAATCCTCAATCGCAACTGATATAGGGTTCGTATGAGGCAGAGTTAATAAACTGACTAAAATTATAAACAAGGTAAAATTTATAAACGGTTGGTAAAAGTAGTTAAAAATTTAAACAACAAGATAATCTCCGTATGGGGCGAAAAATAGTTTATTTGTAAAAAGTGGAGTTTATTTGATTGTTATTAGGGATATCGTGATACTCTCAAACCAAATAAGATAAAAGAGAAGGGGTAAAACAATGCTTGTACAAAATAAACACCCAAATAACCTTCATTTTGTAGTTTTTTTAACACGTTTTTGTTTACTTTGGTCATCCAAAAAAAAAAGTTGATTAATTTTTAACAGCTTATTTGGGTAACCACATATCTATAATTATATATTGTATCTATCTATCTATCTTCTATATAAATACACTAAAACCGATGCATATATCAATATTGTTTTAAAAGAACATAGGGTGTGTATGGGTAGTATTTATAAAGCTCGTTTGGTTGACATTCCAAAACCCCAAGAAGTAGAAATTTCCCAGGAATTGGAGATAATACCCGCGTTTGTTTTTTTTTGTTACAGAAAGACTAATGAAGTTGAATTCTCGGGAATTTAAATTCCCACATTTTGGAGGAAGTACGCTTACCTAGTCCCCTCTAGGTAAGTTCCAATTCCACAATTTTTAATAGAAAAATTCTATTTTGCTATTTCAATTCCTATAATCTAAAATCCAAAACCAAACACAATTTCTCAATTCCCATGATTTTCAATTTACAGGAATTGAATTCCTATGAAGTTAACTTCTCGGGAACTATACTTCCCACGTTTAACCAAACGAGCCCTTAACTGTTAAAATTAAAGCATTTGGAGTTGTTTAAAAAATAAATAGTGTTTATGGGTGTATGAAGCACCAAAATAAACAAAAACCAGTAAAAAAAGCTAGAAAATGAAGATTATTTTGGTGTTTATTTTGCAAAAATACCGTTTTATCCCTTTTCTTTTATCTTATTTGGTTTGAAAGTACCACAATACCCCTAATAATAATAAAATAAACTTCATTTTTTACAAATAAACTGTTTTTCGCCCCATACGGAGATTATCTTGTTGTTTAAATTTTTAACTATTTTTACCAATAATTTATAAATTTTACTCTGTTTATACTTTTAGTCAGTTTATTAACCTCGTCCCGTACGAACCCATATACTCCCTCCGTTTCAAAATAAAAGTCGTTTTAGCCCGAGACACAAATATTAAGGAATGTAATTAATGTTGCCAATATAAGACAGTACCGAATACGGTACATGGTTTAATCAAACTGATCCTTACTATAATACTCTAGAAGTCCCTAATTAACCTTTTCACATTCCATTATTTTCAAATTTGGGAGCCAAAACTGCAATTTAAAAAACAAATTCTGATGGGGAAGGAAACAGCAAACATGGAGGAGGAGGGGAGAGGTAATCAATGTAGAAAAGTAAGTATACGGAACGTCATTCATTTTGAAACAAGATTTCAATTCTAAAGCGACTTTTAAAATGAAATAGAGGGAGTAGTATGTAAACAAATTTATGGTTTTTAAAGTTTATACTTCATTTGTTAATTACTATGTCATTTTAGAGTTTTGCACATGTTTTAAGAAAACAAATAAAAATACATTTATACACTTTACTTTCTCAAAAATTATAACTAACTATATCTAATCATTACATGGACAATTTTGCAATGTGAATAACAAAATACCTTAAATAACATATTTTTTAACAAAATTTGCTTTATAAAACGACGTATTTTAATTAAGGCATATAGTATTATTTTTATTTTCGATACTCCATTTTTTACCAATCTTTATCGGGGTAATTTAACAAATTTGTCTTTTTCGGCCTAAAGATAAATTGACCTACTACTCATCGACGGGAAGAAGCAAAACTCCTCTCTTTCTCTCTCTTCATTTGCCAGGACCTTGTTGGCGTCTTCTTCTTCTACCCTCCCCCAAAATCTCAGGCTCACTGCAAATTCCCCCCCTTGATCGCACCTCTAATCTTTGCTCCAATGACTATGATGACCCAACCTCCGTTGGATGTACGTACTCTCCCCCTCTTTTCCATCGTTTTCACTTCTCGCAATCTGTGTGTGCTTTTTTTTCCCGTGCTGCTTTCCAGTTGCTCATCGATATCTAAGTCGCGAGTGTGTGAGAATCGGGGTGTTCTGCTTGCGGAAGTTCGATTATCTGTCGAATTGTGTGACAATTTGTTGATTATCGTACTCTTTTGATTGTTCGGATTTGCTTTCCTCCGGGGCGTTGATTAATTCAGTTTTTCCCTTTTTAGGGTTTAGTGGATCACACTACTTTAGTTGTTTTTTTACTTGAATTTAATTGGTTTGTTCTTCAGCAAGAAGACGAGGAGATGCTTGTGCCTTATTCGGATGTCGTTGAAGGTCCTCAGCCCATGGAAGGTGAGTGACGGAATTTTCAGGGTTTGGCTAGGGTTTTGATTTTTTGGATATTTCTAGGATCGTTGAAAAGTGTGCTAGGTTTTGTGATGTTGTAGTGTTGTCCAACTGTGTTCGGATGTGAATGCTTGGTGGAGGTGACTGTACAGTGCAATGGATTTTGCAGAATAATTGCTGCCTTGTTTTTCTTCACTGTCATGTCCTCGTTGTTGATTGATTTTGGTGGTGGAGCTGTGTTGTATATAGAAGAAATTTAAATATGCTCTTTGATGCTTGAAGTAGGATTTATTGGCTCACATTGCAATCTGTCACTAGTGTAACTTGGTATACATTGATTTAATTCGATGTCTGCAAGTGATTAAAGTGAATTTGAAGGAAACAATCAGTGTTGTCTCTATCCGCTAAATTATGTCCTCAGTAAAGCATCTATGTCATATGTGTAGATTTCATAATGTATTTTTGCTGCATTTCATGTGGGCTTTATAGTTGTGCCACCGCAAGGAGAGAGTAATAATGCGGCAGACAGTCAGGCGGCGGAGGATCCTACATCATCCAAGTTCACATGGACTATTGAGAATTTCTCTAGACTCAACACCAGAAAACATTACTCTGAGGTCTTCACTGTTGGGGGTTATAAATGGTATGAGAACATTGCGCATGGGGAAAAACCTTAAATAATTAATCTTGCTCCCTTTTCTTTTATGACCGACTGCAATTTCACAATATTTATTGTTGCAGGCGAATTCTCGTATTTCCTAAGGGAAACAACGTGGACTATCTTTCAATGTACCTTGATGTTGCCGATGCTGCGACTTTGCCATATGGTTGGAGTAGATATGCTGCATTCAGTGTGGCTATTGTCAATCATATGAATTACAAGTGCACAGTAAGAAGAGGTACTAATTTATTTACCTGCTCAGAAGAAGAGGTACTAATTATGTGTTGTTTGTTTCATATCATGCAACTATCTTTTCTTTCGATTCTATGTTATGGTTCTTGTTATGATTTGTTATTTAGACTTCAATGTTTTTTAACAGGGTTATGGCTAAGCATTTCCTCATAGGGCTGTGCATGTGTGTGATGTATTATGTACTGGAATGATGAATTCTTATTTTCCTATTTTCTCGATTGCAATACATGACCAGCTCTGAACATTTTTTAGCTTGATATCTATGTTTACTTTGCTAGTCGTACTAAATATTTCTGTCAATAGATTGGTGGTGGGTGGGTGGGGGGAGATTTCTCCATTGTAAATAGTTAGCGGCAAAGAAGTTGGTAAATTTCCCAATGACAATTTGGGTGGAAAACAACCGGCTACACCATTATTTAGTCTAAACCCAAATCAGCACCACATGATGTAATATCACGATTCTTGGCTTGAGCTCAATGGAACCCACTGCACGACAGACCAATATGGCTGTCAACCTGCCACCTTATCAAGGCCTGCATGGAAAATAAAAAGTGGCTACAATACTTTATCAATTTCCTACTTTATACATAAGAGGATGTCATAGATATCAATACAAGATGGATTAGTTGCGAAAAGTGGAAAGGAAATAACATGAGTGACTATCCTATTTGTCTTTATATGGCAACGTGTGTTCTTCTAAAATGAAAAGTGTCATCATGTTGATAGCCTTTGTAAGGAATATTAGTTGAACACTGATTATATTCCTCCTCCCTAGTTCATAGGTTACAATGAGTAGTTAAATCAAATGGTAGAAGCAAATTTGACTACACCTCACCTACTAAATGTTTTATTTGATTCTCCTTGCCATCTTCAGGAGATGAGAAAGACTTATTGAGGATTAGGGAGATGAATAGTCCGTAGGTTACAATAAGTAATGAGCCATATTTGAATTAGCATTAGGTGGGGTTTAGACTGTTGAGCTCTCGATTCACATTTAATGGGCAAAAATTGATTGAATTAGGATGTGATTCTTCTTTTAGGAGTTTTTTAGCTGGGTATAAGAGAGAATGTTAAGGTCATTGGTGGTGAATTATGTGTCTCATGTATGATGAACAATGAACATATGGAAATTAATCTCAAAAAATGGATAGATATTTTTTCTTTTAGTTCTTTATATACATATAAATTTAATAGCTAATTTACTGCAAATCAACTAGTTATCAATAAATGTGCTACTGATGTTGTGTATCTAAAAATTCCATTTGATTAGGAATTGTAATTCTTATTTGCACCTCATCTTCTTGTCAGAATAAAATTTCCGACTGAAGTATAAAAAGTGAGATCTGAAATTGAACTTCCAACTGAAGGAGTTAATTAGACACCTGAATGCCAAAATTTCCCCAATACTCGACTCAAGTAGCTTTCCTTGGAATATGGAAAGTGAATGAAGATCAAAGTCTGTTAAAACTTAGTATTAATTGTTAAGAGTCTTTTTGGACAATTAAACCCTCATTTGCTCATAATAATGGAACTAGGAATTGAACTTCTTCTTTACCCGCCAAATTTATTGTTATTTTTTCGGAAGAGGGTGGCAATCAATGAGTGCTGTTGAGGCACGTGATAGCACCGTATTCTTATATCACAGTCTGCCTCCCTTTTCCCTTGTGTGGGCGCAAGCGATAATGAACATTCTTCTGAAGATTTGTGGTTGCTGCTCCCCTTAATCTGCCATTTTCGTCCTCTGGTGGCAATGAGAAGGTAGCTGTCCAATTTCTTATCAGACTGCTGCTTAGAAAGTCTAAATTGCTGAAAACTTGATTGTTTTCATGACGTGATGTCAGCCCAGGGTCAGTGGTGGTCAGAGTCTTTTATTTGTATATCATTTTTGGCCCTCCAAAATCAGATTTCATACTTTCTTTTCCTTACATTCGAGCTAGAAGGAGGGTATCTTGTTAGAAACTTAGAAAATGGTTGTACTAGTGTTGCATCTCTTTTCTGTTCCTGTAAAGCGCCTGTTTATGTTGGAAGGGTTTGCATTTGCAATAATCCCTCTTTTATATAGATATAAAAGATGGCATTTAGCCACTTATTCTTGTTCAAGAAAAGATGTCATTTTAGATTTTCTAGGCAATTAGTTATTGGTGAGTTCTAAGGGTTATTGAAAATTGCATTCGTTGAGGCTTTTCACACCAACTCTCTTTTTATTGGCTCACCATGCCATTTGCAATTAATGCACTGGTAAAATTTAGGAAGATTTTAGGCATATTTTTGTTGAATTAATAACTTCCTTAATAACCGTGTCCAAAGCTAAAATAGGTAGTATATTTTAATAAGTAATAATTAAATTATCTCAAGATGATAAAATTCCATCAGGTTATGAAGTTTCATATTGTTTTGGATTTTCTTTAATCTTCAATGATGGGTTTTAGCTGTGTCTTGCTGATGAATGCTGTTCGTTTAATCTTATCGTTTACAGTATCATGAAATTTTGAGTTCCATCTTGTATTTCCTGATAGTATTTGTTTTTTGGTTTTCTGGTGTACCTTGCTCTAGTTCTCTCTTCTGATATCTTTTCCAAAGCCCTCTTCGGATGAAATAAATTCTATTTGTTCGACATTTTATCTTATTTGTCCTGTTTGGTTAGATTAATTTCATACTCCTTGAAAGTTGAAATGGAAATACTTGAGATTGGTTGCAGTATGTTAAATTGGTCAAGGCTCTTGATATGATATGATGTACTATTAATTTTGGCTGATCTTCTGACAACCAACCCGGGATGCTGCAGACACGCAACATCAGTTCAATGTTAGGGAAAGTGATTGGGGATTTACATCATTTATGCCGCTTAGCGATCTTTATGATCCAGAAAAGGGTTATCTTCTCAATGACACTTTAGTTATTGAAGCTGAGGTTGTTGTTCGAAAGGTGCTGGATTACTGGTCATATGATTCTAAGAAGGAGACTGGCTGTGTTGGCCTTAAGAACCAGGGAGCCACATGCTATATGAACTCTCTCCTACAAACCCTTTACCATATCCCATACTTCAGAAAGGTGCCTCTGTCTCTCCTGTTTTGTGAATGCAATTTTTTGAAATAAAGTTTTATTGTAACTAATACTCCTAGTTCCACTGTTTTTGTTTCAGGCCGTATATCACATGCCTACAACTGAAAATGATAATCCCACAAGCAGCATCCCTCTAGCATTGCAGAGTTTATTCTACAAGCTGCAGTATAATGATACTAGTGTTTCAACCAAAGAATTGACAAAGTCTTTCGGATGGGACACTTATGATTCTTTCATGCAACATGATGTACAAGAACTGAATAGAGTTCTGTCTGAAAAACTGGAGGACAAAATGAAGGTATAATGGTTTTAGATTATGCATCATAGTCTTTCAAGTTGGTCGTTTGTTGACGAGTAGTCCTGTTCTATTTCACAGGGAACTGTTGTTGAGGGTACCATACAACAACTATTCGAAGGGCACCTGATGAACTACATTGAATGTGTTAATGTAGATTATAAGTCTACTAGGAAGGAATCATTCTATGGTACCTTCTTGGTTTCATATTGTACAAATATTGTCAAAGGCTTTGACCTTGTCAACCTACTTAGGTGATATGTTATTCATTTTTTCAGATCTTCAGCTGGATGTCAAAGGATGTCGAGATATCTATGCTTCATTTGACAAATATGTTGAAGTTGAATGCCTCGAGGGTGATAACAAGTACCAAGCAGAAGATCATGGCCTACAGGTGAATTTTGTATTGCATTATTCGCTAATGTGGGCTTTCTGATACTCCCATTCCTTTAATTTATTGTCTTGTTAGCAAAATCTATCTTTATTAGCTGAACTGTAGCTGTGCTATTGCTGATTGCATTCACGGAGAGATTGGATGAAACAAAAGAAGTAACAATATATGATTTATGGAAAAGAAACATTTCCTGAGAAAATAGTTTGCCCCATGTTAGCTTTTGACCACCATTTGCTTCAAGTCACTGATTGCTTGCAATGTTTTTTGCACCGTATTGGTGTGATTTTACTTCTTTGTTGCAGGATGCTAGAAAAGGTGTTCTTTTTCTGGATTTCCCCCCAGTTCTTCAGCTGCAGCTCAAGAGGTTTGAATATGATTTTATGAGAGATACAATGGTGAAGGTTGGATTCTTCTGTCTTGTAGTTTTAGCTATTTTCTATCTTATTTTATTTAATTTTTCTACCTTGTTAGATACTACCTCCGTTAAAAAATATCTCTTTTTAGACATTTGAAGACAAATTAAGGAAATCTTTATGCCCCTCATTAATCATGCACAACCCTTGTCAACCAATAAAATTTGAGGGAAAAAAAAGTAACAATTCTTGTATCCCGATACCTTGAAACTTAAAAGGACATATTTTCAAACAAAAATTTAAGCCTAAAAAGACTTATATTTTTTAATGGAGGGAGTATATTGCTTTAGATAATTTTTGTTTTTAATTCAGATTTGTTCTGCAGCATGATTTGGTCTTACACATAAGCTTGTCATGACTTAAATGATATTTTTTTTTTGCAGATCAATGACCGCTATGAGTTCCCTCTTCAACTCGACCTTGATAGGGAAAATGGAAAATATTTGGCCCCAGAAGCTGATAGGAGTGTTCGAAATCTGTACACACTTCACAGGTTATAGTTCTCTTAGTGGAGTCCCTCTTGCTTTCCCTCGTTTTATGGAAATTTATCAATATCAATTTGTCGCTTCTGTTACATCTAGAGAGGCTTTTTCTTACTGGCAGTCCAGAACGTCGATGTTTCGATGGTTGAATGTTGAAGGACAAGAGTAAGTGTTTATAGGATGGGCTAAGGTAGCCCAAGATGATGGTAGGTGTGTCCGGAGGTTGTTTGGAACAAGGATGACTTGTGGCAATGAACAAAAGTGTCAGCAAAAAGTATTAGTATGGGTGACGCACAAAAGTAACAGCAAAAAGGGTTAAATTGGTAGTTAGGATGATGTTTAAATATTTAATGCAGCATCGACGAGACTAGTTTCCGCAGAACACATCTGTATGGGTAGAGTTAATATTATGATGATATTCCTTGAAGTACAACGAAATATGCAGATAATGACATATCTGTATGGGTAGAGTTACTCAAGAGTAGATCATGAGATAAACAGTTAGGATTATTGCTACTGCTAGACCCTTAGAGTAAAATAGATCTGTACAAATGGCCACTTGGAGTGCTACTGAAACTGAAACAGTCATACCATACTCTTCTTCAATTAGCAACTGAGAATAGTGTATTAGTGTGATAAAGACGAGAAAAAAGAAAAAGAGAAAGCTGTGAAGTTGTAACTTGAATCATCTTTACATTTTGAGCTTACTTGTTTCTCTTTTCAACCATGCTTTTGTAAATCTCTTCAATCACTTCTATTGACATTAGCTTGATATGTCCTGCCAACAGTGTTTTGGTACACAGTGGAGGCGTTCATGGTGGGCATTATTATGCATTTATAAGGCCCACTCTCTCTGACCAGTGGTAAGCATTTTAACTTATGGACTTTGTTGGGCTCTGTGAAACTGTGAATTTGTGTTTCTTCATCTTATGACATAAATCTGATTGAAACAGGATGATAAGTTCTTTGAGTGAGACAGACCTTGTATTTGATATTGCTGTTAGGATGTTGTTATTTGTTAATGCTTCCATACATATACTGATATACTTGAACTTCACATAGCCTTCTCAAGATCTGGAAAAGGGCAGTGAATCTCTTTTCTGTGCTCTTGAGCAAAGGGAAAGAAGGGAGTTGTAGTCACTTGATTTTAATAGTTTGAAACGCAGATGTTATTGCTACTGCGTTCTGATGACTTATTCTTGTTCAGTTTCTATTTTGAGTAAGCATGTTTCAAGATCTAATGTTTTTGAGGTCAAAATTTTCATCATTAGAGCTGTCTTTGCTTCGCATCTTATCTGTTGGCATGCTTGAAGATCTTGTAGCTTATAGTTTATGTTTCATCATAAGTGTCAATCAAATTGCTTTGCATAATATGAGTTGGCATGTTTGCGGATCTCATTCTTTATTTTTAAAATTTTCTTCACTTAAGTCATGTGATTTAATTTGCATTTGGAGGTTCAAATTTGATGATGAACGAGTGACAAAAGAAGATGTAAAGAGGGCGCTAGAAGAGCAGTATGGTGGAGAGGAAGAGGTATTTTTTTAAGTCATTCATTATTTTCTAAATGAAAGTTACTTTGTCCTTTCTAGGGCAGAGAATTGTAGTTAGGGGGGTATTGGACTAATTTTGTTGCTATCCTACAATGTTGAAAAGTTGCCACAGGCAAACCCAGGCTTTAACAATACTCCATTCAAGTTCACAAAGTTTTCAAACGCCTACATGTTGGTGTACATTCGTGAAAGTGACAAGGAAAAAATTGTTTGTGATGTGGACGAGAAAGACATCGCTGAGCACCTTAGGGTATGAGAGCTGCTTACTTTCCTTGATGGGGTTAAATAATTTTTTTATGTGCGCATGTCGATTACACTTGGTTTTTGTTGATACAAATACTCAATTGGTTTCTAGACACGATTGAAAAAGGAGCAAGAGGAAAAGGAAGATAAGAGGAAGTACAAAGCACAAGCACATCTCTATACTATCATAAAGGTTATTCTTCATTTTTTTTTGGGTCCTATTATCACATGAATCATCTAGTGGCATTTAGTGCTTTATGAGTCTACTGTTTAAATGGTGTTTGGTGCACACAGATTGCGCGAGATGAGGACCTTGCAGAACAGATTGGAAGGGATGTTAATTTTGATCTTGTGGATCACGATAAAGTTCGTAGTTTTCGTATTCAGAAGCAGATGCCTTTTAATCTTTTCAAGGTAAACAAACAAACAGTGGTTTCTGAATGTTGCTTTGAATTGTTTGTTTTATGTTTACAAGAACATTTCGAAATCACATGTCAGATGATTTGCTAACAAGTGATAACGAGAGCAAATACAGAAGGACACAAGAAAGCTATCTAGCAAACATAAAGAAAGATGTTATGGGACCTGACAAAAGTTAATTAACAAAATGTACAAGAAAGTTATATTTTCTGTTGCTTATTTTTAAATGGGATTCATTGTTTCCTGGTTTTAGAAAATGGATACATATCATTTGGCAGCTCCCCTTAAGCATCTCTCAAGAACCCCCTTTTTTTTTCTTTATTCTTTTGGCAACTCCCCTTGCTTATGCGGAAACCCATTTTCATTTTTTTATACCTACGAGGAATCCCATTTTCTTTTCCTTTTTTTTTTAAAAAAAAAAATCTCAGGAAACGCATTTTCCTTACACTTATTTGGTACAAAATTCTGCATTTTTCAACCGTTATTCATCAAACAGACTAGCCTTAGTAGCCTATAGCTGCATAGCATATCCTTTTTAAGCATCTTAATATACATCTGATGTAATAAATCCTAGAAACATCCAATGTCCTGCATTTTTTTTAAATTGCTGATTATCATGACCTTTCAGGAGGAAGTAGCCAAAGAGTTTGGCATACCTGTTCAATTTCAGCGATACTGGATTTGGGCAAAGCGGCAGAATCATACATATCGTCCCAATCGACCATTGACACCACATGAAGAAGCCCTATCTGTAAGTTACCTTCAAAAAGTATTTAGTGGTTTGTAAAAACCCCCCAGACCCTTCTCTAAGCGGATATACTGGGTTTGTTGTTTGTTATTCTTTTCCGAAATGGTATATTGAAAGTCATGCATCATCGTCATGTTCAAAGTTTCAGGGTTTATGTACAATAAAAGTAGTTTTGAAGTAGAGTTTTATCTTCCAATTTTTAGAAATGTGAACTGCCCAATTTATTTATTAATGTTAAGTTTTAACAGGTTGGCCAAGTGAGAGAAGCATCAAATAAGATGCACAATGCTGAGTTGAGGTTGTTTCTGGAAGTAGAGATTGGACCGGTAGGTTTGGCCATTTAATAAGATGCCCAATTTGTTTAGGGACTCTATCCTTTCCTTTTGTATATTTTGCTTTCTTCAATTTCTGTTCTGAACTTGTTTCTGTCCAATGTTCAGGACTTGCAACCAATTAGTCCGCCTGAGAAAACAAAAGAGGACATTTTGCTCTTTTTCAAGTTTTATGATTTTGAGAAGGAAGAACTGAGGTGCCTCAACGAATCCCCTGTTTCCTTTTACTGTTCTCATGTGTTGGATAGTCTTGTAATTGTCATCACTGTTCTGTTGCCAGATATGTAGGTAGACTTTACGTCAAAAGTTATGCAAAACCAATAGAAATATTGTCAAGATTAAATGAGATGGCGGGCATTGCTTCCGACCAAGATATTGAACTTTATGAGGTCAGTGTTTTGCTGAAGGAAGCTGAAGGGCATGTTTATATTTATTACTAATTGAAGCATGGAGGTCATTCAGCTAATTCTTTGCTTTGTGAGTACAGGAGATCAAGTTTGAGCCTTGTGTATTGTGTGAGCATATTGACAATAAGACACCATTTCGTTCGAGCCAGGTATACTTGCTCTGCTATTTTGGGCTATATTCAATATTGATGTTTGTCATGCTATATGGTGAAAGTTCGGCTATTATCTCAGCTAGAAGATGGGGATATTATCTGTTATCAAAAATCACTTCGAGTTGATGGCGAACAACAATTCCGGTATCCAGGTGTCCCGTCGTTTTTAGAATATGTCCACAATCGTCAGGTATATGTTAGAATCCTTTTTAAGTTTGTTCTATATGTCGCTATTTTTGACTTTTTTTTTAATTGTCAATGCATGTGATCATCATGTATGAAGAATCAGAGGTTTTTGTTTTCCATACTTTCTTTGTCTACTCTATCATGGCTGCACAGCAATTTTTTTTTTTAAATTTTATTCACCTCTAAATCTGTGCCATGAAACTATAATGCACTATCTTGTCTTTAATGAAATAATTTTGTTAACTTTTGGCTAAACATGCGGAGTTTTACTACATGTGTGGTCAATAATCTTTGTTAGGTGAAAGAACCCAACTTACAACAATTGACCCCAAATAACCATATTTAGAACTATCTGAACCCACTCAAACCGATGAGAAATTTTAAGGTTAGGTTCAACTGTTCAATAAACTTTGCATGTGCAATCCAAAAACCACATGACTCGTAAATGACCCAAATCTAAAACTTTTGAAGCTAACCACAGATACTTTCCTGCCTGGTTTGGAGGTCTAATTAATTATACACGAAGTCCGTACATGTGTTATCATTGTTTGAGGCTTCAATATTAACCTTGCAATAAATCAGCTGTTTTGGATTTCTTTCTGACCACTGCTATGTTCTGCTGACTTTAGTACCTTGGTTTTTCTAGATTGTCCATTTTCGATCACTGGAGCGGCCCAAGGAAGATGATTTCTCCCTGGAGCTGTGAGAATACCTAAGTTGCTCTACCCTTTTTTTTTTTTTTTTTTTAAATAGTTCTTTTGCTCAGCTTGATAGTGTACAACTTCATAATGCAATATCAGGTCGAAGATCAATACCTATGACGAAGTTGTCGAAAAAGTTGCTCAGCAACTTCATGTGGATGATCCATCCAAGATTAGGCTGACATCTCACAATTGCTACTCTCAGCAGCCTAAACCGCAGCCTATCAAGTTTCGAGGAGTCGATCATTTATCTGATATGTTAGTTCACTACAATCAGGTAACCTATATGGCACGGACTAAATTGTATCGGCAATCTTTTAAAAAATCTTTTCGAGAAGTCGAGCCTTCTGCTTTAACTCAGGACCTTAAATTCCTAATGGATTTTCTTCTTCTGATTGGTCAGGCTTCTGATATCTTGTATTATGAAGTTCTGGACATACCATTGCCAGAATTGCAAGGGTTGAAGAATCTGAAAGTTGCTTTTCATCATGCAACAAAAGATGAGGTGCATATGGAATATCTCTTCCTCTTTTAGTCCGATATTCTCCTCAAGATTCTTCTCTTCTTGATCACCAGCATATCTGATTAAATGCTTGTTGATATAGGTTGTAGTACACAACATAAGATTACCCAAGCAAAGTACAGTAGAAGAAGTGGTTAATGAGCTGAAAATAAAGGTAACTGATCTCATAACTCTTATGAGGGTCTGTCTCTTTCTGATTCTTTGGATTAACATTGATCATTATGTTGATCTTCATGTTGTTAGATGACATCATACATATCTGATATCTTAAAGAAATTCTGCTGGTTGCCTTGAAATCAATTTGCTGTTGTATAAAATTGACGCCCCCACGAATTTTCTGGCATATAATTCGACATGCCACTAGCCGAGTTCTTGAGTGATAATAGATATGTGAAATGAGACATTCATCTCTTAAACCCTGCTAGCATAAGTAGGCTGAATTCTTCTATTTCTCTCAGCAAAATGGTGGCTAGGTCTGATTCTGCTGTCTACCCTGTGCGAAAGGTAGCTTGACTGTTTTTTATGCATTTTTGAATCAGGTGGAGTTGTCTAGCCCAGAAGCAGAACTTAGATTACTTGAAGTTTTCTACCATAAGATCTATAAGGTGATTACTTTTTTCAAATTCAAAAGTGTTAAAAGGAGCATTAAAATCTGGATTTTAATGCTCCTTAGCCTTTTTTTTAATTCCATTTTTTCCTGTATTTTTTCCCACTTGTGTTTTCTCACTTTTATGTACTTGATACAGATCTTTCCTGCAACCGAAAAAATTGAGAATATAAATGACCAGTACTGGACATTACGTGCAGAAGAGGCAAGTTATTTTCCCTCTTTCAATTTTCTGGCTATTCCCTCATTCAAGCTTTCTACCACTCTCCCTTTTCTTTGTTGACCGCTCCCATCTTTTGGGGCTTCATGACTTGTCGAAGCTTTTCTCAATTGACAGAGAAGTTTCAGCAGAGTTCTCATCGTTTCAAAATAACTTATTATTTTTTAACTTTCTTTTCTTTTTCATATGTATTCCGTTTATTAAGAGATTAAGTACTCTATTTTTATTGTGGTCATAGTAAGTAACCTATTTCCTTGGAATTGACAAGTTACTGTGAACCCTTAGGATTTCGTTTGTTATAGTTGTAAATCTTTTTTTGAAAACATCTTAATAGTTATTATTCATGTTTATGGTTTGGAGTGGTATGTTTAATTATTTATTGCCCATAGGCCTTGGTGTGTTATTATTTACATGCAAATATCTTCCATATAAGTTGTTATCTACATAAAGCTAGGTATTGGAAACAAGTGGTGATAGTAAATGATTAATCTTAGAAAAAATTCTCATTTTAGAATGAGATACCAAGTATCTCCGTGATCAAAATATTAATTAGCTCAATGACTCTCAGATTCCAGAGGAGGAGAAGAACCTTGGACCCCATGATCGCCTAATTCATGTTTATCATTTTACCAAGGAGACTTCACAAAATCAAATGGTATTTTTTGCCCTCATTCTAAGGGTTCCAAGCATTGCTATGCTTTCAGTCGCCCTTTTCTTTGAAATAGTAATATATTATTTATTATTCATGATATTGGTTGGTATTTATGTTGTTTTGGGGTCATGTTTTAGCAAGTACAAAACTTTGGGGACCCGTTCTTCCTAGTCATTCGAGAGGGAGAAACGTTGGCCGAAATCAAAGATCGCATTCAGAAGAAATTGCATGTATCCGATGAGGAGTTTGCCAAGGTATACTGAATTCTTCTCTTTTTGTATGCACTGGCTTGTTTGCTGTTCAGTGTGCGCTAGTCATTCACATGAAGCTTCTTGCATTTTCCCTTTCTTTATCCTTGCTTTTGAAGTACTAAACAAACATCTATAATTCTATATACTTCTGTATCTAATGAATTTGTACTCATTATCAGTGGAAGTTTGCATTCTTGTCAATGAGTCGTCCAGAGTATCTACAGGACACTGACATTGTGTTCAGTCGCTTCCAGGTTAGGTTCTTATTCATTCATCTTTTCATTGTTTTTGATGTACCTGTGTGCATCCATTTAAAATAATGAACCCCATGGTTCCAATGCTTCTTAAATCGTTTTGCTAAATGAGCTCCATATAATATATTTGGTCATTCCTGACCCCCCATTTAATAACGCTGAGAAATGCTCCATACAATCGTTCTCACTTATTTTCCAGCGGAGGGATGTATACGGTGCTTGGGAGCAATATCTTGGTTTGGAGCACACTGATACTACTCCGAAAAGGGCATACACTGCAAATCAGGTAAACCATGCATTCATAAGGGACTTTACTACTTTAGATGATCAACACGAGTCACAATGTTATTAGCATGCTTAGAGGGCTGTTATTCTAGCCGTAACCATGCAAACTGTTTATGCTCCTGCAGAACCGACATGCATTTGAAAGGCCCGTCAAAATATACAATTAGGAAATTGCAGTTCAAAGATTGGTGCACATCAACAAATCCATGCAGTTGCACCGCGTTTCCCCCCGGTGTGCATATGTGAAGAAAAAGTTACATAGACAGAACAATGCTAGATGAGCTATGAAAGACTCAAAACAGCGGGATCGCCTCCTATTATAATTCGCAGTATTTATAGTCAGTGTGTAGTTTAGGGATTGGAATTCGACCAAAAAAAGTAGTTTAGGGATTGGAGGGATTATTTTACCCCATGATTTGGCGTGTTTGGAGTGTCCATAATAGTTCATTCGACTTGCACATTCTGCCTTGTCTTGCAGAATCAGAAGAACCCATGCAACTTGAAAAAGTAGACTGTTACAGTGTGAGTATGTGAGATCTTGCTCGAGGGCTTTGTATATTTTGGGGTACAGTTTGTCAGATCTTTTTATCCTTTTACTGTCATTTTAGGGGTTGTACTTGCGCTGGTGTATGGTTCAGATGCCTGGATCCATAAAGTGAAGGGGATTCATTAAGGGAATAGTCAAGTGATCCTAGGGTTTGTGTAAATTTCCTCATGGCTAGGGCTTTTAAATTCATGTTAAATTTTTTTCAAATATTTAAATTGTAATGAATTTTCCCTTTTAAAATGGTAATTTGTGACTTGAAAATTGAAGTCCTTTGCAAACTCTTTAACCCCCCTCCCTTTTTTCCAGCCATTCGCAACATTTTCATTTATTCTAGCAAGTTAAAGCCAATTTTTTTTTTCCTATCACAATCATCCTATATGGGGGATGATTGAGGTAAGTGTTTAGACATGTTGTTGTCTACTTTCCGGTGCTTGTTTTGATTAACACTACAAATCCTGAAGGTAGAAAAATCCAGCATTTGTTATAAATACTACTGTTTGATTGAATTCCATCCGACATAGAGCGCCATCCAAGCATCGACTCTGTTGCGACTTCAATCTCAGTCTCAGTAGTGGACGATGACTTCGAGCACATCCAACCACCGATAATTTTCCATGGAGGATTTCACTTCTGCTAACAATTTTCTTTTCCATACTTTGTGCCCATCCCTCTAATATACAGTAAAAATACAAAAATAAACCTTGCAGATTTCAAATATAACAACAACAACAACAAAAAAAGCACATGGATAACACTTTTATTCTAGGTCAAAATCATATCTTGATAATGACCCATCAGCCCATTATCCACCACAATATTGATAACCATCAAAGTAGATATATCATATATGCAAAATTTTCACCACCAATTACTTACAACAACTGATTAACAAACTACAGATATAAAACAAAAATTAGTCCAAAATTACCAATACCTGCCCTAATAAACAACATCAAAGCTAGAACGCCACTCCTGAATTTTAGCCGCCCCGGGGAAGCCCAATCCATCTTGCTCTCTTGGTGGGGTTTTTCTTAGGAAGCAACTCAGCAAGCTCAAACACTTTATTACTATTAACTTTTTATTTCATTAAAAAAATGGAAAAGAACTAATTATATATATAAATATATTCTTTTTGGGGTATAAAGGAAGGTAAGACTCACAGCCTGTTTGCCAATTCTGTATGCAATTATTTAATGCAAAGTTCAAACCTTATCCAAAGAGACAAATTACCAACCAAATATGTGTTAGAGAATATCAATTATGCACTTTAAATGTAATTAAATTAACTAGAAGTAATCAAGCCAGTTTCCCGATAGAGACATTTTATCTTACTATATATATGCAAATTGCAGCATCTATAATTAGTACAAATAATTGCATGTAAAACCCAGTTATATTACTGTAAATAATCCCAAGTTAAACCCTGGCTTTAAGGTTTATTTTTTATTTTTTATTTTTTTATTTTTTATTTTTTATTTTTTATTTTTTATTTTTTATTTTTTATTTTTTATTTTTTATTTTTTATTTTTTATTTTTTATTTTTTATTTTTTATTTTTTATTTTTTATTTTTTATTTTTTATTTTTTATTTTTTATTTTTTATTGCCAAAGTAACATGAGACTTCATGTAGACAATTAATACCAAGGTGTGTTTAATTACTTCAAGTTTACTTGAATGTTTTGGACTTTTGGTCATTTACAATGAGCTGATTAAATATCTATTCATACTAAAAAAAAGTTATAAAAATAATGTAAAAGGTGTATTATTAAACGAAAATCGGTACAATACTAACAAAGTTGGGTTGACCTTGAAGATGGACAAAATATGAAAAGACTCTTCAAAGCTTGTTCAATGATACGGAAATAGAATTATTTTAAAATATATTGATTGCTTTTTCCAAAAAATATGAATTCAGTATTTTGGTTGGTGAAGAATTCATATCCTATACTCAGGCCCATTTGTTGAATATAACGTCTCGTTTACCATTTATATACGGTTTTTCAAAATTATAAAAACTATATAAAATATCAAATTTTTATTAAAATTTTAAAATAATTTCATACTTATTAAATAAGTATAAAATTATTTTAACCTTTTATTTTACATGCAAGACACGATTTTTTTTTGTTAATCTCGTTTGATTAAAATTAGGTATGTTAGACTCGTTTAATAGGTAGATCAACAGATGATATTAAAAGTAAATTGCAAGTACTGTTATTAGGTGACTATTCGATAAAATGAAATTTGTACATACAAATAAGTAAATTATTATGTGCGAATAATCATGTGAAACAACCGAATAATTTATATGCTTCGTGTACGTGTAAATGTTGTATACACCCACCACCAAACCATCCGCCATATAAATAATACTATAATTAATATTTTATATAGTTTATATAAACAGAGAACTTATAAGTTATAACTGTTCCAAATGCATATTGTAAATATTGACATAGTAATACAACATAAACCACTCATGTTAAACTATTTTTACAAATTGTCATTTCAAGGTGTATATATTGAACACGTTTTTTAGTTGAAAAAGAAACCCAAAGAAAAAATCAAACTAGTGAAATTCAGAACTGGAAGGCCATTGCCAAGTCACAATTTCAACACAAGCATCCAATAAGGTCTGTGTCAAGAAAACTCACAACACACCACCAATCCCCCCCTCGCTACCTTATAGTTACTACCTTCCAAATTCAACTTGATTAATACGTCTCCCACCTTCCTTCAACCCCCTCCAATGGCGGCCTGCACCTGCTGCAAATCCTCGGCGGTGTGTCGCCGGCCTCCGTCCAACTCCAAGGCACTGTTCAGAGGCTTTCTATTGATACCCACAACCTTGGCTTTCAGTTCTTGCCTTCTAACACTTCTTTACATCACCTCCACTTCCAATTTCCTCTCTCCCTCCCACAAAAATACCCCCAATCTTCAGACCCACAGAAACAGTGGCTTCTCCTTTCAAACTGAAACCTTTGCCCCTCCATCTCAGTTTTACATGGAATCTCAAGCTGCTACCTTGGGTGTCAGTGTTGATGATGATGGTGATGATGATCATGGGTTTCTGGATGTTGGGGCTCCTCCTACTGCACCTGATTCTTTGGATGATGATGGATTGGTTTCTCAAGGTTAGCTCACATCATTTTAGTTTCTTCTTTTTTGATTTTTTGTTTGGGTTTTTTTTGTTGTTGTTGTTTTGATTGGTGTATAGCATGAAGGTAGGTGAAAATATGAATGATTCATGCCCAATATGATAGAAAAGATTGGGGCCTCTATTCACGGAATTTGAACTCGAATATCTGGTTAAGGGAGAAGAGTTCCTTGTCAACTGAATTACCGTTGTATGAGTTGTTAGGCAAAACTCGTTACATTTGAAGAGTTTTGAGAAGCATTTATCAAATTCCATTATCCAAAAAATTAGCCTCTTGTGTTCTAGGGAGAGATAATTAGTAATTACATATATTTTATGAGTATCTTATAATGATTGGTTTGGCCTAAGTTAAATATTCTTAGCAATTAGATCCATCTATGAATTTCCTTCATTTGTATGAATACTAAAAAAAAAAGTTGATTTTGATGTGTCTAAGGTGGTTTGTAGAGGTAAATCAATATTGTGAGTAATTTTTTTTAGGAAGTTCAGTGTCGAAAAGTCGTGCAAAGGCGCTTACAGCCTATCACACAGGTCGAATAAGTTTCTATCATAAAATCAATTGACAATAGAAGGAGTAACACATGTCTAATAGGTTTATGATGAAGTTGTTATAGCCTTTGATCTCACCTGGAACTGGTTTGCTCCTCATTGTTCAGGATCACGCATAGACGAAGATGATGTGCTCCATGACAGAGAAATCTTCCTTAAAAACTATGGAGAAATGAACAAAAGCCTGAAGATATACGTTTATCCGCACAAGAAAAGCCATCCCTTTGCGAATGTCCTCCTCCCGGTGAATCAAGAACCCGGGGGGAACTATGCTAGTGAAACCTATTTCAAGAATGTTCTTATGAAAAGCCATTTCATCACAAAGGACCCTGAAAAGGCAGATCTCTTCTTCCTACCCTTCTCCATTGCAGGATTGCGCAATGACAAGAGGGTAGGCGTTGGCGGTCTATCTAATTTTGTCCGCGACTATATGACTGACATCAAACACCAGTTCCCTTACTGGAACCGGACAGGCGGTGCTGATCATTTTTACGTCGCCTGCCACTCCATTGGCCGGGTTGCTATGCAAAAAGCCGATGAAGTCAAGTCCAATGCCATTCAAGTCATCTGCTCGTCGAGCTACTTCCTACCGAACTATTTCTCTCACAAAGACGTTGGCCTTCCGCAAGTCTGGCCACGAAAGGGCCATCCCGATCTAGCTTCATCGAAAAGGTAAGTCTTTTCACACGAAACCGATGTACATTATCCCATTATTCATTGTTAACTTGGCTATAGCTTACGCGGTTTCCCGTGTGCTTCTCCAGGAAAACGCTAGCATTCTTTGCTGGAGCAATGAACTCACCGGTGCGTAAAGTCCTCTACAAAGCCTGGAAGAATGACGCCGAGATCTTTGCTTATAGCGGTAGGCTCCCAACGCCTTACGCAGACCAGCTACTCGGTAGTAAGTTCTGCCTGCACGTTAAAGGCTTCGAAGTAAACACTGCTCGCCTTGCTGATGCAATGTACTATGGGTGCGTGCCTGTGATCATTGCCGACTACTACGATCTCCCATTCATGGACATACTCAATTGGAAAAGCTTCTCGGTTGTCGTTAAGGTTTCTGACATCCCTAACTTGAAGAAGATCCTCAAAGGAATCAGCTCGAAAGAGTACTCGATGCTACAAAGCAATGTGTTGAAGGCGCGACAACATTTTCAATGGAACCGCAATCCAACTGACTATGATGCGTTTTACACTGTGATGTATGAGCTATGGCTGCGGAGGACCTCCATTCGGATTCATCTTGATAGTTAAAAATGGATTCTGTTCTGCATTTTGTGTATAATGTCACTACAAAAATGATATATATGCATCAGTAACTTTTATTGTTTACAAATCTAGAATGTTTATGTAGATGCTTGGCTTCACTGTAAATTGTGAATAGTAATCTGAAATGAGTTCATCAATCATTTGAGGTTTCAGCTTTGCTGAACAAATTGTAAAGCAAAAATCATTTTGTTTTTTTTGAAATATTTTATTCTATCTCAAGAAACTGGAGTTTGTAAGGTATATATATAGAAAAGTATTACTCTTGTCAATAAAAATTCTATCTTTGGCTTTGTTTATAACGTAAGCTAGTTTTTGGAGCTTATAGATTTGATATTATAGAGTTTTAAATAAAAAAATAAAAATTAGAGCTTTGTTTTCTATTCACAAGTTTCCATGTGCTATCTTAACATCTCATTAAGTCTACCAAACACCGTATTAACTTATTAACGTATATTTAACACACATAATGGATTAGCTTCAGCTATTCCGTTAACTAATTTTTATTTTTATTTTACCAAAATTTATTTCCTCAAAGGCTCTTTCTTGCTCAGTACAATGAGGACTTGTGATTTAATACCATCTGTTAGTTGATTCTGGCATCAGATGAATGGCATTTCTCAATAGGGAATTAGGGATCATAAACTCATAAACTACATGTTGAATGCAGGAAATATACATGTTTGCAGGCTAAGCATTGTTTTGAAGAATGAGCAAACTGAATGTAAACTCATGCCAAATTGAAATCAAGCATAACCACCCGTAAATTACACTTAAATCATCCGTAAATTCGGATAGTTTTCACATAATTACCCATAAAATTATAAATTACAAGGCTATCAATGTTGTTCAGAGCTGAAAATGAAGTATGGGTTAAATTATTTTATGAGATACTACGTAACTATTTTCATAAATGAGGCTTACAATAATGATAAGGCTATCAATGTTCGTTAGACCTCCCATATTTATTGGAAATGTAAATTTCTTAGGGTTTGTTTGTAACATCTCATCCCACAAGGTCGAAGGACTACTTACATAGTACCAACAATAAACACAATTTTCAACACATTCATAGAAAAACCATTCAAAATATTGACATATTAGAAGTCAGAACTCAGAAGTGAAGAAATAGTTGTACATGTTTACAAAACTCCAAAACCCTTACAAGAAAGGGAAACGTTTTTTTCATTTTCCGGGTATCACACGAAATCTGCAAAAACTTGTAACTTCACCAATAAAATATTATCACACTGTATAATACATAGAGCAAGCCAAAAAGAGGGTAGAGAAGAAAGATAAGGCAGCAAACCAGGTTTTGCGGATTGAGGGGCATGTATTCACAGTCAAACAAGTAATTATTTTTGCCATGGCTTCAGCACACCCAAAACAATAGCGATAATGATGATAAGGATGAAAATGCCGATACACATCCACTTCCTTGAGTTCTTTTGCAGGCTCTTTGCTCTCTGGAGAGCTGTGTTTCCTGATTGGACATGATCAACTGCGTTTGAGACCTGCAATAGGGTTCAAGCTCAATAGAGTTCAATTTGCGATAGAAATTATTTTCCCGGCGAACAATTATGTTTGGGAAGATGGGTTGTGTTAATTTCACTAAAAAGTGTTTAGAAGTTTCACAATGTAGCAATACATATTTTACAAGAAATGGATATTACCTGTGATTCAATGTTATCAAGCATATCTCCTTGTGCGTCCACCAATACTGCCATATCTACGAATACCTGCAAAAAATGGTCATGAAAACATGAGCAGCTGCATAGCTTAGAATTGCTCCTACTTCTGAACGACTACACATATACTATGATTACTATCTCATCAGCCATTGCAAACATGTGCTCTCTATCCGAACCAACTAATACTTTCAAGTGTTCTATATCAAATCAATGTCAAACTTAATTCCTCCCTCAGTTTTTTAACAACCCAAGAAAAGGAGGATACCTGCTGCAGCTCGAGAAGTTTCCGCTCTACTTCTCTGACTGCATCATGACGCTCATGAATCTCTGACACAGTGTCCATTATCTGCAGCAAAAATAAACTAATAAGGGAATAAGTTGCAAAAGGAATTTATTCCATTTATAGTAACTTGGTTCATTTTCTAAAATCGGATGTGGTGACTGTGACATTTCTAGTAGTGGCAAACCTGGCCTCGCCCTTGTTCTTGAATTGCTTTCTGAAAAATCTGCTCACTGTCACCAGTCTCAATCAATCGATCAATTGTCTGTCCATGGAAAAGGAACTTGCACATGAGAAACTGCAAACTTACAAGAACTCATAAAAAGATTACCAGGTTTTCAATGTTCACCTGTTCATCAGCATGCTGCCCTGTCACTGTCAATCACACAAGCCGAGAAAATGATGAGTAGATTCAGTTTTATCAAATTTCAGGTCAATGAAACACTTAACGATTGTCCATGTTGTATAGGAAGAAAGAGATAAACCTGTGAAAACCCGCCTCTCCACTACTTCCCGGTACTCTTGATGAATATTTTCACGCAAAGTCTGGAAAAAACAGTTGAAGAGAAGGTAAGCTCGGAAGGAGAATGAGTGAACGAGATCAGCATTATGTGCTTAATACCTGAAAGTCAGCCATCTTGTCTTTGAACTTCTTCTTCAAGGCACTACAATGAGGAATGGCCACAATGACTTTAGATTTGATGTATTCATTGATTCCAACAATGTTAACTTGCTTCACATGATTTCTTCTCTATGCAAATTGTAATTTCAACCTTCTCTAGGCAAATTGTAATTTCAATATAACTTTCTAAATAACTATACTAAACAAAGATCATTTTAAGATTTGACTCTATACAAAATCCCAATTCATTTGAGTTTTTATTGAACTTAAGCAGCCATCTGCCATGGACATTATTCAAAAATAGATTAAACTTCATGCCTCGAATTGTATTTGATGTTCATTAGGTGCATTCGAATATTGAACCCTGAGACTTTTCTGTCACAGTAATCCTGAACAATACTGCTGTAAACCTTAAAAAAGCTCTTAATGTATGAATATGATAAAGAAATTGAACATTTCCAATACCAAGGAATTGAGAGATTCATATATGCACTAAACAATCTTCTGGTCCCCTTAAACTTCATATATTGTTTTTCTTTTCTGGCAAAGCAGAAATTTTGAACGTGCCATTTAAGATACATGAACTTCTTTTCCAATCTAACACTCAAAAGATCTAAATGGTTGGCTCTTTTTCATAACTAAAGGTTACTAGTTGGAAGTTGGAACCCTATATCGGCGCCATCGATTTATCCCTCAGTCCACTTCCTTGCCTATATAAAGCAAGCAATTCAATGAAAGCAACGGTAACTGCAGCTACATGGGTTAATCTCATCAAAAAATGAGATGTAACAGGCAAGTCTGAAAGTAACATACCCAGTAGTTGAACTCCTGGTGCGGTCAACAGCTGTTCCTTTTCCGCAGCCCGGTTTTTGTCTGCTTGCAACATTCTAGAGAAAATAGAAAATCATCCAACAATCCTCAAAGAGATGGTTATAAGGTTGAATGAATCAGAACCAAACATACATCTTTGTCAAGCTCTTCAATTTTTGATTTAATTAAACGGGCAATCTTCTGAACTTCATCCACATCTTTTTGCATGCGCTGCTTGATGGCTATAGATTGTAGTTTTCAACATTAGTATAGATCATCATGGAAGACATAAAAGAGAATCCTCTACTAAGCAAACATGAATTTTCGCCCATGAAGATTTTTTTTCCCTCACAAAAGTTACCTTCGGATAAATGAACAACATATCAAAAACATATCAGATATTTTCTATTAGTTCAAACTACATAGTCTTGATTTTGAATACATTTCATAAAAAGAGTTTCTGTAGAAAAATATTATGTCATATATAAAGCATAAGATAAAATTCATTAACAGTTTTATTTTGAGAAAACGCAAAACCAAGTCAATAAAATGTATTAACAAAGTTTATTCAAGTAGCAGTTACCAACCATTTTAAAGATAGGTGCAAACATCATGTGAGATTTTAGGAAATGTGGGCACTAATTATATTGTAAAAGGATATAAAAGCAAAGTTAAAATACATCCTTTTATCTTCGTAATTTGCATCGAATAACATTAAAATCTGATGGGAAAAGCAGAACATATATTACCTTTCATAGCAGTAGCCTTGGTAACAGCCATAGACTCTTCCTGTGCATCCTGTAACCACAAATTTTGACATCAGCTCAAAAAAAAGAGATTTTTTTTGCCTACATCAAGGGAGAGAACCTCACTAGGGAATTTAAACTAAATATTTATGAAGCATATGTAACCTAAATTACAGACCTGGAGCTTTTTTAGTAGAGTATTTAGCTTATCATATTGTTTATCAATCTCTTGAACCTGGAGACAAAATAAAACATGAAGCATAAGCAATCTAAATTATCCATTATATATAAAATCTTTGTAACAACAGGTTTGCAAAATTAAGGAAAAAACTGATCCCATAAATAATCAAATACAGCTTGCCTTTTTAAAGAAACCTTCCAAAGCCAATTCTCCGGAATGGGCAGCATTTCCTAGTTCAATGTCACCACTTGCTGAAGACTGATTGCGATGGATCTCAAAAGATTCCTACGAATTTCATTAACAATGAAATAAAAACCAGAAGCAATATTCCAATTCTTACAAAATTCAGAAATTTATAACAGAAACAGTATACACTCAGTTTCTTAAAATTTTCCCTGAACAAAGTATGCACTGGATGTGTCGCTGTCAAAATTCAACTATATTAGCTGACCCACAAGGCCCCAATCCACAATAAACCTTCCACGAAGAATTGGCACTTGGCAAATTATATCCAATCAGACAAGCTTCATCGATTATTTAGGAACCATTGAAGACACTTGGAAGAGCAACATTACTCCAATTTTCATAGCTAACATAATCTACAACGGCTTTACTAAAATTTCTCTAAAATGAGGAAACAAAATACATATTTTTCTTATTTTTGCTTAACTGCAACTGCTTTCCAATTTTGGAGGATGTGATAGGGGATTTAAACTTCTTCAAAAACTCCAAAATAGCTAAATTGGGGAATCTGTTGGAGATGCTGTAAGAGGCTATTACCATGCATTACTGTAAACCTGAGCATTAAAGATCGTTACTTGAAAGGAATTTTCAATCAATTTTCAACCAGATCGAATGTGATGGACATCTAGAATACGTGGAAGGCAGGAAAGGTTGGAGGTAGACCAACACACGCAAAACCCCAAATCAGATAGACAAAATTCAGAATTCCAACCATCAGATCAAACTTAAGCAAACAAAAAATTGATCACGTAAGGGGAGCTATTGAAGCAAAAGCAATAGAATATTACCGATAGAAGGTCATTCATGGCGGGAGAACTGGAAAAATCCGATCACAAATTCACCAACCCTCCAGAGTTAAAGGTCAGCACTTCTGAGGGAATCAAAATTAAGGATCAGTAACCGATTGGAGAAATACAAACAGCTAGCTGTTCATGTAGATCTGGAAGAAGCAGTGGTAGAAATTCGGAGTGAAAAATAAGGCGTGAAATTTAGGGTTTTTCTGATTACTTCGCTCCCACCATTACCATAAACAGAAGACAAAGGCTGCAAAGCTGGGATTTTTTTTCCTTTCCTGTAGACAGAAAATTTCATAAAATTGGTAAGCCTTGGCTTATACGGAGTTAAGGATTACACGTCGTGGTTAATAAACGGGGGAGGCTATAGTCAGGGCTGTGTCTCCGGTCTGGATCGGACCGGACTAGAAGTCCAAGACCGACGGACCGGAACTCCGAAAGCATGGGCAGCGGATCAGACCGGGGCCGGAATTTCTCCAAATCTAGGCTAAAATCTAGGAGAGTGAAAACATCCCAGATCTGAAAAGAGAGTGAGGAGAGAGGGGCCTACGGTGGGAGATGGGATCTGGCGGACTAGGGTTGGCCGGCGGTGGCGACTGGCAAGGACGAGAGACTCGGGCGCCGGCGGTAGCGACTGGCGAGGGAGTGCGAGGCTGATTATGGAGAGAGGAGACTGTGCGCGAGCGTGAAGAGAGAGTACTGGTAGTAGCCTACGCACCTATTTTTTTAAACAAAACCCGGTCCAATTCAGGTATGACCCGGAAATTCCGGTTTGGTCCAGGGTTTGGACCGGACCCGGAATCTAGTTTTCCTTGGACCGTAGGCCAGACCGTAATATTTCCGGTCCAATTCAAGGCCGTAATTTCTGATCTGGTTCCGTTCCGATCCAATTTTTGCACAACTCTATGTTATATGCACTCACTAGTTAAGTATCAGCACTTTTGTTAGATTTTTGTAATATTAATTTGTTTGATACTAAAAAAACATATCAAAATAACTTGTAATTAAACCTTAACTCTAATTACCACTATACTATATATATGTATTTTTTTAATTTAAATAATTTTTGTATTAAAACCCGTTTAACTAATTAATTTATGTCAATATGTTTAATTGACTACCAATAAAAGAGATATGATATAATATATCCATATTTTACAAACATGGTTAAAATCTTGTAAAAATATATCAATATCTAACGAAATGTGGTGAAATATTTTCTTAAGTATATATTGCTATATTAATCTTTTAACAATATATCACTATGTAACTAAAATGGGCAAAACCTTATCTTAAACGTATATTTCTATATTTGATTAAGTGGAATTGGATAAAAATTAGTAAAATCTTATCTTGAGTATATATATTGCTATATTGTATTGATTAATAGAGAAAAAAATGCAATTGGTTAAAAATACTGCAATGAGAAGAAGCCGACACGTGTCACAAATGACTTCTCCTTTATTATATATAAAAAACTAAATATAAATAAATATAAATATAAAATGTAATATTATATATAATTTATTTATTTATTATATACTCCCTCCGTCCTAAAATACATGGGTTTTTAGCATTTTGCACAAGTTTTAATAAAACACTTTACTTTTAAAAAAACATCATCATTGCACTAACTTTTTCATAAATTTTAGTACGTACGGAGTATTTTTTAACAACCACTACATATTTTAACCAATCAAATTATTTTAAAAAGTCAACAACAAACAAACCAATACAAATCATTACTCCGTACAACTTCCTACCTAAAAAAAACGTAAAAGCTCATCTGTTATTGTACAAAAATTTACCTCTAAAAACCTATGTATTATTGGACGAAGGGAGTATAATTGTTGATTGATGTTATTATATGTAATTGATGATATGTGAATTTGAACCATATATATGTTGACATCTGTGCACTACTAAATGCATTTGACATGAAAAAAATAACGAGCGGATCCTTGATCCGTTCAATATGTGTAACAAACTAACAAATGCATACATGGACGGATTGTGTTTGTGCAGGAAGGACGATGATCTGATTAACAGCTCCATATTTTTGACCCAAGCGGCTGAAACATACAAGGATATATCGCAAAGTATCAAGAAATTTGGGCCATGGAATGGGGTGTGGGTCGGAGAGGCAGGCGGTGCCTACAACAGCAGTGGCAAAGGATGTCTCGCATTCTTTCGTTAACGGATTCACTTGGATCAACTCGGCATCACCTCTACCTATGACCAGGTTTACTACAGACATACCTTGATTGGAAGCAACTATGGCCTCATATTCGTTTTAATTTAAATATTGTTCCGTTTTGCAGCCCGGTGTGTCCTTGTTGTTCATCAACATGGACAATACTAGTGCATTCAATGTGTCACTGACGAACGACCTCATATCAATCAAAATGTTCTCTCCTTCTCAGTACAGTGAGGCATTGTGATTTATTACTATAGGTTAGTTGATTCTGGCATCAGGTGACTGGCATTTCTCAATAGGGATCATAAACTACATGTTGAATGCAGGAAATATACAGGTTTGCAGGCTAAGCATTGTTTTGAAGAATGAGCAAACTGAATGTTAACTCATGCTAAATCGAAATTAAGCACACACGATTCATGATCTAGTTCTAGCTTTAACACCTGATAATTATAGTCACAAATAAGAAAGGGAATGGTTTTTTCATTTTCCGCGTATACCTTCAGCTTTGAATACTTCCTCGGTGGTATAGATTTTAACCTTCGAGGTTACCACACGGAAATATGTGAAGGGAAAAAAAAACTGGGCATCACACGAAATTTGCAAAAAAATTGGGACTCACCAATAAAATATTATCAAACTGTATGAAATGAATACATAGAGCAAGCCAAAAGGAGGGTAGAGAAGAAAGATAAAAGATAATGCAATAAACCAAGCTTGGCAGAGTAAGGAGGGGCATGGATTCACAGTAAAACAATTCAATGTGTATATACTGCATCATTAAGGGGCAGCAACAAGCTATGATTTCTTCCATGGCTTCAGCACACCCACAACAATGAAAGCGATAATGATGATAAGGATGAAAATGGCGATACACATCCACTTCCTTGAGTTCTTTTGTAGGCTCTTTGCTCTCTGGAGAGCTGTGTTTCCTGATTGGACATGATCAACTGCGTTTGAGACCTGCAATAGGGTTCAAGCTCAATAGATTTCCATTTGTGATAGAAATTATTTCCCGGGGAAAAAATACATTTGGGAAGATGGTTTGTGTTGATTTTCACTAAAATTAATTTGAAAGTGTTTGGAAGTTTCACAATGTAGCAAGACATATTTTACAAGAAATGGATATTACCTGTGATTCAATGTTATCAAGCATATCTCCTTGTGCGTCCACCAATACTGCCATATCTAAGAATACCTGCAAAAAAGGGTCATGAAAACATGAACAGTATAATGGAGTAGAAGTGCTCCTGCTTCCTTCTGAACGACTACACGCATGCAATCTCATCAGACGGGGCAAACACGTGTTCTCTGTCCGAGCCAACTTATATTTTCACAAAAACCATTATAATAACAAATCAATGTGAAACG
The DNA here is from genome assembly GCA_037127255.1 of Persicaria tinctoria. Classification (NCBI taxonomy): domain Eukaryota; kingdom Viridiplantae; phylum Streptophyta; class Magnoliopsida; order Caryophyllales; family Polygonaceae; genus Persicaria; species Persicaria tinctoria. The sequence goes on along the minus strand of JBANSL010000016.1, from coordinate 5,603,261 downwards.
GAATATACCTGCTGCAGCTCAAGAAGTTTCCGCTCTACTTCTCTGACAGCATCATGACGCTCATGAATCTCTGACACAGTGTCCATTATCTGCAGCCAAAATAACCTAATCAGAGACTAAATTGCAGAAGGAATTTATTCCATTTACAGTAACTTGGTTCATTTTATCAAAGTGGATGAGGTGACTGTGGCATTTCTAGTAGTGGCAAACCTGGCCTCGCCCTTGTTCCTGGATCGCTTTCTGAAAAATCTGCTCACTGTCACCAGTCTCAATCAATCGATCAATTGTCTGTCCATGGAAAAAGGAACTCGCACATGAGAAACTGCAAACTTAGTAACTCATAAAAAGATTAACAGGTTATCAATGTTCACCTGTTCATCAGCATGCTGCCCCGTCACTGCCAATCACACAAACCAAGAAAATGATAAGTAGAACCATTTTTATCAAATTTCAGGTCAATAAAACACTTAAAGATTGTCCATGTTGTACAGGAAGAAAGAGACAAACCTGTGAAAACCCGCCTCTCCACTACTTCCCGGTACTCTTGATGAATATTTTCACGCAAAGTCTGGAAAAAATAGATGAAGAGAAGGTAAGATCTGAAGGAGAATGAGTTAAGGTGATCAGTATTATGTGCTTAATACCTGAAAGTCAGCCATTTTATCTTTGAACTTCTTCTTCAAGGCACTACAATGAGGAATGACCACAATAACTTTTAGATTTGATGTATCATTGATTCCAACAATGCTAACTTGCTTCACATGATTTCTTCTCTATGCAAATTGTAATTTCAATATAACTTTCTAAATAAATATACCAAACAAAGATCCTTTCAGATTTGAACCCGAGTTGCATCCCTTTTTGAAAATAAAAAATAAAAAACCGAGACTTTTCTGTCATAGTAAACCTGAACCATACTGCTGTAAACCTTAAAAAGGCTCCTAGATGAACATTTCCTATACCAAGGAATTGAGAGATTCATATATGCACTAAAGATGACTAAACAATCTTCTGGTCCCCTTAAACTTCATATATTTTCTTTTCTTTTCTGTCAAAGCAGAAGTTTTGAACGTGCCCTTTAAGATACATGAACTTTTTTTCCCAATCTCACACTCCAAAAGATCTAAATGTCCAGCTCTTTGTCATAACTAAAGGTTACTGGTTGGAACACTATATAGCCGCCATCGATTTATCTCTCAGTTCACTTCCTTGCCTGTATATAATGCGACCATTCAATGAAAGCAATGGTAACTGCAGCTACATGGGTTAATCTCATAAAAAAAATGGGATGTAACAGACAACTCAAAGTCTGAAAGTAACATACCCAGTAGTTGAACTCCTGGTGCGGTCAACAGCTGTTCCTTTTCCGCACCCTGGCTTTTGTCTGCTTGCAACATTCTAGGGAAAATAGAAAAATCATCCAATGATCCTCAAAGAGATGGTTATAAGGTTGAATGAATCAGAAGCAGACATACATCTTTGTCAAGCTCTTCAATTTTTGATTTAATTAAACGGGCAATCTTCTGGACTTCATCCACATCTTTTTGCATGCGCTGCTTGATGGCTTTAGAATGTAGTTTTTTCGACATTTGTAAAAGCATTAGCATCACATAGATCATCACAGAATACATATACAGAATCCTCTACTAAGCAAACATGAATTTTAGCTCATGAAGATTTTTTATTCCACACAAAAGTTACTTTCTGATAAATGAAAAACATATCAAACACATTGCATATTTTCTATTAGTTCAAACTACATAGTTAGTCTTGATTTTGAATACATTTCATAAAAAAGAGATTCTGTACAAAAATATTATGTCATATATAAAACATAAGATAAAATTGATTTACATTTTCATATTGAGTAGTTATCAACCATTTTAAAGATAGGTGCAAACATCATGTGAGAGTTTAGGACATGTGGGCACTAATCATATTGTAAAAGGATATAAAAGCCAAGTTAAAGTACATCCTTTTATCTTTGTAATTAGCATAGAATAACATTAAAAATTGATGGAAAAACCAGAACATATATTACCTTTCATAGCAGAAGCCTTGGTAACAGACATAGACTCTTCCTGTGCATCCTGTATCCACAAATTTTGACATCAGCTCAAAAAAAAAAAGATTTTTTTTTGCCCACATCAAGGGAGAGAATCTCACTAGGGAATTTAAGCTAAATATTTATGAGGCATATCAGCATATGTAACCTAAATTACAAACCTGAAGCTTTTTTAGTAGAGTATTTAGCTTATCATATTGTTTATCAATCTCTTGAACCTGGAGACAATAAAACACAAAGCATAAGAAACCTAAATTACACAGGACATCATATACAAAATCTTTGCAACAAAAGGTTTACAAATATAATGAAAAAATCTGATCACATAAATAAGCAAATACAGCTTGCCTTTTTAAAGAAACCTTCCAAAGCCAATTCTCCGGAATGGGCAGCATTTCCTAGTTCAATGTCACCACTTGCTGAAGATTGATTGCGGTTGATCTCAAAAGATTCCTACGAATTTCATTAACAATGAAATCAAAACCAGAAGCTATAGTCCAATTCTTACAAAATTCAGAAATTTATAGCAGAAAGAGCACCGAGTTTCTTAAAATTTGCCCTGAACAAAGTATACATTGGACGTGTCACTATCAAAATTCAACTATATTATCTGCCCCACAAGGCCCCAATCCACAATAAACCTTCCACAAAGAAATGGCACTTAGCAAATTATGCCCAATCAGACAAACTTCATCCATTATTAAGGAACCATTGAAGACATTTGGAAGAACAAAATTACTCAAATTTTCACAACGAAGTGGCAATTATAGTGCATTACTGTAAACATGAGCATTAAAGATCGTCACTTGAAAGCAATTTTCAACCAGATCGAATGTGATGGGCACTTAGAATACGTGGAAGGGGGACAAGTTTGGAGGTAAAACAACACACGCAAAACCCCAAATCAGATAGACAAAATTCAGAATTCCAATCTTCAGATCAAACTTAAGCAAACAAAAAATTGAACAAATAAGGATAGCTATTAGAGCAAAAGCAATAGAATATTACCGATAGAAGGTCATTCATGGCGGGAGAACTGGGAAAATTCGATCACAAATTCACAACCCTCCAGAGTAAAAAGGTCAACACTAATGTGAGGGAATCAAAATTTAGGATCAGTAACCGATCAGAGAAATACAAAAAGCGAGCTGTTCATTTAGATTTGGAAGAAGCAGAAGTAGAAATTTGGGGCGAAGAATAAGGTTAGGATCTCAGCTAGATGCTCGCAAAACAAACTCGAAACTGAGTGGATCTGGGCCTAGAAACCAGCTGCGAGAGGGAGAGGAGCTGATTCGAAGACTCGCGGACACCAATTGCAACGTGTTTCAGGATTTTGCAGAGACAGGTTGGAGGAGGAAGAAGATGAATTTCTGAGAGTGGGCACCTTCATTCATACGTGGTCTAGGCTGTCATATAATGCTGAGTATTGGCAAAATCGGACCAACCCGAGAACTCAGTCCGATCCGATCCGATCCGATCCATTTAAACCTAGACTCGATTGAAATCCGAAAATTTAGTGTAATGTAAAATCCGAATATGAACTCGAGCCTATCCTTTTTAACCTTTTTTGATCTGATGCCCAAATGGATACAAACAATGCAACACCTCGACCTGTCCTTGACTTAACCAGAACAAGACTCGACTCATTCTTGTAACCACTCTAATTTTCTTGTGTTTGAAAAGGTAAATATATAGATGGGGTGATAACACCAGATATACAAAAGATGAGATCAAATGTAGGGTCTCATGAAAAAGGGAACCGTATACCCTAAATGGCCCCTATACCCTCCAAAAAACATCACTCTAGCACACTACTCAACACTAGTTACACTACGACCATTACCTACTAACTTGGTCAATCACTCAAGTCACCTACTCACAAGTACTCACAAGTGCTCGTCTACCTAAGTAATATTTCTTCCAAGTATGATTCGTGAGTGACTTGCACTTCCACTTCGCGGATATACGAGCTTTACAACTATCGATAATGATCTTAGCATAAACATAGGGGTCAAAGGATCCATTACCGAACACACATTTGTTCCTTCCCATCCAGGTGAAGTACACCAACGCTTCAAAAGCCAGCAACTTAGCTTGAAAAGGCAACAACTTCTGGCGAGAGGGTGGTTCACTGGCGAACCATTGTAACCAAGCATCAATGAGTCATCCACTTCCTACACTGTAGTTTCTTCCACAGGAACTCCTCCCAACACGTAGCTTCACCCTTATCTCTTAGCAGCTCATAAGTTTTCGAGTAGGAGTGGCCCCCACTCGGCTTCAAGATCGGCTGGAGAGACAAAGGCTGGTTGATGGCCGATAAAGCACATCTGACTTCATTTCTTGTCTCAAGAATGCTCTTTCATAGCCATGAGTCATCCACTTTAAGATTGACCTCCCACACATCCTCACCCCTAAGGTGATTGTGGACACACCATCTAAACCAATTGCTTGGAGTGGCAAGAGCCAGATCTCCAAGTAGCTTGGCCTGGACGCTTCTATTCCAAGGCAAAATCTCTCTAATGTCCAGGCCGCCCTCATTGAATTGGTAAATAAAGAGTGGCCATCCGGGGTTCGAACCGGGAACCTTTGAGTACTACCCGCATCCAGGCCGCCCTCAGCTAAAGGCTTAGTGACGTCGTCCCATGCCACAAGATGCTTATGCCCTTCATTATTTCCATTCCATAAGAAGCATATGCACATACCTTCAACACGGTAAACTACTCCTTTAGGAAGTATAAGGACTCGGCTCCAGAATGTGAAGACTACAGTACAAACGACTTTCACAAGTTGCAACCTCCCAGCATAAGAAAGCTTTCTAGCGGCCCAGGATTGAATCTGTTTCTCAATTTTCCCATACAGGTCACCATATTCATGCACCTTAACAATTTTCGAATGAAGAGGAATACCCAGGTACTTGATCGGAAGGCTCCCTTGCACGAAGCCCACCTGCTGAACAATAGACTCAGCCACACTATCTGTCACTCCAGAGATAAAAACTGTACTTTTCTCACTATTTGCTTTCAACCCAGAAATAGAGAAGAACTCATCCAGACACTCCTTCAGAATCCTAACTGACTCCAAATCAGCATGGCAGAACAGCAAAAGATCATCAGCAAATGCGAGGTGTGCAAGCTTCATAGCTTTACATCTCGGGTGGAACTTAAAAACCGAAGCTGATGTGGCTTTCTGTATCATTCTACTAAGGACTTCCATGCATAACACAAATAGATAAGGAGACAAGGGGCCCCCCTGTCGGATACCCGTTTACCTGGAAAAAATTATCTTAAAAACTAACGTTTGGTATCCCATTGCTATGTTACAATCCAACATTCACACTCATTTGATCGCAATTAAAACACAGAGGAAAAACACTATGTCACATTTTTTTTTTTAAAAAAATTCTCAATATGGTTCCATACAACTTCTTAATATTTAATGTTTACAGTTCTTCTTAACATTACTCTAGACATTTGATTAAAAAAAATGACAGCTTAACATGGTTAAAATATTGGTAAAAAGGATAAAAGGGTGGTTTTGAACGAAAACTAATAGCCTAAACAAGTTTTGATTCGGTGAGAATCCTCAAATCCGCTATCATTATCCCTTTTATAATCCGCTTTTTTTTATTGGTTGAAAACAATTATAACATTACCCTATATATTAAGAAAAATAATAAAATAATTCGACGCATCAAATCAAGTGATACATGCTATATAATAGATCGACCATAATAGCAAACTAGGCGATCTCAACATGGGGTTTTTTTTTTGAAACGGAAATAATTCGAAATCCCAGACATCAACTGAAGTCTGGGACCCCAAGAGGCTGAAAAACAACAGACGGACTAACCGTCACGATACAACCAAATAAAAGCAAAATACAAAAAAGCCTGAATACAGAAGATCAAAGTGAAAAAGGCCAGCGGAGAGACAGACGTAGAAAATCGGGAGAAGACTGCGAATGCCGAGAACATGGGAAAGTCGAAGGACAGACACGACGTCTCGACGCCGGGGAGATAGAGGCAATCTCAACCTGTTTGATTTAGTGCACTCAAACCATTATAATTTTATGATTGTTAACAACCACAATGATCGTTCGGTGTCGGGTCTGGCTGGGGTCATGGCGGTGTACATCGAGGGGACTCCGTGTTTCGGAAATTTCCTTGGAGGTTCGTCTTCATCGCCCACAGGGACTCATGATGTACCACTGGCCAGCGGTGTCATCGCTTGGTGGTGCTTGGCTTCGGGTTTAGTCTATGTTGTCCCCTGCTGTTTTGGGCTAGGCTTGTTTGTTCGACTGAGTAGTTTGGTTGCCGCCTTTTATATTGCATCGTTTTTATTTTTCGTTGTATTTTTTAGGGTTCGACGTCTGTCGACTTTATCGACCTCTCGAGGTACCAGATTTGTCTGATTATCGAATTATTACCTAATAAAAAACCACAATAATATAATCAGTATATTTTATTTAGAGCAATGATTGAAAGGTCGAGATTTATATACCATTTTCCTAATTATATCGATAGGTTTTTTTTTTAAATTGAAGTTCAAACTTTAAAAAATGAAAAAGGATAAGGTATCACCTGAATTTTTTTTCTCTTGTATTATTCATGTTTGATTTGATTGGTTAACATTAATATTGTTTTATGTTCAGATTAGATTTTTTTTTTAAATACTGACAAATATCAAGTGCATCGGAGTATCAGACAAACAAGAATGATGTACTAAAAGACGGAACAATTTGATAGACCGGCAAACAATCATGAGAAACAATCAAATAACAATAGAAAAAACAAGATATCATCCAAAGCTGTCATTGGATAGTAAGAGAAGAAATTCTAAACATATCGAAAGTGGCCAACAACGGGAAAAACAAATACAGAAATGACTCCCGAAAAACAACTGTAGATGTTTTAGATTTAGACTCCCTTATAAGCCACCAAGCCAGATTCGATCGCACATTCACAATTTTTCCAAACGCAGGTAAACACGAGCATATATCGATCCATACACCCCTCGAAGATCAACAATGTGAAACCATACTAAATAACATCAAAATGACAACAAAATCATTCATTTTCTTTGATATCCATTATTATATGTAGGGTTGCTTGTAAATTGTAATACACCACCCTCTAAATCCATACAAGAAAAACTTGTGGGTAACCTCTCTTATACTCTTATTGTCCAACACAACCCCTACCCTTAACAATCATAAAAACCAAAAAACCAACTCTCACAAAGTGAACATCTCCTCCATCCAAACCATCTTAGTATCCCTTTGTGGTTAACCCGAACCCGAATGGAAACAAAGGGTCATAGTGCGCGTCACCCACATTCATCGGCAGTTGATCGACCGACTTAAACCAAGTCCTCGAAAGCTTCCCAGTGAACCCGAAATCCCCAAACAACACATCCGCGACTCCCTGGCCTTCAGTGCCCGGTAGCCATGCGGCTACAAGTGCATCTATCTTCGAAAGGTACGGCTCAATCACAATAGGGCGCCCAGATACCACCACAACCACACACTTCACCGCGCCACAGACGTTGGTTATGGTCTCTGGCGCTGGAGATGGTAGCGTGAGGTTATTCAAGTTATCGCCGAAGCTCTCTGCATACGGAGTCTCGCCCACCACCACAATCGCGTACGAGAAGTCGTTGGCCTTGACGAAGTCTGCATCCGGATTCTTATTGTACACAACTTTGGTGCTTGGGTCTACCGTGCTCTCGATTCCCTTGAGGATCGTAGTCCCTGGAAAGTACATACAACCATTTTTTGTAACACTGTTATCCCGCATCAATAATATAAAGAATTCAAGCCTTGTATATAAGTCTGAATTGACATACCAACAGAGTTGTTGTTGCCACTAAGGCCTTGCCATGTGATGGTCCAACCTCCACATTGGTTGCCCAAGTCATCGGCATGGCTACCTGCGACGAGAATCTTTGGGGCTTTCTTCGGGAGGGGAAGGAGAGGCTCACCTTCTTTCTTGCCGTTCTTCAATAGCACAAGTGATTTCCTTACTGCCTCTCGAGCTATCTTGCGGTGCTCCTGTTTCGGCCCCAACACGAATGTGATCGATCGAGCTCATTCTTTGCATATAGAAATGGTTACATTGGATGGGAATTTGAAGAACAAACCTGACTCCCGAGCTCGTGGACAAGGCTGGTGTCCGCCAATGGATCCTCGAACAGACCCATTTCGAACTTCACTCGTAAAATCCTACTCACTGCATCATCTATCCTGCTCATCGGTATGATCTTGCTATTCACTTGCACGGTTAGCAAGTCGATGAACTCCGTGAAGTTGTATGGAACCATGATCTGCAAATTTCGGAAAATTAAGAAGAAGAAAAATTAGGGGGTTTAAAAAATTTTGCAAGATTTTTTTTTCATTTATGTATGAAAATATTTTTAAAAAATATACATTGGAAAAAAATTTAAAACTTGTGATTTAAATAGTCATTTGAATAGAAAAAATTAAAAAAAAATTAAAATGATAAATTTATTTTGAATGCATATGTGAAAAAGAATGTTTTTGTTTAAATATATCAGAGAAAAACTTAAATTTATGATTTAGTTAATCTTTTTTAATAGAAGAAAACAGAGAGAAACAAAAAATAAAAAATAATAAAAGGTAAAAGGTAAAAATATTTAAACTCATAGTCTCAAGGTAATAAATACTCATCTTTACCAACTAAGTTAAGCGACAATAAATATATAAAAAATAAAGTTAAAAAGATTTAAACTCGTAGTCTCAAGGTAGTAAGTACTAAATACTCATCTTTACTAACTAAATTAAGCAATAAAAAATATATAAAAATAAAGTAAAAAGGATTTAAACTCATAGTCTCAAGGTAATAAATACTCACCTTTACCAACTAAATTAAGATGTTTTTATGATTTATTACTCCTTTTAAACTCTTTTATCACTAAAATTAGTAAAAATCATATACATTCTTCCGCACTAGGAGGCTTCAGCCATCAAGCTAAAATAGAAGATAGTATAGACTAACCATGTCAATACCGGCGTGAATCCCAGCATATACCGAGTAGTTGTAGTTGGCGTGGGGCGGTGAGGTGATCCTGTCGATCCCTTGCCAGTCGGAGATCACGAATCCCTGAAGTAAAAGTCGGAGTTCTTATAAGATTTTGTACATGAACAAAAGATTTCATGGGCGTAAGTTTATGTTTCACATACTCGGAACTTCAAGGTGTTCTTGAGGATCCCAGTCACAAGGTCGCGGTTTGCGTGCATCTTGACGCCGTTCCAGCTCGAGTACGAGACCATGATAGTCGAGACTCCCTCGATAATGGCGTTGTAGTAGCCGGGCATGTGAATGCTCATCAGCCCATGGAAGTCTGTCACGGTGTTGTTTTCATTGATACCTTTGGTTGTTCCACCATCTCCTAGATAGTGCTTAGCACAGGCTGCCACTTTCTTCCTGCAAACACAAATCACAAGGACTTATACAGTGAGCAAGCATTAAAAAAAAACACCCATTTTTCCGGTGGCGGATCTTGAACTGTCCGATTAAAATATATTAAAATTAATTTGTAAAATTGTAGCTTAATCATGCATTTTTTGTAATAAAAATTTGTTTTTGATTAGTTTAAATTTTTATATCTAGTTTATAAAAATATATTGAAATAAATTTTCTTGTTATAAAAATTCCTTCCAATTCAGGGTTTTTGAATTTTTATATCAAGAGTTTACAGTTTTTTTTTAAAAATATATTGGAATAAATACATAGATTTAAACATATTGTTTTTATATCAAGAGTTTACAATTCTTAACTATTTTTTATACATATAAAAAGAAATATTTATATTCTTCCATATCCTTTCTCACATTGGATCTTATGTGATCTAAATAATATCTAAGTTCTCACATTTTCTTTTCTCTTTTAAAATTATTTAATTTGAAGAAACCCAAAAATTAAAATATGGTTTTTGTAGATGATCATAACACCTGTATTAAAATACTAGTCCACTCAATTAAGTTAGACAAATGATATCTGACCAATAAATATAATATAGTTATAAAAAAGGGAAAAATTAAAGAAAACCACCCTTTAAATATGAGTATTTTCACTTAATCACCTTTTGAATTCAAAATTACAGAAAACCACCCTGTAAATGGTTTTTACTTATAACTCACCACCCATTCATCTATTTTCATTAATTTATCATTAAATATATTATATTTTAATATTTTTAAACTCAAATTTGATTATAAATATATTCAAAATAGATGAATAGGTGGTGAGTTGTATGTAAAAACCATTTAAAGGGTGGTTTTCTGTAATTTTGAATTTAAAGGGTAGTTAAGTGAAAACACCTATATTTAAGGGGTGATTTTCTTTAATTTTCCCTAAAAAAAATCAGTAGTATAAAATTACTACATTATAATACTAAATAAAATTGTGTGGGGCGGAGCCTTCTGCATTGAATTGGTAAATAAAGAGCGGTCATATCCGGGGTTCGAACTGGAGACGCGGAGCCTTCTGCCATCGATACGGTCCGCCACTACACTTCCCCTTTCTACTCCGTAATTATTATGAAAGCTGATGGTAGCCTTGGTAGGTCATTATCCGAATTTGAAAAGTGGTATAGAATAACCCAACTTTAGGAGCACTTTGCACAAATATAATCATTTCTTTTTAAGTGCAAAATAACCCTTTTTATGAGGAAAGGCTAAATACTTTTAACTTTTCATTTAGCTTCGCAAGTTAATACATTTTCATGCTATGTAATTGTATAAACATTAGTGTCACTTTTTATAAAAAAACCTTCTTTACTAGTATTTTTATCGTATACGCTATAGAAATAAAGTTGACAGACAAAAGGCTTTATAACAATGACACAAGATTTTCTAAATTATACATTTCAATATCATTTGTTTTTTATTAAGTAAAAATTCTATGCACCGGACAGGTCCAGTGGGTCGAGAGGTTATAGCAACGGCGACGGAAAACCCATCATATAATTAGATACAAACAAAGTAAAATAACCCTGCAAACCCGAGAGATTTATGCTCAAAATAACGGAAAATGCTATAAATCGAGAGATTTATGCTCATCTCTTATCAAGTTCTGCATTGTAGAGGAATTTTAGATAATCTATCGTTGAGAATTGTAACTCTAGTTTACCTCTAGAATGTTATGTTTATTAGGGTAATATCATGGTATAGATTTATTAGGGGTTTGGTTGGATTGAATAGGTTTCTGAGGTGGGTCAGTAGGTCCAAGCCCATGCCTTATCCAACGTTCCTATTTTTGACCGTTGTTCTAATAGGCCTTATAAAAGTCTTCAGCTACTCACCCTAACCCTTGAGATGATCTATAATATCAAAACACTTGACTTTTATCAAAATTTTCAATAATTTAGATGGGTGTTGGGATGATCTAAATAAAACACTCCTCCTAAAAAAGGTTATTTTTGTAAATTTCTAAAAAGGGGTGGGGGTTGATTTTGTAAATTAGATTTGCAAAACACCCATGTTAATCTGTATGACTGTATGACTTGTGTCTGAATCGGCAATCAAGTCAAACAAATCATATGATTAATGGTTTAAAGATAATGCCTATAGAGTATAGACTATACAAGTAAATAGTATCGGATACCATTTAGATAAAGAGATCAATTTGAAAACTGGGCCACCATTTTTTGGACTTTTCAAATACCTTTTTCCTTGTTCAAAATTCTCCTATAATAATTTCATTGACTTGTAGATGGGATGTATGTACACATGGTTTCAGATCTACAACAGTTTAATCTCATCCAACCATTGACACGACCTAGCACGTGTGGATTCAATGACCTTAAGATCTATCCATTTGCAATTAGATCAGGATATACCTAAATAATTGAAGTCATGGGCTTCATTTTCAATTCAGACTATATAATTAAAGTCATGGGCTTCATTTTCCATTCAGATTATAATCGATGTGAGATGAGGCGTTAGAAACAACTTACTTTCCAGCAACATATGGAACGCCCTTCCGGTCACCATGTGGGATCTCGCCTTGCAAACCCGGTATGACTTTGGTCATCAGCTGGACTACCTTCGGGTCCTCGCTGAAGCTCTCGTAGCACCTGCCCCATCTCGGATCTCTACAAACCTGAGAGAGACCACAAAAAGGTGTTAAAATCGGAAGTGATCTTCGTTCAAATTGCCTTCATTGAAGCAGGATTGATTGGCTCCATACCGCGATACAAGGTGCAAACACATAAGGAATGCCGGTAGCTCTAACTTCCAGCGCGGTTGCAGCTCCGATCCTCTTTGCTAGATCAGGATCTCTGTTTCATTTCAACACATCAATGACTTAACCGAAAAAACAAACACCAAAATGTAATAGCAGGACATGGTTTTGGCTTTGCCTCGTTGCTCCTAAGCCGACGTTGTGGGGGAAAACCGTCGCCTTATAGACATTGTTGTGGCCATGAACTGCATCAATCCCATAGATCATCGGAATCCCCAAACGGGTCGATAGAGATCCCTTTTGGAAGCTATTCACCATCTTGATCCATGTCTCAGGAGATGCCTTAGTCTCAGGCACACTCCCTCCACCACTCAACACACTCCCTGACAAATTCAAGTCATTTTAAGATACAGACAACGCAATGTGTTGATTGCTGATAAGCAGAAACGTCGCTAAAAACGCACTAACTTTAATAGTACTAAAGTAAAGAGGGCTTCTTTTTTTTTACCAATGAAGTATTTCTTCATAACTTCAGTTGATGCAACACTCCGCTCAATCTGAGTCATCTGGCCAATCTTCTCCGCGAGCGTCATCCGATAGAGGAGGTCCTTAACCCTCACATTAATGGGCTGTTTCGGGTCTTTGTACTTCGAGTAGTCGGATTTCGCCATTGATTTACAGCAGCACAAGAACACAATCCCTAGCCACAAGATGGAATAGCTCCTCCCCATCTTAGATCTCCAACTTAACTCCCTTAAAAAAAAACCAAAGAAATTGATTGGATTCAACTCAACTGCACATATCTCATGAATCTTAGCAGTAAGCAATTAAATGTGAGTGAAAAAACAAAAGAAAGCAATCAAGAGATCAGAATTTGGAAGCTTACTTGTGTGCAGAGGAAACCAAAATGGTAGGAATAAAAATGGGGATTGTGTAGTGTAGTGGGTTAATTAAAGCAAACATATTTATAGCAAGAGGCCACAAGGTACAAGTAATTGAATATTGGGGCCAAAACTAGATTGATTTGGATTATCTTGTATTCTTGTTAGGTCAATTTTGGAAATTACCTATTGGGCCCCTGAATTCTTGTCAATTACTATTTATTACCCACAGTTTTTTCAAATAAGAAATATTATGGATTGAATGTCAATATGTCATATTGGTATTTAAAAATGGATCAATTAAGTATTTAAAAATGTCATATTCGTTTTTGATATTTTTATAAAAGTTGGGATTTTTTGTCTTAAAGGCATGGGCAATGTTCTAAAAAACGTTTGGCGGGTGCATGGTGTTAGGGTATGGTTAAGGGTCTAGACGAGGTGTAGGCGGGGTGTAAGCGGAATTCATGGCGAGTATTTGCAGTCCAGGCGGGTTTTGACGACCTTGACGGCATTGGCGGCGAGGTGAGGTCAAAGATTTAGGCGGGTTTTGAAGGGTTTTTTATAACAGTGGGTACGAGTAGGATTTGTGTGTATAAAGTTGTTTTGATTTAAATAAAGAGGAATAGAATTAAATTTTATCAACATATTTTTTTTAAATGTCTGGGATTTTTTATAAGTTTTATAACACATTCACATCAGTTTTTAAACATATGGTTCTAAAAAGTTGATAAAGAGATTTGAACCTTTAATTTGTAGATTAAAATACTTCTCATTTACCAACTAAGCTAGAAAATTTAATTGTTAAAATACTCTTTTACTCCTAAATATAATAATAATTTTTTTACCTATAAACATAAATAAGGGGCCCTTGACCATCACCCGCCCCAAGGAGTTCCACCACTTAATCTAAATCAGACTGACTCTAAGGTGTTAAGTTCGTTTTTTAATTTGTAATTTTTATAAATTGGATTTTAGATTCGATTCGACTCAATTTTAAACCGATGAGCAACCGTCCACTCTACCCTCGATCTCAAATTTCAATATATCTGTGTGCGCCTGCAGTATCTCAAAATGCACTAAATAACAATTATAAACGAGACATAAATAGAAGATACATAAAATCAAATCTACCTAACAAAGTTCAGACGTATCTCAAAATGCACTAAATAACAATTAAATGATTTAATTGGATCATATGATTAATAATACTTCTTTAAATTTATTGTCACTATCCGTATTTATTTGGTGAACTGTATTGGCCTGCAGTATGTGTTCCGTCCGCTCAAATTAAGCCATAATCCACGTACATTTTAATTTTATCATATTGATGAAAAAATGTTGACCGTGTCGTCATAAATTCATAATTAATGTATGGCGGAGCTACAAATAAGTTGAAGGGGTCAAATCTTGCTAACTTAGCTGGTAAGAGCAAGTCCAACGGCATCTCTATAATAGAAAAAAGTGGACGTTTTAGAGAAAAAATGCATTTTTCCACCCCAACAGCTTTTGTAAACTCATTTGTAAAATAGAGAAATGGAAGGAGAGATGAAAAAAATCTCTAAATTTGGAGGAAGAGAAATAATCTCTATAATTTAATGTTTCACTCCTTTTTATATATAATTTAATACTTACCCTTCACTTTGACACCCCTATTCTACATGAAACATCCCTTCTATCATTTTTTAACCATAAATTATCTATATATTATAAATTTCTGTATTGATTATAGTGTATAATAAATGCAAAAATCTGTAAAATAGAGATGTACTAGCGGTTGGAGTACGTAAGAGCATCTCCAACCGTTTCTCAATTTTAGGGATTTTGGAGTATTTTGAGAATTTTAAGTTATTTTTTGGTCCAGCAGATTCCACGTCACATTCTTCAGAATGGAGAAGCATCCAAAAAATTAGAGAGGATTTCCTAAATCTGCAACATTCTTTAAACTAAATGATTCTTCAAATCTTCGAAATGGAGAAGATGTTGGAGTTAAAGCAAAAATAATTTGAAGAATATGTATTTTGTTTCTCCATTTTGGAGAAATTTTACGAAAGTTGTTGGAGATGGTATAACAATCTACATAGAGAAGATGATTCACTCATCATTATGGAGCATTTAAAAATGAATTGTTACGGTTGGGGGAAATTGAGCTTATAATGACAGATATAAAATTACTTTTACCTAGAGTGAGATCTGTTGTTTTTATTCATACACCCTGTGATGGTAACAGAGTAGCGGACAAGAATGCACACACATTTGTCGCTCTGTTAGGGGCCTCGACGTATACAATGATTAAGATATGTGGGACCTCATCCTATTGGATGTATTTTGATAGGGTTACCTCGCGAAATTATTACCTAATTAAAAAAAACAATGTTAAAAAAACTTAAATAATTTAATAATAAAAAAACATTTCTCGACATACCCTTTGTAAATTAACATGTTATCCATATCAAATCCTAATAGTGGTCAGTGGGTTTTATACAAGATCCCCCATATTAGGATCAAAGTAAGTCCTGGAAGAGGTTGTCGGTGGAAGGTTATTTGTGCCATTATATATATATAGGGAATAGGTATATTGTGCACACCCCTTAAGGTGTACCTTGCGCACAGATTTGAGCATTTGATCGGAATGGAATAGATGGATAGAATCTCGCCACGTGTCCAGTAAGTTTAAAAATAAAAAATTGAAAACCAATCCACAATTATAGACTTGAGTGATGTAGGCGCGTGTATTGTGGTGTGGAATTAAAACCTAAATCCCTATTTTGTTTCTTCTTCATTCAAGTGAATGCGTTGAAACTAAATATCCCAATTTGTGTTCTTCTTCGTTCCAGTGCACTCGTGGAGCCGGATCCGGACCTGTGCTGTTTGATATCGCAAGCGAAGGGTCTTTGTTCGTGCCGAGGAATCAAGGCAAAGGCGAGGCGGTGAGGCGAGGAGGAGGCGAGCTGAGTTGGATCGGAGGCAAGACGAGGCGAGGCTAGGCGTGGCGAGGCGGTGCGAGGGTCTTTGTTCTGGGCGAATTGAGGCCAACTAGTTGCGAGGAGGTTGCGAGGATCCATTAATGGGTAAGAAGCAATTTTTTTTTCACTGATGAAATTCGTTTGATATTTGGGCTAATTGATGAGATTTATTCATTCTTTGGAACTTAACTAATGTTTAGTCGGTTGATTTGGAGTTTTTTTGGTGATTTCTTTGTGATTTTTATTAGATTGGGCTTCGGATTGAACTAGGTTTCAAATTGGGTATGGACAATGGTCGGCGAAGTTCGACGACAGTGAAGGCTATTTCCGAGTCCAGCGGTGAGGCAAGTCGACCGGCGGTGGTGGGTGGTGCTGTTTCGATCGACATCCTTCATCCTCATCTTTTCTGTCAAAGGGGCCAATTCGAAGGAGACGATCCCAAGTCGGCATCGGCGAATGCAGGTTGATTGAAGCCGACGTTGATTTGATCGACGACGAAGGTAGGAGGAAGAGGGGGGTGGGGGTAAGGGTGGTTTGGGGGTATGGGCGGTGGGGGTGGGTGGGTGGGTGTGGTGGGGTGGGCGGGGGCGGTGGTACATGGGTGATGGTATGTCCAATATTGTTCGTCAATTATTCAGATGTTTGTGTCGAATTTCGATTACTAACGGTAATGATTTGATTAATTATTCGGTGAAATCCGATTCATTATTCGTCAGTAATGGAGTTTTCGGTTTGACAAACAATATAAAAAAATCTTCATCGCATGAGTATAACTACCCAACTAAATATTATTCGGTGAAATGTGAAATATTATTCTGTGAAATTTGAAGCATTATTCGTATAAATTGTAAGTATTGTTTAGGGAATTGAGGTTTCTTTTATTTGAAATAGATGAGCAAAAAAACAAAACATTATTCGGCAGAATATTACAAATTATTCAGTGGAACTGAGAAGTTTTCATTTTAACTGAATAGAAAAAGAAAACATAACATTATTCGGTAGAATGTGAAACATTATTAAGTGGAATTTGCCATTTTTTCAAAACTTCGAAATCATATCCGGAAAAAAATCTCGTTACCTTTTGACGGGGGTCCCAAAAAAAAAAATCTCTCCATTAACATTTTCTTTTTATAACTTTTTACACATAAATAGGGTCATGACTAGACCTGTCAAACGGGTCATTCGGGTCGGGTTCGGGTCCGGTCACTTCGGGTTTCGGGTAAAATGGGTCTCGGGTAAAACCGGTTTCGGGTTGACTCGAACTCGGGTTTGATCGAGTTTCGGGTCGGGTTCGGGTCGATTTCGGGTTTGTCAAATTTTTCTTTTTTAAATTAAAAAAATCATTATTTGATAATTTTGTGATAAATTTTAATTATATATAAAAAAATAATTATATATAATTATAAATCAACCGGGTCAATCGGGTCATCGGGTAAATCGGGTCAAAATTACCGGGTCAATCGGGTCAACGGGTCGAAACCCAGATTACCCGAAAACTTTCGGGTTTTTCGGGTTCGGGTCGGAAAAAAATTTCGGGTCAAAATTTTCGGGTTCGGGTCGGAAATTTTTCGGATCGGTCGGGTCGGGTCGGGTCGCCGGGTCGGGTTGTGTTTTGACAGGTCTAGTCATGACTCATGTGTGGTTATTTGAAAGAAAAATAAATTTATGGGTAGTTTTATAAAAACTAACCTATTTTTATGGGTGATTTATGTAATTTTCAAATTGGCCTCATTTGCTTTTGAAAAAAAAAGTACGGATATTGTTTGTAAAAAAACCAAGAGTGGGAGGGGGATTGGGCAACACGC
Organism: Persicaria tinctoria; assembly: GCA_037127255.1. Lineage (NCBI taxonomy): Eukaryota > Viridiplantae > Streptophyta > Magnoliopsida > Caryophyllales > Polygonaceae > Persicaria > Persicaria tinctoria. The sequence continues at coordinate 5,585,346 of JBANSL010000016.1, read as the reverse complement.
ACAGGGGAGTTTGTGGGTTGATTTTTTCTAGTGGATCCCATTATTAATTAAAGCAAAATAAAAAAATTCCATTTAATCATAGCCATCCATTTACTCTCCATCAATGGTTCGAATTTGTGCACGGCACAAGGGAATCACTCCATATATATATATATATATATATATATATATATATATATATATATATATATATATATATATATATATATATATATATATATATATATATATTCTATACGTATTGTATAAAATAAAGGAATGATATTCGTTAATGATATTTTTTCAGTTTAAAAATATAACTAGTACAATCCCCGCGCCATAGCGCGTTTTTTTAAAACTAAAATATTATATATATATATATATATATATATATATATATATATATATATATATATATATATATATATATCAATATTATAAAATATTAATAAATGTTAATATAAAAATCATAAAAAAGGCTTTATAACAAATGTATCTTATAATTATCTCATAAATTTTTTTTTTTTAAATCTTATGTAAAGTATAATACACAAATATAGATATTTTAAATTACTCAGTAATAATAATATCAATATCATTAATTATAACATTGTTTAAATGTGATGTGTCATAACTCATAAACAATAGTTATATTCAATATTTTGAATTAAGCCCAATAGTTAGTAAATAAATTTGAGTTAAGTCCAATAGTTATATTAGATTGAATTCAATGTTTTGAATTAAGTCCAATGGTTAGTAAAATTAAAGAAAAAATAGAATTAAAAGAAAAAGAAGAAAAAAGGAGAATTAAAGAAAATAAAAAAAATGGCAAAAATGGCAAAAAAATATGATTGGTTAAGACTCCTAAAATATCTTTAAGATTGACATGTCATCCTAAATTCTTCTAAATTAAGAGTTTATATAGATATAGATTTTTTTTGGTCTTTTGACATATATTTTAATTGGCTAAAAATTATATATAAAAAAAATTAATTTTTTTAATCCCTTGTATGACGTGGACCGAGGGGCGGGTTAGGGTCCGCTCCAGTCCGTTCCATTTTTACAAAAATAAAATAATAGGTAAAAAGGGGAAATTAATATATAAAAAATTCATTTATTTATTAAATTAAGATTCGTATAAGAAAATTTTAGCTTATTTATTCTGCCCGAATTTTAATTTCCGGTTATAATGAGATTTTTATTTCTCTTTTTTAGAATGGATATTGAGATTGACTGACCAAATGCACAAAAGGAAAAGGCAAGGAAAAGCCAGGCACAACAATTATGGTGTCATGTAGGATGAAATGAGTGGAAGTTAGGGAAAACGTAGATATGAAGATGAATGTCGAGAATACGGGTTAAATTTTCAAATTAAATATACTTAATGTATACACACGTTTTAATTATAAAGCATTTGATTAAAATATAGCCCATCTTTTTAGAAATAATTTTGTTTAAAAAAATTATATCATGGATCGATACAACACGGCAAGCAACGTAACTCACACATTTTAAGAGCCCACAAATCCACAACTATTTTTCACAAGAAAATGCACACTGATTAAATAAAGTCGTGTAAGCATGTACAAATACATAAAACAAATGAATCGGGTGATCACCTTCTTTTTCGTTGCTCCATGACTACAGATTTGCTTAAAGCTTTACGTACGGGGTATATCATTGCTTCTGTCGACATAGGCAATGTGATTCCACTTACTGCGATTAAATGTGCGAATGAGACCAACAAGTTTGCCGTTTTAGCCTCAGCATGTTGGGCCTTGTGGTTCTTTAGGAACCAACTCGTTTTTGATCATACTAACATAGTAACTATCAATGAAATATTTTTGTTCCATAGCACAAATACACATTGCTGGAAACAATCAAAGCTTTTAGAAGATGATCCGACTGAACCGCTGATCCAAAACAGTCGTTTTCAAAGCAGTATAAATAACCTGGGTATTAGGGGTAGTGCTACGACTGCTAGGGCTCAGATTCGGTCTGGGAAGTGGGATAAACCACCCCCAAATTGCTATAAGCTCAATTTTGATGGCTCGGTACTCCCGAGTGGCAAATCGTCTTATGGTTTTGTCATCCGAGACTCTGCTAGTTTAGTTGTCTCTGTTGGCAGATCAGTTTGCACAAATATCTCGGTAATCTATGCCGAAAATCTCGGACTCAGAATGGGTTTGCTACGAGCAAAAGAGTTACAACTATCTTCACTTCTGATCGAAGGAGATAACTTACTAGTGATAAAAGCTCTACCGGGGGATTGGAAATGCCCCTGGACAATAGAGATGCTACAAACTGATATTCTGTCTGATATCTCGTCCTTTACTTATGTTGCTATTCGTCATATTTTCAGGGAATCTAATGCGGTGGTTGACTACCTTGCTCGTAGTGCCCATGCATCCCCTGCCGATGACTGATGTGAGGATGATCCAGAACTGCTTGTTCTCGTCCGGAAGGATGCGCTAGGAAGGAGCTCTGCTGCGGCCGACCCGACCTAATTCTTATCTTGTGTCAAAAAAAAAACATAAGACAAATTAAAATTTATATAATATAATATAATTTATTAAAAAAATGCATAAAAAACGCGGATAATAATTACTTGAAGTATTTGAGCGGTTAAAAATAGTAAAATTTATACTTAACACACTTATATTTATATTTATAACCTTTTATTAAGAAAAATCACGCCATAAGAAATATACAGAATATTTAACTAAAAGATAGATTATTTTATTCTATTTATGTGCTTATGTATGATTTTTTTATGTATAAAATAATTGAAAGATAAACCGAAGGGGAACATATTTGAGCATTTTCATGATAAATTTTATATTTTTTTAAATATCTTTTTTTTTTTGTAATAATCCAAATATTCCTATTTTTCTTTTCGTACACACTTAACATCCAACTGGGCCTAGTAAGAAAAGAAGCTAGGAAGTATGCATGAGTTACGTTTAGAGGGAACATTTAACTCTCTTCCCAATCTTAGCGATACAAGTATGAACTGTTTTATCGTTTAACTTATAATAAGTCAAAAACTACAAGATGAGAATTTGAAAGGAGGAATTTCAAACCCTTAAAATATTTCATTTGGTCCAATAAGGACCGAGTGCTTTTGCAATCGATATTTATCCTATTGCAACTATAATCAAGTCTCGCGAGAAAAGATAACAAATATAAACCAAAATAATTAAATACAATTTGTCTATATATTAACTATCAGGTCAAATCTAATGTGTGAAATCTAAACCATAAATTATACCAAGTCTTCTAACACTCTCGGCGTCCCATGAACAAACCCCGCCACAAGACAAAGAGCAATTGATGCAGCGGAAAGTGAGGAAATAAGAACACCTATAATTATCAATTAATGGGGTCAATCGTTGAGCCACGTCACACAAGAGATATATACTAATTAAGTATACATCCTATACCTAATAATTAATAAGTCTAATGCAGTACAAGTGGCATATCCCTTTATCCTACACTATGCCGTCCAACTCATGATACGTTGGACTTCGACCAGTGTAGAGCCTAGCGGGCTCAATTCTCATTACCATGACTTTTCATTCATTTGCATATTCATAATCTCATTTCATTTCTTTGACTCCATTTTGGACCAAAACGATATGAAACACGAATACCCTCATGACCCTAGCAAAATACCTAATGCACACACGACTGTTTTCACCACAGACATAGAGAATAGATCGATATGCTCAATCAATAATGCAGGTCCTATGAGACTATAGCCCAGCTCAGTTCCTATGTGTGAGGGTGCACGTGCAGGGCAACCGAAGACAGAGGATCACAGCTCCACAGCTGCATCAGCTTCGGCCATTACCTTGGCGGGAAAATGAAGACACGTGGTTGGCCAAGGACAATTCGGTTGTTACACTTCTTGGTGTATAAATAGGAGCTTACCTCACATTGTTGTATAATTCAGTTGCACAATTTTACATACATAGAAATAAAGGTTCTTCTTTTCTCCTCTTTTGAGAGTGTCCGTCATAGCCAAAACTCCAATTCTGGTTTTCATATGGTATCAGAGCGAAAGGATCCTGCAATTTTCGCTTGATCGCTTGGAGATCTGACATGGCTGATTCGTATGCATCGGTTGTGAGGAACAATGGAGGAGATCCAGGCACATCTGTAGTGTCTAATGATCCCTCAGTTGGAGTCGCAATGTGATCCTTAGCATTGAAGGAATTCCCGAATGTCGATGTGGTATCATGGATAAATGTACTTGTCTTGTTATCAAGAAAATGGTGGATATGAACACCAATAGCAACATCATGCAGTTTCTTATGGGTTTAAATGATGAGTATGATGCTGTGAGAAATCAGATATTAGGAATGGACAGTATGCCGACAATGAATAGAGCCTTCTATTTGGTGACACAAGTAGAGCAGTGTGGTGGAAGTAAAGGTGCTTCAGATTCAAAGAAAAGTGAAGATAGCACTGCCTTGAATGCTAATAGGCAAGGAATGCCTAACTGGAAAAAGGATTCAGACACAAAGAAAGGCAAGGAAGAATTCAAGAAATGTGATTACTGTGGCAACAAAGGGCATGTGAAGGATACATATTACAAGTTGCACGGGTTTCCCAAATGTGAGTTTTGTGGGAACAAGGGACATGTGAAAAATCAGTGTTACAAGCTCCATGGATATCCCGAGAAAGGGAAGGAAGCTCAGTGGAAACAACAAAGGAAAGCATCTGCAAATGCTGCTGAGACTAGCAGTGAAAGCCCCATTGATGATGGTCCTCAGTTTGATCCTGCCCTGGTGAATGCTGTTTGCAAAGAAATGATGAAGATCATGAAGGGGAAGCAGGTGCAAGGTGACAATGAAGCCTACTTTGCTGCTGCAAATTTCTCAGGTAATTATAATCCTTCAAGAGCATTAATGATTGAGAAAGAATTTGGTAGAAATTTATGGATAGTTAATATAGGAGCTACCGATCGATCATATGCTTTTTGATCCTAAGATGCTTGATCACATGAAAGTAGCATTGCCTGATGATTTTGTGGTGTTAGTTGATACTGTGGGGCCAGTCAAGTTTTCTGATGATCTTGTGCTGAGAAATGTGTTGCTTATCCCATCTTTCAAACATAATCTACTGTCTGTGGGAAGATTGCTTGAAGACAGCAAGTTGATGGCAATGTTCACTGCTGATCACTGCATTTTTCAAGACCTTTCCACTAATGGAGTCGTGGGAAGAGGGCTGCGCCACAGAGGATTGTACATTGTTCAAGTTGTTGGTTCAAGTACAGGAGGTGGGAGCTTCTCATGTCCTGCAATCAATGACAGTGCTGCTTTCAAAACTAGGGAAATTACCAATAATGATCTTGCTCTTATTCATGCAAGACTAGGACATACCTCTTTGTCTAAAATAAGACATTTAGATGCTTTCAAACATCTGTATGGATCGAACCTTTCTTGTGACAGTTGTGTTTTAGCCAAACAGCACAGATTTCATTTTGAGAGAAGCCTGTCTAAGCATGATAATACATGTTTATCTAACACCTAGTACACGAAGTAAACAACCCAAGTATGAGAGTCCGATGTCATGAGTAAATTCCGAAAAACTTACCTGAATCAGCAACAAAACAAGTAAAGTCCCTATAATAATCATACAAGATATCATAAGTAACGAAATACATACAACATCAAACAATAGTTAGAGCATGAGAACCACCATAGCTATTCATCTAACTAGATATCTATGACTCCTAGAATAAGCTAACCAACTCTGTCAACAAACAAGTTTGAGTACATTAAATCATCAAAATCATTCAATTGAAACTTTAGCGGGAACCAACTTATTTGCAAAACCAACGTGGAAAAAATGTTCGAAATCCATCAAGCACAAGTGTATCTCAAAACAAAGTCAATACCAAAGTTTAAACCTCATCAAGATAGTGATTTAAAAATTAAAACCCCTTACGTAAAGTTGAGCTTGGTTTCTTTCAGATCCTAGGCCCAGTTAAAAAACGTCTTCCCTATATACATCACAAACCCTGCACGTCGGAATTGACGTGCAGGGTTAAAATGAGTTAATTAATTTTTAAAAAGTGTTAATTAGTGATGGTGGCTTACACATCGAAAGCAACGTATATTTTTAAAGGTGGATTTGCAATGTATTTAAAATAAAATCTTAAAACTCTGATGCACCCATATCCCATTTTTACCGCATTCTACATAAAAGGAGCTACACTTTACAGTCTTGAATCTCATTAATAGCTTTATAAAGATCCCTCAATAATTTTCACAAAAACGTGTCTCGGATGTTTCTCTTTCAGCGACCAGTCTGTACTTTCAACCCAGATTCCTCATCATTCATAAGGTTATTGCAAAAACTCCCAACGCCAATATTGTAGATCTAGAACTCAGCTTTACAGATTGATAATACACATGATTTTAGCATAAAAACTCAATCAGTTATCCTTCTAATATCGAATCTTTATCTTCCAGCAGGCAGCAACACAACCTGAGTTTGAAAAATTCATTTCGTCCATTAATACATCTTTACAAAGCCCAAAAAAAATATAGAAGCTTCCAAACATGACAAAATGTGACATACTAAAAGATGAGAATTTTACAAGTACATTCACTATTTTGAAATTGAACAAGAGAGAAAAGCAAAAGAGAAGAAAGAGAGAATATGTACAGTAAAAAACAAATTAATCGTACAAACCATAATCTAATTTAGGCTACTCAGAAGACAATCGATTAATTGAGAAACCGCCCAACTTCCTAATTTGAAAATGTTTTTTAAATTTTAATTAGTTTAGTTTCTTTTTATATGATAGATTCTTATGATTGTTTGCTTTTTTGGTGAAGAACTTTTTTCAATTTACGGGTAATTAAGTAGTTGAAGCATTACTTGAACCGGTCAACACTCCAGTCGTCCACATCTCCACTCACAAACACGATGGACAGCAACCCCTAGACGCCCTAATAGGACGTTATGCCAAAAAATACCCTCTTCACCGATCAAAATATATATTGGTGAAATTTTTTCACATCGGTCAATTTTTTACCTTAAAATAAAACCCACTACAACAAAAAAAATAATTCAAGATCATAACTATTCCATTGTACAAAGGATCTCTATCCCAACACTATTTCCATTTTAAAATGACTCAACCGAGGTTTCTCGAAATTTCAAATAAACCATAAGAGCATCAGCAATAGTCGGGTTCTCCAAAACTTCTCTCTCCTTTTCTTATTCGTCCACCTCATTTTCCAGTAACTTTATTCTCAACCCTCCCCAATTCTTTTCCTAACCTCCACAATGGTCGGGTTACCCAAATGCCCAATAAATCTATTTCATCACTTTTTTCATACCAATATTTTCTCTATCATTTCAAATACTCCGTATTAAAATAACTTGATTTATTTAACAATTAAAAAATAATTAATTTGATTTTATAATTATATTTCATAATTAATTTTAATAATTTAAAATCTTTTAACGAACTTGTTAATAAATTAGTCAATTAAAAATTATTAATTGAATCCTTTCTATCACAAATTTATTCGATATCTTAAAAATCTTATATGAATTCAAATTAATTTAAACTAGTATTTCTTACACTTGTGAAATTAAATATTATAAAAATTACGTTAACCATACATTGTCATTGAAAAATAATAAAAATTACATAACCTATATGCTAGCTGGAAGTTTTTTAAAAAAAGATGGAAGTTGAAAAAAATATAATAAAAAAGGCTGAGTTTAAAAAAAAAACTGAAAGTTTTAAAAAAAAAAACTGAAATTTTAAAAAAAATGAAAAGGGCTGTAAGTTAAAAATAAAACTTGAAGTTTAAAAAAAAATGAAAAGCTATAAGTTTAAAAAAATAATGAAAAGATTAAAGTTTAAAATAATGATTTATTTTATGGACACGTGGCATAATCCTATTGGTTTCGGATTTGGGAATGTTCCTCATATATTGAGGCACCCCAAAAATCGAAAGGTTGTTCCCAATAGTCGGATTCCCAAAAACCATGAAAAAGTAAAGTGGGGAGGCTCCCCGCCGTTGCTGACGCTCTAAGCATTAGAAACACCCCACACTATTGCATTACCTAGCAATGTGGTGCCAAAGCTTTTTATATTGACAGTTGGCACTTAACAATTCATTTCAGTCATATATTTTCCGAGGTGAGTCAGTGAATCACTTACAACAATCACATATTTTTGTATGATATATGCTCCTACTTGTTGTTTTTTTTTTTTTAAATTTATTTATGGATCTTCAAAGAGTTAGTACTCCTCGATCGATAATATCACCTTTATTGTAAGATGTGTTTGGTTGTTATGTAAATTTATAATTTTGTTGTGTTTGGATTCCAATACATTATGAATTATAATTATAAATATTTATACGGTGTTTGGTTACCTATTTTATAATGTATTTAAAATAATATAAATATTAAATAAAATACCTTATAATCTTAGATACTTAATTATGTTTTAAAATCTCACATGCCATTTAAAATTAATTCTTCCCACTCCCCATCAGATCTGAGATCCACAATTTGAGATTAATATATAGATCGGTGTACATCAATAAACTATTGCCTCATTAATGTACACATTAATTATCTATAAAAATAAGCTTATACGTATTTTGTTATAAAGGAAGGTTTTGACTTTTAAAGGAGATTTGAGAAAGAAAGGAAAGGATAAGATTTCAGAGAGGTGAGGTAGGAGAAGATAGAGAGGAGGAAGGACATTCATTCGATACCCTTACAACATAACTTGTGGGTATTTATAATCTAATATCCAATTTTTTAGTAATTACGTTTGTTATCCCTATCATATCAATCCCTAACATATTTTTATCTGAATGAAATATGTTATTCAGTGCAATACGTTCATAAAACACCCACCATGAATGTCCAAAAAGTCCCGAAAAGAAGGCTATGTTAATGTCTTATAATATGACTTATACAAACATTTGCTTGATATTTTTGTCAAAACAAGAGTCGTGTTGGTCCACTGGCTGCATTTGAGCACTCGTTGGAAAACTAACTTTAAGAGTTATGACTTTACTGTGGATGTCTTATGAGAAATCTGCCTCAAAGATGCCAAAATTTTCATTTTTCTACCAGTTTAGAAATTGGACAAATTTTAGACTATTTTCAAAGGGGCGGTTGACGAAAATATATAAAAATCTCAAAAAACAATGAGAATCCAAAATCTTTGGCTCTAGGCAAGGCGTGGTACTATTCAAGACAAGACATCCATAAAAACACCCCCATGGATGGCCAACTGCGACATTTGATCACTCGTTGGAACAGTGCTTGATACATGCTTGGTTTTTTGCCAAAACAAAAGTTTCATTGCTCCGTCGATGACATTTGATCACTTGTTGTAAAACTAATTTCAAGAGCTACGACTTTATTATATGTCTTTTCAGAAATCTGCCACCAAGACACCTAAAAAATTCATTTATCCATCAGTTTGAATCTGGAAAAATTTTAAACTTTTTCCAAAGGTGGGTAGTACACGGAAATATCTCAAAATCTCCAAAAATGAAAATCCAAAATCATTTGCTCTAGGTATGGGGTGATGATATTCAAGGCAAGGCGTACATAAAACACCCACCCGGAATGTGAAGAAAGCTTCGAAAAGAAGGTATGTCGATGCCTTACCATATGACTTATAGACACATACTCGGTAGTTTTGCCTAAACAAGAGCTGTGTTGGCGGCATTTGAGCACTCATCGAAATCTCTGTTCAATATCTATGACTTTACTTTGGATATCTTCTGATAAATCCACTTCGAAGATGCCCAAAAAAATTCATTTATTAATCAGTTTCAAATTTGAGCAAATTTTAGACTTTTTCCTAAAAGGGTAATCCACGAAAAATATCTCAAAATCTCCAAAAAATGAAAATCCAAAATCATTTGTTTTAGGCAAGGTGTCCATAAAAGACCCACTCGGATTCCGAGTGGGTCCATAAAACACCCATTTCCGGTCCGAGTCTCGGAACATCCAAAAAGTCCCGAGAAGGTCACGTCGATGCCTTACAATATGAGTTAAAGACACATGCTCGATATTTTTGCCAAAACAAGAGTTGTGTTGATTCGATGACGACATTTGCACTCATTAGAAAGCTAACTTCTAGAGCTACAACTTTATTGTGGATGTCTTATGAGAAATCTACCTTGAAGAGGCCCAAAAAAATTCATTTATCCATCAGTTTTGAATCTAAGCAAATTTTAAACTTTTTCCAAATGGTATCATACACGAAAATATCTCAAAATCTTAAAAAGAAATTTAAAATTCCAAGATACTTTGCTCTAGGCAAGCTGTAAATATTCAAGGCGAGACATCCATAAAACGCCCACCTGGAATGTAAAAAAAAAACCTGGAAAAAAAAAGTCATGTCGATGCCTTACAAATGTTACAATATGACTTATAGGCACATGCTCGGTATTTTTGCCAAAACAAGAGTTGTGTTGGTCCGATGGCGTCATTTGAAATCCGCCTAAAAAATGACTAGAAAAAAAAATCATGTTTCCATCAGTTTGAAATCTGAGCAAATTTTAGATTTTTTTCCAATTGGGGTAGTCTGCGGAAATATCTCAAAATCTCAATAAAATAAAAATCCAAAATATTTTGTTGTATGCAAGTTGTGTTGCTATTCAAGGCAAGACGTGCATAAACACCCACTCGGGATGTCCAAAAAGCCCCGAAAAAAAGGTCATGGCAATGCCTTTCAATATGACTTATAAATACATGTTCGGTATTTTTGCCAAAACAAGAGCTACGTTACAGGTCCTAGGATCGAAACCTGGCTCTGATACCACCTTCTGTAACACACCCTTTTAAATCCCAAAGGAGTGTTGCAGCGCTAGTGAATCCGCAGACTTTAATGTCTTTGAATTCACCTGAGGCTTATATGCAACCACTGTAGCTTTTTCCACGACCTTCACCTCCGTGCTGGAGTTAGACCTAGTGTCAAAGTTGTGGGTGAGGTCAATGCTTTGGGGGTAACCCGTGGTGTGCAGGTCCGGGGTCTTGCAAACATTAGACATCTATCGAAGAGGGCGAGGAGTCATCAGTACTCGAGCGAGATAATCTAGAAAACGAGATTTAGAACAAGAATAAAGAATATAAGCTTAGTCTATGGCAGGAGAAGGAGCTTGAGCAGAACTATTGGACAATTATTTTAAAATCATTTTCAAAACTGCTTACTTTTGTAAATAGAACTTAGTTCTGATAAAAGCATTTTTGAAATTCACTTTAGAAATCATTTTAAAATCCGAATGAAAATGTTTTAAAACCTACCGCTTTGATACCATCTGTAAGACCCGGGGTCTCAAGAGAGGCGTCAACCCATGCCACCTAGCCCTCTCAGGTCCGTTGTCCTCACTTGGAGCCTGAAAAGGAAGATCTCTTGTGACATGAGTAGCGCTTCAATCACTTATAAATCACTCCTAACATCTTTATAATATCCTATGTGGGACGGGGGTGTTACACGTTATTGATCCAATAGTGGCATTCGAGCACTTGTTAAAAAGCTAACTTCAACGGCTACGACTTTATTGCAGATATTTTTTGAGAAATCCGCCTCCAAGATGACTAAAAAAATCATTTTTCCATCAATTTGAAAACTGAAGAAAATTTAGACTTTTTTCAAAAGGGATATCCACGGAAATATCTAAAAATCTCAAAAAACAATGAAAATCCAAAATCTTTAGCTCTAGGCAAGGCGTGATGCTTTCAAGGCAAGACGTCCATAAAACAGCCTCATGGATGTCTAAAAGTCCCGAAAAGAAAGTCATGTCGATGCCTTACAATAATAACTTACATACATTCTCGGTATTTTTGCCAAAACAAGAGTTGTGTTGGATCGATGACAACATTTGAACACTCGTTGAAAAGCTAACTTCAAGAGCTACGACTTTAATGAGGATGTCTTCTGAGAAATATGTCTTGAAGATAGAGTCGGGACTGGTAGGGGTTGGGTCATGGTAGTGTTTTTTGGGATGACTCTGTTTTCAAGAGATGCTTCCTTAGAGTTCGTGTTCAATGCCCACAGAAGATAGAATATTGTTGTACCGCTGACCAGTGGTACTAAAATAATCTTGCTTGACTTTGTTCTTCGTCTGCTTCTTCAACTTGATGGTCTTCGTTTCGTCTGGGCTCTACCTTTTAGTATGGCGTGCTTGAGTTTGCTGCTACACCTTTTTTTGGCTTTATTTTTCTTTGTCATGTATCAATGTATCATGGATGTTAGTTCGTTTGTCGATTCATCGCCCTCTTGAGGGGTCAATCAATATGTTGCGTATCTTCTTGAATATTTTCATGTATAAAAATAAATAAATCAAACATGGGATTGTGTAAGAATGAAGACTGAATTCTCGTTAGGTGGCCTTCTAGGACCATAGTTGCAATGACGAATTGTAATTAATCAAGCAAGAGCGTTATTCAAATGTCTTGTCTTCATTAGGTCCCTAATTTGACATTTGTTCACCTAAATGGCTATCAGACACAACTGAAAAATGTTATCGGAACTCAATCTAAGATCAGCACATCAGATCCTCCATAGCTGGCCTTGCTAGGGCTTGTGGTGAGTCCGAACCCGAATGGGAAGAGCGGATCATAATGTGCGTCGCCAACATTCATGGGGAGCTGATTCGTGGTCTTGAACCATGTCCTCGCGAGCTTCCCCGTGAAACCATAGTCGCCAAATAGCAAGCCCGCGACTCCTTGGCCTTCGGTGCCAGGCAGCCAAGCAGCCACGAGGGCGTCGATTGACTGGAGGTATGGCTTGATCACGAGTGGGCGCCCTGAGACGACTATGACAACACATTTTACAGCTCTGCAGACGTTCATTATGGTGCTTGGACCGGGAGCTAGGAGGGTTAAATTCATGCTGTCACCGAAGCTCTCTGCGTATGGGGCCTCCCCGACAACTACAATGGCGTAGGAAAACTTGTTGGACTTAATGAAGTCGATCTCAGGGTTCTCTTTGTAGACGACCTGTGTGTGTGGATCGACTGCCTTCTTTATGGCTCCGAGGATTGTAGTCCCTGAAAACCAGTGATTGTTAGCCATTCAATGTAATGTCACCATATGCAAGCGATCTCAGCTACACTTTCATAAGTCCGATGAGGTTCCATCCTAAAACCTACTGCCGACCAATTGGCAATAGGAGTAGCTAACCAACCTTATATGTTAGGATTGAAACTTCAAATCATTTGTTCATTCTGACTAACTTGATAGACGAAAACATGACAGCAAAAGCTAGCAAAATCTGACCCGACCCACCCGAATCCAGACCCGACCGAAATATGAAAATCAAGTGTCATGCATAACCCGAACCCGACCCAATTTGACCCGATACTCGAATGGGTATGAACATAGATAAATCCGACCCGACCCATCCTTGACCCGACCCGAACAAGACTCGACTCTTCCTTATAATTACTTTAATTTTCTTATTTTTAAGAACTCAAATAACGTCAATTACATACAAAGAGAGCTGATATACTAGAAAAATGAAGTTTAATAGCCAATAATTAAGAAAAACAAAAAATAATCTTCATTTTATAATAAAACTTAATATGACCCGACTTGACCCAACACGAACCCGACCCAACCCGAAATCCATTTGACCCGAACTTACTCGACCCGATTCGATCCGAACGCGACCCAACATATGACCATACCCAAATGGGCATACCCGAATTCGAACCGAACAACCGAATTGCCACCTCTACTGATATGCAATATAGAATGCTGAACTCAAATGGCGCGAATTGTGATATCTGTTCACGTACCTACAGTGAGGTTGTTGCCACTCAATCGACCAGCCACCGCATTGATAGCCCAAGTTGTCGGCGTGGCTCCCTGCAACGAGTATCTTTGGGGCTTTCTTAGGAAGAGGCAGCAAAGGCATATTTGCGTACTTTCCGTTCTTCAACAGTACGAGTGATTTCCTTACGGCTTCCCTTGCAAGATCTCGGTGTTCCTGTATGGTCCACACAGCTAAGTATGTCAATCTTTTGGGCGTTGTTCTAACTTCTATGAAAGCAAAACATAAGGAGTATGGACACAAAGAATGAAGCACAGAACCTGATTTCCAAGCTGGTTAACAAGACTGGTGTCAGCTAGCGGCTTCTCGAATAGGCCCATTTGAAATTTCACCCGAAGAATCCTCTTCACCGCGTCATCAATTCTGCTCATAGGAACTACATTTCGCGTCACTAGCAATCTGAGGTCGTTGATGAATTCTGGATAAGCATACGGAACCATGACCTGCCATTTTGTCTACACATTTTACATTAAAATCATAGCACAGATTTCGTTAAGCAAGAGTTAGTTCTAAATGACTAACCAAGTCGATGCCAGCCAGAACTCCAGCCTGGACGGAGTATGTGTAGTTGGCATGGGGAGGTGTAGTAATCTTGTCGATGCCTGTCCAGTCGGAGATGACAAAGCCCTGAAACACCATTCAAGAAATGATTGATTTTCGATTGTTCTAACATTATAAGCACTGGGCAAATCAGTATTCGTACCCTGAACTTCAAAGTGTTCTTAAGGAATTTGGTGACGAGATCATAGTTAGCGTGCATCTTGATGCCATTCCAGCTAGAGAAGGAGACCATGACAGTCGAAACACCATAGGAGATAGCCTTGAAGTAGCCTGGCATGTGGGTACTGAGCAAACCATGCCAGTCTATGACAGTGTTGTTTTCGTTGATCCCTCGTACAGTGCCCCCATCACCCACATAGTGCTTAACACAAGCTGCGACATTCTTGCTACACACACGAAAAAAGAAAGTAACAATATGCATAGATGAAACTAGATTCCTTCGTTCGTTGTGAAATTTAACGCATAAACTATTTGAAGGTGATGCCAATGGTTAAGTGCTTACCCTCCAGCAACAAATGGTACGCCCTTCCGAGAATTTGAAGGGATATCCCCCTGTAAGCCCAATATGATCTGGGTCATTTCTTGCACAATCTTGGGGTCTTCGCTGTAGCTCTCGTAACATCTGCCCCATCTCGGATCTCTACATACCGCAATACAAGGTGCAAAGACATATGGAATGCCGGTAGCTCTCACCTCCAATGCCGTTGCAGCTCCAATCTTCTTTGCAAGTTGAGGATCCCTTTTTTCACATAACAAAACAAGAACATCACTAAATTGAAATGATATAAAGTACAACAACATATGTATGCTGAAGTTACCTAGTTACACCCAATCCAACATTATGAGGGAAAATTGTGGCCTTGTAAACATTATTGTGACCGTGTACAGCATCGATTCCATAGATCATTGGGATCCCTAAACGGGTGGATAAAGCTGCCTTTTGCATCCCATTCACCATATTGATCCATTGCTCAGGAGATGCGTGCGGACCAGGAACACTCCCTCCACCACTCAGTACACTCCCTAAGAAAGCAGGCATTATGTTTCTCAGTCTTAGGCTTATACAACATCGTCCAATAAACGCAATCACGCGATCTTTACTCGTTATTCCAATCCATTTACAGCTAAGAATGCTGAAGTTTTAACAGATAGAATAGCAAAGTACCTATGAAGTACTCCCTCATAACATTAGCCGAAGCATTCGACCTCTCAATTTGGGTCATTTGGCCAATCTTCTCGTCCAACGTCATCCGGCTCACGAGGTCCTTAACTCGCGCTCCAATTGGCTGTTTTGGGTCCTTGTACTTCATGTATTTTGCCTCTACATTGAATGCCCAGCAACACAACAACAGCACCAACCAGGCACATCTTTTCCCCATCATTGTTTCCCCAATTTCCTTCACACCTAAATCTCTACAAAATAAACAAATAAGATCACAACCATTTACACTTCTATGCACCCTGATTGAAGAACAGCAACTACAGCTAGCAGTCACAATCTTCAGGCTTAGAGCTCAAATATCTGATTCAGGGAGGGGAGTCTCAAAACAATTCACCTCGCCTACATTTGTTTTGTAGAGAATCACCACAAACTGAAAAGCAATTGTAACTACATTTGATTTGTGAAACCCTAAGTGGAAAAATTAGCAATCTGAGAGTTGAAAAGTGCTAACTAGTGACATTATGATAACGTCAATAATATGATAGTTTGAATTAGTCTTTCACTTCCTATTTTTGTGTAATTAGTTCCTTGATTTGTGTAATGGGGTGTACCCACTTTCCTGGTATATAGGGTGATTGGGATACTATCTGTAATACATATATTGTATCTTTGTTTAATGAACAACACACAATCAATATTCATCAGCACATCTCCTTGATTTTATGGTATCAGAGCTTTGATTTTTTTTCACTCCCACCATTCCTTTCAATGGCTCATACTGATCCTCCTGGTTCCAGCACCGAAAACAACATTTTAGCCGCTGCCAATATGACCTCTTCAACCCTCAATTTTCAAATTCCCTCGATCAGCATTAAGCTCGATCGTGAAAATTACTCACTTTGGCACACCACAATTATATCCGCCTTAGAAACATTTGATCTTGAAGCTTTTATTCTAGATCCCACACCACCTCCATCATTTCTTGGTGCTAACCTTGATGAGCCAAACCCTGCATATGCTCAGTGGAAAAAGCAAGATCGTTTTGTCTTGCTTTGGATCAAGTCCACTTTATCAGAGAGAGCCCTTGCTCTCGTTGCTAGATCAACCTCCTCCCACATGGCTTGGGAAACTATTGCAAAGACTTATCAAGCTCAGACCAGAGCCCAAAGAATGACAATGAAGCAACAACTTCAGTCCCTCACAAAGGGATCCTCCACCATGAGTGAGTACATAGAGCGCAAGCGCTCGATTGCGGATTCTTTAGCGGAGAATCTCCACCCTATCCCCGATGAAGACTTGATGAGACATATCTTGACTGGCCTTGACGCATCTTATGGCCCCTTCACTGCTGCCTTTATGATGAAAACCGATGATCTATCGGTTGATGATCTCGCCGGCCTTCTCCTTCAAGAGGAGGATCGGTTGGAACAGGAGCATATCCGAACTAGTACTCTTGTTCAGCCCCCATCCGGTGCTTCTCCCAACTCAGCTCAGGCTCCTTCCGTCAACACCGCTCAGACCTCTCGCCCTCCGAATCGGCCCTCTGGTGGCCAGACTAGCGGTGTCAACACCTCCTCGGGGCATCGTCACCAGGATTCTCAATGTCGTAGACGGGTACAATGTCAGTTGTGCGGCAAGCCTGGCCATGAGGCCATCGATTGCTGGCAGCGCTCAAACCTCACCGATTTCCCAGCTCGGCGCCCTAATCCTCGTGACTCCAAGCAGGCCCATATTGCTAGCTACAACAGCCCCTCGACAATTGTGGATCCCGCTTGGTATTTTGACACCGGTGCCACAGATCATGCCTCTCCGGATCTTCGCAAGCTAGCCATCTCAGATGAGTATTCCGGGGACGATAAACTTCAAGTTGGGAACGGTAACCATTTGTCAATTTCTCACATCGGTTCATGTTCTTTACCTGCTAATCTAAATTTGTCAAATGTGCTTATTGTTCCAAAATTAACTAAACACCTTCTTAGTGTGTCCAAATTGACTCGTGATAATGACGTCTTTATGGAGTTTTGGCCTAACAATTGGTGTGTTAAGACATTTCAGGGCAAAATCCTTCTAAGAGGGGGCGTTGATCATGGCCTTTACACATTATTTCCCTCCACAAATAAACCAGGCACTTCCATGGCTCTCACGGGTGTTCGCACTACACTGCATGGGTGGCACCGTCGACTTGCGCATCCGCACGAATCCATCTTGAGGCGTTTGATTTCACAATTCCAGCTTCCTATTAGTTCAAATAAATTTCCCGATGTGTGTGATTCTTGTCAACTCGGGAAAAGTCATCGTTTTAATCTTCCCACTTCGCATTTGTCTTCCGCTAAACCTTTTGAGTTGGTGTACTCTGATGTTTGGGGACCTTCTCCCGCTTTTTCCTTGAATGGCCACCGTTATTTTGTTTTGTTTATGGATGATTGCACTAAGTTTGTTTGGATTTATTTCTTATCTCATAAATCTCAGGTATTCAACATCTTTGTTCAATTCCGCACTATGATCAAAACCCAGTTTGAGTGTGACATCAAATGTCTTCAAACCGATTGGGGTGGAGAATATCGAAATGTCTCTACCTTTCTTGCGGCTTGTGGCATCACCCACCGCATTTCTTTTCCGTATACTCAAGAGCAAAATGGTGCCGTTGAACGTCGAAATCGAATTATAGTGGAAAAAGGTTTGACCCTCTTAGCGCAATCATCTCTTCCAAACAAATTTTGGGAACATGCTTTTAAAACGGCCACTTATTTACACAATAGGACTATCTCTCCTATGCTTCAATATGCCTCTCCGTATGAAAGGTTATATCACAAAATGCCGGATTATGGCTTCCTAAAATCCTTTGGTTGTCTTTGTTTTCCTTTTCTACGTCCATATAACGCTCATAAGATGGATTTTCGGAGTCTTCCATGTATTTTCATTGGCTATAGTGCTAGTCATAAAGGCTATTTATGTCTTCATAAGCCTACTTCTCGTATTTATATTTCTCGCCACGTGGTCTTTAATGAAGATGTATTTCCATATGCAACCGAGCCACCTATGCATAAGTGTCCACCTACCAAGCCGTCTGTGCAGTTGAGCTCTCCTAGTCTCCTTGAGCACGCAGCAGCCACCCAACCTTCTACTCCACCTACTACGCCTCCTCTTGAGCCCAACTCCCCACACCTTCCATCTCCACATTACCTCCAACACACTCACAGTTCTCGTGCAAAAATTTCCAACCAAGATGGTGTACCCAAATACTATAGACCTGCTGAACATAATCAACATTCCATGGCCACACGTGCAAGTACCAACTCTCTTAAGCCTAAAACTTTTACCTCCAATTTAGCTCCCGAACCCGCCATTGAACCCCACACCTTTGCCCAAGCCATTAAGCACAAATGTTGGCAAATTGCGATGCAAAAAGAATATGACGCGTTAATGAGAAATAACACTTGGTCACTTGTTCCTCGTCCTTGTAATACTAATCTTGTTGGTTGCAAGTGGATTTTCAGGAGCAAGCGTTGTTCGGATGGCTCCATTAAGCGCTACAAAGCTCGTTTAGTTGCTAAAGGATTTAGCCAAGAGGAGGGAGTTGATTTTTTTGACACCTTCAGCCCGGTCATTAAACCCACCACCATTCGGTTAGTGATCTCCCTTGCTCTTTCCAACGGCTGGGTCATCCGCCAACTCGACATCAATAATGCTTTCTTAAATGGGGATTTATTGGAGGAAGTCTATATGGAGCAACCGCGAGGCTTTGTTGACACCACTCGTCCATCGCATGTGTGTCGGCTTCACAAGGCCCTTTATGGACTCAAACAGGCGCCTCGCGCATGGTTTAATAAGCTCAAGCATTATCTAGTCACCCATGGGTTCCGTGCGTGTCAATCCGGCACATCCTTATTTGTCCACCATTCTCCTAATGCTACAATATATATACTTGTGTATGTGGACGATGTCATCATTACAGGTTCTGATCGGGTTCTCATTCAACGGGTCATTACGGACTTGAACTCCACGTTTGCACTTAAGGACCTTGGTGATCTTAATTATTTTCTTGGGTTGCAAATTACACGGACGTCATCAGGCATGATCCTATCTCAATCCAAGTACATTATGGACATCTTGGCTCGTTGCAAGATGGTTGAGTCAAAGCCTATATCCACTCCAGCAGATGTCTCTACCCGGTTAATCAAGGATGGTGAGTCATTTTCGGACCCGACTTTATACCGTCAAATTGTCGGCTCTCTCCAATATGCCACCATCACTCGTCCAGACATCGCCTATGCCGTCAATCGTGTTTGCCAATATATGCATGCCCCTACCACTCTTCACTGGCAAGCGGTTAAACGGATCTTACGCTACTTAAACGGTACGTTATCTCATGGTCTTCATTTCAAGCCCACGACTGCATCTTTTCTTCTCGCCTTCTCGGATGCTGGATGGATTTCCGACATGGATGATTGTCGTTCACAATATGGTTTTGCCATATTTCATGGGTCAAATTTGATAAGTTGGACCTCTCGGAAGCAGAAGGTCGTGGCTCGATCAAGTACCGAGGCCGAGTATCGTGCTTTGGCATATACCGCTGCTGAATTATCATGGATCAAGCTCCTTCTTCATGATCTTCGAACCCCGCTTGCTCAGCCCCCTACTCTACTGTGTGATAATGTTGGCGCCACTTTCATGAGCAAGAACCCGGTCATCAGCTCTCGATCAAAGCACATTCACCTTGATGTTCACTTTGTGCGGGAGCAAGTTGAGAAAGGTGATCTCAGAATTAGTCATGTCTCATCTCTAGATCAGCTCGCGGACATATTCACGAAGCCTTTGAGCAAGGAAAGAGTTGCCGCCATACGTACCAAGCTCCAAGTGCGACCTGCCCTTGGTCTTGCCGGGGGGTGATAACGTCAATAATATGATAGTTTGAATTAGTCTTTCACTTCCTATTTTTGTGTAATTAGTTCCTTGATTTGTGTAATGGGGTGTACCCACTTTCCTGGTGTATAGGGTGGTTGGGATACTATCTGTAATATATATATTGTATCTTTGTTTAATGAACAACACACAATCAATATTCATCAGCACATCTCCTTGGTTTTACATTACAACACCAAATTAACAGACAATCAGAGTCAGTAAGAAGCCAATGGGAGTGCAATCCCTTGATTAACCTAACTGATAAACTCCCTGAACAAACAAAACACAAAATCACAAACAATGCAGATGAAGATGAAGGGAGAAAAGAAAACTTACTTGAACAATGGGGGAAATTAGAAAACCCATCACTCTCTAAAACCCCTCTTTTTATTTTGAAGTTTGAACTATGCAGAAGGTGAACGACACCACTACTACAAAAACTTGCTTTTATACCGGATATTACGAAATATAGCTCCGGGGTTTAGGTAGGTGTAATAAATAATTAACGTTTTATTTATGCCGGATCTAAAAAAAACGCCCGGCATAAATAATAAGGTATTTTTAATACACATTTATTTATGCCGGATGTTTCTAAAATACGTCCGGCATAAATAAAGGTGTTTTTTTAAATGCTAAGGTTATATATGCCGGATCTTTATAAAAATACATCCGGCATAAATACTTATGAGAATTTTTAAAAAAATCTGGTTGGTATATTTGCAAGAGCATTTTCATATATCAATGACCCCTGATAAACATACATACAAGTCATACATAAATAACATTCCAATAATATAATGGACAACACTACAAATCCACTGTTTGAGCCACCAACATCACATCCAAGGTACATATCTTGGTGGATCAACCTTAGTACTAAAATGCAAACATGTTCAAGCAAAAGAAGTCATGTTGCTTTAGGTTTGGAATATATGTGCCCCAGTTCATCCTCTACTTGGTTCATCCAGACTAGAAAAAAAAGATGAGACACGCTTGCTATAGTTAAATCAGCTGTCTCCGTTCTCCAAATCAGCCCTAAGCTATGAATCTGAATGGAATACGAGCGAAGGGAAACAAAAACGTAAAGCAGCAGTGGAGGTAGAAGTGGCACAATATCACCTCTAAAGGTAGCCTGCTTGGAAGCAATGCCTTAAGTGAAGAGCAAAACTGACTAACGCCAGAACTTAAATGCACCGCCTCAGAAGGAAGGTCTTTGACAAGCAGAAAAGAGTTGCGAGCTGACCAAAGCCATTGCCAAAGAAGTGACCAACTCAAAGCCAACTACTTTTGGAAAATGCCATCCCAAGCCCAGCCTCAAATAGCTGCAACAAACGAAAACATGATTTTCCTTAGGGTTAACCAACAATATCCACATATTATGGAACAAATAAAGTTGGCAGTTGGAACAAAGCTGTGAGAAGAGTCATAAGCAACATACCTTGTGATAGTAGGCATGGTAGCCACAATCCCAGCACAAAAGTATATTACGGGTATCAATGCCTTTGACTTGTTCTTCTAGCTAAGCCACATCAAAGATCCTAGTTCAACCAGGGAGATGATCAACACCTGAGAGTAGAATGGAACAGCACTGAATTATTTATAAAAAATAGCGATAAGACATGTAAAAACAAGGACAGTAAACAAGATGAAGACATCCACATTTTCCGTTTCACATAATAGATATAGCAATAGAAGATAAAAGGTTACTTCCCACGTTTGTAGATTTTAGTAATAGCAAATAATTATAGATTGAAGGTATAACTTGGAACTGTAGCAAGAAGCTAAGAACACCGGAGGGGTAAATGTTGATCATACCAGGTTTGCATTTGCTTCAAGGCCTTGTAGAATGTAATCCCAAGTGAATTCCAACCCCCTAGCTCCCACCCAAAGAGGGGCCAATCTATGTAGAACAACATCAGCAAAAGCCCATCCTACATATAGGAGGAAGGACAAGAACATGAAGCCAAATAAGTTATTTAATATGTATAATCATAACTTACTACACTTTGTGCACAATATCTAGGAGCCCATATAAAATAAATTTAACCGGTTCAATCAGACAAAGGTCAATGAATTTTATGTAATCTCACTCCACAATGAAGCTCTAGCAAATATAAAGTTTAGTTGCAAAATTCTGCTACAACAATTTGATACAGAAGCAAAGTAATCTCACTCCACAACCATAAAGTAGTCATCTGGTGAACATCCACATGGAGACAACTTAGGCTTACCTAAAATAAAAATAAGAAAGACATTGTTACAACAACTATTTATCAATATTGAACAAAATTAAAGCTGCAAAAAATCAGCCAACTTATGAGTAAAATTACAGCTGCAATTTTAGCAAGCTATCTCTTCACTGAGTATACACAAACTTCTCAACATTGAAACCCATTTTTGTTAGCAAAATGTACTGCCCATCCGATGAATGTGGAATATGGCGAATTCTCTTAAGGAACATAAATGCATCATACATGAATGCTAGAAATAAATAAAGGAGAAAATAGCATTTGTAACCTTAGGAGTTCTTCCTTCGAACTGCTCCAAGTATGGACAAGCATGGGCTTCATCCCTTTTGGCTCTGTTTGGGGTGGATGCTTAAGACTAAGCATTTGTACTGCAAGCTTGACATTCATCATCACTCTCTGTTTAACAACATTTAGCAGGACACAATTCAGATGCCCATAAAATCACACATAAACTACTTTATACTCTTGGCATTCTAACTAACTACACCAGTGGTACAAGGTGCCTTGCCATTATTTATTTCACAATAAGATGTCTAGAATTCACTGATAACCAATAATCATATAGATATTACATCAGCAAAATATTTCTCAAGAAAATTGGCATCTCATGGCACCTTTTCCATACTAAGATAGCCCATTTTGCCCAACATATAAGACCCTAACATCAACAAACAAGACCTCACTTTAGTAATCCTTTCAAGAATTAAGGCCCTCTTGTTGTATTGAAGATTCTCAAAAGATGAAATAACGATAAAACTGTCAGGATCAACACCATGCTCCAAGTTAAAAGAAGTGATTCATATTTGGTAGTGAACCATTTTTTTTTAAAAATCAATTTTTTTAGTAGGCTGATTTGGGACAAAATCTAAATATTGAAGACTACACATCATGGGGTTCTTTTTATAAATCCTAATGCACATGGACTCAGTGTTATATTTATCTTGCTCCACATGAACTCAGTGTTATAAAACAGCCTCTGATTTCAGTGTTATAAAATAGCTTCTTCAAATGATTATGAAAATCAACAATAAGACTTTGAAGCTACACCAAGCAAGCCAAGGAGCAATAAGCCTAAGACACATCCCTACAAATAGGTGTTTGCAGATCAGATTAGAGAATTCACAAAACCTAATAGTCATCCAGCAGCGGTCACGGAGACAAACAAATTCAGCATCTAACTGATTAGTGAATTACTATCTTGAATAGGAGAACAATCCCAAATCTGAACTAACCTAACCTAGCCTCTATCCAATGCAAATACTCTCTTGAATAGGAGAACAATCCCAAATCTGAACTAACCTAATAGCCTCTATCCAATCCCAAATCTGAACTAACCTAATAGCCTCTATCCAATCCCAAATCTGAACTAACCTAATACTCTCTTGAATAGGAGAACAATCCAGCATCTATCCAATGCAAATAAAGAACGAAGTAAAGCTACAAATCGAGTATCCAATGCAAACAAAGTCTCGGACTGAACTAACCTATACTGGCCTCGAACTAACCTAGCCTCGGACTATCCAATGCAAACAAAGTAAATCTACAGAGAACTAACCAAGCCGCGGACTCAACTCAGGGCAGCCGTCAAGGTCGATTAGGGTCGCCGGCGCTTCAACGAGGATGAGCAACAAGGGTCGATTAGGGTCCGAACTGACGCTTCAACGAAGAGAAACAAGGGTCGATTAGGGTTGCTGGCGCTTCACCGAGGATGAGGGCCTGGGATTAGCGGATGAAGGCCTGGGTCGCCGGCGCGCTTAGGTTTTACAGATTGACGCCGACAGAGCGGAGGGTTTGAGGGTTTACACAGATCGCGAATTGGGGGAGAGAGCTACAACGCTTGGTTTTTTTTTAGCCCAAAAAATATAACTTTTTTTTTATGCCATAAATAAAACACGTATTTATGCCGGATATTTATATTTGGTATGAAAAATGTACGGGTAAGTGTATTGGCTTTTAGATGCCGGATTGCCAACATATATATGCCGGAGCCAAAAATTTAACACGCCCGGCATAAATAACTAGGGTATTTTAATATTTCATTGTTATTTATGCCGGACATAAACTTTAATATCCGGCATATATTTATTTTCTAGTATTTAGGAGAATAAAATAAAACCTTTTTAAGGCTTTTATTTCGCAAATTAAACATCCGGCATAAATAATTATGCAATAAAATCTCATATTTGTACTAGTGCACTCTCGGGGTTTTCAAGATATGGGGTTATGAATCCACGTTTCTACTGTCTCATCTTGCATTTGTCTGTTTCCTCGACAAAGGTTTTGAATTTTCATAAACAAATGAAATTAGAAAACCCAGCACTCTGCAGAAGGTGATCAATGACTTATTTAATCAATTTTTTAACTTCTCATGCCAAACACACCCTAATATTTTTATGGGGTAATTACTCACAATCTGATCAATGACTTATTTAATCAATTTTTAATTTCACACGCCAAACTCACCCTAATATTTTAATGGGGAAATTAGTCAAATTACTCACAATCTGATCGATCAAAATTTTTAATTTCACATACCAAACACACCCTAATATTTTTATGGGGTAATGAAGTAACTGACCCGGTCGACACTCCAGTCGTCCACAGCTCCACTCAACGTAAGACGTCAAATAAAAGCCCTGCAAAGGTCATATGTGGATCAGTGGATGTAGTACAACATGACTTACATATTACATGCTCGTCCTCCGGTGGCGGAGTCTGGATTTTCGGTCAGGGGTGCTAAAAAAATTTCATGAAATATTTTTTTTGGTATATACTTATTAAGAATATTTTTTGAAAGAAAATATTGAAAAAATACTAAAATTTTGATTTTTTAAAAGGTTTTTTTGTATTTAAATAGTTGAGAGTAACAAAAAAAATAGAAAAGAAACAAAAAAATATAAGAAAAAATACGAAACATTACTTTTAAAACAATATTGAAAGAAAAGGTTAAATGCGTAATTTAAACATAAGTATGACATTTTTTTAATGAAATAGTTGATAGAAACAAATTTTTTTTAGAGAAATCAAGTAGAATTAATGATATAGTAAAAAAAAATGTAGAGAAATCAAGTAGAATTAATAATATTATCATATTATTATTATTATTATTATTATATATAATGTAGATAAATTATGATAATATCTTTTAGAACAACATAATATATTTTACGACGCACGGGTACTGTGCTAGTATACATATACTAAAATCGATGCATTGGTGCCTACGTGGCGGCGCGTGAGTGCATCTGCATACGTGGCGGCGCATGAGTGCATCTCGCAGAGCTTTCTCCGGTCAAAAAGGAAATTTAATAAAAATAATTATTTTATTTTACCATACACATATAGTTGGATAGATGGAATATCTTATAAAAGAGTAAATATTATATAAGGAAAAAACTATATCAATATAATTAAACGTAGTAGTAGTAATAATAAAACTAATTAATAAAACTAATTTTCATAGTCATACTTACCAAAAATATTAATAGATAAATATGTAATATTTGATAGGTGCTATTTTATTTATATTTAGATTATTTTTTGGCGGAAAGAATTATTTATATCAAAATCAATCATTTAATAATTATTATTTTATATCTATCTATATTATTTTTTGAGGCCAAAATAAATAATTAAAATATTATATAGCCATATATGTAGTCACAATCTATCCGTACATAGATATTTTAGTAAACAAATGTAATAAATATTTACTACATATTTAATAAAAAAGAATATTAAAATATTTTTAAAAATTAAATATCTAATTAAATTACATGAGATTTAATTAACCATAGATTAGAAAAAAAAACTTTTACTTAGTACCTTATAAGTGTGAATTTTATTTATATTTTGATAGAAGCTAATTAAAAGATATTTAGATTATACTATATAACCTACTAATTTTACTTATATTTATGGTATTATTTTTTGGAGGAAAAAATAATTTATATTTAGATTAACGCATTTTCCGTACATGGGACGGGATCTACACTGGTTTTTGCTAAAACAAGAGTTGCGTTGGTCCGATTGCGATATTTGAGCACTCGTTAAAAAGCTAATTTAAGAAGGTACAAGTTTGCACTAAGGATATCTTTTGAGATTCACCTCGAAGATTCCCAAATTTTTAATTTTTCCATCAGTTTGAAATCTGGACAAATTTTAGATTTTTTTCCCCCAAATGAGCTAATCCACGGAAATATCTAAGAATCTCGAAAATGAAAACAAAGAATCTTTTACTCTAGGCAATGTGTGATGCTAATTAAGGTACCGTCCATAAAACACCCACCTAGGATGTCCAAAAAGCCTCGAAAAAAAGGTCATGTCGATGCATTACAATATGACTTACAAACACATTGCCGGTATTTTTGAAAGAACAAGAGTTGCATTGGTCTGATGACGGCATTTGGGCACTCGTTATAAAACTAACTTAAAGAGCCACGACTTTACTGTAGATGTCTTCTAAGAAATTCGCCTTGAAGACACACACACAAAAAAAAATTCTATCAGTTTGAAATCTAGACCAATTTTAGATTTTTTAATTTCCATATGAGATAGTCCACATAAATATCTCAAAAAAAAATGAAAATCTAAAATCATTTTATGAAGGTAAGGTGTGATGGTATATATTTAAGGCAAAACGTCCATTAAACACATGATAGAATGTCCAAAAAGGCCCGAAAAGAAGGTCATATCGATGCATTACAATATGAGATATACATAGACATGCTCGGTTTTTTTACCAAAATACTCCCTCCGTCCTAAAATACATGGCCTTTTAGCATTTTGCACAAGTTTTAATAAAACACCTTACTTTTAAAAAAAAAAAAACATCATTGCACTAACTTTTTCATAAATTTTATTATTTTTTAACACCCACTACACATTTTAACCAATCAAATTATTTTAAAAAGTCAACAACACACAAACCAATACAAATCATTACAACTTTTTACCTAGAAAACCTAAAAGCCCATCTATTGTTGGACAAAAATTTACCTCTAAAAACTCATGTATTGTTGGACGGAGGGAGTAAGAGCTACATTGGTTCGAAGGCGACATTTCAACACTAATTGGAAAGCTAAATTGTAGAGCTATGATTCTCACAAATCCACCTTGAAGATGCTAAAGAAATTCATTTTTCCACCGTTTGGAATCTGAAAAAAATATTTGGCTTTTTTCTAAAGGGGTTGTCCGTTGAAATATCTCAAAAAATCGAAAATCGAAAATCATTTGCTCTATGCAAGGTGTGATGCTATTCAAGACAAGGTGTCCATAAAACACCCAATCAAGACGTCCAAAAAGCCCCGAAAAGAAGGTCATGTCGAAGCCTTATAATATGACTTACAAACACTTGCTTGGTATTTTTGTCAAAACAAGAGTTGCGTTGATCCGATGGCGACATTTTAGCACTCGTTGGAAAGCTAAGTTATAGAGCTACAACTTTACTATAGATGTCTTATGAGTTTTGAGAAATCCGCCTTGAAGATGTCTTAGAAATTTATTTTTCCATCAATTTGGAATCTTGATAAAATTTAGACTTTTTCCAAATGGGGTATTGTGTGGAATTGTGGAAATATCTCAAAATCTAAAAAAATAAAAATAAAATTCCTTTACTCTAGTCTCTAGACAACGTGTGATGTTATTCAACCCGACCCGATTGATCCGACTCGAACCCGACCAACACTCGAATAAATAAATACTACCTCCGATCCAAAAAGATTGTCGTTTGACTTTTTAATACGTATTTTAAGGAGCTAAAAACTATATAATATATTAACTTTTTTTTTTTTTTATAATCTAATACTTATTACCAACAAATATTAAGTTGTAAAAAAATAATTTAAAAAAAGCTGATATTTTATATAGTTTTTAGCTCCTTAAAATACGTGTTAAAAAGTTAAACGACAATCTTTTTGGATCGGAGTGAGTAAAATTTTGGATCCGAGACCTACTGAACCGATCCGATTAAAGCTCGAACCCGATTATACCCGACACCCAAAACAACTCAAATCCGATTATACCAAACCAATAAAAATCTTAGCATTTTCCCTAAAATACTCAAAACAACCTAAGAATTTGATTATTTAACCTGAACTTACCCGATCCAATCTGAACTTAATAATCATTAGTAATTTTTTTTCAAGAGAATTAGGAAGATACAACACTGAAAGTATGATATATCCACCAAATGTTTAAATGCCCAACATATTTTTCGGTTCAGATACGAACAAAGTAAATTTAATTCAACTATGTAAATTAAATTCACCTGCAACTATGTAAGTACAAATCGCTGTCCACCAATCTTGAAATTCGGTCTATGAAAACCTCTGTCGAGGAAACAGACAAATCCAAGACGAGACAGTGAAACGTGGCTTCATAAACCCATCTCTGGAAAACCCCGAAAGTGACGTTCGAATTAGCCCTCTGCACAGTTCAAACTTCAAAATACAAAGAGGGGTTTTAGAGAGTGCTGGGGTTTCTAATTTCCCCCTTTGTTCAAGTAAGTTTTCTCCCTTCATCTTCCTCTGCATTGTTTGTGATTTTGTGTTTTGTTTGTTCAGGGAGTTTATCGGTTAGGTTAATCAAGGGATTGCACTCTCATTGGCTTCTTACTTACTCTGATTATCTGTTAATTTGGCCTTGTAGTGTCACTAGTTAGCACTTTTCAACTCTCAGATTGCTAATTTTTCCACTTGGGTTGCAATTGCTTTTCAATTTGTGGTGATTCTGTACAAAACAAATGAAGGCGAGGTGAATTGGTTTGAGACTCTCCTCCCTCCATCAGATATTAGAGTCGGATAGGGCATCTAGGGATAATGTGGCAGCTACCTAGTTGCTGTTCTTCAATTAGGGTTCATAGAAGTGTAAATGGTTGTGATCTTATTTGGTTATTTTGTAGAGATTTAGATGTGAAGGAAATTGGGGAAACGATGATGGGGAAAAGATGTGCCTGGTTGGTGCTGTGGTTGTGTTGTTGGGCATTCAGTGTAGAGGCAAAATACATGAAGTACAAGGACCCGAAACAGCCTGTTGGAGCGCGAGTTAAGGACCTCGTGAGCCGGATGACGTTGGACGAGAAGATTGGCCAAATGACGCAGATCGAGAGGTCGAATGCCTCAGCTAATGTTATGAGGAAGTACTTCATAGGTACTTTGCTTTTCAATCTGTTAAAACATCAGCATTGTTAGCAGAAATTGGATTGGAATAACGAGTAAAGAACGCGTGATTGTGTTTATTGGAAGATGTTGTATAAGCCTAACTGCCTAAGACTGAGAAATATAATGACTGCTTTCTTAGGGAGTGTACTGAGTGGCGGAGGGAGTGGTCCTGGTCCGCAAGCGTCTCCTGAGCAATGGATTGATATGGTGAATGGGATGCAAAAGGCGGCTTTATCCACCCGTCTAGGGATTCCAATGATCTATGGAATCGATGCTGTACACGGTCACAATAATGTCTACAAGGCCACAATTTTCCCTCACAACGTCGGATTGGGTGTAACTAGGTAACTTCAGCATACATATGTTGTTGTACTTTATATCATTTCAATTTAGTGATGTTCTTGTTTTGTTATGTGAAAAAAGGGATCCTCAACTTGCAAAGAAGATTGGAGTTGCAACGGCGTTGGAGGTGAGAGCTACCGGCATTCCATATGTCTTTGCACCTTGTATTGCGGTATGTAGAGATCCGAGATGGGGTAGATGTTACGAGAGCTACAGTGAAGACCCCAAGATTGTGCAAGAAATGACCCAGATCATACTGGGATTACAGGGGGATATCCCTTCAAATTCTCGGAAGGGCGTACCATTTGTTGCTGGAGGGTAAGCACTTAACCGTTGGGATCACCTTCAAATAGTCTACGCGTTAAATTTCACAATGCATATTGTTACTTTCTCTTTTCGTGTGTGTAGCAAGAATGTCGCAGCTTGTGCTAAGCACTACGTGGGCGATGGGGGCACTGTACGAGGGATCAACGAAAACAACACAGTCATAGACTGGCATGGTTTACTCAGTACCCACATGCCAGGCTACTACAAGGCTATCTCCTATGGCGTTTCGACTGTCATGGTCTCCTTCTCTAGCTGGAATGGCGTCAAGATGCACGCTAACTATGATCTCGTCACCAAATTCCTTAAGAACACTTTGAAATTCCGGGTATGAATACTGATTTTGCCCAGTGCTTATAATGTTAGAAGTTAGAACAATCGAAAATCAACCATTTCTTGAATGGTGTTTCAGGGCTTTGTCATCTCCGATTGGACAGGCATCGACAAGCTTACTACACCTCCCCATGCCAACTACACATACTCTGTCCAGGCTGGAGTTCTGGCTGGCATCGACTTGGTTAGTCATTTAGAACTAACTCTTGCTTAACGAAATCTGTGCTATGATTTTATTGTAAAATGTGTGGACAAAATGGCAGGTCATGGTTCCGTATGCTTATCCAGAATTCATCAACGACCTCAGATTGCTAGTGACGCGAAATGTAGTTCCTATGAGCAGAATTGATGACGCGGTGAAGAGGATTCTTCGGGTGAAATTTCAAATGGGCCTATTCGAGAAGCCGCTAGCTGACACCAGTCTTGTTAACCAGCTCGGAAATCAGGTTCTGTGCTTCATTCTTTGTGTCCATACTCCATATGTTTTGCTTTCTTAGAAGTTAGAACAACACCCAAAAGATTGACATACTTAGCTGTGCGGACCATACAGGAACACCGAGATCTTGCAAGGGAAGCCGTAAGGAAATCACTCGTGCTATTGAAGAACGGAAAGTACACAAATATGCCTTTGCTGCCTCTTCCTAAGAAAACCTCAAAGATACTCGTTGCAGGGAGCCACGCCGACAACTTGGGCTATCAATGCGGTGGCTGGTCTATGGAGTGGCAAGGTTTTAGTGGCAACAACCTCACTGTAGGTATGTGAACAAATATCACAATTCGCGCCATTTTAGAGTTCAGCATTCTATATTGCATACCACTTTGCTGTCATGTTTTCATCTATCAAGTTAGTCAGAATGAACAAATGATCTGAAGTGTTCAATCCTATTGCCAATTGATCGGCAATAGGTTCTAGGATGGAACCTCATCGAACTTATGAAACTTGCATATGGTGACATTACTTCGAATGGCTAACAGTCACTGGTTTTCAGGGACCACGGTCCTCGGAGCCATAAAGAAGGCAGTTGATCCACACACGCAGGTCGTCTACAAAGAGAACCCTGAGACCGATTTCATTAAGTCCAACAAGTTTTCCTACGCCATTGTAGTTGTCGGGGAGGCCCCATACGCAGAGAGCTTCGGTGACAGAATGGATTTAACCCTCCTAGCTCCCGGTCCAAGCACCATAATGAACGTCTGCAAAGCTGTAAAATGTGTTGTCATAGTCGTCTCAGGGCGCCCACTCGTGATCGAGCCATACCTCCAGTCAATCGACGCCCTCGTGGCTGCTTGGCTGCCTGGCACCGAAGGCCAAGGAGTCGCGGACTTGCTATTTGGCGACTATGGTTTCACGGGGAAGCTCGCGAGGACGTGGTTCAAGACCGCGAATCAACTCCCCATGAATGTTGGCGATGCACATTATGATCCGCTCTTCCCATTCGGGTTCGGCCTCACCACAAGCCCTAGCAAGGCCAGCTAAGGAGGATCCGATGTGCTGACCTTAGATTGAGTTCTGACAACATTTTTCATTTGAATCCCTTTAGGCCTTTTTACAAGTCCGACCCTTCCTACTGCTATGGGACTGGCTTCATATATAAATAGTTGCTTCTGTAGTAATGTTATGGTGGGATTTCAAAGCTGAAATGCAATTACGTTAATTATTATTTTAGTTATTTTGTTTGGATTTTCCAGTTGCATCTATGTTCTTGATGATATGTTTAATGATTGCTGCCTAGCAGAGGTGCATCAACCTCTTTGATGTGTTGAGTTGTTGGTGCATTATTCCTTTTCCGCTACTTGTTAAGTTTAAAGAATGTGATTGTTTGGTGTTGAGAGAATAAGAGATGTGAAGAGATAAAAAAGAGTCTGTATATAAGCTAGTGGATTACTCCTCCTTCTATTGCCAATTGGTTTTAGGATGGAACCTGCTACCATTTTCAATTGTGAGTTAACCCTTTCCTAAACAAAAGACTATATATATATACCTGTGAATTTGTTTTGCACTATTACTCTGGATTTTTAAACGGAACTCCATACACCTCATAGTAACTGATCTTCAATCATATTGCTAATGTGGAAATTAGATGTTCTATCTTTTTGTTCTTGAATTGAATTTCGAGTCTTTTTTGGTACTTCTCTTGTTAAACTTGCTTTCTTTAGGTTGTTATTTATTAGAGATATGATATATTATTGTGTATACTATCCTTGTAGGTTACGATATGTAAAGATTTGTTCCTATCTCTCTTGTAACCATATTTGTCTATATAATGGAATATCCTCTGAATGATAATTCATCAGAGCTTCCACAATCTTTTATGGTATCAAGACCAGGTTTTTTCTAAACCCTAGCCTCTCCCTTTGGTCGGCCGCCCTACCCCCGTCACCGTGTCCACCACCGGCAGCGCTCCTGACGGCAACACTGCCAACCAAACCCCACCCGTTAACCCACCTCCTACACACACCGATGACAGTTCATCGTCCCGCTCCTCCGGCGCATCCCTCTTGGCCGCCGCTCTTAACCCATCCAGCAATTCCAATCTCCAATTGCCCAATTTTTCTGTCAAACTTGACCGCTCCAATTACACGATCTGGCGAGCCAATCTTGTGAACACCCTTTATGCCTATGAGCTCCAAGATCACATCCTCCTCGGAACCTCTCCACCCAAAACCATCACCACCACTACTGCCGACACCACTTCCTCCCAAACCAACCCAAACCCTGAGTATCTTACTTGGAAGCGCAGGGACAAGTTTGTCTTTGTGTGGATCCGAACCACCATCTCGTCCAATCTCCTCGGCTATGTCACTCGAGCCACCACTGCTCGTGAGGCGTGGCTTACGCTAGAGCACATGTTTCAAGCCCAATCCCGTGCTCGGTCTATGCACCTCAAGTCCCAGCTGCACTCTCTTCCCAAAGGTAATCTATCTGTCATTGAGTACTATGAGAAGAAGCGGGACATCGCGGATGCTCTTGCGGATTGTCTCCAGCCGGTCTCCGAGGACGACTTCATTGCCTCTGTTCTCCATGGCTTGGATCCGTCTTACGACCCTTTCTGCGCCGCAATCAATGTCCGTCTGGATAATCTGACCTCCGACAACCTCCTTGGTTTCCTGCTCCGGGAGGAAGAATGCTTGCAAGAGGTTGGGCGTTATCTTCATATGCATCAACCGACAGCCAACTATGGCCAGTCCCGCTCTCGCCGCCCTGATCGCCCATCATCTCGCACAT
Source organism: Persicaria tinctoria (assembly GCA_037127255.1). Taxonomy (NCBI): domain Eukaryota; kingdom Viridiplantae; phylum Streptophyta; class Magnoliopsida; order Caryophyllales; family Polygonaceae; genus Persicaria; species Persicaria tinctoria. The sequence goes on along the minus strand of JBANSL010000016.1, from coordinate 5,551,259 downwards.
GCCAGTCCTCGACGCAGCGGCAGCGAGGTTCCCCTTCCGAGCGCCCGTCCTCTTGCTCGACTGGTAGAGTCTCGCCTGGCAATGAGGATCCGGCTGCTCGCTCTCGCAACCGCCCACAATGTCAGTTGTGTGATCGCACCGGTCACCTTGCGAAGGATTGCTTCAGTCGACTGAACCTTCAGGCAATTCCGTCTCGCCACCCGGCCGAGCGCCTCAATCAGCAGCAGTCCGACACTCCCTCTGCGTACGCAACGTCTACATCCTCCATTCATGACCCGGTACTTTGACTCGGGCGCGATTGACCATGTTACCGGTGACTTCAAAAAAGTCTCTATCAACTCCGACTACAATGGTGGTGATCAACTGGCTCTAGGTAATGGCTCTACCCTCCATATTTCCCATATTGGTACCACCTCCTTTGCTACATCCTCTCGCCCTATTTCCCTCTCCCATGTCCTTATTGTACCTTCAATGCATAAAAACCTTGTTAGCATCTCCAAACTAACCCGTGATAACAATGTTTTTCTTGAATTTCATCCTACTTTTTGCCTTATTAAGGACATGCATGGGCGAGCTCTTCTCAAAGGCCTGGTCAGTGATGGCTTATACAAGCTGCCTTCGTCTCCCTCTACGATCTCCAAGCAGGTTCTGGTGGGCGAGCGCACAACCCCGGCACGCTGGCACAATCGTTTCGATCATCCAAGTCCTGCCATTTTACAATATTTGTTGCGTCAGTTTCATTTACCTATTATGTCCAATAAGGCCCCTGACCCTTGTCAGTCCTGTTCTTTAGGAAAAAGTAAGCGTCTTCCTATTTTGTCAACTCATGTTCCCAAAACAGCTCCTTTTGAATTGGTTTATTCAGATGTTTGGGGTCCTGCCCCCGCTTTATCATTAAATGGTTGTCGTTACTTTGTGTTGTTTGTTGATGATTGCACCCGCTTTACATGGATCTACTTCTTGACCCACAAATCCCAGGTCTTGGATTACTTCCGTCTCTTTCAAACAATGATCAAAACACAATTCAATGCCACCATCAAAGAGTTACAAACTGATTTGGGGGGGGGGGGGTGAATTTCGGTCCCTCACATCCCTGTTACAGCAGCAAGGCATCATTCATCGCATCTCTTGTCCTTACACACCATCCCAGAATGGTATGGTTGAACGTCGCAACCGTACTATTCAAGAAAAAGGCCTTACCTTGCTTGCTCACTCTCGCCTTCCTCCCCAGTTTTGGGAGCATGCGTTTCACACTGCCATTTACTTACACAATCGGACACCCACCCCAGTCCTCCAGTTCGACTCCCCATATCATCGTCTCTACAACCGTCTCCGTGATTATAAATCCTTTCGGTCCTTTGGTTGTCTCTGTTTTCCTTACTTGGAACCCTACAGGTCCAACAAACTGGAATTCAAGACCTTGCCCTGTCTGTTACTTGGCTACAACTCCTCTCATCGTGGCTACCTCTGCCATCATGCAGCCACTAACCGCACTTATATCGGTCGTCATGTCATATTTCACGAGTCCGAGTTCCCGTCCATTGTCCCATCTCCATCTTCTTCTCCCTCGTTGTCTGGTCAGTCCGTCGCTTCGTCTGTGCCAGTGTCGCCTGATCTCCTAGGTGCGGCTTTAGCCGTCCCTCATGTGCCACCACCACGCTCCCCACCATCTACGATCGCTCCGGAGCCCGCCTTACCGACCAGCCCTATCGAGAGTAAGTCGTCCTCCTCCTCCGCCTTGTCCTCACCCTCACCGTCCCATCTTTCCACTTCCGAGCCTGCTGCCCAACCTTCTCCTGAAGCCGCCTCCCCTGGCCATCCTCTACCACCACCGGCATCCTTACCACACCTCCGCCCTGCTGAACAAAGTACTCATCCTATGCGCACCCGAGCTTAATCTGGTAAGCTCAAACCGAAAGCCTTTACGTCCTCTCGCCATCCTTTGCCACCTGATCCCCACCCTCACCTTGAACCCAAAACATTCCGCCAAGCCACCATTCACCAGCCGTGGGTCACTGCCATGGAGGCTGAGTTTGATGCTCTTTGTCGCACGGGTACATGGTCTCTCGTGCCCCGCCCTCCTCGGGCCAATATCGTTGGGTGCAAATGGGTCTACAAGATCAAACGAAAGGCTGATGGCTCGATTGACAGGTACAAGGCTCGCTTAGTTGCGAAGGGCTATCATCAGGAGGAAGGTGTTGATTACTTTGACACCTTTAGCCCCGTCATTCGCCCGACTACCATTCGCCTTGTCCTCACTATTGCTTTGTCCTGTCAGCGGCCGATTCGTCAACTTGATGTCAACAATGCCTTTCTGAATGGGGACCTAGCGGAACAGGTCTACATGGAGCAGCTGCAGGGGTTTGTCGATCCCACTCGCCCCTCCCATGTCTGTCTGCTTCGGAAAGCCTTGTATGGACTGAAACAAGCTCCGCGAGCGTGGTTCAGTAAGCTCAAGACCTTCCTTCTTGCATCCGGCTTTCGGGGGTGTCAGTCCGACTGTTCTCTCTTTGTCCACACCAGCTCCGCTTGCACCATCTACGTCCTTGTCAATGTGGATGATTTGATTGTGACAGGAAGCTCCATTGCCCACATCGGCCGCTTCATTGCTCAACTCAACCGTATGTTCTCTTTGAAAAATCTGGGAGACCTCCATTACTTTCTTGGCATCGAGGTCACGCGAACGCCTGCTGGTCTTCACATGTGTCAGCATGGCTACATTCGCGATCTCTTGACGAGGTCTAAGATGGCCGATGCAAAGGCTATCTCTACCCCTGCCGAGCCTCAATCCCGCCTGACCCTTTCGGGTGATCCGATGTCGGATCCATCTTTGTATCGCAGCATAGTCGGCGCTTTGCAGTATGTCACTATTACACGCCCTGAAATCTCCTATGCAGTGAACCGAGTGTGTCAGTATATGCACCGTCCGACAGAGGCGCATTGGTCGGCTGTTAAGCGCATTCTCCGCTATCTCAAGGGTACCATATCCCACCGTTTTACCCTCCGTCCCACTTCCGAGTTTGCTATGACAGCATTCTCTAACGCAGGATGGGCCTCTGATGTCGATGATTGTCGGTCCTAGTTTGGCTATGCCATCTACTTTGGCTCCTCTCTCATTAGCTGGACTTCTCGCAAGCAGCGTGTCGTTGCCCGGTCAAGCACAGAGGCTGAGTATCGGGCTGTCGCTGCAGCGGTTGCGGAGCTCAGTTGGATCCAGCTCCTGCTCCTTGATTTGCGCCGGTCATTGGTTCATCCGCCTTCGTTGTTGTGTGACAGTCTCAGTGCGACATTCATGACTCGCAATCCTGTTCTCAACAACCGGTCCAAACATATCCATATTGATTTTCATTTTGTTCATGAGAAGGTGGATGCTCGTGAGCTCTTTGTTCGTCACATTAGTACACATGATCAGACTGCTGATATCTTCACCAAAGCCCTTGGCTCCCATCGTTTTGATCTCCTCTGTTCCAAGCTCCACGTCGGCCCTCCGCCTTGAGCTTGCCGGGGGTATTAGAGATATTTTATTATTAAGTTGATTTTTCGGTTGGGATTCACACTTTTCAGGGGTGAGATGTCTTCATTGATCTCAGACCATGCGCCACCACCACCATCCCCTCACCATATGGTAGTCGCTCTCATCTGTTTATTTCGATTATCCTTTTTTGTGGTTGTTCTTATGAATCTTTTGCTCTTGTTGTTTTAAATTTTGTTTTTTAAGTTATTGATTTTCAGGGATCGGAGCGTATCCTTTTTTGAATCAGGAGAACTCGATTATCAGGGTACCTAGCGAATTTTTCGATTTTTTAATTTTACCTCCAAAAAAATTGTGTTTAAATCTTTTTACGAAAATTTTATTCAAATCGGTTTCTTTGATACAGATAATTGTTGTGTTGGAAGTATTGACTTTTTTTAAAAAAAAAGAAAGAAATATAATTTTGAACAACCTGCAATCTTACCCGTTTCTATAGAAATTTTCTGTCTCGATTGTGGATTTATTTACCACAAAGAATATGCCCCTGAATGATAGGATTTCAAATGATTTATAGTTATCAAGATACTAACCTACCGAATTTTTTTTTTATCAAATTACTAAATCTTTTAGCATTTAAAAAAATAATCTCAGCTCGTTTTGTTTAAATACTTTGAAAAATTTAGTCCCTGTCCACATCTTAACCCTCAACCATGAATTCCGACGGAACTTCCGAAGCCATAACCTCCGATGACCTTGAACTCACCCTTGGCCTCCCATCTTTCAAAAACAATGTACCAATGCAACAACCCGACCACCAAAACCGCAGCCTTGTGCTGTCGTCACCGCCACCATCACCGCCAATAAAGCTACAACCCTTTTTCTTCCACTCTTTGCCAACCAACGGCCCCCTCCTTAACCCTAACCCTTCTCCCAGAGTTTCAGTTCAACCACCAACCCTCGTGATTCACGAGGCACCGTCATCATCATCCACATCATCGTCATCAGGCAACACACCACGGCGTCAGCAACCCCGTCAGAAGCAGACTCGTTCCAGTCACACACGCTCCGGTGGCTCCGGTGCCAAGAGCGAGACCATCCCACCACCATATCCATGGGCGACGGACAAGCGGTGTGGGATTCACCCTTTCAAAACCCTAATAAGTCAAGGCCACAGGTCGATTACGGGTCGGGTTAAGTGTAGGAAATGCGAGAGGAGCTATGAGATGACGTTTGATTTGGAGACGAAGTTTGTCGAGGTAGGTTCTTTTCTGGTGAGTCATATGGAGCAGCTAAAACACCGCGCCCCGGATATGTGGATGAACCCGGCCCTGCCGGATTGTACTTTCTGCCACCAGAAGAACACCGTGAGGCCGGAGATAGAGGGGAAAAAGAAGAATATCAATTGGCTTTTCCTGTTCCTAAGTCAGATGCTCGGTTGTTGCACCGGGGAGCAGCTCAAGTACTTCTGCAAGCACAACTGCCACCACCGCACCGCCGCCAAGGACCGGTTGCTCTATCTGGCCTACTTGTGCATGTGCAAGCAGCTCGATCCCACTGGTCCATTTGATCTTAAGTCATGATATCTCCCTTTTAGATTTGGTGGTTAAGATTCTGATTTGATTTGATGGTGGGTTAGGGTGATGGATAGGGGTTAGGATTAAATATAATATATAATATATTGTAATTTTCAAAACTTACTACGTAGTATAACGTATTATTTTCTGTTTTTTTTTAATCCAAAAGACGTAGTATTATTTTCTTTTAGGGCTTCTCTTTTGAAAACACAACACACCCCATTTTCCCTCTGTTTTTCCGAAGCCGCCAGCGCCACCACCTGCCCACCACGGACGCCACCACCAGCCACCGAGCCTCCCCTGTTATGTTCAAATCCGAAGCCAGCAATACTCACTTCTCCTCCTCTGAGCGCGCTCGAGGCCCAGATCTTTCACCGGATGGATAAACAGCAGGTTGGTGGATGGTGACATTAACAGAACTCGTTTGCGCCTTACATGTTTATCTGTCTATACTTGTTATAAACTTATCTGAAGACAATCAAGATATCATCGAAGCAGTTACCTAGAGGCCGATGGGTACCAATTATCAAGTACTATCAACCAAGCACTTGTTGTGCTCAACAAGAGGGGCAAAAAAATAATCAAACTAACCCCCAAAAAAGAGAGAACATACAAAAGTAGCGAGCGCCTCTTGAAACTTCAGGAGGCATAAAACTGGTAATGCCACAGCCAAAAAAAAAGAATTACAATGAATCAGAAGATGAAGAGCAAAGACTTACAGAAATCCCAAAGGTGCCTTTACCTTTACTTTGTGGGCACAATGAAAATACACAACACATGGGCTTAGATGGGAGCATAGGCAGAGAGGAGCAGCAAAAATTTCTTGCAACTGATCTCACCTTACCGTATTGTTTCGGGCACGGTCTCGGGTTCTTAATGAAATTTGATTTGTCTGAGTTTAAATGCTTTATGCAGCAATTGGATCCTGAAATTCATATGATACCCAGGCAGAAATCTTATGAGCAAAACAGGTTTAGATGATTTGTGTTTACAGCCATGAAATCAAAGTTGAAAAGGAAGATGCCTTCTGAATAAAATACCCACCTTTGCAGTCAGATTTGACATGGTCGTATGAAACTTTTGTTTGGTTTTTGTGCCAGCAACCTGTCCTGCCTTTGCTACCCGGCTAAAGGCGCCATTAAACCAAGCTGTCCCGGCAGTCACGTACCTGTCAATGCATCATTTGCGTTAGAGATGCTCAGTGATTTCGGTCAAATGATATAGCACATCATAGAAAATCATGAAAAGTTTCAAAATTGCAAATCAAGCATATGCTCATTTGGACAAGCCAACGGTAATAGAACACCATCTTTGATAGATGCACTGGGTAGAGAACAAAAGAAAGTGACAGAATTTGGTGCATATTTGAATATGAACCTCTCAGGTGAATAAAATGAAAAGGTAATGTGCAAGTGCAACGGTGTGAAGAAAAAGAACGTGGGGAAAATACTGGAAAAAGACCATCTACCTGCTTGATTTAACAGCGGAACCTGTATCATTTATTTTCCTCTCAGCTGCAAGTAACGCCGCCATTGTCTTGTCTGAAACTTGAAGCCTTTCATCAACAGACTTTACCTTCTTATTGACCACCGAAATTCCAACACTGAATTTTTCTGTCAAACCAACTCTCTTGTTGAAAGAAATGACCTTTGCAGAAGCACTGGCTGTCAATCGATGCTTTTCATCAAATTCTTTCGCTTTATTAACCGCATCTTGTCTGATTGCAGAACCTTTAGCTATCATAGTGGAAACAACTTCTTGAGCTTTAGTGACATACACTCTTCCATTATTGGGTGATGCAGGTTTGACCTGCAGCCTCACAATCAAATAAAGACGGTCAAACACAATATCTTAGATTCTAAGTCGTCCACATAAGGAGTGTCAATACAGTTGTCAAATGCCTTCACTATTCAAAATAGTACATGATAACCCATTTTGAAAGCAAGGAATCATATATTTATTTATTGGGAAAATCATAGATAATAGTCATAATGAAAGCAACATGTTGATAGCTTGCTGTAAATTGAAAATCAAGTTTCTAAGAACATCTTCAATCACCTCTTCCACAGATGAAACATCTTCAGAATGAGCTGTGCTCACAGCATTCTCAATCTCAAGTACCCTTTCTTCCTGAAAAAACACAGCTGAAGTGTCATGATAAAGTAACTTGTCAAATATAGTTGCATCCTTGCAGGTACCTGGTGTCTGGTGATTAACGTATCATTACCTCTGGTTTGGCTACATAATTTTCCACAGGTGAAATAGTTACAATTTGATCCACCAATGTCGCACCCTGCCATACAAATAAAATGGGAAAACATAAGGCCCACAAAACTCAAATAATATTGATGTACTCAGATTTTATCAGGATGGAGAATAGTGGATATTCCAGTTTAATAAATCTGAACCATTTAAATACAAAGTAATCAGTCATGGGAGGAAACATTTCAAAATTAATTCAGATGTCAAAGACTCAAAATGAGGAGATAACAATTGCAAAGTCCTTCCATATTTGATATTGCTTCAGAAATGTAGCAGCTACTATGGATTCGATATAATATAAACAGATATTACGGACACACTCTCAGATTTCTAGTTTTGTTAACAAGCTTTGTTGTGTGTTCTCAGGTTTGGGAATTTTCAAACTTAATGATTCCTAACTTAAGCATGTAAGCCTTAATATCTATGCTTCCTAACTCAAGCTAAAATTTCAAATTCAGATGTTAAAATGGTAAAGCATAAATACTTACTTTCTAACATAAATGGTAAATCAATACATACTGAAGTATGAAAGTTAGCATTCAGTTGCATGGACTCGAGAATGAAACTTTATGATCTAGCTATTTATGCCCCATCCGTAAGCATATGTGTTCCAAATCAAGCTTGTAATTTGACCAATTAAGCAGAACATATCTAAAAATTGAGGCTCGTCATGAGTGCATTTGCCAATTGAATACAAAGTTGCCGCAGGGTTTTTGGCAAACACATGGCAACAAAGACAAATCAACTTTCCTTTCTAGAAAGTGTAAAATTGAATCAACTAGGATCCTCAAAGTAAACACCATTCCACTTGTTGGATGTAGTGGGACTGAAAATTCCACGAAACACTCGAAGGAAAAAAGCGCTAACAAAACGAGAGTAAAGATTACCGATAGCAAAAGAGCAATTTCAAGTGCTTTGGCCTCTTCAAATGTAACAAAAGCCGTTTTCGTTTCCGCGGATTCACTGCACACATGATTCCAAAAACACAACACCAAATTTCAACTTTCCAACTAAGCTAAGCATACAACAAACAGATCTTCAGCTAAACGCCTCCATCAACAGACAGAAAGAGAGGAAACAAACCGGCGGATCTCAATTCGATCGATAGCACCAGAAAATGAGAAAAACTCGTGAATCTCCCTTTCTGTAGCCAGATCTGATAGGTTGCTGACTCGAATCGTTCTCGTCTGCGCAACAAAAACGCACAAAAGTTAAATTGACGGCCCGTTCTCAAGCTCAAGCTCAAAACGGAGATTTCAAATCTCATAAGCTCCAAGAACAACAAGATTAAGCAGGAAAAGAGCAAGCAAAACAAGACAGCGACAACTGAAAATTCCACTGACTAAACCTGCATTGTTGAAGGTAGGAGATATTCTGTCTGCCACGAGCTCTCTCTCTCTCCGTTCTGAGGAAGAAGATGAATTGATATGTGTGCTTTAATTCAAAAGGAGGAAAGACAACTCAGATGTATAGTAATATGTGACAAAGAATGAGGAGGATGAATTAATTTCAGATAAATTACACGGATTGCCCTAATTGTTATACAAATTTCGCGTAATGTCAAATATTTTTTCATTTTCGATGATAGGTCTCAATTTGGAATATTTTCGATGATGGGTTGATTGGTAATAATCCTTCAGTTCATAATGATAGTTTAATTTATAGTCCTTTTATTTTAATTAGTGTGATAATCAGTAAGATGAATAAAAAATTCCACACATCTTAATCAGAATAAGAGGATTGTAAAATAGACTATCATTGTGGATTGGAGGATCTCTGTTGATTACAAATAATATTTGAATAAATAAATTTCTTAGGTATAGAATGAGAGAACGAAAAACAAAAGGTTAAAATTTCTAATGTCCGTGTATCTTTATTAGTTGATTATTTACTTGTTCTTGAAAAAATGACATTTTAAAACCTTAATTTTATTTATTTATGTGATTTTTTAATGATATTGAAGAGACCATGTTTGTCTTTTTCTTCTTTCCTCGTAGGGGGCTCAATAACACGTTTTATGCCCCATGTCCCATTGTGTGGTGATATAGGACGATTCTATCAACTTATTTCGACCTAAGATAGTAGGTTTATAAATTTAGACTTATTTCACCGTCAAGAAATAAAAGAAGACTTAGCATAGTCAAATTTCACTCAAACATTGACCTAAAAGTATTAGCTCTCCCTGGAAATGCAATGATCCAGTCGCACCTTTTAGTACAAATACCCTATTAAGATTTTGATCAACTTCACTTTATTCATCTAAGGGACTCAGGGTTGTAGTCTGGAAGAAAAAACATGAAGAAAAAAATTACGTTTTTCTATATAATTTTTACTCATTTTAGTACTAAAAGAGTACAAAATGAATAATTAATTAAAGAATAGCTTAGTTTAGCGGGTAGGAAATTAGGAAGTGACTATTTAAATCTCGAGATCTTTGTTTCAAAACCCCTTTTGTTTTATTTTTTGATAATTTTTATTCTTCTTACTTTCTCCATAAAAAATGAGTAATTAAACTACAAATTAAAGATTTTTTTTCAGTATATTTAAATAAATAAATAAATTCACGTATACCTATATAAAATGGGAACTATGGAGAATTTATGCTAAAATCAGGGCTAATTAACTAATAAAATTATTACGGAGGCTGATTTATGAAAATATGTCTGCGGTGCATACTGAGTCTCCAACCTTTTCCACGCACCTGCATTATTTCGGCCCCGCCATTTTGGGTAGATGTCTATTTTGCCCTTTTATAATTCGGTGAATTAACACAAAATTAATTACTCTAAAAGTACATAAAATAAAATTACCCACAAAATAGCTAAATTACGTGAAATATTTTCCCCAAGTTAATCTTGTTCGGGAAAGTTAATTACGTCTCTTACGGGTATTTTGAGTAACGATTATAAACTAAAGTCACAACAAGCAAGGAAGAACTAATCGCTAACAAAATTTTGGATAATGAGGTGAAAAGCATATAAAACTTTACCAAAAAAATACATTAAAAAACAATAGGTAGACATGAATAAATATATAGGGTCAAATCCGAGTCTGCGCGAGCAACTAAATGTGCGAAAATGAGTCAAATGTGTCATTGTCTAATTTATGATAGTCGGATATTTGTAGGTAGTGTTGTATACTTGTATCTGATATGATATTTCGTATTAAAAATGATGCAATGCGCAAAGCAAATATGATCGAATACAGTTGGAGACGTCTCCTCCTCTCTCCCTAATCGATTTGTTTCCTCGTTTTTACTCCTTCGCTGATCTACTTCCTACTTTTAGTTATTATCGTTAAAAGTTTTAATGCAATTTCTTATATATATATATATATATATCTTTTGATAGTATACATCTACTATTCATATTTTGCGGGGAAAAATGAATAGTTCGCTAATATGTATCGGATGAATAAAGCTCTCTTTACAAACGGATAGGCTTCGACGCCTTGTCATTAACTTCTTATTTCATTTACCCCAAACCTACATATATTGGGCCAATTAACAACCCATTAGCAGCCCAATCCATTTCATTTTGATAGCCCAAACTAATCGGAAATATGAATTATGCTACCAAGCAACTTATAAGCTTCAAATTAATAAACTCTCTTAAATGGATCACACCCGTACCTTGAATAGGTAAATAACCATTCCGGGGTTCGAATACCCAATCTAAATGTAAAGCGGCTAAGTCCGATTAAACTGGACTAAGATTATTATGTTTTTTTTAAAAAAAAGTATAGTCGAAGGAGAGCGTCTAGATTAGTACTGTGTGCACACGTGCGTCCTTGCGCTAATAGCCTGGTACACAAGCCGAGCAGCGTTCCATCCTAAAACCAATTGGCAATAGGAGGAGTAACCCACTAGCTTATTTACTAAGGTTTCTTTGTTCATATTATCAATGTGGAACTCTTTTGGTCTCTTCACATCTTTCATTCTCTCAACAGTTAGTATAATGTGAGGTGGGGAGGCCTTCGCTTCGAGTAGTATTGATTCAGATTCAGACGAAGAGATCTTCGCTCAATGTCTTGCACTTGATTCATGGTTTTAAAGATGCTTGACATTCATAGTTTGAACTCGGAGCTTCTGGTTAAGGGAGGAGGAGATGATGATCTACATGGTTTCCTTAATAGCTCCAACACAAAATTTAAAGGTTATGAGTTGCTTGGTTTGTGGTTAGCTTACCACATAGGAAAAGCTACTTTTGCAACTCATTAATTTGAGCCTTAAACTAAAAGGGGAATGAAAAAGGCTTCCAGCCACCTTTTTTCTATGATATCTGAGTAGGTACTTCAAAGTGGCATTCCTTGCTAGCTTTCTCTATGCTTTATATTTAATAACTTAAGTCTGACAAGAATCAGACTACATCACTAATTTCTTTTTTGATTTTTATTTACATGGGTGTCCGAACTACTAGCACCCGACTAAATACCATGAATCTCAAAGTTAACGATCAGATAAACTCATGGTATCTCAAAGTTAACGATCAGATAAACTTCCAATAGCTACTGTCATTATGATGTGAGTAGGAGACCTTTAGATACTATTTGCATATCCCTAACCAGCTAAACTGGTTTTGATATTATAATTTCTTAACCTGCTAATTTATCTTTATATTTTGCAACTTTTCTAAGAAATACAGAACCGTTTTTCTCTTCATAACTAGCTAATCAAATCCAATATTAGTTCTTGATATATCAACAACAACAACCTATCATACGAATTATCATCCCTTTTTGAGAGGGCCAGGCCAAATCTTTGGGGTTCGGATTTAGGCAAATAAGCGTTGTTATCACCTCGGGATGACCACTTATAGGGCTCGAATCTGAAAACTCAAAAAGAGCCTACTAATCTTTTCTCAATAGAAACCGGTTGCGTCGTCTAGGAGAATTAATTCTTGTTACATACTACACATAAATTTCTTAGAATTACCATAGATAGATTCGTTTAACGCAATGTGTTGATTATATTTATAAGACGTAAGCACTCTAGTAAATGAAGCAAAATGGAAGGATGGCCAAAACTTTAAAATAAAGCAAAGATAGGGAAAAATAGACAAATGGGGAATTGCAAAAGTTGTCCAAGAAAGTGCAAAGTCCACAACAAATACAGTCATTTCCTACTAAGCAGCCCATGTTCTCCTTCACTACAAGCCAAACCCTATGGCCTCTTTTTCTCCACAACAATTGAACTACAACCTCTCAAATTGGACCCAACTTTCCTTACAAAAAAAGGGTTCAAACTCCTTCCTTGTCTCCCAAGTTTGATTGTGCCTTTTATATGCCTCAAATCCCCAAACTTCAACAACTTCAATCCCCAAAACATAGCTTATAGCTAGTAGTCCTTTCTCACATATGGCTACTTTGGCCTCAAGCCCAATTGCCCACAATTTTGAGAGTGATTGTAAGGTGATCCATGGGGCGAGGCTCGGTGAGCTAGTTCAAGCGGTGGGTAGGCGGTCACACGCTGAAAGACGAGTCATAAGCGACACTTACAAGGCGTTATATGGTGAAGATGTGATAGATCATTTACATGATGTTGAAGTTAAGATTGGCCAAAGGGGAAGAGAATCGAATTTCTCGATTAGGGCATGTCGCGCCTTGTCATTGTGGATGGTTGATCCTCATGTACGCGATGCGATGTTTGCTAGGGAAGAGCTCGCACTGAACGAGCCCAACTACATGGCAATTGTTGAGATCTTGGTGGGTAGAAAGTCGAGCCATGTTCTCATGATCAAGCAAGCCTACCATGCCCGGTTTAAGAGCCACTTGGACCACGACGTTGTCAGCATCGATCCTCCCCATCCATGTCAAAGGGTAACAACCAACTCCTTCCACCATATGCATATGTCCATGTCTAGTAAGTTTGTTGCATTATTACAGATTTTGGTTGCGCTTTCGACATCCCATAAAGCACACCAAGTGGACATTAGCCAAGACATAGCCAAGAGTGATGCAATCCGGCTGTTCCAAACCGGAGAGAGGAGTTCCGCAGGCAGTGTAGATGAAGCTGTCGCCCTAGAAATACTTAGCAAGAGAAGCATAGCCCAGCTCAGGCTTACTTTCTCGTGGTATAGGCGCATATACGGGCATTCTTATAACAAGGTATAGTGGTATATCGACACCTTTCATCGTGTATTCGAGCTTGATGGTCTTTTAGCCTTACGAAAACACGACAAATCTTGCATCCTGCAGCCTCTAAAGGTTCAGAGATCCAGCCAGTTTGCTGAGGCTCTTAGGCTTGTAGTGAAGTGCATCTATGATCCACCCAAGTACTATGCTAAGGTATATATATGTGCTTTTCGTCGCGCATTTAGCTGCAGGCTTTGATACTAACATGACTAACTTGCGCGGTTTTAGATGATACATGCTAGCATCAAAGCCGAAAGCAGTGACAACAAGGGCTCGAGATCGTTGGTGAGGCTGATGATGAGCAGGGCAGAGGTGGACATGGATGAGATTCAGAAGGTGTACAAGAACAAATATGGAGTGGAGCTCAGGGATTCCATTTGTCAAAGCATTGCTTGTGGAGATTATAGAGACTTTCTCCTTGCCTTGACCAAGGCCTCATAGCTTCAAATTAGGGTTTTTTCTCCTCATTGTAAAACCATGTCCAAATATTGCTAGTTCATATATAAATTATCTATATGTAGGCTATGTAGCTGAAATGCTCAATAATCTTAAAGCGGTATGTTTTTATAACCTATACCCTGATCAAATCAAAAAAAATATCTTCAAATTTTAATTCAATTTAGCCATGTTTAAGAATGATTTTGCTAATGATTATACATTACAATTTTAAAACATAGGGAATTTGGTTGGACATAGGTTAAGAAATAAAATATTCATATTTTTTTAATCATAAACCCTAAGCTTTAAAATTACCATTAAGAAATGGAATATTCTAATCCTGATTCTGTGATTTAAGGCTATTTTTGTTTGAAAAGTAAGGGTGTGTTTGGATTCTCAATGCTTATAAGCATAATCACTTCTAAAGTGTTTGGTTAAAAAAAATAAGATCATTAAAATAACGTAATTTTAAAATAAAATATCTTATAAATTGGGTAAATTAATTATATTAAGTTTATAAGGTAATTACAAACTTAACACAATATTAAATATTTGATTTATACAATCTATGTAATATTTTATTTTAAATTCGTATTATTTAAAGTACAAAAAAAATTTTAGTTAGACAAACTAGTTTATACTTATAAGCATAAACACTTTGGAATCCAAACACATCCTATATTGTCCTTCTTTTATGTCTCAAATATATTAATTAAACTGCAAAATAAACTCAAACTAGTTTATAATCTACTTGAGGAAAGTATTTCATATTTTTTACAAAAGGAGTTTTTCTCATAAAAAAAAAGGGGAAGAAAAAACATCCCCAACCCACCAAGAAAGGAAACACATATTGTGAAGCAAAAGGGGAATATTGTGATAACCCATTGAATTATGTGTATGGAATGCCATGAGATTAGACATACAAACCCTTTTGAGCCCAACCAAAAGGAAAAACCAATTTCAAGGTAAAGAAAGCATTTCTTTAACAAGAGGGATTCATTCCTACAAACAAATGCAAACAAAAAACCAAAAAGATTCTCAACTGAAATTGGCTTTGCTATAAAATGCCATATGGATCAAGAGGGTTCTTCAAATAGCAACTAAAGATCAAAACAACACACTAATAGACCAGAAACATTTTTCTTTATTTGCAGAAGAAAGCGAATATCACGACAAAAATGATGACAAAGACGAAGACTACAGGTTCTACGATTGAAATTTCGCCCATTTACCATGATTTCGAACCCTATTGCGAATGGCAGAGAGGCGAAGATATGCTCATCGTGTTCGTCCCAGGTAAACGATGAGTCGGTGTTTGTGATTCTTTTTTATTTCAGTTGTGTGGTTTACTGTAATGAGTTTCTTATCAATCTATTAACCAACAATTTTGTGAATGAATAAACCAATGTAGAGTTCAAGAAGGAGCACCTGAGGGTGCAAGTAAACACATCCGGAGCCTTGAAAATCTGCGGAGAGAGGCCCCTAGAAGGTGATAGATCAGCCATGAGGAGCCGCTTCTACAAGGAAACCCGAGTCCCAGAAGGCTGCAACATAAATGACATCAACGCAAAGCTTTCCGATGGCAAACTCACCATTGTAATGCCAAGGAAGCCTCCGAGTATATTTCCTTCAGGTGTCCAACCTCCGTCATCAACGGATCCCTCGCCACAGCTGCCTGCACCCGCCAAGACGGCTCCTCAACATGACCCAAGAGCATTAGTCCCACAAAAACCCAGCACCAGTGCTGCTGATCAAAGAAAACCCATTTCCTCGGCCCTGGACAAGGTTGCAGGGAAACTTCATCTAAATGACAAGAAAGACGAAATGATAGGGTTTGGAGGATTCAAGGTAGCCAAGAACATAGTTGTGAACGTCGGAATTGCAGTGGTGGCGATTGCAGCTCTTGGTGCTCTTGTGTTTTTGAAGCCTCAAACTACTCCTTCAACTTCTTCTTCAGCATCTCTTGATTCAGCAGCTGCACTTGTCAATAAAGAAAAATAAATCAGAATGTTTGAAGGATATGCTCACATGTTATTGCACTTAAACCTTTGTATAATTGCTGTCTTTGTACTTTTTACTGTGCATAAAAGGAATGTACCAAGTTACTCCAATGTCTAATTCTTATTCCCTCCTTATCAACAATCAACACATTGCGCCAAAACCAACTGATCACATTCAAAGAAGCTAGAGGTGTGAAAATCAATTGATCACATTCAAACTATTTGCTGCCTACAGAATCAATAGTTGAATAAGATGTGGGTAAGAGGCAGTAAACAGGAGAGATATGAAAATCTAATCCACACAGCAGTAAAAAGACAGCCACCTTAGTAAGTTTGGATACGTTACGATGTCGGATTCCAAAAGCCTACAAATTGATGATAGGTTTATATTCATATCGACATAGAAACATTTGGCTATGTTTGAACAAATAAACCCCAATTTATTTTGGGATTTATTTATGTTCCATAGAAAAAGCACGGTCACAACTTTTTACAAAAGGAACAACCAAGTGCTCACCAGAACACAACTAGTTTTGGGAGATAGCTACAGATGGGTGCTTAAGTTTGTTACTTGGCTCAGCTGGAATCTGTGGCGAAAGCTATCCATTTCTCATCGCAGTGCACAACAGAAGCATCAGGATGACTTCCTTTGGAGCTCAGAGGTAAAACCATGATTTTCTTCTTCTTTTTCTTCTTCTTATCCTTGTCTGAACCGTGTAAACCATCAACGGATTTAGAGCTGCTGCAAGAGCTTAGACTATTTGAACAAGAAATGGTCTCTGAGGCTGATTGAGTAGCTTTCGGCTCTTGAATCCCATTGAAACTGTTTCTTGCTTCAGGCATTCCTGTGGAGGAGTTAGAAGGAGTAGCAGCTACAGCATTATCTGTAAAATAAAAGGAAAGCTGCTAATAGATCACATACATTTGTGCATTATAAACTTATCGCAAGTATGATACAGCCCACCTATTTTAGACTGAAATGTTACCTTGGTTAGACTTGAATTGTTTATCAATCATGGGCTTGGCAGCACTTCCACCCTCAGATATGCTGGCAGATGAAAGTCGAAGAGTTTCCTTCATATGGACTACTAGAGCATTTGCACTGTCATCTTGTCTGCACTTACCTGCATGGGCAAACCGCAATAGATAGCAAATATCCTAATATATTTACATCATTTAGAAACTTTTCATTCAGTGACGTATTTTAAGCACCGTGTCATATGCGAGGCATAACTTTTCTCAATGAAACGATCGGTTGAAAATAAAAGGAAAAGAACTGAGCAGAGCTCCTACTTTTACTAACCCTCTTTCAATATATTGAATCATTATTTACAGGACAGTTAATACATTCAAGAAAATTATCATGCTACGTATTGTTTATCCTCTGTTTTGTTTCCATTTTTTTATGCTAATCATTATAAATACACATTATGATAGCTGATCATATCATACTCAGGAAAAGGATAGACAGAGAAAGCCTATATGTCCTCTAGCAACAAAAAAGTACAACGGAATCCACTCAAACAAATTTGTTCCTATGAAACTTATGATCCTCAATTTTGTTATTTTCTTCTCTTTTGTATTTATTTCCTGTAGAGCCAACAGAGTACCCCTTAGATGGCCACAAAATACTCAAGGTTCTTATCTTCTCACTCTAATGATTATTATTTTGGACATAAATGTTACCTTGGTTACAATTGACTTGCTTATCAAACATGAGTTGGGCATTACTTCCAACCTCAGGTACGCTGGCCGATGAAAGTTGACATTGAAGAGTTTCCTTCATATGGGATGCCAGAGCATTTACACCATCATCTTGCTTGCACTTACCTGCACGGACAAACCACAATTGATATCAAACATAAGA
Source organism: Persicaria tinctoria (assembly GCA_037127255.1). NCBI lineage: Eukaryota > Viridiplantae > Streptophyta > Magnoliopsida > Caryophyllales > Polygonaceae > Persicaria > Persicaria tinctoria. The sequence continues at coordinate 5,533,514 of JBANSL010000016.1, read as the reverse complement.
ATATATTTACCCATCATTTGGAAAGTTTTTATTCAGTGATGGAATTTAGGCATTATGTCATATGCAATGCAAGGCATACCATTTCTCAATGAAACCTCTAAATGAAAAACTTTTTTTACTAAAAAAAAAAAAGAACAAGAACATGAATTGAGCAGAGCTCCTACTTTTACTAGATCTCTTTCAATATTTTCAAACCATTACAATTCACAGGAAAGTTTAATAAATTCAAGAAAATTATCATACAAGGTATTGTTTAGTGTTTACCTCCTTTTTTGTTTCCATTTTCTTCCGGTTTCTTTAACTATTATAATTACACATTATGACAGCTGATCATTTACAAAAAGTACTGACAATAGAGCCCACTCAAACAAATTTGTTCCTATGAATCTTATGATCCACAATTTCTTTATTTTTATTGCCTTCTGTATTTATCTCCTATAGAGTAAAAAAACTATCCCTTAGATGGCCACGGAATACTGGTTCTTATCTTCTCAATCTGATGATCATATTTTTTCTTGGAAATTTCTTGTGCTAATGCTGAACTGATGATGCCTTCTGAGTGATAGGATAATCATGAGATGTATTAGTGTATTAGTGTCTCAGAACATGTTAAGCCCTGAAATCTGTATGAACAAGGGCGGACTATTGATTGCACTTGAAATACTATTTCTGTAAAGAGGGAATAAAGAGTCGAGTTTATGAAGACTGGTGCAAAACAGTACATTTACACTTTGGGAAGCAAATTATGGTAGTTCATAGGCTAAATATCTGATAAAATGCAATGGAATAAGAAGCTCACACTACTGTCAACGGAAAGAATAAAATTGCACCAAAGCAACGCAGATTTTTTGGACATAGACACAAACATAATATATGCATATTTAGAATCTAAGTTGAGATGGAAAGTACTTACGTTCTCTAAGAGTGATATATGCAACCTTAGCTGCATTCATCTCTGCCTGCTTTTTTGTTTTTGCTTCTTGTCCTCTAAAAGTCTCTCCTTGGGCTTCTACCATTGAAATAAATATTGGATTATGTGGGGGCCCCACCAGGGCTGTAGTATATTTGGGAAAACATGATAGTTCTTTGAGCTCCTTCTGTAAAAGTTGTTGTAGAAGATTTTTGTATATGGAAGGATCATCCTGATTTTAATAACACGAAACGGTGTTGAAACGGTGCTGGAGTAGATACCGCGCAAAGTTGCTATGCACAATGCATCAAATAGAAAAGTCTAACCTCTTCAAACCCACTAGGAAATATTGATGCCAAAGCACATTTTGCAGCTGCACTTTCAGCTTCTTTAAGTGTGTAAAAATAATCTTCGCTTTCATATGTTTTATCTTCTACTGTAACTTTGCATTTGAAGCGACTTGCATGAGAAGGGCCTATTCTTTCAACGGAGTATTTAGGCAACTCAAGATTTCTCTTCTGTGCATAGTGTTGAAGTTGATTCTTGTACATGTGCTTCCCGTCTGCCAACCAAATTTATTACAATACAAAATTAGAGGTTGAATGGAGACACAAAAACAAATCCCAGTATGAAATTCCTTTATGGACTATTAAGATGCTTAAAAGTGAATTAATCATAGGCTTTTTTTCCTTTGGGGGGAGGAAAATGCACGGAGCATACAACAATTTATGATATCATTTATTCTTCTCCATTTTATCAGTCTCGACAACAATACTATAACTAGTGCCTTGAAACATGCCATAATTATTCATAGGGAAACTAGAATTTCACGACGATAACTATTGAAGTGCAAGTGATATCAGCTCAGTGACACGTGCCTAACCTCGAAGAATGTCAAAATACTTGAAGACTTCAATCAGGAAACATACAGCCCAAAGTTCCATAACAAACCTAGTTGCATTTATCACCTAACCTCACCTTTAAACATATTATTGTCCTCAACATCTCGATTAGCTCCATCGCAAATTGCTGGGGCAGTTTGTTGTGTTTCTGGCAGCTGGACATTGCTTAAAACAGGCGAGCAAGTCACTGGTATGTCTATATTCAAACATCCTGCAAATGTTAGCCGTCAGCAAGCATTGTCGGCTTTCATTAACACCTGATATAATACATTATCATACGAAAGCAACTAAAATTGAAAATTCTCAACTAGTTTCACGCATCCTCTCATGCTGCATTGCATCAGTTGTATCTTTGCAGCAAATTACAAACAATTTCATGTTAATAAGTGTTCATCAATGGTAAATCATTCAGCTGGGCCTAATCCAGTGAAAACCCTAAAAAACCCTAAAACCCTGAAAAATAAACGAAATCAGCACAAATGCCTGTAAATTAGGGTTTTCCCAAATCACAAAGAAATCGGCATGATTGAAATGAAATTCCAAATTTGAAACAGATGAGACGGAGAGGAGAGAGATCAGCACCAGTGAAGTACTCGAAGGCAAGCTTGGCAGCAAGATTCTGGGCCTCTTTGCTGGTGTTACAGTTAGGAGGGGAAGTGAAGGAAATGCCATTGACGTCAACCACAGCCTTAAAGCGAGGGCAACGGTCAGGGCCTTCTCTTGTAACGGCGCCATAGACAGGAAGAACCCACGCCTTTGAATGGCAGTACTCCTGCAGCTTGGATTTGAACATTTTAGGGTTCAATTGATGGTGTGATGTGTGGCCGGGTGTCTGCACCTATTTCCTATGTTTATCAGTTTATGTAATGAGAGAGAGAGGAGAGGAGAAATTCTAGGAGCGCAAGTGAACTAGTGAAGTGAATGGTGATTGAATCTCTGACTCTCTCTAAAATCTAACCCTTTTATCACATTCATCTCTTTGATACGGAGTACGTATAAATATTTGCTCGAAAAGAAATAATTACTCCGTATTAAATATGGAGGATTTTTTTTTTTTTTTTTTGCTATTGGTTGGGCTTCAAGGCCTTATAATTAAAATAATCACATTCGATTTAGGGGTTGGTCCGAAATGCTCCATTGTAATCGACTCCATCAAAGGAAAGAAACATGGAATTATTTTGCTGCATTTTCAAATACGTTCTTATCACTCTTTTTATTGGGGTTGATTTAGAACATCTAATTAGATGTTTAGATGTTTTAATGCAACCTTCAATTGGACGTTGTATTTCTTTAGTTAAGTCTGTTCGAACCCATTGTGTTTTCATACTCCACCGTGTTCTGAACAACGTTAGATTCGACGTTGTTACAATGTTTGAATTTTTTTTGAAAAGGACAATTCGAGCAAAAATGTTGGATTTGACGTTATATAAAGTCGGATTTAACGTTATAACAAAAACGTTAGATTCAACGTTAGAACAACGTTTAACGTTAATTTGTGATGTGTATCAGGAACGAGCTTGAGTTCGTGTCATCCTCCCCGGACCCTGCCTTCATTTTCCCTCCAAAACACAAAAACGGAAAAAACTCCTTTGATCGCTCTATCAACCTCCAAAAATATTATAAAATCCTTCCAATTTCCAATTCCTACACACCGAATCCTCCCAACAAACCCTAATACAGTCTCCAAACCCATTTCCCTCAAATCTTGGAGTGAAAGATGAAGAAACTGCGAAATTGGCCAAATCCTTCCCCTGCCAACACCTCAACCACCGGGTGCAATCCTTTCTCCGGCGCCGGAAAACCCAACTGCCCTCCACCACCACCCCCACCGCCGCTACCTGCAAAATCCAGCAGCGGATGTGGGAGTCGGCCGATTTGGAGCATGAGCTCTCTAATGGAGGTTCTTCCTGACTCCCCATCGCCCATCTGTAGCAGCCCGATCACCAATTTCTCCTCCGAGTTCTTCACCCCCAAACACCAGGTTCTCATTTTCTTGCCTGTTCTTTGGGTTCTGTGTATTTTCTCCGACAACAACAAAAATAAAAAATAAAATAAAAACCTCTTTTGTGGGGTTTCTTTTGGCAGAACGGATTGAGTGGTACTAACACCTCTGTTGCTGATAAGGCACGGCTCGTCTCTTTACTGGATTGTGACTCCAATTTCAACTTCTCCACAGGTCTTTCTCTGTCGCCCAATGTTATGTTCTTGAATGATGGGATTTTGGTTGGTTACGATCTTGCAAGATGTGGTGGAATTACAATTTACTTTGTGGATTGATTTTTGTGTTTACTTGGGAGTTTGGGATTCAGAGAACTGGAAGCAAGAGTGGATCAGCCCAGCAAGGCGGAGCATGTCCACACTGTACGAATCGATATTCACAACCATGGATCTGCAGGACACCAAGGGCAATCCGAGGAAATCCCAGAAACACCATTTCCAGGAGCATATCTATCAAGGGTCGTCAAGCCATGACACCTCGACGCAACAGGAATTCTGTCCACTGACACGGCCACGGCCCTATCAGGAGTTCTTGGATGCAGTCCAGACACAGCATCATGGGGCTGAGATTGAGGCTTGGAAGAAGGCCAAACAACTTAGACTGCAGAACAAGTAATCCCTCTCTCTCTCTCTCCTCTTGCTACTATGAAGAACAAGATATTGCACTGGTACAAGAGTGAATTTAGCTGTGAAATGCTGATGAGTTCTTCATTGTGCCTGTTTGAAAGGCTGAGACAGAGGGAAGCCGAAATAACCAACTGGGAGATAAAGCAAAAGAACAAGGCCAGAGCTGAGATGGAAGCAATTGAGGTGAATCATCATTCATCAGTGTGATTTGATCACTCTAGGAGGCAATGGAGTTTGATCAAACTGCTAACGTTTGGCAATTTCTATGTTTACGGTCACAGAGGTTGATTGAGATAAAGCGAGCAAAGGCGCTGAAGAAGATGCAGCAGAAAATAGTCCAGGCTAACAAGGCAGCAGAGAAACAGAGGGCACACGAAAGACGAGCAGCGCTTAAGAAAATGGCAGGCGTGGCTAGACTTTCGGAGAAAGTTGAGGCCACCGAGCTTATGACTTGCATCAAGTTGCAGAAGCCATGCTAAAAGTCAACTGCACACGAGAATGTTTAGTCCATACTTCCTCTGGACAAGCTTATTCTTTGTTCTAAGATTTGTGTGGCTTCCACTCAAATCAACACCCACAGAAGCCAGATATGGAGCTGCAAAGAATGTATACCAAAGTATAGACCAGATGCCTTGCAGAAATTTAGTTTGCATTGTTCCTACTTTAGAACTATGTTTAGGGTTCGATGATGTAAATGCAAGGATCAGGTCTTCTGGTGCGCGCTCTCAGATAATGCGCCAGATCCTACCATGCCTTCATTTACAGGCCGCCGCATGATCTTGAAACAGTGTGTTATGTGTGTTATACACTGTCATATCTCATCTTGAAACAGTGTGTCATGTGTGTTATACACTGTCATATCTCCAGCATTTTAGGTTCGATTTAAGGTCGGTTGACGTTTAGACTTTAATTAGATCTAATTCTTTGGATTGAACACCTAAGAGCACCCACAATGGGGTGTTTAGAGGAGAAAAATAAGAAACTTAATAGTAAAATAATAGAGGAATGATATATTGTGTTAAGGAATGATGTGATATGTTTATTAGCAAGGAACCTTAGAAACTCAAAAAGAAAGAAAATGGATGGGAGAGTAGGAAAGAGAAAGAGAGGGGTTTAGGTATGTGGTGGGGCTTTTTTAATTTTATATTATTTAGTTTATAATAAAATGGGTTGTAGGGACGTGGATAAAAAATTAAGATGGGTTTCTTAAGGAGATAGAAAAATAAAAAGGAGAGTTAAAGAACCGAACTGAGTTCCATGGATGCGGATGCTCTAACTATCATTTTAACTACCCTTTCTGTTTGGGCTGTGCATCCTGGTGAACTTGTCCCCAGACCGAGAGATGTGAATGGATCTCAATTCAACACCCACAAGGAGTTGGCGTTTCCCTTTCTCCGAACCATCAACATCTATTTGGGGGAAAGGGTGTGTTACTGACGGTCTCATGATACTGTAAGTGGATCCCAAATTCAAGCAATTTCGCAACCAACAGAGTTTCCCCTGAACCCTAGCTGACTATGTTTTAGGTTGGTTTGAGGGGATTTTGGCTGCACAACAATGAATGTCTTTGACTGGCGATTTCAACACATTGGCAACTTAAAATGCCATTGCGCTGCATATGCATCACTACTATCAAACGTGGCTTGAATTTCAGATATCAGTAAACACAAGCAACCCAGTAGAGCAGTACATAAACTGCTGCAGCATTGCATGATAACCGAAAATGGCGAAAACAAGACAAGAATCAAACCCACAAAAAGAATTGCACAAAAAAAAAAATTGCACATTGTGCACCCAGAAACTCATCTAACAACAAAATCCCAGCAATTATTCCAACCGATAACGAAAGACAATCTTTTCCTTATTTCCCCAGAAGAAAATTAAGCATATCATCATAGAAGAAAATGTGATTCACGTCTGATAGTTGAAAGCTGCTCACTTGGCACTGGCAAGCTCCTGGCGGAGAAGCTTGGCAGCTGCAACCATGTTCAGGAGGGCCGGTTTCACTTCAGTGTACTTGCGGGTCTTGAGACCACAGTCAGGGTTAACCCACAGGATGTTGGTCTCGAGAACAGCGAGCATCTTCCTGACACGGTCAGCGATCTCCTCGGTGGAGGGTATCCTTGGGGAGTGGATGTCGTAGACACCTGGACCAATTCCTGCGCCGTACTTGACTCCATCACGGAAGACGGAGAGAAGCTTCTCATCAGAACGGGAGTTCTCAATGGTGATCACATCTGCATCCATGTCGATGATGGAGTGGATGATGTCGTTGAAGTGGGAGTAGCACATGTGGGTATGGATCTGTGGAATAACAAGTGTGTACTGTAAGCCCGACAGAACCAAGTGAAGTGTTGCTGTATGACAAGAGGAGGTGGGGAGAAATTCGAACCTGGGTGGTGTCCTGGACCCCGCAGTTGGTGATGCGGAAAGAGTGAACAGCCCATTTCAAGTAGAAAGCGTGCTCAGACTTTCTGAGAGGTAGACCTTCTCTGAGAGCGGCCTCGTCGATTTGGATAACGTTGATACCGGCCTTTTCAAGGTCCTCAACTTCATCCTTGATAGCAAGTGCAATCTGGTAGGTGGTCTCAAATCTGGAATTGATGCATAAGAGTGGTATTCATGATTAGGAAACAAGTACCATAAAAAAACTAGTAGCTAATATTTTTGAATATTTTCTTGCTCAAGGGGGAAATGTACCTGGGTTGGTCGTTCCTGACGAAGGACCAGTTGAGAATGGTGACGGGGCCAGTAAGCATACCCTTCATTGGGCGGGCAGTCATGCTCTGGGCAAGAGATGACCAGAACACGGTCATTGCCTTGGGGCGGCTCACATCACCGTAAATGACAGGTGGCTTAACACAGCGAGACCCATAGGATTGCACCCACCCATTGACAGTGAAAGCAAAACCAGACAGTTGCTCACCGAAGTACTCCACCATATCATTTCTCTGCGACGAGAAACAACACAATCAGAATAGACATTCCAACCGATGATTCTTGCTCTGCCTAATCTTGACAAGGTTATAAGTAACAAAAGATAGTGAACTCACCTCAGGCTCTCCATGAACCAAGACATCAATATCAAGCTCTTCCTGAAGCTTGACAACCTTGCTAATTTCCTCCTTGATAGAGTTGACATACTCTTCCTCAGAGATCCTGTCAAAATAATACAAATAAAATAAAAGATAAATATCAAAGAAACATTAGGGTTCCCTCCAGAACATTAGAACACAAGGAGAAGCTACTCACTTTTTGGCCTTGTACTCACGACGGACTCTCCTCAGCTCAATGGTTTGTGGGAAAGATCCAATGGTGGTGGTTGGGAGGACAGGGAGGTTAAGCTTCTTCTGTTGAGCATCCAATCTAGCACTCACGTTTGTAGCACGGCGGTGGTCAGAGTCCTTAACGGCAGCAGCCTGCAAGAACAACAAAAAATGTGTTAAGTTGTGGAACTACCTCAAGCAACATCAGACATTGTCATAAACATTTATAGGACTTACAGCCTTCTGAACATCTGCGTTGTTCACCCTTGGGGAAGACCTCCTTGAAGCTTGGGCAGCAGCATTGGCAGAGAAGAAGGCCTGAGAGAAATGCAACAAACTGGTCAACACGAAAGCATTATAGCAAGACCCTATGACCAAAGTTAGTTGCTTGTGTTTTTCCTTGCTCTAACGTGAGTTGCTCGTGTTACACCCACATCTTAAAAATTCATAGCATTTGGCAAGCTTAATTATGAACCAGTGAAAGAGCAGCATGTTATTAAACAAGAAAGATACCTCATCCTTGTGACCAGCCAAAGCCTTTGCCAAGGCATTCACTTCAACAACCTTCTGGGCAGCGAATGCAAGCCATGACTTAATTTCGTCATCTAGCTTGGTCTCATTGACAAGATCAACGGCCGTGTGAAGTAGTGAGCAAGAGGTGGAGACCACAAGTTTGTCTGCAATCAAATGACAAGTGAATGAGTTTAACCCCTCATATATCCAGAAATTGAGGAATCATATTAAATATAAAACATGTACCTTTCCCTACAATGCTCTCAAGGGACTCAAGAGTAGCAATGGACGCAGCAAGATCGTTGGCCCAAATGTTCCTTCCATCAACAACACCAGCAAAGAGGTACTTCCCAGAGGGAAATCCAGCCTTGATTAACTCAACAGTCTTTGTCCCACGGATCAAATCAAATCCAAATCCAGTGACACCCTTCAAAGTGGTAAGGGTCTTGTATGCCTCAGAGGTAAGATCGGCAAAGTAAGTTTCAACCACGACATTCAAACCAGACAATGTTGACTCAAGTTCAGAGTAAGCTGCACTGAATGCTTGCAATTGGTGGGATTCAAGGTCCATCACAAACAAAGGTTCATCAAACTGAATCCACGAAGCACCAGCTGCCTTGAGTTCAGACACAACTTCCCTGTTGCAAATAAATAGTTGTGTTATCAAGCTGTGAAAAGATTAATAAACGTAATTAATCAAGGACTAGTCCTAGTCCGGAGCTCACTTGTAGACTGGTAGAATCTTGGGCAGGAGAGAAAGAAGAGAGAAGGATTTCTCAACACCCTTGGCCGGCTTGGATAGCAACAAATAGGAGACAGGTCCAACGAGAACTGGAACAGTGTCCACCCCAAGCTGCATGAGAAAGCAGTAGTAAGAATTAGATAAAGAAATTATTCATTCACTAACAACATAAACACCAAATGCTTATTAAACATGTATGTCCAAACACTATCGCAATAGATCTATTCATAAATGCAGTTGCCATTACAATTATCCTTATACATGACTAATCCTCACCAATCTCATCGTAGCATGCACAAAGATCTTTCAACTTTATTTATCATCTTCTGAAGCCTACATAGGTATGAGCTAATCATTTATGTAATTATGTTGCCCAAATAGGCAGCCAACTATTTCGCCTTGAGGACTATTATTTTAAAAAATGATATGGAAAAGACCAATTAGCACATACCGCTTTAGCCTCCTTGTACTCTTGAACAGCCTTGTGGGAAGCGTAGGAGAAGTTCACCTCGGGCCCCAACTCTGGGACAATGTAATGGCTGAAAAAGAATAATATTCACATGAGTAGGCAAATATCTCAAAAATATACTACGTATCATTGAATATAAGGCCAAGAAAAGAACGAGCAAAGGGATAGTCAACACTTACTAGTTGGTGTCAAACCACTTAGTCATTTCCATGGCGGGCACAGAGGCATTACCTCTGGCCATGGAGAAGTACACATCAAATTCGATCTCGCCACCATTCCACCCGTAACGTGGGGGAACAGCTCCAAGCATGGCGGTGGTGTCGAGCACCTGGTCATAGTATGCAAAGGTGTTGCTGGGAATGTATTTGATGCCAGCATCTGCCATCTGCTTCCAGATGGAGGACCTAAGGTCAGCAGCCACCTTCTTTAGATCTTCAGCACTGCTCTTACCATCCCAGAATGACTCGAGAGCAAACTTCAGCTCTCTCTTAGGCCCCATTCGTGGGTATCCGACAATGTGTGAGGCCATTTTACTGCAAATTTTTGGCATACACGGCAAATCAAGAGTTAGTCGCCTTTTTCTACATATCATCAATCGCCCTTCATAGCTGGTAAATTCATAAATTACAGATCCATCCTAATTTCCTAACATATGGAGCTGCTAATGATACACTAGACAAATATCCTCAAAAGTTTCTACTAGCCAGATGCTAATGACATATCTAGAAAACCTCAACAGATCCATAGACAACTGATAATAGGAACCCCCCCCCCCCCAAAAAAAAAAAAGCAGATTAGTGTCTACTTTTTCTTTAGCCAATCCTTACTCACCAGTCTGAGTGAAAGATCTACAAAACTTCACAGGTTTCTAATCCAGTTCCATGATACAATCCCCATTTACCACACAAAAAAACATGATCTGATACCAGAAGATCCCAATCAAAAACAAATAAGCCATGAGATTTGCCAATTAGTTACAAATACAGCAGGAAGACGCATCACATGGCCCAAACATGCTAAGAAAACCCACTCTATGATCAGATACACCGTAAGCATGCAGGAGGCGTTAAAAGAGACATGCTAACCGCTAAGCATTGAATACTACGTATTAAATAACAAACAGACCCACATGAACACAACCATATCAATCGTACTCCTTTTTCCACAACTTTTGCAAAATTAACAACCAGAAAGATCTATAGTATCATTTCCTATATCCCCCTGATCCACGGACCACGGATGTGAAATTTTACCAAATTAATTTAGCAGACAAAATAAACCATTTCCACTACAGGAAAACGCCATATATTATCACTAGATTAAATCTTATTTTACAACCAGGATATAAATTTTACAAACCAGTCTCTAGTGAAGTATCAAATCTCAGCTAACACTTGAGATGAATCATTTTCACAGCAAGACGACATCACAATACCACTCCATTTTCCTTGATACTCGCCAGTAACCAATGTCAGATCTACGAAACTTCACAGATTTCTAATCCAGATCCTTGGTAGTTGATAAATCTCATTCAAAACCTAGATCCAACTAGATCCAATACCGGAAGACCCCAATCACTAAATCAGATACAAATAAGCCATGGAAATTGCGAATTTCGATTAGGAAAGACAAAAACGGAATCATGAGACTCACCGACACAGATCTAAATCAAAACAACATGAAATTAATCAATCAAAAAGCAAATTAAGTAGAAATGAAAAGCGGCAACGCGTAACACATGAGCTAGATCTCCTCCGTCAGTCACCAGTCCACATCCCCAGCCCCCGGGAAGTGCGGAGACATGGAGAGAGGAAGACGACGAAAGGAGGAGGACGAGGCATGGATTGGCCGTACCTTTGGGTGAAGGAAACGGCGCGAGGGAGTGGGAGATTTGATACTGTCACTCGGTTCCCAACGATAGAGGAGATAAGAGGGGAGGGCGAAGGGCAAAGGCAAGGAGGTAAGGGCAGTGCCTTTGTGTATTTATAGAGAGTCCGGATCTACCACATCTCGGGTATAATTTAATTTCGGAATAAAAATGAAATTTATATTTATGTTTTTATTTATATATTAATAGACTTTTATCCTTAAAAATCATTATATTTTTTAAATATATTTTTTAATTATAAAATTTTATATATGTGTAAATATAATTGTATAAAACGTAAATATAAAATAAAAAAAATATTTATTTAAATTGTTAAATAGTATAATGTGTTATGGACTATCCTGACTCGTTTATAAAAGGTTTAGTAATATTTTTTTGTTTGGAAAAATGTATTAGACTTTATGAAATATATTATAAATCTTTTTTTTTTTCGAAATTGATAAGAGGGATTAATATGGTAGCCATTTTCTCATTTTTATTGACATTATTTTATGATTGATAGTTTAGTCCATGTTACAAGAGTATAGGATTGATGGGATGGGATGAGATCTGTTGTTGCAATTTTTTTAATGAAAATAGATTTAATATACTGTATTAGACAAGTTTAATATAATACGGTAGAGAGTTCGAATAAATCGATATATTCAACCAAAAAAAAAACAATACGTATGAGATTTTTGGGAGAAGAAACCCAAAACGAATAATACATGATACATGTAATGTAAGAGCACGACATTAGAAGGAAAAAATATCGGATCAAATACACAAGAAATTCCCTCCAACCTATTAAAAAAAAGTAGGGGTGGGCACAAATCCCGCAAATCCCGATCTCGTCCCGATCCGGTGGGATTTAGGATAAAATAGCGAATCCCGTCCCGCAAAAATTATGCGGGACGAAACGCGGGACGATCCAGGTGGGATTCCGCAAATCCCGTCCCGTCCCGCATATTATTATAATAATAATAATAATAATAATAATAACTTTTATCATAATAATAATAATATATTATTAGTATTATTATTTTGAGAAAATATTATAATTATAATCATAATCTTCCATTTATAATAATAATAATGTTTGTTTATAATAATAATATTATTATTATTTGAGCAAATATTATTTATAATTATAATTATAATAATTTTCAATTTATAATAATAATATTATTATTTTTATATAATATTATAATTTAATTTAATAATAATATTAATTTATACAGTAATAAAATTATTATTATTATTATATTATTATATCATATTATATTATAATTTTTCTTGTAAATTATAATTATTTTATAATAATAAGAATAAAAAAAAGTAATAATAATATTATTATTTTTTAATTATAACATGGCATTATTATTTTATTATTATTATTATTATTATTATTATTATTATTATTATTATTATTATTATTATTATTATTAGTAGTAGTAGTAGTAGTAAAAATAAAGTTCTTACATGAAATTAGATCGGAGTCGGCTAACAAGCTGAGCTCCGCATCCCTTTTGAATACTAAACGCAATCCTAATCAAAGTGTGGCAAAACCCCCTACTATGTCCTGGTACCCCCTTAGCAACCCCACACACCCGCTTAAGAAGTCTCATAGCATCATCCTCCAAGTCACCAATAGTAGAAAAGGAAAACGGCAGAAAGTGATAACCTTTGTACTTGCAAACATCTTCATACTGCTTCCTCTTGTTATCAGCCGCCACCCTAGTCGCTTTACCTGGAATGAAACTTGAAAGAGCACCCGAACTGAAGATAGAAGTTCCTTTTGTTATTATTATTATTATGTTAATAATAATAAAGTTCTTACATGAAATTAGATCGGAGCCGGCTAACAAGCTGGGCTCCGCATCCCTTTTGAATACTAAACGCAATCCTAGTCAAAATGTGGCAAATAGCTACAAGAGGCAAATAACTAAACACGGTATTCTTCCCAACTATCAATTGATAATGATACAATATTTGGTGAATCTCGTCTCAATTTCTTTCCGTCCCGATCTAGTAAGATAATGTAGCCAAATATGTTGAACATTATAATTAATTATACAATCATTGTATGAGTTAATAATAGTATTATAATAATAATAATAATAATAATAATAATAATATTGAATAATATAGTTGAGAAAAATACTGTATTCAACATATTATACAAATTAATGAATTATAAAAGCATTTTTCACTTTGCAAATTTATATAATATTTTATTATTTTTATTTGCGGGACAAGGCCCGTCCCGTCTCGATCCCGTCCCATCCAGACACCATCCCTTCCCGAAAAAAAGTGTCAATCCCGTCCCGTAAAAATTTCGCGGGACGAGTCCCGTCCCGGCTCAATCCCGTCCCGTGCCCACCCCTAAAAAAAAGTGTACATAAATTATAAAACTCCTAAAATATTAAATTTAGGAGAAATGGGCCTTTAGAAACATAGGATAAAAATATACAAATGCTCTTATTATGTCACTAATGGACAGAAGTTGTAGGTAGATGAATAGATGGGCCCACTACCGCTTTGAGATGAAGGGAAAATGGAGGATTGAAGTTGAGCTTGGTAATGGTAGGTGATTTGATATTTAGATTGGTTTATTTATTTTATTTTATTTCATAATGACTAATCTCCGCCCATTTTGATGGAGTTTTATCACTTTAATGGTTGGTGAAATGCATAATATGCATTTTTAATATATTGGGTTTTCTATTTTTTACTCAACATGTTGTTTTTGCTATTTATTTCAAAATTAAAACGAGTCTAGTTATTAAAAGGTGTTTTTTTAGAATCATATTGAGTCTACTAGTATTGACTAAGAAATGCATAATACAGTATGTATTTATAATATGTATTTTTAAAGGTTGTTTTTAAGATTTTTTTTCTAAATATGTTATAATAAGTACTATCTCCGTCTCGCAAAATTTATCATTTTACTTTTGACACGTTTTTTAAGAATGATAAAAACTATATAGTAAAATATCAATGATTTTATTAATTTAAAAATATAATTTCATACTTAATACAATTATGTATAAAATTATGGGAAAAAATTTTTTATAGAGTTTTTAGCTTCTTAAAAAAACGTGTCAAAAAATAAAACGACAAATATTTGAGACGGAGGGAATATGTAAAAGCTAAATATATTTTTTTAATTTTTTAATACATACTATTAATTTAGATGGGAAATATTTTCGTGGAACGGGACCGTGACCGTTAATTTGGGGGAAAAATTTGCTCCGAGAGGGCGAGATCGCTAAAAAGTTGTTGGGAGTTGGTGTCCTGGTGGGGGGACTGTGTGCATCCCACTCATGGCAACGTTATCACTTGATAGCTAGTTCACACATTTTTATTTTTTTTTGCATTGTATAATTGTATTCACCTTGGATGGAAATTCCAATGAAAAGGACGGAGACATGGATCGAACTCGGGACCCCTTCCCACCCTCTTGCTCCACACCAATAGGCCACTCCGACTGGAGCTATTTTATAGAGTTTTAAAGATACAGAGTGCGGGGTGTAATTGATTTTATTTCTTGGCTTAAACTCAACTACAACAATCAAAATACATTCCCTACGGACCCTACCAAAAACAAGAAATTATCAACGGTGATTAAGAATGAAATTTTCAACGTATTTTTACCATTATAGGAATTTCCAATAGAAGGCACTAGGTTAAAAAAAACATTTAAATTCATTTCAACAATTACTTTTGGGTTGGAATTTCCAACATGGTCTACAAGTTGGAAATCACCAACAGATACATAAATAATTAAAATTAAAAATGTTATCCAATCTATTGCACTGGTAGATTTTTTTTTATTAGGTAAAAATTCGATGCACCGAACAGATCTGGTGGGTCGAAAGGCCGAAAAAATCGACGACGGACAAATCATCAAATAAGCTACAAACATAAAACTACAACGAGGCAAAACCAACAAATTACAAAGGTACAATTAAAAGCGACGACTAACATAAATGATGAAAGAGCATGAGCAGTGTGCGGCAACTCATCCTTCAGTTGGTAGAGGCAAAACCACCAAATACAAGCTCATGCAACTGAGTTGTTCTGTGACAACCAAGCTGCTATTCACATCTCAAGAAACCATGTATTTCATGAGAGAACTATGCACATAGAGGCTCACTACCATTTAGTTCGATTGATGATTTAGCTAAGGCAAGTGAACACTAGATATATCTCTACAAAGGAGCAACCTGCAGACATGTTCACTAGAACTTTGAGTGCAGCTCACAGGAAGAAACTTCAGGGCAAACTTGGAGTAGTTGATTTGTTCTCAAACTCCAAGCTCGAAGAGAAGTGTTGAAGATCAAGCCACTGACGCCAGCAGCTAACCTCGTCTCGAGTTTGTTAGAGTTAGTTAGGTTGAGTGTGCTTTGTATTCAACAAACTCATGTGATGTATTTGCCTATAAATAGCTGCAAGCTACTCTGTAACTTCAGTTTTTTAGCACTTCAATGAATGAGAAATATGTTATTCTTCCTCTCTCTCGGATTTACTCTTTCTCCATTTCTCATTCTCTGTAGTTGATCCTGATGATTGCTGTGCTTCAATCTCATATCAATTAGTCTTTAAATCTATATCTATCTATTTATCTATATACATATACTAAAACCGATGCATTGTTGTCTGTGTGGCGGCGTGTGAGTGCATCTGCTTACGTGGCGGCACGTGAGTGCATCTCGTAAAACTTTCTCTCTTAAAAAAGAAAATATAATAAAAATAATAAGATAGTTCTAAATTTCTAATCTATATAATTAAAAATAATTATTTTATTTTACCATTAACTCATATAATTGAATAGATTGAATACTCTGTATCTTGTAAAAGAGTAAATATTATATAAGGAAATAACTATATCAATATAATTAAACGCAATATTAGTAATAAATTTGGCATGTACAGATATACAAATTGCCATATAAGTGTATCTCCTTCTGGATTATAAATAATCTATCCAATGGACGGTTTATATATAAATTACACCATATGGACGTGACCTAAAAAAGAAGTTAGGTTCACCCAATTGTCATATGGACGAATTTTATGGCGGGTCTTTGGGATCTAGGCGGGTCTTGGTGACCTTGAAGGCCTTGGCGGAGGGGCGAGGTAAGGGGTTTAGGCGGGGGTCTAGGTGGGCTTTGAAGGTTTTTTTAGAACAATGATCATAATTACCAAAAATATTATAATAGATCGATACATAGTAGCAAATATTTGATAGGTGTTGTTTTATTTATATATCGATTTTTTTTGGTGAAAAGAAATATTTATATGAAAATTAATTATTTCATAGTTATTTTATTTATATCTATATTATTTTTTAGTAGAATGAGTTATTTAGATTTAGATTAATTTTAATCTTATATTTCCAGTTATTAGTTTAATTATCATAATGTATTTCATATTTATTTATTTATTTATTTTCACATTTATAATAGGATTTTTTGTATAGATAATAAATGTAATTTTATAATATTGTGTTAACATATTCCCGTACAGGGGACGGGACATACACTAGTATATACATATTTTATATAATTTTATTATTTTAAAAAAAGACGTAAATTATAAATAATAGGTCTTACTCTCTAAGTTTCCACAAAATTGGAGTATTGTGCCGAGATGGGTAGTCACTTGTCACTTGAAACAAACATTCTATGTATTTTATTTCCAAACTTGAAAGTTAATCAGGAAAATTAAGTATGGTTCGGATTCATTATGTTGACATGTATATATGAATTGAAACTACTTTCTGAGTGAGAATTTATAAATCTTAGCAATTTTTATATAAAAGTATAAATGATTTTAATTTTTACTCATTTAATTCTTTTTTTTTTTTTTTTTTTTTTGATTAGGTAATAATTCGATGGCCAGACATACCTGGCTCATCGAGAGGCCGACAAAGTCGGCAGACGGCGAACCGTCTAACATACAATCTAAAATAAACGGTGCAATACAAAGCGACATACAAACTACTCCAGCCGAACAGACAAACCTAACCAACAAAAGCTAAGAACAACACGGACAAACCCCGGAGCCAAGCGCCACCAAACGATGACACCGCTGGCCAGCGGTACATCAGGAGTCCCTCCTGTGGGCGATGAAGACGAACCTCCAAAGAAATTTCCGGAATACGGAGTCGCCACAATGCACACCGCCACGACCCCGGCCAGACCCGACACCGGACGCCAGAGTCCCAACTCAGACTAGAACCGCCAGAACAACCGGAAACGTCGTCGAGAGCCACCCTGTAAAAAACGCACCAGAAAACCCTTACGGGAGATTGTCAATACCCTAACGGGTGGGTTTACATGGATCCTTTCGGGAGGGATTTAAACAAGGCTCTTTGATTTTTGATGGTTTTTTTTTTTTTTTTTTTTTGACAAATCCTCGTCCTTGGGCCCGAAGGACCGGAAGCTTGGGCCCTAAGGACCCGAAGCTTGGGCCCGAAGGACCAAGGGAGAGAGGAGAGAGCGCAACTGCACGCCAAGGAAGGCCAAACAGCAAGCACGAGATCGACAACCTGCGCCGGTGACCGCCGCCAGGGAAGACCAACGAGCCCGCAGTCGGACAAGAGCCACGGCGGCAGGCCAGAGGCCGAGGGTGAAGAAGATGACGATTGGAATAATTTAGAGAGACTCGAATTCGGGAGGCGGACGAACGCACCAGGAGGAGGCGGACACCAACGCTACCGACGACCACCCAGGAGCGACAAAGGAGACTTAAACCGTGTACAGTGGCTAGGAACCCAAGAGCAAACTGAATCCCCGACCAATTTGAAGAGGAAGAAGGTGAAATAGGGATGGAGGGTGCGAATTAGGGTTACAAAACTCAACCCAAAAAGAACCAGAAACACAACCGGGGGTAGTCAGAGACCACAATCGGTTGGAAGCTAGTCCGAAAGGAGGCAAGGAGGTTAGGCAAGACGGCTGAGGAGGGGGATTTGCATCAATTTGGAGGTTGAAGAAGAATGGTTGGGGGCGCCCCTCAATGAGCATTTCTCCTTTAGTCGTATTGTAATGCAGCCCTCTCCCAGGACTTCCAAAAATCTTACTCATTTAATTCTGATTGCATTACTCATATGTTTGGAGTCTACCATAGAATTACTTGTCAAATCTATAAAAATGTCATTCTTTTTATATATTTTGATTTATTATTCCATGACTTTGTATGTTTCTACTAGTTGTGATCACATGGAAATGAAATTGTGAGATTCTTTTCTCTTTGAATTAAGCATTTATTTTGTTGGAAGCACAATTAGTTCATTGTTTTTGAGAGATTATATGTATGCTTTGTACGATATTGGAGTGATTTTATAATTGAGTTGTTTAATTTAAGAAACCCTAAATTGTCATCTTGAAGCAAATTGATTGGTTTGATTTGATAAACACCTGCAAATGCAAGGATGATGGTGAGCTGTTGGAATTTTCATTAAAAATTTAATTAAAAATTAATTTATAATTCTCTAAAATGGAGAACCGGTTGGAATTAACACACAAAATATTTGGAGAAGATGGGTTTTGATTCTCCATTTTCTAAAGAATTTGGGGAAACTGTTGTACATGCTCTAAATACTTTCTTTTTCAATTCTAATAGCTTACCTCATTATGAAATTTACTCCAAAATATATAAAGATTTTTTTTCAAATTTAGGGAATGATTTCCATTTTTTTTCTTTTCATTCTCTATTTTGGAGAACGGAGAAACTATTGGACCAAAAATCATTTCAATATTCTCTAAAAAATCAAGATGGGGAATATGTCGGGCTTACTCTTAGAGTGCTTATTTTAACAAATTAAAAATCGGTATTAAGTGTGAGTAACCAAACTTCAAAGTTCAAACTACTTTTTTCGAATAAAAAAAAAGGTTCAAACTACTTTTAATTGATAATTAATTATAGGTCACACCTCAAGTTAATTAGGTTTGGTCAATTCGTTGCCTTGTTCTGTTGGGAGAAGGTAAGATGATCATTTCCAACGCTATTGTCCGTCTCAGAGAAGTTGAGATGACCATTTCCAATACTCTTGTCTATCTCAGCAATCAAGTAATTGCAAAGGCAAAATTCAATTTTCACTCAATCACACTCAAACACGATCAGTATGAGGTGTACAACGCCACAAAATGTCCTTAATTGAGCGATTTGCAACAAATAGGCCACCTAGAAGAGAACGAATAGTTGCTTCATTGCTTGAATTTCCCATATCAGTAATACATATATAACCTAGTAGAGCAGTCCATACAAAGACTGCAGCAGCATTGAAAGAGAAAACCGAAAAATGGCGAAAACACATACAAGAATCGAATCAAACAAACGAAAACTGAGGAAGAAAATCCGAAAGGCCATCCCTAATGATTTGCACATTGTGCATACAAGCTATATCTAACAAACCCAAAGATTATTCAACCCATTAACCAAAGACAATCTCTTCCCTTTTCCCAGCAGTATATGAAGCATTACCATAGTAGAGGATACCGTGACTCATCGGAGAGTCGCTCACTTGGCACTGGCGAGCTCCTGGCGGAGAAGCTTGGCGGCAGCAACCATGTTGAGGAGGGCTGGCTTCACTTCAGTGTACTTACGGGTCTTGAGACCACAGTCGGGGTTAACCCACAGGATGTTGGTCTCGAGGACAGCGAGCATCTTCCTGACGCGGTCAGCGATTTCCTCGGTGGAGGGTATCCTTGGGGAGTGGATGTCGTAGACACCTGGGCCGATTCCAGCACCGTACTTGACTCCCTCACGGAAGACGGAGAGGAGCTTCTCGTCAGAGCGGGAGTTCTCAATGGTGATCACATCAGCGTCCATGTCGATGATGGAGTGGATGATGTCGTTGAAGTGGGAGTAGCACATGTGGGTGTGGATCTGTGGGAAGACAAGCGTGTACTGTTAGTTCGACACAAGCAAGTGAAGTGTTGTTGTACGACGAGATGCAGGGGAGAAGAATTTGAACCTGGGTGGTGTCCTGGACGCCACAGTTGGTGATGCGGAAGGAGTGAA
This sequence comes from Persicaria tinctoria, assembly GCA_037127255.1. NCBI lineage: Eukaryota > Viridiplantae > Streptophyta > Magnoliopsida > Caryophyllales > Polygonaceae > Persicaria > Persicaria tinctoria. Next base: position 5,513,190 of record JBANSL010000016.1, on the reverse strand, counting down.
CAGCCCATTTCAAGTAGAAAGCGTGCTCAGACTTTCGGAGAGGCAGACCTTCTCTGAGAGCAGCCTCATCGATCTGAATGACATTGATACCGGCCTTTTCAAGGTCCTCGACTTCATCCTTGATAGCAAGAGCAATCTGGTAGCAGGTCTCAAATCTGGAATAGATGCACGTGAACATTATTCATTATTAGTAAACAAGGGGCATAAAAAATAAGCAGTTTTGATTTCGAATATTTTCTTGTTTAAGAGATAAATGTACCTGGGTTGGTCGTTCCTGACGAAGGACCAGTTGAGGATGGTCACAGGGCCAGTAAGCATACCCTTCATTGGGCGGGCAGTCATGCTCTGGGCAAGAGATGACCAGAACACGGTCATCGCCTTGGGGCGGCTCACATCACCATAGATAACTGGTGGCTTCACACAGCGAGAGCCGTAGGATTGCACCCACCCATTGACAGTGAAGGCGAAACCAGACAGTTGCTCACCGAAGTACTCAACCATATCATTCCTCTGCAAAAAAAAAAAAAATTGTGTCAGAATACACATTTCAGCTGATGATTCTTGCTCTGCCTTACAAGTAAAAGAAAGATAGGGGATCCACCTCAGGTTCTCCGTGAACCAAGACATCGATATCAAGCTCCTCTTGAAGCTTGACAACCTTGCTAATTTCCTCCTTGATGGAGCTCACATACTCTTCCTCAGAGATCCTTCAAAAATAACACAAATAACAAAAGTTAGATATCAAAGAAAATAGAAGTGCTTGGCGGGGACATTATATCACATTTGCTAAACAAAGAAGGAACACTGTAACACATAGAAGCTACTCACTTCTTGGCCTTGTATTCACGGCGAACTCTCCTGAGCTCAATGGTCTGTGGGAAAGATCCAATGGTGGTGGTTGGGAGGACAGGGAGGTTAAGCTTCTTCTGTTGAGCATCCAATCTAGCGCTCACGTTTGTTGCACGGCGGTGGGCAGAGTCCTTAACGGCAGCAGCCTGGATAAACAACAAAAAATGTGTAAGTTTGGCAGCTATCTGAAGCAACATCAGAAGTCTACATAAACTTTTATAGAACTTACAGCCTTCTGAACAGCTGCGTTGTTCACCCTTGGGGAAGACCTCCTTGAAGCTTGGGCAGCAGCATTGGCAGAGAAGAAAGCCTGAGAGAAATACAACAAAATGGTCAACAAGAAAGCAACATAGCAAGAACCTACGATCATAATTAGTTGCTCTGTTTTTCCTTGCTCTAATGTTAGTTGCTCATGTTACATACCACTGTAAAATTCATAGGATTTGGCTCCCAGTGCAAGGGAAATATGAAATTAAACAAGAAAGATACCTCATCCTTGTGACCAGCCAAAGCCTTTGCCAAGGCGTTCACTTCAACAACCTTCTGGGCAGCGAATGCAAGCCATGACTTGAGTTCATCATCTAGCTTAGTCTCATTGACAAGATCAACAGCTGTGTGAAGGAGTGAGCACGAGGTGGAGACCACAAGTTTGTCTGAAATCAAATGACAAGTGAATTAGTCTAACCCTTCATATACCAAGGAATCAAGGAACCATACTGAATACAAAACATGTACCTTTCCCTACAATGCTCTCAAGGGACTCGAGAGTAGCAATGGAGGCAGCAAGATCATTGGCCCAAATGTTCCTTCCATCAACAACACCAGCAAAGAGGTACTTTCCAGAGGGGAATCCAGCCTTGATCAACTCAATAGTCTTTGTCCCACGGATCAAGTCAAATCCAAATCCAGTGACACCCTTCAAAGAGGTAAGGGTCTTGTATGCCTCAGAGGTAAGATCAGCAAAGTAAGTTTCAACCACAACATTCAAACCAGACAATGTTGACTCAAGTTCAGCGTAAGCTGCCGTGAATGCTTGCAATTGGTGGGATTCAAGGTCCATCACAAACAAAGGCTCATCAAACTGAATTGTTGAAGCACCAGCTGCCTTCAGTTCAGACACAACTTCCCTGTTGTATATATATGTATTTTGTGTTATCAAAATGTGGAAATATCAATAACATAATTAATCAAGGAGTAGTCCGGTTCTCACTTGTAGATTGGTAGGATCTTGGGCAGGAGAGAAAGAAGGGAGAAGGATTTCTCAACACCCTTGGCAGGCTTGGATAGCAACAAATAGGAGACGGGACCAACAAGAACAGGAACAGTGTCCACTCCAAGCTGCATGAAAAAGGAGAAGTTTGAATCAGAGAGAATATTCATTCACTAACAGCACAAATACCCCTTAAAATGGTTGTGATTTGTGAACACAAGTATGTCCAAACAATTATGTGATGGATCTATGCTCTGTTGCTCACAACGGGGTTTAAGCAAAAACAACTTGATTAATGGCACAAGGGGGGTAACACTTTGTAGTTTGTATAATTAAGGGTTATTTATAGAAATATTGCTAGTATCTTTCCCCAATTATATCCTCCCCATCAACTCTTTTCATAAATGCAGCTACCATTACACGTATCCTTCTATATTTATTGTCCTCACTAACAAATCTATTCATCTTAACATTCACAAAGAGCTTTCAATTTTAACTATCATCTTTCAGTACCCACAATCAAGCCCACATCAGTATGAACTAATCAATCATGTAATAATGTTGCCCAAATAGCTGCTAATTAGATCTCCTTCAGGACCATTATTTTTCATAAAAAAATTGATACGAAAAAGAACAATTGCACATACCGCCTTAGCCTCCTTGTACTCTTCAACAGCCTTGTGGGAGGCATAGGAGAAGGTCACCTCAGGGCCCAACTCCGGGACAATGTAATGGCTGCAAAAGAATAATATACACATGTGAGTAAGCAAAGATCTCAACAACATATCATCAAATATAATGGCCAAGAAAAGAACAAGCATCGGGACAGTAAACACTTACTAGTTGGTGTCAAACCACTTGGTCATTTCCATGGCGGGCACAGAGGCATTACCTCTGGCCATGGAGAAGTACACATCAAATCCGATCTCGCCACCGTTCCACCCGTACCTTGGGGGAACAGCTCCAAGCATGGCAGTTGTGTCAAGCACCTGGTCGTAATATGCAAAGGTGTTGCTGGGGATGTACTTGATGCCAGCATCAGACATCTGCTTCCAGATGGAGCACCTAAGTTCAGCAGCCACCTTCTTTAGATCTTCAGCACTGCTCTTGCCATCCCAGAATGACTCGAGAGCGAACTTCAGCTCTCTCTTGGGCCCCATTCGTGGGTATCCGACAATGTGTGAGGCCATTTTGCTGCAAATTATTGGCATACAAAACATACACTCAGTGACTTTTCCAAATTTCAATCAAGCACAGATCCCACACTCTCAGATCTAGGCTTAGACTTGCTATAACAATATACTCTATGCACTTTCTCAAATCCTATAAGTTATATCATGCAGTGGCCGTTACGAGAGATGTGGAAAGCATTATATAAGAACCAGATTCATGATTACAATTTACAATCAAATCAATCCTACAGCATGTAAGCTTAACAATCCACAATTTTTAGGAATCCTTAGTCGCCAGTCTTAATGACAGATCTACAAAACCTCACAGATTTCCAATCCAAATCCTTGATACAATCACAAAAAACCTAGATCTGATTTCGATTTGCTAATTTCAGTTTTTTCTTTTTAAAAAAATGAATCACGAGACTCGCCGACACAGATCTAGATCAAGCCGCCGTGAAATTAATCGATCAAAAAGCAAATCAAGCCAACAAAAAAGACAGCAACGCATTCCAGTAAAGCGGGTGAGCTAGATCTCCTCCGTCAGTCATCAGCCACAGTCCAAAACCCCCATCTGAAATGTAGGGAATAAGGATCGAGAAAGAAGGCCGAAGGAGGAGATCGAGGCATGGATTCGCCATACCTTAGTGAAGAAAGGGAACCGGTGAGATCGATCGATCGATTTCCGATTTGATACAATCAGTCGGTTCCCGGCAAGAGAGAAGAGATGAGCGAAGGGCGAAGGCGAGGAGGAATGGGAAACGCTTCGTGTATTTATAGAAGGGCTAATGTTGTTGGTGTGGTCGAGATCTGTAATTTTTATTTTCCTTTTTTTTTAATATCACTGAATTTTATGATTGGTACAATTTGGTCGTGAGAGACTGTGAGTACAGGGGGGATCCAGATCTCCACGGGCTTCATCCTGCGCGTGGCGCGTGGAGTAGAGTGTAGTTGGTGAGGGTCGGGCTCTGAAGTGGGGCCTACTACGCTTTGAAATGAAGATTTTTTTTTTTTTTTTGCAGATCGGCGAATGGAGGAGTGGGGCCCAGCGGCGTTGGGAAATAATACAAGAGTGTGAAAGAATTTTATTTTGTTTGGGTGATAAAAGTTGGTAGATCGTAGACGAGCGAATGGGATTATTTTTGACTTTCCAATCTTATTTTGAAGTTTATATCTCAGGGTTGGTGAAATTCACTTTCATGCTTGCTTGCTTATATATATCGATCCTATGCCACAGTCGCATGGGATAAGAGTTCACGTTATAATTATTTTAGTTTTTTTTAATTAACTCCTAAATTGGTAAATTAAGAGCGGTTATTCGCAGTCGAACCGAAGACTTTTTGGTACTACTCGTAAGTTCTTTTCGGTTGAATCATTCCCCCGTGTTATAATAAGTGTCATTTGTCTTTTAGTACACGTGTTTTAAAGATGTAAAAACTCTATAAAATATTATTTTTTTAATCAATTTTGTTATATAAATTGATACTTAAAAAATTGATTATTTGTTAATTAAAACTTGTCGTTTACTATTAATGCACGTTTTTTTAGAATGCTAAAAATTATATAAAATATTAATATTTTTTAAATTTTATATAATTTTTAACACCTAAAAAAACGTGCGTTAATAGTAAAACGTTAAGTTTTAATTAACGGAGGGGGTAATATCTTATAAAGTTTTTACTTCCTTAAAAAACGTGCATAAAGTCAAACGACTTTTATTTTGAAACGAAATGAGTAGATTTCTAAGGTCGATATTTTGTTAAGTAGATAATCTTTTCCAATTTAGATTCTTATCATATACCTTTAAGACATAGGATAAAAAGATCATGTATATAATTGATCATTTAAAACAATATGTTTATTAGTGTGATGCATAAAATTCGCATCATGGTCGTTGAAAGAGATCGATCTTGACCATCGACTCCACCCGAACCCTAACTTGTCAAATAAGAACAAACGAGGTCGGGACGGGGCTTGTCTCCCCCGGAGGATCCTCCGACACTCAAGTCAAATATTGTTCATCAGAAATAATTTTCTTCTCGTATTTATGTTAGTTGAGCATAAATGAAACGGTCAAGACATTTAATTCACGGAATTGAAACGGTTTTGATATTTAATAAAAGAAACTGTTACCGCATTGATGTCGGCCGAGACATTAAATATAGGAAATGGTCGGGGCATTTATGTGAGTCATCACAATAAAATAAGCGGTAATTGACAAAAGATGGAACCGCCCTACATCGTGATTTCGAGATTTTTCCTCTTACATTTAGTATATAACTTATACGAATAATCATGTTATAATAGACGAATAATTTTTATATGACATATGGTTATTTACTAATTTGCCAATGTTCGAGTAAAAAAAATCCCAATCTTTTTCCATTTACATTTTTTGTTGCAACTGTAAACGATGAAAAATACTACTCTGTATTTAGGCAAAAAAACAATTATTCGTGTTTACGTAAAAATATTGTCAGTGTAAAGTTTTTTCCTCTCTTTCTATTTTTCCCTTTTTTTTTTTTTGCAAGGTGTAAAGGCTCATATAGTCATATATTACTCATATATACAACAATATACTGGCTGATAATTAAATAAATTCAGTCGGTATACACGTGAATGCACCAGCCTGACAGTTCACTTATAAAGATTGTCTTATTTCATTTTTTTTTATTAGGAAATAATTCGAGGGTCAGACAGACCTGATTACTCGATAGACGGCTTACCGTCAGAACATACAACGAAAATAAAACCGGTGCAATACAAAGGTGAATAGAAAACAAACCCAGATGAAACAAACGAGTCTAACCCTAAAAAGTATAGGATAACATAGACTAAGACCCGAAGCCAAGCGCCACCAATCGATGATACCGCTGGTCAGCGGTACATTAGGAGTCCTGTGGGCGATGAAGACGATCTTCCGAGAAAATATCTGGACAACAGAGTCGCCTCGATACACACCGCCATAGGCCCACAACCCCAGTCAGACCCGACAACGGGCGTCAGAGCCTCTGCTAAGACTAGAATCGCCATAAACACCCGAAAATGCAGTCGAGCGCCACCCTTCTAAGCCGCACCAAAAAACCCTAACGGAACCCTATTGGGATTTTTTCAATTCCTTTCGGGAATTGGTTACAACCCAACCAAAAAATATAGTAAATCGGTTGAGAAATTTAATGTAATTTATTTTATTAATTAAGGTTATTAATTACTCCATCCGTTCCAAAATACATGGCCATTTAGTTTTCGGCACGTTTTTTAAGGAGCAAAAAAACTCTATAAAATATTTTTTTTAATTATTTTTTTACATAATTTGATACTTATTACTATAATATTTTATAGGGTTTTTCGCTCCTTAAAAAACGCGCCGAAAACTAAATGTCCATGTATTTTGGAACGGATGGAGTATAAATTATAAATTTTTATCATTATTTTTATAAATTTTTTTCCATAGGGTTTTTTTCCTCCTTTTCGTTCTACTTAGGTGGTCGAACTCCCGACAGAATAGATTGATAAGATAGGATCCTCATTTTATATTTTATACGTTACGTATTTCTTTTCGGGTTCAATTCATTTTCCATTAAGCGACTCATTCGGAAATTCTGTTAGTTAAAGGGCCTCTTTAACTGAGTTTGCTTAGGAAACAACGCCAAACTTCAACCCAACAAAGGAACAAGGGCAAGCCAGAATAAAATGGGCGCCGCCGACCAAACCGGGAGAAGCCGAGAAGGAGGGGATAATACGCTCGGGGAAGGGAGCGGAGCAAATTCCCGACCGGAACATCGGCAGCAGGCAAGCGGGATCGACCGACCAGGATCCGCCACGAGGACCGGGATCATGAAAGCAGGGAGGTGGAATTCCTAACCCGGGGAGTAGGAATCCGGTGACGACCATGGCGAGGAAGACCCAACAGAGCCGCCACCAGGGCGACGTCGTGGAGCCCAGCCGAGGGGAGTACACATCCAAACACAAAAGGACACGGATGTGATGATGAGGAGGGTAGAAGCCGACCTGCACAGTAAAGCAAAATCCGTTCAAATCGGAGCGGACAACCACGAGAAATACGAGGGGAGGAAGATTGGGTCTCAAAACCCCCGAGAAGACTCACAACCGTCATTTTTTTCCCTGATCGAATTCGCAAAATATATTTTTTAAAAAAAATATGAATGTAAAAATGTGGAGAGGGGGAGATGGCGGCAATATATATACGAAAGAGATGATGGAAGGCATAGGTAGTTATTGTGGAACTAGGAATCACAATTTTTTGAATCATTCCGGAATGGTTTACTGAAAATGACTTGTGGGTAGTATTCATAGATCTCCGGTTCGAACCCCGAATGACCGCTCTTTATTTACCAATTCAAGGAATCACAATTTTTTGGTGTGCACCTCTCTTTGTCTTGGCGACGTTATCTCTTAACTATTGACACTTTGAAGACGGATTTTGTTTAGCATCGAAGAAAAATTTGTTTAGTAGCGAATGTAAGATTACTTGACGAAATATCAATATTTCTATGACTACAAACGAGTATGTATCTAGTATGTAGCTAGAATAGTTCGAGCTCGACTCAGAATTGGATCGAAAAATTTAAAGATATCGAATCAATGGATCAAAACACCAAAAATGAAATCAGAGAATCGAACAAATCTGTTACAGTCGGCTGGGTCCGGTGGGGCTAATAAGACAAGCTGGAGGGAGCTCGTGTGTGCGGACCCACATACGGGAGATTCGAACAACACATAAACCCAACGGGGTCTGATATGGGAACACGCCCCATCAAGTGCAATGACATTTTTAGCCAAGCGACATGTCAACAAGGCTAGCAACCCCACTAATCCGAAGCTCTAACCGAAACTAACCGAACCCGGCTCTGATATCATGTTAAAGTCGGTTGGGCTCGTGCAATGACATTTTTAGCCAAGCGACATGTCAACAAGGCTAGCAACCCCACTAATCCGAAGCTCTGACCGAAACTAACCGAACCCGGCTCTGATATCGTGTTAAAGTTGGTTGGGCTCAATGGGACTAAAGACAAGCTGGAGGGAGGTCGTATGTGTGGGCCCACATACGGGAAATTCGAACAACACATAAACCCAACATAGTTCCATCTCAAAATCAATTAGCAATTAGAGAAGTAGCTCTTTAACCTTATATGATGTTCAAACATTTTCTATATTATCGATGTTGGACAACATCATTTCAACAAAATCTCCGTTATGAACTTGGAGAAAACACCTCACAATTCGTTACAAAAAGCTCAACTGAATTTGGCGTCCTTGCATTGACCACGGTTTAAAGCTCAAGCACTCCCACTTGACCGACACCTACAATTACACAAATGCCCTTCTACTTTTGACCTTATTACACCAAGCTTGCTATGGGAAGAACAAGACCAAGCTTGGACGTAAGGAATTTGTGTTGAGAGCCCCAAAGCCTTAGTCAAGATATCATCAACAATTTGAAGTGAAGAAGACACATGAGCCGTGCGGATGAACCCTTGCCGCACATCTCTCTAATAAAGTGACAATCAATTCGCACATGCTTTGTTCTTTCATGGAAGATAGGATTAAAACTGCTTAAAGCTCGAAAAAAGTTTGGTCCAAGCTCGTTAGGAGTCAAGCTTGATAACAAAATAAAGCTCATTTAAAAATTGGACGCGGCTCGACTCGAACTCGTTTAACAAACGAATCAAACTTAAATGTGCCAAGCTCGTCTCATTCGGCTCGAATAAGACCCCTATTTGTAACAGATAGTAAAAGAAGTACTGCAGTCAATTTATTTCCATTGTGGACAATTTATGTAGTATATCACTTTTTTAGTTTTTTTTTTAATATTGATTTGTTCTTCTTTAACCATTGGCTAATGAAATGAAATATTCTAATTTTACAATTTATACCATAAGAATATAGGTTAAGAAGTGATGTGATTGGGCGATTTATCAATTACATATTGAACAATAAATGCACACCAGCCGGTAGATATATAATCGAGTGGTTATATGCACAGTCAATTTTTCACTAAATGTATGATTATCATCGATTTTCGGTATAGGTAAGTTTTTCTCCATACAAATAGTTTGTCGATACCTCTTTTCTATGTTGGCAAAATGTCTATGTACTGATTTTGTCGATCGACATAAGAAGTCGGTATCAACAACCTGTACGTTTTCGCCTTTTCGGATATAAAACACTGGTTGACATTGAAAGTCGATGAATAGTACATTATGAATTTAACGAAAAATTAGTCAGGTTTATAGTATATATATATATATACTAAAATCGATACATAGCGCCTTATGCGGCGCGTTGTTGTTGATCATGTGGAAAAAAAATCCTATGTGGCGCGTTGTGGTTGATCATGTGGAAAAAAAATCATATGTGGCGCGTTGTGGTTGATCCTAAGAAGAAAAATTAATAAAATAATATGTTACGATAGTTTAGAGAAAGTTATATAAGCCACAATCTATCTATATATTTTATTTAATTGGCAAAAATATAAATAAAGAATATTTTATAGTCACACTTACCAAAAATATTAATAGATAGATATATAGTATTTGATCAGTACTATTTTATTGAGGGAGATCATATGTACTCAAGCCTTATCATGTATCATTTGAACACATCCTATCCATTGATTTTGATGAATCTGATGGCTATGATTTTTCCACAATATTAATTAATTAAAAATTAAAGTGAAAAAATACACCCCATCATCACAAATCTCGCGCGTGTATATACCAGTGTTCTAAAAATCGCGCCTAGGCGCTAGGCGGGACGGGACCTAGGAATTTTTAAGCCTAGGCGGACCTCTAGGCGGAAATTCGTTGAGGAACCGCCTAGTCCCGCCTAGGCGCCGCCTAGTCCAACGATTATTCAATTTGACTTTCTAAGCATATGATTAGTTGGTTTAGGGTCTCTTTATCCCCCATGTCGGGATGCATTTGCTTTTTAGTCGAACTTATAGTTTTGGATTTTAGGAGGTTTAGAGTTGTTAGTGAGACATGTACTTTTGCGTTTATTTACTTTAGTGTTAGTTAACTACTACAAATTTGGGGTTATGAGTGATATTATAGATTATTATTACATTATATGAATTATTGACAAGTGTTATTCGTCAAAATATAAGGAAATAATCAAGTTTGTTCTAAGTCCGCCTAGGCGCCGCCTAGGCACCCGCCTAGCCGCCTAGGCGCTAGGCGGCCACCCACCGCCTAGTGGTCGCCTAGCGCCTTTTAGAACATTGGTATATACCCACTCCAAATCCCTACCACACAACCGGCTTGTTCCATATAGAGGAAAGAGAAAAGGAGGAGTGGCGGCACCAAATTAATTCAACCAACGCGATTTGGAGATGGCGATGGTGATGGATTGTGGCTACAAATATTTTAATAATTTATTTTGGCCTCAAAAAATAATATAGATATAAATAAAATAACAATGATTAAATAATTAATTTTGATATAAATAATTCTCTCCACCCAAAAAATAATCTAGATATAAATAAAATAGGACGTTGGTTCTGGCGTACTCAAGCCTTATCGTGTATCATGTGAACAAATCTGGGTCATTGATTAGATGAAATGGATGTATGGGATTAAAAGGCAATTTTAGCTTTTTTTAATTAAAAATCAGTGGGACCCCCGTTTTTTTCTTGCCCACTGAATTGGAAGTGTGTGTGATGCACTCTCTTGAAATTATTCGATGGTATATATGGATTATTCGATCGTATCGACGGATTATGCGATCGTATCGATGGATTATTCGATGATATCCACTTGCCACATGATGGGGCGGTTATTTTTTTCTTCGAATTATTCGATAGTATCACTGAATTGTTCGACTGTATCAATGGATTATGCAATAGGATCGATGGATTATTCTAATCGGCTAGCACCCTGAAAATGCCCTGAACTATTTACCAAAAATTATTCGATGGTATCGCTTGATTATTCGATTATATCACTTGATTATTCAATGGTTCCGTTACTTATGTTATTTTAACAAATAACTAAAAATTATTCAATGATATCACTGGATTATTCGATTATATCACATGATTAATCGATGGTATCGATACATTCAATATGTCCTAAACAAACTGGAATGCAAAAACAAGATATCAACAAAATTGATACATCCCTAGTGCTCGAAAAATCCAATTTAATTAAGCACAAAAAAACCCATTTTGTTTAGGACTTGACCGAGGAATAATCAAACAGAGCAAAACCTAATATGTAAAATCAAAATCAAGAACAGAGCAACCGAGGAATCACATCTAAAAATCCTAAATCCAACAAACCAAATCTGTAAAATCAAGAACAAAACCTAATTCGAGATTTTCCACAAACCCTAACCACCGAATACCAAAGAGTCGCCATAGCCAGAGATACCTGTTGGACCACGGAGTTGCCGCCGACATCGCGACAACCTTTGCCTCTCTTCGTCGCCGATTCGCTGCTCATCCTCTTCGCCGCCTTCGCCGACCACCATAGCCATCTCTTTCGACCTCCGCCTCCATCTGAAGATTCGATGGTAGGACGAAGTGCCCCTCTTCCGCCTTGGCTTGTCCCGTCGCCGCCTTCGCCGACCACCATAGCCATCTCCTTCGACTTCCGCCTCCATCTGAAGATGCAATGGTGGGACGAAGTGCCCCTCTTCCATCTTCGCTTGCCCCATCGCCCGGAAATCGTCGCTCGCCCCATCGCCCGGATACAGGAAACTAGAAAAAAAAACACTGAGATGGCTTCGTTGCTTTAGTGATTCGTTTTTTTCTTCTTCTTTTTTTTCCGATACATGGTAATATTTCGGGCTTGATCGTCTGCGGATAGGCCAGAATCCGAGAATCCGAGAGCGTCCTGATGGATAAGACCAACAATCTCCTCAGGAGGGGACGTAATACACAAAGGCATCGTGAAGCTGATGTACGTGAGCCATCCGACGAGGTAAGCACGGTTTCCTTCCCTGAAGACGTGCTTGAAAGTGACTCTAGCAAAAGATCTACATAACTCGAGGGAACCCGAAATAAAAATCTCAACTTCCCAAGGGACCTTTCACGCACTGTTTAGAGAGTCACCCTCCACCTTCAAAAGCGAGCAACTAGCATTGTCTCGAATCACGAACCCCCGAAGACACCAGACCAGAGATGCTTTAGCGCCATCAAAGTTAAGCTTCGCAAAACCACTACTAGGTTTTCTCCATTTAACATGATTATTTTTTTTCTTGATTGTTTGGCGGGTGGTTAGTTTCTTGGTTTCTATCTCTTCCTCAAGCGTTTCTAATTGGGTTTTTTTTCAACTTTTTCGCAATTGTTATATGCTTGATCCACTCTTCCATATTCATCATATCATTGTTGTCAAATAAAATTGTTTCTAAATGACAAGACATCCCAGAGAGATGTTCATTTTGTTTGACATTCACATATTATAATTCATCTCGAGAGCTTCGAAACCATAGGTTATATTACTTATTTTGAGAATATAGTAAGAAGTTACGCAAGTTTAATTTTTTTATATCTAGTTATAAATTATTACACATGTTAATAATGAAATATTTATTTATTGCGTTTTATATCTTTATTTTTGTTCTTTATCCTTATTTTCGTTTTATATATTTGTAGTATTTTTGAAACTACAGGTTGACACTAGTTTGTACTATCGAACACGTTATGTTTTACGCTTTTTTTTCTCGATCTTATTTTCGACTACTATTGTGACCCCCGCTCAAAACTTTATCCATGGCTCCACCCCTGGTTGGTGGTGTATATAATTTGTAGATGGATCTTTAAAATGATGCACCAAAAATCTCAGCAATGATATATCATATATGCACGTCTATTACGTCGTTGACATGTGACATTGTCACACGTTCCCTCCGCTACACTTTAATAAATATTAAAACACAAACCTTAATAATTGTATCGAGATGGGTTGTTACTTGAACTAATATAATTAAATTAAGATTATATATATTACTCATCCGTATATCTTATTTGAAAACATCAAATCGTAAAAGCTTGCATCACTAATGTTTAGTTTTTTAAAATGTTAATTGAGTTATCATATATATATATATATAATTAATTTTAGGGAAGTTATTTTATTATATAAAAAATATCTAACATCGAAACTAATTAATGAAATTAAACAATATATATTGATGGTTACGGTAAAAAAAAAATTCGCTGTCAATTTATTTTGTGATATAATTTAGGATAAATTACATAAAATCAGTAAGCCACCCTTAAAATAAAAGTTTATATAAAACTATCTATAAATTTATTTTTCTTTCAAATAACCACTCATTATCATTTTTATGTGTAAAAAGTGTTTTAAAAATGTTAAATTCTCACCTTTTATATTCGATATGAATATATGACCTAATTATATACTACCTCTATCTCAAAACATAAATCGTTTGACTTTTTTATACGTTTTTTAAGGAGGTAAAAACTATATAAAATGTTAACTTTTTTTATATTAATTTTTTAAAATAATATTATACTTAAAACGTGCCAAAAAATCAAACGACCTATATTTTGAGACAGATGGAGTAATAAAGTACTAAAATATTTAAGAAAAATAAAAACTTCACATTTTTTTGGTAATCAATATATTTGTACATAATCTTTTATAAAAGAAAAATGTCATATTAATTTTATTTATTGCCTAGAGTACGTACACGAAATTGATTGTTCGGTAGTCGGTACTCACAATTAGTTAATTAGTTATGAATGAATGAAGAAGTACCGTTAGCAACCGACTTTACAAAAAACGATTGTGTAGATCGAATATGTAATTTATTGTCTTACACCGAGTTTTTTTTTAAAAAAAAAGTAAGGAAAGTATTCGGTGGCGTCAAGAATGAGTCCTCCGTCAACCGAGAGCATCTTAACGGATGAGATCTAAAAGACCTGAATGATATTGTAGTTGAGTTCTAACAGAATTGTGACTAAGGTGTGCGACCATATCTGTCACAACATTACCTTCACGGAACACATGGTTGATAACTACTGATTGGAAAGATTGTAGGTGATAAAAAGAATCTGAAATGAGCATCTCAATATCCCAAGGGTACTTCCAGGTGTTTTTAAGTGCATTGATCACGGTAAGATTGTCTCCCTCTATTTCAAGTTGGTGTAGTCCTAATTCCTTCACCGTCGTTATTCCTTTAAGAAGGCCAATAGCTTCAGTTTTCATAGTAGTTTGGTTTCCGCATTTGCCGTGTCTTATGTAGATACTGTCTCCTCTATAATTTCTAATGATAAAACCAAATGTGCTTTCTCCTAATTCGCTTACAGAACCATCAAAAGTTAATTTAGCAAAGCCTTGTCTTAGCAATTGCCATCTTGTTCTTTCTCTTGATCTTCTTCCCTCTTCTATGATGGGTCGTCGTGGGTAGGTCTCTTCCTCTTGTTGGTAGGTTTTTGTTTTACTCCATTTATCATGTGTTGTCTGTATAAATCTTTTAGCGTATTGGGAGTTTGGGATTTGTATTTTGTTCAAATAGGAATTTGTTTCGAAAATGCCAAATACTCCACCAGACTACTGCTAGGCGATGCTTATCCTCTTTTCCTACTCTAGATCCCAATTCACCCATTAAGTCAGATATGTTTTTGTTTTGGGAATCTAGGCTTCTGACTATTTGGGGTAATTTGGTTCTAATTGTTGTCATGATTTGGATATATAGTATGAGGATACTGAAAAAAGAGATGAGATGCATCTTTGCAAAGACAGTTGCAAAAGATACATTCAGGAGGAACATCCACCCCTTTTTGGGACAATCTTAGCTTGGTTGGTAATCCATTGTTCCCTAATTTCCACAAGAAATTCTTAATTTTGGGATAGGTGTCGATTTTCCAGATCCAATCAAACTTAACGGGCTCCAATGTAGTTGTTTTGGCAATCAATTCCATGACGCTGGCTATAGTGAACCAACCATGTCTATTCGGCTACCAGTATAGTCTATCTTGTATATCATTATCGGGTATGTGTATTTGGAGGACTTCCTCTGCTAATTCTGTTGGAAGTATTCGACGTATGTGACTTTCTTTACATTTTTTTATTATTTTTAATGAATTCGCTAACCTTCTGGCTAACTTCCAATCCAGGTGTAAGTGGGATTTGCTCGATAAGGGGTGTAGGTGAGACCCATCTATCCGTCCAAAAGTTAATCAACTCCCCGTTCCCCACATTCCATATAAGTCCTTGTTTGAAAGTTTCTCTCAATTTCATAAGTTTACTCCATTGCCAACAGGGGCGGATGGCTTTGGGAGCAAACCCAGCCACTGCTGGGTCAATTTTTTTTGGAGCTAGTTAAAAAATTAATTTTGCTTGGTGAATATATTTTTTAACGGTGGGCTAATTAATTAAAAAAACTTGCTAATTAATTAAAAATGGTTGCACATTGGAATGAACGTGCGTTTAAAAAAGGATTTGCGGTGTATCTAACAAATATATAATAATCGTATTTTGCCTTGTTAATTTTTTTTCTCTTTGTCATGACTAAAACATTTTCGCTCATCTAGCTTTGATACACTAGATCCGCCACTGATTGCCAAGATACATTGGTTTGTTTCTTATATTCTAGTACGTGGGTGTCTTTAAGGTATTTTTCCTTAACAAGTCTCACCCAAATATTTGATGATTCTGCTAGTATTTTTCACAACAATTTCATTTGGAGATCTTTTACACCGAGTTTGTTATTGTTCTTGTATATAGTCAAATTGCTATTTTTTTTTATTAGGTAATGATTCGGGTGAGAAAAATTCTACCCGAAAGCATCTTGTCCAATGAGGTCAAATAGACTTGACTCTTTATATAAATTGGTTCCCCTGATAGAGTAGCAAAGATATGCAACATTATCTGTTCCTCGATTGTTGACCAATGCGGGAAATGTGTGAAACACTAATGTTTCTCATGTCTAGTCAAATTGTTAATTAATTGTTGAATTTTGATTAAGAACAAAACGAGATACCAATACGAGCTTTGAATTCAACCATTGCGGGATATTCTTTGAGACATTTATATGTAATTTCGTACTCTTAATTAATTGCACCATAATATGTCGATTATCATCAAAGTCGTGTTTATAATATATATTCATTTTCAAAATCTTGCGTCATGATGTATCATTATTATTTTTATATAAAAAATGTCCATGATATATGTATACAAAAACAAACTTGAATCACAAGTATAACAATACTTCAAAGTTCAAACACCTTAAGGTGTGATAATAATCTGCTAGTCAATTTCAACCGTTTTTAAATTTTAGTCACTTTTTTAATTCCGTTCCATACGGATCCAAAAACTAATCAGTTACACGTACCTAAATCAAGTTTAATTACTTAAAATATATAAGACACATCGATATGTAATTAAAGAAAGAAAGAAAAACCTTAGAGAAACTAAATCATTTTTTTTATAGATAAATCCTATTTCAAAATGCAAAATTCTAGTCTGTCTATTTATCTATACACTCTTCAAACATAAGAGTTTCTGCTTATGTGTATTTCTTAGATTATTTTTAAGAATTTCAACCAATCACGTACTATTTTCATTCTTTTTTTTTTATTTATCTATTTTATTATTTAATTAACCATTAATTAAGTTTTTTGGATGAAAGTGGTGATTAGAAAGCTAAGGATTTTGATATAAAAGGTTTTATATTTTGAGACTATATAAGCCCATTAAAAATTACGAGAAATAATAAAAATAAAATATTTTAGATCAGATATAGTATGTAACAAACACTAGAACTTATTAACAACGCCTATAATTTTAGAATTTTAAAATTATCGCAAAGTTATCAAATTATCTATATAAACTCTTAATTTAGAAGACTTTCTGCCTACGTGTCAGTCTCTCCTTAATTCTCTCTCTTCCACCAATCAAGTTTTTTTTCACCCTTCTTTAATTTTTTATTTCCTCTAATTTTTTATTTCTCCATTTATCTCTTTAAATCAATTAAAAATTTTCTTTTCTTTTTTAATATATTTACTAACTATCTATATCTATTCTATATAAACTCTTAATTTAGAAGAGTTTAGGATGATGTGTCAATCTTAGAGGCAATGAAGGGGTCTTAACCAATTATATTTTTTTTTGCCATTTTTTTATTTTCTTTAATTCTCCTTTTTTTTTCTTTTAATTCTCTTTTTTCTTTAATTTTACTAACCATTGGGCTTAATTCAAAACATTGAATATAACTATTGATTATGACACTTCACATTTAAACAATGTTATAATGATATTGATATTATTATTACTGAGTAATTTCAAATATCTATATTTATGTATTATACTTTACATAAGATTTTAAAAAAATAATTTTCTGAGATAATTATAAGATACATTTGTTATAAAGTTTTTTTTTATGATTTTTATCTTAACATTTTTTAATATTATAAATATCATATTTTAGTTTTAAAAAAACGCGTCATGGCGCGGGGATCGTACTAGTAAACTCTTAATTTAGAAGACTTTCTGCCTAGGTGTCAGTCTCTCCTTAATTCTCTCTCTTCCACCAATCAAGTTTTTTTCACCCTTCTTTAATTTTTTATTTCCTCTAATTTTTTATTTCTCCATTTATCTCTTTAAATCAATTAAAATTTTTCTTTTCTTTTTTAATATATTTACTAACTATCTATATAAACTCTTAATTTAGAAGACTTTCTGTCTACGTGTCAGTCTCTCCTTAATTCTCTCTCTTCCACCAATCAAGTTTTTTTCACCCTTCTTTAATTTTTTATTTCCTCTAATTTTTTATTTCTCCATTTATCTCTTTAAATCAATTACATTTTTTCTTTTCTTTTTTAATATATTTACTAAAATCTTTTGGATCTCAAGCTTGTACTTTCAATTCATTTGTAAAAAAAAAAAAGAAGAAGTAGAGGAAAACTCATTAAACAAAATGGGGATTGAGAATTGAGCTCATACTGTAACGGCCCAGAATTATGATTTCCGGGTTACGTTTCAAGGGATGAAAACCCTTGTTCGGATCTTGCAATCCAGGTACGGGTCGAGGTTTCAAACTCATTAAAGATTAGTAGAAAGAGGGATTTCAAACCCTAAAAACCTCGAAGGGCCATTGAGTACCCTTAACCTGTCCTAAGACTATATCGCGAAATTTAGTTCAAATGAAAGTAAAGCGGAAACAAAGTAAAGATACAAGTGTCACGGCAGAGCCGGTCAAACCAAATCATGAGTGGGTAATTGCCATTTTACTAAGTTAGGATATTAGCCAGATTCTTCGATTCGCCAAAAGGAAACCCCGTCATATAGACATCGAGCACTCAAAATCTGCGGAAAATACCTTTAAAAAAAGAACGGGGAAAGGAGTCAGATCGAGCCACTCATGCGGGACCGGCAGTCCTCGCTGAGGCCACATAGTATGTGCTATACCTAATAAAGATGCTCTAATGCAGTACGAAAGTCAAACACACTAGCATGCTCCTAGTTATAATAATGTGTAAAAATACTGTAAAGGGCCTAAGACAATGCCAAGTGGCATATCCCTCTCCTACCTCCACCCCCTTCCGATAGGGCGGAGACTGGCCAGCTCGTGAATGCATTCCATCATAATCGGGCGGCACGCATGCCTAACCCGCTCCACAATAAAGCCCGCAGGCATCTCATAATATAAGGAAGTTCATGACTCGATTGACTCAGGGTACCCGATGAGGCTGGGCTACCCTATGACCCTAGCAAAGACTCTAGGACTATCACAGATAACGGCCGTTCTGTTTCAAACGCAATAAGTAAGCAGATGCTCATTCAATTAGTGCAACCTAAACAGGATACTACATGGCATGCTTTTATGCATATGCAACACCTAACATAAAATGCAACAACAGGCATGAATGTCCAACCTGAGTAAGCCCCCTAGGGAACTTACCTGAAGTCTTCACATCCAATTAACCAGCAAACAAGCCACTCAGATAATCATCCATCGGTCCACAAGCCACTCAGAGAATCATCCAATCACACTAGCAAGTAATAAGCAAGGAACAACTCATCAATACATACTCAATTAACAAACAAGTAGGCTTTCCAGTCAACACAAGATTCAACAATATTTCATTTAAATAATCAGGCATTCTCATCATTCTCCATTAACCTTATTCTCATCAAGCATGAAACTTAGTTCAAAGTCTTACTCAGAATATCTTGCTTCAGATCAAGCTCAAGTTTTCCTTAAACACTTTATCAAGTAACTTAATTATCAATTATCAAATCCTCAAATACTCAACAAAATCATAAGTTCTCAAACCAAGGATCACCAAGTCTTATTTATCACAACTCGCATAATGAAACATGCTCAATGAGTGAACCAAGGTAAGTTGACATTTTAAGAAATCACTTATAGTCTCAATTATAAGGGTCTACTCAACAACAAGCGCCACAATCAAGCTTATAAGCACAAGAGTATGATAATTTGTAAAGCATCTTTTATATTACAAGTGTAACAAGTTCCCAAGGTCTCTTTTATATCTTATAAGCTTAGCCAAGGAAAGTTGTCAAGAATCTCTTTTTATCAAATCATTTTCTCAAGTATCGTATATCCGCTCATATTTAAGGGGTAAGCCGTTATAAGTCAATATTTCTAAATCCTTTAAGAATTCAATTATTTTCAAATCACCCAACGAAAGCTCGAAGCCAACACAAGCAAGGTTAAAACATAACAAATACTCAAGTCATCCTTATATAGTTACACCAGTCAAAGTTGATTATAACTAGTTTGGCCAATTAACAAGCTTACAACATTCAGATTATTTCTCTAGTTAACCAATAAGTTCAAGTTAGCGATTTATGTTAAAGTCTCAAATCTAACAATTTCACATAGCTCATAAAGTAACATCTGGAGGTGGAACACCATTAAGCATAATTATTCATATGGCCCGATAATATAATTTCTTAAGATTATTAACCAATAAGTAAAAGAAGTTAGCCTTAATTACTTACAAGCTGCGGCTACCAAGTAAAATCAACAAGTGTATAAAATTAATTTACCAATTCAACAAAGCCAAAAGCATCCATTTTAATTTGGAAGGATAAAACCGATTCAATCGTTTAGTTCATCAGTTCAACCAAATCTTGCCCAATAAATCGAAGCTAACAACTCAGATTCAACAGGTAAGGAGAGTATACCCAGCCCGGAATTGATCAAACGAAGGGTTGGAGGAGGGAATCAGATCATCCCCCATCGGGATTGGAGGTGGTGGCCGGCAGCTGCTGGACCCATCTCGGAGGTGGCTCGGCGTCGACGACATCCCAACATCAGGAGGTCCGAGCTCGGCGTCGTCCTCAATCGAGCCCAACGGTGGCGTAGGAGGCAGGACGAGGCACGGCTCAGCCGAGAGGAAAAAGGAGAGATTGGCAGGGCGGCAGAGCTCTCGGGTAGGCATCGTCGGTGGTGTACGGGTTTTGGCCAATTCGAGCGAGAGAGAGGGCCGGACAAATGGACTCCGACGAGAGGAGAGGAGGACGGCGGCCCCGGCTGCAGATCTGGCGTCGTCAGTCACCACGGGAGCAAGGAGAGAGACGGGTGCTTGGGGCATCGGGCTCGAAAGTAACAGGGACGGCGAACAGGGCGAAAGAATCAGCCCTACGTCGGTCGGAGTGGCTGGTAGCGGCTCGGAGGCTCGACGAGGCAAGGAGGCTAACGACGGCACCTGTTCCGGTCGGCGGCAACTAATGAGTCCAGGGAGGCGGAATCAGGCGGAGAGAGCGAACCAGGTTCGATAGCAAGGGAGAGAGATGGGATCTGGAAGTAGGGAGGGAACAACAAATCAGATCTAGGAGTGGAAGAGAGGAATGGTGAACGAGGGAAGCCATTGATGGGGCTGGGAGCTCTCACCCGCTCAGATCTGTGTAAGGAAAGGAACAAGAGGAATGGAGCGGCTGGGGTTTCTAATACGCTTAAAGTAGGGCTAAATTAAGTTACGAGAAATCGCAAAGTTAATCTGCTATTTCTTAAGTTATATAAATATTACCACATTAAATACCAATTTTAACCCAATTAGATTCTGATATAGGAAAGCGGAACATATCTGTTTTTAAATCGAATAAAATTTTATGCCGGAATTAGCTCCGAATAAGTGAAATCATTTTGGTCGAGGACGGAGGTTTTCAAAATTGTCGAAATCCCCTACATTTAATATCGAAATTAATTCATAATTTATAAAATAATATTTTAAAGCATCGAGCCTTTACACATACCCTATTGATAATGAAAATATTGAACTTATATTCAAATTTTATATTTCAAAAAAGTATTTTATTTGCCTAAAATCAACAATAACCACACAATATTTCATTTAAATATGAAATTTTAAATTTTAAATTATTTTATGTTAAAAGAAGCATACATACTCTAATCTTGTAGATTATATATGTTAATTTTCTTTTTAGATCATTGCGGTTATGGAAATTAACCATTCATCTTCATCACCATCTTGCATTAAAAAAAACACGAAATCAACTTCATAATATAAATGGTAATATATGAGAAGAAAATATATACACGGATGAATCAAAACAAAGTCCAAAACCATCAATTGAATTCAAATACACAATTTACAACAAACATAAAGTAGGAGTTTGAAATGTTATTGTGGATAATTGAAATTTTTATTAGTATGATGTGAATGAAAACTCAAGCCCTTTTATATAGAAAGAGAGATTAAAAATAAAAAGATTCTTCCCTTGCAAGATTGATAGAGATTGGATAAATAAATTGATTTTATTTTACTCCATCAAAAATTAAATATTTTGAAAATTGGTTAAAAACTTCATAAGATGAGTAATAAAAAAATGGCAATATTATCTAAAAATCCAAAGAATCAGATTTTCTATTTTTATTTTTATTATTATTTTTATTATTATTATTATTATTATTATTATTATTATTATTATTATTATACATGATTGTTGATTAAAAATAATAATTAATTAATTGAAACTTTCATTGGTAGATTATATATTTTTTCATGGATGTAGTTTTGTAATTAAAAAGAGATTGA
This sequence comes from Persicaria tinctoria, assembly GCA_037127255.1. NCBI lineage: Eukaryota > Viridiplantae > Streptophyta > Magnoliopsida > Caryophyllales > Polygonaceae > Persicaria > Persicaria tinctoria. The sequence continues at coordinate 5,490,935 of JBANSL010000016.1, read as the reverse complement.
AATTGAAATTGAAAAAGTTTAAAAGTGCGGCTATAGTTTGAATTGGAGAAAATCTCTAATAAAATCAAATATGAAATTAAGGTAATACAAATTAAAAGATTTCACATTTTGTTAAGATTTTATGAAAAAAAGAAATTAAAATTTTATATCAAGTCATTAATTTCAGATAAAGTTTAAACAATTCATTATTTAATTAAAAACAATTTAAGATAATTTTTAAGGAAAGTTAATCGATTTTATAAAGAAATTCTAAACAACTAAGTCAATATTTTCCCAATTACGTGTGTGAGAGTGCATGGTAGTTAGCTTGTAAATAAATTATTCTAAAAAATATTATAAATAAATTAACTAGATTGTTTTACACGTATTACTTGGTAGTTAGCTTATAAATAAATTATTCTAAAAAATTAATTAGATTTATTAATTTAAAAATACATAAGATACAATTACTTTAATTTAATAAATAATTAAGGTGAAATAATTATTTAAAGTAGAGAATCTATATAAAAAAAAACCCAAAGCATCTTAATTTTAGTAGTAATTAATTGTAACAAAATCAACTATTTTTAATAAAAGATTAAATATAAATTAATTAAAAAAAGCTATCAAAATGAGATAAGTACATAATTTATTTTAACAATAAATAAATAATGTATTTTAACAATAAATAAATTATTTATTTATTGATTTAAACTAATTTTAAACACTCCCTAAAAATAAAATATTGTTCGGGAGTGTTTTAAAAATTAGTTAAATATCGAATCAGTTGAAGATCGATATGGACTTTGTAATGCGTCTAAAAATTATTCAGTTAAAATTTTTAAAAACGTGATGTAGTATAAAATTAAGATTGAAGTAAAGTATTATGTGATTAAGTTAAACAAAATGTATAAATAAAGATATGATAATGAATAAAGATTTGTATTAAACATATTTAGTTAAATTAATAAAATAGAAGATTTGGATAATTAATACATATTTTGAATTACTTGATTACTTTTAAATTAGTTTGATTATTTAGTTAAATTAATAAATTAGTTTGATTATTAAAAGTTTTAATTGAGATAATTTTTTTAAATGAAAGGTGGGCCCATATTTAAGTAAAAAGTGACACATAGGATGATTGAAGGATGCCACATGGCAGCACCTCATTAAGCCAGACTTACGTGGCATGTTTTCATTTAATGTGGCCCCACCTGAATAATTAATTCAATTTACTCAATTATTAATTCAAATAAATCTAATATCTTTTTTCCTAAATTAAAGTGATTTAAACATTTTTAAATACCAATTAATTATTTTTGTATAATAACTTTATTTTTTTTTTTCTCATTTATTTTGAATTAAAACTCAATATATTTTTTAGTTAACACATTTTACCCAAAAATTAGTTTTTTTTTATTTAGTAATTCTTTCACAATGATTGATAGCATTCCATAAATTAGTAATTCCATGACAATTATACAATTTGATTAAAAGAATATTTTGAAAGATGGTTAGCATGCGTTTTTAACAGGAATATAAACATACAAGTTATGAAATCAATAACAGTTTATTTTCTGAGTATGTAAATAATATATTCCAAATATATAAATTTATAAAAATTAAAAATATTTATTATTCAATTTTTACGTAAAAGATATATTATATGTTGAAGAAGTTTATAGTGACATGTGCCTTCTTCATCACTAATTTAATTTTTTTAACGGATTGTGTGGCACGTTCATTAGTTTCAACTTTCAACCGATAATTTTTTTTAATAAAAAATCAATTTATTCTATTTGAATATTCTCAAACAAACCTCTTTAATCTATCTATCTATCTATCTATCTATCTATCTATCTATCTATCTTTAAAAATTGTGTCCCAAGGCCCCTTAATGACTCTTAACATTAATAATTCATGAAAAATTCTAAAATCATTTTTGTTCATATTTTTATATATTTATCAATCAACTTTTTTGCTCCATTTATTGCACCTATTAAATTCTCAACAATCCATATACATTAGCAAATTAAGTAAAAAAAAACAATATAGTTCGTTGATACTTTTTATTTATAGTAGGCAAATAGTAGGATGTCAGAAGATCATCCTGGCGGATGATGTTACAAAATTCCCTACTCATAGAGAGGTTATAGGGATTAAATCCAGTACTATTTCTAGCTAGGAAGTCTGCAACCGAATTTGCTTCTCTGTAGCAATGTTGCACCTGAACCGAAGTGAGCTCCTGCATCAATCTTGAGATATTCTCTATAAGTCTCATGATCTCCCAGTGAGGTGTGTTGACTCTTTTGATAGCCTTAATAACTTCTAAGTTATCTCCTTCTACGATGATCCTTCTCCAGCCTAATTTTGAAATAATTTTTTTTATGGTAAATCAATTCTTTATGTGAAAGATATATTATATGTTGATTCAGGTTGTACGTACTTTAACCCTTCCTTTAAAAAGATCTCTTAATTTGATTAGAATAATATTTTGAAAGATGGTTAGCATGAGTTTTTAATAGGAATCTAAACATACAAGTTATGAAATTACGAATTTAACCATAGAAAATGACAAATTCTAAACATACAAGTTATGAAATCAATAACAGTTTATTTTCTGAGTATGTAAATAATATATTCCAAATATATAACTTTATAAAAACTAAAAATATTTATTATTCAATTTTTACGTAAAATATATATTGTATGTTGAAGAAGTTTATGGTGACACGTGTCTTCTTCATCACTAATTTAATTTTTTTAACGTATTGTGTGGCACGTTCATTAATTTCAGCCAATAATTTTTTTTAATAAAAAAAATCAATTTATTTTATTTGAATCTTCTCAAACAAACCTCTTTAATTATTCTTAAACAACAACCCACTAATTTTGAAATAATTTTTTTTATGGTAAATCAATTCTTTATGTGAAAGATATATTATATGTTGATTCAAGTTGTACATACTTTAACCCTTTCTTTAAAAAGATCTCTTAATTGTTATATCCAAAAATAAGTATACAAGCATACAGATATGTACAAGATTTGATATTAATTAGCATAATTTGATTATATCATATCGATACTTACAATAAAGAAAAAGTTTCTTACACCACATGTCGTCTTAATTGCCGGTTGATCGAGGTCCTATGTGACATTTTATTAATTAATCAAGTCATATATAAATTTTGTGATTTTTTAATTTTTATTTAAATAAGTGAAATGGTTTTTTGAATTTTTCTTTAATTATTAAGTGATGAAACTCGATAAAGTTGTGCCTGAAATTTGTAATAAATCAAGTTTGAGTGTTTTCAATTTTTTAAATTAATTGATGAAAGGATTTTTACGAGATAAACTATGAGTTGTTACATGGGATAAACTTGATCTATTTGAAAATTCCAGAAACTCTTTCCATTCACTTTGATTAATAAATAAATGGGTTTTTTTAAAGAATTTATACTTTATTTTTCCTTTAGTTTTTTTTTATCCAAATACCTTCTTAAAAAACATGCCAAAAAAATAAAAGGACCTATATTTAGAGACGGATGAAGCATTTTTTTTTACTTTTAAGTTTATTACAAGAATATTTCTTCTCTAATATTTTTATGTGTTCTCCATCCAAAAGTTTTTAAAACTCTATTCACATAGCGTTTGTGTAATATGTAGCCGAACTACCAAATTTTTTGGTCTTACCTTCCAACCCATTACCACAACAAATATTTGTTTAATACTCAAAGTAACCAATCAACTTGCTAAAAAAAGTTAGATTGCTGGAAAAAACACACTCTACAATTGTTTCCATCTAGGAAAGTATGAAGATGAGACATTGACGTTTTGTCAAATATTATATATTGATATAATATAAGGATTTTTTTATCCAAATTTATATTATTTGGCTATATCATTTTCATATTATTATAATCTATCTAATATATAATGTAAATAAATTATGATAATATCTTCTAAAAAATATAATATATTTTACAAATCCCGTGCGTTACGCACGGGTACTGCACTAGTTATAATACTAAAGGAGAAGTCGCCTAAGACATGTGGCGACTTCTCCTTTAAAGTAGGACTTTTTTGTTAGAAAATTAATTTAGATTATTAATTTAAAGTAGGATTTTTAAGTTAGAAATTATTGTTTGGATATAGCTTCTCCTTTAAAGTAGGACTTTTTAGTTAGAAAATTAATTTAAAGTAGGATTTTTTTAGTTTGAAAATTATTGTTTGGATATACCATATATTTACTAATTAAAAAAAAGATATGGTGCGTATATATATTGTTTGGAGGTTTGGATATGCCGATATATTTGCTAAAAAAGCAAAACAAATATGTGCCATATTATAATTGCATGTAGATATATCCTATAATCGTATAATTGCATACAAAGATCCGCATATATGTCAGATCCTATAATTGCATGAACAAAGATATGCCGTATTGGATATGCCGATAAAATTGCATGCAGGTATATATAATTGCAACCGACCAAAAAAAATTAATGAAATATCATCTAGATAATAATTAAAACCGAATCCAAAACCAAATCCACATGATCGATAAAGTTATAATTGCAGGAAGATATATCTAATCTACATCTAAATATCTAAATAATAAGTAAAAGATGATGATCCGTATATATCCTATAACTAAAACCAAATCTACGTATGATGAGCCGTAATTGTCCAACTAAAAGATACGGAACAGATAAAATCAAATCCAACTATTTTGCAATATTCGAAATAAAAGATATGCCTTATATCTTTTCTCTATATATTGAGTTAGTAATCTCATGATATTTCTTATGAAAAGCTTTTTTCAACTGCGTTGGATTAGATTGTCCACAATGACAAATGATAAAGGTAAGGTGCCTTGAGAAGAATAATAGAAGGGTTCGAAAAAAAAGTAGTTAAATATTTAATTTATGCGTTTGTGTGGATTCGTTTTGATTTAATTGAGTTCAATCCATTGATCTCATGTTTTGTGTGTTATTGGAGAAATAGATTTATACTCATCCCATTGTCATGATTTAGTTAGTATTATAAAAATCAAAATTTGTTGATGACAGTGTCTGTATTAAAAAAAATAGAGGAAGCAGAACAACTCTCATACGAGCTCCGGGCGGTTCCTGTGGAGGATCTCTTACAAGATCAATTTGTGCATCTCATTGCTACGTGATACTTTCATCTTTCAAAATTTAGAGGTATTTAACCTTATTTGTTGTATCACCGAGTAAATGTGTAGAGTTGTTATTATGTATCATCTCCAGGATGCTCATCAACACAAAATTGACTTAAAAATATAAGAAGAAATGATATATGCACAATTCAATCGATTGATTTGTTTAATGATAAGCTTCGTCGACATGTTGCGGCTTATCTTTAAAATAGGTTTTTTGAGTTAGAAAATTAATTTAAAGTATGATTTTGAAGTTAGAAAATAAATTACAAATTTAATTAATTTTTGTTAATCCAATTAAAATTTTTATTCTTTGGATATACCATAAATATATTTGATAAAAAAAATATATGGCATATATATATTGTTTAAATGTTTGGATATGCCGATATATTTGCTAAAAAAAAAACTAAAACCAAATTCACGTGATAAAGTTATAATTGCATGCAGATAAATCTAAATAACAACTAAACGATGATCTGCATATATCCTAATAACTAAAAGCTTTAGATTGAATATAGAAAAATAAAATAGAACAATTATTTTTTATGAAAACTTTTAAAAAAAGAAACAATAAATGGTTTAGAAAATATATTAAAGATTAGGTATCAATAGGTAATATACCCATGTAGTTAGTATTGAAGAAATCTCCACCTGGTCAAAATAAATTATAGGTACAAATCTGCATGAAAAGATTATAAATTCATAATCGACCCAAATATAGGCCTTTTAAGTTGGTTATCCGTGTGGTGCTTTCTTCTTTAATATAGGCATTTTAAGTTGGTTATTCATAAATAAATAAATAAAAGTTTTTAAATGTTTAGATTGTAACGATTTTTTTTTCCTTCTCATTTTTCTCCAACTGGTTATATTTGTTTAATTGAATAGAAAAAATAATCAATTGCAATATTTTAAATTCATTTTAACAACTTTGTATGGATTTGTCTCAGAGAGATGTGACCACTTCTCTCAGATATCCTTAATGTAACCGAATTCAATAAGAGAGAATTGAAAAAAAAATTAGTAGTATTTAATTAGATTTCAATTGTATGAACTAAAATGGGGATTTTTTTTAAAAGAAAAATAGGTTTTGAGTGGTTTTTATTTAGATGATAAGATATTTTTAGTTTTCAAATGTATTTTTAATCAATTATCCATATAACTATTTAATTAGATATATATTAACTAATCCATTTTTTTTTTAATTTTCTTTCAATAGTAAAAGATCTCCTAAATCATAACTAACCCAATCAAATTTCCAACAAATATTCTTTTATATTTCAAATTCGAACCAATAGATATGTAAGTAACTAACTAATCTCTTCCAAATCATGAATCTTCTACAACAATCTAAGAGTGTGTTTGGTAAGAGATTGGGGGGGGGGGGGGGGGGGGGGTTGTGGGGATTCTTGCAAAATACAAAGCAGATTGAGGGGGGCGAAAGGGTGTTCGGCAGGGAGATTGTGTACAATCTGGGATGGAGATTGAGGAGCTTTCATGGGATTGTTTCATAATCCACTCCCCCAAGATTGTGGAGATTGTGGATGGATTTATGTATGTGAGATCCCCATTTTCCCTTCCCCTATTCCAGATCTGAGACGGCCGCACAAGGAGAGAGAAGAGAGAAGCCGGAGAAAAAATCGCGACTTCGCCACCACCGCCACCAAGGTATGCTACAATCCTTCCCTCTCATCTCTGTTACTGGGTTTCGGAGTAGGTGTGGTGGGGTTTCGGGGCTGGCGGCGGAGATCTCCTCCAGGGGAGGCGGTTATCCAACCCTCCGAGGTGGGATTTGGGGATGGGAAAGGGAGTACCGCCCTATTCTCCTACCGGCGGCCTTCTATTGTGGGTTGTCGAAGCCCTAGAAGGGCCGACCATGGCCTCCTTCAATTTTGAAGCCCTTGACGGGTTTGGCCTCGCCCTCTCCGTTCTCGCCTTGCTCTCTCTCGCCTTGCTCTCTCTCCCCCTCTCCTACAGATTCCAGTTCAGATTTTGTCATATGATAAACCTTATTTTGCTGCTAAACGAGCTAAACAACTATAATCATTTTCATTGTCATATGATAAACCTTAATTGCTACTATACTTTGTGTGAATTACATTTTCATTGTCATCTGATAAACCTTCATTATTTTGCTGCTAAACGAGCTAAACAACTATAATCATTCCCAGGAGTTTCATACATGTATGTAGAGTTGTATAGATGTTGTTGGCTTTCTTTAACAGACTATGATTACTGCAGAGATGAATAACCTCCAATTTCAGATAGGCTCATTGTGCGTAAAAGTTGAAGGAAAGTAAATAGATTTGTTTTTTTCTTTCTTTCTGGTGAGCTCCTGTGAAAGTTAGCAAAATAATGTAATGATAAACTATGATAAGCTCATGTATGTTTGTACTGGATAGCTTAATGGAACAAACTCTCCATTTGTCCTTTTAACCAATGTCTATAATGTTGTAAGCCTTTAATCATTTCAATTAAATTACAACATCATCCAGTAACTAATCTTCTCTGATTATGCAAGCAACAAAATGTTACAGCAAATTCGAACAATTTCTTTTTCAGCTTGGTGCACACAAAAACTGAAGAGTTGCAATTCTTGTGTATGTGTTGTGTAGGTTTGTGTTTCCCATGCCTTTATTCTACCCTTGTGCTTTTTTTTACCAAACTGTTGCAAGTATTGTTATGTTTACCAAACATTTCATTCAAAGTGTATATGATTATGTTTACCAAACAGTTCGCTTAGAAGGTTTAATTTTCAGCTTGGCATTGTATATGATTATGTCTCATAGGTAGCATTGCTAACATTTCATTCAAAGTGTATATGATTGTATATGATTATGTCTCATATGTGGCTAGAATGTATCAGTTTCAGTTTCATCTTCCATTGGTTTTAACTTCCCTCAATATCACCCTCTCTTTTATGGAACTTCAAATGCTCTTCAAGCTGCACATTGTCACTGAGTATCTTTCATATATCAACTACTAATGACTGCCAATTGGCGCCCCCGCAGATACATCATGTCTTCCTCCAGTAGCTGGGCAAGCGGATGTCCTGAGAAATACCCATGGATTGGGGGGGAGGAAAGGATTCCCCCGTGGTACGAGCAGGTTTGTACAACCATTCATTTTCCCTGTCAACCTGTTTCCTTTTGTTAAAAGGATGCTTATGTTTGGTGAATGGAATGTGCAGGAGAGGGACTTGTGGGTTGAGCGCAGCTCGAGTAATGTTCCGTCTGGCGACGAGAACATGCCCCCACTTCAGGAGATTCCTCAGGCTATCCCACCAGCTCCCGAGGACCCCAGGATTCAGCAGCTTGAGGACATCGCGATGGACCTCACTACCAGGGTCTTCGTAGCTGAGGCAACGGCTCAGAGGACTGCTGACGAGCTGGAGAGGGCTAATCAACTAAACGACCAGCTGATAGAAAAACTCGCGACCCTCTCCAACCAATCGGTGCAAGTCTGGGGGGAGCTGCTTGGCGCAAGGTCCCAGTTGGAAGCCCAGAAATGGATGTTCATCGCCATGAGAGCTGTCGCATTAGTGGCCCTGGCAAGGAACTGAAGCTTCCCGTCATGTGAAGAAATTTTTTGTGTAAATTCTCTTGTAGTATGAAATGGGATTCGAATCCCTCCCTGTCTGGTTTGATCGTCCGAAGACATCGTGTATCGGAACGTTAACCCCCCTTCCCTAGTCCTTTTTTGTAGCTGTGTAGGGGGCGCTGGTATGTTGCAATGTACGCAATCAAAGATGGGTTTCAGGAGGTTCGCACTTGTAGGTGCGCGTGTAACAAACACTGTCCGTTTTTGCTTATGTAGGAGGTAAATGGTGTAGGCTAATGTTTAATTAGATTGGAAAACTTTGTCAATTTTTGGTGTAGGTAAAGGGTGTCGGCCAGTATTGGCAAAACAATACTTTGTCATTTCGCTTCTACTTTAGTATGAATTCAGGAACAACTTCCTGTCATATATCACAATGTAAGCATACACTTTCATACACATTTCATACATATGATCACAACTAATCCACTAACCATACCTGTGAAACCCTTGGGCAATCCTTCCAAAAGATTGACAAATACATTAGGAGTTTACACCGCACATGTTATCATAGTACCAATATCGTACTAGGTTCGGAACGTTGATCACACATATGATCACAACTAATCCACGTACTACGTTCATACACATTTCATACATATGATCACAACTAATCACGTACTGCGTTCGGAACGTTGCACACGCACATGTCCCATAATACAAAAGGGAGCCATTACCTTCGGGACCACATCACGTCGCGTCTGTCCTTAACCCCACTACCGATATCGTCTCCTGTCGGCCCAAATTTGTCGTGCTATCACGTCCCATAGTTCCTGCATTCCCTCGGGCTCCAGGTCCTCCGCATCGCTGTCAGAAAGGACGATCTCCTCATCGCTCTCGTCGTCGGATGCGACGGCTGCTTCCGCGACACCTTCAACACCGGGCTCGACATACCTGTCATCCACTAAGTCGGTGACGGATTCCCCTGCTGCCCCCGATCGCCAGATGAAATTATGCAATGCCACACACGCGATGATGATGTCAACCTGTTTCCCTACGGGATACTTGTGCATTGGCTTGGTCATCTTCCACTTACTCTTGAAGATACCGAACGTCCGTTCGACAGCCCCGCGCAAGGAGGAGTGTCTATGGTTGAAAGCTTCTTTCTCGTTGTCCGCCGGTTCCTGCACGAACGCCGCTCGATGGTACTTTGTCTTCGAGTACGGAATCATGTAACCCGGTCGCTCAGGGTATCCCTTGTCACACAAGTAATAACGTCCTGTGGGCGGGTGGGGGAAATGCAGCCCAGGTGTGCTAAGGGCGTGCTCCAACACACGAGAATCGTGTGCGCTGCCCTCCCACCCGGCGGATACGAATGTGAAATTCAGGTCGAAGTCGCAAACCGCTAGGACGTTGAACGTGGTGATGCTCTTGCGTCCCCTGTAAGGTAGCTGCTCGTCACGCGGAATAACAGCTTCGATGTGTGTGCCGTCTAGGGCCCCGATGCATCCCTGCGGGTAGCAACTGCATGTTCACATTCTCTAAAGACGAGCAAAGGGACATGAATAACAAGGAGGTAGTTATGACCTTGAAGTATCTGCTGTATCTGCCGTCTTCGCTTATTTGCTTCGGGACCTCAGAGAATGTTGGGTCCACCGGTCTGATGACGTCGCGAGCGAGGCCATTCCAACCCCGGCTACGCCCGACAAGTGCTTCAAGGACGTCGGTGATGGCTTCGCTGAGTGACGATGTCGATCTTTGAAAGCGCTCGCACGAGTCCCGAAGCGATGCACCCCAAGCCATGGTGTTGACAAAGATCCCCACCTTCTCCATGACGGTCATGTGCTTCGATCCTCGCAACCCATATCTATCGTGAAGAGTGGAACACAGGGAGGTGAAGACGTGCTTCGGCATTCTAAACACTTGGACACATCGGAGGTCGGTCTCATGGGCGAGAATGTCCTCAATCCACTGCTGTCCGGTGTACGCAGAGGTGTAGCACGGCACCTTGTGTATGTGCTTGTAGTAGTGACATGCTAGGCGCACTGCCTTTAATACGAGATGCCAGTAAGCTAGGAGAGCGCGCTTCTACCTCCGCTTCCTCCGCCGTCGAACTGCCAAGGCATCCATTCCACCTACAAGTTACAGTAGTAGGTGATACGTTTGGAATCCCCGATCCTTCGCCTGTGGGCTCAAGATCAAGAACCCCAAACTGTTGATGGCCCGATCTTGCAATATTCTTGATATCCTTGATGTTTACAAGTAGTTACAATAAAAGGGTTCGAACTATTGCGAAAGAAACGAAAACAAACAAACAAAAACTAAGGGAAACAACCACGGAAAAGACAAGTAACTGCGACGGCGCTGGGATGGCCGCGGGGCGGCCAAGTAAGCCGCGGGGCGGCCTGGACAGTGGCGACGGTTCTGGGCAAACTCAGCGACCGCTTCTCTGATCCAGCGACGGTTTCTCAGCTTTTCTCTTCTTTCTTGTGTTTGGTTTTGTGTTTGTGATTAGGGTTTGGTATCGGATGATTGATGAATGAACAATAAGAACATAAGTGATTGCGAAGGCTTTTGGATTGGGAGATTGAAGAACCTTTTTAATCCTAAAAAGGGTTCCTCAATATAATTTCCAATCTGCTTTTTATTGAATGTAAAACATGAGTTTTAAATAGACAATATTCCAATTCTATCTTGTGCAAAAGATAGAGTTTTGGTAACTAAAGATAAATCAAATAATCTATAGATATGTAAATCTTTCCTAAGATAAGTAAATCTAACTAAGGATAGAAAATTAACAACTTGGTGGACAAGAATTATATCTAGAAGAGATATAATTATTTCCACATTATTTTCCTAAATTCATAAAATAATTAAATCTAATTTAATTAAATAAATTCGAAAATAATTAAATAATTATCTAGAAATTCGTCCAAACAGTGACAGCTGTAAAGATGATGAATTTCGGCCATTCTCGAGGTCGATTTTGGAGAAACCTTCAGCAGCAAAGTTGTAGATCTTTTCGTCCTCGTTCCAACAAGGTATGGTACGACCTCATCCGATAAACATGGACTCCGAACGACCCATTTTACTGAGACATCGATATGCTGTCAACCCATTAAGAACGAACTCAAACTTGAACATTGGATCACCTTGCTCCTTTGAACCTTGTTCCATGGTGGAGCCTTCTTCCTCCTTTTGAGAATGACACTCTTCGCCATCAATGGCTCTCGAATCGGTCTTGAGAGCTCGCCTGGATCAAGATCATTGTTTGACCCACAACAGGCCATCTTGATCCACATCAGTAGGTACGATGCTTATCACATTTATAAGCATGCAATTATGGTAGAAATAATGAAACAGTGATGAAATTAGGCTATGACAAACAATGACAGCTCGATGGATAACGCATAGAAATGAGGTATGACAAATGCATTCAAACATAAGATTACACATAACTACCCATTATCAACTCCTACAACAGCAGCCGAAAATGACGGGTGAAACCGCAAATCTCGAAAGTTGTCTACAACCTCACTATCCGGAAAATCAAGTTTTCAAACATAAGTGTCAAACCCACCACATAAAGCAACTTCAAACACAATTAAAGGGAACTCCTGTTGTGAAACATTAACCCCAACCCGACCTACGGCTCACCGCCGCTCTGGCGGAAACGCGACTTCAGCCACGCTAGCCTCACGGCGTTGCTCCGACTAAGCGCAAGGAACATCCTTTGTTTGTCGGCGGCGGTGAGGAAGTCAATTGCGAACAACAACAAAGGGCTCTCATCTTCTATCATCCCATCTGCCACAAGCTGGTCTAGAATCTTCACCACCTGCACCTCCCGGTTTGCTTCAGTTCGGGACAAATCGTCTTCAGAACGCACGAATTCGAGAATAGCCTCACCTGTTTCCTCAACATAATCCATTCGCCTATCGAACGCCACTGACCCAGATGACTTTCGCGCACTTCGCTTCCTACCCGACGGTGTCGCAGATGAGCTAGCCGGACGCTTCCCATACCTAGTGGGGAAGGTGCTACATCCAGGGGTGACAGTGGGGGGTACCTCCACTGGACAGATAGGAGATGACTGGGTGGCCCCACAGACTAGTTCCGGAAAGCTGCGGAGGTCGAACTGATCTACATCTTCTACATCATCTCCCAGGTTAACATCTGCAGCAGTCGGCTGGGGGCGGTGATCGTCACCTCCGCCGTTAGGCGTACAGGACATCGGCACAGGGCTGTCGACGGGGTCCATACTCGGAGACACGCAGTGCTTGCCGGTGGCCACGGTGCCTCCGTAAATCTGGTCCCATGCATCTACAATGTCCGGAGGAACGCACTTGTTCTTCAGTTTGCCAAAATCCGCCTTCTCCTGCAACATCAGTCCAACCGAAGAAGCGTTAGAGTTTGCGAAAAGCTTCTTTAACTCATCACATGTAGCTCAAGATGACACAAATCACCCACAAATATGCATATAACATCAACAATCACCCACAAATCACACACAAAGTTTCATATAACTACAACAATCACCCACAAATCACCCACAAAGATTCATATAACTTCAAAAATCAGCCACAAAGCTTCATATAACTTCACCAATCACCCACAAATCACCCACGAAGATTTGTATTGTAATAAAAGTGAACCACTATAGATTGAATCCACATTTGTTTTTTAACACTTAAGAGTACGCCAATCACCCACCAATCACATTTTCAATCAAACCCGGATCACACAATGCATATCATAGAATTCCAAAATCCTAAAACCCTTACATTTCCAAATGAAGTACTCTCAAACTGAATAGAAATTACTCCCTAAATCTGACCATAAAGACCAAAATGATACAATTGATAATCGTACTGATAAGACAACAACTTAAACGTCTTGCAGACGATGGCGTACCTGACATTTCCGCTCCCACCACTCATCGCTGGCCTTTATGCACCCTTTTTCATAGTCCCACCCCAATCCTGTCTCGCCGTGCATCAACTCTTTCCAAGCCTTCCACCTCTCCTTCATTGTCGCGTGCTTGTTCTTAAGGGTGTTGTTTCCACACTTGAACCCTGTCTCCTCCTCGAACTGTGTCGTTAAAACCACCCAACTGAACCCTTGATCGCTGCCATATTTACGCTGATACCCAATAAGCAGTTCCAAATACTGTTTCATTAGCGTCGGAGTCCACTAAAAAGGTGTTTCTTTCGATGCCTTGGGTTTCTTTCCCTTGTCAGGAACCGGGGGCTTGCTACCGGATGACATGTTATCAATTCGTCCTCAACTAATCTCCCCCAAGGACAACAACACATGAAAACAGATTCAACCATCAGCAGGCGACAACGACATGAATCTCCGATTGTTGGGGGTTCCTCCAAATTCGACCGTTTCTCACCGTCACAAGCGAACTTGATAGGGTTCAATCGGGTCGGGAGCCCACTAATCGAAAACCCTAACCACTAGGGTGCCCTATTAGGTGGCTGTGTGAAAATCCCCAATTCACCATACTATTCTACACTCAAATCCCTAAATTGGCGATTACAAATCTCAAATTCCAATATGATTTTTCGTGTTTCAAGGAACAATCAAACTAATGAACATGGCCATAGCAACGGTGGTCGAAATTTCTTCAACACCCACACATTTGAGAGGAATACATACCTGGGAAACTCCGACGAGCGCCACGGGTCTCTCGGAAGCGGGAGGTGAAGACGTGAGGATAGGGACTTCAAGGTGCGCGGTTGAGCAAGGGATCTTCGTCGACGCGCCGCCGGCAATACTCCCCGGGCTCTTCACGGAGCGAGCAGCGGTGGTTCCTTGTCCTCCGATATCGTCGGGCTCCTGGTCTTTGTGAGGCCGTCGAAAAAATGGCGTCAGTGTGTTCTCACCAAAGAAGAAGGGGTAATGGGTAATGGGTTTTTTTAACAGGGGCTTTTCGGTAATTTTGTTACTTTAAAATACACAACAATCCCCTACCTACCAAACACCTTTTACGAGATTTCCGCCATCCATAATCTCAATCCCTACAATCCCATTAATCTACCAAAATAATCTTCATCTCCTAACATCTACTGAAATCCCCATAATCCCCATAATCTCCATCTAGTGCCAAACACAGCCTAAATCAATAATATCCTACAACAATCTAAATCAATAATATCGATAACACCTATCCAAAATTTCTACAACCCTATTTCATTGTGATATATATTCTCTATCTCTTTCATAACTTCAGGATAAAACACAATTTCGCTTTATACTTTTCAGTTCAAAATAATATTTGCGATTTTTTATTTCTTTCTTATTTAAACTATACTTTGCTTCACACATATTTAGTGTTTTCAAGTGTAATTTGATCCATCGCTTTGTATTCAATGTTTCTGTTCGATCATAATATCTTCTTTATGATCTATTTATTTCAATATTATATTATTTAATGATGTATGGTAGTAGTTATAAAACAAGGTTCAATTATAAATAGTATATTAATATTAATATTTAAAAAGAACCGCACAAGGTGCGGGTACTAAACTAGTAAACTCTTAATTTGGAAGACTTTTTGCCTACGTGTCAGTCTCTCCTTAATTCTCTCTTTTCCACTAATAAAGTTTTTTTCACCCTTCTTTAATTTTTTATTTCTTCTAATTTTTTATTTCTCCATTTATCTCTTTAAATCAATTACATTTTTTCTTTTCTTTTTTAATATATTTACTAACTATTTGGCTTAATTTAAAATATTCAATTCAATCTAATATAACTATTGTGCTTAATTCAAAAGATTGAATCTATATAATTTAATGATTATGATTAATCAATATCTTAACTTTTATTTATACATTATAAAATAATTTTTATTATTTTATTAAGATTCAGGAAAAAAAATCGCGTCATGGCGCGGGAATTGTACTAGTGATTTTTTAATTTAAAAAAGAAAAAATTGACAAACCCGAAATCGACCCGAAATGACCCGAAACCCGGTCAAACCCGAGTTCGAGTCAACCCGGATATACGCGGAACCCGTTTTACCTGAGACCCAAAGTGACCCGACCCAAACCCGACTCGAATGACCCGTTTGACAGGTCTCATTAATTCCGTTAGGCAATCCATCAAAATTAACGGAATCAAAGATGAAAGTTCGTCCAATGGCATCGTTTACACTTATGTGGAAAAGTATGGGGATATTTTTTTAACAAAGTAAAGGTGGTGGTATTTATCTCACACCCTCTAAAAGGTTAGATTATTTTATTTAATTTTCCCATTTTATAACTATATATCTCTATTTGAGTTCAAAATTGTTCACAATAATTTTTTTTACTATATACACAATAAATTATATATGAGATAGTAAATCTAATTATATCAATTTCATCACTATATTTCCCTACTTTCATTCAAAATTACTCCGTATTATTTTTTCTCATAATAATTTTTTTCCAAGTTATGAGGGAATCCAGCACATCCAAACTTTCATTCCTGATTTAGTCCCTAATTGGCGTCATCGTATAACACCATAAAAAAAGTATGCATTTCGAATTAAGAAATGTTAGTATATTGCTTTCATGGCAAATGATTGTTATACATCACCATTATATATGTTGTATACTACCATAATTGGATCATATGTAAATGTCAAGATGAAGCTAAACTATGTAGCTAGCTCTTTTTTTTTTTCTAAATTGCGTCATAATTAATTAAGAACATAGATTAAATTAAGATTTTTTTGAATTGGTAAATAAAGAGCGGTTATTTCGGAGTTTAAATTGGTAAAAATAAAATAAAATAAACTAAGATCCTTCTAGATTCAATAATATGGGGTTTATAATTGCTATTTAGAAAAATAATTTTATAAATGAAATTATTAACCTATAAATGCTCCGGCCTGATTATACATTAGAAAATCAAATAATAATTAATTTAGCTGTTAAAAGTAATTACTTTATACTTGGATTACAGTTTTAATTTATTCATTTGACACGTACCCTCAATTAATTGGGATGCATATATATTGAGTATATATCAATATATAGCCTGGCCCTGTGGGGGAGCAGTTAATTGGGAAGGTGAAGTTGGTGTGAGTTAGTTATATGTTGAACCAATACATTAAACCCTTCAAAAGATTTATTAAAAAACCAAAATGTATTTTGAATCTCATATATTAAATTAGAATTGAGTGGTACCACCTCCAAATTGCTACAAACTTAATTTTGATGGATCGATCTTCTCGTGTGGTAAAGCGTCATATGATTTTGTCATTCGTGACTCTGCTGGTTTAGTTGTCTCCGTTGGCAGGTCAGAAGTGATTTACGCCGAAAATCTTGGCCTCATAATGGGTTTGCAACGAGCAAAGGAGTTGCAACTATCTAAACTTCTAATCGAAGGAGATAACTTACTAGTGATAAAAGCTCTATTGGAGGATTGGAAATGCCCTTGGACAATTGAGATGCTACAAGCTGATATTCTGTCTGATATCTCGTCCTTTACTTATGTTGTTATTCGTCATATTTTCAGGGAATCTAATGATGTGGCTTACTACCTTGTTCGTAGTGCCCATGCATCCCCTGCCGACGTTTGCTGTGAGAATGATCCAGAATTGCTTGTTCTCATCCGGAAGGATGCGCTAGGAAGGGCCTCTGTTGCGGCCGACCCGACCTAATCTTTATCTTGCGTTAAAAAAAAATTGAGTGGTACCTCCTCTTCCTCCTCCTTTTTTTTTTATGACGAGGAAACTATCATTTGTAGTAAATCTGGACACGTGATCCAATCGGCAAGAGTTACGCATTAGGTAAATCGGTTTGCGTCGACCGACTCGATCCATTGGTAGGGAGCAAGGCAAACCTTTGATGTTCACCCAACGAAAAAGGTGGAGATATGGATCAAATCCGGAACCTCTTTAGCCTTTACCCCTCCCCTTGATCCACACCCAAGTTGTAAAGAGATTAAAAAAGTCTTACATTGAAAAATTAAATAAAACAAGTTTAGTATATAAACTAATGAACTATTCTTTCTAATGTAAATTGATTTTAGAATATAACTTCACTCGACTTATAAGTTAGACTATTAACGAACAAGCGTCTATGCACATAAACCCTGATCACGAGTCTCAAATATTTAAACATGTTTAAATTTGTTTAATTAATGAAAAGGTGGAGCTCGAGATATATGGTTGAAAAGGCTTTAATTGACCACTTGGGATCGATATCGAGAGAGATATCATTTTACGTAAGGTAGGTAGAAATCAAAAGAATTCATTGCAAGTTGGACTTGCCCAACGCAACCTACTTGTGTGTTTTTCCCCTTTTTGCAAGTCCAAACTTTTCTCCACCTACTCCCTCAACCTCAACTCTCCTAAGGACAATATATAAATAAAGTTTATTCCATTAGGGCAAAAATATGTTATTAGTAATTAATTAAGGAATGAGTTTCGGTCGAGTTATGAAAACACTCAATTAATAGGAGTTGAAAAAATTGTAATTCTTGAGTGTTTTTAAAACTATATTAATGATGAGATTTATATATGTGCTAATAGCTTAACATATATAAAGTCAATATTGTTTATCTTTATTTGGAATTGGTATGAGATTTATACTATATTAGGGAACCATCTTATCTTATTAGTAATAAAGAATTAGTTCCGTTAGAGTTGTGAAAAAAAAAATCAATTAGTAGGGTTTGAAAAATGTAAATTAATGATGGAATTTGCAAAAGTACAAGCGCCTATGTGTTAATAGCTTAGTACATAAATTCATTGGGTTTCATGATTCATCCTTAACCAATTGCTCAATATGAATAACATATGACATATCTTGTGTGGTTATTTTGATTTACCAAATGTACTTTCATTTCATCTATAATTTTTTTTTTCTATTTAACCACAAACATTTCGGTGGAATCAACCCATAAAAATGAGGCCAGTAACGGACACTAGACAGTAGTTGCATTGCTGAATACATAATTTTCATTGAATGATTTATCCTCCTAGACCTCCTGGTTTTCACAAAGATCAATGGGCTTAGTTGGGCTAGACTGAATTAAGTCTGGGCCGGCCCGTATTGACGGTGGGCCAGCCCAATGTAATTAACTACAAATACTGGTAGTGTTTAACAACTTGTCTCATTTAGGTAGAGATGGTTTAACAACTTCTTATCCCCTACTGTAATGGGCAAAGACCTCTGTAACGGCTTCTTTATTAAAGAAGCATTTAGTTTTGGAGAATGTTTAAAGCTGTAAATATATAAATGATAGGTTAGCCTATACATAACTTAGGTTACCCAAAAACACATCCAAAAGTACACCACCCAACCCGCGTATCCTAGTCCGCCAACAAACCCCTCCGCGTATCCTATGTCATCTGACATCCCTTGGTGACTTGCACTTGCATCTAAAGGAGATCCTATTTTGGAGAATGCTGGAGATTTGAAGAAGATACTCTATTTTTTCAACTGTTTTTCTATTTTTTTGAGAATGAAATAGAGAATCTTAATAAATCAACAAATATTTAAAATTCTACAAAAACTCCAAAAAAATTCTAAAATGGAGAAGCCATAGGAAAATCTATGAGTGTCTTGGACCTCTTAATAGAGATTGTCAATTTCCGCTAGCTACGATTATTATAGTTGTTTATCTTTACTTTCAATAAATTAGTGTTGCCCCTCTTTCTTGATTAAAAAACATAAAACATAAAAATAAAGGTATTGTAGATGAACATCCAAGTCCTTATAAAAGGAGTGGGATGACATTGAAACAATTTTTTTTTTTAAAAAGCAAGAAAAGTGGAAATAGTAATGGATACAAAAGACCACAAATGCATTACAAGTTACATTGGATAGTTAAAAACAACAAGAAAAAGAAGGAAAAAGAAAAAGGAAGAATTAATGTAACATTAATCTTCATCTTCTAATCAACTTCATCCCCTCAAAGACCGATCTTATTCATTTCTTCATACTTTAATACACCTGCAACCAAATTTTCAATTAAAATTAAAACAAAATCACAATTAATTCCAAACCACACATAATTTAATCTGATCAACATTTATGATTCATTGATGAACCTCTTGTCATTTTCATATCCTCTAAAATAGATTATCAATCATTTTTTAATCAAGATAATAATTCGAAATCCAAACAACATCAATATCTAGAAGATTGACTAGTTCTAAACTTCTAATCAAAATATATTTCGCAACGAAAAATGAAAACCTTACCATGACATCGATCAAGATCCATATCGATATGGATCTAGTCGCTGTCGCTACTGCTACCGCTACCGCTACCACTACCGCTACCATCATGGTCATCCTCTTTCTTGTCCTTCTTCTTCTTCTTGTCCTTCTTCTTGTCCTTGTCCTTATCTTTATCCTTGCCCTTGCCCTTCTTCTTGTCCTTGTCATCGGAGTCATGGTGGCCTTCACCATGGAGCTTGGACATTATTCCACCACCTTCTTTGTGGTGATCCTTCTTATCATCTCCATGGTGCTTCTTCTCATCCTTCTTATCATCACCATGGTGTTTTTTCTCATCCTCCTTGTGGTCTCCTCCTATGTGGAGCTTCTCCTCTATCTTGTGTATTATCCCTGACATTTTCTCTCTCTAATTGATTTGATTTGATTTTTTGAGTTTCTTGATTTCAGGTCTCAATCTGAATGATGGATTTATATGAAGCTAAAAGTAGATGAGGTGGGGAGAACCTTTTTATTTGTGGGATCCGTAGTTGAAGGCTTGAATTAGGGTATTTAATTTTTAGTTTTTTTTAAAAAAAAAAATTGATTTATTGGTTCAAGATTTGGAGCTCTTTTTGGTGAGATGTCGGCAATCAATCTAGCATAAATATTAAAATCACCCGTTAAATAGTATAAAGTATTTTAAACTGTGTGTAAAATTAGATATGGTCAAATCACCTATTAATTTTGATTTTTTTTGGCAACCAATTATATATGGACTCCAAATGAAAAATATATTATAAAAAACCTTAATTAAAATTTGAAATGTTATTTTTAGTAGAAAAATTAAAAATGATCAAAAAATGAGAATCTTGTTTATATGTATATATATAATATTTGTTTAAATGTATTGAAGAAATATAATTTTTTTTATTTAATTAGACACTTTTAATAGAAAAGAAATAAAAGAAACAAAAATTATATAAGAAAAATGAGGCTAATAGGGTTTGAAAACTCATGATCTTGATTCTTGATGTAATAAATACCCCTCTTTACCAACTAAATTAAGCTATCTTTGTGATTAGATACTCATTTTACACTATTTTATCCCTAAAATTAATAAAAATACCAAAAAAAAAACCATGATTTTTTTTCTACCGTTTTTATTCCGAGCTAGGTGAGGACTTCAGCCATTCCGAGCCCCCTAGATCCACCACTGCCTACGAGAGGCTTTTGTTTCTAAGAGTCTAGTCGACAATAAAAATGGTAAAAGATCTGACCTTTTTTTTATATAAAACACTCAATATTGTTTTAAATAAAATAAAATCTTAGGAGGGTAAATCAAAATTAAGGGTATAATAACTACACTACAGTCAAACCATAATTGGTTAACCTAGTAAATCTTATGAGTAGGTTTTGATAATTTCCAATTTAATTGGTGATTTTGTGCAATTTTCTCCATTTAAAAAATGGATTTTGGTATGACTACTACACCACATCCAAACCCTGATTAATTAACATAGACACATAGTAAATCTTATGAGTAGTTTTGAGAATTTTTATTTTAATGAGTGATTTTGTGCAATATTATCCATTTAAAAAGTGGGTTTCGGTAGTTTACTTTATTTATTTATAGAAAGCTGATAAAGGAGGGGTTAATGCTCATCCATTTTCTGCCGACCACTGTGGCAGTCGGTGGTACGTGCACTAATTGCCAAATGCCAACCACTCATCAATGATGAAAGTAAACAGGAGGTGGTCAGCGAATCATAATAAATTAATAATTCAAACTTTGAGAAGTGTAAAGATATGTGCACAGTCCAAAACTCATTTTTTCCAATAAAGATATTTCTAAAATAAAGATGTTGAAAAAAAAGATGCAAAATATCTTATTTCACGATATAATTTTTCAAAAAATTTGTAAGGTGATTTTTTGAAACACTCATCCTTGTTGCATCTGCTTCCTCAAATTCCCAAGAGGGCGATATACAGCATCCCTACCCTCCTCGTTGTCACCATTGCACTGCAGCTATCAGTGTTCAAACTCAAACCACATTTCAGGCACATGCCTTTGCATTTCGGATCCGACGCCACCATTTATCACGATCTCTAGATACACTAGGTCTCCTATTTGCTTCGAGATGATGACAAAATTCTAATAGCATCAAAGTTTCATCCATCTTTGTGTCTCCATAAGTGGCAAAAATGTACAAGTGCAAAAGATTAATAATTCAAATAAACTGCTTCATTCGATTTCATTTTCTTCTGTATTGTTCCCTCTCAAATGATTTCTCGATTCAAAAGGAACAACATTACGGTTATTACTCGAATAAAAGATTTAGCATAGACAATATATTCAAATAAACTGCTTGCAGAAACTGTTAAAAGTATCAGCAAACTATGCACACAAAGTGAAATAATTACTTCCACCTATTATATGAAGTGAACTCTGGTAGCTGCAGATTTGCATCATCTGATTGTTCCAAGTAGGTTGGCCCCATCAAGCCTTGCACCTTCCAGTTGCTGAACAAGGTTAAAGAAGAGACAAGTTATGATGGTTTTCAATAGAGTTTGTCAGTTCGAAATTTGAACCGGAAGGATAAAATTTCTAATGGGAAGGTAAAAAGGTCGAGATCACATATTCACATCAATACAGCTGTCAATTACAATTTCCATACAGTTTCAACTAAAATGCAAAAATACTTCTAAAGAAGTACATCAGACATAAGCTGAACATCCTGGGAAAGATGGGTTGATTTTGATACAAATATTGATTCGTGTGTGAGGGCGGGGGGATTGAGTAAAGACTCATGCAGCAAATGAAGTCGATTCACAGAAGCAGATAGTGGGAAATGAAATACTTAAGACAGCAAATATTCCACTTGACTTACAGTCTCCCGGAGATTGACATCTCGTAGATAAGCTCGCTGTAGGTTGGCCCCCTTCAAGTTGGTGTTGGTCAATTTTGCTCCCTGAAAGGCATGGGGAATCACTAGTCAAACAAACACATCCACAACCCCTGCTCACCATCGTGGCCAAAAGGACATTTTTGGAAGTTCTTTACAGATGTGTTCTGATAATGTCTGAACATATGCCTTGATATATAAAAACACAACTACATGGCAGCATTTAATGAATTAGGGGGGGAAATCTAAATAAGTGAAAAGGACCGAGGCACAAAAGGCAAATAATGGGAGCAATCCTAACTTGACCCAGCAATACAATCTTGTTCTGCAATATAACAATCAAAAGTTATAATTCACTTCACCTTTAGATTTGCGCCTTCAAGGTTAGCACCTTCCAGGTTGGCGTTACTAAGATCAGCACTCTGTAGAGGAAGGATTAAATTCACAAGTGTATTTACCACTGAAGCATTTAACATTTTATCAATATAAACATAGAGGACACAAAGTATTTAAAATATTTTTCCAACCTCGAGAAGTTATTCATCAATTAAACCATAGTAACATAAACTAACAGTATAAAGAATTTCTGATAGAAATAATCAGAAAGCAGAACAACTACATACACGTGGAAAGCGACTTTGGTGGTCTGACTGGTTTCCAACCAGAGGTTACTTTGGTTCAAAGTTCAAACTCGGCATATTTTGTTTCATAGGAATCAACTAACAGACTCGAATAGAAACCAAATATGGTATATATAGTTATCAACCTTGTCACTTGGCAGTTGGAAAAAGACAGCAGTCAGTAGGCATCACCAGAGATTAAAAAGAAGAAAGAAAAAGAGAAAAAGAAAGAAAGAAAGTATAAGAGCAGCATGCAAAATATTAAGAATGATATACTAAATGTTTTATGATGCTGTACGAACCTGTAGGTGTGCAGAGCGTAGATCTGCTCCACAGAAGCTACAGTCTACTAAACAAGCATCTGCACAGATGGGTATTCAGTCGTAAAAGTGGGTAACAGAACAAGAATGTCAATTACAAGGGAAAAAGAAAAGAAGAGATCAGGCCGTTTTGGTGCATTTAGATCTCTTAGAATCTGCACCTCTATAAGGATAAAATCAGCAAGGCTGATATTACAGAATCTTGCTGAGAAACAGTAACTATATTAGACATGTTATGAAATTTCTTCAGTGCTTCTAGTTCTTGCAGAATTTACAAACATAATGTAACAACTTCGTTACAGCAATATCTTTATGTTGGTCATAAAGTCGTGATTATATAGTAACTTAATGTTCTTAACATAATTTTGGCAAAAGAATAGTCTCTTATGATCTTATCTTTTCACTCCGTTTGCCCTAACCCCGCCTCGGGGGTGGGGGTGAAGAAGAAGAAATAATTAAAATAAAGAAAAATGTAACTTCTATATTGAAAAACAGCAGGCACCGTTAAAAAAATTAATTAAAAAAAAACTCATTCACTAGCGGGGCAAAAGAAGTTTCATAGTGTGCTGAACATCAGAACAACCTAAACATGATTACCAAACAGTCATTCCACCAGGATAAAAGTCAAGAAGCAAATGTGCAGCATAGATGCACTTTAGGCAACTATAGTGTATAAACTATAACAATTCAATTGTGTAACAACAAAAAAAAAAGTAACCAAATTGGAAACACAAAATAAATTGGTGCACTTCTAACTATCACTTACAAGAATGTCAAACAACTGCATCAAGATAACAATGAAAAGAAATAAGGGTTATATGCAAGGTTAATACCTTGCAGATTTGCACTTTGAAGATTAGCTCCAGCCAATAATGCTCCTCGCAGATTTGCACCAGTGAACTCACATCTTCCCTAGGCAACAGAAGCATTAAAGGAGGGAACCCGAGCACATTGAAACAGAATATAGGACCATACAGACAAAATCTATCCAAATAACAGGAATAAAGTTTGCATGCACAGCATGATTATTGAAAATTCAATGTGGGAAATTGGGATACACAAGCATAAACTGCATTGCATGCAAAAAAAATTCCGTAACTTTTGTACCATTGGCAATGGATGATGCATAAAAATGTTAAAATATTGAATAGTCTTATTGCCAATTCTTACTCGCGCAAAGTAGCATTATGGAAAATAGATCCTTCAGCATCCACATCCTGCGCGAAGAATATCAAAATCTCATAATAACTGCATAGCCCCAGTAAGACGTTTGCCAGATATAAAAGAGAGGGACACTTGATCTCAGTAACCTACCCGCAATTTTGCACATTGAAGGTTTGCACGGGAGAAGAACACATGCTTAAGACATGCATAACTGAAGTCCACAAATGAGAGATCCTGTAGATAGAAACAGAGCATCACCAACATGATCCCTACCTCCAAAATCAGAAACTAAAACACATACTGAAGTGATAATATGAGAAAAGTACCCACAGAATTTCCCCCCTTTTATTTCTCATGGAAAAGGATTATAAAAAGCAGACACAGATGCAAACTCACAATAAATTGTAACGACTGTCTAAAAAAGAAATCCATCCTATTGAGGCTTAGGGCGTCATTTTCCTTCTAGGGGGGATATCAACATTCAAGCATTCAATTATTTCAATCAAACGAGAAAGGGAAAGGGTGTAGTCAGCACACACACATTTGACCAATAAGAAATATAATAGCTTGTATAGAATACAGTCTAGGTGCACAGTAGAACAAGCTGCTGATAATTTAAGCTATAAATTGAGAAAGGAGTAAGTCTGAAGACTCAATTTACATTAAAAAAATCTTATATATATATAATGAGCATATTTTAGCAATCTATATCATAAACAAAAGTCTTACAAGAAAAAATCATATTACCAGCTTGGAAAGATCAAGGCCAGAAAGGTTCACTCCTCGAAATCTAACTCTCTCTGATTGTATGCATCTGATGATATCAGTACGTGTCAATTCACTATTCAGCTCATCGTCCTCCTTCCTTTTAATCAATATATCTTTTATTCCCTCCATGAGTCCCTAGAACAGATGAAAATGTAGGCATAATCCTGTATCAAGACTACATGGGAATAAAATAATGCAAAGAATAAGAAATGTGATCTGATCACAAAACTCTGTATTTTAAATAGACATTCCACATTCTACATCTTTAGCTTTCTGGAATGTAAGTGAAGGACAATAGGACATAATGCTCCTTGCTTTATAAAGTTCCAATTTTCACAGCTAGGTAAGCGACATTTAGTGAAAAAATACCGACTGAAAATGGATTAGCTTACAAGTAGTTGGTAGTACTCTGCCTCCCGCATAAGCTCAGAGTACTCAGAGTCCTTCAGCGTTGGAACAACTCCTTCTCTTAACCAATTCAAGATATGTCTAAAGTGTTCTCCGTCTCTATCAACAAAGATGTATCCCTGCATTCCACCAAAATCAGCAAAGTGAATAAAAAAACAACATTGATGGTCTATCAAACATTAAAAGAGCACACAAAATGCATGTTCATATTATTATCATAAACTAAACTTAAAGGCTGAGTACTAATATCTAATGGAGGCGGAATCATCCATGACACTATTGAGTGAATGAGTGCCTAATAGCAACAAAGAGAATCAAACCAAATAAACAGACTGCTAGCATAAAAAATATATTCAGTTATCTCCTCTCAGGAGCACACAAAGAGTCCCAGTATATGTACTTAAAAGTGATTCATGAGTAGTTAAAAGTACGACATCACTCATAGATCATAATACAGCAGAAGTGGGAGTGATATGAAACTTCTCTTACATTTTTTAAGAGACTTCAATAAGCAAAGCTTGCTACAGCAACAAGAAAATCCAGAAACTAGGAAATGAAAAGAAATTTAGTACCTAAAGGATTGCACATTTTATACATTTTATATGGTAGGGAATTCACCTAAAAAATACTGGATATGGGAACCACAGAAATAATAAAAGACAAGTTTCATATAGGAACCAAAAAAACACTGCATATATTTCTTGCAGCAATTAAACTGCGGAACTGCTCCAAACTTTAGTTGTCCACCAGAGGTTCCATGACATGTTGTCTTGTTACATTAATACAAGCAGACCGTGAAAATAAGAATGGCTGTAATTAAACAAAATTTCTGTAAGAAGAGTTCAAACAACTATCACCAAAATATGCATCTCTAAAACCCCCCAACCTTTTCTCCATCTTGACAAACAGTGTGACGGCCACTGAACATAGCAGCCAACATAGAATCAGGCTCTCGTTGTGTCAGAGTATCAACCGTTGTGGAAAATTTCTTGCCTCCTGTATAATCAAGAGCATGTTATTGTAGTCGTAAACTCGTAATCCTAGAAATTGGAGCTCCTCCATACAACTCATTACATGACACTAGCATTCAACTATTGGATACAGTATCATAAGATAAACAACAAGAATCTGCTGCTCATTCAGAACATGACAAGGTAGCAATTACTGTAGCTAATAGAACCATCAAAATATGAAATTTTACTCAGGATGAGCTAGAAATGAACTCCCTCATTTCACAAAACCGCCAAACTGAATTTCAAACAGTCGGACGAAATTGTCCATAGCAGGATTTTTCTTTTAAAAAAAAAACAAAAACAAAATCATCCAGCAACCTATCCCGCGTCGGTCGGCTGGATTTACCATGTTCAAAAATCAATAAGCTTCAAGGAGTTGAATGTAGATGAATCACCCTCCAGTCATCGTAAACAAACACCAAATCAAATTACGAATTCATACCTTAAGGCCTAGATGACTACAAGGAGAGAAAAATCCCCAAATTGCCGACAAACCCCAACGGAAATTGGGATCTGAGGAAGTCAAAATTTAGTGAAATTGAAAACAAAAATGAACAGGTGGATAAGATAAAAATCACCGATGTTTAGCCGAACGACCGAATTGACGTCGGAGCCCATCGATGCCGCCTGATCGCCTGAGAGGGAGAATTGGGGAAGGGAAGCGCGATAAGTCGGAGGACTGAGTCGGAGAAAGAGAGAGAGAGGGTGGAATCCAAATGCCTAACGAAGGAACCACGCGCGCGTCTGAATTCGGTTAACCGAAAGTTTTTTTTTTTTTAAATATATAACAACAACAACAACCCACTATCTAGGGCTGGAAATAACCCGCGGGTATCCGCTTCATCCGCTTAACCCGCGTAAAAATGGGCGACGGGTGGAGCGGGTGCGGGTGAAACGGGTGATGGATGGATTATGGGTGAAGATTTTTCACCCATAACCTGCCCCATTAACTCACCCATTAACCCGCCCCGCAAACCCGCATAAAATCCTAAATTTTTTATATGTATTGTGTGTGATTTTACTATTTTACCATTTTTAAGTTTAACTTCTACCAACCCTAATCATTGATTAGTGCTTTTCACACCAAATTTCAATTATAATATGATTAGTATAGAGATTTGTACCTTCTACTTTCAAATTTCAATTAGCTCGTGATTTCAATGCTTTGCCGATCAAAAATATAAATATATAAACCGACCCCCTTTGTAATTTTGAGTTAGAATTGGACTATTTATGTTGATTTGGTTTTTTTTTTGGTTTCACCCATTGGGTACCCGCATCACCTACGCGGGTCGGATGCGGGTGAAAATGTTTGCGGGTGATGGATGGAGCGGGTGAAATTTTTTACCCGTGGGGCGGGTGATGGAGTGGCTTCATCAACCCATAACCCGCCCCATTTCCACCCCTAAGTATATCCCGCGAAAACGCAAGGTCTGGGGGGTCAGGATGTACGCACTCTTTCCCCGACGAGTCAAGAGTGTTTCCGGAAGACCCACAACAATAAGCTACTTAAAGCGCATGTAGACAAGGCAAACAATAGACAAGCAGGCAAATGGAGGCAGAAACAATAAGAAAGCACTAGGAGGTAGGCTGGAAGGAAGAAAAGAAGCAGAAACAACAAGACCCAACACCCAGACTCGAATAACTAAACATCAGGAACCCGAGTGCGCCTCTTCCAGTGGTCTTTATCTAATGTCATATCTTCTGAGAGATTCAGCAAATTGAGGTCATGACGGATAACCTCCATCCAGCTCTTCTTCGGTCTACCTCTCCCTCTACAAATCGCACCAAGCTCCAAGCTCTCGCACCTACGCACAGGGGCTGAAACTGGTCTCCTACGAACATGCCCAAACCACCGTAATCTGGACTCCCGCAGCTTTTCAACAATACCCGCAACTCCAACCTTGCTCCTAATGTCTTCATTTCTGATTCTGTCCAATCTCGTGTGCCCACTCATCCATCGCAGCATTCTCACCTCAACCTCTGACAACTTCTGTAATTGGGCTTTCGTAATAGGTCAGCACTCCGAGCCATACAATAGGGTCGGCCTAACCACCACCTTATAAAATTTTCCTTTCAATTTCGCCGGCACTTTCTTGTCGCATAACACCGTGATGCTCTTCTCCATCTCAACCATCCCGCCTGGATTTGATGTTCGATATCCTTTTCGACACCCCCATCGCTTTGAACGAAAGAGCCCAGATACTTGAAAGACTCTTTCCTTGGGACAAGATCATCCCCCAACACAACTGATTGCTCCGGGTCCCCGCCCTCTCCAAAACGAAACTGAACATACTCTGTCTTCGTCCTACTCATTCTGAAACCCTTAGACTCCAGCACCCCTCTCCAGATTTCAAGCCTTCGAGCCAAACCCGATCTTGGGTTATCTACTAGAACAATATCGTCAGCAAACAGCATGCACCATGGGACCTTTTTTTTTAATAAATATAAGAAATTAAGAATTTGAAATATTGGACAAACGATTGTTTGATAAATTAAGAGATCGAATAAATGATAGATGGATCAAGCGTCATGACAGAAGTAAGAAATCGCAACACGCAAAAAAATGACTGATACAATTAATCACAATAGCAATTGACTGACACGTGTGGAAGTTGATGAAGACTCGAGGATGCACTGCAAATGCTGAAAATACAGGAGAGTTGAGAAATAAACGCGGCGTCTCGATGTCGGGAGGATGGAAGGCATAAACCCGTCATGGAAAATCACGTTTCTTGTGGAAGTATGGATCAACAACGTTTCCTTCACCTAAATGAGGGGTATTCGAAGATCAAGAACACTTCCACAATCCACTCGATCAACAAACCGTCCGAGAGACAGAAACCGCAACAATGCAACCTCTTTGAAAACTAATCTCAGCCACATCCAAGAACAACGCCACAAAAGATAAAAGAATGAAGCATGATATAGAGGATATATCAAGGATGGATCACAACTAATTTTCATTTTTCATCATAGAAAATACATCTGTAGGTGAAGTACGGACAAAAGATGTTCTCCTCATCTAAATGAGGGATCATAAAAATTCATGAGTACCTCCACAATACACTCGATTAACAGGCCGCTTGAGAAAGTCATTTAACAATCATTTAGGGTAGAAAGTATTGTATTTTTAAGATAAAATTAATGATCCGAAAAAATTTAGGGCTATTCGATCAAAATAAGTATAGTATTGAATATTCAGTGGAGATTCGTCACATATTTAGAGAGGCTAATCGAGTTGCTGACCGTCTTTCGCACCTCAATTTCGCTGTCTCTGGCAATTCCGTACCTGACGACTCAGTTCTTCGTAATTTCGTCCGTCTGGACGCACTTGGTATTTAAGGATCATTAATGCCAAATTATTTCCGGTTCAAAAAAAAGAAAAGAAAAGGTCTAGTATTGAATATTGTTTATATTAAGCTCGTTCAGAAATGAGTCGAGCTTAAGCCCAATATGAGTATTACTTTGAAGTCGAACTTAAAAATGTATTCATATTCGATTTTTTTTTACATATACCTTATCTTAAAATAATATTTAGGGAAAATTACATAAAACCACCCATTAAATAGGAGGTTTTCACTTAACCACCCACTAAATTCAATATTATAGAAAACCACCCTTTAAAAGATCTTCATTTACAAATCACCACCCCCTTCATCTATTTTAATTAATTTATCATTATATATATATATATATATATATATATATATATATATATATATATATATTATATTTTGATAGTTTTAAACTCATATTTGTTGTGTGTGATCTCCTACAAGTGCAAATACATTTCGGTTAGGTCCCAACTTGTAATACCTAAAAAGTTTGTTACTTATGTTGCAACCTTGCATTGCATGGCTTCCAAGTGTCAGTTCCTGGCGATTGATTCATGCCCCTCCTAGTTTAATTTGTGTGCTTTCTGCATTCTAATTTCGACCAATTCAATGCAAATTCAAGCTCTTTCTTTCTATTGGGATTTCGAAGCGATCACCTCTTCCCTTCCTTCTATTCACTGCGATCGATCAGGTCCTCTCTCTCTCTGAAGATTAATTTATTGATAGTTTTGAGGGTGCGATTTGGATTTCTTCATCTTAATTTGTGTCGATTTCAACATCAAGCTAAGAACTTGAATTTATGTGAGGCATTAGCCCTAATTGGTTCTGTTGCCCTAATTGTACAATCTTTAGATGATTTGGATTTGTGAAATTTTCGAATTTGAGAGAGCACATTAATTAGTTTCCTCCTCTTTCAATTCATTGATCATGTGGAATTATTTATTATCATGTGGAATTTGAGTAGTTGAGAAGTAGCATTTTGTTACCACTATATATCATTCTATCAAAATGAGACATAGAGAATAGAAGAAAAAAAATTGAATCAAATTTTATGTGGTTAGAGCATATTAACAGATATGGTTACCTGTGCTAATATATATTAGATAATTAAATGGAGGAAAATAGAAAAATAATTTTTGTATGGAAAATAAGATAAGGGGAGCAGTGGTTAGAATATTGATGAATGAATCTTAATTTAAAAATTAACTAGATTCAGGAGGTTAACTATTACTCCCTCCGTTCAACAAAACTTGACGTTTTACTATTCATGCACGCTTTTTTAGGAGTTAAAAACTATATAAAACATTGACTTTTGAAATAATTTTTTTTAACAATTTCGTAGTTATTATTAATAAGTACAAACTTGTTAAAAAAATTTTTTAAAAAATGAATATTTTATATAGTTTTTATCATTCTAAAAAAGCGTGCGTGAATAGTAAACGACAAGTTTTGTTGAACGGATGGAGTACCTTTTATAAAACAAACAAACAAACGAGGCCGGGGTTAGTGTAGAAGTGTAGAACTAACTACAGCAGGTTCATCGTGCTCGTTTGGAAGAATGTAGGAAGTGTAATTCATTGAAAGTTAATTCCTGGGAATTGTTTTTTTTTTTCCCATAAATTGAGACTCAAGGGAATTAGAAAATATATATGTTTGGTTGGAAAAGAAGATAAAATTGAATATTTGATGTTGTGGGTTTTAGGAGTTTAGGTAGTTCTAGAAGAAAAAAATGAGAAAAAATCTTAAATAATTCTCCGAATTGATTGAAATTTGATTTGTGTGTGTGTGTTGCAAGAAATGAAATTCATGAATAACCAAACACTTACTTGTTCCTTGAAAGATAATGTTGTGAGCTTCCATTCGACTCTAAAAGGACATTTTTCATTATGCAGGATATTTCCCTTTACGCTCGCCCGATAAGGAGATTGGCAAGACTATTATAACTCAACTGATAGCAACAAACATCTGGTACTTATGGAAGCCAAAATGAAGTTGAAGCATCTCTCGACGATTGCCAATGATGTTGTTTACAGATGCGCGCTGTAATATTCTCTCTCACTCTCTTTCGCCACTCTCATTTCATATATGCTAGTATAACTGAAATTGTTCCTACTTCAGGTTAGGAAAGAAGTTTTCGGTTCTACCTATTCGTACATAAAGTTTTAAAATGCTGAAACAGGACCATCATACAGTTTAGTGATCAATATATATGCTGGTTATGTAGAAACAAAATATTTAAGGGTCTGTTTGACGCATTAGAGATTAATCTAGCTTAAGATTAAAATCTAGATGAAATTTTAGCCTTTGTTGATAGATTAAAAGAATAAATTCTTGTTTGACATGACAAATTATATAGAGTTTTGTAAAGCTATTTTTTTTTAAAACGGTAAGCTCCAATAAGCTTGTGCCAAACAGGCCCTTGACGGTTATGCTGGTAAACTACCTGAGAACGAAGACTCGTT
The DNA here is from genome assembly GCA_037127255.1 of Persicaria tinctoria. Lineage (NCBI taxonomy): Eukaryota > Viridiplantae > Streptophyta > Magnoliopsida > Caryophyllales > Polygonaceae > Persicaria > Persicaria tinctoria. The sequence goes on along the minus strand of JBANSL010000016.1, from coordinate 5,458,076 downwards.
TTTGTTTTTTTAGGAAGTTGATCACCTCAGTTGATGCATTGGAGGATGACTTCAAAACCGTGTGGAATCCAGAACAAGGCGACTATTCGCGGAAGTTTGTGGAATATTGTTCCACCAAGGCACTAAAAGAGTTGTGCTCCTCCGTAGGAGACCCGGTGGCTGATGTCTCGTTTAGCCGGTTCACGTTTGACGTGATGCTTGCTTGGCAGACACCCACCTCATACGAAGAACAATCTCATACAGTATGTTTACTCTTTTGATTCATTAACCAACAAGGGATCGAAGCGGATCTAATCTACAACTTGCGTTTTGTTCCAGGAAAGCTTGGGTAAGGAGCGGGAAGATAGAAAAGCGGCAGCTGCGGCTGTTGAGGAGAACGAAGACGTGTCTCTTTTCTACTCCGACATCATGCCACTCCTCGTAAGTCGATCTGTTTAACGTGGAAGATAATTGAGAGATATGTGTATAGGTTGAGAAATGTGACGTTGTTACATCGATAGGTTGATCATGACCCAGGTGTCAAAGACGATGCATTTGTGTGGTTCTCTTCTTTGTTTCCGCTCTGTGGAGATGTTGTGAATGGTAGATTTACCTTTGAGACTCTAACAGCAGCTACAGCATACTGGCTCCATTTTCCGGCCTACGACAAATTTCTGAAGGAAGTTGACAGGTAAGGGATAGTTTGACGATTTTGATTCCAACTAAAACCGCGAACTAGACTTGAAATGGCACTGAAAAAACAGAACCTCTTGAATTAAAGCATCTCCAACAGTTTTCCTATTTTGGAGAATTTTAAGGTATTTTTTGGTTAACAGATTCCTCATCACATTCTCCAAAATGGAGAAGCAGTAAAAGAAATAAAGACGATTCCCTAAATCTGCAGAATTCTCCAAACTAAACAATTCTCCAAATGTTCAAAATGGGAAAGCTGGTGGAGTTTAAGTAAAAATAATTTGGAGAATATGTATTTTGTTTCTCCATTTTAGGGAAATTTTAGGGAATCTGTTGGAGATGGTCTTAGTTATCATGATAATGTTGTTTTAGATGTGTGCGGTATTTGCAAAAGCAAGACACTCCAAAAGGAATCGAGCTTCAAGAAGACGAATTCATTTTGCACGTAGAAGGGACCACGGGAAGTCAAAGAGTAGTGCGCCATATAGGTGGCTCGAGCTATGCTGGTAAGTTTTCTACATTCATTCGATAAGATGCACGAGGAACAATTATTTGTTGTGTGTGATCAGGCATCTTACTTTCGGGAATTCGACCTTTATCTAGGTAGGTTGACACTTACCAATTACGCCCTCTACTTTGAGGCCTCCGGAGCTGTTTCTTATGAAGTCGCACTAAAAATTGACCTCTCAAAAAACACGGAGCAATCCGTGAAGCCTACAGCCACGGGGCCTTGGGGTGCTCCGCTTTTCGACAAGGCCATAGTATATCAATCCTCCGAACTGTAAGAATAGCTCTTGAGTCAGCATTTTTTGTCCGCGTAGTTTTGAAAGTGCTTCTAAGATGACGGATAATGTAAACTTGATTTATAGGTCCGAAGAAATCGTGTTGGAGTTTCCGGAGATGACTAGTGCTACAAGGAGAGACCATTGGCTTGCTCTGATAAGGGAGATTATGTTGCTGCACCAATTCCTATCAAAACACAAGCTGGAAGCGTCTGCAGAAGGATGGGAGATGCAAGCGAGAACGATGCTAGCAATCATACGACTGCACGCTGTTAGGGAAATGCTGCGGATGGCGCCACCGGTGCCCAAAAGTTTCCTTATTTTCACACTGTTGGATGAGCTGCCGAAGGGAGATTACATTCTAGAAGAGGTTGCCGAGTCTCTAAAGGAGTTTACTAGTGATCAGCCGTGTAATGCCAGCGCGATCCTGAGAAGTCTTAAGGCGTCTCACGACAATGCGAGTCCTGTCAGTATGAGCCCTATGGCGTCTATAGGCGATGTATTACGTCCCAATGTTGCGGTGGACAAAAGCATGAAGGTAGAGGATGATGTGGACGAGAAAGAGGACGTGTTGGATAACGATTTGGAAGGAGATAAGGAGGCGAGCACGAAAGTAGCGGAGCAGGTATCGTCACTGGACGAGGCAATAGTCGAAGCTAGAGAGGAGGAGGAAGAGATCGAAATCGCAAAAGCTACTACAGAAGCGGTCAAAGAAGAAGGGGTCGCTGACAGTTTCCTAGTACTCACGGTGAGTTGCACAGCTCTCGCGTGAAATCCAAACCGAGTAAACTTTCTAACTCGATAGTTTTTCAGGAGCTGTTAAAGCCCTTTATAAGCAGTCTGCTTTGGTTTCAACAAGTGCTCAAATGGGAACGACCAAGCGCAACCGTCTCGGTTGTGGCAGCTATTCTCTTGATCTCCTACAAGTAAGTGCTTTGTTATCTCCCCGGAGAGCTTCTAAGATCTATTGTCGTGATTTACAACCCTATGTTGGCGAATACAGGGAATGGGTCGGAGAAGCACTGGCAGCTTGTTTGTTGTGGGCGGCTATTGAGATACTTCGTGCGAGAAAAAGGAGGATCAAAGACAAATACGATAAGGTAGTCGTGTGCACTGCTTCTGACAAGTCTTCAATGGAAAGCATAGTATCAGCGCAGCATGGTCTGAGAAACACCCATGACTTGGTGCAGACTGTCAACATTGCGCTACTCAAATCGCAGTCGTTGTTGGTCTCAAGAACGGAGAAGGTACTCACCCTTCCTGTAATGTCAATGTCTCGCTATGCATTCGATGAAAACATTGAATATGTGACATGTTGTCATTGCAGCACACAAACATGGTGATCATGGTGATGATAGGAGTGGCAACCGTGCTGGCATTCGTCCCGTTTAAGTACATTATAATGGTTGCAACATTGAGCATATTCATGTCGACATCAAAACTGGGGAAGAGGGTAGACAAGACAAGCGGTGACCGGAGACTGATGGAGTGGTGGGACTCGATTCCCATAGTTCCGATAGAGATTGTAAACGACCTTCCACAGCCACAAGATCCCATGTAAGTGCATAAGAATGTTGGTACATGTTGTATCATAGTTTTTTTTATGTATGTCTTCGGACTTTTAGTCTCTGCTGTTATACACCCAGGAGCCACCAACTTACCATTGCCAAAAATCCAAAATAAGATCTTTTGTAAGCCACTGATACTATTGTAAAATAGCCACTCAGTTTTATGCAGTCTTATAGGTATAGGTACACCTTTTTCTTGTACTGAACTTTAGGTGCAGTTGTGAACTAAGCTGAACTGAATAATGAAGCAAGTCCATCGCAAGCTCTTTGAAGTTAAATATTTTTGCACTATTTTGCAAATGTTACTAGGTTTCAGTCAAGAAAAAAAGATCCGAAAACCGAGCAATTGCCATCGTCATTTTTGCCTATCCCAGAACATAGTTATAGATAGTTGAGGGATGCTTTCATTCACTACATATGCAAGCTAGAGATATCCGCAAATCATTTTTGCCTATCCCAGAACATAGTTATAGATAGTTGAGGGATGCTTTCATTCACTACATATGCAAGCTAGAGATATCCGCGACGATAGTTGGATAAACAGGGAGATAAGATGTACATACAGTCATCACATTTTAGTCATTTTCTTGGCACTTCAAAGTCAATACTAAATAGCTGGAGCTGGTTCTGGCACTGTTAGTTTCCTCGAGCTTTCTCCAAGTCTGGAAGATCTGTAACACGCAGCGAAAAAACATGAACACAAACACAAATATTCTCCATTTCAAATTGCACTTCCTGAATGCGAATAAAATTACAGAACTTACACAGTAGGCCATCATCATCACTACTCCCTTCATCATTGTACTGCAAAAGAACAAAACTGTGAGGATTTGTAGATCCACAATCTGGAGATTGTGTTGTTGATATATAGAAGAAAGCATATACTACGTATTACCTGCGCAGTATCCTCGTCTGAAGCTGATTCCGCTGTAAGAGTTTAAAGAAATAGTGAGAACTGGAATGCAGATCTATGACCAAGGTATGAAAGATGGTCCGGTTTTACGGATGAAAAATCAGCATTTGAAGAGAAATACCAAGACTATGTTTTGTTTTAAGTGTTTTTTTTTCATCTCAGGTAAATGAAATAAATATCTAAATAAACTCGAAACTAGTAGGCAAAGATAGCCTTGTTCTCAGCAATCAATCCAAGATGATACTAATTTCAAACCTCTACTCTGAAAGGTTACCTACACAAAGAAAATTTGCACTGAGACACAGGGAAAACAACAAAATAAACTTACAGTCCGACTCATCATCTTCATCACACCATTTGTTCCAATCGACTTTAATGTATGCAGGAGGCTTTTCTTCCATCTTAAGAATCCTTTTCCACCATCCCTTTTGCTCTTTCTTTACAGTGCACAATATATTTCTGAGCCCTACTTTAGTTTTAGAGGCCTATACATAATAAGATAAGACTCCCAAGTAAGAGGCATCAAGCAAGATGAAAAAATAAAAAACAAGTAAACTGTTTGTTTGCTAAAAGCAATGTGCCAGTACTATGGTACAGTGTTACTAAGTCGCATTATCAGCTCAGATAGCCGGATGGTGCTAACAAACTAACAAATATGAATGAAATGATCAAATTGAACAGTGAAGACACACACCTCGGGTACAACTGATCCATAGAGATCCAGTGTGCACTCATATTCCACACCATGTACTCCAACAGCAGAAAACTTCCATAATCCCTGAGGCTCACACTTCACGCAAACATCTTTGGCATCAGGTACGGAAACAGTTAGGTAAACCTTGTCAGACCGTTGTGCCCAAAGAACTTCAGGGTAGCGACTGTAAATAGACAAAAGCAAGATCCATAAAAATTAATTCAAAATAACAGTAAAAGTCAGTTTAAAATTATTAAGCAAATCGTGATACCTCATTTTCGCAGAAGAGTTCAGAACTAAAGATCAACTAGCACGGGAAGTAAGGCTCTGTGATAATATCCTACAAAAGATCACAATCCCTCTTATGAGTTTTACCTTCATTCCAAAAGCAACATCATATGCTGCTCTAAAATCAAACAATGTTTCAAAAATAAATGAACCAATTCTTCATAGTAGTTAAAAGCATTATTTGAACCAAACACAGGGTAAGGACTGAACCGGTTCAATTCTATTGCTCTACAATCAACACCAGTAGGGATAGTTTAGTTGGGAAAACAGGAATGTAATCGAAATCAATCATACAGTTTCACAAATAAATGAACCAAATTTTCATGGTATTTAAAACGTTCAATTCCCTTTCTAAGCTCAAAAATTTTAAAGTGCAATTCCCTTTCCAAGCTCCAACATTATACCGCAATCCCCTTCCAAACAAACACAAAGGACTAAACAGATTCTTTTTTTTTTTGATGCAAAGGACTAAACAGATTCTAAGCACCAAAACCATTCAATTCCGTTTCCAAGCTCCAAAAAGAACACCCCTCAATTATTAGTCTGTCTCCTGGATTCTTCCCAGCAGACAAGATGCAGAAAAAGTAATCATGTCATACTTAAACCGGGGCAAGTATTATGCAATATTAAGAACTCAATAAGAGTTTGGTGAGAACTCTACAGTTGCACATGGTATTTTTTATAAAACCCTAGATTCCTTACACCTCCCATTCAATGCTCACCGACGCAGCACGTAGAATGAATGTAACGCACCAGAAATCCATTGTCACCGTTCCCTCGTGATACATCTAAACAACTCGCACTTGAAAAATAAGCCACTCGCTTATGCCAGTTCGCTATACATAATAACATAAATACACAAATTGGACCATAAACTGAAGAAGATCGGCCCAAATTTGACATCGCTATAGCTCAGAAGCATGAGAATGATCCTAAAATGTTTAAAACTCTAATTAATCGAACACTGAGATTTAAACACTTGCCCTAACAACCGACCTAGTTGAGTTGTAAACACATCTAGAAATCAAATCGGAACAAAAGCAAAAAAAAGACTAGGAAACAAGAAAAGATTCTGAAAAATAGATTAACCTAATTTCGCCGGAGCGATTGCCGCCGGAGAATCCGCCGACTAATCGAAAGAGGCGTGTAGCGCGAGGGTTTTCGATTTTCCGAGGGAAGCTGAAACAGTGAAAGTGACAGCAGACCACCGACAAGCGTGAATTTGTTTGTATTATTATCTTCACTTCGTCAGTTTATCTCCTGGGCTCCTGGTATCGGGTGACCCGAATTATACTCCGTATAAAAAATGGGTTAAATTGCTATCCACAATCCAATTTTTTTTTTTTTTTTTTACAATTTCAGAAACCAGACTACAAGCAGTCGGATAATTCAATAAGCCGACGAATCAGCAGACATATATACCGTCAACAACCAATACACTAAGCAACACACAACACCTGATCCAAACAACTCATAAGACCCAACAGTCAGCGGAGGAGTCGAGGAAGATCCAAGGCGAGCCACGGATGCCGAGAACTAGGGGTGTGCATGATTCAGTCCAAACCCAATTTTTGGGTCGAAGCAACACAAACCAAATCTAACCGAACCGAACCGAACCGAAGTTTTTCGGTTTCGGTTCGATTTGTGTTAAACCGAATTTTTTTATACACTACATAAATATATTATATATATGTTTTTGAATATTTTATATATACACACATACTTACTGTATTTGCATAATGTGGCTACATAATGTGTATACATACATTATATTTAAATACACATATACACATTAGATTTGCATGTATATGTATAATATATTGTATATGTATATATACTGTATTTGTTAAAATTTTAAATTTTGTATATTTTAAAGTATTTTGGAATATGTACACATATTTTGGAATATATACACATATTTTGGAATGTGTATATATACTATATTTTATATATATTTGTATACTTATTTTTTTTTTTATGAAAATTCGGTTTAATTATGTTAAAACCGAACCGAACACAAACCGAACCGAAAAATAACTGAACCGAACCTGATGCATTCGGTTCGGCTTTCGGTTTGAGAATTTGAGATTTTCGGTTCGGTTCGGCCCGGTTCGGTTCGATTTTAGACCGATGCACACCCGTGCCGAGAACACGGGGGGTGCGACGACTCACGGTGTCTCGACGCCGAAAAGGCGGAGAACAGTAACTCACCATCGGAAAGGGCGAAACCTGATGAAGTGTGGATCACCGACGTTGCCCCCACCTAGATGAGGGATCTTCGAAGACCACGAACACGTCCACGATCCTCTCGATCATACAGGACGCCCTATACTGCAACCCAACTCGGAGCTAAACGTACCACGCCAAATCAATGACTCAACGCCAAAAGCGAGAACAACAACGGGCCGAAACGGAAAGATTGAACACCAGACGAAGAAATGTGTGCGAAACCCTAGACCAAAAAGAACCGTCCGGGGTAAAATTATTAAAGCTAACTAGAAGCTTATTCTCTGACTTCTCGGCGTCAAGACACCGTGAGTCGTCGTACTCTCCATGTTCTTGGTATTCGTTGCTCGCCTCAGATCTTCCTCGACTCCTCCGCTAGCTGTCGGGTTTTATGGGTTGTTTTAAGATCCTTTTTAACAACTCTCTTGCAACATCTCTTCAAACTATTTTTACCTTATTTTATCCGATTTAACTATGCAACTTGCGCTTCTTCAACAACTCTCTTGCAACATCTCTTCAAACAATCATTGTCATAAGCTTCTTTAACAGTTGTCTGCCTTTCTCTCTTTATATCTAAGTAATTTTGATGTATTTTTTTGGTGGAATTTACACCGATTTATTATTATAAAGATATGATATATAATTTTAAAATCCACCCCTTATACTTATTATTTTAGAAGCAGACTCTTTGTAAAAAAATGAGCCACGTGTCATCTTCTTTGAACAAAGTTAAGAAGCAGTTTCCCCTTCTCACCCACGTTCTTCTGGCCGCCGATACCAAAACTGAAATCGAACTGCACGATCACGACTAACCTAATAATTCCAATTATGATCTATTGTGAGTTAGTGATAGGGCCTAAAACCCCTCTTTGAGAAAAAAGTACGCGCTGGGGCCTAATGCCTCACGCGCCCCCCAAACAAGGAGGTCCTCTCCCTCCGGTGAGCCTCCGTCGTCAACTCCCTACCTCAATCTTGTTTCTTTTTGAACATCCACCCTCGCCCAGTGTTTCCGACCACCCATGGACCCTCCTCTGTGAATTTTGTTCCGGTGTCTCCTTCCCTTGCTCCCCTATTTTGGTTCTCCTTGGCGTCACCGGCGCCCGTGCTCCCCCTGTTTGGTTATCCTTGGCGCCGCCGAGTCCGTCTCTGGTGTCGATGCGCCTCTCTCTGTAACCGTCTATTCTTAGATCTGGTCCATCCCCCTTCCCAAACTCCGGGGTGGTGCTTGCCGGTGGTCCGGCTTCCTCCCTTCGGATCCGGTTTGTTTGTCCATCCCCCCGCCCCACCTTCTCCTCTTCCTCCCTCCTCGGAGTCCGTTTGGTTTCCGATTTGGGTGGTGTGGATCTGGTCCACTCAGTGTCGCTATTGTTGATCCCGGCCTCCTCCTTCGGAGTTCCGTATCATCATCTGTCACATCCCTCCTCCTCCTTTCTTCTCCCTCTTTGTGTTGGGAGGTTCTGGTTCGGATTTGGTACCTCCTTTCCGTCAGCCCCTGGATCGCCCTTGCCGGAGGCCGTCAGGATTCGGCGCCTTCCGGCTGTGCCTTCCCAGCCTAGGTACTGCCGTTTCAGCATCCTCAATTCCCCAAAGTTCTTTCCTTGGGCCCAAAGGATTCTTCTTGGACCCGGGAAAGCCCGAAGGCAGCCCGTATTCTTTCTGTGGGTTTGTCGGCGTCGATGGCCGCCGGGTCTATTCTGTTGGTTAGGGTTTTGCCGGCGTGTGTTGTCTACTTGGTCCTTCTTTTGGCCCGTTGGTGGCCCGGAAGTTTGGATTGAGCCCGTTGGTGGTCCTTTCCTTGGGCCCCAAAAAACTGTCAGAGTAAAAAAGGACTGAAAAAAGAGAAAAAAGGAAGGTTCCTTGCCTTGCAAGGATTAGGGAGGAAAATTATTAAAATTATATCTTTTTTGTGCTTGCCTTGCAAGGATTGGCATGTGGAGTGGATTGGTATGCCGAGTTCGTGTGGTATGGTGTGGCTTTGGGGCTAGCAGTTTTGGAGCGGTGTTCTTCTCTTTTGTCGACGTGCGAGAGGTCGTGGACGTGATCGAAATCTGAAGGCTCGTTGATCTCTGAGTCCATATCTGAGGTTTCCACTTAGTTCCCCAGGGATTCCCTGCGTGCCTCTACCAACTGACAGACGAGTTATTGCACTGCACTCCCGTTCTTTCATCGATTGTACTAGCTGCATCTCTTACTATACTTCTGTAATTTGGTTTTTCTGCTCTGGTTGTTATGTCTTTGTTTTTAGCTTGTATTGACGGATTATCCGTCGCCGATTTTTTCGGCCTATCGACCTGCCGGGCTTGTCCGGTACGTCGAATTTTTACCTAATCAAAAAAAAAAAAAAAAAAAAAAAACCTAATAATTCCAATTTTCAGTCGTTCTCTTCTTCAACCGTGACTCAGAGTGATGGCAAGGAAGAAAGGCAAGCAGCATTCGGGATTGGATTATGATGGTAGGAGGAAGCTTGAACAATAGATTTGTTCGTCGATGTTCAAATCGGGTCCTTCAAAAGGAACTGGAACAGATCTGGGGGATGCGGACTCATGGGATGCGGACTCAGGGAGTGGTGCGCAAGCTGGGGTTGGACCAGAGTCGGGTGGTCCTGCTCCCTCCTTCTCTTCTAATACCGTCCCCCCTCCCCCTCTGAAGCCGTCAGATCTAGGGTTTTCTTCGCAATCGCCCCCCTCTCTCCAAAATTGGGAGGGGAATCTACTTCAGCGATGAATGATGGTACTGGAAAGGGGGTTCCGGGTCCAAATCCAGCCAAACCTCGGTGGTCGGAATATCAAAAGGGGGCTCCTTCATATGCGCGGATAATCAAGGGTTCAAGGCGGGGCTCTATCTCAGAGCGTTTGGATTTCATCCCGAATGTTAATGGGGACTGCATCCGGTACAGTTGTGAGGATGTAAAGGAACAAGATGCGTCGTGGGCAGCGACCATGATTGGTGCTGTCACGGGGCCGTCGATCTCCGGTCGAGCAATTGCTGCTTTCATGCTAAATTCGTGGAAGATTTCTAAGCCTAAGGTATTTATTCAATCTAATGGTATTTTGATTATTCAGTTTGGATCGATTGTGGATTTGAATTGGGTTCTTGAGAATGGTCCCTGGTCGATTGGTACGTCGCCTCTTTTGCTGAAACAGTGGGAGTTGGGGGCTCCTATGAACCGGAGCTTCTTTAAGTCGATACCTATTTGGGTCCGTATTCCTGATCTTCCACCTACGTTTGGGTCTAATTATATGCTGAGCGTCATTGGGAGTGGAATTGGTAAGCCTCTGTGCACGGATGAATTCACTGCAACTAGTGAATTGGTCTCTTATGCTAGGATGTTAGTGGAGGTTAATGTGGAACAGACTCGCCGGAAGTATGTGAATCTTGTGAACAACAAGGGGGTTGAGTGCAAGTTGAAAGTTATTTTTGAATGGCTTCCTTGGTCTTGCCTGAGATGCTCGTGTTTTGGACATTCGGATGCGTCCTGCCCTGTTTTATCTGTCTGCTCAGAACCTCTTGAGGAATGTAATAAGAATATGCACAGCGGGGCTGCTGCACATGGTAATTCGGGCAGTAATGTTGCTGATGGTTCGCATTCCGAGCTCGCTGAACATGGGGATGCTCCAATCCAACCAGCTACCAAGGATGAGGATCATGGTAAGGGAGAAGCAAACGGTGGATACTCCAGCTCAGCTGCTACTGTTGAGGGATCGGACGGGACAAATTTTGGGTCTGTGGTCATTGGTGCTACTGAGACAGTGGGGTTAAAGACGTCCAAACTGTGAGGGAGGAAACTCCCAAAAGTGATTGCAGCAACGAGGGGAGTGGTGAAGATGCAAGTCGGACAACTGAGAAGGAACTCCTACGTGCCGATGGTACTCCAAATCATGAAAAATCCCTTTCTTGTGCTCGTATGGTTGCCTCATCCTGGGCTGCGAAGGCGGGCATATATATAAATGGTGATGGGGAGCTGGAAGTTAACGAGTGTAAGACACCGGACGGTCTAATGAGGTGGAAAACAAGGGGTGGTACTCAGAAAGGTGTGTATCGTCTTAGGGGTACAAAATCGCGTATCTCAGGCGATCTTAAACTCTCCTTAACGATGGATGAGCTTTCCAAGGTTATGTCGGGAATTAAGGACCCCTGTAGCGGTAGTGACGACGCTGTCCATTTCAATGACGAGTCGGATTTGGATGAGTGCGGGGACTCATCCACGGACGACGAAACTTACCAACCGGGTTGAGTGCTGCCGGTCATTGCTGTCGGGAGAGGTGCTGTTGGAACTATATCTTGCCGTTTTGGTTTATTTTGGTGGACCGGTCATTGCTTGGTCTGCTTATTTCGTCACCGGCCAGAGGAGTCTCTCGTGTTGCAACAATGGATTTTCCAATGGAATTTCCATTGTTATTTAGCTGTCATAAAAATTTTGGCGTTTAGTGCGTGGGAGAAGCACTGGGATTTCACGTGGTAATTTTTTGGGCCTTTTAGTTTTGGGCCGTGGTTAGGAGTAGAGTTTTGGTGGATCTCCCCATTTATTTAGAGAAGCCCGGTTGTAGTTTAGGCCACAAATTTATTCTCATTTATTCCTAGAGATCAGGAAGAAATGTGGGTATTTTTTTGGTGGGCCTAGACTTCATGTATCAGACTTCTTTAAATTACTTGGCTCCTTTAATTATCACATATATTTCAACCTTGAATGTATGTTGAATTTTAAAGGAGTCGTTTGGGGAACACACATGAGTGGGGGCGCGTATACTTTTGTGAGTCGATATTTAGCGATACAGGTTGTGGGTAGTCTCCATTTTTTTACGCAAGACCCTTTGTATGGTTTTGCTTCGTGTTACTATTTGGTTTTTGCCATCATCTATATATTTATCTTTTCAGAACAATAGAGTAATCATGGTTAAGTTGAGATTTGAGATGAATTTTGGAAATCCTTGAGCAGTTGTGAATTGGTGATCTCCATTCGGTTCCCATCGATTACGGTTGCTCAAAGACCTTCTTCTTCTTTGTCATCTTCTCATATTTTTGGTATGTTTTTTTTTTAAATTCTTTTCCAACCTAACTCAACACATTCACATTTGCTTATTATTGCCTCCACATCTCCACTTATGAATGGGTGAGGATTCAAATTCAATCTATTTCCTGTTAATTATTTCACCGATTAAAACCTAGATTCCTTGATGTTGTTGCTTCACTCCAAGTCGAAAATAGGAGAAATGAATGAAGTTGTCTTAGGGGTCAAGAAAGGGTAATTCAAGCTACCATCCATGTCAATTTCAGGTTTTAAGGTAAGAGTTTACCGTATCAATTCAGTTTTTTAGCGTTTTTGAGTTTTCACGATCTTAATCGATTTTAGATATAGTTCATTAGTTTTATTGGTTTGTGACTATTTTTAGAGATTGTTGCTAACATCCGAAATCACTCATGAGATAAAAGACAAAAACCATTGCTTATTTGAGCATTTAAAGAATTGAGCATTTTATTTTATTTTTTTGATTCCTGAATTATCATGTGCAACTAAAAGTAAAGGTGAATAATCAACCCATCCAATTCTTAAGTGATTGTTATTAATATCTGAAATCACTCATGGGATAGATGTCCTCTTATATTTTTTTTTTGTCTTGCTTCCCTTCTAGCTTTTGTCTTGGTTCGCGAACTGTCATATTATAGATGAGGACACCTTTGCTTTTGAACATGAAGATTGTGTGTCCTTATAGCTCATCATTAATACACTTGAAATGTTATATGATTGGCTTCCTCCTATTTATAATGTATACATTTCACCATAGTGCATTCTCAAATTCTAAATTTATATATAGATTCATAAGAGATGCAGGGGAGCTATTTGATGTCCAACTGATGTTTCTTTCCTCCTCGTATGTGAATATTTTTAGTATATGCATTTCTCCAAAATATCACCATATATGTATAGGTGGAAGATTATGAAATGTATCCACATGAGGTTGCTCAACATGCTGATCCTATGGATTTTGGCACCATGAAAGCCAAACTTCGTGAAGACATGTACTATTTTCTTCACCAGTTTGAGGTGCATAAACTCACCCATCCTATAGCACACCTTAATTTTTTTTTTATATATATTTATTTTTTGCGTTTTTCATTTATATGTAGATTTAACTTGATTTAAAAATTGTTTTGTAGCATGATGTGTTCTTTATATTCAGGAATGGTATGCATTTCTCAACTACTAGATTTTGTGCATCTGTGGACTGTAGTTTGTATAGAGTGGGTATATTTGATTAGTGTTTTTATGACCATATTTGTTTTCATGTCTTTGCTGTGAAATGGAATGAATAAAAGTCATTATTTACTGTTACACACCATAATTGTTTAGTGTCATGTGTATTTGTAAGTTAATTCATCTTACAACTTAAATAATACAGTATATTTTCTTATAGTTTTTGTAGAGTGGTTATATTTGATCAGTGTTCTTATGGTCATACTTTTTTCATGGCGTTGCTGTTAAATGGGCTGAACACATTGATTATTTTTCAGTAGTAATTGTATATTTTGTGTTGTATAGTTAGTTTTTGTTTCATTCCATTGTATTTGGAAGTTAATATTTTATTTTTGCTATATACTATGAAGTAATTTATACAATATAGTTACAAAAAAAAAGTGGATTACCACATGTAGATAATTTATTGTCAAATTCAAAGTATTGATTGTCTCAAGAAAAGACTTCATAATGACAACTGAAAATTTCGAACAATGGTGTACTGAGGAGAATGAGCAAAATGGTATGTTATGGAAAATTGATGCGTGTTAGATTATTTTGTGTGGTACGTCAAACTCGGCCGAAAATATTGTGAAAACAAACCCGAACATGGTTCGGGGAAAACCTGGACGGCATAGGTGGTGCCCGATTTGGGTTTATGATCGGTTAGAGACTGACTATTTTTGAAATCCAACTACTAATCAAAATTCTTCTGAATTCATAGGTGGTGCCCGATTGATTTTGACTTTGGTAAGTTATCTTTTGCGATCCATCAATAAAAAAACCCGAACATGGTGCATCTGAGTATTTCAAATGTTATTGTGATTTGTTGCCATAACATCATGTTTGTAACTTAACATATATATTATTGGTGAGGTTACTAGCTAACCTGAAAGGCCTAAAAGGGAGACATTTGATGTTTGATAAGTATGTGTAACTATATTCTTTATTGGCTATGTGACGGAGGTAAAACCTATCGTTGATTCTGCCAAAGAAAACTCAAACCTAAAGCAAGTATAGCGATTTTGTAACTCAAGTATGCTTCAAGTGTCAATCAAAGTAACCAGTTTGGGGGGTTTTTGTGTGTGAAAGATTCGCCTTTTATCAAAGCGAAGTGAATAAAGCAAAGTAAAGGAATTGGTTTTAGACAATTTGGAGAAGTGATTCTACCTACAATTTTCCACTTTATTGGATTGAAGCGATCCTCGTAACTTCTTCTCGTCCTATTAAGTTTCCTATGAATGCCCTTGTCCCGACCTAATATAGTTACTAGTCCAATCAGTCCTAGAAACCCTTATCAATCGAACAGTCCCTAAAGAAGGATTTAACCCAATTGATAGCTTTAAGTTCAGAGATTCCAACACATTCAACTTCCTACTTATTCAATTAGTTCAATCAGCCCTAAAGGAACAAGTTTGCCACTTAGGTTAAGGTTCACAATCAGGAATCTACAAAACCTTAGCAATTGAATTGATTCTAACTAGTTGCGCGTGCTAGATAGAATAAAACAATAGACAATCAAGCACAAGGAAGTCGAAGCATTCAAATATAGGAAATAAGAACGAGAATTAGAAACTCACAATCAATCCAAATAAAGCTTCAAATTGCAGACAGAATCGATGAGTTTAGTTCCTCATGGAAGACATTGCTCAAATTCTCTAAAGTGTCTAATGAAAAGAATAGAATAGAAGTTCTTCAAAAATAACTAAAAAGTGGCCTTTTGTATCATCCAAAGTCGGCCATCAACAAAAACCATAAAAAGTATCTAGGGTTTTTTAATTAAAACGACGCGCTCAACGCTGTCGGCAGATGCGGCGGCCGCCGCATGTATGCTGCGGCCGCAGCATTAGTATTATTTTTCCTCAACACTGGCGGCGGCCGCCGCACCTCATGCTGCGGCCGCCGCATTACTGGTTGCGGTTTTTCTTGTCTTCTTTCCGAGATTAGCTTCTTGAGGTGATTTGCTCCTTTTATTCCTTGCTTCTCTCCAATGTCTTTTATACTCCTCTTCAAGGTATTGCATCTCCCACATGTGTTCCGATTCGATCTGCAAGATAACCACAAATTTGCGCAGAATCCGAACTCTTCTAGAATAATCATAAGATGCAATTTAGTAACAAAGAACGAAAGAAATGCAACCTATCTAAGCTAAAAATGCCTATAATGCCTATCTAATATATGCATTATCAAATTCCCCCACACTTAACTTTTGCTTGTCCTCAAGCAATGATAGAATGAACATGAATCAATGTATCCCACGGGAAATCCCTTCAAATTTCAATCCTTATAAAAAAACAACATTATAGCAAGTGAACACGTAAACCAAGCAAACAAACGTCATAGCATGTACTTTAGTGATCAAAGCTTAGAAGTAGACATTATCCAATCTCACCAGAAATGTGTGTTTCACTCATGTGGTTAGGCTTTAAGGTACAACTCTCAACTCAAACCAATCATGCACTAAGCTCATAGACATTGACCACCATATCACCAATTCTCTACCGAAATGTCATTACTCGCGGGACACAATAAAGAAAATAAAATGGATTTTTTTTTCTTTCTTCTTTTGTTTTGTTTTCTCTTTTTTTTTTCTTTTTCTTGTCTTGGTGCTTTCCTTACGCGAAGCGCAAACATGGGTGTCATGAATGGCCCCGGTCTATCAACACCTCAACCTACTAATATGAAGTCCACTTGAAGACCTTTTGACGCAAGTTGCAAATATGGGTGTCATGAATGAACCTGGTTACTCAATGATCAAGCTTTCTTTCCTAGTGGATAGTTTTCAACACCTTTTTGCGCGAATCATACCCATGGGTGTCATGCATAGATCCGGTTACTAAGTGCATCAACCATTGCCACCTTATTCACTAAATATTTACCAATTCAGCAAGAGACTCAAAGTATAACATAAACTCCGCAAGCAACAACATGTGAGTCGATCTTTAAAAATGGATACCGCAGTCAATGCCCAGAGGTAGCAACACTAGGCGAGTAATTCACACAATTGAGCAAAAATATTCAACTAAGGTCAAATATCCTCACAGGGTCATGTTTTGAGGACTTCAATCATACTTTAGCTCAATCATACATGCTCAATTGTATTTGCTAGCTCATGTTCCACAAAAATCAAATAAAGACAAAATCAAGACATCCAGAACCCCATGGGATTTTTATGAATCATGCTTGAAATTTAAAATAGAGGACAAACTAAGTCAGATGGGTATTTGAATAACACATATGTATGCAATGCATGCTTTATTTTTGAATTTTTGATTTTTTTTTTAATTCCGAAAATGCAGAAAATTTAAATAAATAAAAGACAAAAATTTAAACTTAGCAGAAATAAAATAAACTAATTATTACAGAACTTAATATGTTGTGCAGAAATAAAACATGGTCCTAGAAAATGCAGAATTGACATAATATACATATAAATCTCCTCCCTCACACTTAAAATTTTCAGTGTCCTCACTGAAACAGTACAGACAACCAAAATAAACATAAAAATCAGGGTGAAGGAGGTAGTACTAACCACTCACTGAGGCGGCGGCTGGTAAGGCGGCGACTGGTACGGTGGTATGTGAGGGTATTGCTGGCGGAAGTAGTAGGTCTGCTCTCTCCGCATCTCCGCCACGTTGTAGTCCGTCTCCCGCACAGTGCGACCGATGTCGTTGAGGGTGAACTCAAAGGCATCCTGGCGTAAGGACATGCGGTGGAACTCATTGCTCAAATGGTCCCGCCAGGGGTCGTCCTCTGTAGAAGAGAAGCGAGGTCCCGCAGAAGATCCAGCAGCCTGCTGTGCATCCCCCATATGGTAATCTGTCTGTGCAGGGGCATCATCCTCATACTCGTCCTCATCATCCTCATCATCCTCCTCCCCCACCACATTCTGAGCAGGTTGTATGTAGAGGGAATCGTTGGTAGGCCCATAAGGTAAGGCCATAGGCAGGGTCAGGCGGTGGGCTCCATTCTGCCCCGCCTTCCAAATGTAACCTGGCCCATCAGGTACCTCAATCAAATATGCCCTCCTCAGCTGATCAATCGTATAAGTGTGCCCACCAGACATGGGTACACCGCACTGGTTAGGCTGCAGAATGTGGTAGGCTATCAGGCTGATCATTCCCCCCAAGCCAATTCTCCCCTTCCTCTTCTTCGTGCGGATCTTGAGGCAGTTGTCTATAAAAATCTCAACCCAGTCCGGTGTACCATGTGACTGGGGAGCCAGGCTCCATAGCCAAGACAGATCGCCTGCAGGCACTTTGTTCACGTCGCCCTGACCGCTGAAAGACATGGCCAGGACCTTGTGAACTAGTCGTAAGCATGGATGGACAAATTTGTAGTTGTATTCGCCATGATATCCATCGAATCTGGTGCCAGTAGCTGCCTGCCAAAAGTCATAGCGTTGTTGCTCTGAAGATAGGGACTGCCAATCTGGGGAGGGGGCCCGAGTGATCCCAAAGGCACGTCTCAGCTGGTCGTGTGGGCACGTATGCCTTTCGTCCAACAAGTTGAACCTAACCCTAGAGGCGTCCACACGCTCAAAAGTAATCAGGAACTCCGCCGCCAGTTCTGGGTATGTGGGGGTATTACACTCTATGAATCTCCCTAGCCCACCATGAGTGAGCATACGACTGGTGACATCTAACATACCCAGTCTCTGAAGGGTGGAAACGTCAAAGAACTTCGTTTGTATGAACCGCTTGAGGTCGAAGCTCTCAAAAGCCTTCCTCTGTTCCTTAGATACGTTCCTCAACCGGCGCACCATTATGATAAAATCTAACATTCAATAACAAATTGTCAATACAACTCAAGTCAAACAACAAAGCACCCAACACACCTCAAGTAACTCATGAACCTCAAATCAAAATCCCAACACAAATCTTTCAATTAAACTTACCCAAAAAGCCAAATCTTTTTTCAATCATCCACCCAAACTCAAGAATATTCAACAAATATCAACAATCCCACCCCAAATTTACTCAATTTACCATTTCAAACCAAAGATCCAACTTCAAATCTCACAACCCAAAAAAAAAACAAATCAGCCCTTATATATATATATATAAATCAGTCTCCTTTTAAAAGAAAACAACAAAAATATCCCACTCAAATTCCAACCTTTGATCAATGAATAAGCAACTCAATATCAAAGCTCTACCTAGTTCTCAATATAGCAAATAAAATCTGAAATTGAAAGAGAATAGGGGAGAAATCATACCAGGAGAGTTGTAAAAGAGGAGTTGAAATTGAGAATATATCAAATTAGGGGCTGATATATGCATTATCACTATGCGCATGCAATGTTCATTGCTCTTCTCTTTTGAATATATATATATATATATATATATATATATATATATATATATATATATATATATATATATATATATATATATATATATATATATATATATATATATAACGTGGGCATTTTATTTTCCTAAGTATTTTAACATGTAGAAATTTTTTTTTAAAATAATTAAGATTGCTTAATCAAACCTTGGCTTATGAGTGTTTGATAGATGGCTATGCTCTCATTTTTATAGTCCTGTAAATGAGGAAAAGTCTAAAGTGGAAACTAAGGAGATCAACTAATATAAAGATGACACACAACTCTTGAGTTATAAGGGTGAAATGTGTCTTAGACTCTTAGGTCATCAATCAAGAAAAATTTTCCAATTTGAGAGATGTAACTTCTTTTTTATTTAAATGTAATTGATAGCATGATAACAATTCAAATGAAATTAAATATATTCATGGTACGAGGGAGAACTAAAACGGTAAATTTTAATAAAAATACTCACCCCGTACAAGGTACGGGAAAAGTACTAGTTTTATTGATTTCGAGTATAATTGACCTCATAATTTATTTATTTTTGGCAAATATGAAAAAAATAAAAAAATCTCATTAACTTTTTAGTTGTTTTGAGTGGATTTTGATGTGTTTTGGTGTTATTTTTGTGATACGAGTGTTGTATTTGCAAGGGTACATGTGAACGTGGCTTGCAAATGTGCGATTTGAACGGAGTACGTTTGAGGAGATTGTAGTTTGGAAAGAGAATTACAAGACTGGACCTAGCAAATAACATCAAAATCATGATTATTTTGTAAAAATGAAAAAAAAAATACGTTTCAGTATGTCTTCATTCATCTTAACAACAGACGAAAAACATCTTGTCAATAGACTTTCTCATACGCTACCTCCATTCAAAACAAATTACTTTATTATTTATATATGTTTTCTACTATAAAATTTTATACAAAAAAAAATGAACTTTTTTTTATTTGTTTATACTTATCAAAAAATAATACTCCATCCGTCTCCAAATATAATTCTTTTGACTTGTTACCACCATTTTCAAATAGATAAAAACTCTATAAAATATTAACCTTTTTAATTAATTTTTTTGAAATAATTTTATATTTATATAAATATAACATTATTTTAAAAATTTTAATATTTTATAGAGTTTTAATATCCTTAGAAACGTGTCCAAAATTACATGATCTATATTTTAAGACGGATGGAGTATTAAACTATTTAAAAAAATTAATTTAAAATTTGATATATTATATAATTCTAAAAAACGTATGCAATAGTAAGTAACATATTTTTCGGAAGGGAGGGTTTGTTTGGATTCTAAATGCATTTCAATTATAATACGCTTATAAATATAAAAAACTTGAATAGTGTTTATATAGTATATTTATAATGTGTTTAAAATAATATAAATGTTAAATAAAATACATTATAGATTGTGACGATCAATTACATTAATTAACTTTATATGCAATTATAAATATTAGACAATAATAGGTGTTTAATAAGATATTTTATTTAAAATTTATATTATTTTAAATACGTTATAAAATGTGTTAACAAATACTCAGTACTATCAAGTTTTTATTCCTTACAATTAAAATGCCTAAAATTTTGTAGCCGTCAAATTATAAAATGATATCCATGTTTATATTATTTTATCATTATATTTTACTTTTTGGTATCATCGTTTTCTGAAAATGGATCAGAAATATCCAAAGGATTAATTATATTATATAATATATGTATTCCGGATGCATTGTGTCGCAAATTCAATGGGTATAAATTTGGAAAAATGAAGATCTATTAACGTTGCTGCATTCCGTGGAAACGTTTGTTTGTTTGGCAAATTGTTTAGTGTTTGAGATCTCGTGGATTTCTGGATTAACTAATGCATATTTTGATGGCGGTATCGTTAATTTTAGTTTTTACTAACCTATACTCAACTATTGATTTATCAATCTTTTAGTTTTTACTACTCCCCCATATTCGATATAAGATGTTTCAATTTTTAACACGTATTTTAAAAAGTTAAAAGTTATATAAAATATTTATTTTTTAAATTAACTTTTAAAAAACTAAATATTCATTAGTAATAAATATTAAATTTATTTTAAAAATTAATTAAAAAATTAATATTTATATAATTTTTAGCTCATTAAAATATGTGCTAAATAGTAAAAAAAATCATACATTTTTAGATCGGATCGAGGGAGTATTGATATAGTGATTTGATTTGAATTAATTACTTGTGTACTCGTAATTGAAAAATAGTCACTTATTTCACGTCTGATTAGCAATATTCAATTACAAATCAACATCATCTTATATAAATTAAATCAATTTAAATCTCTAAACAAAAATATCCGGTGGTGGATTTTGGGAAGTTCGGAATATTAATGGTTTTATTTGAAAACACGTAGCCGATGAGATTGTTGAAACTTATGGGTAGCTAAAGCTAATGGTTTGAGTATGTTGAATATATGTTAAATTAGAGTGTTCATAAGCTAGTAAGGTGTTTGATTACCTAACTGATAGAGTAGTGATACAAACTACTTGATGAGACAGGAGAAAGCTCTGAATAGATTTGTGAATATAAAAAACAAAAAGTTCTGAAAAGTTTAGAATGAGTAGCTGTTGAAAATCCAATTTAAAAAGCTAATTAAACTAAAATCTTACAATATATTTTACTTATTTAAAACTATGAAGCTGCAAAGCTTCAATTCATAAATGAAGAAATGGAAAAATGAACAAATTGGAGATGAGAGCAAGAAGATGAAGTATCAATGTATATTACACAAAAACCAGTTTGTTACACAGAGCACCAGCCTTTATTTATACACATATGTACTCCCTTCACCACCGTACACAACCCTCAGCAGCCCCTCTCCCCCGGGTCAAGTTGGACATGGCAGAGCCCCAAACTTATTATCTCTCTCTGAATGTTAACTTTGCAATAGCACAAGCAACCCAATACACGAAGATTAGCATATGAAGCCTCTTTCTGAAATAAAATCTCAATTGGGATCCTCCATTGAATAACAGCACTAGGGAGAAGATTATAAATGTGAGTGGTAGCAATCACACAATCTCCCTAGAATCTGATGGGTAATTGAGCATGAAGTCTCATAGCTCGAGTTGTACGTTTCTAGCAAATGCCTATGCTTCCTCTCAATACGACCATTCTGTTGAGGCACGCCCGGAACACTTCTCTAATGTATGATTCCTCTAGCAGCAAACAATTCTTTACAACTAGATTGCACGAACTCAGAACCATTATCACTTTTAAACTGTATGATATCAACCCCAAACTAGTTCTTGACAAAAGCAATAAAGTTCTAAATCATTCTAAACACTTGCAACTTGTCCTTCAACATATATATAAACCCAAGTGTAATGAGTATGATCATCTAAGAGTGTGAGGAAATAACGAAATCTTTCCACAATGGCTTGCTTATGAAGTCCCCACAAATCGAGAAGCACAAGTTCAAAAGATTTATCAGCAAGAAATGAACTCCTTTCAAAAGGAAATCGATGAATTTTAGCCAACACACAACTATCACATAAAAAATCCTTACACTTGAGATGATTGAAACATTTCAAATGTTGCAGTTGGACAAAGATACATGTCCTAAACGAGCATGAGTTAACTCCAACTCATTATCTGTACTCACAAATTTATTACAACCTTCAACTATTTGTGTACTATTGTTTACTTGTGTTAGCGGAAATATCTTTTCAGTATATTTTGTATATCCTTGTATATCTTTTAGTTCCCTTCTTGATCTGATTTGGTGTGTACAGATAAACCCAAATCTTTTCATCCTTTGTATATTTATACGTTCTACTCATTCAATGGAATAAACAACTTCAATTCTCAATATTGATCATCTTACATGGTATCAGCCTAACTCGAAGATCCTCTCGATCAACAATGGCCAACAACCCTACCTCCCCCACCCAACTCCTCTTCGCCGCCGCCTCTGATGGGTCTAACCCCAACTTTCACTTGCCCAACTTTGCAATCCGCTTGGATCGTAGCAACTATTCCCTGTGGCGCAGTACTGTCCGGTCGGCTCTTGAGGCTTTCGACCTAGCCTCTTTTCTCACCCCTACCGAGCCCCCTCCCGCCACCATCCCTGCGCCTGCCCCCGCTGATTCTTCATCCCTTACTCCCGAAGTCGCTCTTGCTGCCTTTGCAGCGCCTTCGCCTGCCCCTAATCCCGCTTACCTTGCGTGGATTCGCAAAGATCGCCTGGTGCTTCTATGGATTCGGTCCACACTTACCACTCCGCTCCTTGGTCATGTCGCTAGGGCTACAACCGCGGCTGAAGCGTGGCAAATTCTGGCCACAATGTTTCATGCCCAGTCTAACGCTCGCCAGATGCACCTTCGTCATCAACTTCAGACCCTCTCCAAAGGCTCTATGTCGATTCTCGAATATGTCGAGAAGAAACGAGCCATTGCTGATGAGCTTGCTGAATGTATGGTTCTTGTTACTAATGCTGATCTTGTCTCATATATCCTCTTCGGATTAGGTTCCCAGTTCGCATCTTTCCGATCGGCGATTGCTCTCAAATCCGAGCCGGTCTCCTCCGATCAATTACTTGGCTTTCTTTTGCAAGAAGAGCAAAGCCTTGCCGAGGAAACCAAAATCCTTGCCGACACCAACCAATTCTCGGCTAATGTTGCCTCCACTCGTGGTCGGGGTCGCGGCTGTGGGCGCGGTCGATCTCCTGCTGATCGTCCTCCCAGTGCAGACTCTGGCTCCTCTTCGGCTGGTGACAGGCCACCTCGTCCGACTTGTCAGATTTGTGGTAAAACTGGCCATGAGGCGTTCAACTGCTTCGTACGTCTCAACCTCAACGACTTTTCGGTCACTAACCGCCACGCCGCTGCTGCTCTTGGCCGTACCGATGCTGCACCGCCCTCTTCCAACTGCTCTGCATACTCGGTCAGCTGTCAATCGGAGATTCCTGACCCTTGGGTTGTCGATACTGGGACAAATGCTCATGTGACCAGCGATCTGACCGGCCTTCAATCCTCTTCGCCTTATGCTGGCACCGACAATTTGGTTGTCGGGAATGGTATGTCTCTCCCTATTTCTCATTTGGGTAGCTCTGTTCTATCTACGCAGCATGTTTCTGCAGCCCCTTTAACCCTCTCCAATGTCCTCTGTGTGCCCAAAATTTCTAAAAATCTCCTAAGTGTTTCTCAATTAACTAAAGACAATCATGTTTATCTTGAGTTTCACAAAGATTGCTGTTTTATTAAGAATTTTCAGGGCCAGGTGCTTCTAAGAGGACTCGTTGAAGGTGGTCTCTATCGTCTTCCCCGTCTGTCAAAGTTCTGTCCCTCGCGTCCAGGTCCGTCTGTTGCATTCGTCGGTGAGCGTGCCTCCATTGATTGTTGGCATCATCGTCTCGCTCACCCTAATGAGTCTGTCTTGCGTCGTCTCCTTTCAAGTCAGCAGCTTCCCGTGTCATCCAATAAATTAACCACCGTCTGTGGTTCCTGTCAGCTTGGCAAAAGTCATCGTCTTCATCTCCCTGCCCGTTCGGCCACTACAATGAAGCCTTTCGACCTTGTTCATTCTGATGTCTGGGGTCCCTCCCAAACTGTGTCTACAAATGGAAACACTTATTATATTAGTTTTATTGATGATTATTCCAAATTTGTTTGGATCTATTTTATCTCTTTCAAATCTCAAGTTTATTCAATTTTTGAGTTATTCCTCAAACTCATCCAAACACAATTCTCTACCACTGTCAAAGCCTTTCAAACTGATGGAGGAGGCGAGAATCGAAATGTTTCTACAATGCTTCAGAACCTTGGTATCCTTCACCAAATTTCCTGCCCATACACACCCCAACAAAATGGGTCTTCCGAAAGACAAAATCGGGTCATCGTCGAGAAAGGCCTCGCCTTACTAGCCCACGCCCACCTACCTCACCAATTCTGGGAGCAAGCTTTTCACACATCCGTGTATCTCTCCAACAGAACAATCACGCCTAATCTAGCTCACAAATCCCCCTTCGAAATCCTCTATGCCAAGTCTCCCGACTACACCTTTCTCAAGTCATTTGGGTGCCGCTGTTACCCCTTCTTACGCCCTTACAATCACTCCAAACTTGAGTTCCGGTCACTTCCATCCATGTCTATTTCTGGGCTACAGTTCGAAACACAAGGGCTATCTATGTTATCATGTTGCCACTCGACGGTGTTACATATCTAGATTTGTTGTCTTCGATGAGACTCTCTTTCCCTATCCCACTGACTCCACGGCTCATGAGTCACCTCCTCCGACGCAGGTGCTTCCATTCGACCTCCTACACCAAGCTTCTGCCACACCCTTCTCAGCACCATCGTCTCCAGCTCCTCCTCCTCCCGAGTCTCCTACCTCCTCTCATACAAACCCCTCTCCCTCCCCGAGTCCGTCTCCATTGGTGTCTCCTGTCGAGTCTCCCCCTGAGTCGTCCTCTGAAGCTACTGGTTCTGCAGGCTCCTCACCCGGCAACAGCAGCTCCTCGGCATCCTCGAGCTCGGCTCCCTCTGCCCCTCCTAATCCCGATGCTATTCCCAGCCCACCCCCACAAAACGTACCCTCTTGGTTTCGTCAATCTGACGTCTCCGTTCATCCCATGGCGACTCGAGCCTCCACAAACACACTAAAACCAAAGTCTTTCTATGCAACTAAGCACCCTCTTCCCACTGCCCTAACCACCACTACCGAACCCAAGTTTTTCCACCAAGCATCCAAAAGCCCACCCTGGCAGCATGCTATGCAGCTAGAATATGACGCTCTAATGAGGAATGGGACCTGGGACTTAGTTCCTCGGCCTCCTGGTGCTAACATTGTTGGTTGCAAGTGGGTTTACAGGATCAAACAGAAGTCTGACGGCTCCATTGACAGATACAAGGCTCGCCTCGTTGCAAAGGGGTTCAATCAGAAAGCTGGAGTTGACTTCTTTGACACCTTCAGTCCGGTTGTCAAGCCTACGACTATTCGGCTTGTCCTCAGCCTTGCTCTTACTCGCTCCTGGCCTCTTCGTCAAGTCGATGTCAACAACGCATTTCTGCATGGAGATCTTAACGAGACTGTCTACATGGCTCAGCCCCAAGGGTTTGTGTCATCCGACCATCCCTCTCATGTCTGTCGCCTTCGAAAGGTGTTATATGGCCTCAAACAGGCTCCTCGTGCTTGGTTTCAGAAGCTCAAGGATGCTCTTGTTCATCAGGGGTTCAAAGGTTGTGTCTCGGACTCTTCCCTTTTCATCAAATCCCATGGTCATGATGTTGTTTATGTCCTTATCTATGTTGATGATCTGATCATTACAGGCTCCCATGCTGCCTTCATTGATGACTTCGTCATTCGCTTGAGTCGAGCCTTCTCTTTGAAGGATCTTGGCCCTCTCGGCTACTTCTTAGGCATCGATGTTAACCGCAGCTCCTCCCTCCTGCATCTCAGTCAGCAGAAGTACATCACTGACATCCTAGACCGCTGTGGTATGACTGGTGCCAAGCCTATTGCTACTCCAGTCGAGCTTGGGTCTCGTCTCCTTCGCACTGGCGATCCTTGTGCTGACCCTCACCTTTATCGGAGCATTGTAGGTGCCCTTCAATATGTCACTATTACCAGGCCTGAGATCTCTTATTCCGTCAATCGTGTCTGTCAATTTATGCATGACCCTACAGACACCCACTGGATTGCAGTAAAGAGAATTCTTCGGTATCTCAAAGGCACCCTCACCGCCGGCCTCACTCTTCACAAGGCAACCGATGATCGCCTAGTTGCCTTCTCCGATGCCGGCTGGGCCTCCGACCCGGACGACTGCCGCTCTCAACATGGCTTTGCCGTCTACTTCGGGGGCAATCTCATCAGCTGGTCATCTAGAAAGCAGAACGTTGTTGCCCGCTCAAGCACAGAGGCTGAGTATAGAGCTATTGCTTTTGCCTCGGCTGAACTTCTTTGGTTGCAACAGTTGCTTCAGGAAATGTCGCTACAGGTTGCTCGCCCTCCGATTCTGCTGTGTGACAACCTCAGTGCAACCTTCCTCACGGCCAATCCGGTGTTTCACCAGCGCTCCAAGCACATAAAGATCGATTACCACTTCGTTCGAGAGCAAGTTGCTTCTGGTGATCTCGTTGTCCGCCATGTGCGTTCTCTCGACCAGATTGCCGGCATTTTTACCAAGGCCGTCGGGAATCATCGGTTTCATTCCTTGACTGTCAAGCTCCATGTGCGTCCTCGCCCATGAGCTTGCGGGGGCCTGTTAGCGGAAATATCTTTTCAGTATATTTTGTATATCCTTGTATGTCTTTTAGTTCCCTTCTTGATCTGATTTGGTGTGTACAGATAAACCCAAATCTTTTCATCCTTTGTATATTTATACGTTCTACTCATTCAATGGAATAAACAACTTCAATTCTCAATATTGATCATCTTACAACTTGGAACCAGTCTCTACTCTTCCCTTCTTGTTGTGCAACTTTGATGATGTAAAGACCATTCATCCTTTCTCCTCTGACCAATATATCCTTAGTGGTAGGGTTCTGAAAAAGACATTGATTAGCACTGAATAATGTTATCAATCCTTTGTCCTCGAGCAGTTTACCATAGACAACATATTGTGCTTAAATGATGGCACAAATAGCACATTTTGCCGATTGAGCTTAACATTAAACTTAACACTCTCAACTGTGTCCACTAGAATTCCTGTCCCATTGGCAAAGCAACTTGAATAGGTCTAGGAGTCTTTCTAGAATCAACAAGCATTTGATGATCATACAACATATGATCCAAGGCTCCCGTATCAACTATCCAAAATTGACTTCCAATCATTTTCTCAATTAAAAATGTTTGAGAGAGATTGTAGTTACTTGAAAAGTTGGCTGCTGTATAACAATCTTCCGAATAACCCATGATCGGTTTGCCTTTCATCATTCTCATGACATCTTGGCATACAACATTAACCAAAACACTATCAACCTTGACATCCCTTGAACTGGTATCCAGTGGACTCTCATCAGCCCCTTATGCATTTGTGGCATTCGCAACACTTATTCCAAACTTGCCTCCAGCTTTCCCCGATGATTTCCCTTCGTCAGGGTAACCATGAAGTTTGTAACAATTCTTCCTCAAATGTCCTTTGTTCCCAAAGCAATCACATCTGCTTGGATAGCCATTGAGTTTAAAGTAATTTTCATTCAGATGACCTTTGTTCCCACAATGATCACACTTCCTTGGATCATCTTTGAATTTATTGCACTCACTTTCTTTCTTCCCCATCCTTACTCTGTTCAACCTGCCTCAAGAACTATGTAAAATGTCTTGTTTATGGTAGCCTGGTAGGCATTGGATTATAGTTGCCAAAATTTGATGCCTCAAGCCCTTATAATCATATATGTAATCCCATCAGGAATTAAACAACCTTATTTTTCGCATCAATTTCTGCTTAATCATGCAACTACATCTATCCATGACACGGACACATACACTAAGGTATCCCTTCGAAACGAGCAATTTCTTTAATTTCCCGTTTAAGACCCGGGGTTATAAGATGCGTCAACCCATGTCACCTAACTCTCTTAGATTCGTTGTCCTCATTTGGAGTCTGAAAAGGAAGAGCTCTTGTGACACGAGTACGGCTTGAATCACTTATAAATCACTTCCAACATCTTTGTGATATCTAATGTGAGACGAGATGTTACAATATGTAAATTAACATCCTTATGATACTTATTACTATAAGGATCATTTTATAAATATAACTCTATAAAATATTATTTTTAATCAATTTTTTATATAATTTTAAATTAAGGGATAATTAAGTGAAAACTTTTATATTAAAGGTATGGTTTTATGTAAATTTCCCTTGAATTAGTACTTTCCTTAAATAATTTTTTTTATATATAAAAAACGATATTAGGAGAGCAGCCCGTTGTTTTCCATCTTCCGGCCTGTTGCAGTGAGTCTTTTTAGCCTTGAAGTAGGGGCCCAACAATAACATGCCATTTAAACCATATTCATACGTTATCCAAAAATACCATACCTTATTTTATGCTCTTTTTTTCACAAAATTACCCTATGTTGTAATTGTTTTTTTTTCCCTCTCATTATCCAACCCCCTCTCGCCGAGTTTTCTATCCCCGTTCAACCGGATTTCTGCTTGGTCCATAGTATATGGGCTATTTTTTTCCGTCTTGCTTGATCAATTGGTTCATAGATTATGGATTGTTTTGATTTTTATTTGTATCATAACAACACACTTGTATTCTGATTGATCGATTGCTCATCTAATGTTCCTTACGCCTCCCTCAATTTACCATCAAAAAAAATATTTTTTAGCTAGTAACAATTGTATTTAATTATTTTTGACATTTCTGTTTGTACGATTGCTTTTCGTTTTTTCTTCACAATGATTAATTTATCTGCCGTTTATTTTGAACTTTCGATTTATCCGACCATGATGATATCTACTATTTCGAATTATTGTCTATATTTAAAAAAAATATCACTGTTGATCTATATTCTTTGTTTGCAACCGACTTTCCACACACATTTTATCTTGCATTGGCTGCATAAAATTTTAAGAAATACATAAATATTTATCTAATGTTTAATACTCCTTAAATTTCAAATATGGTAGATATACGAAAAAATTAAATACACCGCTAATTTTTACTGGATACACCGCTTAGCTACGCAACCCCATGCGGACTGAGCTACGCAACGAGATGCGGACCTCCCCGGACATCGTGCCAAACACACCCTAAAAGACCCTCGATAAAACATCCGCAAGACGTTGCGGAGTGAGGTCCGCATTAGGATGCGGAGTCCCTACCTATACATAAAAAAAAAAAAAAAGCTACGCATCACATTGGGTAACTTTTCACCCTTTGCAAATCCAATAGATCCGGCCACCGGTCTGGAATTAGGCAATATAGCAGTGATAATACCTGATTGAGGAAGAACAAAAAGGTACGCATGTTGCTGCATAACTGTTCCTTTTTAAGCCTGTTTGGCACGACGTCCAGAGTATTCCGCAACCGAGTGCAGACTTAACTACGCAAGAAGTTGTGTAGCTTAGCGGTGTATCCAGTAAAAATTAGTGGTGTATTTAACAAACCCCTAGATATATGGTGGGTTATAACTTATAAGCAATAAATACATAAAAAAAATACCGAAGTCTGTTAGGAGGTATTTGTAATTAAGGGTCGTGTGCATGTATGACATACATATAGATCGATTGAGATTTCATTTTAAAACAAATTGACGATAAAAGTAATAACTTATTAGCTTATATACTAGACTTGTTTTTACTCAACTTTTAATATGAGACTCTTTTAATTTCTTCGTATCTCTTAACAGTCAAGATTATCGAATGCAATATTATAAAAAAAAAAATAAGGGAAAACTAATTAAAATACCCCCACCTTTGGGGATATGGTAAAAATATATCATCAACTTTTAAATGTAATAAAAATATCCCGACCTTTGAGGGTGGTGGTAATATATTACACTGTGTTTTCTCACGGGTCAAAAATGGTGACAAAACAACCTACGTGGATTTTTTTTGACAAGACAGCATACAAGACAACATACGTGGAAGCTTTTTTTACAAATTAGCACAAAGATTGAGTTTTTTTTATCGGTTTTCTTAGGAAAAAAAATACAATGAGAACAAATTAAACCCGAAAAACAAAATTGATTCAACCAAGCAACTAATCTGGTCAAAATTGCATCAAATTAATACAACAACAACAACAACAACAAAGAGGGGAAAAAAACTTACCCACCCAAATCCGTGAACGAATCAAAGGGGAAGAAAATGTGACAACAACAACAACAACAACAACAAAGAGGGGAAAAAAACTTACCCACCCAAATCCGTGAACGAATCAAAGGGGAAGAAAATGTGAGAGAGACAACTCAAGATAGTCGATCACGAGGGAGGAAGACTGACATTGAAGAGGAATCATGAGCTACCTGGAAGACAATTCACGAGGCGACCACGGTCCACGGAAGAAGATATGAGGGAGGAAAAGGCGTTGGGTATGAACCCGATCCAACTCTTTATTTTTTTCCTAAGGACACTGTTCAAGAAAACCCTTGTAAAAAATCCGCGTAGGCTGTCTTGTCAGCATTTTTGACCAGTGAGAAAACACGTGGTAATATATTACCACCACTTTCAAAGGTCGGGATATTTTTATTACATTTGAAAGGTGATGATATATTTTTACCATACCCCTAAAGATGGAGTATTTTAATTAGTTTTTCCAAAAAATAATAGGCGATTTTGAATAAATTAATTCACAGAAAATAAGGGGTGATTTTGTAAAGTTTACCCAAAAACTGTTAGCTAATGAAGTCTGATGGCATGTTCCATGTTGTCTGATTTCTTTCTTTATCTTTTTGTTGGATATATGGAAATTAGAGAAAGACATGAAAAATTAACTTAATTAGACACATGAGTTTTGCTCGTTGCTAAAAGATAAATTTATGGTTGTGAGTTTTACTTTTGTAAAGAGTCTTTTCTAAATTTTTTTTTAATCAACAAGTGAATGAAAAGGTATAAGAAATTATCCACTCGTATATCACTATATCTCACTAGATCCAGCCAATAATCCGTTAACGATGGATGAAATGAATATGGGTAGAAGGATTGCTAGATAACGAATGGATCAAACGGACCAAATTACCAAAACATCCACTCATAACCAGATTCATTTTCGCCTCTAGATAAATACGTAGTAATTAATACCGTAAGCAAACAACACACATATTTATCCGAGGGTAATAACGTAAATATAATCCTATTTACGCCTTTACGGTGGAGATACCGAATCTGTGTACCTTTGCAACCCCACTCTTGACCAATTCCGGGGGCGCCAACCCTCCTTTTTTTTTTCCTTTTAAAATTTCTTTTTTTCCCCCTTGATTCTTCCATTTAATACATATAATATAATAATATCTATATAAATATCTAAATCTATATATATATACTTTGAAATTTATAAGTTTGTAACCCTTGTTGCCAAAATTTGCCACCCAAACCCCTCCAATTTGGTCTTAAAATTTGTCACTCTAGGACCCCAAATTCAACCTCCCATGGCCCCTGGTTTCATCCCCTTTTTTATAACACACCACCACCTATACATCCCCTGATCTGATCCCCCCATCTCCATCTAGACCCTTTCATTTCCATTGCCCACTATCTATATTCTCTGGGTGCTCCCTCTTTTGCTGGGTTTTGCTGCCATATACATTTTTACATATATTATATATATAGGTGTTTGAATCTGTTCTTGGTAAGTTAGATGAAACAAGACCAACAACAACAACAAACAGAAGTAGAGATGGGTGGACAAGTGAAGCTGAATAGCAACAGGATGATCAAGAAGAGGAGGGTTAGGAGGAGGGATCTGAAGAGGGGCTTCCCCATTTGTTTGATCTTGCAAGAGCTCTATTCCTCTTGTAAGACTGTTTTTAGGGCTCCTCCTGGTGTTGTTCCTCCTCCCTCTGATGTCCTCTCTCTTTGTAGAGTTTTGAGTTAGTCTCTAATCCATCTTCTTATCTCAATTCATCATTTTTTTTCAATTGAATTGGTTGTTTTGAGTTGATTTGTTAATTTCTCATTTATTGATGTTTTTAAAACGGTCTTTTTAACCCGTGTTTTAAATTATAGGATAGAAAAACCGTCTATCTCGCACACAGTTTTATTTACCAAAGTAACAAAACTTTGACAAGGCTTGAGATACACAACTTGGATGTGGTTTTCTTTTGAATTTTCTCTTTGTTATCCACAAGATATTATTGCAACTTGCAATCTTGGTAAATTTAGGTCATTTTCATATGTTGTCTTTTCTAGAATTAGTTGTTGCATATTCTTGAATTTTAAAGTGAGACATTGGTAATGTTTTGAGGAAGTGTATATTAATGTGCTTCATATCTTGTCTATCCATAAATGTGACAATGTTCATGTAATTTGGATCATACCCAAATAGGCAAAACCCCCAATTTTTGCTTTGTTGTCTTTTTTTCTTGAATTGGGTATTTCATATTTCTTTTGAATTTTAATGTGTGACTATTTTTGGTTATGTTATATGTTTTAGGAAAGTGATACTTAATGTGCTTTTAATGTATTTGATAATCACTTTAGAAGCTTTTGTTAAGAAAGGTGCCATTTTTTCTTGTAGATAGAATGGAACCAGAAGACCTAGGGCTAAGCAAGAACCTTCAATTCTTCAATCCTCGAAGCGAATCCAATGGAAATCGACGAGTTACCTACACAAACATTTACAAGTGTAACAACTTTTCGGTAAGTTTTGCTTATTGATTCATCAATTCTTGTATAGAATAGTACAATGTATAACATTTTGGATAATTTTATCTATTGGATAATGCAGTTAGTTCTGTTCTTTCTTCCTGCAACCGCGGTGATTCCTCTCCATAATCACCCGGACATGACGGTTTGTAGCAAGCTTCTCATCGGAAAAATGCACATCAAGTCATATGACTTGGTTGAATCCGAGGATAGCGAGCAACCGCCTCGTTGTAAGTGTTTTATTATTCTTCTCTTTCCGAAACATCATTCGAATGTTAGTGTTATGTAATGTGATCCTCACTTAGGTTATGTGGTTTCGTAGTGAGGCTTGCGCGACTTGTAGCTGACACCACACTTACCGCGCCTTGCGAAACAAGGGTTTTGTATCCGACTACCGGAGGGAATATCCACGAGTTCACCGCCATCACGCCTTGCGTGGTTCTTGATGTTCTTGGGCCTCCTTACTCGAAGGAGGATGACCGGGATTGCACCTACTACCGAGATCTTCCCTATGATGCTAACAAAGGCAAGTACATTGCATCATTGGAATTTGGAAGGCAAATTTTCGCTTCATATTCGTTAGCATTGTGCTGATGATTGTGGAGTTTCATCTTATGCAGATCCCAAGCCAGTGTCTTCGTTGGGAGGCGATGAGAAATACGCGTGGTTGGAAGAGATTGAGATGCCGGAGGACTCAAGAATGGACGGTATACAATACTTGGGTCCTCAAATCATCGAAAGCATATGGTAGATTGCTCGCGATGTTCATGCTTGTGATCGCGTTTCAGTCTCCCTTGATCGCGTTGGTTGTTTACGAGTTACACGGTTTCCGCTTTCTCTATAGCATGTTTGTCTAAAAGAAAAAACATGTACATATATATGCTCGACGAAAGAGGCGAAAAAAGAGCCAAAAGAGAGTTAACTATAGCTTCCTTGGGTTTGTATATTTCACTTGCTTCCTAATGGCATTTGGTATGCACACTACAAATAGATTGTTTGCGCGCGCATCCTAAAACTTGCGCGCGCATCCTAGTTTTAGGATGCGCGATGCAAACTATTAAAAAAGCTTTGCGCATTCACGGTGCCTGTAGACGCATTGATTTGTTGGGGAACCCAAGGGAGTAGTTTTTGATGTGTGTAGATGTGAAAAAGGAAAATGAAAGGGAATCAAATGGCCCCAAAACAATGCAAACAGCAGCCAGGAAACATAAAAGAAAGGCAAAAAACTGTGTACTGTTGGTGTGTAATTTCATCATGTCATAATACCATATATTCAAAGTAAACCCATTTGTCTTAAGCCATAAGAACTTAATAGGGTAGATCCTATTTGAGGGTTTTTACTTTTTAATGTGTGAAAGTGTTAGTATGTAACAATATTATTTGTTATTTTTTAAAGGAAATGATTTAATGGCTGATACTCGAGAGACCGATTAATCGGCAGACGGAAGACCAGCTGTAACAATATTATTATTAGCTCTTATAGTGTAAATATGATGAGTAATTAAATTATATTTACATAACAACATCATTATTTATACTATAATTATTTTCATGTGCTATAATTATAAATGTAATTATTATTTGTTATTTAATTAATTAAATTAAATAATTATGTATTAATAAATTTAGGGTGTATTTGGACATTTATAAAGTGTTTAGTTAAAATAATTTACAAGGATATTTAAAATAACGTAATTTTAAAATAAAATACCTTATAAATTATATTATAGTATATAAATATGTGACATCGAGTTTGTAAGGTAATGATAAAGTAATGCAATAGTGGACTATTTGATTATAAAATTTATATAATATTTTTAAAAAAATTCACATTACTTAAAACATTAAACAAACACTTTCCAAAATACGTAGTATTTATATAAACATTTGGAATCCAACCACACCCATACGTTACACTGAAAGGACGCCTTGCAAAGGATCTATCTATCTATCTTTATAGTTTATATGCATGTATGTACTCAAGAAAAAAGAGTTGACGGTTTTACAAAAATCAAAAACCATCAAAGGGAAACAACCTTATATATATATATATATATATACGAGATTAAAAACCACAAAGATAATCAATTGATGGGGTTGACATTGACACCAATCCACTACTTTTCTCTTTTATCTTGGAAAAAAACACTGTAGTTGATGCCGGTCATGCTAAACCCAGACCAGTTATGCGTCATCCCAAAGAGAAAGATAAGAAGATACTAGCCCAGTCGGGATGGCTCACTGGTAGGGAGCAAGGGGATGTCAGGAGGTTTTGGGTTCGATCACTACCTCCGTCTATTTTCTTGGGTGAAAATTAAAGGTTTGTCTTGCTCCTTACCAGTGGGTCGAGCTGATCGGCGCAAGCCGGTTTACCTGGTGTGTGGCTCTTGCCGACTGGGTCACGTGCCCGGGATTTACCTGATAAGGGTTTTAAAACGTCATTGGATCGTCAAGATGCTTAATGTTAGCAATTATAGTATTAAGTACTCCCTTCATCTCAAAATACTTATCGTTTTACTTTTTTGCCATGTTTGTTAAGAAGCTAAAAACTCTATAAAATATTAATTTTTTTAATAATTTTTTTTCCATAATTTTATAGATAATTGTATTAAATATTAATTTTTTTTTGAATTAATAAAATCATTGATATTTTATATAGTTTTTACCGTTCTTAAAAAAACGTGTCAAAAGCAAAACAATAAGTTTTGCGAGACGGAGGTAGTATCAGATTAATCTAATTTAAGATTATAATTTAACTATGATTCAAATTTAGATGCAATTTTAGAGATATTTTAAAGATAATTACAAACTTTAAACGATATTGTGTATTTGATTTATACAATCTATATAATATTTTATTTTAAATTTATATTATTTGAAATACATACAATTTAATTAAACAAATACGGCTTTAAAAGAGAATTAGATCTTATAAGTATAATGCATTGGGAATCCAAACACACCCAAGTAAAAAAATTTAAGTTTACACCCAATATCAAAACTCTGTAAATGTAATAATACAATTTTTTTTAAATCTAAAAACTCTATAATGAATAATCTATATACTAATACTGCAATTGATGTCATTTACAAAACCAAACATGTGTAAGCACATGTAGCACGATCACTTTTACAACACTTCCACCATAGTAATGTTAATGTTGCTTCGGGTAATACAAGTTTATTTTGTGTACTATGTCCCAGTGGCGGAGCTGGGGTGCTCGAGCACCCCCTGACTCGGAAAAAAAATACAAAAAAATAATTATTTTTTTTGCATATATTTAGTATTTTTAAGGTAATATAATACTCCCTCCGTTCCAAAATACATGGTCTTTTACTTTTCGACACGCTTTTTAAGGAGTGAAAAACTCTATGAAATATTATTTTTTAATTAATTTTTTTTATATAATTAGATACTTATTAGTAATAAGTATAAAATAGTATAAAAATTTTAATCAAAAAAATAATATTTTATAGAGTTTTCCGCTCCTTAAAAAGCGTGCCAAAAAGTAAAAGACCATCTATTTTGGAACGGAGGGAGTACCTTTAAATGATATTTGAATAATAGTGCTATCTAGCTCAAGTGGTAAGGGAAGGAAGGGGGAAGTAAGAAGAATCAAAAGGTGTTGGGTTCAAATCCCATCTCTTCAAATCCCATTTCATTAAAAAAAAGTTATATTTATGTTTAAATTATATATTAAACTCTTTCTTTCAATATTTATGTTTAAATTATATCTATATTTTTTTTGTTTCTCTTCTTTTTTTTTTTGTTACTCTCAACCATTTAAATGCAAAAAAATCATTAAAAATATTTTTTTTTTAGTGTTTTTTCAAAAAAAAATTTACTAAATCTTCTTATCAAGTATTCACCAAAAAAAATATTTCAAGAAATTTTTCTAGCACCCCCATACCCAGAATCCTGGCTCCGCCACTGCTATGTCCATGTCCTATACTCTACATGAGTAAGGGCTTGTTTGGTACAATTTTAGAAATGACTAACTAGGTTGAAATGAGAGATTTCTCATGGGTATATAAGCCACTAAGCCAGTTATCACCACAGTTAAACGGGTTATGCTATATGCATTTCAACGGAAGATCTTGGATCCGATTATGACATATATCCAACCATCATTGCAATATGTGGAAAAAAATGGATCACCCTAGTTTGATGTATATATTTTTTTTTAAAAGACAAGAAAATAGACCCCAAAATACGGATGGATCATCCTTTTGTGTGTTTTTTTCCCACAATTTGTAGGGTAAATTACATCAATAGTCCCTAAACTTTACATGTTTTTCCTTGTTGATCCCTAAATTTTAAGTCATTCTAATAAAGTCCCTAAATTATTAAAATGATTGCACCATCCATCCTTCCAACCATAAATCTCCACCAAATTTTATGCTAATTACAAAAAATCACCAATAAATTTGTCAATGTTTACAAAAACACTCATAAATTAGAATTTTGAAATAAAATAAAATAATTTGGAGTTTTGTTTTCAATCAACCACCCAAAAGGGCCAAAACCTTTACAATATTTAAAAATAATTTTATTAATTTCATAAAATAATGTCCAAATTATACAAAAATATTGATAAACTAGGAAGTTTTCACAAAACCAGTTGTAAATTCAATTTTAATTTTTTTTACAAATAACTCAACTAAAGAACCACCATAAAATTTCAATGTAAAAACAAAAATGCTACATTATCACTTAATATATCAAAGTCTAGAAAAATGTTTAATCAACATTGTTTATTTTATTTGACCTTTTTCTGGAAAAAAATCAATGTTTTTCAAACAATTATTAAATGATATGGATTGTGTGGTTCTTTAACCCTAGATTGAATAGTTTTTTTATATATATTTTTCTAGTTATGGGCCGGTAAAAAAAATGTAGGTAGGAGTGTTTTTGTGTAATTTATTTATTATCTTATTCAACTAATTTAACCATTGCTAACATTTAAAGGGTTTAGTGTTTTTCTTATTCAACTAATTTTTGGCAGTTTTTTATACTTTCATTATTTATGGGCCATTTTTTTAATTTCTCCGCTTTCTTACGAGTCAATTTAGTCATTTTGAAATATTAGATGGGGGGTAAGTGTGATATCTCAAAACTAAAAATCTCAAAGTTGGGGGATTTCCTATATTTTTTCCAATTCATGGGTAGTTTGTGAAAACTCTCCTAATTTAAGGCAATTTTGTGTAATTTATTCATAATACTTAATGGAGATCCGGCAGTTTTTTTATGGAAGAGCTAATGGTGCAATCATTTTAATAATTTAGGGATCTAACTGGAAAGATTTAAAGTTTAGGGACTAATAAGAAAAAGATTGCAAACTTTAGGAATCGTTAGTGTAATTGACCCCAATTTGTAATAATTACTGGACATGTGTTAAACTGTGGGTGAAACGGATCCAGGATCCGTCCACATGGAGTGCATATAGCTCCTGCGCTGCGCCGGGTGAATATAGCCACCCCGCAGCTAAAACTACAGGTAATGCTAAGAGCTATCCAGTAATCAATGTATTTTATTACTGGAGTGAAAGTACAGGATACATACAGGTTGTTCACAAAAATATAGCCTAGGGGCTTGGTGCACAATCAGTTATATATCAACATGCAAGACCCTTTTTTGCTTTTTATCTCTAACTATGATTTGGATTACAACGACTTTACATGTGTGCAAACAAAACTGGTAATGTGCTTATTATAAGATTAGCTCAGAATGTGGTTACAAGGCCTATACCCAGCTGCTCCGCAAGCTCGTCCCACACGGGTAGGAGCGTCAGTACGACGAGGAAAATAGCAGCTATGAGCACGCCTTGTTTCCATGTTTCAACCTCTGTTACGTCGTTCAAGCATGGCTTCTCTGGGGTTCTCTGGAGAGTACAATGGTATTGATCAGGGCAAGGAAATTGAAGGATGACGAATCTTAGGTTTATAGACGAAAATATCATATGGGGCTATTTACTTGTGTCTTCATCATACCTGACAAATTAGAACGTATAAACCCCATGGAAGCGACAATGGGCCACCTAGCTGCAAATCAGAACATAATGCATAACTCACCCTAACGGATAAAGAACAATTTTAACACATTTAAGGTGCACTCTTTGAATCTAAAGAGGTGTACCACTCCTAATCCAAGCAATGCATAAGTAGTCAAACCGAAGGCAACCAACGCACTCTTTCCAAAAGCACCCTGTCAAGTGATTCATGTAGTTAGCTGTATAATGACCGACAAGTCAATAACTCGTATGAATTAAATGGTAGCTGAGATTTTCACCTCAGTCAGCAAGCATGATATATGATTTCTAGCTTAGAATATTCTAACACAGACACAGCACATAGATTCACAAAGGGAAATTCAATATGCTGGCTTACACGGAAAGCAAACATCATTAACAAAAGCACTTAAGTAAATTAGAGGACAAGATAAACTAAACAAAATGCAAACCAGGAAATTTCAAAGCAGTTTTGTTGTCAAGCAAGTGCAGAAAAATCCTAGGCATGAATGAGACACTAAAGTAAGACGGTTTCTTGAGTGTGACAGGACACTAGAGACAAGCCGGGCTGCAATCTCAAAAAAAAAGAAACTACCCCCTCGTTTGTTTTTAGATAAAGAAAGATAATGGTTAAGCTTCCGAATCTAGTCCATTTTTAAGTTAAGATTAATTGATCAATATTCTTACCATTACCCTCCTTCCCTCATTTTCCATGCGACAGAAGTTTTGAGAATTCAAGAGAAGGTCACGGCGAGACTAGCCGTTTATCATTACGATAGGTGCCAAGTGGAAGTGCAGTTTCGCGTAATAAGCCTTTGATATTCAGCAATTGCTGTTAAAAAATACTCACAAAAATCCAAACATTTATCTATCCAGCCATAAGGTAGATCGGCAGTGACTCCTCCGATGCGAAAATAATTATGCATCATTCTCATGCCAGTGGCAGCTTCGAATAGATCATATATCAATTCTCTTTCTCTGAAAATGTAGAAGAAGGGGGTTTGTGCGCCAATATCCGCCATAAAAGGTCCAAGCCATAATAAATGAGAAGCGGCAAAATCTATTTTCTTTCCCCCCATTTGATTACCTAATTTGAGCATAGGGTAATCATATCCCCTAGGATGCTAATGCTCTAATCATTTCCCTTTCCCCTTCTCTAGAGTCTAGACTCACAAAAAAGTGATAATTATACAAATTTTACATACAAAATTTGATTCCTTTCTCTTCTATTCCCTTCTACTCAAACAAACAAGGCCTAAATATTTAGTAGTCAATGCTCTGGATTGATTACTGATCAGAGTATGAGTCATACTAGAACATACTCACATTTTGAATCAACTATAGTTGCCATTAAGCAGGGAGAAGAGGACAAAATTGTTTTGTTAAAAGAGGGCTGCATTGACAGGCTGCTTGGCTTAGCGGAAGAAGAGGAAGATTTTAGTTTCTGTGTGAAATATATGCATCATTTGCACTCTTGGACCAAGAGAATTATTCATAAATACTGCAGTTTTCCCATTGAGAATTGCAAAGACAAAATATAGTAAAATACCTGCACAGCCCTCCCACCATCAAGGCATCCCACTGGAAGCAAATTGAAAGCTGATGTTGTTAGGCCACACCTGCAAAAGGAATTATACTATAAAAAGCTGCTGAAGGTGGAAAACACTAGGAAGGAAATGGCACAAGAAAAGCTTACCACCCAGCAATTACAAGCGGATGGATTGCAACTGAGGAAGCATGCATTGCTCTGCATTAGCAAGAGGAAGGGAAGTTAAACAGAACTGCAGAAGTACAAGTGTTTGAGTCTTTGAGGCATGTTGTATGCTTCTAAACTAAAGATGTTTCCCCACTAATTAATTATCATTGTTATTTCCAATAAAATTGTTAGTTGAGGAGGATAAACCACCAAGGCGATTAACAATGCTAGAAGATATGGTTCTTTTAGTTAATTAGCGGTCTCACAATGAAAACTCTTCAGTGGAGTCACTAGATCTGGAAATATGTTCATCAATCATTTCATAAAGGAGATCCAACATTATTCTCATCTCATCTGTTGAGCGAAATCACAGTAGGCCTTCACTCAAGGGTACAGAGTGCTACCCAGTTTCTAGTATGCGAAGTGCATCAAGAAGCTCTTTCAAAAGTATGCAAAGTGCATCAAGAAGCTCCTGCATAAAGAAATAGTTTTAAACTACCTCTTTTTTTAAGATTGTTGGCATATTGCAAGCCTATGTCACCCAATTTTTCCAAGATATTTTATTGCAATGTCACCATTGGAAAGATAATTTTAATTCTGTAATATGGCAGAATAACTTCAGGAGAAAAATTGAGCAGACAATATGGCAAAGGGAAGACATACGTATAACCAAGTGTAGCTCTGCTGATCAATCCTAGAAGCAAAGAACCTTGAAATAGGGTGGTTGGAACTTGTACTAAATCTCCTGCGGCATCCGGATTTGAGGAAAGCAGAAGGCCAACAGCAAACATTGAAAAAGCTAGTGCACCACCAGCAAATGGACCAGCAAGAGAAATGTCGACTTCAGCCTTTCTATCAGGGAGGATAGACTTGAACTATATAAGATTAAGAATGTGATTAGCAACTCGGTACTTCTACAAACTTCTTAGCAATGAGAGATTCACATAATCCAAGAATGATTAGCAACACAGTGATCTAATCAGATGCCCTGAGAATAACATCCATATATGCTTAGAGGGAGTTGCAAAAGTATATCCAAAGAACTTCTCAGATAGCTTATTGTAAATAAACAAGAATGCTCAACTAATCAGTTGCCATAGCATTAAAAAATGGGATAACAAGGGATGTTTGATCCTTACTTGCGTGATTGCACCAAAGCTACCAAGGGTTATGTTTGGGATAAAATAAGGAATGCTAAGCTTTACTCTCCTTGCAGAAGCTGCCAAAAAATGTCCAATCTCCTGCAGGCAATAGTTTTTTAACATGATTCATACAATAAAAGATATAAGCTCAATGTAAACTAAACACTCAAAGGGTTCTGACAGGTTTCTCCCATTTTTTGTAGTTTGTAAGGTGCAAGGCCACAGGGATGGTCTTAAACTTTACGAACTAAATCAGATGATTACAAATTGATTAAATCTGAGTTACAGAAGAATTAAATTGAAAACGACTTATAAGGGATGGAATTCCATACATGAAATAGCTGAACTCCCAGTACACCGTATGCAAGTGGCAGGGCAGAATCAACAAAAGGGAGTAGCAATTGCATATCTGGTGGTTCAATTGCATTTGGATCAGTGAAGTATTTGACAACCTCAGGTGGAAGTCGATTTATCTGTCAAGTATGAAATGCTATAGTATACAGTTGCACATTTATAAATAAATAAATATATATAAACATCCTAAGTTCCTAACTATCAACTCAAATCGAATATAACAGGCTGGAGGTCTGGGACAGATAAATGACGGCCTAATGATTGAATATCATATTCAAAGTACATTACCTGAAGTTGAACTAATTTTCAGAAAAAGATGAGAACAAATAAAACAACATAAAGGGTACATGTGCATGTATACCTGAGATGCAATTCCTAATTCCACTGACGAACCAATAGTGAGGAGGAAGAGCAAGAGTGCGATCACATATTGCCATAGAGTGGTTGGACCTGGTTCTGAAACCTCTTTTCGTAGCATACCTAAACTAACTCGTGGCCCTCCACGAGGATCTGGTCCTTCAGAATTTGGTTCCTCCACCATGAAAAGATTATACTTATCGCCCATAAGTTCTCTTAGCTGCATTTGCAGTTTCTCAAACACATCTTCTCTCTTCCCCCTTAAATTTCCAAGGAACAAAATTCCCTCACCAAAATCACCAAAAGGTTCTTCCTTTGTCACCCAAAACGTCGAATACCCAAATAATTTTTCTTTAATCAGCTTCACATCAGATGGATCAACCTTCTCAGGTCCAAGCAGTTCCATTAACTTAAAAGAGTCAACCTGGAAGTTGCTGTAAACTGGTTCAACTGGTGGAATAGATGGGGGCTGCAATTAATGAAGTTATAAAACCAGCATTAGCTTAACCAATAATTTTCTTTTGGACACTGAAAGACTACCTGATTCATTGGTATGTGCATTGAATCCAATGATCAAGCTCAAGAGACAAGTAGCGGGGGTCGCCAATACACACACAAATACCGTCACGAAAT
Source organism: Persicaria tinctoria (assembly GCA_037127255.1). NCBI lineage: Eukaryota > Viridiplantae > Streptophyta > Magnoliopsida > Caryophyllales > Polygonaceae > Persicaria > Persicaria tinctoria. Next base: position 5,414,864 of record JBANSL010000016.1, on the reverse strand, counting down.
CTAGTCTCCCTAGCAAGTTCATTTCGAACTCATATCCAAATGCTATCTATCATAACATCAGGATTGCATTCATACATAAATATCTGCAATGATCAAGTTCAAAATACAAGCAGGGAGTGTAAATTGATCAAGATACAGTGAAGTGAACTTCATTTCGAAACATAAATCACCTCAACTCAATCTCACTTCCACTAATTCCTGATCCCAATCAAAGCAATCCAACAAGTTCATTGATCAATTTCCAAGAATAACATCATAAATATCATAATCAACGCATAAGAGTTTACCATTGGAGTTGATTCGGAGCTCGAATCTTTCTCCTCCGCTCCCTTGGTAGCCAAATTGGAATCATTCTCCCCATCGCCATCACTACCACCGCCACTGAAGCACCTAAACCTCCTAAACCTAGCACTTAACCTGTACAAAACCTGCGTCCTCCATCTCCTGTGGTTCGAGCACACGCAGCTTTTGCCTCTTGGCTGGTGGCTAATACGCGCGCTTCTGCGACCGGCGACATTCACAGATGATACGCGAACGAGTGTGAAATTACTGATGCTAGGGCCGTAGCCAGTAAGAGTCGCCATGGAATGCAAACTCATTCGAACGGAGATACGGAGAGGTGGAGGAAGACGATGGAGAGGAGAGTGTGGGGTTTATCCCCTTCCGAGTTTTGGGTCTTTCATTGTGGGGATATTTTTGTTCTGTCCACATTTCGGTTTTCATTATTTTCTTGGGCCAAATAGTGGGAAATAATTTAAAAATTGTATAATTGCGAAAGATAGCCTAAATATTCAAAGTTGTAAAAAATACACCAACTATTAGGAAATCGAGGAAGGTTATTATTTGTTGTTAGGTGATAATACGAATGAGACCAAAAGAGCCTCGGTGGACTACTCTTTGCCCAATGCAAATCACCTACAAATACAATCCATGGTGCACAACAAATTTTTCATGATAAAATTTTTGTTATGAAAACATATGTTTTAAATATATATATATATAATTAAAAGATTGATTACATTAGTTTATAATTTGTATAAAATTTATAAACATGTGAATATACTGTATGAAATATAAATATATTTTTGAATTTTTATAAGTAAAATAAAGGCAGATTTGCATATATTAGTTTTTGCAACTCATTTATTGACTTGAGGTATATTTTGTTATTCTTCCTAAAATAATATCCCAAATGAAGTGTCCCAACTTGTGAAGTGATTTTCATAAAATTTTGTTTTGAACAGACGGCAAATTCACCATTGAAACTATTCCCCCAAATACTTTGGCAGGTTAAACATAAACATTTCATTAACAATCTGAGGTTGGGAAAAAACTGAAACAAAGCATCCCAATTGGAATTTGGAATTATACCCCTCCATTTTCACAATTGGATAGAACCCTAAGATCACAATCGGACCTGTCAATGACCCTATACCGAGCTTCCCATCACGTGACCCCATACCATCAGTGTATTCCTCTTTGTGCTAGGAAGCCCGACAATAGGGTAAAGAAATGTCTCACATTGGTATTATTCTTTCGATGGATTAAGGAAAACCGAACTACCGGATCAGTCATTCCCAACCAAATGGTTCACAAAATTCAGATACAATTTACACAAGTCGAGTTAGAGAAAAATGGAGCAATTTACCGCAATCATCAAGATTCGACTCCATGAGGAAGAAGGGCAGCAGCCACAACTCGCCCTTCTTCATTCAGGATGTTGTATGTTGATGCAGCATTTCTTGAATCAACTACCTCCAGCTTCATTCCCGACGATCTAATGAATTTCCGAACCTCTGGGTGCACGGGTTGAATGTACTTACCGCACCCAAGGACCAAAATCTCAGGAATAGGCCGTAAAATCCGCAGGATAGACAAGCTATCTGGAGTTACATCTGAAAACCTCTTCACCTTCCATGAAAGGAGAAGATTTCCAACACACAACATACTGCCTTCATACTTGACACCATTCACCTTAAAGCCTCCGTCGTCAAACTCCTGGAAGCGAAGTTCGTCATCAGGGACATTGTTGATCAGGTTAATCTGATCATATAGCGAAAATGCTCGCCTAAGAGAAGGCAAAGGCTGTAAGCGGTGTCTTGGGCTGTCTTTTCTTAGAGTCCTAACGAGGGTTGGTAGGAGAGCTGTTGATGATTTATGCCTCAATGCCATTCCTTGATTTCTTGTCTTCCTCCACTTATTTTATCCGAAGTAACTTCCAAACTATCTTTCTAGAAGATGAGCCTGCAAGACCCGACAAAAATATAAGTCCCACTTTCGTTTACAAGGATTTATAAGATCAACAACTAACAACTTTCAAGACAAAAAATGAAGCCCCATTGGCATAATATAAAGGTACAAGTTGATCCAAACAGAAAGAAATACAGGTGTTTTTATTCCTTTCTCAAGCAAATAAAAGATTTAAACATTTTGGTAAAATAGACTAGGGTTCATCTGGCGTGAGGACCTTGTGCCATTATAAACAAATGAGTGGATTATGAAGACAAATGTGAACCTAATAAGCAATCAGCACATCCATGTTTGCAAACTGTCATCAATCATCAAAGTGAAGAAATCAGTGAAATCTTTCACACCTAAAACTAGTCTAAGTACAGTAAATGATAACCTTAAACAAAGATAATGCATGAACTCATACACAGAAATCAAATCAGTGAGAAGGAACATTTTTTTAATATGACAATAACATTGTGATCAAATTAAATGGGAAGCTACCTAATCCAAACTTCTAATCCATGAAAGCACATAAAAAAGATCGATATTTCAAGCAACTAATATCACAAGAGAGCGAGTCCTGGATCTAAACGATAGGGATCGGAAACTTCGCATGTCTGAAAACAAGGCAGCTTTGAATCCAAACAGATAAATGAGCGAAGCAATCAAATGTAAGCCGCTAGAAATTAGATCGGTCTAACCCTAACAAGGATCAACGATGTACAAACGAGAAATCACAGAGCACAACAGCAATTCAGGAAGGAATAAGAAGAGAGATGGAGAGAAATCGCGCACCTCAGATGCGGCTTCAACGCGGAATCACCTCCTTGTCTGGATCCGCAGAGAACACCCCCAATCCACCATTGAAGAGCTCAGAAATTGGCTTTGCTGAAGGAAACCCTTGAAGCGGTGATCGATTGGGTACAGATTGTGCTGGGGTTGTCCGTACACATATGGGCCACCAAATTATGTTATGAGGCCCATTTGGGATCCATATATTATTATTGAATATAATCTCGGTTAATTGGAATTTACTGTGTATTTTATTTAAAATCTAAGTTATGTTAAATACATTAAAAAAGTACTAATTAAATATTATTCATATATTTATAATTACAAATTCATTATAATTAAAATGTATTGGAATCCAAATACATCCTAACTAAGGATCCAAAAATTATTTCTTGTAACTTCGGTTAATCGATTAACCAAAAACCAATTTTTTCGGATCAGTTTATCATAAACAAACTTGAAGAGTGTCCGTTTTTTCAAAACAAGTTTTCGATTTTATTTTTTCTCGCTAAGAGTATTGATAAGAAATTATGATTTTTTCTTCCATATTAACATCATTTTGACACCCATACTTGAAGATTCCGAACGCACGGTATCATGTTGAAAATATATCATATACTACATACTATATTGGTATTAACATCAAAACAAGTCCAATCATGCTTATGTGAAGTTATGGCAAGATCCACATTGTGGTTCATGTTAAGATTTAGTTAATAAAGTTAATTCTAATTCTAATTGTAATTTATTTATTTATTTTGATTAGGTAAAAATTCGAAAGTCAGACAGGTCTGACTCATCGAGAGGCTAACCAAAGTCGGCATACGGCGAACTATCTAACAGAGCAACCTAGAAACAGAAATACAAATAACAGACGTAATGAACCAAACAGAAATAAACTCTACAACAAACGTTCCAAGAAGACTTTTACAATTTCAAAAAAAAAAAAAAAAGACAAGTTCTGTAATTTATGGCAGCAACTAGCAAGTGACTACAGCATGTTTTATCATCAGCCCTTTAACTAATAGTACAATATATTTCTGAAGCTAACACACAGTAATGCACAAAATCATCAGCTCAGCAGCTGTGGAAAAGGAACAAGCTCAACGTTCATATTCGCCGTCATCCTCGAGACAGATTTCATCACACATAACCTGCACTTCTAATACCATGGGAAAAGCATGCTGCAATTCAGCAATTGTGCCACATGCGATGAGCTGGGGTGATACAATCTTCTTCGGCGTCTTTATGAATCAGTATATATTCCTCACTCTATCTGTAATCAAGGAATCGAGAAAAAACACGTAACAGTGAGAGTAAAAGATACCACTTTTAGTAAAAGCTATATAAAAGATAAATGACACAAGGTAGATTGTAGGAGTATCAGAAGAACTTACCATCATTCGTCATCAGGCTGGGCCGTTTCTATACTGTATAAAGGTATAACTATCCGCGATTTAAGGGTTTTGATTCTTTATCCTCCACCTCTTTGAGATTGCTGAGTACAATTTGTACTTTCTTCGTTAGCTGGTTATTGTGCTCCTCAACGTCTTTAATCATGGTCATCAACTGTTCTTTATACATTGCACAAAGTCGCTTCTTGTTCCGTAACTCGGCTGTTAGCTCCTGAATCTTCCTATCCTTGTCATCCTTGAAAATCATGCAGAAATTTATCAATCACATGGATATCAACAAGTTACATGTGTAAAATTTGAACAATATTTTGATCTGTAGGTACTTGAGTTTTGGTAAATCTGCTTATGTTAGACAAATTATCGTAAATGAGCTTGTCTGAAATGGAAGAGGGATCTCTTTATACAAGGTGTTCGGGAACTGGTATTTGGGAAAGCAAAATATGGCGATAATAGCCAACATGGAAATTGTAAAACACATGGCCTTTGCCGAGATCTGGATGTTCATTTATCACTGAGATGGCAACCAGAGGTAAGATCAGGACAGGACACACATTGAGGCTTAGGAGATATTGACTCAGACAAGAAGACAAGTGCACAGTCATATTTAGGGCCACAGATATATCATATATGCAGTGATGAAAACTACGGAAATATTGGTACACAGAAGATGAGAGGACTGTAGTATCACCGGACATGGGACACGAAACCAACCTACAGAGACTCAAGGAGCATGAGGAAATGCATTCACCCAGCGAAGTGGCTCTATACTTGTAGATTTCTTTCCTGGACTCGTTCTCCAGTGCAGACATGCTTTCCCCATAACTACTAGGTTTAGTTGGACTCGTTCTCAGCAAGGGACTGACCCACATGGAGCTGGTATTGATTGGCTAAAGACAAGTGAGTAGTTAGTTAGAGGGGGATCCGCTAACTAATCTTACAAGCTGTAAGCTGAGAGTGTATGACAGCTTGCGAAGATTATTAACAATAACAATCCCCTATTTCAATTCAGTCATTCATAAAATTTTCAGTAATTTGTAGAACTAAAAGGCGCCTTTATTGGCCAGAGATCATTTCTGTCTTGTCGGCTTCGTGGAAATTAGCCTTTGGGTATTCATTCTGAAACAAAAAGTCTCACTAAGATCATGTGTGCTTTGTGTGTGTTGAGTGAATCCTGATTTCTAGCTCTATCAGATATATGTTGGACTAACAGCTTAAAATTCCTTCCTGAGTGAGAAGAACAATAGTTCAGTAGTGCAGCAAAGTAAAGAAGTAACTTTAGCATAACTCACCAGTGATTGACGAGCTTCTCTTGACGAAACCACGAGTGGATGGTTATGATCCCTCGCAAATTTCGTCACAATCCACTTCCCTGACTTCTCCATTTTCACCAAAACCATGGCCTTGCAACCTTCCCTGGTGCTTGTTCGCGGTTTCCTAACCTGTCCATACTTGCCCCGGATACTAACACAATACCCCTCCTTATTACACCCTAGCCGGCGTGCTAAAATCCTCCCATCAACCTCAGACCGACGACATGACATTACTCTCATTACAAATCCAACTCTTCTAGCATAATCATCATAGAAAACCTTAGCTGCTTCCTCAGATTCAAACTCCATGCCCTCATATGGCTCCGAATTTCCCTCATCCCCACCAATATCCGATGCCCTTTCAGCTGAAATCTCTACCATTCCAGGCCCCTCATCTAACTCCACTGCCACAAACAACCAAATATCACTCATCCATACTATCGTAACTCATATCATTGCATTTTGCTACTCATTATCTAAACCTAGATTGCTAATGCTACTAGACATGCTTTCAAAGCCAAATTCGATTACCAATCGGTAAGATATAACATGAATCAGATGTAAATTGCAGTTTATGCACTCAAATCTTTGACGAAAACAATTAAAAAACAATCTCATCAAATCACAACCATGTACCAATCCGAAAATGAAATTCGGATACAGATGCGATTTGCCTGTTGAGGGAATTGAATCAAATAAGAAATACTACATAATTTTACAGAGGGGGAGAGAGCGCAGGAATCAGCTGCCATGAAAATTACTTGTCAGTACTTGCAATTGAAGTTGTGGATTGATGAGATGAGTATAAACGAGTGGCAATTCAGGGTTTATGGATCCCTTGATTGATCGATGAAACTACACACGCCCATTTCGAACAGACACGAATGAGAAGCAAAACTGTGGGGTTGGCCGGTTGGGTCACGGCTTCCTCGTTTTAGGTATTTTACTGTTTTGAGTTTTTATGAATACTGTATTAAATAGTACAGTAGTATATTTTTTGTCTAATAATTTTTTCACCTTATTTTTTAAAATAAAATTTCACAAAATTTGTAACATTATTCAAAATTAAATTATTCTATAAATCTTTGAAATGAGGAAACCGTTAGAGTTTTAGCAAATTAGAGTATGTATTTTATTTCTCCATTTTGAATAATTTTTGGAGAAACTATTGAAAATGGTTTTAAAACTTTGTTGGGTGACTGAAAAAATTAATAGTAAGTTTTTGAGTTTTTTAAGACTTAATTTTTAAATCTATCCCATTCGATCTAAAAGTATTTTATATTTGACTTGTTGACATTAAAAAAAAACTAAAATTATTTTTTAAAGAATTACTAATATTTTATAAAGTTTTTAACTTTATAAGAAAATTTGTAAAATGGTAAAAATCAAATATTTTATATTGGTGGGAGTAATACATATTCGACTAATTAAAGGTCTTCAGTTTATAGTAATGTGAAATAAAATTTTGTTGAATTTTTTTGTTTGTCTAAAATTAATTGGCGGTGTTATATGAAGAGTTTACTTGATCCAACTGTGATATTTTGGGGCTGAATTTGTATGATGTATGTGAAATTGTGAATTGAGGCATTTTTTCGAGTCTCGTTATTTTTGTTATGTTCTCCGTAGGGATGGCAATGGGTCGGGTGGTGGGTGGATGGACCCCCGTTTCACCCGACCCAGCATGGGTGACCCATTTCCCCACCCATATCCACTTCACTCATATTCACTTCGTCCATATCCATCGGGTGATCAGGTGAAATGGGTGAGATATGGGTGAAATGCATGTAATTGAATTCCAATCAATTTGGTACACAAAATAGTGTATAAAATGTGATTATCTTACACATTTAAGTCTTAAATAAGTATTAAACACATACATAAGTCTTAAACAACACAAGTGAGGGTGAGGCGCATCGTCGGCAGCAACTGCTTGCTCGGGCCCTCGTCGGCGAGTGTGAATGTAGTCTCTAAGGAGGGAGGATTGAGCGAGCGTATTACAACAGAGAGAGACACACAAGAGGGGTTGGCGGAGTGACGACCCGTGGATGAAAGGAAGCTGAGAAGGGAAATTAGGGTTTACAAAGTTTATATATTTTTTTATATAAAATATTTTTTTATATATAAAATATATATATTTTATATAAAATATATATTTTTTATATAAAATATATATATATATTTTATATGGATCGGGTCGGGTGGCGGGTGATGGGTCGGGTGGTGGATCGGGTGTGGGTGGAGAAAATCTTCACCCCACCCAACCTACCACCCATATCCACTTCACCCACATTCACTTTCCACCCGCTTTTTTTCGGGTTTTCACCCACTTTTTCGGGTCGGGTGATTCGGGTTCGGGTCGGATGCGGGTGAAATTGCCATCCCTAGTTCTCCGTAGCTTTTGTGAAAATAAGTTTGGATGAGTTCAGTTCCATCTCCGATTATGATATAATTATAGTTATAAATCTGCCACCAACATCAACCTGTTTATCCTGCCAGCCTTTTGACAAAAAACATAACCACCTAACCTTATCAACTAAATTATCGAGTGCTAATATAAGTCGTCTTTCTCTCTCTCTCTCTTTTTTTTTTTTTTTAGCAATAGCCAATTCTCATTCCATATCCTTCACCAAGCTTACAGCAACATTGTTTGGAATATCAAACATAGAAAAAAACAAAGCATGACAAATTGGTCTCAAATTAGCAAATTCATGAGCTACTTTATTGCCCTCTCTCCTCACCAAGCTCCAGCCAACAGAATCGAAATTCGCCTCCAGCTTCTTGATCACTGCAGTGAGGTTGAAAAGAACTCCTAGTCCATTGCACCCTTGCTACAACTTGGATACCAGGGCCTGGCAATCGAATTCCACAAGTATATGCCGCATACCTCTTTCCCTTGCAAGCTGCAACGCCCACCGTATGCTCTCCGCTTCAGCCACTTCAACACATTTCGTCTGTTGAATCCCCCGTTGGCCTCCAAAAACCAGCTCCCCTAAGTGATTCCTGCACACCACTCCAATTGCAGTTGTCCTGGCGGAAGTTACACTCGCATCGCAAACTCAGTGATCTGCTCGTTAACCTCCTGTATAATTTCTGCCGGTAGCTTTCTAACCCCTTCAAAAATTCGTGTGTTTCTCGCTCGCCAGACGCACCACGTCGTTGTTGCCCAACACTGTCTCTCCTTGATGGGTTCTTCATTGAAGACTGCATCAAATTCACCCTTAATGGAATTTGATCGGAGCCAGCACCGCTCGAGGGAAGGTGTTCTGCTCCACACTTTCCTTATCGCCCTACACTCCAATAAGGCATGTTTTCCTGTCTCCTCTTTACCACATAAATCGCACCTCTCGTCCTCAACCATCTTCCGCCTGGCGAGATTTGATTTACAAGGTAAAATACCCGTAGCTGCTCTCCAAACAAAAGACACCACCTTCGGTATCGCTTTTAGCTTCCAAAGAGCTTTCCAGGCCCGTTCTGACGTGGATTCATCTGATGCCCCCTCGGATCCCCCTTTATTCATAGAATTCTCAAGGAGTAAGTGGTATGCCGATCTGACAGTGAAAACTCCGTTCTTTGTATAGTACCAAGTATGCTGATCCTTGGCCAGGTGGTCTACAAGCCGAATTTGTCGGATCTCCTCAGCATTACATGGCACCAAGTAGCGATTGAGTTGTTCCTCATCCCACCTTCCTGTTTCCTAGTCAATCAGATCAATGACTCTCATCTCATGATCGCCTCCAAGAAAATTCCCGAGGACCCTGAAACTCTTCGGTCGAGGTATCCATCTATCCTCCCATACCCTAATTTCGGACCCATTGCCGACAGTCCAGACCATCCCCTCTAACAGCCCCTCACGGCCACATAAAATGCTACGCCAGGTGTAGCTCGGATTATAACTCGCCGTTGCCTCCTCGAAACCACCTCGGGGATAGTGTCTCGCTTTCAACAACCTGGCCAACATAGAGTCGGGATCTTTTACAATCCTCCAAGCTTGTCTCGCTAGCAAGGCTTTATTAAAGACCTCCAGGTCTCTGAAACCCATTCCGCCCTTAGCCTTTGATCTACACATCTTTCTCCAATCCATCCAATGAGTTTTGTTTTTCCCCTCACTCTCTCCCCACCAGAACTTACAAAGCATCATCTCAATTTCCTTACATAGTCCTCCCATGATAAGAAAACACGACATGGTATATGTCGGAATAGCCTGAGCCACTGACTTGATCAACACTTCCTTCCCCGCTCTGGACAACGTCTTTACCTTCCAACCCCTAACCTTCTTCCACACCCTCTCCTTCAGCTGTTCAAAGATAACTTTCTTCGATCTACCTATCATAGTTGGTAGACCTAGATACCTTTCATGTTTCGACACCTCCCTGACGCCCAAAAGTTCCTGCAATTCCTTCCTTTTCTCCACATCGACATTCTTACTGAACGAAAGTTCAGACTTCGAAAAATTTACCTGTTGTCCGGATGCCGCTCCATAATTATGGAGGATATGTATAATCTGCTTCCAACCCCTAACCTTCTTCCATACCCTCTCCTTCAGCTGTTCAAAGATAACTTTCTTCGATCTACCTATCATAGTTGGTAGACCTAGATACCTTTCATGTTTCGACACCTCCCTGACGCCCAAAAGTTCCTGCAATTCCTTCCTTTTCTCCACATCGACATTCTTACTGAACGAAAGTTCAGACTTCGAAAAATTTACCTGTTGTCCGGATGCCGCTCCATAATTATGGAGGATATGTATAATATGCTTTGAGCTCTGTTGACAAGTTGCTCCCAGAAAAAGAACACAGTCGTCAACGAAGAAAAGATGGCAGACCGAAGGTGCTGCAGGCGCTATTTTGATCCCCCTTAACCGGTTCTGTGACTCACTTACCCTAATCATACCCGATAATCCTTCGGCACACAGCAAGAAGAGATATGGTGACAATCGTCTTTCTCTTACTTGCTAACCAATATTTAATAGGTACAAAGATGTCATTCTATCCAACTACTGGTAAAGGAAGCTAATTATGATGAGTTGTGTACGTTGGGAGGATGTTGTTTGTATTCATACTGACCAAGTGACCAACGTGCTAGGTCGTGTTTTTTTTTTAAAGCAAGATAAGAATTCGGTTCTATAGACAAGCCTAGAGAAACCGAGAGACCGGACAAGCCGGTAGATGGACTACCCATCATGTATAACCAAAGCAAATAACCGAAGCAAATGACAAAAATGAAAGTGCGAAAATAAAATAAAAGTGCTAGCTATCCTACACCATAAAACAAAAGCAACACGACAAACGAATCAATCAGCTAACGGAGGACGCACACAGAGAGCTCTGGGGACACAAGCGGACATCTCAGATTATGGACTCTGAAGAGCCATCAGATATCGATCGCAAATCCACGACGTCTTCGGATACAGCAAATCAAACACCATTCACATGAGCCCTGCATCACAACAAGAATAACACAGCACACCAGACCGCAAAACCAAACCCAAGTCAAACCACTGCTCAAATCAAAACCCCACACATTCTCAAATCCTCAAGGACGATAACGAGATCGTAAGCGACTACTAGGTAGTCTAAATAGAGGCGATTGAGACGGGACAAAGCAAGAAATTGAGACAACAATCCAAAGGCATAGGAAAGGAAGGACGAACTGGAAAGGAGAAACCCTAAGAAGGCGAAATACAAAGCCTGAGCAAGGACCGCTAAGGGGAGCCAATGAAGCTGCCGAGAACTGAGGACGGAGCCGAGGCTAGAGCCAAGGGCGACCTCGAAGGAGGGGCCGGAAGCAAGGCGAAATCAAGCGAAAGGAGGTGGAGGAGGCTGGAAAAGAAGGTGGCCAGGAGAGGCGTTGGAACAATGCTTAACATCGGCGGAATCAAGCCAATATAGTCAAGGTCGGCGGCGCCAGAGGGCGGAGCCAAGGCTGACGGGGAGAGGATCCCGTAAGCAGGAGAGGGGGACCAAGGCTACGGAGAGGCGGCGAGGCGGTGGGCGTTAGCAAGGAGAAGCATCAGGCGATGAAAGGAAACAAGCCACGGTGGGAGGCGACGGGCCATGGATGATGGCAACGGGAGCAGGAGGAAGGCCGGTGAGGCAGTACTGGCCAAGGGAGCGGTAACCGGGAGCAGGAGAAGCCATGGAAGCTTAGAAGGCCATGGTGGATTGGGGCGGCGGCGGCAAGCCGAAAGACTCTCAATTTGAGAGCGTTTTAGGTCACATACATGCTAGGTCATGTTATCATCTAGGGGATTAGTTTTAACATATTTTCAAACATTCAGATAATCTTCAATCTCTTACTATTCGAATATTTCTCGTAAACTATATGTCACTCCTCATACAACCTATAATGATTTGATCTCTATTATTTCTAAGACCAGGTTCAATTACACGTATAATATAACTCAATAAATTTTGTTTCCCTTGAAGAGTCAACACCGTTGTAAGCATCGAGTCATTGTAAACAAGAATACGAAGATCGGACCTAATAACTAACGAGACAACATCCATAAGAGTGAGACGATAGATAGATAGATCCCAAAACTATACCCTAAACCTACCATCTCCCCCGGTGCACTGTGTGTATTTATCCACAAGATTCAATTTAACCTACCTACCCTGACACGAAGCAAAGAAGACCGAGACACGTCATCTCACCGGTAAATCGCTCCGACAATCCCCAAATTGCCTCCAAACATTTTCCGTTCGCGGTAAACCCCGTTGCCCTAATTTCCCGCCTTCAATTTCCCTCTCATCCTCCACCAAATCCCCCAAATTTCCACGCAATCAATCTCTATCCCTCATTCCCTCACCATGTCAAGGGCCACCGAATCCGCCGCCGTTGCCGTCTCATCGCCGTCGAGCTCACGGTCGGTGACTCACACCGTCAACGGCTCCCACCACTTCGTGATCACGGGGTATTCGCTCTCCAAGGGCATCGGGATCGGCAAGTACCTCGCCAGCGACAATTTCACCGTCGGCGGATACCAGTGGGCCATCTACTTCTACCCCGACGGCAAGAACCCCGAGGACCACTCCAATTACGTCTCCGTCTTCATCGCCCTCGCCAGCGAGGGCACCGACGTTAGGGCTTTGTTCGAGTTGACGCTCCTCGATCAGAGCGGCCGCGGCAAGCACAAGGTCCATAGCCACTTCGATCGCTCCCTCGAGAGCGGCCCCTACACGCTCAAGTACAGAGGGAGCATGTGGTTAGTCATCTGGCTTGCTGAATTACTGATTTCGCAGCTTTGTTCTTGTTTCGACTCATGTTTTCATATTTGGCAGGGGTTACAAGCGGTTCTATAGGCGGGCGATGTTGGAGACGTCAGATTTTCTCAAGGATGATTGCTTGAAGATAAATTGTACTGTTGGAGTTGTGGTATCAGAAACTGAATGGTCTAGGTTGCCTTCTATACAGGTTCCGACCTCTGATATTGGTGCACATTTTGGAATGTTGTTAGAGAATGATGAATTTTCAGATGCAGTTTTCAATGTTGCTGGAGAACGTTTCATTGCTCATAAGCTGGTGTTATCAGCCAGATCCCCAAAATTTGAAGCTGAAATTTTGGGCAGGATTCAGGAAAGTGACGAGGAAGTAGTTGTCAAGGATATTGATCCTAGGGTTTTTAAGGTAGTGTGAATTTATTGATTTTGTTCTTTGTGTAGCCATTTCCCCCCTTAATTGACTGCTTGTGCAGGCTATGCTTCATTATATATATAGAGACTGTCTTGTTGCTGATGAGGATTTGCTATCATCCACTTCATCTTCCACGACAGCAATCCGTGACTCAGTAGCTGCTAAATTGTTGGCTGTGGCACAAACCTACGAGTTGAGTAGACTTCAATTGATGTGTGAATCTTTTCTCAGCAAGCATATATCTGTGGAATCTGTTGCCGATATTCTTCACCTGGCGGATCTTTGCCATGCCTGGGAATTAAAATCTGCTTGCCTGAAATTTGGAGCAGATAACCTTGTTGGTAAGTATTCCTATCTATTTAGATTGCCTGGAGAATGCCCTTATAGAAAGAAACCTTTATGTGAAAGTTATTCGAGAATTGAAGTTGGATATCACTCGGACAGTTAAGCAAATGTATCTGAGCTATAAATACCTTTCATTTATCTCTTTTATGGAATGAAGTATTGTAGATCATTTAAGGTTCTTTTTCGAGTTACCCTTGGAAAGGCTGTGGTCTTTAACTCGTCATCAGAGTGGTTGTGTCTAAGCATTCACATTTCACAATAATCCTTAAATCGGTCATGGAGTGATCAGTAACTTTATCTGTCTTGAAGAACATACAATGGGTCCTAGAATTGGGTTACTCCTCGAGGTGCATCTTTGTCTGTTACCTCTTTTCCCCTCAAGCTGCTTCCTTGGCAAGAGCGTGTGGCTTCTTTATGAGAGTCCATAATGTGATTTAAGCCTCTCTTTTTTCAGTAGAGTAGTGGGTTTCTATTCCCTGTATGTTTTACAAACTATAAAATTTGCTTGCTTTAGAACTAGTAATCTACCCGTAGATGATTATCCAAAATGCAGCTATAGCTTAATCTTGCAGCAGCTAAACCCTACTGTTATTGTGAGATGCTATGCTACCATGACAAACACATAACTGCTTTAATACCGTTTTCGACATCCATCGGGTTGATGATATACAGGAAATTGAGGACCTAATAATTGCATGATTTAAGTATGCTTTGAGGTGCGAAGATTGAAGCTTTGACTCCTTTCTCTCATGTATATTGTACATTTGTACATCGCATCCCTTGTTTATAAATTGAATCAGTGTTTCTTTCCCGTTCATTAATATCATAACATTTTATTTCTAAAAGCCTTGAACAGCAGTTTCTTCAAAAAAATCTATGACTGGGTATGAAATGGATATTTTTATTGCACAGTTGTTACCATGTTTACTAAGCTTTGTTTATTATTCAGGAGAACCTCGAGGAATTGAAAATCTGAACATCCAGGATGAATCCTAAGGTGTGTCTTGATTAGTTGATTGTATCTGTTTTGAGTCTTTTGACTCCATTTTCCTGGCTGCTTACACGTGTTCCCCCAAATTGCCTCTTTTGATGCAGCTGTTCAACATTCAAAACAAATCGGGTATCTGAAACAGAATTGCTGAATACAGCAGTCGGAAGTCCTGAACATATTAGCTGGTGGAGAGGGTGAACTTAGTGTTCTGGGCTCGTGATGAAAACGCAAAAGCAGCAGTACGAGCCAAGCTTGTGGCTTCTGCTCTGAGATTCTCGAAGGCAGCTTAATGTGAGGTTTGAAGAATTGTGTTTGAGGTAATTTGTAGGCAGATTAAGAAGAAGACTTAGAAGAACAAGCATCTGTACCATGTACCGATGTACGAGTTGTTGAATGATCTGGGTGACTGGGTCTTTCATGTTTTCCCCAGCTTCTGTTGTAGATATTGATCTTGAATGTCTAGCTGTAGAATTGTCATTCAGGATCGGGACAGTGAGAGGGAATTTAAAAACTTGACAAGGTTTCAACTTTTGTGAGGTGGAGGGCTTATCTTCCTTTTGTTAACTTGGGCGTCCAGTTACGTGTTAGTTTGTCTTTGTCCCACTCAATTTCTGTACAAAACACATTTCCTATTACTGTGAATTTAGGGGATTTGCCATTTTGCCTCATTTTGGTACCGCGTTTTTTCGAGGGGCCTAAATAATTACAGAACGATTAAAGATGAATGATAATTTTGTACCGAATAATCGAAATAAACTGTGATTTGTACAATTTGCCCTAAATATTTTTATTATTTTTATTTTAATTTGTTGGGTCATGGCCCTAAATTGTATGTAGACATGTATTGGTGTGTGCGTGAATGCAGCCATGCCCTTGAAGAAAAGACAAATCATTAGACGAATAAAATAATTAGATAAATAGATAGAAAGATACTCCGTAGATTGGTTGGATTGGATTGGACTGGACTATTGGAGTTTTAAAGATTCAATTGATCAGGAATACAAATATAAAAATTAAATACTGTATTAATCAATGATCGAAACTGGTGTTGGTCTTCCACTGCCCACTTCCTTCAAACCCCATCAGCGGTAAGTTCTGTATCGCATATCTCTTCCGAATTAAATTTCCAGCAAACCAAGCGAGCTTTTTTGGTCGAAATCAAACCAAACGAGTACAACACTGAATTCTTAATAAGGGTTTCTTCTGAAATTCAGATGAATTACGCCGCTGACTCAAATTCAGCCAAGGGCTTCGGATTTGGGGGTGGCATTGGTGGGTTTGGCATTTTAGGTGATTTTTGGAGATGCTTTATAAGAAGGAAACGGGTTTCAGATTGTGCTTATGGCCGCTCAGATTCAGTCACTGCCAGTTCAGGTGGCCCTCAATTGGCCAAAGCTCTATCTGTTCTTGATGTTACTGCTATTGGTACATCCTCTCTTTTGATTTCTCACCTTTCTTTCAATTTGTTGAATTCCTTTTCAATTTAGTTTTTTTTTTTGCTTCAGCTGCTATTTGAGAACTGATTGTTTACAACTATCTAATTCCTGTTGCCTGTTGGATTGCATGTTCTTATTTTTCCCGAGTAATCCTCATTAAAGGACACTTTCTGGATAAATTTTGATCGAACAATAGATGATCTTTTATATTTTTTAGGTAGTGAATTGTATGATAATAGTCTTTATTGATTTATGTTTTGCTTACTTTTTAAAATCTTTTGATAGGTTATAAACTGTGTAGTGGGTGTAGTAAAATTTATGAAAAAATCCGGAGAATGATGTAGTTTTAGAAAAGGGAAATGCTTTATTAATTGGAGGCAGTAGAGTTTTGGACCCTGTGGCTCCACTTTGTGGGAAGCTTTGCTTGCCCAGGTTCAATCAGTTGCCATCAGATGGTTATGATTGTAGCCTTTTAGGTTCTTTACATGTTCTATTTTGCAGTGGCTTGTGCACTTCAAGTTATGTGGATAGGGGAAGGTGGATTTAAGGGGGGACCCAAATATCCCTAACCATGGAAGATTATTGATTACAACCTCTGACTGTTGCATTTTGTAATAGTTGATTAATCAAGAGCATTTTATGAATGTTTAATGCAGGAATTGGTACAACTATTGGTGCTGGAATTTACATCCTTGTTGGTACAGTAGCCAGAGAGTTTTCTGGGCCAGCCCTTGGCTTTTCCTTTCTCTTAGCTGCTTTGGCAGCTGGCCTCTCTGCTGTTTGCTATGCTGAGCTTTCTAGTCGGATCCCTTCTGCCGGGAATGCCTACCATTATTCATATGTATGCGCTGGAGAAGGGTAATTTCCTTATATACCTTCTGATAAACTTCAAGTTCTTGTTGTTGCATTTATCCATGTCTCTCAGGGTTAGATAGCGATGTTCATATCTGGTGAAACCTAAAAGGATACTGCAACTCTTTTTTCCTTTGAGCAACTCTAACATTAAAAAAGGATACTTTTTGATATGATGAATTTGCACTGATGGTGGCACTTCTACCAATCTGCAGCGTTGCTTGGTTAATAGGATGGGCTTTGATGCTTGAATATACTATTGGCGGTTCTGCAATTTCCCGTGGCATCTCGCCTAATCTGGTATGCTGGTGTTCCTGTATTTCTTTATTGTAGCAAACATTCTGATTCCATCTGTTGATTTCTCAGAAGTCCCTTATCATACACTTCCTTCACGCTCACTTCTGATCATATTGTGCAGTATACAATTATGATTAGCTGTTTTATGAATTATGATGTAATCCTTGTTTGACCTGCTTTTAGTGTCTGTATGCTTGGATTAATCATTTAGCTTTTGTCTTGTGGCCTTAACATTTTACCCTTTTCACTTCTCTTCAGGCCTTGCTATTTGGCGGCAAGGACAGCTTGCCCGCTTTCCTGTCGCATCATTACATACCTTTTCTTGATATTTTAGTTGACCCACTCGCAGCAATTCTGATCTTTATTGTTACAGGGTTCTTGTGTTTGGGAATCAAAGAGGTAACGTTTCTTTTATCCTTTTTTTCTCCTTGTGTATCCGACTGGTGTTGTCCTTTTGAATTTTATAACTCACTTCTTTAAACTCAATTTCTGCTATTGCTCAGAGTGCAGTGGTACAAGCAGTTGTTACATCGATAAATTTAGGTGTCTTGGGATTCATCATAGTTGTAGGTGGCTATCTATGTTTTAAAACTGGATGGCCCGGATATGATCTCCCTGGAGGGTAAGCGATTCCACCTTTTCATTTACCAAATAGTCGTAAACTAATATCAGTCGGTGTAGTCATGATCTTTACTGCTGTATCGGTAGGATCTTCCCGCTTGGGATAAATGGAGTGCTTGCTGGGTCAGCTACGGTTTTCTTTGCATACATTGGTTTTGACTGCATACCAAGCACTGCTGAAGAGGTATCTGCGTTTTTCGAGTTAATTGATGAATGCTAAATGCCTTCAGCTATCAGCTCAATGAGTGTTGAAGATTTGTTTGTTTTTATCATTCAACAGGTAAAAAACCCACAGAGGGATCTACCATTGGGCATCACATTAGCATTGTCAATATGTTGCGCATTATACATGATGGTATCTGTTGTGATTGTCGGTCTTGTGCCATATTCGGAACTTGATCCTGACACCCCAATTTCTTCGGCATTTGCTAGTCATGGAATGCAATGGGCAATGTGAGTTAGATTTAGTAGGTTAATATGTTTGTTAGTTGTCTGTGAACTTTCATGTGATACATCTTCATGTTTGTGAAGGTACGTCATTACTGTTGGAGCCATTACTGCTTTGTGTGCATCTTTAATGGGTTCGTTTCTCCCTCAAGTAAGTTTATAACTTGTATGGTAACAACTTTTTGTTGTTTTTTCATTGCCAATTTTGAGAGCTAAGCTATCTAAAAACGATACAAAACAAGCCCAGTTTTTATACTTTCATGGTTTCACCAACATGGATTGACTCTGGATAGAGACCACTGTCGTCTATTTGTGTGGCGTCTAGTTTATCTAAGCTTCTATGCTTTTTTGTAGCTCTTACTTACCTGCTACCTTGCTGCTGATTTGTTCAATTAGTTTTGGGTCTATCAGAAACACTCTCTCGACTAGCTCGGGGAAAGAGTGCGTACATCCTGTCCCCTAAATAAGCGGGATATACTAGGACGTTGATGTTGGATTCACCAACATAATCTTCTCACTCTTTTTGTGTCAGCCGCGAGTCCTTATGACAATGGCCAGAGACGGTTTACTACCATCGTTTTTTTCGGATGTTAGTAAGCACACTCAAGTTCCTGTCAAGAGCACAATTACAACTGGTACTGTTGCTGCAGTCCTGGCCCTCTTTATGGATGTATCACAGCTTGCAGGAATGGTTTGTTTTCTCGTTAAATTTGTTACCCAGGTAGATCTTATTACGACGATTAGGCCCTGAATAGTTGCCTCATCTGCACAGGTCAGTGCTGGAACACTCTTGGCCTTCACCATGGTGGCCATTTCCGTATTAATACTAAGATACATACCGCCAGATGATACGAGTCTTCAAGAGTCGAATAAGACAGACTCTTCTTATTTTGCTGGTTGTATTGAGGACGATGTACCTTGCTCTTCCGAGGATATTGTTCATCCTCAGAAAGAGAAAAGGGATAACGCAATCTCGCAGCCTCTTATTGTGAGACAGTTCACTGAAGGTAGTATCTTTATACTCATTCGTGATATTTTTCTTAGCGACATAACTGATTGCGTCTTTGATGCAGGCTCTTCATCCCAGAATCGGAAGCGGAAGATTGCTGGCTGGGCCATATCGCTCGCATTTGTAGGGGTTCTTCTGTTCACTCTTTCGGCTTCTGATACCAGTCTTTCCAGCATCCCTCGATTCATAATGTGCATATCAGGTGGCACTCTTCTTTTGCTGAGTTTGTTCGCGTTATCCTGCACGGATCAGCATGTCGCTAGGCATGGTATCGGACATACTGAAGGCATATACAAAGGTCAGTCGAATACAAAGCTCACTAATTTGGGACTCAATCGACAACAACCATTGATTCTATGTTGTTTAGTTTCACAATTTGGTGTTCGTTTCAGGCTTCCATTGCCCGTTTGTCCCTGTTCTTCCGGTTGCTAGCATCCTCATCAACGTCTACCTGATGGTAAATCTCGGGTGAGTACTCTTTTACTGAGTACATCTCTAACAGACTTGGCGGAGTTGATAAGGTAGCTGATGAGGCTAACCGTATTGGTTGTTTGTACTGACAATATCTCATTTTTTTCCCTTTCTTCCCGACATGGCAGTGCTTCGACATGGATACGTGTGTCTCTATGGCTCGCCCTCGGGATGATTGTTTACGTATTATATGGCCGAAACCACAGCTGCCTAAAGGAGGAAGCTGCACCGGCCAAGGATCTCCATAGTGGCTCTGCAGCCTGCCTAGCATAATCGCGAATGCAGGCGCCTCAGTTCTACTCCCAGGCTTCTTGGCTTGGCAACGATTACGAAACACATGTATATACAACATTGAGACCCGCCATCATCGCGCACTAGAAAAGAAAACCATAGTAGTTCTACACGTTCGTTTTGTCTCGAGTACATGCCAGTATTGCATCGCGGTGGCCAGAATTCTATCCAACGAAAAGGCATTGCGTCGCCTCGCCTTTACCTAACTGGGGGCTTAGTATTACTCACGAGCCAAACTCGATCGAATTCGACCAACTTGAACCTACGAATCCAATTTGGTTAATTCCCTGTATATAGAGAGAAGACATCAAAAACCATTGCAACGGGGAAAGCGATCGAATAATGGGGTAGCTGTCAAATTTGGCATTTTCAAAGGGGTGAATCTCACACAGGCCACAAGTAAAACATAAGAATGTTTTTTTTTTTATTAGTAAAGAATTCAGATAGCATTCTTGTGCTCCTGCGAATGAGGTCCATAAGACTTTGATCAGTAACGAAAAAACATAAGAATAAAGTTTGTTTAAAATAAAAGAAAACATATGCATAATCGGTTTAAAATAAAAGAAAACATATGCATAATCGGGGTGAGGATTATTATCTCCGTCCTCATCCCTATGTAGAGAACATTTTAGCTTTAATCTCCATTTCCGTCTTTATTTAATCACGGAGACTATATGCATCGTAAATTATCATCTTTTTTGACGTTGTTTAACGTTGAATTAGATGTTGAACAACATCAGATTGGACGTTGTTGAGGAGAGAAGGTTTTAACGTTTCTCGATAGCCAGTGGAGGATCGGATCGGACACGTGATATTAAAAAGAAGAAAAATGACAAAAAGTAATAAGAACTATCAACCATTAACCAATATTAATATTGACTTTAAAAACTACAAAAATAATACGAACTATTTCACATTGAACCAATTTTGATTCGAACAAAAATTTTGGTTAATTTTTCGATCGGACAATCGAACGTTCGAAAATTTAATGACGTTATATCACATATTCACACCATTAAGCGTTCAATGTATTTTCGTAAAAAAACACAAAATTTGAATGAAAATTATATGAGTAAATTAACACTATAATCCAATTTGTACTTATAATTTCTCACACTCTTAACAGAGAGATATCTGTTATTTATTTTTAGGTGGTTTATAATAATCAATAAATCACCCTCAATTTGTGTTTTACATATACCCAATTACAATGTTTTTGAGTTTTTGTGATGCTCTATTTCAATGTGGATGGATCTACCTCCTAATCACATCACGTATAATAAATCTCTATAAAATCTAACATTATTGAAAGGAGAAGGGAGTAAACTCCATGAAGCTATAATTTATCAGACGACAAAAAAAATCGGAAATAATCATAAAAATTGATTGAGCTCCCAACCCCCCCCCCCCCCCCCCCCCCCAAATCGCATGTGCTAAAATGAATTATTTTCTGTAAGATTTCAGAAATTGTGTGGATGCGATTTCTTCGGTCATTATAAAAGTATACCCAATTGGTATCTTGACAAAAGAGTATGGGAGTAATGTAAAAAAATGCATAATCTATAATTGCTCATTTTTAAACAAACATGACCTTTTCATCTCAAATTTAACTCAAGATATCCGTGAAAAATTAAGATAATTATGCCATATATTAAAATTCCTCGAGTTCTCTCACATATTCCGATCAGCGAAAAGAACAACGGATAAGGTTCACACATTTACCATTCTATTAGGAGATTCAACATCTACAATAATCAAAGATTCAAAGTCTTTGTGAGTCTGTGACGTAATCCGAATTATGAATGTTATCGTATAATTCCGTTTATCCGAATTGTTTCCTCCTAAAAAAAATTATAATTATCGTATAATTCCGTTTATCCGAATTGTTTCCTCCTAAAAAAATTATAATTGAATATTTTATATAATTTTTATTAACTTTTTAATAAACATGCTAAATAACAAATAGACCTTTATATTGTTAAATAGAGTGAGTATATCAAATAAGATCATTCTAATTTAATCTATCTATAAATGTCAAAACGATTCATCTAAATTATGTCTCATGAGTATAGGTTAAGTATACTTAATTTATTAAATAAAAAAGGTGATTAAATTAGCCAATCTTATAAAATATTTTTCCAAAAGTTCACATTCTTAAACTACACTAGGGCTAGTTTGGTTGGCAACTAAAAAACCCAGGGAGTAACAAAATCTAGAAAGTAGATAAAATATATGTGTTTGATTGGATTTTTTTATCACACAAAAAAACCCAATGAAGTTAAATTTTTAGGAATTTATTCCTCCATTTTGGAGGAAATCAACTTACCTATTTTCCCCTATATAAGTTGCAATTTCACCTTTTATAATTAGAAAATTCCAATTCCCTTTTTTTAATTCCTAACTATTTAAAATCCAACCAAGCGTATTTTTTCAATTATCGGGATGTGCAAATTGCAATTCGTCAATTCCCGAGAAATTACTTCCCTGGAATTGCTCTTATTGTGTTTTTTTTTTAACCGGAAAGAATTCGACAAACCAAACAGACTTGGTAACTCGAGAGACCGAAACATCGGTAACCGGAAGGAACAAGACACATACAACAATAAACCAACCAAACAAACTAGAAACAAACAAAAGTGGACAATGGACAGTTCTGAGATCAGGCGCAGAGTGTGGAAGCAAAGTCCGCAGGAGCTCAGTCGTGAACGTCACAGAGGGGAGAGGTGACACATGCAAAGTCCTGGGGAACAACAGTGGAGACCTCAGATTTGGACTCGACCAGCAGCGAGCCATCAGGCCTCGATCACCAATCCACGACCTAACCGCAACTGAAGGAGACGAACCACAGGTGCATAAAAAAGATCACAATCTCTCTTATTGTGTTAAACCAAACGAGCTCTTAGAAAATCTGATGTTAAAAACGGAATATTGATAGATTTTTTTCAAAAAAAATCATACAATATAGATTATGGGTGTGTATGGCTGCCATATAAACAAGTTAAAAAGTGTGAAATTATTAGCTGTTAAAAAAATAAACGGGTTTAAACGGTGTATGGGAACAACAAATAAGCTTTAGGGTATGTTTGACAAAACCAAGTAGTTTTTCGGAGCTTATGGTTTTGATATTCTATAGTCTTAAATGAAATAAATATAAGATTTTAGTTTAATTAGTTTTTGAAAGCTTTTGAATTCTAAGCTTTTCAACAGCTATTCACCCAAGCTTTTCGGAGCTTTTGATTTTTTATTCACAAGTTTTTAACAGCTACCCTAACAGCTAGATTTACCAAACACTGTACTAGCTTATTAACATATATTGGTAAACACACCCTTAGTCAGTTAAAAAAATGGTAAACACACCCCAACAGCTTCAGCTTCCCCAACCGCTACCATTTTGCCAAACACACCCTTAGTCAGTTAAAAAAATGGTTTATAAATAAGCTGCAGATTGAAGCTTATTTTGAGGGTTTTTTTTTTTTTTGATTAGGAAAGAATTCGGGCGAGCTCGCTCTACCCGATGGCATCCTTACGGATGAGGTCTAGAAGACCAGAATCGTTGTTAATATCGACACCCTAGGCAGAGTGGCAAAGGTGTGCAACCTTATCAGCCACTCTATTACCTAATCGGGGAAAATGAAAGAAGGAAACTTCTTTCAAAGTCGATAATAGAAATTTAACATCTGATAAAATCAGTTCGATTTTCCAAGGACAGGTAGATGTTTTATTTAGGTGGTTTATGATTATCATGAAGTCACCTTCAATGTGAAGTTTATTGATACGGAGTTGTAGAGCCTTTTGGATTCCCAGTTTAAGGGCAAGCGCTTCTGCTTTCAAAGGACTTTGTTTGCCAAGTTTCTTATAACAGACGTGTATCGGATGTCCTTTCCAGTCACGAATTATGGCTCCAGCCGAGCTATCATTGTTTGAAATTGTGGATCCGTCAAAATTTAACTTGAAAGTTCCCCTAGGGGGTTTTCGCCAAGTAATGTTACCATGCTTTCTTTTCGTCCTTGGATGCTTAGAGATTCGTGTGCGTAAAGGAAAGTCCTCATCCAAGCTATACTCAAAGTGAGCTGTTTTACTCCAATTTTCCTTATGGGTTTTAATGATACGTAATGAACTTTCTCTATGAGGTATGAGGACCTGTCTAAAAACAAATTGGTTTCGAATGTACCAAGCCGTCCACCAAGAAAAAGCAAGCTCCACCTTGGCAACAGATGTAAGCTTGTTTCCGATGAATGAAAAGATAGGTTTTATCTCCCGTGAATGATTTATCATACCGGATATAGCTGAGTCTACGTGTGTAGGTAAGTGAAAGAGAGGGCGCACATATGGGCATTCAAGTAAGAAGTGAACGTCATCTTCAACTGCACAGTTGCACAGTTGACAGGTGGAAGGTACAGAAGTCCCACGTTGAGCCAGCCTAGAGGCAGTAGGGAGGCCACTTTGACAAACTTTCCATAGAAAGTTTTTTATCTTAGGCGGAATATCCAAATTCCATATCCGGGTGTTATTGTCTATGCTTAGTGAGGATTGAGCTGTGATTAGCTTATATGCACTTGACGTGGTGAACCAGCCAGCCCTATCAGACCACCAGTATAATCGATCCTCAAAGGGGGAAACGGGAAGTGGAATGTCCAAGATTTCTTTGACTACGTCATTAGGTAATGTATTGCTAAGTTTTTCCGTCCACCATCTACCACCTAAAATATAGTCACTCACAGTTTCTTCCATGTTGTTAATTTGGGGGCAATCGTCCCTGGATAGCAGAGAGCTTGTTGTAATCCAATTATCCGTCCAAAATTTTATAGATGAACCATTTCCTACTGACCAAATAAGGTCAGTCTTAAATTTATCTATAAGAGTTGTCAGTTTGGCCCATTGTCATGAAGAATCTCCACTCTTTACGTATTCAAGGATGTTGGCTGAACGAAGATACTTGTGTTTAATGAGAGACACCCAGACATTTTCTGGTTCTGCCAATATTTTCCAAAGTAGTTTCATTTGAAGGGTTTCATTCATCTCTTTCGATTTCCTAATCCCAATTCCCCCATACTTTTTCGGTCTGCAAATCTTATCCCAGCTAATAAGCGGGCGGTGTTGTAAATCTTTATTCTAAAAGAACATTCTGTTAATCTGATCAAGTTCTTTATGTATTGATGAGGGTAACAAAAAGTTCCGCATTGTATACAACGGTTTGGCCGATAAGTTTGTATTAATGAGGATTGCACGTCCCTGTTGTGATAGAGCATTAGCTCGCCATTTACTCAGTTGCTCTTTAGATTTACATATGATGTCTTCAAAAGTGTGTTTGTTTACTCTGCCATTAATAATTGGACATCCAAGGTATTTTTCTAATGAGTTTTCATGTGTAATACTTAAGCAACTACTAAGTTCTAAGATCCTAGAGTTCGAAATACCTTTTGTGGCTTGGAAACTAGATTTATGTTATTTTGAGGTTTATATTTCATAATTACTATTTTACCTATTTTTTTATCTTATTTGGTTTGAAAGTACCACAATACCCCTAATAAAAAACAAATAAACTCTACTTTTTACAAATAGACTATTTTTCGCCACATACGGAGTTTATATTTTTTCATAAATTTTTAACTATTTTTACTAACAGTTTATAAATTTTTACCCTGTTTATAATTTTAATCAGTTTATTAACCCCGTCTCATACGAACCCTATGTTATCTTATGCTAAATTTTACCCTTAATACAATTTGCCCTTCACTTACTTATTTCCCCCAAATCCCCTTATTTATTTCCGGCAGAGACCAAAGATTCCAGAGTGGGTATCTAACTCTCCACTCACCCTCTCTCGCAATCTCCTGCCCGTTTCTCCCCAAATTTTGTTCAATCACGCAACCCTTTGAGTTGAATTTCAACGGGGAGAAGGGCACCTTTTTAATTGTATCTTCTCATAGATTATTAGCTAAGGTTTGAGGCCTTTTTTTTTTTAAGCCAGCAATACAAATTCTCAATTGAAGCTAGTGTAATTCTGGGTGTAAATTTCTCGATTAGCACACTTTGCTGCATATGGGTGCTTCAGAAAAAGGAGGATCTGATTATGGAGGTGGCGGTGTAAGCGTTGGCAGTTGTCTGAGAAGCTTTGTGAGGAGGAAGCAGGTGGATTCTGAACACACCAATCAAGCTTCCAGTGATCATCAGTTGGCTAAAGCCCTATCTATCCCTCATCTGATTGCTATTGGTAATCAATTCTTGCACTATACCCATGTTTCTATTGGTTTCTGTTGCTGAAATTTGGGTAGTTGATAATTCACTTAATTGTTGGTGTTTAAAACTTCGTTTCATCTTTATAATTGTTAGTGATGAACAAAAAGTTGGTTTCTTTCCATAAATAATTGTTGTTCTGCTTTGTACTAATACAGTTAAATCCTTTATATGGGTGTTTGAGAATTGATCTTAATATTGCCAATTTATTTGCTTCATATTTAGGGTTTTGATTTGTCTTTCTGATCCTTATATGCATGGATAGTCAGTTAAATTAAATTTAGGGGGGAGATTTGCTATATCTCACAAGAACTAACCAAACAAGCAGCTCCCTGATTCAAATTCCATAGATAGTAGCTTCAGCTTTCTATACTAAAATTCGGGTGAGTTACTATTGAATGATTTGATTTCTTCTTAATAGGTGTTGGTTCTACTATTGGAGCTGGAGTTTATATTCTCATTGGTACAGTGGCAAGAGAACATACAGGGCCAGCCCTTGCTTTTTCTTTCCTGATAGCTGGTATAGCAGCTGGGCTTTCTGCATTTTGCTATGCTGAACTTGCCAGCCGATGCCCATCTGCAGGGAGTGCATACCATTATTCCTATGTATGTGTTGGGGAAAGGTAAATGTTTTGGTTGGATTGGGCCTCTATAGCGATATTTTTATGTCACATTCCATGACTGTCTGTGTTTAGGGAAAAACAGGAAATGGTTTCAATAAGTGTAATGTAGAAGCTAATGATAGCACTTGTGCTGAATTTTCATAGAATAAGTGTTTACTTTTTTTTTTGGGTGATTGTTTCAGTGTTGCTTGGATAATCGGATGGGGTTTAATATTGGAATACACTATCAGTGGGTCTGCTGTGGCCCGTGGCATATCTCCAAATCTGGTGTGTGGATTTTCTTATCCCAAGTCTCTTGTAATTAAAAAGATTAGAATTTTGGTTCCCAACTTGATGTTGATGGTTATTTTCATTTTTAGTTCAGTTGTGTATGTTTTAGTTGAAGGGTTATTGGTAATATCTGGTCCTTCTAATACAGAAATTGTTCAGTTAACCTAGTTGCACACTAAATTAATACTGTAATAAATTCCTTCTGGAAAGAAAATTTACCTGTATTATCCCCCTTGTATATATGGATTTGTTGAATAGAAGAGTGGCAAGGGTTTCTGTTGGATACATCTATTTGTCGGGCGCATCTTAGATGCTATGAACTTGTAGCCTGCATCATGTATTCAGTTCTACCTAACCATAGAAAATGTATTGAAAAAGTCAAGGATATACATGGGGGACTTATTTCCTTTTTCGACAGTGATACTTCGCCAAGCCTTTCAGCATATATCATTTCAGCATTTGTGTAATTTACTCATATTCTCATCTTTTTTCTTGTACTTCTACAGGCATTGCTCTTCGGGGGACAGAACAGCTTGCCATCTTTTTTGGCACGTCAGCATATTCCTGTCCTTGATATAGTGGTGGATCCTTGTGCTGCAGTTCTTGTTCTGATTGTTACTTGGCTGCTGTGTGTCGGAATCAAGGAGGTATTTTTGCTTTCCCTTGATATATCTAATACTCTTATGATTCAGTCCATTCATTGAAGAGGTCTAAATAAATAAGCAGTACCTTTATCTATATATACGGTATTAATGGCTGACTTAAAACACCCAATCCACAGAGTACCATGGTGCAAGGCATTGCCACTGTAGCAAATGTATGTGCGATGATTTTTGTCATAATTGCTGGAGGATATCTGGGTTTCAAAAGTGGATGGTCTGGATATGAACTTTCTACAGGGTAAATAGTCACTGCTTTGGGATGATTACCATTGCTATCTTTGAGTATTATATTAAACTTTCCTTATCTCTGTTGTCATTTTATAGATATTTCCCATATGGTGTTGATGGAATGCTTGCTGGTTCTGCAACTGTGTTCTTTGCATACATTGGCTTTGATTCAGTAGCAAGCACTGCTGAGGAGGTAAACTTTTATCTTCACTTGTATCTGTTGAGCATAAAATATGCCTATAACTGCAGCTTGTAGTTGAGAGGAAATACAAATTTTGTTTTAGTACATTTCATGATGTGGAAATCCCCGTTGCATTTCTCAATGCCAGGTGAAGAATCCACAAAGAGATCTGCCCCTGGGAATTGCAGCTGCATTGTCAATATGCTGTGCTTTGTACATGCTAGTTTCTATTGTCATAGTTGGGCTAGTACCATATTATGCGTTGGATCCTGACACACCCATATCCTCCGCTTTTGCTTCCCATGGGATGCAGTGGGCTGCGTAAGTTGGCTTAGATAGGTCATAGTTGGTACTTATTGTCTTTTTCAACCAACTGGTAATTCTGAGAAGTGGTTTTTGTTCTATATCTAGGTACATTATCACATTTGGAGCTATTACGGCTCTCTGCTCGACATTGATGGGTTCACTTCTACCTCAGGTGATTAATGACCGATTTGCAATGTTCCTCTAAGAATTGTTCGTTGATGCGTGTAAACTGTGGAAGCTTTATTATTATCAACTTGTTTAACTTTGCTTCTTTTTTTTTTTTATGTTTTTAATGTCTATCCTCCCTCCTTTGTATTTGTGTTTCAGCCACGAATTTTGATGGCAATGGCTAGAGATGGTCTATTGCCATCTTTTTTCTCTGATGTTAACAAAAAATCTCAAGTTCCTGTGAAGAGCACGGTAGCAACTGGAGCCTTATCTGCGTTGCTAGCATTTTGTATGGATGTCTCACAGTTGGCAGGCATGGTAAGCTACTTTTATATTTGCATATTCAATCCTCATTCTAAGTTTACGCATTCACACAGATAAAATTGCTTACACACCGGAGTACAATGCTAAATAGCTATTTTCATGGTGCAGGTCAGTATTGGTACGCTTCTTGCGTTCACCATGGTGGCAATATCCGTATTAATACTTAGATATGTCCCTCCAGATGAGGTTCCTATCCCCTCCTCACTTCAGGAGTCCATTGATACAGTTGCATTACGATACAATGCCATTACCCCAGAATTTGCAACATTAGAGGATATCAAAAGACCTTTCCTTGACAAAGGGGGTTCTACATTGCAGTTTCCTCAAATGTTGAAGCAAGTAGTGGATGGAAGTTGTAAGTCTACTACTGCCTCTTGTCAGTTGGCGTTATTGTAATTACTTTGTGATGATATGGCTAAGAATTTCGTGTAACCTCACAATATCTTTAATATTTAATCATATTTTTCATTCAACTTGATATTGATTTCCTAGTTGTGGATTCTAATTGATTTACAGACACGTTGAGTGATGAGAAGCGGCGCAAAATTGCTGGTTGGACCATTATGTTTACCTGTGTAGGGGTGCTTATCCTTACATCTGCTGCCTCCTGTGTGTATCTTACCAGGTTAGTCTAATGATTTTCCTTCGTAGTTTGCAACAGTATCTCCATCACTTCCATTTTTACACCTCTGATTCCGTATAGACAAACAGTTTTCATCTTTTGAGTTATAGCTAGCAAAAATGCATGTGTGCTAGTATTTTACTTGTATGCTTTCAGAGGGTATAAGTTACAATAATTTTCAAGTTAGTTATAACCTGTGGAGAGACCTAGGTTCTTAACCATGCATCATTGGTTCCATTGTGATGTCCAGTTTCATCCGTTACACATTGTCTGGAGTGGGCGGTTCTCTTCTTCTAGCCGGTCTGGTAGTGCTCACTTGTATAGATCAAGATGAAGCAAGACACAGCTTTGGTCATACAGGAGGTATGACCTAATCTTATTCTTATATTGGATGTTTGTATGCATATTTCGAGTTCTATATTTTATCTGATGCTGTAAAGACTTACTACATAAGACTGATTGGACTGTTGAGGTAGCTCTCCTTTTTATTACTCGGTGAAATTCCCTTTTACCGATTTTTACCAATTACATAATCTGAAAACTGAATCATGCCATCATATAAAGTGATAGCAAAATGTGATAGGTTTGTAATTTCAGGATTGACTACACCAAGTAAAATGGTT
This sequence comes from Persicaria tinctoria, assembly GCA_037127255.1. Taxonomy (NCBI): domain Eukaryota; kingdom Viridiplantae; phylum Streptophyta; class Magnoliopsida; order Caryophyllales; family Polygonaceae; genus Persicaria; species Persicaria tinctoria. The sequence continues at coordinate 5,384,479 of JBANSL010000016.1, read as the reverse complement.
TAGCTATTTGCTAAGGGTAATATTTGGTGCATAACTGATAGGGGATAACAAGATCTATCTGTCTTATGTATTGATCCCGTGAACTTCCTTTAATTGTATGGTTCTCAACTGTTATAATCAAAACTGTGTTTTCTGTGTACCAGGCTTCATCTGCCCACTTGTTCCGTTGCTTCCTATTGTTTGTATTCTCATCAATGTCTACCTATTGATAAATCTTGGGTGAGTATCTATACTTCTATTGTCGTATCCATGATGGTATTTCATTCCTTTTTTTTACTGCTGCGTGGAACGTCAGCTATCATACATGGGTTCTAATTGAGAATGATAAAACTTGCTACATCGCTTTTAGGTAGTGTAGGAGTAGATGATATGTAATTTGTTTTTAGGTTTGATGTTATACTTGGGTCCTGAACTCCTGATTTGGACCTAGTGCACTCGAGAATCTTTGAAATGCACTCATGCATTTCATCAAGCGCACTTGAGAATTTTTGTCTGCACTTTGTGTGTACCACTTTTTTTTGTGTGTGTACAATTTGAGTGTGCTTCGAGATTTTTGCAGTGTGCTTAAAGGGATAGTGCTATTTTATGCTGTGCTAGTGAGATTTCTATTGCATAGTTGAAGTGTTATTAGAACTCTTTTCATCATCTGATCACTTCACTCATGCTCTCTCCTGCGCTTCCCGTAACTTTCAGGGCTGGCACCTGGATGCGTGTTTCCGTATGGCTCTTTATTGGCGTCCTGGTCTACTTGTTCTATGGCCGGCGACACAGCTCTCTGCGGGATGCAGTGTATGTGCCAACTGCACGTGTTGGTGAGATCTATCGCAGCCCACAGGATATCCTTGCCTAGCCAAACGCGCTAGCACCAGACATTCTCTGCTCAATTTATTGCAATATCGTTCATGATCGCCCCCAATATATAATGTACCCCCTTCCATTATTATCTATTCGACACGCAGAGCTTAATTCCTGTTGAGCTTGCTGGCATGTACATAATCAGTCTATATCTCACCCCACAAAATGTGTAAGCTGTAAGTGCTCGACTACATCCTCCGCTAACTTCTGCGGGTCAGTGACTTCTTCACATTTTTCATAGTGTAATCTTCATACAGCTTGTTATTGAATTTATGAAATTGGGGATGAATCAAACCCCACATTGACAATATGTCTACAATAAGAGTACACATTCACTCATTGGCTAAGGCCTTGAAGTTGGCCGATACGCCGAAAATTTGACAGAAAGAGTTCTGTTCAATAATGAAATTCAGCTTAGTGTATAATACTGCTCACAATTTGAGCTCTCAAATGGTTCTTCATCACAGGTCTGTTCATCAGATCGGATAGTGTGCGAAAAATCGGTCGACCATTCCGAGTACTTGCTTGGGAGTGTACTCTGGAGCCGTGTGGCCTGATCCCTGTACAGATTCAGCCAGAATGAAATCAGAAGCTGTTTTGGTAAGATTTGCTTTGGTTTTTGTTTATGTCAATGTTTTCGTCTTACCTTGACTGTCGCATAGATCAACTGGAACGTCTCGCTCATGAACCTTGTCGTGTATCTGCGTTCAAACCGACATTGTTAGAGTAACGACTAACGAAAGACTGCAAAATGCAGTGATGGCTAGATCATTGCTTCGGTGTGCTTACCCTGCTACTTGGCCTTCGACGTACCATGCTCTCCATGTGTCTGAAACTCGCATACCGAGTGACTTTATCCAGTCTAGCGTTGCAATGTACGGTACCGAAACATCATGATCACCACTATACGACATGAAAACAATCAGCAAGTTTACGAATTCGTCTTCTGAGTAACCGAAAGACTATGTCAGTGAAGTTTACCTGTAGATGAGCACACGCAATCCTGTCTCGGTGAAGTTTTTGTGGTAAGCAACCGTGGTGTTCACGTCTTTCGTGTAATTCTTCAAAGATTTCGCGCACCTTTGCCATGTACTCACCGTCCCCTGCATCGTGCAATGTATCGCACATGGCGAAATCAAAGATCAGATCATGAGACTGGTAACTGAGATAGCAATGTTGGTGAACCTGAGCAAACCTTTCGGACGTTCAGTGCTGCACGAACGCGGTCATCGTTTGCCCACATGTAAGAGAGCATATAGCGGTAGCTCTGCACACGAGACGAGAGAGCGCTATGTCAGATTTTGCAACTCTAGTTATACAGTTATACGAGCACCGAAGAGAATCCGAAACTCACCCTGCACCACAATTCAGGAAGCTTGAAAGAGGGACTGAGCGTGGTTGCTTCGAGGAGGTAGTCGATCATGTAGGCTTCTTCGCCTCGGAGATCCCATTCCAAGTCTTTTCTTCTCTTGGATGCAAAGGCACATTGAGGCTCCAAGATTTGCACAAGGTTGATTTGAACTAGGCACTGCAATTTCGGTTACGAAGATTCAGAACGAAACCCGAACCATCACACTTAGAACATAGGAATCATCCAAGATTTTTTTTCCGTATCCGTCTAACCTCTTTGATGCTTTGAAGCGCGGTCACACAAAGCGAGTTGTTCACATCTATGTTCACGTAGTCTTCGCAGCAATACAGTTTTGCGTCCTTGAAGAGGGCATCCGAGATGAGTGACACCCGGTGAGCAAATGGTACCCTATAGTTTTCGTCGATGAATTTATCCGTGGATGGGTTTCCAAGCACATATCCCTGATAAGTTCATAGGAAAAATGTCACATCTAGTACAGCGTAATTGGCTCACCAGACTTTAACACGATCTTAGTACCTGAAGGTTTAGTGTTGGTTGGAGCTTCTCATCAAGGCCTATACATTGCAATGTAGATTTCATAGATTAACAACACTAGTCGGATCTCCATATAACGAACGAAGAGAAAGGCTCGTGTGAGACATACCGTGCAGTATCTTTTTGATGACGAGAGGAACTGTAAGACCCGAGTATCCATTACCACCAATGTAAAGAGGGTTTGGGAAAAACCGCGGATGGAAGTTTAGCCACTGCATCATATCAAACAGAAACTTAACCCTCGAATGCTTAATCAAAGACTAGTGTATATATCCATAAACCTTCAAAAACCAACACTTGCCTTTCTAAGGAACTCGTATATTTGCTCAGATGACTTGGTGTCTGAGGTGTTGTAAGCACTCTGGGACGTAGCATACGAGAAGCCGGTGCCAACAGGCTGATCTATGAACAACACATTGGCCACCTGAAATTGAACATGTGAGCAAGCATTATGATTGAACGTCGATATCTTGGCAGGATTTAAAGATCTTGAACCTTTGTCCATGACTCCGTGTTCGTGATGATGGATGGCAGGCTTCCATTCCAAACTCGAACATCGATTGTAATAGGACCTAAAAGGTTATAAGTTAGATTATGTTTGATAACATGAGCTTTTTAGGTAGCTGAAGCTAGTAAGTTTAGGACTCGGGATAAATTTAAAAAATAAAAAAATAGGAAAGATTAAATTAAATAATTGTAATTACCCATTTCAAAGAGGAGAGATGACAAGCCAGAGCAACCGGGCCCACCAGCAAGCCACAGCACCAAAGGGTCTTCTGAAGGCTCTCTCTCTGACTCAATGAAGTAGTAAAACAACTGCACTTCTTCAAGCTCCCCTATCCCAATGTATCTTCACACACCAATTTTAATTTTTATAAATTTCATTCTCATTTTCTACATATTTAATTAAAACTCTTCTTTTATAATTTAATTATATATATAATATAAAATTAAATTATAAAAGAAGAGTTTTAATTATACATACCCACTTGTATTTTAACATTTTTTTAAATGAAAGAACCACCACATACAATACAAGCCTATCTTTCTTTCTTTCCTTTTTGCTTAAAAATATTTGAACAAAAAATGTTAAAATATCACCTTAGGTTTTAATATTTCAAATAGTTATCTAATACTCTGTTGATTTAACTTTTTGACACGTTTTTTTTTAAAACTAAAAAAGCTAAAAAAATATTATTTTTTCTTATAATATATTCATACTTATTATTAGTACTACAACGAATATGAAATTATTTTTAAAAAAATGATATTTTATAGAATTTTTTCGCTTTTAAAAAAACGTGTCAAAAAATCAAACGACCTATATTTTAAGACAGATAGAGTAACATAATGTGACTTTAATATACAACTAAAGGACTGGTTTAACATTTCATTTAACATTTTTGTAAGCATATCAAATGCTTGCTTGATGGTGATATTTAAAAAAAATAGTTTATGGACGATTTTATGTAATTTTTTAAAATCTAAGGGCGGATTTGTATTATGGTTAAAATTGAAAGAAAGAAAAACTTAGTTTCATTACTAATAATAGAAAGACAAAAAGTTCATCAAATGATCACATTGCACAATTTCACCTGAAATCAAATTGGGAATTTTGATCAAACCTACCCGGTTTCGAGCTTGAAGGGGAGGTCGCCGGAGAAGCCAGGCAAGGAGGTGACGATGTTCTGGGAGCAAGCGAGGCTCGAAAGCGACAACACCAATACCGCCACCAAACTCCGAGCACATGATCCCTCCATTTTTCCTCTGCAGATTAATTATAAGTTCTTTGAAGCTAACACTTGGTTACTTATACAAGTGAATAAGGCATGTGTTTCAGCAGTTTGAATGTAGGAGGCTTAGCCGTTAGGTATAGTGTGAGGAGACAAATATGTGGAAATTTGGTTGGTATATGTTCACCAGTTGGGTCTGAAATTTAAGTGCAGTGATGAGAATTTAATGGCATGGGTTTGGATTTTGCACTGTGGATTTGTGTGTGTGGGGATGAAGGCGTACGATGGGAAATAAAGTTAGGTATAATTATATTTTTTCTTTTATTTTTGGTTGGGTTTGAAGGTGGGTTGATTGATGGTATACGAATGGCAGTTGTAGACATGTTGTAGTGTACAATTTTTTTTTAAATGGATATGGTCAACAGCTGCAAGTTTGACTTTCAACTCTTTGGTATTCCTAGTTCTTGTGGTTTAATTCATTCTTCAACAAACTATTTTGTATAGATTTTTTAAATGATACATAATATAATAACAACAATGTATATATATATATCAATATCGGATTTAGAAGTTGAGATCAGGGGCGGATCCTTTAAAGAACCGGCAATCGAAATTGAAATTTAATATACATATTCTTCTCGTTGATAGCTTCGATTTGATATATTATAAGCTCAAATTCGATAACTGAGTAAAAAGTTGTAAACGTTTCAAGAATGAAGCGATATAAATAATTTTTCACGTCATTTACCAAATGAATACACTTCTATCATACTCATCATTTGTTAAACTTCATAACTTAATACCATAATTAAACACGAAAACTTCAAATATTGATGATTTTTTCGGAAAAAAAAATAGAAATTAATTTTTCGCCCCATCAACTAAACGCTTCAGGATCCGCCACTGGTTGAGATATACGCATCATTATTTTGAATAATCGGGAGAGAGTTTTTGTAAGATCCAATATCAACACGAGCATACAACAAACACTTTGAAAAAGCAAAGTTAAAACAATGCAAACAAAATGAGAATGGCGGAAACAAGGACCCTCTAAACAAGTACGTATTAAATTATGGGGGAAAAATTAATTAAGATTTTATATAGTTTTTATTTAACTTCTAAAACTACGTGCACAAAAGTCAAATATTGTTTATTTCAGATTGAGGGGAGGACAAAACAAGTATAAATTGATCGATGTACACATATTAATAAGCAAAATTAAATATCCTCGATCGAGATGAATCTCCTACAATAATCCTGATACATTGTCATGGTCTTTGTTAGTGTCAACTGTCAAGAAGAGTGACATGTTTTGTCGGATGACTTTTATCCAACTTTGAGTATGATATATGGGGTTATTGTTGCTATTGTAATTGTTGAGCTAGAGATCTGAAGAAAGTAAATAGTCATGGTTGAAAATATGAACAAATAAACCTTAGTAGATAAGTTAGTGACTACTCACTTTATTGTCAGTTAATAAGACTAATTAATACATATTTTATTCTTCTAATGGTTTCTTTGAAGTCTTGTTGATTCATTATTGGCCAATAATTTAACTATTTTTGTTTTATTGTAGCATCTGCAAATTAATTCATATATACTTCTTTCCATTCAAATTAGAGTGGCGATTTGCCAATATTGTTCCGTATATAAGAATGCAACCATGATTGAGGGACATTTTTTATGTATATATTGAGCAGGTAAGTATATTTTTAAATACTCCTAAAATGTATTGTTAATATGTACTTTTTCTTTAGTATAAACGGGTATCATTTTTTCTCACCCAAATAAAGAATCTTCAAAAAATATCTTTTAAAATAAAAAAATCACAAATCAAACTATTGATCGATTTCAAGTTTCAACCAAAAGTGATGATGATATCTTCATTCACTTCATTATTATTTATAGATATAAAAATGAAAGCATTAAATTTATCACTACTCCATTCATTACAAAAATACGTTTAATATTCATGTACGTTTTTTTAGAATGACAAAAAAATATATAAAATATTCATTTAAAAAAAAAGAATTAACAATTTTATACTTATTAATATATGAATAAAAAATAGATATTATTCACGTACATTTTGTATAGAAAATAATCAGTTATTATTTATGTATAGGTTTTATCGTTATAGAAAAAATACCTGAATAATAAATGACATATTTTTGCCAAAGTGAGGTAAAAATCTAATTTTGTTGATCATCAAGGGCTTACTATATCCGATGAGCATTGAGTTGAAAATCTATTGGATACGAGTTTATGTGCCAAGCTAGCAAATGTCAGTGTGGTCTATTTCGTTTGCACCTACCCAAATCTGTACGAATTGGGCCCATAATGAGTTCTGAATTACCTATTAACAAAGTGTTTCGTGTGTTCATGTGGCTAGGATTGAAAGGGGCAAATTTGGAAAATTACTTAACCAAACACAAATTTTAAAAAATAAATAAAATTATTTATAAGTTAATTTTTCTTTCAAAAAATATACTTTTTTATACTTTTGAAAATATTAAATTATCGGATTATTCATTAAACCTAGCCTCATTATAAACTAAATTAATCAAAATATTGCATGATTTTTTTTATATATATAAGGTGAAGATTTGGGAGGTGTTAGATCCTGCTGACCCACCATTCAATAATATATTTATGCATAAGTGAAAGGAACTCCGGATGTACAAAGAGGGTGTCGTGGCTCATCTCTTGACGCAGCTTAGCTACTTTGTTGGTCACCTGGTTGACTTCGTAAAAAACGTGAATACAAGACGACCACTCGAACTGTCGGAGGAGATGTATGATGTATGTGATGATAATATATATATCTCCCAAGGACATTTTCACTTGTCGTTAATGGAGTTGATGATTGAGAAACTATCTCCCTCAATATCAATGCGCTGAAGTCCTAGATCTCGAGTTGCCATCAGGCTATAATGGAGAGCCACCTCTTCAGCCATCAAGGATGAGACATGGTCGCAACGGAAGCTATCGGATGAGATGATCCATCCATTGGCATCCTGAATGACAAAGCCATCTCTCACTTGACATGTAATAAGTTTGGATCCATCAAAATTAATTTTGAAGTGGATAGAGAGATAATGATTAGAGAAATATATTGAATATGGTTACCCTGATTCAAATGGGTGGTTGAAACGATAAAAACAAAACAACTTTTGTATGAAAAATTGAGAGAGGATAATGATTAAAATATCTAACAATGTATCTTGAATTAAAAATACATTATATCGACCTCGATTATGTTTACCTTTCCAAATTTTATACCAAACGATCCCTAAATGATGATAGACGACGCTTACCACATCACTATTCTTTTGGTAGTTGCATAAAATCTAAAATCACAAAACTTCTATACCAAAATGGGACATGGAAACCCTAATTTTATCCCCCTAATTGATCATCCTACCTTTAACCCTAATCTTACCTAGGTTCAATGTTATCCTCCTGTTGAAACCGACAGTTCCAAATCATCACTCATTTTCCTTCATTAAACCATCAAATTAAGATATATATCATATCAAATCACCTCGATAGACTAATAGTTCATTTCACACATTTTATAAGAAGTCATAACAAATTCAAACCATCAAATTTTGAATTGCAATTGAGTACAATATAGTTTGTTAGTTGATGGTTTTAATAATTTATCATATTTCATACAAAATCCATATAATTTTCAAACCGACATTATCCTTATAATCTAACAATAAGGGGTTACTATATACGCACGATCAAATTTTTGCAAAAGTGTCTATTTTACCGACACATGAAGTTGATGTCGACAAGCTTTTCTCAGGCAAAAAAAAAGTTTAATGATATTGAAAATCGGTGAACCGAACTATTTTGCCGACACAAAAAGTTGATCTCATTAAGCTTTTATCAAAGGAGGGAGTTTATCAATATTGAAAATTAGTTAAACCATCATACATTTAACAATATAGAACTGTACATATAACATATCGAGATAACAATCATGTTATATCCAACCTAGTATGGATTTATATTTTCTTCTTCTTATGGCTTCTTGCAACTGCAACTTGAATTGTGTGTGGTGCCCAAAGTGGCCAAGACGCTCATACCGAATTTACCAAAATGCCCCTGCCTCCCCCAATTTCCCACCTCTCAATTCATCATCGCCCTTCGCCACAACCCTCTCCCCTCCCTCCTTTATCCCTCCAATCCTCACTATCCACTCCCTCCCTGTGAGAGGAGAAACAGAGGCACAACCACCACCACAACCAGCAACAATGGCTGCCGAGTCTCTCAGGATAAGCGGCGGCGCCTCTACCGCCCCCGTTTCCACCTTCAGACACGGCTCCCCACTCTCTCTCCCCTCCCCCCGCCGTATTCTCTCTTCCTCCGCCTTTCGCCGTCGCCGCCTCCCTCTCCCTCCTCCTTCTTCCTCTTCCTCTTCCTCGCTGTGCTCCGCGTTCTTCGGGAGTATGCGTATCAGCTCCTTCACCCCTGCCGTCTCCTCCGTTGCCGCTCCCCGCCGCAACCACCGCACTGTTCGCGCCGCGGCTGCTGAAGGTCTTTCTCTTCTCCTCTCTACCTATCTCCTTCGATTTTTTTTTTAATGTTTTATTAAGCTCAATGTGATATCGATGGTTTCTCGTAGCTTAATTTGTACGGTTTCCACTTCAATTCACTTCGAATTTCGTTCTTCAGCTTTGATATCGTTGTTGTCATTTTGAATTTCACAAATCTTGGATTCCTCTGCTGCGGTCACGGTTGCCTCTTTTGCGGCTCTTTGTTGATATATAGGAACGAATTTTGCAAATTTTGTTCTAATAATTGTTTCAATTCCAGGTTTTTGGATGTCAACTTCTGTTTCTTAGCTTGAGTCTGTGTAGAGATATCAAACAAGTATTAGCGATTGTTGTGTTTCCATTTTCTGATATGATATATGGTTTCATGTGATGTGACTAGATGAGAAGCGCACTGTGCCGCTCGAAGATTATCGTAACATAGGGATTATGGCTCACATTGATGCTGGGAAGACCACCACCACAGAGCGGATTCTGTACTACACTGGAAAGAACTACAAGATCGGTGAGGTACACGAGGGGACGGCTACAATGGACTGGATGGAACAGGAGCAAGAAAGAGGGATCACTATTACGTCTGCTGCTACCACTGCTTACTGGGACAAGCACAGGATCAACATAATTGACACTCCCGGTCACGTCGACTTCACTCTTGAGGTGGAGCGTGCTCTGAGGGTTTTGGATGGTGCTATATGCTTGTTTGACAGTGTTGCAGGGGTGGAACCTCAGTCTGAGACCGTGTGGAGGCAAGCTGATAAGTATGGAGTGCCGCGTATTTGTTTTGTCAATAAGATGGATCGTATGGGTGCAAACTTCTTCCGAACAAGAGATATGATAGTTAGCAATTTGGGTGCTAAGCCACTTGTGCTTCAGTTGCCCATTGGCGCGGAGGACTCTTTTAAAGGGATTATTGATATTGTGAAGATGAAAGCGGTGGTCTGGTCAGGTGAACAGTTGGGTGCAAAGTTCTCCTATGAGGATATTCCTGCGGATCTTCAGGAGCTTGCAGCTGACTACAGGTCGCAAATGATAGAAACGGTTGTTGAGTTGGATGATGAGGCTATGGAGGGTTACTTGGAAGGTATTGAACCTGATGAGGCAACCATTAAGAAATTAATCAGGAAAGGAACAATCAGTGCTACCTTTGTGCCAGTTTTGTGTGGTTCGGCATTCAAGAATAAGGGTGTTCAAACTTTGCTTGATGCAGTCGTGGATTATCTTCCGTCACCACTTGACTTGCCTCCAATGAATGGTACTGATCCTGAAAACCCTGAAGTGACCATGGAAAGGAAGCCAAGTGATGATGAACCATTCGCTGGGCTTGCATTCAAGATCATGACAGACTCATATGTGGGATCTCTCACTTTTGTGCGAGTATATGCGGGGAAGCTAACCGCTGGGACTTATGTCTTAAATGCAAACAAGGGGAGGAAAGAGAGAATCGGAAGGCTTCTGGAAATGCATGCTAACAGCAGAGAGGACATTAAGGTGGCCCGGACAGGGGATATCGTTGCCCTTGCAGGTCTGAAGGATACCATAACTGGTGAAACGCTGTGTGAGCCAGATGCTCCTGTGATTCTTGAGCGCATGGAATTCCCTGATCCTGTTATAAAGATTGCGATTGAACCAAAGACCAAGGCAGATGTAGACAAAATGTCAGCTGGTCTTGTGAAGCTTGCTCAAGAAGACCCATCTTTCCACTTTTCGAGAGATGAAGAGATAAACCAGACAGTCATTGAAGGAATGGGAGAATTACATCTTGAAATTATTGTTGATCGGCTCAAAAGGGAATTCAAGGTATTCATATGCTTTGTGCACCTGTGCTTTTATTTTTTGATAAGTTGGTGCAACTCTTGAGCTTATTATCTCGTGTTTGCATACAGGTTGAAGCTAATGTTGGTGCTCCACAAGTGAACTATCGTGAAAGCATTTCCCGAAAATCAGAAGTCAAGTACATTCACAAGAAGCAGTCAGGTGGTTCAGGACAGTTTGCGGATGTTACCATTCGCTTTGAGCCGTTGGAGCCTGGTAGTGGATATGAGTTTAAGAGTGAAATTAAGGGAGGCGCAGTACCTAAGGAGTACATCCCAGGTGTGGTGAAGGGATTGGAGGAATCCATGACGAATGGTGTGGTTGCCGGATACCCAGTTGTCGATGTACGAGCTGTTTTAGTTGACGGTTCGTACCATGACGTTGATTCAAGTGTGTTGGCTTTCCAGCTAGCTGCTAGAGGAGCTTTCAGGGAAGGTATTAGGAAAGCAGCTCCAAAACTGTTAGAACCAATAATGAAAGTCGAAGTTGTCACCCCTGAAGAACACCTTGGAGATGTGATTGGTGATCTTAATTCCAGGAGAGGTCAGATCAATACCTTCGGTGATAAGCCAGGTGGACTCAAGGTACAAGCTTAATTCCGCTGAATTCATATATTTGGCTTCATAGTTGAATCTATTATGTATAATTGTATAGCATCAACCGAACGTCTATGAAATCCTGCCCGCTGATGATCATTTTTCGTTTGTTTCAGGTTGTCGACGCATTTGTTCCTCTAGCTGAAATGTTCCAGTATGTCAGTACACTGCGTGGCATGACTAAAGGCCGCGCATCCTACACAATGCAAGTGGCGAAATTCGATGTTGTTCCTCAGCACATCCAGAACCAGCTCTCCACCAAGGAGGAAGCCGTTGCTGCCTGATTCAATTTCTGCAGCCGGAAACTTCCGACAAGAGTTGCATAGTTTTAGTTGCTGGGAATTTGTAGATTATCAAAGAACCATAAGTTTTGCATCCACATGGTATAGGTACACTTGCCTTCAATTGGTAAATTAAATCTTGAAACATTCTTATTTCTGTTGCATTTTTCCTTGCAATATATGATGTTCAATAGCAGTTTTGATCATTGATGTTCCTTGCAATGTATGTGTTCTTTTCGGGTCTAAGGGAGGATACCGAAATCGAAAGTTAGGCCTGTTTGCTTAATCAAACAAATTTGTATTGATATAAAAACAGGGAATCTAAGTTCAGCCTTTTTGTCTTTGTTACAAGAACTGCATAAAACAATTCAGAAACAACCAAATCATGAAACCAAGCATGTGACCATCTCAAAAGAAGATGCAAACACAAACACTCTTTTTTTAATACCAACCAGGTTGCTAGTTGTTGCTGCTACTACTCTACTACCTTTGCACCTTCATCCATGGCGGAACCAAACCTCGCCTTCCTCCTCCTCACTGTCCTCCTATCTACACCGTTTGTGGAGGCTGGACGTGGTTCCGAATCCACCAGCTTCATCAGAGCAGCCTGCTTCAGCAGCACCCGCTACCCTGCCCTCTGTTTCCGCACCCTCTCCGCCTACGCTGACCGCATCGGCCACAGTGACAGGCAACTCGCCGCCATGGCATTGGCCATCAGTATTGCCCGCACCCGGTCTGCTGCTCTGTCCCTCTCCCGGCTGAGCCGAGCCACCCGGCCAAAGCCCAGTCGCCGAGATCTCGCAGCACTCCGTGACTGCGCCGCCACGGTGGGCGACGGTGCCCACCAGCTCAGCCGCTCTATGGGAGAGCTTGGCCGTGCAACGCACCCAAGGAGTCAGGAGTTTGCCTGGCGCATGAGCAATGTGGAGACATGGGTGAGCGCCGCCCTCACCGATACACAGACGTGCGTCGATGGCCTCGTGGGTCGGTCGCCCGTCAAGGTGGCGGTTAGGCGGAGGATGGAGGGTGTTGCCCAGATCACCAGCGTCGCCCTCGCTCTCGTCAACCGCTTTGCTGCCGGACGGAGTTGAGAAAAATCACCAGCTCATTGTGTAATGTGGATGTTTGATGTTTCTGAATCTGACAGCATTTAACATGAATAAAAAACAATGCAGTAATATTGTTGGAATACGAATGGTCAATTTGAAGTACCATCTGATATTTTCCCTATACATAGGGCGTTGCCTCGTTTTATTTTTATAGACGCAAGGAGCGGAGAAATCAAAGAGTGCACACAGTCTTGTTCTTAGGCAACGATATAGTCGAAGTAAAGATGCGTAGGTACGAAATTGAATAGGCAACAACAATGAGCACAAGAAGTGACAAAGTTATATCCTTGCGCGGTCCGTCGGGAAACCAAATTGTCAGCACGACGACGATAGCTTATACTTCAATACTTCATGTGATACAAATATCTTTTTTCGCATAGTTAACGTTAGTAGCTTAGTTGATAAGGATGACAGGTAACTAATAGATCATGAGTTTAAATTTCTCCAGGTAAAATTGAGAATCAAACACAAAAATATAAAAAAGGTGATAAAGCATTACACAATGACTTAATTTTTGTGTCCGGCCTTATAACAAAAATCAAATCCAAAAAATCCTTCATGTTCTTCTTATTTCCCAAAGATTACACATTTCATGAAATGATACTATTAATACACGTACATGTCGTATTTCGATTCTACATGTATTTTTCACGAATCACTAATGGAAAGATGATATTTGTATTAAATCTCATTATGTAATTGATCAACATAAAGCTCCTGAATCTATTCATAAAAGGAAAAATGACTTTAAATAGTATGGAGTATATTCTTAAGTAATAAATAATACAAATAGTAGAAATGCCGAATTCACATACTAAAAATTATCATCATATTAATAAAAAAAAATCAAAATCCGATTAAAATTCCAACAAAAACACTGATACAATAATCGAAAAAATACTTGAAAATTTAAAATTTTGGCTAGATTGTCATCAAAATTTTGATAAGTTGTCAAGTCAACGTTTTGATAGATTAAAACGGATAATTTCGCTCTCCAAGGTTAAAATTCCCCGCCTCGACCAATCACAAGTTGGTGTAGTGGTTATAGGGCTATATCCCATGCCTCGAGGTTTGAAGTTCGAATCCCTATGGAAACATGGAGACGCTTGTGAGTGGGAGAGTCAACCCCTTAAATGGGTCTACAGTAACCCGATTCAGATGTATAGTGGGCTAAGTCCACTTGAACTGGAAATGATCTAAAAACAAATTCCCCGCCTCGACGTCTTTTGAAATCTCAACGCCGCAGTTCATCCGCGGATGCTCTCTCACTGAGTCAACCCCTTAAATGGATCTACAGTAACCCGATTCAGATGTATAGTGGGCTAAGTCCACTTGAAGTGGAAAGGATCTAAAAACAAATTCCCCGCCTCGCCGTCTTTTGAAATCTCAACGCCGCAGTTCATCCGCAGATGCTCTCTCACTCCTAATTTCGCTCTCGCAGACCGCCAATGGAGAACGAGAACCTCCCGATTTCGGCTCCTGGAGATGAAGGCGAGCTATCTGCCGAACAAAGAGCTCGAATCTCCCTCAAATTTAGGGCTGCGAAGGCCCTCCTCGCTCGTAAAAAGCCCCGATTTTCCAGTCCCCTTTTCTCTCCCACCTCCAGGTACTTCCTTACTCTCTTCCTTCGCTAATCGTAAAGCATAGATTTATTCATTCCTTGTTTTGTTTTTCGCAATTTCTTATGTGCATTTGATCGAAGAAAATGCGGCGAATGCGGTTTATGCTGGTCTGTGTCCTTGGCTAGGAAGCGGCCGGAGTTTGAAATTGGGAAACGCGGATTTTCGTTGTAACTGGTTAAAACCTTGCACATGTTGTAGTATTCTGAGACATTGGAATGAGCCAAACCTGGAACGATTCGGATTTTGATGAGTTTAAACTTGCCCTACCTGTAATTTTTCTAGAAGTTGAAAAAGGCTTTCTTGTTGCCTGTTAGGTCTTTTTGTTTGGTATGCGCGCTTGAGGTAGTGTTTAGCTTTTTTGCTTATGAAGCGATGTTTGGTCCGCTTTTATAGACAATTGGTTGAATGAGCGTTTTGCTACTGCTATCCAATGGAAGCGGTCTATAAGACTAGATCACAACTATTACCGCGAGCTATGGCTTGACACACCAGTCCCCAGTTCTAGACCATTTAGTATACAGTTTTTCTGTAATAGTTCTATGATTCAACTTTTTTGCAGCTATGAAATTGTGGTTTTGATCTTTGGGTGTCACATTCAAAGGCCCTTTGTGTTATGCACAGTTGTGTCATCTCGTGACACCGTGGCAGCAATACCGATTACCGAGCCCTGGACTCCTTGCGTCTGATAGGTGATCCAAGGTCTGCAAGTGCATTCATTGGAGCTGATGGCTACATTGTTCCATGAATATGGTCTTTCAACCCTTTTGCCCAAATACAAACCGACAACAATATGACAGTCTTTAGTATTATTGATAATTGATATGATAAGCAGACTTCTAGCCCAAACAAAATCCTCTCATGCCAGTCATAGTGTTTATGTTGACTTACTATGAAAGGTGTTATGTATTAGCTCAATAACCAAACAAAATTCTGCAAGTTCCAGCCATTAGCATCATGCTGAAGAAAAGAGCTCCTAGCGATCCAGTGTGATATGTTTCCTACTATTCTCTTGCAACACTTAACAGTTATATTGGTGGGTTTTCGGGTTCTTAGTACCATCCATTAACCATGGATTGAAATTCTTTCACCCTGTCAAATATCAAGTGGACGAAAATGCTTCTGATGAGCAACTGAGCATTTTCTTAGTCTCACCTAATCCAAAGCATTTTGTTTTTGGGTTGGTGAGGAATTCCTTCAAATCATATAGAAACATGATTTTATGTCTTTGTGATTGCAGAAAAGTTTGAATTTAGTTTTCATTTTTGTTTTTCAGTGAAAAAGCTGCTCGTAAGATCACAGGTTCTGCAGAATCCTTCTCTGGTATGGATAGGATTCCACTTCAAAACATAGACCCAAACAGAGATGCGTCTTCTGTTTTCAGAGTATCCAGATGTAGCGAATTAGGATCTGCTCAAGTTATGTCATTGGGAGAAAGTCTTGTGGGTAGACTTGATGAGAATGCCCAATGTGTTGTAAACTCGCTCGACAATGAATCCTTCTGTACTCCTGTTCGTCCTCTCATAAAGAAATCGGAATGCTCTAGCATGCTGGAGTATTCATTGCCGCCTAGTCTCCCTGATGACGATTTTGACGATGATATCTTACAACAAATTGATATTCTATGTAAAGAAAAATCAGCTGACAAAGTGCAAGGACATGGGGCAGTTAGTTCTAATATTATTCAAGCGAGTAATTTGAACAAGTCTAATGAAGACGTGGAGAATGAGTGCAAGTTGCTCAACACATCAGGTTCTGAATCTAATAGTGTGCAAATGATTTTGAACATAGATGCAGAAGACATGCCAGAAGAATATTCAAAGTATGTTGGTTCTCTAAACAATCAGCAGCAGGAGGCAGCGTGTAATGATATATCAATACCTCTAATGGTTGTTGCTGGTCCTGGAAGTGGGAAGGTAAGTGACTGTCAGTCTATTCTCTCTCACTTGCTAATTTATCTATGATTTTTTCTAATCTATTTGAAGAGTAACCTTTGCTCACTTTTATGCCAGACTTCAACTATGGTTGGGCGTGTTCTAATGCTGCTGACTAAGGCATGTATTCTTTCTTAGGCTGTTTATTTTGTCTGTAAAGTTTAACCACTTGCATTTTCTTTATGCTTTTCCATTTACATGTTTATTTCCTCTATTCTCTTTGAGCATGACCAGGGAATTGAGCCATCCAATATTCTGGCAATGACTTTCACCACTGCAGCTGCTGCTGAGATGAGGGATCGAATTGGTGCAGTAACCGGAAAGGAAATATCTAAAGAAATAAATATCAGCACCTTCCACTCATTCTCTTTGCAATTTTGTCGTTCCCATGCAGAAAAGTATGCAAAAAACATAATTTTAAATTGAGACATTTTTTTCTCTGTGCATAAATTTCTTTATCTAAATCCTGATGGTCAATGATATGTGTGACCTGTAGTGTTCTGATATATATATAGGGATGGCAAGCATTATGATGCTGAATATGAAATGAGTTGCCTAATAAACCTGTTTGATGCCTTTTGCCATTGTTTAGCACTTTAGCATTCATGTATGGAACCTATTTTTTTAATAAATTTTGAGCCATGAATTCATCTGCATGTTGGTTTCACGTGTTTACTTCTTTATTTATTGTATCTTAAACACTTTGACTTTCTTATTCATTCGAGGCCTTTTGATTACCCTGTTTAGATTGGGCTATACACCAGATTTTCTTATATATGGGCATGGCCAACAAAGAAGAGCAGTCATTGAGGCTATGCGGTTGCTAGAAAGTGGACAAAACAATAAGACTTCTGATGATGCATTTTCTCCTCAAATTCTTAGGGACAAGTCAAAGAAATGGCAGAAATTCGTGACTAAGGTTAAATATATACTTGTTTTTTTATTCTTTATACATTTTAGCTCTACAGAAAACAAACTTTAGACCTCTGATAGTGAATCGGCGCATTTTTATTTCTTCCCAATCCAATGAGCAAGTGCACATTTGATGTTTTGTTAGAGAGAAGTTGATTGAGCATTTTGAATATGAAAGTGAAACCTTACAATTAATACTTTGGCGCTGCATTTTTTGTTTTTACAAATGATCTGAATAAGTTTCTCGAGTTGTGTAGTGGCAATCGATTATTTCACACTTCTTCTATGTGAGAAATGTTGGACCTTTCCTGTTGTCCAGAAAAAATAGTTTGATGTTATGTGCATACTACTGACATCCATACACGTATCCTATGTATATCCTTCATTGACAGGAGCTTAAAATGCTGTGAGCCTGGGATGTAGTGTAGGAAAAAAGTTCAAATGTCATATTTCATGGCACTCCAAAAGATACTGGTTATTTCATAATTGGTGCTACACAATATTCACTCCCTCTGGTATTTTAAGACAAAAATATATACTTAAATACAGACTAAATGACTAACTTTGTGTATTTTTGCTTTGGGATTTCTTGTGGACCGTAGTCTTTGAAAATTTTGCATTTGAATTCACCTTCTGTTAATCTTGTCACAATTGTCATGTTATGTGTTTTGCAGGCAAAAGCTTCTGGAATACCACCTGAAGATTTTCGGGAAAAGGGCGATGAGACTGGAGTAAGATGACATGTTTATATTTTCGAATCTACATTTTTTCTTTTCCTTTTGTCATATTGCTCTTAATTTGCACCAGGCTACACTTCTCAGCCACTATAATGACACATTAAGGACATGTAACGCATTGGATTACCATGACCTGATCAACTATTCAGTGAAGCTTCTTCATGAATATCCAGAAGGTCCATCTCATTGTTTGATCTTTAAAATTGTTTATGATAAAAATAATTTAAGCTTACAGTTGTCTTGTGCAATTTCAGTTCTTGAGAAATGCCATAAATCATGGAAAGCCATCATTGTTGATGAATTTCAGGACACAAGTGCAATGCAGTATCGTCTTTTGAAACTTTTAGCTTCTCACGGTTGCCTTACAGTTGTTGGTGATGATGATCAGGTTATAAAATATTAAAATCTTCACGATAATTATAATGTTTTTCCCCTCATCACGTTTCATAAGATCATCTTCTTTTTGACTCTTGTGTTTATGGTATCTTCTTGCAGTCAATTTTCAGTTTTAATGGAGCTGATTTATCTGGATTTGATTCATTCCGTAAGGATTTTCCCACACACAAAGAGGTCATTCTGGCAGGCTCAAACTTATCCTATTATTGAACTTGTGTTTTTCTTTCATGTATTTAGAGATTATGCAGATTAAATTGATGAAGCTGAGATGTTTTCCTTTGAAATGCACTGTGGCTCTGATTTTAGATAGGATTGAAGAAAAACTATCGGTCTACGCGCTGTATTGTTGAGGCTGCTTCTGCACTAATTAGGAATAATATAAACCGTTGCCAATTCAATAATGCTCAAACAGAAAATGTGTCTGGTGATAAGGTAATGGGTATAATTTAGTAGCTTTCATTCAATTTCTTAGTTTATCTTTCTACATCTTAATTTATAGCATTATAAGCTTTTTGCATTTGAACCAGATATCTGTCAAAGAATGCCAGACTGAGGATGCTCAGTGTGCCTTTGTCATAGATAAAATTCTGGAATATACATCTGATCATTCAGTGACAAAATGCTCCTTCAACAAAATTGCTATTCTCTATAGAAAGCAGGTTAGTTTTACCTGCTCCGCCAAGCTTAATGTCTTATCTGCTACATTATGTGCCGATTGAATGCCTCAGCTTCTCCTTGTCAGGTATCTGGGAAGGTGTTCCAAACAGCCTTTCGCACTAGAAGAATTCCCTTCAATGTACACGGTGTAGCTTTCTACAGAAAAAAGGTTGATATATTCCTTTGCTTCTTGTTGGATTTTATCTATTCATCATGAGTATTGCTCCAAAATTTTGCAACGATTTCTGTACTTTTTCTGAACTGGTAAATATATATAGGATGGGTGTAACCAAGTTACAAAAACACGCAGACCAAACTACGATATCTGTACTTTTTCAGCTATCATGTCCAGCGTGATCATAGCACTATAACTTACACATGCTTTATCTTTGAAATGAGGATGGGATATAATTTTAATTTACCATTTTACCAAACATTATGCTTTTATGAACTTCACATTTGAATTAGCATCTTTCTCTGGAGAAATCTATGACTAAGGCAAATGTGAAATTAATGGGGACGGGATAAAAAGATATTAGGACAAAGGGTATCAAAATTGCAGTCTGTTAACTGGGGGATATTTTGGTGTTTTAAATGTGTTTTGATTATAATTAGAAGGTTTAGAGGGAGAGATCTTGTTGCGACTTAGTCCTTGGACCAACATAAACTTTCTGTGGAACCTTAGGTAATCAAAGCAATTATGTCCATGCTGAAGACAACGT
Source organism: Persicaria tinctoria (assembly GCA_037127255.1). NCBI lineage: Eukaryota > Viridiplantae > Streptophyta > Magnoliopsida > Caryophyllales > Polygonaceae > Persicaria > Persicaria tinctoria. The sequence continues at coordinate 5,364,645 of JBANSL010000016.1, read as the reverse complement.
TGCCTGGCTGTGATGATGCACCATTTCGCCAAGTGTTTAAGGCCTTACTACCATTTGACAAAGAAGAAAAGAAGAAGGTATATAGATCATCACATCACTTTCTTAATTCTTCACTCTTATACATGTCTTGTGATAGCTGATCTCAAATCAGTTACCTGGTGGTTTGCTCTATATTTTTTTTTACCATTCTACATCATCTGGACAGGTGATTGAGCATATCAATAAGGTAGCAACAATTCAGGATAACAGTTTTATATCAGCTGCTTCAGATATCTTCAGTGCCAAAATATCCGGTACCTTCAGGAGGTAGGTGGTTCAATACTTCAATAGTTCAATATATAAAAAAAAATCTTCTTTTTTCAAAATTTACTCAATTCCACATGCTGGTTTCAACTAATGCATCCACAATAACGTACTCAATGCAGGAGTCAGCTTACCCAGGGCCGCAAAGTGTTATCTACACTTGAAATGATATCAAAGCTAGTGCAACGGGTAAGCTACTGTTCACTTCTATAGTGGAATTATCTTAAATATGTGCTTCCATCGTTTCATTTAATTCTTGATGTGTTCATTCCCTGCTCTCTCGTGTTGTTGTCCATTCATTGTTCTTTCTGGATTAAACATTGACTTCTACCTTATGATTGTGGTACCCGTTCTTGAGAAACAGCTCCCTTGTGTTACAGGAAGAATCAATATCAGCTGTCATCACATCTGTAGGAAACTTGCTTCCTCAGGTTTGTTGTTTTTGATTGCTTGGCTGCTTGAGCAGAATATAAAATAATTAGAATTTGCTATCTATGTGTCAATGGCATATTTAAAATTTATGGGATTATATTTGCCATCTCTTTCGTAAACTTCGATGATTGCTTTTCAATACTGATTTTCTGTTGATTTGTTAGAGGTACCTTCTTGAAAAAAAAGCAGTTGTTGATGCTGAAGATGGGAAACTACTGAACGAGGATAATGACCTTAGATCGGTGAGTTAAATCATCTTAGTTCATGCTGTAGGGACACCGTTGAAACTAAACTTCATCTGTTCATCATGGACAGTCCATCTTTTTCTGAAAAATGTCTCTGTCATTTGATTCAATAGCTTTCCATTAGATAGGAACATATTTGATAACTTGATAAGTATTGATAGCTTGAGGATTGAACATAGAACAGAAAAATCTGTTATATAATGAACTAAAATCTATTTAATCCATCTCTGCTTCCTCATCGAGCATTAAGAAGTGTGCAATATGGTATGTGACGTCATTAATAAACAGCTTCCAGTAGGGCAATAAGGGTACTTTTCTCAACTCGAACTGAATGTTTTCAAGTTCTTATATAGAGTTTATTTGAGCTCAGTGCTCATAAAAGTAGTTCGGGTTTGACAGTTTTTTTATTATAGAAGTGCTCGAGGCTAAATTTTCTTTGAGGCTGCAGTTTTAGAATGTTTTTACATGCAAGGGCATGCATTCTTATTTTCAGTCATATAGTTTAAGTTTAGGCTTCAATAAGCGCATAGTCTTAAATAAAGGCCAATACCTGTCAAATTTACACTTCCAGTTATAAAAGCGTGCAAGTGGTTGGTTATTTAGCTCGATAGAAAATAAAGAATCTCTTACATCCAATTATCATGCACGTTCTTGCAAGGTCTCTAAACTCTTCTGGTTCTTTCTACATCGCGTGCATACAATGCTTCACATAGGTCACAAAATTGCTCTTTCTCTTTGCATAGAATGAGAATGATATAGTGTTTTAAGCTTTTGATGACAGAGGCCTTTTTATTTGCGGTTTTACAATACTTTAAATGTTGGCTCTGATGTCTATTTTGCGCCACTGCCAAGCTTTTTACTTTTATCATTTGAACTATTTTTTCCATTTGAACTATTTAGTTGCTTGTAAGATTAAACTCGTTCTGGATATCATATGATGTTCAGGTACTCCAGTACTTGCTGGACGATGTTAAGGACTTCCTATCCACAAAATTTGTCCCGAGACAAGTAGAGAAGGATGATTTGATGCCAAAAAGGGGCTGCATAGATGTTCTTAAAGCTTTTATTGACTATATATCAGAGCGGGAGAGGGAAAGCTTTCGCTCCAGGAGACATGATAATGAAGATTCTGTAACATTGACTACAATTCATCAGGTTTTCCATATCAGTTTAGTTTACTACAAATTTTCGACACAATCTTTCATCTATTGTATTGCTTTTTATGAGGAAATTGAAGAATATATGGTGAATTTTTTTGGAGACATAAAAAGATTGTGAAAGTTCAGCTGTTGTAGGTTTGTAGGGTTAACTTGAGTATTTGCTTTTCTTTTTTAACTACTTCCTTTTACTCTCCTTCTGGGATTCGACTTGTAACTGCTTTTTCGTCTGTCGTGCAGTCAAAAGGCCTGGAGTGGGATATTGTGTTCATAGTGAAGGTAACTACCCTTTAATTGACGCAGCAATTATTTGTGATCACTTATATATAGACATACAGCTGTAACTTTCTTTTCATCATCTTTTCTTCACTATATGTTTCATTTAGTTCAACGCTATAATGGGCTTTAATACCCTATCCCAATGGCTAGGTGAATGAATCTGAGATTCCTTTGTTGCATGAACACAATGGAATTGCAAATGAAAAAGGAAATTCCCTGGAGGTATACATTTTTTTTGCTGTTAATTTAATCCTGTGCTTTTATCACTGCTGAATTTTCATATAATTCAAATAAAGTTTCTCTCTGCAAATGTAGGAAGAAAGACGTCTCTTCTATGTAGCAATGACTCGTACAAGAAGAAAACTTTTCCTCTTACATTTAATAATGGACTCCAACTGGCAGGTTAATTTTATTCTTTAGTTTCCAGAATAATTTAAATCCTCTTTAGCAGTGAACATCCCTTCTGTAGACTGCAGCTGACAAAATTTGTTGCAGGTGCTTCAACCTTCACGCTTCCTTCGAGAAATTCCACACCATTTATGTGAGGTACAGGTAAGGTACCTGGCAATTTTTTCTTGATAGCAATTACTGTGAATCATATGAATCGTTACTTAATTTTTTTGTTAGTTACTAACTCACTATTGTGTTTAGTTAGTTAAGATTAAGACAACTGTTGAAAACAGAAGCCAGGAGCATGTGTGCAAATTTGGTGGATCATCGTGTAATATTGTGGCCAAGACGTGCTCAATGTATAATAGTAACTGGTTAAAGGGTCAATACTTGGCCCATTTGATCATGGAAAAAGTATTCTTAGGCTTACGGTTTATAGGATATGTTGCACTTTTGTTTGTTCCCAGTGACAGTTTCTTTGGCTATTGGTTTCAAGCTTTTTCTATTGATCAGTTGCTGTTCACCAAAAGATGGATATCTCAGTTGTGTGTCTGATTTTTCCTCCAATACTATGCCCAATTCAAGTATCACAATGGGGACATCACTGTTATTTGATTTTGAACATTATTTTGTTTTTTTTTTTATAATATCCTTTTCGGTATTGGGATTACTTTTTATTTCGTATCACACAGATATACTAGAATTAAGAATTTTAAATAGACAATATGGAAAATTCTAACTGTTGCATTTGCATCATCAAAGTAGTCTTTAGTTGAGCCACCAAAAAAAGAAATATGGAACATTATTTTGTTATTGGTATTTGACTTAATAGTTCTATTATCTTTTCCTATAGTGGGTCCAGATTCTCCCTTGAGAATGTCATTCATCTTCTTCTTCTTCTTCTTTTTTTTTCTTTTTTTTTTGTCAATTTGTGTTACTTGCTTTCATTTGTTGACTACATGTCTGGGGAATAATGCACTGCAGGACCGGGTCACGTCTGTGAGGACACCTGAAGTAATTAAAGATGAAGCTCTGCATGTGCAAAGTAGATGTCATGAGGATAAATGTGTGGAAAATTATCCATTTGATGGTCAAATGGCCGAAGTCCCCAAAGCGATAGAATATGAAGCTCCTTATGGAAATTTTTTCTTACAAAGGTAATATTCCAAATTGGATTTAAACATTATGAATTCCAACATATCAGTGGACTTCGTTGCTATGTTTATAGCTCATATGGTTCTTGACTGATTTACAGATTCAATGCAGAGGACCGAGGAATCGTTTCAAGATTATTCCATCAGTGGGCTAGGAAGCAAGCATTTCAAGATCCAAAGCGGTTGCTTGACAAGGTAATAGTTTTTGTACCCACAGAGAATAATGTGATGAATCATTGATTGTATACTTTTTTGAGTCTTGAAAAACCTCTAACGTACCAATCAGGTGTTGAGTAAAGTATGGTATTGATGAAGTGATAATAGAAAGGAAAGCTGTGAGCTAAAATGTGATGCTAGACTTGGTTGATGGGCATTTTTTTTTGGATACGGAGTGTGGATTATGAGAAATTGTTGGACAACCTCGTTTAGTGTGAAAAAAAAAGCCAGTCGAGGAATATGGATTATGAGAAATTGTTTTAGCGGCACTTAAATGTAAGAGTTGCAAGAATTGAACTGTAAAACAGCACTATATTGCTTTGTGTTTGTGGTGTTTTATTCTAGTTCCATTCATAGTACTATAAACATTGCACTGAGACTTGCATTTGGAATATTCAAGATGGTCATAGAACTCTAAGAGGGTATATACCAATTTGGATGGAAATATACATGTTTAAAAATATACATGAGAATAAAAAACTTATTCCTTTGTTCTTCAATGTAACCACATGAAAATATGTTTGTTGTTTGTTCCCATGGCATTGATAAAATTTGAGGCATGCCGTAATTATTTGTTTGAAATTGTAGGTTCGCTTTGTTATTGACGAGAGACTGAGGGTGAAGCAAAATAAGTACAAGGTGGTAGCCTTATTACTGTTTTTTCATTCCTCTACTTTCTTTTATTCATCCATTAGCTGTATGTCTCAAAATACTGGGAAGGCGGGTTTGGGAGCGATGAAGTGGTGAACTAAACCGATTTATTATACTGCCAAAAATGGCCTGCTAAGCAAGCTAATATTTATTTCTTTTAATGCTGGAAGCTAACATTTCACATGTACTTGACCTGATCTGGGTTGGTTTTAACTTCTTTTCTTGATCTTACTATATAATGATAACCTTCTGTAGGATGCTTTGCATGCTTTGAAGTCTTGCTTGGGAACAGATGAAGCAATTCAGTTTGCTGAATATGTAAGTTTGCAATTCATTTATGTTACGGAAAATAATTTACATCTCCCGAACTTTGAGGGGGGAGCTGAACATTCCCCCGGACTCTAAAGTTTAAAACAAAGATCCTACACTAAACTTCCAGTAATCAATTTCTTTGCAACAAAATTTGGCAGAAAAATTGCGTCGTAGTCAGATATATGACTGAATTATATAGTTGTCAAGCATGTCACATAATCACAAATCTATCAACTGCATTCACATGGATTGTATAGTATCGAATATTTGTTTCACACGTCTTCAAAGCTCGGGATATTGCAAGTTTTTCTCTCATTTATTTTGTTGAAATATATTCGTTCTGATTTCGAATAAGATGACGGGTAAGAAGAAACATTTACCAAAGGCATTCATAAACTCATGCTGTATTTTGATTTTGAGTCGAACGTATATTCCTTTGTTGGTAATGCTGATTGAGCCTCATTGATTTTGTAACTAGGTTTTGAGATGTGAGAAGATAGACCCTGATAAGCGTGCTCATATAATGATGGAAAAACAGGTAAAAAAAAATCGTTTTTCGCTTCATAGGAATTGCATTCAGTAGCTGACAGTTTGTTCTTCATGGGAAAATGGGAAATGTTAATCTCTTCAATTTCTACATACTTTCTGTCTACAGCAATACTTCCAGAAATTACGGATGGAGAACGTAATGAGCTCGTCGGAACCAACTCCTAAACAGGTACCTAACTTGATTCTTATATCAGATTTCGAACCTGCAACTTCGTCATTGACATTTTACATTCATCTGGTTGTCAGATTGCGTATCTCCGCACCTTGGGTTGCACTATAGTCCCTGAATCTCGGCTCCAGGCTTCTCATTTGATTGAGCAGTACAAATCACTTTGAGCAGTTATCTTCATTGCTCGCTTAATGTTCAACTATGTTCAACAAGCCAACAGACAGTACATACACACTGTGGCTGTTCCTGCCCATTGAGTAGCTTCACCTTCAGGCTTCAACCGCAAGTTTCGTAGTAGACACAACACAAGCAGATATGTATCGATACACACTTGGTTACTAAATTAATCCTAAGAGCATCATCTCTAGTGGTGTGCTTCCTACAAGTTTCTTGCCATTTTCCAACAATCCTTTACCTTTTTATTCATCTTGAGACTAATCTATAGTCTTCTGAATTTTTATACCTCCAAGGCTCCATTAGTCTAATGTTAACTCTTCGCTCAATTTATACAGTTTCGATAGAGACTGCATTCGAATTTCATTTATGAAATGCTCTGTAAAATGGTCTTACCATCAATACAAATTATTACAATTCACTACCTAGAAAAACATAAAAGACAATCTATTTTGAAACAGAGCTACTAACTAAAAATCCGTCTATTTTTGAACGAAAAGGGTAGTACAATAGTATTCTTAATAATCATATTGAAAACTAAAATGACGAATGAAACCAAAGTTGTACATTGTGACTAAGAATTTTCAACACTTAGTTTTTCAAAATCTTGTACTCCTTTTTCTCAAAATAGTTGTTGATTTACTTTTGAAACGTTTTTAATGGGAAAAAACTATATAAAATATTTATTATTTTCCAATTTTTTAAAAATAATTTAGTATTACCCCGTCAAAAAATACACATCCTTTTACAATTCATGCACATTTTTTTAAAGGGTTACTCCTCTCATATCCAATTGGTTTTGAGATGAAACCCCGTTCGGGTTTATGTGTTGTTCGAGTCTCTCGTATGTGGGCCTGCACATACGACCTTCTTCCAGCTTGTCTTTGACCCCACCGGGCCCAGTCGACTTTAACATGGTATCAGAGGCGGGTTCGGCTAGTTGTGGTCTGGGTTTCAGATTAGTGGGGTTGCTGGCCATGTTGACATGTCGCGACCATTGGTTCCCATTTAAGCGAAGTCGGCTAGGCCCGGTGAGACTAAGACAAGCTGGAGGGAGGTCGTGTGTGCGGGCCCAAATACGGGATAATACTTGAACAACACAGAAACCCGAACGGGGTTCCATCTCAAAACCAATTGGCAATGAGATGATTAACTCTTCAACCTTATATGTTGTTCAAGCATTCTATTACCGATGTGGGACAACCACATTCGAACACGCCCCCTCAAATGCAACGACATTTTTTAGCCAAGAAGTTGCACTTGCCACATGCGCTTAAATGGGAACCAATGCCCGAGACATGTCATGGCCACCAACCCCACCAGATAGAGCCCAGACCACAACTAGCCGAACCCGACTCTGATACCATGTTAAAGTCGATTGGGCCCGGTGGGGTCAAATGCAAGCTGGAGGGAGGTCGTGTGTGCGGGCTCACACAGGGGCGGACCCAGGGGGTGCTTGGGGGTGCTCGAGCACCCCTGGCGGAAAAAAAAATACAAATTTTTTTTTGAATATATTTAGTATTTTTAAGGTAATATAACATCTTTTAATGATATTTAATTCAAGAGTATTATCTAGCTCAAGTGGTAAAGGAAGGTGGGAAGGAGAATCAAAATCATAAGGTCTTCGGTTCAAATCACAACCCCTTCACTTTTTATTTGTTTTACTATATCATTAATTCTTTTTCATTTCTCCATATATTTTTTTTATTTCTATCAACTATTTTACTAAAAATTCTCTCTATATTTTTTGTTTCTATAAACTATTTCATTAAAAAATGTCATATTTATGTTTAAATTATACATTAAACCTTTTCTTTCAATATTATTTTAAAAGTAATTCTTCGTAGTTTACATTTTAAAAAATCACAATTTTAGTGTATTTTCAATATTTTTTTTTAAAAAAATATTTCTTTGAATATTATTTTAAAAGTAATTCTTCGTAATTTACATTTAAAAAAATCACAATTTTAGTGTATTTTCAATATTTTTTTTTTAAATCTTCTTAATAAGTATACACAAAAAATAATTTACGAATTTTTTTAGCACCCCTTGACCGAGATTCCTGTCTCCGTCATTGGGCCTACATACGGGAGACTCGAATAACATATAAACCCAACAAGGTCACATCTCAAAACCAATTGACAATTAGAGAAGTAGCCCTTCAACCTTATATGATGTTCAAGTATTCTCTATATAACAGATTTGGGACAACCACATTCCAACAAAACGATAAATAAGTTACTAATAAGGTACACATCGTGCCAAACAAATCCATCTTGGTTAAATTTAGAAACGTTGAAACGTGTGTGCAATTTGTGAAAATGCCAAATATGTCTGATATCGCTTAAATCTCTCGCAATCCCAATCTCAATCTCATATAATTCATACCTCCTCAATATGCCTCTTTTTTTTTTTTCTCTTTTCCCATCTCTGCTTTGTTTGTCTCTTATTCATCTCCAACCCCACACATTTAAGCCATTCTCCTCAAGGGCTTGAACAAATTGCACTTGAAAGCCTCCATTTTTGGTTTTCACAATGCAGGCTTTCTTGTTTTCCAATTTCTAACCAAAGATCATGGGGTTTCGTCCATTCGTCGTTGCTGACAAAACCGAAAGGATTTATCGATCAATCGGTTGATCACAATGGAAGAAGTTCTTACTGACAAAGGGCATTGGTGGACGCTCGGAGCCATAAAAAATGGGACAACAAAAGATATCATGGTGTGTCAAGGCGATACCCATTCCTTCAGGAGGAGCATAGCTCGTTCGTCTCGCATCCTCAACTCGCCCCTGTCGCTGCTTTTGCTCGAACAGCCTCTCCTCTTCTTCACCAGCCATGCTATCCATTTCTTCCTTCGACAGCTCGGCCAGACCCTCCTTGTTTCCCAGATTGTCGTAAGTCGCCTCCTAGGTAGAAAACCCGAGAGGGCGGTCTTGTTTTCTTTTCTCGGTTTATTGCGATTGATCTTATGTTGTCTTTTGCATTGAGCTAGAACAGGCTGGGGTTCTTCTGGGTCCAACGCTGTACATAAAGCCAAGGACCTTCCAAATGCTGGTTCCGCCAGTGGCCTTGTATACACTCCAGACGGTCTCGAGATTCGGCTTCATACTCTACCTGTTCCTAGTTGGAGTCAAGACGGATATTAGCGTTCTCAAGCGCACGACATCAACTGCGGTAACATTAGCATTCTCGGGCTTCTTCCTCTCCGTAGTGCTTGGTTTTGCCACCTTCCACTGCGTGGCTGCAAACCTCCAGGAATCAACTCGACACACGACCCCATACCTCATCATGCTCAATTCTGTCACCTTCTTTATCGTAACCAGCAGCGACGTCTTCAGTCTCGAGATCAGTAATACAGAGCTAGGCAGACTAGCTTCCTGTGTGGCTCTGGTCCTAGACGCGTCTGCGATGTTCATGGATACATTTGGCATGAAATCCTTTATGCAAGAGATGCATAGCTACCGGTATCAGTCGGAAGTCAAGGCAGGGCCTGTCGAGTATGTGATAAGCGTCTTTGTGTACTATGCTGTCTTGTTCTTCGGGTGCAGGCCCTTGATGATCTTCATTATCCAGCAAACACCGGTTGGGAAACAGATGAAACAGAGCCACCTGATGCTTATTCTTATCATATTCCTTGCAGCGGTGTTCGTCTCCGAGAGTATCAATCAACCCGTGTCCGCCTACTTGTTGGGGCTGTCATTGCCAAATGCACCATTTGGACCAATCCTGGCAGATAAGCTAGAGGGAATCGTAACTGGACTATTCCTTCCACTTCTTTGTGCCATCACCGGTCTACGAGCCAATTTCCGAGTACTCACAAGCAAGACAATTTGGTTAGAGTTGGTGTTTCTGATGTGCTATGTTGGCAAATTTATAGGCACCATTGTAGCATCCATGCTCTTCAAGTTAACATTCAGCGAAGCTCTTGCACTTGCTCTTATCGTCTGTTCCAAAGGACTCATGGAGATTGCTACACTCCTCCTGTGGAAGGATGGACGGGTACTAACTTTATCCGTTTACAGTCTTCCTTTTTCCTGCATCAACAAGCCATCTCTCCTTAACACAATGTGATTGAAGAAACTTAGAAACCATTGTACCAGTTTAGAGTTGCGACGAATCATAAACATAGTGTCGCGACGAATCATAAACATAGTGTCTTTTATAAGTAGTCAAATGTCAAGAAACACACCCTCTTTTAACTTGCTCCCCAAATTTTGGCAGATATTGAACAACGAACAGTATTCGGTGCAGATACTTCACATTTTGATAGTGACAAAACTTGCATTACCACTTGCAAGGCGATTATATGACCCGACAGAAGGTTACAGGACCACGTACAGCAGGCGAACCATTGAAGAATCCTTTGAAAACAATAATATAAGGATACTGGTGTGCATATTTGGAGAAGAGTACATACCTAGCATCCTCAACCTTCTGGAAGCATCCAAACCCTCGAAACGCAACCCTCTCACCATCATTGCTCTTCACCTCGTTAAGCTTACCGGCAGTTCAATGCCTTTCCGAGAACCCATCCATCTAGTCCACAAGTCCATTGTTCGCCAAGTCCTGTCAAAACACACTTTAAATGCCTTCAACTTCATGGAGAAGCGCAACCATGGGTACACCCGTGTGCAGCACTTCATGGCCACAGCGCCATACAAGACCATGTACACCGACATATGCACCCTAGCCCACGAGAAGGGAACCGGCTTTATCATTGTTCCCTTCCATAAACGGTGGAATCTCAGCGAAGGGAATGAGGAGCTGTGCTCTGCACCCATAAGGGAAGTGAACAAGCGTGTACTGGATGAAGCGCCCTGTGCGGTTGGAGTCTTTGTTGATAGGGCCAAAATATCCAAGACCTGTTGGGCTACAAACAGAGATGGCATTTACCGTGTAGCGATGCTATTCATCGGTGGACCTGATGACCATGAAGCGCTCACATACTGTCGACTCCTGGCAAACCATCCAAGGGTGAGATTGACAATGGTCTGGATGAGAGAACGGTATGATGCCACCAATAACCAATTCAGGCTCCAAAGCGAAGATGATGAGGACGACGTGAGATTCATTATGGATTTCCAGTACAGTATGAGGGACAATAGTAGGGTAATGTTCACAGAAGAATATGTTAGTGTGATGGGATGGAGACGACCAGAGTGGCTATCCAGTTGGGGGATGTTGATTTAGTGATTATAGGTAGATGGCACGACCCTTACTCTCAAGTCACAGCAGGGTTTACTGACTGGAGTGAATATGCCGAGCTAGGAACACTGGGTGACATGTTGGCTGGTCCAGAATTCCGGTTTTCGGTCCTGGTGATACAACGGCAGCCCATGATTGCATGGATTGCTGATAGTGAGCCGTAGAATCAACAACAAATGTAACAGTATCATTCTTAGTTTATTAGAGAGCCAGTAAGGAAGAGATGCCAAAATATCAGTTCGTCTAGCTTCTCAGTTCGTCTAGCTTCTAACTGTAGATAATTGCATTGGATCAACTGATCAACATGAATAGGTGAAGTTTTATGGAACTCGTGAAAAACTACTTCCAAGCAAAAAGGGTGTTGTTGGTTTATATACAACTAAAAAACCAGAAATTGGTTGACCAGCTAGTTGAACAAAAATCATTTATTGAAAAAGAAAAAAGAAGGGGTGAAAAAACAAGGCACTTAAAAAAGATTTCAATTGTAATTCATATATCTCGAAGGAAACTGCATTCCTAGTTCCACTAACCTGATCAGATGAATGTGCTGGCTCAAATTGCTATGGAATGGCCTCAAGCTTCAAAACTGGCATACTAAGTTGCTTTTTCAGAGAATCCAGAATGCATTCCTCTTGATGAAACCGTGAAGTTGGTAGACATGGGCTACAAAGATATCAAGCTGAGAAACATGCATAAGATAGCAAATGGAGCAGAGAGCCACAATCTAAAGCTTAAGCTGTAGTATTTGGGGACACTGTACCTGCCAATTTCCACTTTCTAACTTTAAACAGTAGAACTGCCACCAACATAAAGTTAAAAAAAGGGAAAATAGAAAGGGAATAAGAAAAATTGGTAAGTTTTACGTACTGTCTAATTTTGGACTATCGTCATTCAATGGGATTAAGGGAGTAAATTTTCTGTGTAGTGTATGATGATATTTGACAATGGTAAATAGGGATCTTTGTCAGCTGACACAGCTTGAGGTGTAGATACAAGTACTGCAACAATCTTTAATTTGACTATGTCAAAGAATCCATCCAAGAATAAGCTAAAGGGATACATCTGCACAACTTCTTCACCAAAAAAATTGATGTATATTAAGTATTAACCAAACGTAAAAGAATTTCCAAGTTATTACATTTTGTAGAAAACTGAGCCTTCAGTACAAAATACAGGTACAGTATGAAAAACCAACTACAGAATGATCAAATTGAATTTAAAGATGACCTCTCCCCCCACATTCTGAACACATAATGTTCCCAGTGCCTCCACAACCTACATGAGCATAAGATAATGTATACACTCAATAGTAAACAACCATAACCAGATCAAAAACAATAAATCCATCAAATAGAAGTCACATTCCTTTCATCCTCATAAAAAAATTTGTAAATTCCACAACAAAGCCAATGATCACATACATAGAGACAGGCCCAAACAAGGCCACTAATGCAACCATCAGGACCGAATAGTGGGCAAAACGATGGAAAATGCAGTTTCTAAGTTAGATGACCTCAGGGAGTAGCTCCACATCATAATCCCTCTAATTGATTAATTGGATAATAAATTAGAGGAAACCAAAAACAGCATAGAATCCTGAATCATACGTGTCAAATTAAACAATATACAGCCTCACGACAATCAAGGATGATGTCTTCCCTTCTATGTAAATTTCACATTTATCACTTCTACCCGCTAAATGAATATCACTCAACACTGAACCAGCTATATCATTCAAATCAACACTATCTAGTACCAAAGGGATTTCCCTCCTACTAATCTATTCAGATACTCAAGCAAGTTCTGGCAGCTGGTTTTAGTTGCATCTAAGATAAAATTGCATCAATTTTCATAGCTACTCGTCTGTTGCATCCGGTAAATTTCACTACAGAACCTTACATCATTCTCTAGTTACATTTCTTCAACAATCATGATTCATATCAATGTGAAATTTTTTCAAGCAAACTTACCTAAGCAACGGATTTTAACTAGGACTCCCTGGCTCTCCATTACAGCATCCACATAAAGACCGGAGCCGCTGCACGTAACACAGAGGACGGCGCCCTTAGCTTGACATGATTTGCAGCGGGGATTACTCCCTATTTCTTTCTCATCAATGGACAATCCCACCGCTTTCTCAATAATCTCCTCCGGAACTGGTTTGTCGTAGCAGAACAGCGATTCAAGGCTGCTTCTTTGCCGATGCGCATCTCCAGCGTAGCACGCACCAGTCTGCAAAGGAATCACAGATCACAGTCACGATCACGCCCTAAAAAAGCTCGTGAATATGATTGAAATCACATCAATAGAGCGATCTTCATTTAGCTGCAAACAACATTCCCGATTGTACCGTGACGTGACTCCGCTGAAAAATACGAAATTACACTTCACCGGAAAGCAGGACAAGATGAGGCGCCAATGCAATCACTTCGGATTGTTCAAGCGCCAGATTAGAAGCATAAGATTTTGACAAATTTCAACTGTTCACGCTTAACTGAGATTGAAATCTCCATTTCGTCAACACCGAGCAGAGAGAGAAAACGAACCCCGTGTTTGCTGCTGCAAGAGAGGCGTGTGCTGGGGGATGAACTGAGACGCAATTTGACAGTGAGAGAGCGGGAGAGGTCTGGAGAGACGAATCCGTGAATCGGAGGCGATAACTTCAAGGTTGCTTCCATGGATGCAATTGGAGACGAGTGAGCTGATGATGTCGATTGTCTGTAGACTCGACTCTAGACTATATTCTTATTACAAATTTTAGGGTAAATTGCAAAAAAACATCCTTATTTAGAGCATTCTGCACAAAGCTATGCTTTTATTTCAAAAATTACTTCGAATCGCCCTTTATTCATATTCTATTTACAAAATACAACCCACTAACAAAGTATTGGCGTTAAATACTACTCTTTCCGATCGAAAATATTTGATGTTTTGACTTTCTGCACGTATTTTAAGGAAATAAAAACTAAATAAAATATTAATCTTTTAATTAATTTTCTTTCACATTTTAATACTCCCTCCGTTTCCTTTTAAATGACTTTTTACTATTCATGCACGTTTTTTAAGGTGTGAAAAACTATATGAAATAATAAATTTTTAAAATATTTTTTTCGATAATCTCATACTTATTGGTGATAAGTATAATATTATGAAAAAAATATTATTAAAATATTAATATTTAATATAGTTTTTATCGTTCTAAAACTACGTGCATGACTTGAAAAAGTCACTTAATAGGAAACGGAGGGAGTACTTATTACTAATAAATACTCCGTATTAAAGTATGAAAAAAATTAATCAAAATAAATAAGATTTTATATATATTTTTAACTCCTTAAAATACGTGCAGAAAGTCAAAACATCAAATATTTTCTAACGGAATATTTATCAATAAAAATATGTTTTCAAATTAGGTACTATCAATAATCGAAGTAAATATTTAAAGACCGGTGGATGGTTGTATATTACCAACAAGCAAATCTACCATCAAAATCACAAACTTTTGCACCATTGATTATAGGGTAATTACACCTACCCGTAAATTATGGTACTTTTCACATAACCATCCATAAAAACTTAAATTACAGTAAACCACCCCTAAATTTAATTTGTTTTCATATAACCACCCACACACTATAAACTTCTATTTGTTTTGTTTAAAACCACTAAAATACCTCTAATTCAAGCTTATTTGTTTGTACTTTGTAAAGGAAAGATGTTGCATGTATATAAGTAGGTGTTTGGTTACCAATTATATTATGTTTATAATGTAAAATAGAAAAAGTCGTATTTGGTAAACAAAAAATTTAAGATAAATTAAGGGTGTGTTTGGATTCCATAATTTATTAATTATATACTCCCTCTGTTAATTAAAACTATTCACGCATGCTTTTTGAGGTGTTAAAAACTATATAAAATATTAACTTTTTTAACAATTTTTTTTAATAATTTCATACTTATTATAATTAAGTATAAATTTATAAAATCAAATGTAAAAAAATGTTAATATTTTATATAGTTTTTATCATTCTAAAAACACGTGCATTAATAGTAAATGACAAGTTTTAATTAACAGAGGGAGTATAATGTAATAGCTTTATCTCGATGTATGTGATTATTTTGTTAAATTACCATTTTACCTCATTTTTTGTGGGATTTTTAGTTAATTGTACAATCAACCGCTCACATAAACCGAAGTAAATAATTGAATTATAATTAAAATGGAATGGAATTCAAACCCCCCCCCCCCCTAAATACTCCAACCAATATATATCTAAATTGGATTTGCAATGTGAAGAGTCAAGGCTTGCAATAGCTCCTAACAGTCTCATCTCCTTCAAATGTTGAATAAGATAGGGATAAAATCTAAAATAAAACAAGATGATTTCTTCAAAAGAAGGGTGAATTAGCTCATATCTTAAATTACAAACCATATCATTTAAAAAATAAGCTAAGCTTATACGTACATATCATTTGACAAATTAGCCGAACATGAATAATTTTATTATAATTTATCCTTTTTTAAAAGGGTAAAAGTAAAACCGGATTATTTAACAAATGGGAAGTATTATTAAAACAAATCATTGCATTAAATATAAATAATCTTGAATTAAGGGTATTTTAATCTTTTTAAACAAAACAAATAGAGGTTTAATTTGTGGGTGGTCATATGAAAACAAATTAAATTTATGGGTGGTTTACTGTAATTTAATTTTTTATGGGTGATTATGTGAAAAGTACCATAATTTACGGGTGGTTATGTGTAATTTACTCTTGATTATATGGTGAATAAAAATATTGTTTTGTGATTTTTGTAAGGCTTATTGCCATTTTAAGGTTTAGACACTTAACGATATTTATTCACCACTTTAAATATCGATGAGCGACGTAGTGTTGCTGGTACAGTATTTATTTCATTTATAGCACTATCTTTTGGTTTCAGTGCAGAATATATAAGATCAACTACAAAGTTATATTTATTACATTATCTTAAAATGGTGGATGTTATATAATTATGCAATATGTTTTGAACCTTAAAGTTATATAGTTGAGTGAACGATTTACTCAGATATGAAAGAGTGCGATAATATTTGTTCACATCAAGGCTACATTGTTTGAATAATAATGATTTTAAAGCAAAAACTAAATACACTGTAAAATCACCACGACGGTTTGGACGGGGACTAGTTTCGAAGTACACTTATTATCCCCCCTAAAGACGATTAAAAGCAGGCTTAATTAAAAATTATACCACGTCTAATTAAACGCGGTGCGCGTTCGTGGCTTTACAACAGGGGATTTACGGTGTATTTAACAACACCCATAATCTTAGATCACCATTTACCAATCAAAACCTTATGAACTCAATTAAATAACACACTATGTCAATTAACTGCACATGACTCAATCTGCTTATACCCTTAATTTCATCAACCATTCCAAAATCTAAAGTTAAATCCCAAAATTTCAAGAACCCTAATAATAATAAAAAAGGTAAAATTAATTAAAATAATCCAACCTTTTAAGAGGTGTTAAAAACATATCTCCACCTTTCAAATGTAAGCTAAATCTCCCAACCTTTATAGGTGATGTTAAATTATATCACCACAATTTTGTCTATAAAAAAAAAAATGATAACATGGCACATACATAACTTAAAAAAATTAGCATATTAATTGCATTCATTACTTGTGCTAATTTTCTCACTGAATTTCTTAAACTTCAGGCATGGAGTGTAACTAATTGCAAAGTTTGGGATATATTTTGCAATTTCAATTTAACTATCCTCCCTTAAAATCCTGGTATTTTCTTTCCTCCGCCCACTCCCAAAGAACCAGTTGCCTATCTTCTTCATCTGCAAATCCAAAACCCTAATTCACCGGCTAATTCAAATACATTCGAGTCTCTTCCCTGCAATTCACAATCGAAGATGGTGCAAAAGGGCAAGAGTAAGCGAAACCCTAATTTATCTCTTCCCGAATTCAGCAGTGCTGTTTTCCCCCTATTTCCTGATTTGATTTCGTTTTTTCGTTGCAGAGAGCAAGAGCAAGCGAGTTTCTCTGAAGCAGAAGCACAAGATCATAAGAAAGGTGAAGGAGCACCACAAGAAGAAGGCCAAGGAAGCCAAAAATCTCGGCCATCACACGAATAAGAAGGTTGAGAAGGACCCTGGCATCCCCAATGACTGGCCGCTCAAGGAACAGGAACTCAAGGCCCTTAAAGCTCGACGTGCTCGCGCCATTGAAGAACTTGAGCTGAAGAAAATTGCCACCAAAGAGAGAGTAATCTGTTTTCCTCTTCACCTGTATTAGTCTATGTTTTGATCTCAGTTTCCTTTGCAAATTTGTGAGTTGTGCACTTAATTTGTAAACTACAGCTTCTTCTGATTGTCTTGTTGTTTAAAATGGGGTTTGTGAATCAAAGGTAGAAATTTGCATCAGTTTTGACCTTCTGAAATCAATTTCTGTTTCTGAACGAGGGCTACTTTTGGTTCTGCTAGCTATAGTCTGGAAACCTGATGTGCCCGTATTGGCAAGTCAAGGATGATCAAAATTTTATTTAGTTTTGCTCTGTTCATTGTCAGTTATATTTGTTAAAATGATACTCTGTATTTTTTACTTTCATTTTGCAAAAAACATCATTTTTTCTGCTGACTGGTTAAAACCCTCTATCTTAGGCCAAAAAGAGAAAGCTAGAGTTGATGGGAAGTGATAATGTGCCTGATGAAGATGAGGAAGAAGGCAAAGGGAACACAGACATTGATGATTTTGGTGCATTCGGAACAAGTAGAGGTAGATTTTATCTACAAGATGCATATTCTAGTTTCCTATTTCTTCAGCTTGTAGACATTTATTATGACCTCTTTTCGGGGTGTATATGAATCAAATGACCTTGCTGCATCATTTCCGTGTGTACTTATATGATCCCAGTGACCAAGCTTCACATGAGTCTGATTGAACTTCATAAGAGTTGATCAAGCTAATTCTGGTTCTAATATCGGGCTTTGGCATTGATGCAGATAATTCTGACAGGGCCTTTTACAAGGATCTGGTAAAAGTTATCGAGCTATCTGATGTCATCTTGGAAGTTCTAGATGCTCGAGATCCCCTAGGCAGCCGCTGTGCAGACATGGAAAAGATGGTTACATCTATTCCTGACAAGAAACTTGTTTTGGTGTTAAACAAAATTGGTAATCAAATTCCCACTGACCTAAAAATTACTTGAATCCATCCAAGTTTCGCATTTTGACTTCTATTGACTATAGATGCATTGTTTCTTAACTGTGGATACTGGATAGTAATCCTCAAAATGATTATGCTCACAAATTGTTTTTATTACTGTCCTCATCTGATCTGATTGATTCTTTGATACCAGATCTTGTACCCCGTGAAGCTGTTGAGAAGTGGCTCAAGTACCTTCGTGAGGAGTTACCTGCTGTTGCATTCAAGTGCAGTACTCAGCAACAAAGGTCAAACTTGGGGTGGAAGTCTTCAAAGGGTGGCACTTCAAAGGCTGGCACATCAAGCAACACTCTGCAGACTAGTGATTGTCTTGGAGCTGAAACTCTTATTAAGTTATTGAAAAATTACACTAGGAGTCATGATGTATGCCAAACTCCTCTTCTTTTTTAATCTCATCTACTATTGATGGTGCAGCATGCCAACTGGCTGAGTGTGATAATACTTAATGTTGATTTGTCTGTACGGCAGATCAAGAAGACAATCGCAGTGGGAATTGTAGGATTACCAAATGTAGGCAAGAGCAGCCTTATTAATAGTCTGAAGAGATCTCATGTTGTGAAAGCTGGTTCAACACCTGGATTGACAAGAGCGATTCAGGAAGTGCATTTGGACAAAAATGTTAAGCTATTGGACTGCCCTGGGGTTGTGTTGCTTGCGTCTGGGCAGAATGATGCATCTGTTGCACTTAAAAACTGCAAAAGAATTGAGAAGCTAGAAGATCCCATTGCTCCAGGTAAATCTTCTTGTATACACTTTTACATCGAATTTTCAGTGAATATTCTGCTATGGTTTTCCTTCATTGAATTAAAATTTGTTGTTCAATATCATGCTGATTCTTGTGTATAAAACATTTCAGTGAAAGAAATTCTAAGGCTTTGTCCGCACAAAGTACTGGTGACTCTATATAAGGTCCCTTCGTTTGATTCAGTCGACGATTTTCTTCAAAAGTTGGCTACTGTTAGGGGGAAGCTTAAAAAAGGTGGAGTAGTTGATGTTGGTGCGGTGGCTAAAATTGTGCTGCATGATTGGAATGAGGGTATGATTCACTCGTTTGATGGTCTACTCTCTCTGTACATGTTTCCTAACGAATAATAGCCTTTGTTTAGAGTGTTAACTGGCATTTAATTACTGACTGTTTCAGGTAAGATCCCCTATTACACTATGCCGCCTTCTAGAAACCAAGGGGAGCTCTTAGAGGAGACCAAGATTGTTTCTGGTCTGGGGGAGGAGTTCAATGTTGATGCCATCTATGGGACCGAAACTGCATATGTTGGAAACCTGACATCTATTGATGATTTCCAACCTGTTGAAGTTGCTCCGAATGCCGGTTTTCTCTTTGACGAGCAGATGCTTGAGGTTAGCCTACAATCCCTTTGCCAACATTGCCATTTTGTGCTATTTGGCTGGGGCTCAGGACTGGTGAAGGTGAAACAGGAGGCCTTTTTGTGCTACCATCCTAAACGTTTTTGTTCTTACGTGCAGGGTAAAGCTCAGCAAGCAGCTCAAAATGGCGGAGTTGGCAACGATGAGGACGAGACAGTGGCATCGACAGAGGAGGCAGGTGATGTGAATGCCAAGTCGGCAGCCAGTCGGCAAAACGAGAAGTTGTATGAAGCAGAAGGCATGCTGAACACTAGATTGAAGAGAGCAGAGAAAAAGAGGAGGAAAAAGGCCAGCAAACTGGCGGCTTCAGAGGACACCATGGAAGACGATGGAGACAGGGATGAGAACGATTTTAAGGCGGATTACCCACAAGGATCTTCCATGAACGTTGATGGTACTGATGAAGTTGCTGGAATAAGTGCGCAGATTCCGATGGCAGGCGTACAGTTTGATGACGAGGGATTTTAGAGATCAAGGATCCGGAGATTGAAGCTTTTTTTTGTTCGATTAAACATGCTATGTCGATGATTGTTTTGCTGCGGAAGCTTTGGTAGTTTGATAGAGAACAAAATTGACAAATAGGAGAGATAGAAAACGCAAAACAATGGTTTGTTTGCCGTCACAGAGATGCAAACCTTGCAGTTTTGAAGATTGACGCATACTTCAGCCTCATTTGGTTAGTTATTTAAAAAAAAAAAGTACAATGAATTCCTATGTTAAAGCTTGTTACAGGGAAAAAAAAATAAATTATTTTTTATACAAAAAAATAGCATTATTCTTTTATATAGGCTAGCTATATTTTCATATACAAAATTTGTTTCAATTCCGTCTACCTTGCATGTTTATACCAAACGAGCCGTAAGTTTATAATGCAATACTTCGTAATAAGCTTAGGGTCCGTTTGCCCCCGATATCTGATATTTAGTGTTTGGTTTGGCTAGATATCGATATCACTTAAAATGATATCGATATCTAGTGTTTGGTATCCCATAAGATATCAAGTAATATCTGTATTTGGTATGACCAGATATCAAGTGATATCGATATCTAATGAAATGATGATGGTTTGGCTGACGCAAATTACAATAGCTTGCCCCAGTCGGGGTGGCTCACTGGTGGGGAGCAAGGGAGGATGTGGGGAGGTCTCGAGTTCGATCCCTACCTCCGCCCCTTTCCTTGGATTAAAATCAAGGTTTGCCTTGCTCCTTTCTAATGGGTCGAGCCGGTCGGCGCAAGCCGGTTTATCTGGTGCATAGCTCTTGCCGATTGGGTCACGTGCTCGGGATTTGCCACCAAATGTGTGGGTTCCTCGTCATAAAACTCGTCATAAAAAAAATAAATTACAATAGCTTCAAAATAAAATAAATTTATATTAACCAAACTCCTAATTATAAACTTAAATGCCAATTTTCCGAGTTTTCGATTATGGTGACTGGTGAGTTCGGGGTTCTCTAGTCGTTTTTACGCCCCCCCTAACAAATCCATAACATGGGCCGTCAAATAACCACCTAAGCCCAAAAGAGGCGGCAAGGCCCAAGCCCATCACATTCAGTCACACTCACTACCTTTCTACTGGCGAGCAAAGGCGCAAAGCTATCAGATAAACTTCATCGTCTCCCCGCCATCGTTCCCTCTCTCTCCTCTCTCGGGCCACCATTGTTGAACCAAGCAGAGGATTAGGCAAGCGGGGGTCAGGAACAAGGAGCAGACGAAGTAGCAGAAGATGCTATCGCCTGCCTTCAATGGCAGGGCTACTTGTTCCATGCCTTCCCCGCTTCTTCCGTCCTGCAATTCCAGCGGCCACCGCAAGTGCAAGCTTCACCTGCGACGAGCTCCTCATTCTCTCTCCTTCATCCTCTCGGATTTCTCGACCCGCAGCCTTCGGTTCCGTTTCAGAGCCTCTGCCTCCGAGTCGCCGCCCGCGGCCGCGCCATTGCTGCAAGATGTTCCCCGTCGCGTCTCTGTCAAAATTCCAGTTGGTGATAGACATGTGAGTGTTCATGCTACTGAATTTTCGTTTTTTCATCTATTCTGAGAATGAGCTTCGTTTAGGTTATGCTCGGATGATGATAGGGTTTATTGTTGAGAAGATTAAAAGGTTTCATGTCTTTCTGCTTACATTTTAGGTTTTTAGTTGGAGCTGGATGACTTTCTTTTGACTATTTGGTGGATTCACCGGGACTGATTCTGTATCTTTCTTCTCAATTCTCATAGTACTAGTTTATGCCTTATGGCCTTGTTTTGCTTGTAAGGAGTTGATAATGTCTCATTTGTGCTGATGAAGTAGTTTTTTTTTGTTCTGATAAGGGATAGGTAGGGAGCTTATAACGTAAGATGGTGCGCAAATGAGCCCTAGATTAGATTTGAGCATTTTTATTGTGTTCAGGGGCAGGACTGAAAGCGCACACTCCTTAGCGTTGATAAATATCCGAGGCTGAGTTTTATAATCTTTGCAGCAAAATGAGTTAAAAGGATTCAAGAAATCCTATCTTGTATCTTTCTGAAAGTGCATTTTTTTAATGTTCATGTTAATCATAATTCATAAGTGATAAGTTTGTTATATTTTGGCAGCTCTTAGTTGAGACAGGTCATATGGGAAGGCAAGCAAGTGGAGCAGTTACCGTGACCGATGGAGAAACTGTAAGTTGAAATTGTCATATTCTCTTGCAGGCAGACAAGTAACCATGTCTTCTTAAATGTTACTCTTTGAAGATGTTAGTACAAGCAATCTTCCTTTAAGATATGATTTTGGATTTGGCCCAAAGAATAATTATGGTAGTAAAGTCATTACTCCTTTAAGATATGATTTAGAGATCTGTTTTATTTATGCAGATTGTCTATTCAACTGTCTGTTTATCTGACGTTCCAAGTGAGCCGTCTGACTTTTTCCCTCTCTCTGTACATTACCAAGAGCGTTTCTCTGCAGCAGGAAGGACAAGGTATCTACTTGTATACTGCTTATTATTTTTACTGTCAGGCATATTTGTTGGGAATTTATCCAGAAGACCAAGTCATGTCATCTGGATTGTGAACCTCTCTGAAGTATACTGGCATTCATAGTACTCCGCCTCTCCAATCTGGCAAAGGCCCTACTTACTCCCAAGTTTTATTAGTAAAGAATACGTTGAACATAAACTAAAAATTATTACTTGTATTACAAATTTATAATATCTGGTGGAAAGGTTTTCTGTGTGAAAGGCATCATAAAAGCATTGTTTGGGTGTTCTCACCTTTTTTTGTTTTTAACTTTCCAGTGGAGGATTCTTCAAAAGGGAAGGAAGGACTAAAGATCATGAGGTATTAACCTTCACCTTGCGAGGCCGAATTTTCAAATGTTGAGGCTAGCTTGCCAGATCTGTTCGTTTGTTGCATGCTGCTATTGTCGTTATTTTTTATGGTTTCCATCATCACTTGACTGATGAAAAACAACTTCTTCTTTTTCATAGGCAATGCTGTCAGTTTATTAGAGTAGGATGTGGGTGTCTAGTAACTGTTTCACAACATTTTCTGGCACAATAATTTTGATTACATTTTCAGTTGGGCAGAAAGTTCAGTTGTTCAGACATGTTTTTCTGTTCTTTGGTGTATTTAGTTACCAAGCATGTCAAGGGTTTTATTTGATTTTGAGGAAGGTCTTCCTGCTCTTTGGAGAGAGTGTATTTATTATTGTCTAAAATGCACAGATATTGAATCAAATTTATCAAACAATTCAGAAAGGAAAATGGTAAAGTAGTTAAGTATTTATCCAAATAAAAGTGGAGAAGTATTTACAAGGTTTACCAAATCTTTGCTTATGAGGAATACTAACTGTCCAAAGTTGATTATTGTTTCACCCATACGTGCTTGCTATAGATTCGTGTTGATTGTATGAGTATGATGGTGCGTCTTTTGCCAGGTTACTTTTCAATATGACCTTTTCTTTTCTTTTCTTTTCTTTTCTTTCTGTATGCAGGTTCTTGTTTGCAGATTGATTGATAGGCCTTTGCGGCCAACTATGCTTAAGGGCTTTTACCATGAGACTCAGATTTTGTCTTGGGTATGCTTCAAGTTTTTCTTAATATAAATGTACTGAGCTTTTTACTGTAGATGATTGTGTTTGTATTTCACAGTGTTTTCATTGCCCACAACTAATTATGTGGTTCTTTTTATGTTTTATCTATGCATTGATGCTTATGTTGGTTTATGGGCTATCATGCTTAAACTTATTTTCTACTCTTTTATATTCTCAATGGATGCTCAACTTTTCAAGCTGATTAGGTCTGTTGCTTCTGATTTTACTGCTAAGTCATATCCTCTCCCAGCCCTGTTCTGTATCATCATGAAAATAACGAGGGCTGTATTGCAGCTCATAGTGTACAACTCATGTGGAGAGATGCTGAGCTATGCTAATTTTATTTTTATTTTTAATTTTGAGGAAAAGATAAAATTGACGATTTACTGAAGTGAAAATTAAGGGAGAAGTATGCCAATGGAACATATTAAGTCTTAATAAGAGTATGAAATGAATTTGTTCCCCAAAACTATGAGAATCACTGGCGAAATGTGCATGTTATGTCATCAAAACAAGAAAGTATAATAATTTGCCTTGGGTGTTACTGCCCTGAGTTTATCTGTAGTGTGATATTATATTCATCTTGACCACCAATTGCTTCAGATTTTGTTGATGATTTATTTGTTTATTAATGAATATCAGTGATTCGATCCAAGTATAGCATGATAGCTATAAGTGTTTGCTTTCTTACCGTCTATGGTTAGGTTTTGAGTTATGATGGCTTGCATGCCCCTGATGCTTTGGCTGTGACGGCTGCCGGAATTGCTGTGTAAGTTTGATTTGAGTTCCAATGATATTTGTGTCAAGGTTCAACGACTTTAGATGGATGGGTTTTTTCTTGGAATATACAATTTCATTTTTTAATCTTTTGGCTGGCAGAGCTCTATCAGAACTTCCTAGTACTAAGCCAATCGCCGGAGTTCGAGTTGGTCTTGTTCATGGCAAGTATATTGTAAACCCGACCAATGAGGAGATGGAAGAGTCAGAGTTGGATCTGTTGCTGGCTGGAACTGATTCTGGCATTCTAATGATAGAGGTTCACTTCAACTTCTTGTTCTGTTTAACATATCAATGTAAAGCTCTACGCCCGGACCTTTGGTAACTCGTGTTTCAATTCATCCTCTGGTCAAGCAATCTGAACGTATAAGTCCAGATTGATTCTTGAGGAGAAAAAACAAACTAGAGCGCTATGACATGGCATACGAATGTATGCACGTAATAACAAACTATAGTTTTTCTTTTGAACTTCTGCTAGATAATAATTTTCTCTTGAACCTTTTCCAGCTAATAGCCTAATAGTAAGTAGATCACATGGCTTTTAGTTATATGAACACATCAGTATCTTTTTTTGAAGGATTCAATTGTTACTTTGTTAGCATCTTATTTTACAAGATTTTGGTGTTTTCATATGATGGAAGCACATCTTAATCTATCCCCATTTTCGCCTCATTAACAATACTTCTAAGGAGTTTTTGGCTTCCTTGGAGCACATACGACTTTTAGCAACCTTGGAGAAAGGAAATATCACTTGATATGGGTTTAGCTTCGATTTCTTTGTACCTCAATAAGGTTTTGTATTCGAATTTACCTCTTTCTAAAATTAGAAAAAAAAATCAGTATCAGGGGCATTATGCGGTGCTGTGATATTTGTGATTACTTACGCTTACATAGTCCAATTGGCTAATATAACCATTAGCTGGCTTGACACTTGAGATTTTTGAGAAAGTATGCTCTCTTAAGACCAAATATTTGCAGTGTGAGTTTTTAATAACAGTGGTTTGACAGACTCTTGACAAAAAATGGTTTGATGAAGAACTGATAAATGCTGGTTGGGGAACTTGAGACCTCTATGTCCTAGCTCATGTTAAGATGCAAAAAGTATTGCCTTCTAACAACTTTGCTCAAGAGTTTACCCTCTAAAGTAAACTTGAGTAAAAAGGGTGATACCTGTCAAGGAGCTGATCGATCACAGTATGTTCTTTTTTGTTTCTTTCACCTTTTAATATGAGCTTTTTGTTGCAGGGCTATTGTAATTTTCTCCCAGAAGATAAGCTACTGCAGGCTGTAGAAGTTGGGCAGGTTGTTTATTTCACTTGAGTATGTTGCTTCTCTTGCTTATGCATTGTTCCAATTAGTTGTGTTATCTGGGATGATATTGTTAACTTTGAAGATAATATCATGAGATTTCTATGTCATGGTTTTTAAGTTTAAAATTGTGACGCCCTTTTGATGACCTTTTTAATAACGTAATCACCATCACTGAAAAGAACAAAGAAGGATTAGTAACCTGGAATCATTTTTTTCCATCATTGAATTTTTCAATGGGAACATCGATACAAGTTTCTTCTAAAGTTCCAACCCAGACACAATTTTTCTTATACCATCTACTTTTTTTTTTTTTTAATTTTAAAGGTAAATATATTAAAATGGGAAGAAAATATTTACAAGCTGAGTTTGGACCATAGGCCTAATTAGTAGATTCCTAAGTTAGCCCTGTAGTAAGGCTCACATCCTAAAGTGACAATAGGGGTGTTTATACCATCTGCTTACTTTGACTGGAACAACACTAAGTGAGATTCGGAAAAAAACTCTGTTGTTTTTTCTCTATTCTTTCTCCTTTGCTTCCTCTCCCCGAGCAGAATATGTTTATGATGGAAATAAGAGCACGCATAATAGAACACAAGAATACCAAACCAGCAGAGCTATATTGCCTTTTTCCCAAAACCTGCTCTGCTTGCAGAAGAGAATAATCTCCATGGCCCAAAACTGGCAATACCATGTATATAAAATATACGTGGATAACTAAATGTCCTATATTTGGCAGCTACTGCCTACTCTATTTACATCGACTTCTGTCGAATTTTCAAATGTGTACTATCTCCATTTTCAGATGAACCTTTGAATTTAATATGCATGAACTGTAATGTTCTATGCACATAACGATTTCTCCACTAAAAGCCTTTTCTGGCTTCTACTCGCAGGAGTTGCAGTTTGTCGCGTGTGTAACTTTCTTCTTGTTTTCATACTTTTCAGGATGCTGTGCGAGCCATCTGTAATGAAGTGGAGGCTTTGGTTAGGGAGTGTGGAAAACCAAAAATGCTTGATGCTATAAAACTGCCTCCTACTGATTTATATAATTATGTTGAGGTGAGCAAACTTAGCCTCTTGCTATTTCACCTGATGCTAATTCTTCACTCTGTTCCTATACATTCATTAGTTTGTCATTATAATTTATGTCTTGTTTGTTTGAGGGAATTTAATTTCTTGTACTGTCATTTTTATTCAGGATAATGAGGTTTGGTTCTAGTCTTATCCTAGTTAAGATTACATGCTAATAAATTTTTGCATGTATTGTTAATCTGTGCTGCAATCAAGTTTCTTCCATAATGGATATTTAGCCACTGCTTCTAGCCTTCTAATTTTATGTGATTTTACTTTCAATCAATGCAGGAAATAGCCGGGGATGACTTGGTGAGAGCATTGCAGATAAAGAACAAATTGCCTAGAAGAAAAGCCCTTGCATCGTTGGAAGAAAAGGTTGTAGGTATTCTTTCTGAAAAGGGCTACATCAGTACATCTGCTTCTACTGCGCCCGTGGAAACATTGCCAGTTTCTCTTGATGGGGACAATGATGAAGATGATGATGATGAAGTGGTTCTAGACGGCGAAGTTGATGAAGGAGATATCCACATAAAGCCTACTATACGTAAATCTGAACCAACGGTGAGCTTTGATTTCTATATATTTTCACAAACCTTGTCATTTAACATTTCTATCGGAATCTTGTGTCTATATGACCATGGAATCTTTGAATCATATATGTGAGCTTTGATATTGCTTTGTTTTAGTTTTATGATATTTGGATATTATGCTAGTGTGGACAAGTTACAACTCATGAGACCTGTCACGTTCCACTGATCTCTATGGGTTTTTATTTCCCCTTTAGAATGAAATGAAGATACCTTGCTGCGTTATATCTTTCCAAGATTCCTTTAAACCCAAGGATTGTAGAGCCATTATCAGAACGCAGAGCTAAATTGTTACCAAATGCTAAACTTGATTGCATTTCACTGCAAGCAGTCCTTTTTTTCATGGTTGTATTCAATGTTTTCTGCATTGAATGTCCTTCTAGCCCCTTCTCTAGCACATTAGCACTTTTGCTAGATTACTGGGTAAATTAATATTGAAGTCCTAGTTCATCTATCTGATTATAGCTTCAGCAGTCTCAACCTGTGACATTTGAAAATTTTGTGGTAGACCACACGAGGAAAGTTCAAGTCTATATAGTGCTGCTACATTTTATTCTTTCTTTCTACCAAGTTTATGGAATATGTTACTGTTGATTAGAACTTACACCTACCTGCAGCATTTGTTCTAAAGTTCTCCATTAGATTTGGTCAATGGATAATAGACTTCGTTTTCCAGCTGTACTCAGAGGTAGATGTGAAGCTGGTTTTTAAAGAAGTTACATCAAAGTTTTTGCGGAAGCGAATTGTTGAGGTATGTTCTCCCTTATTTACCAGATGTATATAGTCTGTGCAAATGAAAGTTAGGAAAGGAAAATGGGTCGTTTCTCATGAAGCTGAGTAGAAGTCATTTCATTTTAACAGAAATAAAACCTTCATCTATTGTTTTCTGTTGGTTTGTTATATTTGTAGAGAAATAAAGCCTTCATCTATTATTTTCTATCGATTCCTCAGAAATATTTCTTTTTGTTATCTTGTATAAAATGTTTCCTTTGTTGCAGGGAGGAAGAAGAAGTGATGGACGAACCCCTGAAGCATTACGTCATATCAGCTCAAGCTGTGGGTTGCTTCCAAGGGCTCATGGCAGCGCTCTTTTCACACGTGGAGAGACTCAGGTTTGCTGCTTTCTAGGCTCAGTACTGTAAACATTAACTATCTCTTCTCATGTGCTCTCATGAATGCAACAGGCACTAGCAGTGGTGACACTTGGTGATAAACAAATGGCTCAAAGAATAGATAACCTAGAGGGTGATGATGAGCTGAAGAGATTCTATCTTCAGGTATACTGAGAAATATTTTTACTTGTAGGAGTTTGTTTCCGACAAATCCCATAAAAATTGTTGAGATTAATCATGAAATTAATTAATTTGAGGGTTTACTTGAAGTTGTCACAGTTTTGTGGCAGCAGATTGTCCTTTGCAAGTGACGTCCCCTGCAAAAAATGTTATCCCTTCCCTAAAATGTAATACATGATAATTGGGAAACTTTTGTGAATATGTTTACAGTACTCATTTCCGCCATCAAGTGTTGGGGAGGCTGGCCGGATAGGAGCTCCTAGTCGAAGAGAAATTGGTCATGGAACACTTGCAGAGCGAGCTCTTGAACCAATTCTACCTTCGGAAGATGAGTTCCCTTATACTGTACGAGTTGAAAGTAATATCACTGAAAGCAATGGCTCTTCAAGGTGGGTTCTGTTTTTATTATGAAAAGAGATGATAAACATGATCTCTCAGATTTTGTGAATTTTTGGTCTAAATTTGTTCAGTTTTCTCATCATGTTTACTCTCTGACAGTATGGCATCAGTTTGTGGTGGATGTTTAGCATTACAAGATGCTGGTGTTCCACTGAAGTGTTCAATTGCTGGCATAGCCATGGGTTTGGTTTTGGATACAGAAGAATTTGGAGGTGATGGAACGCCACTCATTTTGTCTGATATAACAGGATCCGAGGATGCTTCTGGAGATATGGATTTCAAGGTACATGTCTGCCTTATTCTTAATGCATAACATAATTTATAAATATTTGTTTCTATTGATAGTCTTTTGTCACGTTTGTTGAATGGATAAGCTTGTTATGGAAAAATGATGACACAGGAGGATGTACTAATTAATTCCATTATCACGCAGGTTGCAGGAAGTAAAGATGGGATTACGGCATTCCAGTTGGACATCAAGGTTATCATCACTTGCATTTATAACTTTGATATGATATGTATCCATTTGTATGATATGCTTCTTTTTCTGTATGTTCTAACCGAGATTATGGCTATTCTTATTTTTGGACCACAGTAACGCCTTTTCAAATAATTGACAGGTGGGAGGTATTACTTTACCTGTTATGAGGCAGGCTCTTCTCCAAGCCCGGGATGGAAGAAAACGTATTCTTGGTATAATTCCATTGTCAATCACAAATGTCGAACTACTGTTCCTTTTCTGTTCGTGTACTTGAGTTGAAACTGAAATTCAATATTGTTGACATATGAAGTATTATGTCATGAAATTAACTAATGACCACCTTTTATATGTTGTAAAACATAATGCTTGCAATGTATATTTCCCTATAGTGAATGTCGTGAAATGTGGTCACCATAGAATTCAAGCACACTTGTCTGCAGTGTTTCCATCATCTCCTTCATCCTTGGCTTTCTTGTCAATCTTTTGTCCAGATGAGATGCTGAAATGCTCACCACCTCCTTCTAGAAATCTTTCAAAGTATGCTCCACTGATCCATGTGATGCAAGTAAGTTATCCTGGGATGTCTACTCTGTTGGCTTTCTATAGAAAACTGATTGCTAATTGGGTATGGGCACTGACTTTCCTTTGCAGGTGAGGCCTGAGAAGATCAATCTTATTATTGGACCAGGAGGGAAGAAGGTGAAGAGTATTATTGAAGAAACTGGAATTGAAGCTGTTGACACCCGGGATGATGGAACAGTAGGTTCAAGTGTTAATTCTGTCTTAAACTCTCTTGGGTTAATCCTATGGTAATAACTCTTTATTGCAATGGCGTTGAATTTTTTGTAGGTGAAAATTACAGCAAGGGATCTAATAAGCCTTGAGAAATGCAAAGCCATTATTAAGAGTTTAACAATGGTTCCTTCTGTTGGAGATATCTTTAGGTCTGCTGTCCTACTCATCTTTAGATTTACTAATTTGATCGATCTGCTTTGATGTTAATAGGATGTAAAGTGAAGTGTCTTTTAACTTAGGCCAGTAGTATTAAATGAGGCTTGTTACCATTTAAATCATCGATTCATTTTCAGAAATCTGGAAACTCTCGAGAGTTCTAATTAATGTTCATTGTTTGTTTACACTAAAATTCGAAGAGACCCTGACATTTTGTTTTTGGGGTAAGCAGGGACTGTGAAATCAAAACAATAGCACCTTATGGGGTATTTGTTGAGATAGCACAAGGAAGAGAGGTATATTCAGCTCATTTTTCCCATAAGATGTCAACTTTTCCCTTATGCAGCTAGCTTTCATCTATTCAGTTAATTTTGCATAATTTTTTCCCCCCGGAAAAGTTTTCTTAAAAAAATTACTGGTTTGGACTCTGGTGTGATTATATTTCCTATGGTTTCTCCGTCTCTTGTTCGGTGTATTCCAAGTTTGTTTTAGTTTCCTGATAAAAAAAAGTTTGGCCTTGGGAGTGATGTGAAGTATACTTAAAGAGAGCTGCTAATTTATGCAGGGACTTTGCCACATTAGTGAGTTGAGCCCTGGTTTCCTGCCAAAGGCAGAAGATGTGAGTATGCGATTTATTGTTCTATATACGGAGTATTATGTATTGACTTCTAGGTAATATGATTGTGAACCTATTTACCATTTGTAGGTTTTTAAGATTGGCGACCGAATTGATGTCAAACTTATTGAGGTTTGTCTCTTTACCTTTGTGTAGATCATATCATCATAACTTCTTCCCTGTTTTCTTTGTTTCACTTTCGTTTGCGTCTTAGATTTTCCATGCAGTTATTAATGCTGAGAAAACTTTTAGGCTTTAGTTAGGCAGCTGATAATACATTAATAAACAAGGTGTTTCAGTTTTGAAATATATACCAAACCCTAAATTTGTAGAAAATGTTGCAAAATTAGATTGGAATTGGAGAAAGGAGTATTTCAGAAAGAGATTAATTGTTGTAAATCAGTGTATATAGACCATTAGGAAGGGTGGTTGGCAAGTTCTTACTTCTTAGACATAGAAGGGATCACCAAAATTCTTATAAGTGTTGATATTAGAGTAAATTTATTTAACATATATAATATAAATATAAACATAAATAATGGCAAAGCATGTCTTTGTTGATAGGTGCCAGCATGAATCAATTAACACTATTAATAATTCATCCAGTATCTACTTTTTTTTTTTAGCACCATCCAGTATCTGCTTGTATCAACTTTGTTCTCCTTGTGCCCCGTCTATATCCCCATATCCATATCTATTCTTAAAACAAAACAATTTTTGCCTTTATGTCATCTTCACCTTAATTCTGTCCTTTTCAACCAATCACTTTTCCCCCCTCTTTTTTATCTATCTATATCTATATTAATTTATACTCCGTATTAGATAATCTATATCTATATCTATCTATCTATCTATCTATCTATCTATCTATCTATCTATATATATATATATATATATATATATATATATATATTCTTAAATCAGATAAATTTTTTCCTATGTGTCATCTTCACCTTAATTCTCTTCTTTTCAACCAATCTGCCTTTTTCCTATCCATATCTATATTAATTTATATTAGATAATTGAAATTAATGAGAACCATTTGATGAGGGGGTATCCTCCCCTTTATATGTATATATAAGATATTACACATTTTCTAATCAATGGTTTCAATTCAAAACATTTTAATGTTAAATTTTTACTCCCAATCAAATTTTAAGAGTTTTTTTTTTCTTTTAATATATTCTACATTCTCTAATCAATTGGTTTAATTCAACATTCAAAACATTGAATTTTTAAATTTATATCCAACTATTAAATATAAATCTATATCTATCTATTAAATAAGAATTTTTTTTGCTCCAATTTCATAAATTGTTAACAAGTGAAAATTTTACACATTTTTAATCATGTATTTACATCTAACTATTAATTAAGAATATATTTTTCTTTGGTTTCATAACCACCTTAATTTTATGTTTTTTTTACATTTTTTACTTTATCAACTCTACCCTTATATTATCCTAACTTTGTTAATATTTTATTTAATTTTATAATAGTAATTTGTTGTATTATTAATATCTTATTTTAAAAAAAATGTCATGATGCAGGGATTGTACTAGTATTGATGATTTTCCTCCTTGTGGGGTTCAATTATGCTTGAATACCTTTTTGCAGGTAAATGAGAAGGGGCAACTTCGCTTAAGTCGGAAAGCTCTGCTTCCAGATATTGATCCTCTAGTACCTAATTCAAAGCAGCGTCTGACAAATCCTACCAAGGAAAGTTCTGAGTTACAAAATGCACCAACTGGCAGCACTCCTAAGAAAGTTGTATATGTAAACAAGGATGTATCAAGAGGGGACGGTGTTGAGCAAGCTATCATTGGCAAAACAAGGCAAAGAAAGAGCAGCAGCAAAGTTTCAAATATGGCTCCCGATGACACCGAAAGTAATTTGGTGAATGGCGAAGCGAAAGTTGGATAGTAAAAGTAAAACTACAACAATCACTTCCGAGAGATTCTGTATGCGGATTTATCACAACGACGATATTAATCCCGATTGGTGACTGTAAATGAGGTTTGTACCCTGTCCTTCATCTGTTTACTTTGATCTGATGGCCTGTTCTTTTCTCTCTGTAAAAATGTACTTACTGGTGGTTTTCATTGATTTATTATTTATCATCTCTAATGGCCATCTGCCCCAAAACCTTTGTCAGTATTCTCAACACTAAGCTTAAAACCGTCTTATAGCAGGAAGTAATGCAGGAGCAAGCAACACAGTTAGGAGACATTCAGTAATGGACAAACTCAAAACTATGTATGAAGTGGAACTTGAGACTTTATTCAAGTGAAGCCAGGTTTCAGTGCCGATCATGCAGTCGAACTCCTACATTGCTTTCATCTTGCCTTGATCAGTTGATAAAAATGTAAATGGACTAGAGCTACCGTGAGACTTGATAGCATGTTTTTGCTTTGTTCTCAATAAGGGGTTTATTGTACTCTTTATGCATTTGTTGACTAATCTCGTTATGCTCCTTGGCATTGATAATGGTTCAATTTGCTGTTGTAATGGTTTTGTTTGCTAGTAGAGTTGTTTTTTCTCGTACCCTTCTGTGATCTAATCTTAGAATCCCGATTCTGATAGCCTTGATCCATGCCATTTTATATATACCATGGTAATAAAATCAGACCCATCTGTTTTAACCTTGAGTGATTACTTAAACTGTATTAGTTGGGTGTAATTCATTACGAAACATATGCACAATTCAATTTACAAAGGAAACATATATGCAGTATTTGGCTGCAACATCAAATGAACACATGTTCCATCATTTTGATCTATTCACTCAGGTTGGCAGATGAAGGCGGAGGCGGAGTTTGAGGCTTGAAAATCACAAGAGCACCAATAGCTGCAAATGCAACCACTGCAATCCCGACATTCAAAGCCGTCTCCTTTGCGACCTTAAACCTTCCGAACCCTATCATTTCCTCTCCCTCCTCGTCTACCTCACATTTTGAAGATGGAGGGGGAACATTGAGAGATTTCCTTGGCATTGAAATTGTGAGCTTGCCTTTACAAAGCATTGCACTGACATCAGCGACGTTACATCCTTCTGGGACTCGGGTTTCCTTGGAGAAGCGGCTCCTTATGGCCGCTTTCTCTCCTTCTAGGGGCCTCTCTCCATTGATTTTCAGGCCCCCGGAGGAGCTCACTTGTACCCTTAAATGCTCCTTCTTGAACTCTACAAGGATTTGATCGATTCGTAGATTTGATATGGCTATCTATCATGTCAAGTAGCTATATATACTACAAAGATGGATTCATCGTTTACCTGGAACGTGCACGATGAGCAAGTCTTCGCCTCTCTTCCATTCGCACAAGGGTTCAAAATCGCAGTAAATTGGTGAAACATTGGTGGGGGAAGCTATAGGCTTCGTCTTCGTTGTCATTGAACGATTATGTTTGCGATTTTGCAATAAAAATATTTCTGATCAAGTGAATACTTTTGATCTTAGGTTGCTGTGTGAAGAACCCTCTTGGTGGATACTTCTCATTTTATAGTAGCCGTTATGAAATATGCATTTTGGTAAGACTCCCTCTTAGACAAAATTTAGTGTTTTCTTTACCTTGAAGTTAATTTTTCCCAATGATTGTGCAAAATTTGGTGTTTTCTATCATATAGGCGGGTGGGTTATCACAAATATTCCATTTTTGCTTCATAGTGTGTGTTTCTTTTCTTGGTGGGTTGGGACTTGGGATTGGTAAACTCAAAAAAATTGTAGCATAGAAACGGCAAGCTTATATTCATCGAGAATATGTGTTGTATACACTCACATGAACGGATTCTAAATTCGTTTGAACCTCAACCTGACACATATCCAGCATTAAATACGTTTGACATTGAAAAAATAACGCGTTTGATGTTTACACCGCAAAAAATTACTATGTACACCACAAATTTCATTAGCTCGATTTTAATTATAATCCGTACGCATCTTAAGTCACAGGTCTGCGCCTCTTATGACGTAAGTTTTTTTTTATTTGTGAAACCCTGCCCTTCTTGAGTCATAGACTCATAGCTATATGAATCAAGAGGCGCAGGTTTTTTTTTTATTTTTTTCAACCCTGCCCCTCTTGAATCATAACTCTATGAATCAAGAGGCACAACGTTTTTTATTTAAAAATGTGATTTATTTTTTAAAAATGTATAATTTTATATATAATGTATAATTATTTAAATTTTTTATTTTATAATAATAAATTCAGATAAAAATAATTGCATTGGGTAAGTTAAAAAGAATCAAGTTTTGTCCAATATAAAAAGAATCATATATGATAACATTTTAATTTTATTTAAATGCGTGAATATATTTAATTAGATTAATGCAGATTATTATGGAGAATTATATTGATATTAATTAAAAAATAAATTTTTTAAAAAATAATGTAGTCGCAAAACTTTTAAACCAATTAGAATTTTCAATGTCAATTAATACATAACATATAAAATATTTATCCACCTATTTATTATTTTTATATTATTTCTAAATTTAAAAACAAAGCCTTATCTTTCATTTTAAAGTAAGAATCAATCAAATTATATATGTGTAGAATTTGAACTTATATACTAATTATATAACACACGTTTTTTTAAAACAAATTTATTATTTTAAAAATATTTATTAGTTTACCAGATAAACTAAAGAAATAATAATTCAAAAATAGTTTGAAAAGAAAGACAAAACTCTAAGGTGTTGTTTTTAAAGCTAAAAAAATTTAAATAAGTCAAGATGGGATAAATTCTCCTTAATTATAGATTTAGTCGCCAATTGAATTTATAATTCACATATTTATTCAATCTCTTGGTGTGTGTTATTCATTTTGAACCATTCAATCGATGCATTATCGAACAAAACCAATTTAAAGCATATTATACCCTTACCAATACTCATTAAACTGTTGTATGTATAAAAGAAATCTTACTTTTGTATATAATAAGTTTATTGTAAACTAAAATACATAAATCTGCAATATATGTACATGTAAGTGTTAATTATGGTGAATATTATAAAGAAGAAATTTTAGTCATTAAGAAATTTATCAATACATATTATGGTTTATTTAAAAAGAAATTTCTTTCATCCTCACATTTTATCAGATATAAAAATATATAATATTTTTTTCTTGAGAACAATTCCAATGGGTTGTTATAAAATAGCTAGATTTATATTGGTTTGCTAAGGTAATATCATTAATTGAAATAATTTTATGATGAAAAATGTATTTTTGTTACAGAAAACCCTTAGCTAAAAACTTTGTATTTAACTAAAAACATATAATTATAATGGTTTGCTAAAAATGTATTTTCGATTCTCTTTAGGTACAATACTTTTATAATTTTTTGAAATTATATTAGTTTCATACCTTATTTCCATATTAGATAAGAAAACTCTATACTTTCATACCTTCAATTCTTTTCATATACCTTTTTATAAAATAAGTAGGGGTGGGCACAAATCCCGTCCCGTCCCGCATCCTGTCCCGATCCCGTCCTGATCCCGGTGGGATTTAGGAAAAAATATTTCAATCCCGTCCTGATCCCGTCCCACAAAAATTACGAGGGACGGGACGCGGGACGAAGAGTTCGAATCCCGCAAATCCCGTCCCGTCCCGCATATATTTATAAAATTTTATATATTTAATTAAAATAATTAAAATATACTTATATTATACCTTAACATTTATTTAAACCTAAAATTTAAATTTTAAAATAATAATAAAAACATTAAAAATAAAAATATATAACAAATACAGTAAGTAGTTTGGTGGCCTACCGACTTACTGTTAGTCTATTTAGTGTTGGGTTGTTAGCCCTTTAAAATAAAAAGACACTGTGTTTGTAAATGCTTACTGTTAGTCTATTAAGAGAGGTTACCTTTTTTTTTAAAAAAAATTATGTAATGACATTATTATGATTTTAATTTGCACCTCATTTGTAACTTTGTACATGTTAATTTTGGCTTGTATTTTAATCTTTTTTTTTATGAGGGACAAATCCTGTCCCGTCCCGTCCCGAGAGGGATAAGACCTGGTGGGATTTGAAAAAAAAAATGTCAATCCCGTCCCGCAAAAAATACGTGGGACGGGACGCGGAATTACCCCAATCCCGTCCCGTCCCATGCCCACCCCTGAAAATAAGTATGTTTTTCTAACACACTAATGAATATATTACTACCTCCGATCCAAAATGTAAGTCGTTTGACTTTTTAACACGTATTTTAAGGAGCTAAAAACTATATAATATATTAACTTTTTTTTTTTTTTTTTTTTTACAATTCAATACTTATTACCAACAAATATTAAGTTGTAAAAAAATAATTTTAAAAAAGTTGATATTTTATATAGTTTTGGGCTTCTTGAAATACGTGTTGAAAAGTCAAACGACTTATATTTTGGATCGGAGGGAGTATATATTATGAAATGTTTAAGATGCATTATGAAATGTTTAGGTAACGAATATATTATGAAATATTGAAGATGAAATATTATGCAATGTATGGAGGAAAAAAACTATAAGTCGTTATTTAACTTAGCTAATGAATATATTATGAAAATTTTAAGATAGAATATTATCTAATGTTATTATGAAACATTTAAGATAAGATATAATGAAATGAGTATATATTATGAAGTGTTATTAGATATTTTTATATAATTTTTACCCAATTATAGCTCTTCATTATAAATAACAATTGAAAGAAAATAAAAAAAATTATATAATATAATTTTTTTATATAATATAAAAAATTTATAAAAATTTGTTCACGCGTTTGATGTTTACACCACAAAAAATTACTTCACAACTTATATATTCTCTCTTTCATGATATTAGTTTCATACTTTCTTAGTTTCTTTTCATATACAATATTAGATAAAAAAAACTCAATACCTTCTGAAATATTATTCAATTTAATAATATCCCTACCAATATTCGTAACAAAAATAAATCTTATTTATTGCATGTAAAAAGTTTCATACACGCCAATATAAGTATGAACATTGACTATGTTTTCAAAATGACTATAGTTTTTTGCCTAAATAATAATAATAACAAAAACAACAATGATGTTTTAAAAACCAAATATTGTTAGATGAGAAAACTCAATACTTTCATACGATCATGCATTTCTTTCCATATACCTTTTTATAAAATAAGTTTATGTTTTTTCTAAGACACTTATGTACGTTAAAAGAAAACTAAAATTAATTCTTATAATATCTTTTCAGTCTAACTTCTTAGTATCTTGTTCAGGCTAACTAACTCAAAGATGATAGTCAAAGGAGAATATATTAATGTACATACAAGATCTTTTAATTTGTTATAATTGAAATAAATTTGGCACTAACATCCAATTTATAAATTAATTTATTCAAACATACATGAATCTATGTTAAATTCGACGGCATATACGGAGAATTTTAACTTAGCTAATGAATATATTATATATTATGAAATGTTTAAAATACATTATGAAATGTCTAGAGTTAAAAAAAATTAAGTCATGATTTAACTTAGCTAATTAATATATTATGAAAATTTTAAGATAGAATATTATCTAAAAAATTAAGTCATGTTTAAAATACAATAATAATTGAAAGAAAATAAAAAATTATATAATATAAAAAATATTGTTATTATTAATTAAAAAGGAAAAATATTGTTAGTTTGTGAAGTTTTTACTCCTCAGGACTGAGGTGTAACGACCCGAAATTTAAGTACCCGAATTAACCTCCATAAACCTACTTAGAAGGTAAATAAGGTTCGGAGTACTAGATTATCGGGGAACGTTATAGGAGAAGTTTGATCTTCTCCCGTGAGCTTTGGATCTTACGACCGAGTACGAGTTATTATTAGGTTCATTTAAGCGGAGGATTTAGTTGTCAAAAGAAGGGGATTGCGAACCCCGAAAAGATCGTAAGCCCGTTGGAGGCTTTACCTGTCCTAGACTATCGCGAAAATGTTTCGAATAGAAATAAAAGCGGAAATCATAAATACAACAAAACGCCACGGCCACGCCGGGTCAAAACGATAAAAGTATGAGCAAAAGAGTACGATTGTCAAGCGCCTCCCTCACTCTAATCGTCCAAAAGGTCTGTCCCGACAACCATCCACATAAGTAAGTCATATCGGGTAAGGGGTACCTGAATCTAAAAACAAGAAATAAATCGGGGTCAATCATCGGAAATATACACACTCAATGCCATATAAAGAGGCATACTTAAACTACATGAATGTTAAAATGTAACACATAAGCAAGTGTATAGATATATATAAATGCGAAATAAACACCCAAGGGCCCGTATCATCATCATCATCACCATCATATCATAATATCTTCTCAAACGTACTCATCCTTCTCAAACATACTCATCCTTCTCATCATAAGCCTTTCATCATTTCATTCGTGTTCCATCGAGTATAAGTCATTTATTCAGATTTTGATGGCCGTCCTACCATAGACACATAGCATACATATGAATTATTGGAATTACTAAGTTCATCCTTCTCAAACATACTCATCCTTCTCAAACATACTCATTCTTTCTCATCATAAGCCTTTCATCATTTCATTCGTGTTCCATCGAGTATAAGTCATTTATTCAGATTTTGATGGCCGTCCTACCATAGACACATAGCATACATATGAATTATTGGAATTACTAAGTTCATCCTACGTCATATTACCAGTTTATATTCCTAAACATGTTACTAGGTCGCGTGATGCATGAAGACTCTCGATAAGACAAAGAGTATCACATAAATCCATCATGAGTAAGTCCAGGGGACTGACCTGGAGTCCGGAGAATAAGCAAGCAATAAAGTGCACAACCAAGGATCCAATCAATAAGAACCTATTAATTTCATTAAGCTTTCATTAGGTGGTATTCTAATGCAATGTACCCAACCTAATAATCAACATACATCCACATAAGGTTCACGAT
Source organism: Persicaria tinctoria (assembly GCA_037127255.1). Classification (NCBI taxonomy): domain Eukaryota; kingdom Viridiplantae; phylum Streptophyta; class Magnoliopsida; order Caryophyllales; family Polygonaceae; genus Persicaria; species Persicaria tinctoria. Next base: position 5,324,303 of record JBANSL010000016.1, on the reverse strand, counting down.
TCTATAGATTACGCACTTTGGTTAAGTGATCCGGACTTAACCAGTTATAATCTATATCGTATTATCACATAATCGATTTTCTTCTTATCGGATCATAAGCCAAGTTATGGGTATACTTCATTTCTGTATTTTATATGCTCTAAGTTTCGGTTATGCCATCACATATTTAGCCATATTCTTAGCATTCCCTTAACCAAGTTTTCTAACCGAGTTATTATAAACACTGGTTACTAAAATTATAATAACTCTTGATCCAATCGTTAGATCGCCCTAATTTTTGAAGGACAGTTAGATAACATTCCCATGAACATCATATTAAGATTTCAGCCGAATCGGACCGTTGGATTGAAAATAAAGTCCAAATTACAGAGGCATATATATCCATTTTGTTTCTTGACGTTTGCTACAAAACGCAACCAAAAACACATAGAGGCTCCACTTCCTAAGCCTTAATTTACACATAAGGATCCTAACCTATAGAGGGGAAGGTGGATGAGAGATTACCCTCGAAGCCTCTCTTGAAAAAGACCAAATTACCCCTCCAAGCTTCCCGGGACCTTGCGCCAAATAGGAACAAGTCATTCATCCAACATGGCTTCTATTTGTTTAATGCAAAAACATATGGCTCATATTTGATCATATAAAGGGCTGAAATGGGGTGGTTTGGGCAGCAATTTAATGTTAAAACAACGTCCCGAAATGTCGCGACAAGTTACGAAAATTACCGAAATAAACGGATGACAAGGCTTTTGCCTCACTAATATTTCTCGGAAAATTATCATACGAATTCTAATAGATTGGAATTGTAATCCTCTTTCCATATAAAATATGTCATAAATTTTTTATTTTTTATTTTTTCTGGGTTTTCAAAATCGTCAAAAGAAGGATAATTGATCGAATTATCCCTCGGAAATTAATTAAATCTTAATTAATCATAATTAAAATTTTCGGTCTTTACATGAGGAGTCATAGACGTACTCCTCATAAGTCAAAGAGCTGCTCCTCTTGAGGCATAGCTCTGCGCCTCTTGAAAAGCACACATCAAAGCTTTTTTCACAAGTTCAGATTTGCTGAACAAAAAAAAAAAAAAAACCTACGCCTTTAGAGGCGCACGAATGTACAAATAAAAGGAAGAATTTTTTTTTGTGGTGCACATAGTAAAATTGTGGGGTGTAAAGATTATCACCCAAAAATAATGAAGGAATCCTTGATTCATTCAATATAAGTAACAAATCATAGATCTGTTTTGTTTTAATATTTTAACATGAATGGATCATGAATCCGTTTGTGTTAATTTAAAAAAAATTGTAATGTTTATTGAACATCTGTCAAATTGTGAGGCAAACAAATTATAGACGCGTTTCATCTGAATACATATAACACTTGATCTGGTTGCATATAGCAACGGGCAACAACACATAGAGATTTCAGCTCGGTGAACTCTTAAATTTCAACCGAATAAAACACATTCAACTCAAAATTGTATATATTCATAATTTTATATCAATATTAATTTATATTCAAATATAAATTTATTCAACATATATAATATAAATATAAACATAAACATAAATAATAAGAAAGCATAGGAAAGTATGTCATTTACCTGAAATGTGCAAAATTGTAATGATTATTAAACATCTGTCAAATTGTGAGGTAAATAAATGGTAGACCCGTTTCATCTGAATACATATAGCACTTGATCTGGTTGCAGGTTGCATATAGCAACGGGCGTCGGGCAACAACACGTAGAAATTTCAAATTTGGCTTGGTGAACTCTTAAATTCCAACCGAATAAAACACATTCAACTCAAAATTATATATATTCCTAATTTTAAATCAATATTAATTTATATTCAAAATAATTAAAAGATGATACACATTGTAATATTAGTTGGAAAAATAGATCAGCCTAGAAACATAAATACAGTTCTCTCAAAAGCTGCCATTCCAATTGCCTAAAGACAAGTGGAAGGCTTTGCATTAAAGAAAAGCACCCCTCCCTCCATTGGAGACCTCATCCACACTTTCCCCCTAAACTCAACCTTTGTTGTTGGTAATTGAGAATCCCTTCACTCCCACTCCTCCTCCTACCTTCACCAAATCTAATCAACCCCTTAATCAAATCCCTCCCAACTCCCAAGCTTTGCCATTTCACATTCCTACTCTCCTCCATCAAATTCAAATCCCCTATATGCATCTCCTTGATGGGCATCAAAAGGTGGATCCTCACCATCACATTAACATCAATCCTCTTCTCTGTCCTCTACTTGACAGCCAAATTAGGCAGACCCATCTCAGATTTCAGCCTCCCAATCTCCCCAACCATCAAATTCATCAAGTCCACCAACTCAACTCTCTACCCAGTCTCCTTTGCCTACTTAATCTCAGCCTCTGATGGTGACTCTGACAAGCTCAAGCGCTTGCTCCTTGCCCTCTATCACCCTGCAAACTTCTACCTTGTCCACATAGACCATGGTGCCCCCAGATCTGAGCACTTGGAGATTGCTAGGTTTGTTTCTACCCAAACTGTGTTTCAGCAAGTGGGCAATGTTTGGATTGTTGGGAAACCTAATTTGGTTACCTATAGAGGCCCCACTATGCTTGCTACTACCCTCCATGCCATGGCTATCCTCTTGAAGATCTCTCAATGGGATTGGTTCATTAACCTCAGTGCCTCTGATTATCCATTGGTCACTCAAGATGGTATGGTGAGTGTTTTTATTTATTATTTATTTTTGGTTTATGTTTAGGGCTTGTTTGGTATAATTTCAGTCACACACGGAATCAGAAATTAAAACTTTGCTTAGAGCTAAAATTTTCATATCCCAGTCATTATCATTTACCAAAGTCAAAACTCCTTATTCTAATAAACAAATGCATTAATATTATATTTTATTTTTACCTATTTTTTAATTTTTAAAAAATTCAGCTCGCTCCTAGATCCGTGCTTGATCTGAGATATGGTTTTGGAATAAGAAGTTAGGTTTGTAGAGATAGGGTTAGAATTGATGACATCCAAACTACTTTCATATATGTTAGGAAGAGATTCTTAATGTATCAGGAATGACCTTACTATAATTGGAATAGGTTTGGTTCGAATTGATGTCGGTATGAGTATGAAATTTTGATATAGATTGTTTGGTTAGAATGGTATCAATTTGATACTCATATCATAGGAGACCATTTCTAACACGAGGAATGCGTTTACGATACCAATACCCATGCCTGATATCTTGGATACCAAACGGTCCCTAGCTAAATACATTTTTTTAAAAATGGTTTTAGATCTTAGGGTGATTTTTAATTGATGGCCTTATTTTACTGTTTCAGATCTAATTCATGCCTTTTCTGACATGCCAAGAGATCTTAATTTTGTACAGCACACAAGCCGTTTGGGTTGGAAATTGTATGGTTTGCTTTCATCCTTTGTACTTTGCTTTCTTTTTGCTGGTGTAGCTTTGGAACTTGAGTGATTCTTTAAATTCTTATAATGGAAGATTTTTTTTTTTTTTTTGCTTCTTCCAAAATTTTTGCAGGAATAAGAGAGGAAAACCACTGATAATAGACCCAGCACTTTACAGTCTTAAAAAATCAGAGATATGGTGGGTTATCAAGCAAAGGACTCTCCCAACTGCTTTCAAGCTTTACACAGGTTTTGCCCAAATTTTAGTTTTTCTGTCTTTGTTTGACTCATCAGTAATACATGTTCATAACATGGGCAATTAGATTGAAATACACTTTATAACTATTGTTCTAAGAGTCCAAAACTGTTTCCCTTTATTGAAATAGATAAAAACCATATGAAAGATTGGGATTCTTAACCTATGCCTTAAGGCACAGGCTAGGATCACCTGATAATAAATCAGGCTGACATTATCGGCAAGCAATGTAAAGTTTCTAGAATCTAGATGCAGCTATGCAGATCACATGTTCCATGAAAAAAAGTGTCTTTATTTTTTCTTTCCAGAAATGACTTGAATGAGTTATAACTTGCATATCAGCGCAAATAAGCACCTTATTGATTCCGTATGAAGAATCATTAATCTACTCTTCGCGCACAGCAAGAAGAGTCCTTTGCCATTTCCTTCTTCTACACATTTCTTCTGTTGGGAAGTAGTAATCTGAACATAATAACATGGCTGATGTTTTTCCTGGTTGTTTGAAGAATGTGACCTTTGGCTTCTTGCAATTGTTGGTATTGAATATTGATGGTGACACACACCTACTGCAGATATCCTACTTTATTTATTTTAAAAAAAATCCTTTATATGTATAATGTCTTCATTGTCTGTGCTTTGTGACTATCAAGTAATATGTTTTTTGGCTGGCATGATCTTAAAGACTGTACCTAATCCTGATATATTGAAGAAAAGCATGTGCTTTGTGGCTTTTGAGATTTCGTGTTCGTTAGGGGAGGGCATCTTGTACATTGTACGCTTATTCTAAGCGAACTACAAGCAATCAACATATTGCGCCAAACGTTAGGTGATCATTATTCAGTCATCAACTGTAATGACATATTTTTAAAAAAATTCTTTGACATTGATGTATATAAAAAGTTAGTATGTTATACAACAGTGCTACGAGATTGAAACTCATTCGGTTCTAGAGATTAATACCAATACAAAAATTCATTATTTCATTAGTCACTGTGAGTCTTGTCCATTCCTTGTATGTTGCTTGTCATTGTGGGATCTTGTCCGTCTTGGATTGACTTGTCATGGGTCACCAGGAAACACCCTCTCGACACCTTGACCCTCCAGACCCTACTTTGAACGGGATATAGTGAGATTGTTGTTGTAGTTGTATTAGTCACTGTGAGCTGCTCAATCCTTGGCATGATCTAGATCTAGATCGACATTTGATTGCGCTTGCTTGTCTCAAATGCAGGCTCAGCTTGGACTGTGCTGTCAAGGTCTTTCGCCGAGTACTGTGTGTTTGGATGGGAAAACCTCCCAAGAACACTTCTTCTATACTACACAAACTTCGTCTCCTCGCCTGAAGGGTACTTCCAAACGGTCATATGCAACTCCGAAAGCTACAAGAACACGACAGTTAACCACGACCTCCACTTCATCACCTGGGACGTCCCTCCAAAGCAGCACCCAAGGTCTCTCGGTCCCAAGGACTACCGGAAAATGGTGCAGAGCAACCGCCCCTTCGCCAGGAAGTTCAAGCAGAACAACCGAGCCCTTGACAGGATTGACCGCGAACTCCTCAAGAGAAGCCGGGTGGAATTCAGCTATGGTGGATGGTGTGACGCGAGTGAGAGTCAGCACGGTAAGTGCTCCCACCTCCAACCTCGCAACTATGGCCTCCTCAAGCCAGGATCAGGCTCTAGGCGGCTCGAGTACTTACTAACCAAATTGCTTTCGACCAGAAATAGGACTCAATGCAAGTAAGAAATTCCCATTTTTCTTGCAATAGTTTTCTGATTTGTTTTCATACCAAAACAATAAAATTCGCATCGCGAATTCAGTGATCTATATAGTTCGTTTGAGTGTGCTATACTGCTATATAGTTTGTGTGATTGTAAACTGCTGCCAATCTCTTTTCTTGATTGAACTTCAGATTGATCTTTAGGATTAAGGGCTTGTTTGGTTCGAGCTAGGGAAAGGAAAGGGATTCATTACCTTTATGGGACGGGAAAGGAAAGGATTAGTGTTTGATTGTGTTTTTGTTTGGTTGAATTAGAAGATGAATCATTGAATTCCCTATTACCTTTGTAAATGTTTGGTTGATTTGATTTAGGAAAGGGATATGTTTAATCATCTTATAAATCCTAATGTTTGTCGTTTTTAATTTGTAACAAATAATGATCATCAACAGTAACTTGTAGATCTATAAAATCTCAGTTTTGATTTTTTTTTTTGCTATAAATTAGAATTGAGATCATTCCAGATTTCTTCAGAATTGCTGCAAAACAAAGATATAACACCCCATAAATTTAATGACGCACCACAAAAAGAAGTTTGACAATTTCCAACAGAAGTTAAGACAATTTCCAAACAAAAAAAGCTTATACACACCAGAAGCTAACAAAAGTTAACAGAATTTAAAACAATACACACCAGAAGCTAACAAAAGTTAACAGAATTTAAAACAATACACACCAGAAGTTAACAAAAGTTAACAGAAGTTAAGACAATACACACCGGAAGTTAAGACAATACACACCAAAAGTTAACAGAAGTGTTTGGGGGTGAAATTTCTTGTTTGATTAAAAGTTATCGTATGAGCTTATGGAATTATTTTCGTAGAAGTTTTCATGTGATACGTTATATATTAAACACGTGTACAAAGTGGCTAACAATAAGTACAAATAAGTGCGAAATGCGTTACATAACCAATATATCACTTTATCACTTTAGCATACTACAAGCTCGTAAACTAATGTATTCAAAATTGATACAATAGTTGAGCATACAATAAAAAATAATAAAAAGTTAAGATGTCGAGAGCGCAAATCCCGTCACTTGGTGGTGAGTTTCTCAAAATCCAACACTAGTTCAAGCCGTCCGTTCAATCTGCAAAGGTAAAACCAAGGTTGAATTAGTTTGTTTTTTAAGGAAAAAATCCATATGGGTTTGTTCAATCGGAGGGCAACCTAAAACAATTCACAGAGGGACAGCCCAACCCATTCACAAAAATAAAAGCCAAAGATATCTCACAAAGCTATCATTTATTGTGATAAATGCAATTGCTGAGACTGAGATTTTATAAGCCATTTTCTGCACAAATAGTTCTGTTGCATAAATATATAAGCTAGCTTGCTGCATAAATATATTAGATAAAGATTATTAATCCTTTGCAATAAATATATTAGAGAAAAAAAAATGTCTAGCAAAGTAAATTAGGCATGTTTCTGAAAGATGAGCTTCAAATGGATGGAACATGTGCTTCTAAGAAACAATTTTTTGTGACAAAATCTATCTCATAAGATGAATTCTAAACTCAAGCATAGAACAGTTTGTGTTTGCTGGCTTGGAGACTCTGCCTTTCTGTTTAACCAGCATACTCATATAAGCAAGTATTTGCAACTGCTCTAAAACAGACAACAACAATGGTGGAGAGATGCAAGTCCCAAGAGTAAATCTGGCCGTTTGTTCAGATAAAGCAAGCTAAATTGTTAACAGAAATGGCATTGCCAGAAGACCACAAGCCACAACAGCAGTAACAAAGGAGCAAAAGCATATCTGAATACAATGCATCATCCATGTCATTACAAGAAGACCCACAGGCCACAAAGGAGCAAAAGCACATCTGAATACAATGCATTATCCATATAAAAAGGCAATGTGAGTACACATCTCGAAATCCAAGCACGTCTAATTAACATCTGACTACATCACAATCCAGCATAAATTTTGGTATTTTCTAGATCACTTTTTGAGTTTATATAAGTTGATTGGAAAAGGTAAAATTTATGAAAGCTCTTCTAATAATAGCTCAACTGGTGCAGTGTGGATCCAATGCATAAATGCGGGAAGATCAACTAACCGAAATAGCAATTCAGAAACCGCAATTCTAAAACAAGATCAAACATATACTATTTTTTTCACTTTTTAGGAAGACACATTTGTTCAGACCTTTAATTAGCACTCTAGTAAGTAAGTCCAAACGTGAATTAAACTAAACATAATCTACAAGTTTGTTTTGATTAAATGGAGTCTCAGACTAAAGACGTACCTGGGACAATTTTCAGCAGTTGATGGGGAAGACGGCCCTGGCGATTAAAGAGGTTAGATGTTCTGTCACTACCAGGTTGCTATGATTTTGAAACTCCTTATGATATGTGCGCTGAAAGTTTAGTTTAGGCCAACAATGTGATTAACTAAGACAGTTGTCTTTTTATATCAAGATTCAGGAAGATACTATTACATTTTTTGTGCTCTTTATCTACTTGGAATCTAACTTCTGATAAAAGGCTTGATTTAATTTATGAATTAGACAAAGATTAATTGACAGTAAAAAAACCCTAATTTGCAGCAGCTATCCTAAAACCATTACTGGATCTCAAAATCGTCTAATTCTTGATCTAACACTAGACAATCTACCACCCCTTACCTCAAAATCAAAGTTCCTATAGCTAATGAAAACCAATTCTTCAGAATTCGGTTGAAATGCACAAGAAATCTCAGATTTGAAGGTAAGCACAAGGAAGTAGATTTGAAAGGAAAACCGAAGGAAAAGCACAAGGAAAGAGGTTCCCTCAAATTGAAGGTAGAAATTGCATCAATTGAAGGCGAAATTAGGGCTAAGGACTCACCGAACGAGATTGAAGATGGACGAACGACACCAAGGTAAGGACGACGAGCGAGACAGAGGTCGGAGGGACGGTGGTGCAGTCGACGAGCGAGACAGAGATCGTAGTAGCTTTCGGTCGGCGAGACAGAGATCGGATTCTGTCGGCGAGACAGAGATCGGAGGGACGATGGGTTGGCCTGTTAGGGAGAGCGACTGAGAGACGACACGCAAAACCCAAAAAAATCGAGGGTAAACAAACTGGGCCGAACTGTTTGAGACCTAAAACACTTTGTTACCTTTGAGGCTTTAAAATAAACATTTTTTTTTAGTCTAACACTAACAAAGTCTGCAGTTTAATATTTGACATAAAGGAAACAAACAAAAAGATGAAGCATCAATGGGATGGGAATTTGCATTAGGCAAAAGAATTAATTTATGGATCGAGTCCACCACACTCATTAGGAGTTACAAACTTTTATGGGGGTTTTGTTTTCATGCTCTAATTTATAAGAAAAAAAGGCCTTATTTCATCAGTTTGTAACAAACAAACAAACCACATTATAAAGAATTTAAAAAAAATGGTGTTTAATTTCTCTTCTTTTTTTTCCAAGCAAAATCTCCAATTTCGTTTTCCCCAAATTTTCTCATTTCTTCCTCGAATCTCCAATCTTCTTGAATCCTCTTTCCTGATCACAACGCCGCCAACGTCGACACCAGCGCCACCGCAGCCGCTGCCAAGAGGCCGCTCGACGTCACCCGCATTCCACCCGATTTCTTGTCGTCCTTCTTGTCAGCAGCCTCATCAGCACCCGGGCCGGGGGCTGGAGAGGGGCCGGAGGCGGGGGCGGGGCCGGGGGAGGGGCCTGAGGAAGGAGCGTCGGAGTCGTCGTCTGCGTCGGGGGAATCTGCGGGTGAGTCGTCGTCAGCGGGGCTATCTGCGGCTGGTGCGTCGGATGAGGTCGGGGCGGGTGTGGGCTCCGGTGGGCCCACCTTCCTTGGTGGTGGGGCCTTGACGGGTGGGGAGTTGTCGTGCTTCTGGTCGAACCCGGGTGGAACTATGATGCTGCTCACCTGAAACCGATACCGAAAAACCGTTCAAATACTTCGGTTAACCGGTTCAATGTCAATAGAAAGAAGATATCCGAACTCAAATCATGTCGAATATCGGTTAACCAACAGATTAACCATTTGTTATAAAAAAAACCTCGAAAAGTTATTCAAATAGTTCAATTAACCGGTTCGATGTGTTATACTCTTTACTAGAAGAAAGCATGTATCCGAACTCGAATTGACTCATACAACTATTTGACCAAAAAAAAAAAAAGTTCAAATACTTTGATTAAGTAGTCGAAAAAGTATACTCGAATTGAAATGTTTCATGATGAATGTCGATTACTCGACAATTGATGTTGCTCTTTAAATTTGGTTAACCGAATGTAGATAAAATGAGTCTAAATTTTTGTTTGCAAGAAAAAAAAACATTAAGGGTTCGTTTGGTTAGCTCTCTACTTCCCGGGAAGTTCAAAATCCCAGGAAGTAGGAGTCAATACATGTGTTTGGTATGTTTTTTAAAAATTAGAAAACCCAGGAATTTTAATTACTAGGAATTTAAATTCCCATGAAATGGTGGAATTGAACTTACCATGGAGGGGGTAGGTAAGATCTACTTCCTCCATTCTTTTTTTTCAAATCTTCTATAAAATTTATTTTTTATAAACAAAATCACCAATTTGTCCATATAGATTTTGATTTTTAAACAAGATGCAAAAGGTTACAAGAGTAATTTTAATTAAATTATTATGAAAATTCCATGTTTAACCAAACAAAACATAGGAATTGAATTTGAGGGAAATTATTTTCAACTAAACATATTTTTACATTTCCCATGAAGTAGAATTCATGGGAATTACAAATCCCGGGAAGTTATTTCATGGGAAGTCTACTTCCCGCGTTTAACCAAACGAGGCCTAAAATGCTTCAATTAATCGGTTCAATGTTTAATCAATAAAATTGATTACCTGATAATTGATGTTACTCATGAAAATGGTTAACCGATTTTGGATGCAACAAGTACTTAAAATACCTCAATTAATCGGTTCAAACAAGAATAGGCTTATGGCTTAAAAATACCGGTTACCCGGTATTTATCCAAGCGAAAACCGGATAACCGATTGTGGATGCAATCGGGTATTGTTGGAGTTAACGAACGCACCTGGAGGACGGAGATGTTGAAGGGCTGAGCGGCGACGACATCGACGAGCTGGGAGTCACGACGGGCGTTCTGGACGGCAGAGCCGAAGACGATCTTGTCGCGGTTAACGGTGACGTTGAGGAAGCCCTGGCGGCCGTTGGCAAGGCCGGTGGACTGGAACAGCGTGGTGAGCAGCGCCGAGTGGTTCTTGTTGAGCTCGCCGAGCTTATCCATGTCGTAGTAATCGAGCACGACGTGGGTAGCCATCACGTTCCGGACGAAGTCCTTCCCGCCGCCGTTGAGCCCCCCCATCGCCGAGTTGTCCACCGCCAGCACCGTTATCGTCTGGCGGCCGTTGACCGCCTCCACCACGCCTGTCTCCGTCAGCAGGTTGTTGAAGTTGCTGAAGTCCGAGTGCTGGTCGAGGAGCCTCGTGATGTTGAATGCTGACACTGCTGACGTCGATGCTATCACCACCATGAGTAAGATCATTGGAGGGTTTGCTAGGTTGACCATTGTTAATTTTTCAATTTTGGATTTAAAAAATTTTGTTTTTCTTTTTCTTTTTTCGAGTTTTTTTTTTCGATTTTTTTTTTTTGGATGAAGACGGAGAAGAAGAGAGCAAGAGAGGAGGCCGGGTGGTTTGAGTGAAGGGGGAGTGTTTGGTGTTTATATATAGGGAAGTAAGGTTAAGTGTTTTGGGAGGTTGGGAGGGAATTTCGGTTATGTGAGTGGCGGGAAATTATTTTGGGTAGTTAATTAAATTAAGTAATTGATTTAGTTAATGGGATTTGTTGCTTATGGCTAGCTTAATTGCTATAATTAGGGTTTCTAAATTAGGACTATTAGTTAAGTGGAAGATAGGGGATCATGTGTGTAGGAATAAAATTTCTGGGTTTTTATTTTAGGTACTTTGAGAAATCAGTTAGAGCATTGAGGTGGTGTACGTGGTGAGATCCAGGATTCATTGTTTTTTTTTAATATATAATTATTAGTATGATTCTGGTGTCATAGGACGTTTATATATATAAAAAAAAAAAAGGCCAAATTACCAATTTGGTATAAAAAATGTACTACAAACGATAAATTGGTATAAAAAAAAATTTAAGTGACAAATAGGTATAAAAAATAATATCAATGCGCCAAATTGGTATATTTTCCTTTAAAAATCTGTTTTTTAATAAATTAAGTTAATTTATACATCTTGAACTTATTTTCATTTAAAATACAAACAATTAACAGAATTTACATTCTATTTTTTTAATATTTTAAGTTTTATATTTAAATTTTATACTACATCTATTTGAATTTTATTTTTTCAAAATATATATTTTTTAAAAACTTGTTGGCATATCGGTACCACTTCTCCCCTTTTATTATTTTCAATTAAATTCAAAATAAGTTTATAAATCATTAACATTATATAATTTTTATAATATTCTTGATTTTTAATCATTCATGTTAAAGTCAATGTAATATTTTATTCAATTTGTAAACACCTACATTGTATAGAAAAGTCAAAAAAAAAAAATTTTAAAAAATATTTATCTCACCCTTCCAAATAAAATCTAGGTTAATTTTTTTCTTCAAAAGTTTGCTAAAAATTTGAAATAAAATTCATCAAAATTTAAAATTTAAAATATTTTTTTAATAGATTTATTTTATCGCTATAGGCCTAATGTTTAATTAAAAATAAATAAGTTGGTTTATTAAGTGAATTGATGTTACTTTATTAAAAATCAAAATTTTAAGGAAAATATACCAATTTGTCACATCAATATCATTTTTTATATCTATTTGTCGCTTTACGTTTTTTTATACCAATCTGTCATTTGTGATGCTTTTTTTATGCCAATCGGGCAATTTGGCCAAAAAAAATATATAAAAAGTTGAAAAAAATATTAAATCTCAATGATAGTAGGTACCTATGATTTTATGAATTGACACAAAAGATAACAACCATTAAAAAACTATGTATATGTCTTTAAAGTCCCTCTTTAAAAGTGCCAATATAATGCACTTAATTTTGATAATGTCGAAATGTGTTAGGAGTCTAAGCAAATTGTTTTCACGAAGGATTCGAATCGCAATAAAATTATGCTCGAAAATATCATTTTTTTATCCGAATGTCCTTTATTTTATTGTGGCTACCTTTACCCATATGTAGAAAAAAAAGGGTGATGGACTAAACAAAATAACAAAATAAAAAGGAAAGAAGAATTTAAAAAAAAACTTATATAATAATAGTTTTTTAAAAAAACATACCCTTATATAATAATTCATTCAATTGATATTGTTGATGGTAAAATATATTTTCTATCTTTAGTTGATCATTACAGTAGACATATCTGGGTGTAATTGCTTAGATTGAAGAATGAAGCTTTTAATGCATTTAAAACTTGGAAAAATAGAGTTGAAAATGAGTCTGGCTGCAGGGTTAATTGTCTTATAACAGATAACGGTTTATAATTCTGTAATTTTGACTTTGACAGTTATTGTAATGAATAAGCTTAAGGCATCAAAAGACACTTGATTGTTCCGGGAACTCTCCAACAAAATGGAATAGCTGAAAGAATGAATAGGACTTTACTTGATAAAGCTAGATGCATGCTTATTTCTGCCGATTTGAAGCATTCTCTTTGGGGTGAGGCTATTGTTACAGCTGCTTATCTTGTTAAATAGATCACCTTGCTCTGCTCTGAACTTTAAAACTCCTAATGAATTGTGGTACAAAAAGAAACCTGATTTGAGCCATTTGAGAACCTTTGGATGCATTGCTTTTGCTCATCAAAATGCTGGAAAACTGAATCCTAGATTTGTTAAGTGTGTCTTCAATGGTTATCCTAATGGTGATAAAGGTTATAAGCTTCTTACAATTCAACCTGGTGGTTACAAAGTCTTTATTAGTAGAGATGCTATTTTTAAAGAGAATGATTTTCATTTTAAATCTGCACTAACCCACTCTACGTCCGAGGATGATATATAGCAACTTTGTAAGTGCAGGTGGAGGAACAACTCCACATTTTTATGATCCCCCATCCCCTGAAAGCTCTCAGCATACCCAAGGCTCTTCCGATGATGAAGCTGATGAGAACAGGTCACTAGCTCAAGAAGAGCAAACATATCAAGTGGGTGAGGGAAGTGCATCTTCTTACTCTTCTTCTTCTTCATCTTCCACCCCCTTCCTTCTTCTGAATCTGCTGCAACCCGTGATTCTTCTGATTAAAATACTTTTGTGCCCTTTGCTGATATATATTCAGAATATTGATAATATGCATGATGGACATAACTTATGTGATTATCAATTGACTAAGGATAGAAAACCTAGAGATAGGATTCCTAGTAAGAAGTATGCTGATTACATTGTCGAGTTTGCTTTCCTTGTCTCTGATGTGATTAAAAACTATGTTCCTGACACTTTTAAGCAAGCTTTAAGATGTGCCAATGCTAAGAAATGGATGACTGCTGTGCAAAAAGAGATAGATTCCATGATGTTTAACAAAACCTGGATTCTGGTTGACAAACCTAAAAATGCTAGGTTAATCGATTGCAAATGGATCTATATGCTGAAGGAAAGTGTAAATCCTAATGGGCCACCTAGATTTAAAGCTAGATTAGTTGCTAAAGGATTTACTCAAAGGGAAGGTAAAGATTATAATGAAATATATATTTGCTCCAGTTGTCAAGTATAAAACCTTGAGATTTCTTTTAGCCATGTCTGTTGTTTATGATCTTGAGTTAGAACAAATGGATGTTAAAACGGCTTTTCTTCATGGTGTGCTAAATGAAACCATTTATATGAAGCAACTAAAAAGATTTATTGATAGCTCTAAACCTGGCCATTCTTGATTGCTTACAAAGTATATTTATGGGCTCAAACAATCATCTAGACAATGGAACATAAAGTTTGACTCTTGCATGAAAGGTTTAGGTTTTAAAAGGAGTAGTTATGATACTTGTCTCTATATCAGCAGAGTTAGAGGCAAAGATCCTTTGTTTGTGCTTCTATATATGGATGATTTGCTTCTTATTTGTAAGACCATGGATAGAATATCACAGCTTAAGAAGGATCTTAACAAACACTTTGACATGAAATATTTAGGTGCAACTCAAAGGATTTTAGGGATTCAAATATTCAGAGATAGATCAAAACACTTGGTTTGGCTCTCTAAAAAAAGATTATTTGCTAAAGGTGCTTGATAGGTTCCATATGAAATCTGAAAATCAGGTCCTATTCCCTTAGGTGGGCATTTTGACTTAACTAAGGTTAAGACTCCTCCTCTATCTGCTAAAGAATCTGATCGCATGAAAAACATACCATATGATGTTGCGGTTAGTTCTATAATGTATGCAATGATATGCTCAAGACCTGATTTATCGTTTGTTATTAGTGTTCTAAGTCGTTTCATGTCTGGACCAGGGGAGAAGCATTGGACAACCATGAAGTATCTCTTGAGATACTTATGTGGTTGTCTCAATGTTGGCTTGAAATACACGAACCATACTCCCAGTTATGATCTGTTTGGAATTTTGGATATGTTGATTCAGATTATGCAGGTAACAAGGGCAATAGGAAGTCTGCTACTTCCTATATGTTCACTTGGGCAGGCAACTGTATCTAATGGGAATCACAACTACAACCCGTTGTAGCTTCATCTACTGAGACGGAGTATATAGCCGCTACTGAATCCTACAGAGAAGCCATTTGGTTGCAAGGAATCTTGAAAGAGATTGAAAAGAAAAGGTATACCCCTGTAATCAATATGGACAACCAGAGTGCCCTAAATTTATGTAGGGATCTCATATATCACGAGAGAAGAAAGCATATAGACGTCCGCTTTCACTTCATCAGAAACAAAGTGGACAAAGGTGTGGTACAGGTTAAGAAGATCGATGGCGAGAGCAACCCTGCTGATTTTGGCACCAAGATCGTAACTACTAAGAAGTTCATCTTCTGTAGGGATTTCCTTCATGTGGAGGACATCATCACTTAGTCCTTTGGATATTAGGACTGATGACTGACCCGAGGTATCCTAAATCCTTCAAAACTATGAATGATTGTATCTGTTTGCTACAATTGTAAACTTAGGGAAATAGGTGTGCAATTGTTAGAATTATATCTCCTTAAGTGTACATGTAACATATGAATAGTGTTGATCTGGATCTTGAAAGGGGTTGGGCTCGAGCTTTATCATGTACCAATGCCTAAACCCGAGCTCTTGAAAGGGGTTAGCTGGTAGAGTTTGTTTGTGTTTTAGCTAGCCCATGAAATTGTCCTCTTGTAGCCCAATCCTAGCAATCCCATGAAGCTGTTGTCACTATGCTCCTTATAAGAATTTGGAGTGCCGCCTGCAGCTGTGTGCTCCCTCTTAGAACAATCCAGACAGAAAACCCTAACCTGGTTGGCAACAACGAAGATTGCTCCTTCATCACGCCTCAAGAGTGTCTCTGGTGTTCTTCTTCGGCGACTTGGGTGTCTCCCTCCAAGAGCTATTCTCTGGAGCTGCGGGTTAACTTTCTAGAGGGCTCCTGGATGGGTACAGTAGACACCAGCTCAGGTTCAAGCTAGCAATATCTGGATCAGCCACAACAAGTTCACGAAGGGAGTTTCTCGATTCCCTTTCCGTCTTGTTTCTGTTGTCTATGTTCATATATTATTGTTAGGTTTTAGGGTCTCGACTCATGAGGCCCCGCAGATGTAGGTGCAATACCTGAACCGCGTAAACAACCTCATGTGTCCCTTTTGTTTTCATTTCGGTTTTCTATTTTGTGGTTTCTCGCTTTCGCTCTTTCAATCGGTTGCATATTGTGCTATTTCGATTTCATGGCTCATTGGACGAAGCTTAAGCCAAGCCAACCATACTATCATTTTCAATGTTTTGGATATTAAAAATATGGAACTCTAGTTTTATTTTTATACAATACTTTAAATCATTATCATGTGCTTATTAGCTAATTGAAACAAAACAAAATCTACATCTACGAATAGTGGGTGGAGGGGAAGATCTTAAACGACTTTGATACATCTGATGATTTGGATGTGGTTAGACTTTTTTCTATATTCTTTTCAAAATTGTGAACTATTAAAAAGATGTGACTTTTTTTTCTTTTTTTGGTCAAATCACTATTTTCATCAAATTGTACACGTTGAACACGAATAGCTCTGACACTTTAGAGAAGGAGAAGAGTAAATAAATATAAGAAACAAATGAGAGACGACCAACGAGCAGGGCCGGCTCTGAGCATGTACGAAGTGGGCGCTCGAACAGGGCCTCCGATTTTACGGGGCCTCATTTTAATAGTTTTAGTATATATAATAAAATGTTTCACAAAATATCAGAAGTTCCATGTTGCTGTACTGGTTGTTGTACTGGTTGTTCATTCAGCCTGAGTTCGAGTCCTGCCAGTGTATTAGTCATTAATGATGAATCTTTAAAATAGAACTCTTCTTTTCTAAAAAACTCGAAGATTAAAAATAATTTATTCCCGCCAAACAAGAAATCAAAAGAGAAATTTGATTTTTTTTTATAGTTCCTTCCTTTTTGACATTATATTCATTATGAGTATGTATTGGTCATTAACGTTGAATCTTTAATAAATTCCCACACCAAATAACAAAAAATGTAGTCAATATTTTTTTTCTGGATGTAGTAAATTACTTAAATTTTAATAAAATTAATGTAAATTCTCTAACATGAGAGATGATTAAATTAAAAAAATTATATATGAATAAATTAATTTTTTTTAACAAACCGTCTTTTATAAATTTTCTTTTGTAAAACCATCTTATATAAGATTTTGAGATAAATTGAACCACCTAGAATAATATTATATTTGATTTAAAAAAATATTATGTAATTTTGATTAAAGTACATCCATATATCCAATTTCACAATAATTACTCAAAATGCCTCTAATTTATATTTTTCAAAACTAAAACTCTTCTTTACTAAAAAAAAGAAGATCAAAAATAATTTATCCAAAATAAGCATCCACAAAGTCAATTTTTTTTTCTAATAACTTAAAGTTTACTTAAAAGACAAAAAATACAATACAAATAATTTAATACGATGATATACGATGATAGCATTAATTTTATTTTATTTTTAAAATTGTCTTTAGTAAATTTATGAACCGGACCTCCAAAATTCATTGGACGGCCCTGCCAACGAGAAACGACATTTTTACCTCCAAACTCTCCTGCGTCGCATTGCATCCCTAACACCCGTTTGTCTATATGCCTCTCGGCGAAAAGGCTAGGGGGCCCTCCCGGAAAATATACAAGGCTTGTCTACCAAAGGGGGGTCGACGGACCCTCGGACCCGCCACCGTGTCCGTCACTGCATATATGTTCAGACCGACGTTCGGTTAAATTGTTAGCGTGTACATTGATCAAAGTTATGAACAAGCTTCAACTTAATCAACTAAAATACTTAATTTATGATAACTCATTTCAAGTCACAACATCGATTTATATTTATGCATTAACAAGTCACTGGAAAATCCAACTCAATAATTTCATATTATTATAGGGTCCTGTTATTCACACGGCCATATTTTCGCCATCCGCACGGTACCGATGTCAACTTCCTAGGTAGGCACTCTGCCGATGCCTAGTTCCCGAGTCGGTATCATTGTCGTGGTTGTCAGCTCTTCATTGAGTGGAAGATCACCGTTAGATCAAACCGCCTCCTATACCGATGCCGACTTCCCAGGTAGGCACCGTGCAGATTGCGAAATTCCGCCGTGCGAATAGCAAATCCGTTATTATATCACTTTAATTCTAAATGCTGACATTATTTAAATGATGACATTAGTTTTATAGTCATCGTTGGTAAGTTGGAGAATATTTTTTAAAACGAGTGGTACAATATCTGGTTTTAGATATAAAATGGTTGAGTCTGATCAAATTGAATTAACATTTATTTATGGGTAATATATATATCGTTTTAAAAAAATGAAAGTAAATTGAACGCATCAAATAGACTTGATGGGTCAAGAGACCAAGAAGATTAACAATGGACAAGCCATTATGAACATGAATCAACGCAAATTTAATTTTTTTCGGTGGCAAACCCCGAACACGTGACCCAGCCGGCAAGAGTCACGTACTAGGTAAACCGACTTATCGAACTCGGGACCTCTTTACCCCCTCCCCTTGCTCCTTACCCCTTGTTCTCATTCGGGGAGTGTGTGCATGGATGAGTTTTTGGTACAATTTGCCATATTTTATAAAGTAAAAAAAAAAAAAAATCCTGTGCAATTTTTGTAATTTTTGCATAGCATCATCCAACATTGGGCCAGCTCTTCTTTTTCAATCATAGTCACGTATGAAATAACGGACGGTGTAAGTTTATCAACACTTTTTCCTCAGGATCTGTTGCAGAAAAAAAATCCTAGAGCGAATAAGCATACTTGAAGAGCGCACATCCGGTTGGAATAGCTAATGACCACTTTTATATCTTGCTATCATGCTTTGTAAATTTTATTATAAATAAATATCTATCAAAAAATGAAAATTAGTTTTTTTTTTATGAGAGCATCTTCCCCCGTAGGCTAGAATAGCTAAGGGAAATAGCCTACCAAAAGAGAATATTATATAGAATATTCTCTTTTGGCCTATTAAATGGTTTTGTTATTCCCACCGTAGGCCAAATTTGGCAGACAAATTTTCTATAAATACTCATGTAATTTAGAACTTTCACACTTATTTCCGTCACTCGATTCTATCGTTATCCTTTCAATTTGAATCAACAATGAATTCAATACAAAAATCATCATCATCTCACTATTCAAATGAAACTATTAAAATTTCTAATTTAATCTTTGAATCATTTAACCATGATTCAATAGTTGGTTGTTTCAATTTATATTTGATTTTTCTTCGTTAGTACTTTAAGCAACTTAATATTTATTTTTTATTATAATTTTGATGAATCTATAATAAAAAAAAATATTAATGTCATTTTCTAAAAATATTATTTGTGCAATAATAATTCAAATATGTCAAATATTATAGTCATATCGAAGAACTCTTGAATATCTTAACAATACTACAAAATTTATTTTTAATTGGAAATCATAACTATATAATATATAGATTTATAATTATATTATTTATAAATTTACTTCATATTATGGTTTTGATGTGTTTTGGGATTTTTTATTATTATTTTCAAATATAGTAATTTATGCAACTCGATATTTATTTATGAGATATGATTTTGATGAAGATGTAATAATATAAAATGAATATGTTTTTCTAAAGATATTAATTATTTATGCAAATATAATCCAAACATATTAAATATTATAGTCGTATCAAAGAACTCATCAATATCTTTACAAACTATAACTTTTAGTTTTGATAAAAATTATAATTAGATAGTTTATATACAATTAATTGTATGATTTATAAATTTATATTAATGATGAACAATTAAAAATAAATAAATAAAATGGTGGAATTCACATTTGGTATTCTAAAATTTCAAGCCAAATTTGGCCTTCATTTTAGAAATAGGAAAAAAAAAATTGGCCAAATTGGGTTTTGGCCTATGATGGGAGAAAAAAAAAGGCTAAACCCCATTTTATAGCCTATGGTGGGAGATGCCCTGACGAGGAACCCACCTTTGGTGGCAAACCCCTGACACATGGCCTAGCCGACAAGAGTCACGCACCAGGTAAACCGAATTGCGCCAACCGACTCGACCCACTGATAAGGAGCAAGGCAAACCTCGGGGCTGTCGTCAGCTCGTGCCGTAAGGTGTTGGGTTAAGTCCCACAACGAGCGCAACCCTCATGTTTAGTTGGAAAAGGGCAGAGATAGAAATCGAAACCGAGACCTCTTGACTTCCCCCTTGCTCCCTACCAATGAGCCACCCCGACTGGGGCAAAATTAGTTTTTTTTTACAAACATTGTTTATACATAAAAGTGATCATGATTCTTTGAAATCAAATCAAATTTATGGATAATTTTCTTTTAAAAAATATTTATGGATAACTTTGCAAAAACTCACATAAGGTAGATTTTATTATATAATTTACCCCTAAAAATGATATCTTTTTCAATCAATAATTAATTTTTCTACATATAAAAAAAATATAATAATCTTTTAGTAAAGAAAATCCCAGCTAAACCTATTTATAATTTATAAATAGGAGTATCCACATCTCCCTTTCCAGTCCCCCCACCCTCCCCACTCTCTGCAACAGCTCGAGAAATAGCACACCGAAAGGGATTAACGAAGTATCACCTTGAGAAGGCGAAATCTCCCTCTCTCGCTCCTCCATTACTCTCTTTCCTTACCCTTCACGCCTCCTCTCCCTCACCCTTTCTCTCTCCTCTTTCACTTCTCATAAAATCTCTGCTCTGTTTCTCTCTCTCTGTTCGAGACAGAGCCCCGCATTTACACCCGTTAACCTCAAAATGCTCGCACTCCCCCTTTATCAACTCCCCACATTCCCTCCTTCCTCCCCCCTGAATCCCCAAATCTGTTGCCTTTTTGCGATTCCTCTTTCAATTGTCTGAAAAAAAAATCCCAAATTCGAAACTTCAAGAAACAGAGCACCCCTCAATTTCCCCCCTTTCTTGCTCCCGATGGGGTCTTCGAAGCTTGTTGTGCTGGTCGTGGATGAGCAACTCCAAAATAACCGGTTTTTCGTGGAGGGGCCGATCGTAATCGGCGCCGGGCCGTCGGGGTTGGCGACGGCGGCGTGTCTCTCGGAACAGGGGATCCCGTTCCTGATCCTTGAGAGGTCCGATTGCATTGCCTCTCTATGGCATTACAACACCTACGATCGCCTCAAGCTTCACCTCCCGAAGCAGTTCTGCGAGCTCCCCTTCATCGGGTTCCCGGACGATTTCCCGAAATACCCCTCCAAGAAGCAGTTCATCAAATACATGGACTCCTACGCCGCCCACTTCGGGATATCGCCGCGGTTTAACCAGTCGGTGCAAAACGCCGCGTTTGATAAGAAGCTGGGCCTCTGGCGGGTCAAAACGCAGGACTGCGAGTATTTGGGGCGGTGGATTGTGGTCGCCACTGGCGAGAACGCAGAGCCGGTCCTCCCCGAGATTCCGGGGATTGAGCGGTTTAGCGGGAAGATGATTCACACCAGCGAGTATAAATCCGGATTAGGGTTTCGGAATCAGAAGATTTTGGTTGTTGGCTGCGGCAATTCAGGGATGGAGGTCAGCCTCGATCTCTGCAGGCACAATTCAACCCCACATTTGGTGGTCAGAAACTCTGTAAGTCGATCAAAATTCAAAACCCCCCAAATTAAACCCTAATTTTCAAGAATTGAAATTTCCTATCTTTTGTCAAATGGGCATCTCACATTTCTTGAGTTTCCATCTGGGTTTCCTTTATTTTCTTCAAATACTGTGGAATTCATTCTGAAATGTGTGTACTGTAGGTGCATGTTTTGCCCAGGGAGATGATGGGGATATCAACCTATGGAATAGCAATGACACTATTAAAATGGATGCCATTAACAATGGTAGACAAGGTTTTACTCTTAATGGCCAATCTCATATTGGGCAACACAGATAAAATGGGCCTGAGGAGGCCCAAGACCGGCCCACTTCAACTGAAGAATGCAACTGGCAAGACACCTGTTCTTGATGTTGGTGCACTCTCCCTCATCAAATCAGGAAAAATCAAGGTAATTAATTAATTCATTTTAATTCATTTTAGTGTTTTTTTTTTTAAATTTGTTAATTATTGTTGAATTTACACTAATTTAGGTGATGGAAGGAGTGAGAGAGATAACAAGCAAAGGAGCAAGGTTTGTGGATGGGCAAGAGAGGGAGTTTGACAGTATAATATTTGCAACTGGGTACAAAAGCAATGTGCCCTTGTGGCTAAAGGTAAAAATAAATAAAAAACACAAAAGGAATATTTGGTTTTAGGGGTTTTATTTGTTCTTCTTTTTGTTTTTATTCTTGTTTATACTCTCAATCTTCCATTGCTTTCTACCTTCTTACAAGATGCACAGTGGATCAGTACTCCCCTCTCTACATGTAGATTAATTTCCATTTTATTCTTATTAAATCAAGAAAGGGCAAATTCAGACATACCTTGTTTGGATTTTTGTGTTCAAATTTTTTTTTAAATATTTTAGTTAGATTATTTCTTGAAAGAAAATCTAATTCATCAAAACGATCAACAGTTTTTTTTTTTTGGATTTTTTAGGTTTTTGAGAAAAAAAAATGAAATTGGTTGTCATGATAAGTAGCTTTCAAGAGGTGGGGATACTCACTCCCCACCAATGGTGAATTTTGGCAAAAGGGTAACCTGAAAGTGTTCCTTTTGCCCTTTTCCTATCACTAAAGAATCTTCTTCAACTATTTACATGTGAATGCACAGCAAACTCCTTATCATATATATAATCTTGATTTACATATTAACTTCAAATTCTTGCTATGGTTGCAATTTAGCTTAATCTTAATTTGAATTTCAATTGATTTATGTGTGCAGGAAAGTGGTTTTTTCACAGAAAATGGGATGCCCAAAACCCCATTTCCAGACGGGTGGAAAGGTGAGAATGGACTCTACTCGGTTGGGTTCACAAGGAGAGGCTTACTGGGCACAGTCTCTGATGCACTCAAAATTGCTAGAGATGTTGCTGATCAGTGGAAGAAGAAGAAGCCCTTATTACATCACCATCTCTGAATCTCTCTTCAATTTTACTTACTCTCTTTCATCCTCTAAATTTTCTGACCTAAGAAAAATCTCTTAGAAATTTAGGAGGTCTGTTTTTTTTGCTGTTTTTCAGTTTTTTTGTTTCTTCCCTGTAAATTGTTGAATTTTGTAGAGTAGTTGGGGGCACTGTAAATCTTTCCATGGTAAATCTTTTTTTTTTTTTAATCTTCTTGTTGTTGTTGTTTAGTTTTTTTAATTTATTTTTATAATTAAATTGTATCCATGGTTAGTTTTTTGGTATAAGAGACTTAGAAGATGGTTTAAATAGAAAAAACAATTGGCCATGCAGAGTGCTTTGAAGATTCAACTGATCTCTCTGATGCAATGCAATCTATCTATAGTACTTAAATTTAAGATCATTGAATGAGATTTTGTCAGATCTGATCCCATTTCATGCTATAAAACAGTGTTCAAAAGACGTACACTGCTTGTGCAATTGGCTCTGCCCTTCATTTTTCTTCTTAATTTAATGCCTAATCTTATATTGCATTCACACCCATTAAAATATGACAAACTATATAAAATCTCCTTTGATGTAGAGATCTTTTAATAAAACAACACATATTAAAAAATTACACCCATAATAATGTAGAATTATTCTCAAGTTTAATTGCTTTGTTTAATAAGGCCAACTTTTCTAAATATATTGAAAACTAAAATTTTAAAATATTATTTAAGCATCAAAAAGTTTACTTGTGTTTTTTTTTTTAAGGAAAAACCAACATTGTGGGTCTTTTCTTGTTATTTTCTACTTTTTGGATTGTTTTGTGAAGAAAAAATACAATTATTTTTGAAATAAAAGTGATTCGATTTACTAGATATTTCATTTGTCGACGGGTAAAAAATCGACAAATAGTCCAAAAGTCATGAAAAAAACAGTTAGAAACACAAAGAGTAAAATTGTAAAATGAAATAAAACCAAAACCACCCAATGATTAAAAAAACTGTAATTTAAGAGTTTTATTTATTCGATAAGAATTCGGATGGTATAACCTTTATATGAAAAAGATATGCAACCTTATCAGTCACTCTATTGACATAATCATCATTTAAATTTCTCAAGGACGTACATCTGCTCGTCGTTTTGAGGTGGTTGATGATAATCAATGAGCTAGTCCCTCTGTAATTTTAAGAGTGTTTTGTACTATAATTAATTTACCTAAAAATATAAGTATTTTTCATATAAATTTCCCAAAAAAACAACAAGAACCCACAATTGATTTGTGGAATAGTTGATGATGATCTAGTGAGTAGTGATAAATGCAACAGCTGGTTTGAAATTAAATTCTGGTTGGTGAAACCCTACCTAGAACTATACTTGATGAGGGGTGGAAGGAGTAAAGTAATTGTTAAAACTAGTGAAGAGCTATTAATAGAAAAGACGTGTGCAAACAACACAAGTCAAACATGGGTAGGCCAACGGGGTCAACGCTGACGTCATCCAATCCCATGTTTGGCTACAGTTAACTCTCTGTACAATTACTTGTGAGATGACGCAAATCCCCCTTTTTAGACTAGTTAATTTTGCCTCTTTTACTCTTAATTTTTGTGGATTGGCTCAGTGGGTTTTGCAGTGCAGTGGTGATATCATAAACCCTTTTTAAGATAGGTGGTAGTTGGTACTTGTAAATTACTGGGTTTTTACCTGCTTTTTGGGCTCTAAATACAGTAAAACTTTCAATTGTATACATGAAAACTGAGAGTATATAGAGAGTGAGGGTGTAAATTCAAAGGCTGAGGTATATAGATTTTCCCCAAATGATCATGTAGGTGCTTTTGGATCCTCAACTATATACTCCTTTATAAAATACTCCCTCTGTTAAGAAAAACATATCGTTTTAGTAGTAAAATCTTGTTAAGAAAAACATGTCGTTTTAGGTATTTTGGTGTTCAATTTCCAAAATTACCCTTGTCATGATTAGATGTTTGTTAGTTGTAGTTTTCAATAAAGTTAAAAAGTAAAGTAATAATTAGAGGTATAAGTGTATTTTTGTTTGCTTTTATTTGCTTTCTTAATAAATGTGCAAATGTCTAAAACGACATGTTTTAATTAACGGAGATAGTATATTTTAATGTTTTCCAAAAGTAAATAAAGTGTTTGCTTTATAAAGTTAAGAGGCGTCAAACTTAGAGATTTTTGTAAAAGGATAGACCAAGGTTTTAAGAGCCACCAACCCACTTAGCTCTCTCTGCTCCGTTGTTCTTACTTGGACTCTGAAAAGGGAAAACTTTTATAACATGAGTAGGGCTTGAATCACTTATAAATCACTCACAATATTCTTATAATATCCGTGTGGGACGGGGTTACAACTTACAAGTAATAATTTTGGGATGCTTCATACGTGTGGGATAACATCCACTTTTATACACCTTGGACATGTTAATAGTAGCATTTTTTTTTATCAAGACTTAACCCGTTGACAGTTGAGTCAAAATATAAGGTCTCTACTTTTATTCCTCAAG
Organism: Persicaria tinctoria; assembly: GCA_037127255.1. Lineage (NCBI taxonomy): Eukaryota > Viridiplantae > Streptophyta > Magnoliopsida > Caryophyllales > Polygonaceae > Persicaria > Persicaria tinctoria. Next base: position 5,298,692 of record JBANSL010000016.1, on the reverse strand, counting down.
GATCCCCGTGTTGCCTCTACCAACTAGTTAAAGAAAAGTCTCACGCGATTTCTGATCCGACGAGGCTCACTTGCGCTAGCTAGCGTCAATTCTTCAACTCTAGTTTCAGTGTTTTCTTTGTTGATGTTTTTTGTTTGTTTGTTTTTATTGTGTTCATATGACAGTTTATCTGTCTACTGTGTTTTCGGCCTCTCGCGATTCATTAGGTGATATGTCATCTGATGTTTCAAATCTCTTTCCTTTTTTTACAAAAGAAATGTTTGCCAAAAAAAAATCTATATATTATGCCTTCTTAAAATTTGGTTGAAACATCATTAATGTTGCATCCTTTAAATCTAGATCAACACATTAGCAAGTTCATATACATATATGTAAGATTACATTAAATTGTTTGAAGTCTCACATCATACACACCAAAATCAAATACAAGCTTAATTAATGAAATTCATAAAACAAGACACATATACAAATGCATATATAGAGGGGAAAGAGTACAGAGATGATGCAGTGTGCAGAAAGCATGCATCACCATCAAATTGCAGAACACAAAACATATGAATATACATTCATAGCTAGAGAGAGTACGTTAGGATCCATATGTATATATGGTTTTAAGTAAAGTCCAATTTAGGATCTATTTGGAGTGTATGGGGTTTGCAATGCCTCCAATTTTTGCATAGAGGGTTGTGGGGCCCAGTAGATATGGTGGGGCCCACCTTCCCAGGCTAGAGAATGGCAAGTGATGGAAGCTATTATATGTATAAGGTGTGTGTTTGTGTGTACTTACTGGAAGGAGGACGAGACGAAAGAGGAGGTGGTGTGAATTAATTGAAATGTATTTAAATGATGGATGGATGTGATAGATCGATATGGTTATATATCGATCGATGAATGCAATTGCAGTGACGACGTGTCTATTTGATTATAAGGTTATCGTCGATCGATATATAGTTATTGAATCATGTATATGATATCAATGATCGATCAATCAACATCATCATGTCTATTTGTGGTACACTTTTTAATCACATTCACATTTTAACACGCCTCCGCAAGTTGACACTTGGACCACTGGTAACCCAGACCAGTATCGAAAGACGGGCCGTTAGGCTAACCGCTCTGATACCATATCAAAGTCCGACTCGGACCGATGACTGGGGGTCGTGTGCACGGGCGCATGTGCGCTAGTAGCCTAGCACACAAGCCGAGTGAGGTTCCATTCTAAAACCAATTGGCAATAGAAGGAGTAGCCCACCGACTCATATACTAGGGCTTGATATGTTCAACTTTCCGATGTGGGACACTTTTTTGTCACATTCACATCTCAACACAATCGATGTGTATTATAAGATGAACTTGTTGCTTGTTGCTTGGAGTATATGATCAAAATATAGTCATTTTTGCAAGGACTGGGTTATGTTTTTGACCCTGATGAGGAATTTGATGTTGGAATGATGAATCTCATATTTAAAACATGGATTTTCTGCCACAGTCGAGGTAAGAAGGTCTCGGGTTTTATTCCTGTCTCTGCCTCTTTTCTTGGTTGAAAATTCAAGTTTATCTTGTTCCCCATCAGTGGGCCGAGTTGGTCGGCGCAATCCAGTTTACCTGATATGTGGCTCTTGCTGGCTGGGTCACGTGCTCGGGGTTTACCACTGAAGGTGGCTTCCTCGTCATAAAAAAAATGAATTTTCTAATATATGTTTCGAGGATAAATATTTGATTTGAAAAATATTTTCTAAATTTGGTTATTTAGCATTTTTTTAATTTTAATTATAACGATTGTCAAGCTCATACCTTTTTTTTTTTTTTATCTTTGATACAGTCAATAATTTGGATGGGGCTAGACCCTAGTCCACCATCCAATAACATCTTGATGGATGAGTAGGTTGAGTTCTCTATCTATCTAGAGATTTGGCACGGAATGGGTCTGGAAATGTCAAGCGATACGATCCGCACATCTGTTGACCTCACGAAAGACGTGTGAGAAGTGCTAGAGGAGGAGGAGGAGGAGGAAGAGGAGAATATTCGTGAGGAGCATATCAATCTCTCACGGAAACAATCAGTATCCCTTCAAAGCATTGATCACCGCAAGCTCTATAGCCTTCAAAACCCTGAGCTTGAGAGCCAACAAACAATTTTGATCGAAGTCCAACCTGCGCACCTCCACAAGCAACCTTTTCACCACGATGGTCCCGAGTAATAAATCCAATCGTTGCAGGGTTGAGGTCGCAATTGCTACTGTCAAAATTTATTTCGTAGGTTCCTTTTGGTGGTTTTTCCCATCTAAGTTTTTTTTCGTTTTCTAGGCGGGTTGGCTCTAATGGTTGATTTTTTGTCCTTAAGCTCAAGCTTTTTGGTGTCTTCCCATCTCTTTAATGTCTGTCATGTCGTGTATTCCATGTTTTGTATTGTCATTGAGTTAGTTTGGTCGAAAACTTTTCTGTTCCGATTTGTCCTCAAACACTACCATGTTGTAGCTAGAGTCTCCTTTTGCTTATGGTTCAGTTTGTCAAAGATTTATTTAGTGTTTCTTTTATGTTTCTATCACTTAAGTTAACAATATCTTGTAGAACTTGTTCAATTTTAGGGTCCAAACGTCGGATGAGACTTATAGTGGGATGATACTTATGAATCTCGGATCAACCGTTTTTTTTGTCTTTATTCTTTTTATTTGGGTAAGCATATGCAGTGAATTATTTGGTTATTATATATGTATTGTATTCTTTATGTCCGCCAATCCTATTCTTCATCAACGTTCTAAGTATATCCACATTGATTACTTATTTGTTCGAGAACAAGTTGAGGTTAGGGACCTTGTGGTTCGTCACATTCGTGCTTTGGATCAAGTTGCAGAAATCTTCACCAAGGCACTAGGCAGTAATCAGTTCGCTACATTGCGTGACAAGCTGTGTGTCCTCCCCCATGAGTTGGAGTATTAGGGCTCGTTTGGTTAAATAGGGAAAGTATAATTCTCGGGAATTTAACTTCCCCAGGAACTCAATTCCCAAAAATTATAAATCATGGGAATTAAGAAAAAGTGTTTGGTTTGATTTTGGAATATAAGAATTAAAATGAAAAAAGTAGAAATTTACAATTAAAAATGGTGGAAGTGGAACTTACCTAGGGGGACTAGGTAAGTAAACTTCCTTTAAAATGGGGAATTTAAATTCCCGGGAATTCAACTTTCTGGATTTTTCCGAGACAAAAAAATCAACCAAACACATGTATTAACTATACTTCCTGGGTTTTTTGATGGCCAACCAAACGAGCTCTTAGGATAAGAATTAGTTATTAATGGATAGATTTTGTATATTGTGTATCTTTATCTTTGAAAAATCCTTATCTTCCCAGTGGCGGATCCTGAACTTGTTGATTGAGGGGGCGAAAAATTACGATAAAAAAATATTGGATGTAAAATTAAACCCTAATTTTTCTTTTCCAAAAAATCATCAATATTATGGATGTGTAACTAGAATAAAACATAAATCTTGCATGATTTATTTCATGGTTTTCAAATATTTCAATATAACCTCATAATTTGAAGTTCTCGGATATAATTATATTATTAAGATATGAAATTAATAAATGATAATTAGAATAAAAATATATCGGTTTGGTAAATAATGTAGGAAATATTGTAATTCAGTACTGAAATTTGAAATGCTTATAACTTTTTGCTCGGATATCGAATTTGAGCTTATAAATTACAATATATCAAATCGAAGCTATAGACGAGAGGAATATGTATGTTAAATTTCATTTTTAATTGGGAAGCGATTGCCACTAGTGGTGGCAATGGTGGCCCACCACTGGCCCTAAAGAGGATCCGCCTCCGCCTCCGAGTCATGTAGTTGTATATATGCTCCTATCATCAATCAATGAAACTCAAGCTTTTCACATATCTTTATTCTTTACAATCTCTATAGTACGTTTTAATAAATAAAAAAAAATAGTGTGTACTCATTGCGGGTTTTCGAAACCATTTTGGGTGAAGGATGTGTTTGTGACTCATCTAAGTTTCATCAATTGTCTATACCCACCCGTACGCTATTCCAGGTGAGTAGGGTCTCATATCTAAATAGAGTGTATTTATAAGACCATCAACAACCATGGGTAAACCTTTTACCCATTTTATTTTCTCTCACCCTATTCTAATTTTACACCTCATTTGTTTTTTTGTTTAAATATTTTTTCACTTTTTCTACCTTATCTTAAAAGGTTTGGTTTACAACCATGGGGAAACCTCTTACCCCTTTTCAAATATATTTTCACATTTTCTTTCCCTTTATCAGGTGTAATATCATATATTTCCTTTACTTTTTGATTAAAAAAAAATTACAAAAGAGAAGAGGTTACCTCTCTCTACTAAGATAACCTCTTTCATTCCCTTACCTTAAGGTATAAGCCACAACCAAGGAGTTACCTTTTAGTAACCTTAGGATAACCAAAACCCTTGGTTGTTGATGCTCTAACACGTCAAGAGTTTGGGATTGTTTTTATAAACGGTTAAAGCTAATCATATCAGTGACAATTCTTTCTTTTCAAGACGCAAGTAATCAATGAGAACGAAATTAAAGTAGCTTGGGTTTACCAAATACAGTATATATTATACTAACTTATTGATATATATTTAACACAAATAATCAATTAAATTCAGATTCATAATCAACTACTCCATCCGTTCATGTAGTTTTAGTATTTTTCACAAGTTTTAAGACAATTAACAAATGCACCAATTTACGTACCCTCAATTATTACCTTTTTTTTACTTTATCGAAAAGTACAACTAACAAATCACCAGTCATGTCAATGATATTTTCGTAAAGTGGAGTGTAAAATACCTACAATAACAAGTTTTTTTGAACAAAAATAACATCTTAAAATGACATATTTTGCTGTACGGAGGGAGTACCATTTAACCAAACAGAATCATAAATCTAAAACCAAACTCATCATATCCATTCAAATCTTTTGAATTAAATCCAGATGAAATCCAAAAGATATGAATGGATGACGAGAGAAATGATCGAGGGAGAAGGCCGGGAAGTGTCGCCCTCACACATGATATCCTGCTGATTTGTATATAATTGGGACAATGATAGGCCTCTGTCCGGGCCCACATCTCTTGCTAATTGCAATTCCATAATACTCCTTCCGTCCCACAATGATTGTCTCTAACTATTTATACACATTTTCTTAATAATTTTAAAACTATATAAAATATCAATATTTTATTAAATATTTTTAAATAATATCATACATATTACTAATAAGTATAGAATTATTTTAAAAAATTAATAATAAAAAAAAATTATATTTATAGTTTTTAGCTTCTTACAAAACGTGTATAAATAGTCCAAAGACAACCTTTGTGAGACGGAGGGAGTACCGGAGTAATTTTGGTATTTGAAGGAAGAGGGTTTTGGGAAACATTCCGAAACGGCTCACTAAAATGGATAATATTCAAAAGTCTCCAGTTCGAAATCCGGATATGACCGCTATTTATTTACAAATGAATCCAAGGAAGACGGTTTTGGAGCATGCGCCATGCGGTAGGGGTGCACCTGCGCCCGCGTGACGCACTCAACTGATCGATCTCTCCTCGTCGCCTACTGAGAGACTAGTTAGGGAAGGGGTGCAGCTACCCCAACCCCCCTACACTACATGCCCCTCTCTATGGTATCCCTACTCTATACCCCCTATACCCCTACCACGTACCCCCAATTCATTCCTTAGCTGTGTCTGTGTGTGTAGGTGGTCATTTAGTTAAATTTTGATCTCAGAGTCGAGGTGTATACATAAGTTTTATTTTATATTGTTTCATAGTTTCACATTTGTTAAATAATCATTGCAAGTTGTATAAAAAAATATATAAGAACCGATCTAGAATTTATTCATCCATGTTTTAGAGTTTTATAGAACGAATATTGAAGTTTGGATTTCGAATTATTTCTTGTTAAAAAAAAAAACGATTCTTTTTTTCTTTTTTCTTTTTTCTTTTTCTTTTTAATAATATACCCAGAGCAGATCCATGATCTGTCTCTTTATTGTCGGGATTTTTTTTAATTGTTATTATAGTTTTTTTTTTTTTTTTTTACAATAGACGGGTAGATGTGTCCATGTATTTTTTCTAAAACTTATGATGATTATTGTGCAGGGCACATAGCTCAAATTGGAATGCGTTGCACGTTTTTGTATACAAATCGGTTATAGGTAGCTAGGGTCATGAATTCGAATGATTTAGTTGTTAAAAACTACCATAGAAAGAATCTAGTGTTAGTGTTAATCTATACTTGGAAAAACCTAAATTGTTGTAAATATTGAGACATCTGACGTTAGAACAACAAAGATATGTAACGTTATCTATCACTTTATTGTTATCATGTCTCACTCTCGATATAATGATTTTAAAATCTGACATTATCATTTCAATTTATCAAGTAAAAATAGTTTATGATTATTTGAGAGTCACCTTTTCACCTCTTTGATGTACTTGTACTACTCATCCCGATCATATTTTTTTATGTTTGTTTTCATGATAATTTTTTTTCTGCTCGATCGATTAATCAAATCAACCTATATATAGAATATCTTTCATTTCAAGATGTACTTGTACTACTCGTCCCGATCATATTTTTTTATGTTTGTTTTCATGATAATTTTTTTTCTGCTCGATCGATTAATCAAATCAACCTATATATAGAATATCTTTCATTTCAAAAACAAAACCAAAAACAAAAGAAAAACCTTATAACGTGTTAAATTATGTTGGGTCATATACGACGTAGGGGGCACGCACGCCCAAGCGCATCACGCGCACCAACCAAGCCGAGCACACAAGCCAAGTGGAGTTCCATCCTAAAACCAATTGGTGTTAGGTGGGGTAGCCTACTGGCTTAGATTCAATTTTTAATCAATGTGGGATCCTTATCCTACAACTCCCGGCCCCCTCAAGCGCAACTGTTTGACCAAGAATCCAAATCACACCACACCTAGTCGAACTTCAGCTCGATCTGATACCATGTTAAATCAGGGTGGGTTATCCAACGTGGGAGGTCACGCACGATAAACGCATCAAGCGCACCAACCAAGTCGAGCACACAAGCTGAATGAGGTTCCATCCTAAGACGAAATCACACAAATAACTTACTCGATGGTAGGATGTCCTAAGTGAAGTTTGTAGTTTAGTTATGTCTTTTAGGATGGATAAAGAAATTGAAGAGAGTAGAGAGGGGTGTAGAGAAGAGGGTAGAGAGGAGCTAGGTAGATGGAAAAGCACGCCTTAAGGGGAGAGTAACGTCACTCTCATAAAGTTTGCAGTCACTGAAAATTCAGATTGCATGGCTTCCTCCTCTCTCTTACACTTGCAGTTTCAGTCTTCTCCTCTCCTCTCCTCTCTCTTACGTCTCCCATACACTTATTCTACTGTCATTTCGCATTTCATATTTTTATATTTTTTTTATATTACATTTCAGAATGATTATGAATTTCATCCCTTTCATTCATTTCGATTTATGGCCATCCCAACTCCGCACGCCAACCTTTTAATTAATTAATATCTACGTTCAGAAATAGACGTTGTTTTACTTTTTTTAGCATGTTTTTTAAGGAGCTAAAAACTATATAATTTTTTTTAATTTTTTAATATAATATAAATACTTATTAATAAATAAGTATCATATTATTAAAAAAATTGTTTAAAAAGTTAATATTTCATATAGTTTTTAGCTCATTAAAAAACGCGTCAAAAAGTCAAACGACATCTATTTCTGAACGAAAGTAATACTATTTATCAATCAATAGAGAAAAAATTCGATTATCTAAACACTAGGAATGGATCAGAAATTAAAATTTGGATAAACTACTCCACTAAATAGGCTAAACTTTTTTCAAACGCATAGTTTTTATTATGAACCTCTTAATTTAATAAGTAAATGAATAATTTTTTTTTAATTTTTAACCCATTATTTTATTTTTTAAAAATGGGATGGGTTGGGGTCCGTACATGTAAACTCTAAGAGACCGAATAAAGTAGTAGATAGACTAATCATCATGTACATTTAATTAGAAACAAATGACAAAAAAAATATGAAAGGTAAATGACATAAAAGAAAATACAAAAAGAAAAGTATAAGTCATCCTACAATGCGAAACACAAGTCGACCATCAAAATAAACGATTTGATCACCCAAATAGAAGACGCAAACAGAAAACTCTAAGGATCACAACTGGACACCTCAGATTATGGACTCAATAGAATCATCAGGTGTCGATCACATCTCCACGACATCTCCGAGCATGACAAATAAAACATTAATCACAATATGAAGCCTGCACCCCAACAAAAATAGCAAAACACAATAAACTACAAACCAAAACAACAGAGAGTAGTTTGTTTTTGAATATAAATCTTATTTTTTTTAATAAGTAAGAATTTGAAATATCAAAGAGGGTGGATGTAAGGAGCGTCAGACAAACAAATCGTCATGATACAACAAACCACTAATTAATCTATTGTGTTTTTTTCTATAACCAATTTGTGCATGATTTGAAAGGCAAAAAAAAAGAGTACTTAGCCCCAGTCGGGGTGGCTCACTGGTAGGAAGCAAGAGGGGAAGTCAGGAGGTCTCGGGTTCGATCCCTACCTTCGTCCCTTTCATTGGGTGAAAATCCAAGGTTTGTCTTGCTCCTTATCAGTTACCGGCTGGGTCAGGTGTCCGGAATTTGCCACCAAAGATGGGTTCCTCGTCATAAAAAAAAGTTGTTATTTGTATGCAGGTTAAACTGAGGATCAATTCAATTGTCTTTGATTTGATGTATGATTTAATGTTGTTGCGGATATATACACCCCAAATCATGCACGTCCTTAAGGAGGTGCATGATTAAAAGGGGTTAATTAATTTTTTTAAAACGTTAATTAGTCAAAAGGGTTGCACGTCCTTGCATTTTCTACCTTTGGATTTGCGGTGTATATAACAACATCCCTTTAATGTTACATGAAAATGGAGTAGTTTCTACTTCTACGGAGCAATATATACTCCGTATAATTCAATACGTACTCCGAATACAATAAGTACTCCGTATTCGGAGTACTACCTTGATTTGATGTATGATTTCTCCGTATTACGGAGTAATGGAGTACGGACTACGTTCTACTCCGTATTGATGATACTCCGTCTAATATTATCCAAAAACCATAGGAGTACTTTTTTTCATTAAAGGGCTTATTTGGATGTCTATATAATTATACTCCGTAACTTAAATATAGGGTCATACAGAGTACTGTATAATACTGAGTATTATACAGTACTCTGTATGACAGGGTTGATTGGGAATTCACTGAGATCGTGCTACGCCAATATGGCTTTCATTCGACTTTTGTTAATTGGGTCAAAGAATGCATATCCTCCGTTTCATTCTCTGTCATAGTTAACAATGGTCCCACATACCAATTTCTTCCTTCCAGGGGGTTGAGACAGGGTGATCCCTTATCACCTTTTCTCTTCGTCTTGGGAGCTGAAATATTAGCTCGAAGGCTCGTCAAGGAGGCACGAGATGCCAACAAAATGATCGGATTTAGATTTGGGTCCACGGGCCCGGTGATTCCCTTTTTAGCTTTTGCTGATGACATTCTGATCTTTACCAAAGGTAGTGTTTCGGCATGTCAAAAGATTAAAACCATCCTCGAGGAGTACTGCCAAATATCGGGACAAAAAGTGAACTACAACAAGTCTACCTTTCAGGTTACAAAGGGAGTTGTGCGGAACCGAATATCGGAACTGGAAAGTGTACTTGGAATTACTCACTCCGCCTCAATTGAAAAATACTTGGGTTGTCCCATTATAAATGGTAGAGTAAACACGGACACATTCGAAGACATTATAAACAAATCAAAAGATCAGTTAGCTAGGTGGCGGGCAGAATCCCTATCGCAACAAGGTCGGGCGGTCTTGATCTCAGCTAATCTCTCCTCTAAACCGTTATACACAATGCAGAATTTTATGATCCCTGCAACTATGCACAAAGAATTGGATACTCTGAACCGAACTTTCTTTTGGAATAAAGACGCTCAACATAAACCCCTTATTGGGTGGAGCAAAATCTGCAAACCAAAGAAGGATGGGGGACTAGGTATTAGGAAAACAAAATAAATGAACGAATCTTTACAACTCAAACTACTCTGGAAAATCATCGCTGAACCTGGAAATGCCTGGGGTCATCAACTATAAGTACCTAAGAAACGAGCATTTACTAAATTACAAACGATCTGGCCCGGCCTCTTGGCAATGGTCTAAGGTTTCTGACCTTTTAGACCCGTTTAAAAGAGGGCTTATATGGTCAGTCGGAAATGGAAAATCTGTAAAGTTTTGGACAGACAATTGGCTAACAAAAACTCTCTAGCGTAACAGGGATGGATGCCCACCCAATATTAACATAAATGAGAAAGTCTGTGACTACATAATTGGGGGACAGGGGTGGCTGGAGAAGCTTCGATGCTGTCTCCCAGTAGAGTTGGTAGAGGAAATAAAATCGGTTCCTCTACCTTTATCCCCCATAGAGGACAGACTATATTGGTGGCCTGACAGGAAGGGTTGGTTTACTACCTCGTCGGCTTATAAGATGTTGACAAACGAGACGGGAAACAACAATGATAGGTTTGCTTGGATATGGAAGCTGAAATTACCTCCTAAAATTAAGAATTTCCTATGGAAGATAACCCTCTCGGGCTTGCCCACAAAGGACAGGTTGAAATCCAAGGGTGTCCCTGTGCCTACAACCTGCCAAATCTGTAATGACCACAACGAAGATGATATACACATCTTGCTGGAATGCTATCCAAATCTTACTAATAGATTCCTATCTGACACTGAACAAAGGGAATTACAACAACATATCCCGAGGAATCGGGACATGGTTTTGATTCTGGCATGGATCAAGAAACTGGCAAAAGATAAAATCCAAAGTATTTTAACAAGCTGGTGGGCCATTTGGTATTTTAGGAATGGTACCACCTTTCGGAATCAGACGCCAGCAGCGTCAAAAACCATTGAGTGTTTTTGTGACCAACAATTGGAATCTTGGAAAAAGGCGTGCTCCTTTGTGTGCACATCCGAAGTGGATTGCCAGGAATACTCAAATAACACAAAACCGTCAAAGAAAACAAATTGGAAAGCCACAAGGAAAAAATGGAAAAAACCTCCATACAAGGAACTTAAGTTGAATTTTGATGGATCATCATTATTATCAGGGGTTAGTAGTGCTGGTGTCGTCATTCGTGACTGGCGTGGAAACCCCCTCCAAATAGCTGCTATGAAACTCGGGAATACGTCCCCCTTAATGGCTGAGGCTCTAGCCCTCAGGCTAGGCATTAGTGAAATTAAAAAACTCAGAATTCAGGATATAATAATCGAAGGTGACTCGAAAATCATTATTGACTACCTACAAAACAAAACGAGATGCCCATGGGAAATTGAATTAATCATGTCCGATATACAGATCCTGATAAGAAGTATGAGAAAGCTAGGTGGTCTTTTCTCATGTTCCCCGAGCTGGCAATAGAGTGGCTGACAAGGCTGCACACCTTGGCCATTCTGCCATGGGGAGTAATCTTAACTCTAACCCAGATCTTATAGATCTCATCCGTCTGGATGCACTTGGGTAGACTTCTGCCCAAATTCTTTCCTAATCAAAAAAAAAAAAAAAAAAAAAAACGTAGTAGTATACTACCTCTGTCTCACAAAATATGTTGTTTGACTTTTAGACACGTTTATAAGAAGAAAAAAAACTCTATAAAATATCAATTTTTCAAATATTTTTTTAATAATTTTATAGATATTTGTATTAAGTATGAAATTACTTTTGTAAATTAATAAAATCATTGATATTTTATATAGTTTTTATCGTTTTTAAAAAATGTGTCAAAACTAAAACAACAACTATTTTAATACGGAGGGAGTATATTATAGTATAATATTCTAGTATTTATCATGGGTGAAAATCCTCTACAACACTATATACACCCTTCCAAATGAAATTGTTTTGGAAAATCTTAGCAGAGCCATGGAACCCGTGGGTCCAAGTGATAAAAGAAAAATATATGAAAGAAACCCCCCTCTTTGAATACCAACGAAAATGTAATTCATCTTGGCAATGGGCTAAACTAATGGAACTGAAAGAAGAGTTCTGCAAAGGACTAATATGGCAAATAGGAAATGGTAAGACGATCAATTTTTGGAAGGATATCTGGCTAGATGATAAACCATTACAAGGGCAACAACATCCCAACACCACAATCAACGAAAATGACAAGGCTGAAAAATATATCGACACCTACAGAAAGTGGAATATTGATGAACTATCCAACATCATCCCGTTAGATGTGGTCAACAAGATCGAGAACATCTACATACCAGAACATGAAATAGAAGACAGACTATACTGGAAACCTAGTAAAAATGGATGGTTCAGTACAGCAAGTGCCCTAACACACATCACAAGACAAAACACAGAAGAAACCAGTGACACGACATGGATATGGGCCCTAGACACATTTCCGAAAGTAAAAAACTTCATTTCGAAACTCGCATTAGATGGAATCCCGACGAAAACTAGACTAGCAAACAAAGGCATCCATGTTCCACTATCCTGTGCTTTGTGTGATCAGATGGATGAAAACGCAATCCATCTCTTTACTGAATGCAACCACACCCTACAACTAATTCACAAAATTGACTCAGACATTGAAAAAGTGATTCGAGACATTGACACCAGAAACAAATCGATCAAAACCATTGTGTGTGAAATTTTTACTGGACTCAACACTGAGCAAAAAGGAAGACTTGCGACGACATGGTGGAGCTTATGGACAAGTAGGAATCGGAAAGTATTCGAAAACCTCAACACAACATCCATCCATACTATGTAGAATTATACCAGACAACAAATAAAGAACTGGGATGTTTCTAAATTGACCTTTGAAGAGGAGCCTACATATCACCACCAGAAAACTCGAACAACAGATACACGAAGAAGAAGAAATCTGAGATGGATCAAACCAGATGAGGGGCCCTTCAAAATTAATTTCGACGGATCCAAACTGCCTTCGGGTGAAGCTTCTGTAGGTTTCATTATTAGGGACCACAACGGGGCAGTCATCGATTGCGGCGGCTTCAAGTGTGGGCACATTTCTGCGGTGGATGCGGAGGCTCTAGCGATTAAAGGTGGCATCGCCAAGGCGAAGGAGCTCCAACTATCCAGCATCATGATTGAAGGCGGCAGCCTAACCGTCATCAGCCGTCTGAAAGGTTTGTGGCACTGCCCGTGGGAGATCGAGATGCTGATCTCCGACACCCTGCTCCTACTCCAACAGTTTACTAGGGTGCAATTTGGCCATGTTTTCCGGGAAGTCAATTCGACCGCGGACAGGATTGCGCGACTCGTCTACACAACTTCCATGCAGGACATCCGGGCTGATTCTGCTTTGCATGTCCTCATCCGCAAGGATGCTCTTGGGTGGTGGTCCAGCAGGGTCTGACCTCACCCAAATTTTTACCTTATCAAAAAAAAAATATATATATATACACCCTTCCATGTAACACAAAATTAATTATGTTAAATATTTATAATAAAAAAATTAAAAAAAATATATTTATGTTACAAATAACTAATGATATATATTTGTATAATTTTTTCATGAAAAAACATATTTAAAAAAATATTAAAATTTATTATTATCAAATCATCATCTTTTCAGTTTTAATATTTTTCAAAATATGTTTTTTCATGAAAAAACTATACAAATATATATCATTAGTTATTTGTAACATAAATATTTTTTTTTATTTTTTTTTATTATAAATATTTAACATCATTAATTTTGTGTCACACATAAGGATGTATGGGAGGTTGTAGGTGATTTGGACTCATATATCATATATACATATAGTATGATATTTTAATATGCGTTATTATATGTTATGAGTACTTGCAACAAGTCATATATTGACTAGGATTGTTGTTCAAGCCAAACAAGTCAAAACTCGAGCCAAACTCTAGCTATTCAGCTCATATATATAACAACCATAATCTTCACTTAATGTTTATTATATGCATTTTATCATAAACTGATGACATTTTATCTTAAAATAACATAATTTATTATAGTATTATATATAATTCTTTATGCCAATTTAATCAAAAACTATATCGCATGTATAATTGTGCCCCCTCCGGAATTTTTTTAGCTCCGTTACTGTATTCAATCCACCTAAAAATTTTAATTTCTGGTTCCGTTGCGTCAGAACACACCCAATTTTGTTGCACGTTTATTGATAGCATCTATTTTAGTCATATTTTAGGATTGCATTTGCATATTAGTTTAGGTCATTTTCATGCACATTTGTCATATTTTATACTTTATTTATTTTATTTTGTATTTTCGGAGTCTACATCCGGTTTTTATTTGTTTCAGGCATTTGGAGGCTATTATCGAGGAAAATCAAGCTTAATACGGAGAGATGAGCAATTTGGATCGGACCCGAGAAGCTAACTTGTCAAGTGCAGAAGTTTGTTAAATGTGGGAGCTGTTTTGTGGAGTTAATTTATAATTGGGTGTTGGGATGCAATTTAGTTATTTAATTTTATGGGTTGAAAATGTAATTTTCCTAAAACCTAATATATACTCCCGTATGTTTTAGAATAAAGGGGGAGGCCTTTTGGTTTTTTTTTTTTTTTTTTTTTTTTTTTGCCGTACATGGCTTCGGCCACTTTTTAGGTTTAGGTTGTTCTTGGTTTGACGGTATACACTTTGGATCGAGGACGGAAATTTCGGTTTGCATTCTATTCTAAACTTTGATCTATTTCTGTCTATAATCTAGTTCATTGTTTATTTTATTATGCTTTTCTAATTTCTCCGTTCTAGGGTTAGGGTGATCCAAACGATGATTTGGTAGTGTTGAGATTGATATTCGTTTGTCTGATCATTGTTAGATTTAATCCTATTGCGCCAGCCCTAATTGATGAAAATTGGTTAGAACTGATTTAGGGTTTGAAATCGAAAGACTAAAACCCTAAATTAGAATTTAGATGGTGAATTTAGGCCGAAAAGCTATTGGATCCATCGGAACCATAGGATTAAACCTGAAATTTAGTTGATCGAAAGTGAAATTAAGCTTCTTGAGGATTTATAGGTTATCATAGATATTTTAGATGATTTTGATATTAATCGATACCGAAAGGCGACGTTGATATGATTATCATCTAGAATTCTAAGAACTTAAAGGGTCTAAATTGGTTGCTTGAGTCCGAAAGGTGATTGTTAACCAATTTAGACACATTCGCTTTGATATCGAAAGGAGATTTGCGATTACCTTAGACAACCTACCTTCAACAAATTCAGACAAGGTGACACGAATATTAATATTAATCTATTAAAGCGTCGTTGTGGTGATCTTTTACCCTAGACTTGCCTCGTATCCATTGTTTAATACCTATTTTTGCATAGTTGTTTCTCTTTAGTTGGTTACTTTCTCCATCCATATAAACATTTCGCCTTTATTTTCTTGACTTAGTTAAATCAGTTTGAATTGATAATCGATACCACATAGTCCTTGTGGATACGACACTCGATATACTACAACTGAACCCCATACACTTGTGGGTGTCATTTATACCCCATGAACTTACAAAAGTGCATGGACTTATCCTTAAATTGGGAAATAACACTAAAGTGGACACTTTTTGCTTTTATAAGTGTATAATCATTGCATCCTTTTTTCCAAATGATCAAAAAAAGAAGCCCTCCAAATTTGGCCGCTACCGCTTGCCGGGTGTGTGTGTATGTGGTAAGCTGTAAAAAGAGTAACTGTTACTGTAAGGTGAAAAGGTAAAAAGGTGAAAAATCAGAAGCTCGTAATAACCCAATGATGGTGAAAAAAAGGATAAGCTGGCATCTTATGGCATGCATGAATCCCTTCTTGCATGCAAACGTACTCATCAAACCCCTCTCCGTATGTATTCTGCATGCATGCATGCCCACACACCCCTCTTTTGTCCTCTTTCGTCGATGTCCGATTTCTGCAATATTAAATGAATCCCACATCGAAAATATATCAGACGCGCTTATATGTTATAATTAATAAGTGTTTATATGTACCCGTTGATCTTTGGATGAATCGATCTATGTTACGTGAATCAATCTGTCAATCTAATTGTTAAATCGATCTATGTTACGTGAATCCAACCTGACTATACATAGTTGAATCGTGGGCCAAACGAATAAGTGAATCAGTCAATGTTTTTTTATTTTTTATTTTTGACAAGGCGCGCAAATAGTTTGGGTGGTGTCAGCTCCGACATGACCACCACCCAATAGCGTCCTGGAGGACGAGAACGCGCAGTTTTGAGCTTGAAGCCATTGCATCAGGATCTAATGAAGGAACCCTGTTGAATTCCCTAAGAATGTGAATGAATATATGTGGGAATGTGAATAAATATATCAGAGTAAAATACAAGTAGATTGCATATAGACAAAAGAAAAGAAAAAACGAAATCGGAAATATTCGAAGGGGCCGGGGGCGGTATGTGTAATCGAAGGAGTGCAGAAGAGAGAGGGACATAACAATGAGAATCTGAATTGCAGCTATGTATGGACTATTTGGAAACTGGGTACATCTCAAGGGAAGGAGGGAAGGGGCCATACATGATACATATATATGTGCTTATTGCTAACAGGCTAAATTTGTAGTGTTGCAAAACTTACACAGGATAAATTTGAACTTGCAGTTATCTAGCAAGCTATATATATGTGTAGAGAGAGCCATATGGAAATAAGATATTGTACAGTGGATTCATCCTTTGTTTTTTTTTACTGCAGTAAGTGCAGCACTTATATGTAGCTGTGTTTTTAGTGACTAGTGATTTTGACTACTGCAGGCTAGTTCTTACCAGGAGGACCAAGGAGGCCCTTGTCTTGTTAATTTGTTGCATATAGATTATCACCTGCATACCCTTTTCAATTTTACATAATTTTGAGCTTTTTAGAAGTAACAAAAAAATAGAATGATTTTCCTTAATATGCTGCAGTATTCTATTAAACATAAATGTTTCTCTAGGTCATCGATCGTTAGGTCGGCTTGGACGGTTTGTTTTCCGGTTCTTGTATTGCACCGTTTTCTTTTTTCCGTTGTGTTTTCTTTTTATTTCGTTGTATGTTTGACGGTTCGCCGTCTGCCGACTCTGTCGGCCTCTCGAGGATCCAGGCTTGTCTGGTCCTCGAATTATTTCCTTATCAAAAAAAAAAATAAAAATGTTTCTCTAGGTATTTAAAGAGGAAGTTGTTAAAGTTGGAGCGAAAATAATTTAAAAAATATAACTTTTGTTTCCCGACTATTGTGATTTTTTTTTTTTTGAAGAAACCGTTGAAATATATGTGTGAAGTATTTTAGAAGTTAGTCCCTTGGTAGATCACTAGCTAGCTTTGTGGAGCATTGACATATTGAAGTGTAATGACATACTTATAAATGTGTGCTTTGTTGAGAAATGACAAGGGACACAAATATTTAGGATATAAATTACTGTAATTTTTTTTTATATAAAATTTGAAAATTGTTTTCTATAGTAAATCATAGTTATTTCATACTCAAATTTTTTCAAAATGAATATTTGTTTTTAAGTAGGATATAATAAATATTACGATTTAAACGGAATTATTTATTGAAAAAGAAAATCTCTTTTATTATATACAATTATCTTTTTATATTTCAAAATGAAAAATTATTTTTAAAAAATTATTTTTAAAATTGCTTTAAATATTTTTGTAATGTAGGGGTAGAGTATAGAATGTTGTAGAGGAGGCCTATTGTGTAAAACGCCAAGAAAAAGAGCCGTACACAAAAGGAGACTCAATGTGCTAGTTGGGCCTCATGGGCTGTGTGGGACTTTGGACCTGATGGGCTGTGCGGGATTTTGGGCCTCATGGGCTGTGTGTGATTCTTGGGCCCAATGGGGCCGGGCCACATAAGGATCTTGCTAATAACTACCCCTAATAACAACCCTTACCTTTAACCATCATGAGTCATGACCATTTGCTTTATTTTTTTTTGGAAATTGGAAATTCGATTCTCTAAACACGCTTAGAAAATTGAGAGTCGGTAGATGGACTAACCATCATTTACAAACAAAAACAAATGACAAAAGGGAAAAAAACATCAAGTAAAAATCCGGAATCTAAACAGAAAACCAAAGCAAAACAAACAAACCAGATATAAAAAGATGACAGACCAATGCAAAAGGCAGAAACTCTCAAACTTGAACAAGAAATAACTTACTAGCAGAACAACGGTAACACTGAAATGTATGAAACACATATGACAAAGATCTCAATCAAAGTAACGAAAGTCCGAGTCTTGCTCAAACTCAAATCATCCAAACACAAAAATGGTCGTCGCCTACCTCACAAACCAACACCCCAACCATCCCACCACCCCATCACGAGAACACCACCGGCGAAAGAAAATAGCAACCCAATGACACACCTTTCCAACCACATGCCAACACCACCTCAACCAACTCCATAAATACAGCCAAACTGCCACAGTTGGCATTACACATACAACCCATCCAAATATTCAATTATTGTGCGATTGTGTAACCCGTGTAATTCCTCCATGTTGACGAATGATATGCATCCTACAGTCCTACTTAGTTTCTCTTTGTATGGATGAGGAGTAGGATACCCCAATCCAGGTATAAGCGCGTGTTTGTCATCAGGTTATATTAGGTGCCAAAAGGTTTCTTGGTTGCAAAAAAAAAAAAAAAGCCCTCGGAATGGTGTTTGGCAATCAGCTTCCATGAGGTGCAGCTGGAGGTTTAGATAGTTGAAATTGGGTGAAAATGGCAGCCCTCCCAAGGAAGCTTCGAAAGGGTTTTCTATCAGGTGCAAAAAATTTGTTAAATTTTGCCCTCGATTCTCCTTTCTTTCTTTCTTCAATCGTCCTCTCCAGTGGACCATCTTCGTCCTCTTTAATCGCAACTCAGGTACGCCTAGCTCTCCACCGCCACTAGCCCTACCTTCATCTCCGACATCCTCCACCAGCTCCCAGCCCTCGTTGTATCGTCACCCCCTCCGTCGGTGTCAACTGCACATCCGTCGACGTCAACCGTCAACTACATCAAACTCGTCCAATCTCTACCCAGTTTTTCGTTTTCCTTCATCACCTCAGGGGCTCCTCGCTTTTGGGCTTCTGTGGGCTCTGCCTTCCGCCGGAGTGTCACCCTCTAGACCTATGGCTTCTTGTTTGGAAGATTGATTGAAGGTGTCCATCAGAAATCAAATTAAATTTGTCCCCAACCAATAATTGCCTGATACGATCCGCATCAAGGTCTAATGACCCATCATTTGGCCCTATGGCGGCTTGTGAAATTGTAGAATTGCAACTCTCATCAAACTGTGAAAAAGGAAAGAGGGGGAGGTGAGGGTATTTTATTAAGGGCATTTTAGACATTTTCACTGAAAATACAACTTTCAAACCTTATAACCACCAAACACCATTCAGGTTTTTTTATAAAGTTATTTTAAAAAATAAACACTACCTCTCACAAGTCACACCTCCATAAACCCAAAAATAATTTCCACCTCCTAAGAAACACGCAACCCCTGAAAAAGACTCCATTTGCCCAACGGATTTGGCTCCCCTCAAGTACTGTAGGGTGAAGTTCAAAGAATCCTAACCATCAAAAAATGAGTGGGTGGTAAAAATTGCCCCCTCCTTTGAACCCCACTCCAACCTAATTAATTTTTTCTTTTCCTAAAATTAAAATTTACGAGGGAAAAACAAACTTTATGGTGCAGTACTGCATCAAAATCAAACCCTTGTCAAACACTCGCTAAAACTGTCTAATACCGGACTAAGAAAAAAAAACAACAAATGGTGTTTACGGGTGATAACGTAATTGTGAGCCCAATTGAATTTCATGTGGAGGTGGTGACTTCCAAAGAGAGTGCAAGAAAATGACAAAGGCCCAAAATCCAAACAAAAACGAAGATCTCTCACACACAGTCGCCCATTTGAGTCCTACAAAGGAGGTAACCCACCTGCCACCACACCACCACCACCACGAATTTGGCAACTGCACTACAGCCTCTGCCATCCCAAGTGTCACCCACTACGGCACTACCCACCAGTCAACACTCAGATTTGCCGGAAACCCAAATCATCACCGGTCGAGCAATCAACTTGCTCAACCGATCTGTTCCTCTGCATCAATTTGGGTATCCTCTAATTCCTCTTTCCTAGTCTTTCTAGTTTCAATTGGGGGTTCAATTGATTTCGCTTTGTTCTTAATCTCACTTCACTCCTGCTTAACAGTTGATCTTCCAAGGGATTAAAGAGAAAAATGGAGGTTGGGTTTTTAGGGCTAGGAATCATGGGGAAGGCAATGGCCATGAATCTGTTGCGCAGTGGATTCAAAGTCACTGTTTGGAACAGGACTCTCTCCAAGGTCTCCACACCCTAAAATCTTTTGTTTATATGTTTATAGTCTCTGTGATTTTATAATTGATTTGTATTTTGTAGTGCCCAGGCATATGTGTCCAAGTTCTTTTTGTTTAGTACTGGACAAGCTATGATTCATTCAGTGTTATGCCACTAACAGTGCATTTTGTTTTATGTATGTGAATTTGGGTGATGATATTTGGACCCCCTTTTTTTTTGTCTTGTTATTCATATCAGATTGATGGTTTGAACTGCTAGGGTCATGGGGTTTTTACTCATTGAGTCAATTGCTTATGCCAACCGAGCTCATTTGGATCCATTGCCTTCACTTGGATGTAAAATGTAACAGTTGTTGTTGTTGACATGAGTAACACTCTGAATCTTTTTTGGTGTTACAAATTGAATTGGTAACTGTTAGCCGACAACAAATGATTTTGATACATTGTTTTAAGTAATCGAATTGGTTTGTAGATACTCTTTATTTTCATTCTAATACGTTTTCCTTGGCTGTCTTTGCTCGAACCTGTCATAGTTTTAGTTGCTTGCTGTCTTAACTTTTCTCGGCCCGGTTACAGTGCGACGAGCTTGTAGAGCATGGCGCTTCAGTTGGAGAAACCCCTGCAGCTGTCGTCAAGAAGTGCAGATATACAATTGCAATGCTGTCAGATCCTTCTGCAGCTCTTTCAGTGAGTAGACTCGTGTGTTTTAGTCATTTGGGCTAACCAAGTATTTAGTTGATTTATCTTGACTTGTTTTCCTATTTTGTAATTTCAAACAGGTGGTTTTCAACAAAGATGGAGTTTTGGAGCAGATTTCCAGTGGCAAAGGGTACATTGATATGTCAACTGTGGATGCTGAAACGTCAATCAAGATCAGTGAGGTTTGAATGGCCAAACAGCTTATTTATGCTTTTGTTTTATTGACGTGCTACAAATGTGAATTTCATCTGATTTTATTAATATATTTGGAAATATCTTGCATATGACATGTTTGCCTGCATTCCAATCCTTTGTTTGCAAGTGTAATTCCTGCATGTTAACTCAAGGTTACAGTGATGAGAGGATAGGCATATTGTAACTCAAGTGATAGAATAAGATTTCTTTCGTCTATTGAAATTATAAACAGGTGCTGGTTTGATCAGCAGAGAACGTATGAAACTTTTTCTCGGCATGATTAATGTATTTGACATTTAGATATATTTGGGATCTTAATGGGCAAATTTAGCCTAGTGTTTCCGTATTCTCTTCCCCCTCACTCTGGGAAAGGAAATGAGAGGGAAGAACTTCAGATTACATGAAACATCAGTGTATATACCAAGTCAATTAAGACCACCTATGCAATTTTTATTTTATTTTTTAGCATTTTGAATAAGAAGCTGAGAAGCTTGCTGGTACTTAAATCTGCTAATTTACTTTCGTACATGAGGTTGTATTCAAAATTGAAAATTTAAATACTCACAGGCAGTTACAGCGAAAGGTGGGCAATTCGTTGAGGCTCCCGTTTCTGGAAGTAAGAAGCCAGCCGAAGATGGCCAGTTAGTAATTCTTGCTGCTGGGGACAAGGTATTTTAGTGTAGACGCACCTTTCAAAGAAGATTATCCCCAATCAAAATTGTATTATCACAAGTATTATTTCCCCCTTTTCTTTTCTTTTTTTTTTAAATGGAACCGAACAGTTATCTTTTGTCCATACAATTTTGAATTTTAACCATTGATTTTGAGCTCCTATACCCTATTATAAAGGGTTATTCTTATTGGAAATATCTTGTATGAAGTCATTGAAGCTATCAATAAGACAATGTTTTGATTCAAACTTCTTACATTTATTTATCATTGCTTTGAAAGAGGGTTTTCGAACTTGATTATACTCTGATACACATTGAGCATTGAAATGCTCCACTCACATGCTTTTCCAACCCCTGTCCTCTCAAATTACTGCAAATTTGCTGGTTTCTTAGAACTCAGAATTTGCTATCTTATGAAGGCACTCTATGAAGAGGCTATTCCTGCATTCGACATTTTGGGAAAGAAGTCATTCTTCTTGGGGCAGGTCGGAAATGGGGCAAGAATGAAACTCGTCGTCAACATGATCATGGGCAGGTATCGTTGATCTTCTGCACTTTATAACTACGTTGAATCTTGACGAGTCATAGATATATCACATTCCGCCTCTCTCCAGTATGATGAATGCATTAGCCGAAGGTATGGAATTGGCCGACAAGAGCGGACTTGATCCTCTTACCCTCCTCAGCGTTTTGGTAAGGACAAAGAAAAAAAGAATCATCTGCAATGTACATGTTGCGCAGCTTTTGTTTGTTTCCCCAACACTAGATGACTTAATTTGATGGATAGGATTTGGGAGCGATTGCAAACCCGATGTTCAAGTTGAAAGGACCGAGCATGCTCAAGAGCAACTACACACCCGCATTTCCCTTGAAACATCAGCAGAAAGACATGAGGCTGGCCCTTGCCCTCGGGGACAGCAATGCCGTCGCAATGCCAGTAGCCGCTGCTGCCAATGAGGTTTGCTTCCCCATCTTATGTTAAAATGTAGCTTTTCGAGTTTCGTGTTCTTACAGATTCGGGTTCTGGTTAACTTAGGCTTATAAGAAGGCGAGAAGCATGGGGTTGGGAGACCAGGACTTCTCGGCTGTGTATGAAACTCTCAAGGATTCTGAGCGACCATGCTGATCGCGACTAGCTAGAAGGTGCACGCAGTCTGCCACAACCACAATAACGATTTCATTCGCGACGAATTGTGTTTAGCAGGAACTAAGATGCCTTTGCACGCTTATGTTGATTGAAATCAAGCAGTCCTAACTATAGGCTGCCTTCAACAAATCCGGTTTGAGACATTCGGTTACTTGGAGCTTTCGGATTTTTACCCGAAACTCATTTTTCTCTGTTGCCTTGCTTGTGTTTACACTCAAAACGAACCCTCGAGTGAACCTAACAAATGAAATACAACATTCTAAACAAACAAGGATTAGTAAATGTTTACCAAAATGTGCAAGGCCGAAGAGTTAATTTGTCATTTTGCAGACATTTGGTGGTTATTTGAAAGAAAACCAAGTTTATGGGTGATGTTTCTGAAATTTTGTATTTTGAGGGTGGTTTTCTGTAATTAATCCTAGTAAATACGGATCAATGAACCAAAAGTGAACCCGGTTCTTGATTTTAATTCGGATCGATGAACCAAAAGTGAATCCGGTTCTTAGATCAACTCCCTCTTGACTGGTTGAGTATATCGGTTCTCATTGTTGGCATCACCGGCGGGCGCGGTGGCTCACCATCAACTGCCGTTTTCTATTTCCACTGAATCTCCATCAGATTTCTGAACCCTAATCTCCCAAATTCTCAGATTTCATCCGTTTCTATGAGAAATTTCGTTCCAGTCTCAATCAACAACAATATTCCGCATTGCTAGATCAAGCAATGGAGTCGGAGCAGAAACAATCAAGCAGTTGCCCTGACGCTGAGATCGAGGTTTCTGATCTTCTCGATCGTGCAATTCGTGACGCATCGGAGCTCTTACACTCAGCAAAGAAGGTAATTTGCCGAATTTATTCATTCGCATTTGCAAGCTTTCGATGTGGTGCTTTGGTGTGGACGAAGAACAAGTGTCTGTAAATTCGCTGCTGAATTGAACTTCTGGCCATGCTCCATAGGAACTTGCTGCAAATCTGAGGAGAGTAGTTTCTCTTAGGCGGAAATTGGATGAAGTACCAATCCAACCTGAATTGATCCAGTATGTCTTTTATCTCCTCAAGCCAAGTGTTTGATCTATGTCATCCAGTATGATAATGTGTAAAGAACTGCTTCACTTTATGCAGGTATGAACGCCGTTTCTCGGAGTTGTATGTTCAAATTCAGGTGCTTGAGTGTTTGCTGCATTGTTCAGATGTCGTTCCTGTTCGGTGATTTATGCGTTACTTTGCTTTTCTCATACAGTCTTTGGTTAATGGACAGGGGAAGCTTCGACAAACTCGTAACCACTATGCAACCTATAATGCTCTCCT
Source organism: Persicaria tinctoria (assembly GCA_037127255.1). Classification (NCBI taxonomy): domain Eukaryota; kingdom Viridiplantae; phylum Streptophyta; class Magnoliopsida; order Caryophyllales; family Polygonaceae; genus Persicaria; species Persicaria tinctoria. Next base: position 5,274,179 of record JBANSL010000016.1, on the reverse strand, counting down.
GGAGATCAAAGATTTGATGCTGAAGGAAACATCTTTGCTGAATTCAATAAGTTCTCAGGTATTGATTTGTGGCCCTTCAATTTAAGCAATTTGTTTGATTGTTTTTTGTATTTCTGATCTTCCACACATTTTTAGTTTTCATCTTCCATTTGACAGGACTGGAAAACTTGCCAATCATGTATATTTCTTCCTTTTTCCATTCTTAAATGTACATAAAACAATTACCTTCACATAATCACCTGATTCACCTCCATTGCTACTCTCACCGCCAAAAAGATGCGTCTTATCTATGATTACCACTGAGCCACAACCCAAAATAACCCAAAATAGAGACAACCTATCCCAAAATATACCCGAGCTCGAAATAAAATAGGATTATATACACTGATTTGACATTTAGTATACTTTATACTCCAGCCTGAAATGAACAAAACCTGGTCTGCCAGATTGCACCTCTAGCTGTATTATATATATATGCTACTTTTTGTGATGAAAATGATAGTATATGAAGGTTTCCCAATATATAGCAAAGTTCAAAGGTATCTATCCCCCTTTATGTGAACATGGTGAATGATTAAAATGTGTCATTCTGTTATATAGAAAGTTCAAATCAAGTCGCGTCACGATGATCTATCTATTTACTTGTTTACTGCATTTTACTTGGTATAGTTTCAAGATGCCATCACTAGTGCTGCTGGCCGTACTAAACTCATCGAATCTATGGAAGCTATTCTGAAGGGAACACAACAGGTAGCTGCTTATTCTGGCTTGTAAGTCATAAGTATGAAATATTATGTGGACAGTAACAAAATCGATGTTAAAATTATACTTAATTAGTGAGCACTGCTTAGACCTCCCCTTCCATGGAACTGTTAGTTTTAACCCACTTGTGCCATCTTTATTCTCTCAACTAGGACTAAGGGCCCTTTTGATAGAAGATTATGTAAACGGAATGGGAAACTAGTCCATTTGTTATTATTCAGTAACCATAATCTTATTTCAAAATTAATGCACTCTCATTTTCTATACAAAATTTGGTTTCATCCTGTCATTTCATTTCCCCTATTGGACATGGGGTAACAACCTGAGGAAATCCTTCTTTCATAGCCTCTTATAAACCCACAAAAACTATGTAAGTGTACAAGAAAGTATTGGCTTGCTATTCAAATTATTCTATCTCGATTCCCTTTCCCTTTGCTTAAATTTCATCCAGATGGGCACTAAGCTACTTGATTAATTAATCTGGTTAGGGAAATTAATTTGTTCCTTCCCATGCAAACACTTCCATCGCTGCCATATTGATACTTCTCTCTAGTCTATTTCCCTTTGCATCCCTTTAAACGAAACAATGTTCTCCATTCATCCATTGCCACCAATTGTAGAACATTTTGTCGCCTTATGATTTTTTTATATGGGCTATGGTATGGTATTTGGTTCCTAGTAGATTCCCATAAGTAAATCTTCTTGGTACAAGGAACTTGCATGATACTGGATCTGGTAATGTGTTCTATATTCCTAGTTTTTTTGTCATAAGGCTGACAAGTATATAAATTGAAGTTCAACATGAAAAGGGATGTCTCCATTTTAGAAGTACACTCGAACCTTCTCCAAATGGACGCTAGTCTTCATTTTGTCCTGGTGATGAGGGCCCTGGGGGAGGTTAGACCGATTAAAAAAAAATTTATCCCAGGAGTGTGAAATTTGCTCCGCTATAAAGAATTGTAGCTTCTATTAATCTATCACTAATATGAGTTAATACTCTTGTGTCGATGGTAAAATTGTACCTTTAGTTTCTATAAAGATCCGTCTTCAGCGTGATTAGATATTTACATCTTCAGTGGTTTTAGCTTACATTTGCTGACACAATTCCCTTTCTGTATACTATGTCGTAATTGCAATCTTATCTTGGTTAAAGGATAAAAGAAATGTTCCATTCATAAGGTCTACATAAGTATGCATAATTGCTGCATTTGCAGAAACAATTAACTTTCTGGATCATAGTTGTGGTGTCATCTTCATATGAGCACTATGACAATAGACCCTTTGTATGGTCTTATCTTTTGTAACTTGGTAATCCACCACATCTACATATTTACCTATTCAGACTATGACAATAAATTATCAAATTGTGGTTTACAGCTTGACTTTTAATATATCAAATGCAGAAACTCGATAAGGTCCAACACAGTCTTCAGGAGGAGCAGAAAACTTGTGATGATCTCAGGGAGAGGTATGCTGCAGCTATAGTGGATCAAAGACGCAGTTCAGCTCTCATCAAAGCTTTCCAGGTCTGTTATGTAATTTTGGTATTTGTTATGCACAGTGCACATTTTTCTTTTGGATGCAATATAATGTACCATTTTTTGCCTTAGGTTTTTACTTCAGTTTGGTAATCTATTAGGTAAAGTTTATCTCCCAAGAATAAATTGAGAAAAAAAAAACCACTATTTATTCCATAATTTTGGAAAATAATCCTTGATGTCATCAGTCTTTTTCCTTTTTTTTTTTTCTTTTTCCTAGTCCATATTTATCATATCTTATCATCTTCTAAATGCTAGCACTTTGGTTTATTCATTTGTTAGTATTTATGTTCCAGGCTTCCAGCAACCTCATTGTCTTGTTTTTAACTTGCCAAGTGATCTAATCTAGGCTCTGTTCGGTACGATTTATTTATTGCAGAAGGGTCTTGATCCACTAATAGTATCCTTAAGGACCTTAACCATGTATTTAGTTGAAAGATATTCGCATCAATCAGTGGAAAAGATCTTCACTGCCATCATATAGTCCTATTTGCTTCTGCTTTAATCAGTGTTTTTGCAAATGTCAGGAGGAATGTGCAAGGAACGAAGTGTTAAGGAGTCGAGCTTCTTGAAGGAGTAAGCCCGGCATTTGTGATGCTTTGTTCAGGTATGATTCTAGTCATTGCTTCCTGTCAATTTTGTTCATTTCTACTTTATAGTCTAACTGAACATAGCGTTTTGAACAAAAGTATTTGATCTGAAGTTCTCGTCTTTTGCAGCTCAGGCTCCTTTACTGCTACTAATGCACATTTTCTTTGATGACATGAACAGCACCCCCACAACCCTTACCGTGCCCCTACGCCATCGTGTTGGAGCCCTTTTGGAGGATATCTATCACACAATGTGCCACAAGATTGCCAAGATTCGAGTATTTACTAGTCCATCTTCATTGATCATACAGTGTACAACTAGCTTAAATCTCTCGAGACCTTAGAGCCTTGTATTGACCGATAAGCTTACAATTTACAACACATTCTGATTTCGGGGTTAAATTTACAGTCCGTGCAAGATTACTTACACCCTATCACAATCAGTATAACCAACACAGTCCCCACTAGAAAAGCTATATTTTACCATGTCACAGCACCGCCATCTTTTGCACTCAAGGCGTACAACGGAGAAAGGTACAGGATACAGAGAAGAACTAAATGAATAGCTAAAATGAAAGCCTATAACTAACATTTTTAACACGGCTTTATTTTGAATCGATCAAAAATAGCCTAACTAGACAGTATAATGGTAAGCAGTAGTCATCACCATGGGGCATGTACAAAAGAAGATGCTAAATAGTAGTCAAAATGAAAAGCTACATGTAAAAGCCGAGCATTAGTCTCGTGGCTGCTAATCCAACCCCTTGTGAAACGCAACGGAATTCCCAGAGAGAATATGCCGTAGCCTGATGAAAGGCGTGTCTCTATGGATTAGAGGCTCGGGTGTCAGAGCTGCATGAGAAGGAACTACCAAACCTGCTTGTTTTTCTTTGTGGGATGCCCAAGTGACCATGTACAATCCAGTTATAATGAGTAAACCTCCCAGAACACTAGAACATTACAACAAAATAAAATTAGATGAGGTGCAACTTCATGTACTTCAATTTTTTCAGTAGTATAGGCTATGCATAAACAGAGATCTCTTGATCATCCTCTCATTTCAAAATTTATGCTTTAACTCAAATTAGAAATTTGTCTAGCAACTACCTAGTTGTGTAAGCGTGTGTTTTCTTCTTTTTCTTTCTTTCTTTCTTCTTTTCTTCATTTTTTTTAAGAAGCAAAGAGCCCTAATTATTTCGAACATACAGGAAGAAAAGCTAAACTCTTGCTAAAAGAAAAATGGAGGTTTGAAGAACTATAGCCTTTCACACAAGGGCTATGCAGAAATTAATTGCTCACAACAACAATGGGGTCATCTTTTACTTATCTTGACAATGTAATTGATTAAAGAGGAGTTTAGAACCGAACCTTCCCAAGTAAATAGGGCTTCCAAGGAAGACCAGTGCCATGAAAGCTGCTGCTGCAGGTTGAACAGGACAGTAAAGAGCAACCAAAGAAGGCCCCAATATTTTGTTGGACCATGTGAGAAGCCCGTAGTTTAGGGCAGATGCAATGATTCCCTGAGAAAATATGTAGTCAAATAACATTCCCAATTTGTACAACCAACCACTAGCAATTATAGCGATCTTAAATCAGCCACATCCTATCAAGAATTGTTCAGAAAGAAGTGCAGCTGCGTGCAGTTTATTAGAAAATTGGTTCTGTAAATATTCCATTAAAATTTTGAAAAGTTCTAGAATCTAAACAATTGGGAATTTTTTGGCGACTGGAAACATGAGCTCAGAACAAAACTGAGGTGCATTTATCAAAGCTATTAGCTGCTGTATTACTATCTTGTATTAGCGCATTATAGCCATGTACATTCACAGTCTCAGCTGTATAATAAAAATTATTTTACTAATCCTTTTCAGTATTGTGGCTTTTGTCTTCTTTCAGTCTTTTGAGTGAAGTCAGATGATCTACAGCTAAAAAAGAAAGAAAGAATCCCATAACATGACAGGGAAGCTATGATTTCTGGTAGATTAAAGATGTATAATGTACTCACAGCATAAGAAACAGCAAAAAACTCCGATTGTGTCAGACTCCAACTAGTTGAACCATCAGTCATTAACATTGCTGATGCTATCATAAGCAGAGTGCCAAAAAGGTATGAATATGCAGTGACCGAAAGGCTGGCTGGATATTTCTTCAAAAGAGGAGCCTGAAACAATTTCCAAAACAGCAAGGTTACACTTACAAACAACAAACCCTTCACAAACATATACCTACTCTCGAATGCCCAAAAATAAACAAAAAGTCCTCCTTCAGAAATAGGGGGTTTCTGCTTTCTTGGTGGTTCTTGCAAATGTAAGGGAGAAGATAGAGTATATGCATGCATGATAAACAAGGAACCAAGATGCCCTTTCCAAACCACTGCCATCACTGCGGATCCCAGATTCTCAGTGGGCATGATCTTTGTGTTGATGGGAGGGGTATGTCTTCTTCTTCTTTTGTTCTCACTAAATGTTTCCTTAGAGAACACTGTAACCTCTCTTTGTGTTCTCTTTCTCCTCCTTAACATACATAATACACGTGTTCTTTTATTTAAAGGGGGAAAAGGAGCAAGCAGACTAAGAGTCCAAACTCTAATCATCCAACTGACCAACTCCATATGTTAAATCTGATAATTCATAAAAAGCTCCAACCAACAACAGTTCAGGAGGACAAAACACTACTATATTGTTTTTTTTTTAAATATAAATATCAAATGTACCTGTATGGCCAGGTAAGTGGCCATGCATATGCAGTTCCCTGTTAGACATAATATACCAATATGCCAGTGTTCAAGCCCATATTCCAAAAACTTGGAAACAAGCCATCCAGCTGGCTCTGGCTGTGCCTTGGCGCTAATATCGTGTATTGCAAAATCCAATTCTTGATATCCAACTATAATTGGTCCTTTGTAGAGAGCCATAAATACTGCACCAGAAACACAAACAATTGTACCGGCAACCTTCATTTGCCCTTCCATTCTCAACAAATTAACTGTTTCTGTGCTGCATGAAGAGAATCGAATATGGAATGGAAGTATGGAACAAGAAAAAAGGACTCACAAGTCACAATAAAGCATCACATGAATAGTTAAAAGAGTGTTTTGATCGTACTGACCCCATTAATGTAGCCAGCAAAAATGTAAACACAGGTATTGAAGGTTGTATTGCCAAGGCATAAGTTGGATTTGTGTAGCTAAGACCAAAAAGAAATAAAAGCTGGTTTCCAAATATCCTGCACAGAGGAAAAAATTGGAAAATTACTCCTAGTTGGACTAAGAACGACATGCTATAAATGGAAGATTATTGACACATACCCAGTTAGCCCAAGAAAGAAAAATGTAATCAGGACTTTCTTAGTCATTGGAGGTCGGGTGCGCCTGCACATGAGAAATGTAAGAGCTCTTGATGATAACAATGTTTCTGCAGTTCAGAAGTAGGCTTAAAAAGAGTCATTCTACTTCAACAAATAACGCTTTTTTGGTCTAAAAAATCACTGGACCATGTGGAATATCTAAAAGTCCACTTCTTTCATTTCCTAAACTATGTTTTTGGTGTTGTAAGTAACCATTGTCCATCACCAAAGTCATATCATAAAACAGCTAGTACATCATGGAAACTAGTCCCTAAACCAGCTATAAAATTAACAAGAAATGAAAAGTGAAAACCATAGTCAAAACAACGAACATGAGCATCCACTGCCATTTCCACCACATGTAAAGGCACTTTAATTAAAAATATCCGAATCAAATACAGGAAACAAACATCATGACTGGCCAAATCACTGAAAATCAAGCGTTTGAACATGACGGATAGATCAGGGGAGGAGAATTTGTGGCTTTTTCTGCTACAACGTTTCTGCAGTTCAAAATTAGGCTTAATTGGTTTAGGGTAAAAAGACTCATTCTACTTCAACAAATAACTTGGACCTTTTTTGGTCTAAAAATTCACTGGACCATGTGGAATAGCTAAAAATTCACTTCTTTCGCTCCCTGAGCTATGTTCTTGATGTTTTAAGTAACCATTGTCCATCACCAAAATCATATGGTAAAACAGCTAGTTCATCATGGATTCTTGGCCAAAACTCTTCTCTAGTGAACAGAGGCTTGGAAGCTCTAGGAAAGCTAAAACAATGATCAAATCAATCAGAGAAATTGAAACTAGTCCCTAAACAAGCTATAACAATTAACAAGAAACGAAAAGCCAAAATCCTGAAAAATCAAGCGTTTGAATATCAAATACGGTAAATAAACATCATGACTGCCAAATCACTGAAAATTAAGCGTTTGAACAGGACGGATAGATCAGGCTGGGAAAATTCGTGGTTTTTCTGCTAGTTAAATGCGTTCTGAAAATTCGCATTCAGACAACTCCAATTTGCATTCCAATTCGCATAATCGCATCGAAGAGGATCAACGAAGAATGATAAATACCGAATCGTTCAGAATACAATCACAACAATCAATGCGGATCATTCAACTAGCAGATCGGCGAAACTGAAGCGACGAGGAGAGAAAGAGACTCACTTTTCGCGGATGTAAGCAAGAGGAGCGAGAATGGAGAGAGCAATGAGGTCGCGAAACAGGCAGAAGACCATCTGGCTGACGCCGACATTGAGAGCCACTTTGGTGACGACATGGTTACCTCCGTATAAAGTCTGTACCATAACCATGGCGGCATGAGCTTTCCACTCCTCGCTGCTCCCGCGACCGCCGCCGCCGATGGCGCCGACGACTGCCATCTCAGTCCGCCGTCCCTCCTTCTCCGATCGTCAATTTGGTGGAAGCGAAACGAAATCGTGAATGTAGAGAGAGAAAGGTGGAGCTGCGCGATTTCGAAGTTATCTCGTTTCACACGACTCCATTGCCAAAAAAAAATTGTCGTCCCTAAAGAAAATATAATTTCAGTCAAAATTGATTTAGTACTCCGTATATGATAAATATAAATTTTTTATCTCGTTTTTTTCTAATACAAAGCAATGATTCGGGGGTGGTCAATTACGGTTGAACCACTACCTAACCGCGTCTTGACGGACGATGGCTCCCAACTCAACAGGAGCACGAACGGCGAGGATAGCTCGATCTACGTCAACCTATGCGCTACTTGATTCCCTTCTCGAAAAATTTGGAAGAAGCGAATGCAGTTGAAATCACGACAACATGCAAGAGCATATCCGAGACAACCATCTCTAACTCCCAAGGACACTGTCAACTTCCTTTCATGACATTAATTAGCAGCAGATAATTGCCCTCCACCTCGAGGCTAGGGAAACCCCTCCTAGATGCTTCACGGAGACCCATTAGAAGACCAATGCATTCTGCAAGTTCCACATAAATCGAACCGCAAGGGCGGGCACCACAGGAAAGAACAGTCCCAATACTATAACGAATCCTGAGGTAACGAGCTCCGATCTGACCTTAGCGCCATCAAAGTTAACCTTGACACATCCTGTGGTTGATTTTTTCCATTTTACCAATTTTTTGATTGTTTATTTTCCTTTGTCGGATGTTTGGTCTAGTAGTAATCTGGATCTCTTCTTGTTCCTCACATTGTGCTTTTTTCCAACTTCTCCCCTAAAGTTTTACCAAATTTCTGTCTAATATTTCAAATTTTTACTTAATTAAAAATAAATGAATAAATATAATTTCTATGTCTCAAAATACAATTGATTTGATTTTTCAGCACATTTTTTACAAACTAAAAACTTTATATGATATTAAATTTTTAATCAAAATTTTAAAATAATTTTATATACTCATTACCTGTAAAAAAAAAACTTTATAAAAATCAATACTATATGGACTTTTTTTATGAAACACCATCCCGTCTTATTCCGTAATCTTGAGGTTTTAAAAAAAAATGTAAATAAAGGTTCATGTAAATCATATTCTGAAAAAACAAAATATCAATACTTTTATAAGAATATCAATACTTTATGGACTTTTTAGTTTCTTAAGAAGCATATTAAAAAGTTGGGTAAACTGCATAAAACCACCCTTAAAATATGTCATATTGCTCAAAACCACCCCTTAAATATGAAATTTCAGTAAACCACCCCTTCTAACATATCCGTTAGCAAAAAGCCACCCCCTGCCTTTCTCCGTTATGTTATCTGTTAAAAGCATATGAAAATGACAAAAACACCCTCGCCAATTGATCAAATTTTCTTGAAAGTGCCATAAATTATTTTTTTTCTTCAAATTGCAGCCCGAATGGACTCAGCCTACTGTAAATCAGTAGCCATGGGATTTCCGACAAAGCCTCCCACTGCACAATTGCAAAACATTGGGGGCCATATCTCAATTCTCGTATCTCTCGTCCATGAGGATGAACTAGAACATAATACCCCAAATCTCAAACCCTCAAATTTCAAATGCAAAATAACCAAAGTAGGTAAGAGACTAGTCACTTCTAGGATTAAGATAACTATAACGTCATTCTTATTGCCAAATTCAAACCCAAAGATTCAATTTTATCGATTTGGGGTTCAATGTTCAACAATTACAAAAAAAAACAGAAACCCTAATTGGTAAAAAAATCCAGCCCATCACAATTTGATTATATCAGACAAAATCAAAACGTCCATGACATACGACGCATGAATTGAAAGCAAGCAACGACATACAAGCCCAAAATCGTTTGAGTGTCGACCAAAAAAATCCCAAATCTTGAACCGCAACCTTCTTATTAGAGAAGTAATAGAAGAGTGAAATTAATTTAAAGAGAAATAATTTTGGCATTATATTAATTGTAACAGTTGAGATCCAAATACCTCTACTCTTTTCTTCTTTGTTTTGCTTCCAACACCCAGATTTGAAGAACACAACAAGTTTACCTTTTGACTGATTTGAGTTTTGTACCTTAATTACTGTATTATGATAGACAACATTTAATAATACGGAGTAATAATTATAATAAAATTGGAGGGATATAATGGTAATTTACCACTATTTAACAGATGCTTAACGGAATAGAGGTGAAGGGTGGTGTTTTGCTAACAGATAGGTTATAAGGGGTGGTTTAGTATAATTTCGTATCTAAGGAGTGGTTTTAAGCAATATGGTATATTTTAGGGGTGGTTTTCTGCGGTTTACCCTAAAAAGTTAGATTTGTATTTTAAGATCGATGGAGTATTCTTAAGAAGCAGGCCTGTTGATCGACGAGCTCCAATTAGGCCCATATGACAGGTCCAGTAAACAGAGGCCCAAGACAAACATGTGAATGAGGTAATCAAAGGCTCACCAAGAAATTATTTTTAAAAACTAACACTCTGTCCGATCGGAAATGTAAGATGTTTAACTTTATAACCCGTATTTCAAGGAATTAAGAACTAATATATAAAATATTAATATTTTTTATAACTTAATACTTATTAGTAATAAATATTAAATTTGTGTTTCACCCAAAAAAAATTATTTTAAAATTTTAAAAATCTTATATAGTTTTTAGCACCTCAAACTCTCAAAGTACATGTTAAAAAAGAAAAATTATATTTTAGATCGAATGAAAAAAAAATTAATATTTCATATAGGTTTCTTCATTCTTAAAAAAAAGTACATAAGTAATAACAACATTATGAACACTATACAAAAAATGAGTGAATAGTGACAAAAACATTAAGGCACAAGTTGATGATTTTTTTTTAATTGACCAAACAAAAAAAAAAGGATGTGTATTACCTCCTTCATCTGTTCGACAATAAAAGACTTTTTACGTTTTAACACATTTTTTAAGAAGCTAAAAACTAGTATATAGAAATGATATTGCAAGAGTATAAGTTAAATATTTATAGTAGAAATGATTATTCAAAATTTAATTATTTTAGTCATTTTTAAATTAGATTTTTTAACGGTTATCCATTGATTTTTTTTCAATGCGGTTTATTAATCTGGCATAAATTAGAAATACCGAAAACATGCCCTCATTAACATTGTCAACGACATTTGATAGTGTCCTTGGGAGATTGAAATGCTAGTCTCTGATATTATATTGTTGGCTTAGGCTTTTCAGATGGTGTCCTTCAAGCATATTTTTCGATAAGTCAACTATGTTGCGTTCGTTTACGTCACGTTGACAACTTCGGATCCCTTTCTCTTCACCAAGAGCTTCAAGCTCTTGTTTTTTGGGACACTATATATTACTCCCTCCGTTAATTAAAACATGACGTTTTACTATTCATGCACGCTTTTTTAGGTGTTAAAAACTATATAAAATATTAACTTTTTAAATAATTTTTTAAAATAATTTCATACTTATTACAATTAAGTATGAATTTATACAAATAAATGTACAAAAATTTTAATATTTTATATAGTTTTTATCATTCTAAAAAAGTGTGCATGAATAGTAAACGACAAGTTTTAATTAACAGAGGGAGTACTACGTAATTGATATATCGGCCACGTACCACGTCTTCCAAGTTCTTGTCTTGTTAGAGCATCAGTAGTGGCGGGTTTCACCCACCCCTTCCCTTACCTTATTTTTTCCTTATTGATGTGGGGTAAAACACTAAAACCTATCATGGAACCTTCCCCATCTCTTTTTTATTTAAAAAAAAAATTATAAAAGTGTGTTATATATATTTTTATTAAGTGGAATAAGTTTTGATTGGTTAAAATATGTGGTGGGATATAATTAAAGTTAAAAAAATAGTAATAGGGTAAACTTATGGAGGCGGGATAAAAGTTAAAATTCTTAAAGGATGAGGTAGAGTTAATGGAAAATGAGATGTCAAAATACTACGAAGAGAGAGGGATGGGGTTACCCGTTACCCTATGAGTGCGGATGATCTTAAAAAAAAAAAAGGGAAATTCCGTTTGGTACCCCGAGTTTTTGACAATTCCGGATGGTGTCCCACACTTTTTTTTTTGTCCGGATGGTACCCCCGAGTTTTGTCAAAAGTCCGGCTCATGCCCAAAACTCATAGTTTCTTCTTTTTAATGAATAAAACCACCCTTTATTTTTATTTTTTCATAAATATGCCCATTTACTTTTAACATTAAACAAAACTACTTATCATTTAACTAAATTGAAAACAAAATTGACAAAATCACCTATATTTTTTTAAATTAATAAGATCACACATTATTGCCAAAGTTGTAGCAAAAAGTACCCATTCTTTCCAATTTTTTTTTGAATAAATTACACAAAAGATCTGTTACATATTTTTCATATTTTATAAAAAATAAATCTCATTATTTTCCAAATATTGCATGTACATAATCACCCATTATTTACAAAATTTTGCACAAATCCACTATCTTATTATGTGAACAAAAATAGTTAATCTATACATTATAAAAAATACTTCGTAAAACCATACTTTGTGTAAAACCACCCTTTATGCTTTAAAAAATGCACAAAATCATTTATTGTGTAATAAAAGAAGGTGTTATTCATTTCTTTTGTTTGGAATACATAAAACCTAATAAAATAAGAATGATTAATCTCTTATTATATTTTTCTTTTACAAGAAGAAAAATAAATAAATAAAATTTACTTTTCTTTTTCAAAAAAATTATAATCAAGCATTTGGTTAAATTGATCAATCACATTTACAAATGTTTAAAGTTAATGAGATATAAGTTAACTATTGTTTTGAAAAATAATGTGTTAAAAATATTGCAATAAAAATTTTTGGAAATATTGCAATAAAAATTTTGGAAATATTGATCAATCACATTTACAAATATTGCAATAAAAATTTTGGAAATAATATGTGATTTTGTAAAATTTTAAAAAATAAAGTTAGTTTTGTCACTTTTGTGTTGAATTTTGTTAATTAATATGTAGTTTTGTTCAATGTTAAAAGTAAATGGGCATATTTATGAAAAAATAAAAATAATGGGTGGTTTTATTCATTAAAAAGAAGAAACTATGAGTTTTGGGCATGAGTCGGACTTTTGACAAAACTCAGGGGTACCATCCGGACAAAAAAAAAGTGTGAGACACCATCCGGAATTGTCAAAAACTCGGGGATACCAAACGTAATTTCCCAAAAAATAAAATAAAAAAAGACCGAAAACAAAAATCAGAATCTAAGATTTGCAGTTCAATAATGACAAAAATGAATAAAGGGTTAAAAAAGATGGAGAGGAGGGACAGTTGGGAACTTGGAACGTTTGTTGGAGGATACAATGGCAGTTGAAAATTGCAACTTACAAGTATTGTCTTGACGTTTTATTATTCACGTACGTTTTTTTAATTAAGAGCTAAAAATTATATAAAATATCTAGTTTTTTCTTAATAACTTTTAAATAATTTCGTAGTTATTATTAATAAGTACAAACTTGTTAATTTTTTATAAATTAATATTTTATATAATTTTTATCATTATAAAAAAGCGTGCGTGAACAGTAAACAACAAGTTTTGCCGAACGGAGGGATTATTAAACCTAATTTTTTTTAATTGGGTAGATTGTACTATACTCCTTACTAACCTTAATTCTCGGATCAATACTTTAATAGTGTAAGTTAACGCTGACTTAAGGTGGAGTATGAAAAAATAGCATTAATTATACTCTTTATGGTAAGGAGTACAAGTTGTCAACTTATAAATAATATAATCCATCTAATAATTAAAATGTAAGTATTTCTTATCATTTTAAAGATTTGTACTTTTTTTTTTTAAAAAAAAATTATGTATACCCGTTACTGTATTTTTTATGAGAAAATTGAACGGAGTATACTCTTTTCAAGTATTTTTTTACTATTTGTATTCCTTGAGTTTTCTTTTAGATAACTGCACCTTTTTTTAGATGGAGATTACCTATATATACCTTTACAATCAAATTTTATTCTTTTAAAAAGTAAACAGTTAAATACTTGTAGAAGATTTGACAGATGAAGATATATTTCTCAACGTGAAATTGATTAGGTTTTTAAGTAACTCTTGAATCTTCAAATTATTTGCTTAGAATTGTTTATTGACGGTTGTATTTTACAAACCCCAATTCATGTATGTGCTCGATTCTTGTAAGACAATATCATTCTTGTATTACAATATTATTCATGTAATAGAATAGTGTTCTTTTTACAAAATCATGTAATACAATCTCATTTTTATTTTACAATAACATTCTTGTAATACAATATTGTTCTTATAATATCATGTTCTTGTATTGTTAATCATCAATCAACCATGTGCAATCAACTCACGCAATACAAGATTATGTGTACTGAGTGAATTCCTGTAATGAGTGAAGTCTTCTACCTATTACTATACACCCCACAATTGAATTGTGGAGTTGAGTTACAAGAAATCACCTAAATGAATTGATTATTGTAAGTTGTAACAATAGCGATTATTGTAACCTACAATTATTGTAGTCATATATAACGATTATTGTAACCTAAAATTATTGTAACCAAATAAGCGCTTCATCAAATCACAAGAAGCGATTACTGTGAATATGTTCTTAAATGAAATCAAAGAAAAATTCCTAGTTGAAGGAAGTGTTGCATCTAATTATGAATTACGACATATATCACAAGCAACTTTGGTGAGTTTTCAAATTCTTGTTTACATAACCTACCATCGAAGTTATAGTAGCAATCACTTGAACAAATAACACAAAAGCAACCTTCAATATCTTTACAAACAATATCCGTGCTTGAAGTGAGGTGCATCTATGGAACATCAATTAATTAAAGAAGCGTCAATGGAATGAGAATTAATTAGAGATTTGAATATTTGTTGTTACAATCAAATCATGGGCAAATCTGTCATTAACAAAACAAAATTATAATGGTATATATGTTAAAAGTATATATGGTTGATGTTATTTCTACAACCTTCTCTCTGGATTCCAAAATGCATGAACTATTTTACCTTTATTTATATGATCATTTGATTATATTACTATTTTACCTATATTTTTATTAAATTTTAAATTGTACAACCCAACATTTATAATTTTATATAAATTAACCAAAAAAAAATATAAATATTAGCTACCTCAAGATTAAAGGCATTTAGTGAAATTTGGCTTTAAGTAGTGTGTGGCCCATTAAGATTTAGGACCATTTACTTGCATATATATACAAACTAAAAATGTCATAGATAAGCTGGCATATCACATACTCCGTACTTTTGAAGAAAAAGATGAACAATACTTTAAGTCTGCATTTATAGTTCATTAAATTTTATTGGTAAAAATATATTAAAATAGTAATAAAAATATTATCAGCACTTATTTGATAAAATAAAATAAAATAATTCCAATTCGATATTTACGTGGGTTGTGAAGTTGGACCAGCAGAGCAAGTACATTTATTATAACATTATTGATCTACTTTTCAATTTTCATAGACTGGGGATGACAAAATCTCACTTTCGCAAAAGGAAATTTTATCATTTTTCATGAATAGTCATAGACAAGGGCACGAGGCATTAGACTAATTGTTTTGATAACATATAAAGAGTGATCGAGAGTCAGATATTAATGTAGTATCAAAGAAGTTGAGCTACCATGCCTACCAATCCATTTTATTCGAGCCAAATGAGTCGAACTTGACATGTTTAAGGTTTCAAGTTTGATTTATTTGTTAAACGAGCTCGAGCCGAGTCGAACCCATTTTTTAAACGAGCTTTATTTTTTGTTCAAGTTTGGCTTGTTTTAATAAATGAACGAGCTCGGGCCGAGCTTTTTTCGAGCTTTAAATAGTTTTATTTGGTTATAAGTTATAACATATTAACTTAAAGAAAAATTGAGAAATTTCATAAATTCGAACTATTCGAGCTCAAATCGAACGAGCCGAGCTTTCAACCAGCTTAAAACCATGTTCAATTTCGGCTTGTTTAGATAAGTGCAACGAGCTCGAATCGAGCTTTTTTTTTAGCCGAGCTCGAGTTGTTCAGCTCATATAACAACCCTACCTAATATAAACCAGCTAGATAAAGAGAATGAAATGCTAACGAGAATTACTTTTTTTTAAAAAAAAATTGTGTTTGTACTCTTTAATCTTTATTTGTTAGGGAAGGGTACATTTTAAAAACCCAAGTCAAGAAAAAACACGCTTGGTACAAAATAGCCCAAGGGGCGATTTTGTACAATTTACCGAAATTGTAAAACATCAGCGGCATGGTACAGAATTTTTTCAAATAAGAGAATTTGTTTTTCTTTTTTGTCAATAACAATTTGTCCGTTCAATTGTTAGTCTTATGACTCTTATTATCCAAGTTTCGCACCTCCAAACACACGGGTACGATCACTGGTCTATAGTGTCGATAAAATAATTGTCAATTTTGTCAATACTAATTTCTCATATCAGCAAGTTTTTTCCAAGTCAAAAAAAGCTTATCGAAACTGAAATTCGGTGAATGATCTTAAAGATAATTTGGCCGTGAGTATACCCTAATTATTACTCTATAATTTGAGTAGGAATGTTAAGGGATGTGGTCCACACTGCAGTGCACTACAAACAATTTCCTCATTTGCCAAGCTTTTTTTTTTTTTTGGAGTAGGAATGATACTCCTTTGTACTGTGGACTGTGGAGTACTCCCTCCGTTTCCTTTTAAGTGACTTTTTCAAATCATGCACGTAATTTTAGAACGATAAAAACTATATTAAATATTAATATTTTAATAATATTTTTTAATAATATGATACTGATCACCAATAAGTATGAGATTATCGAAAAAAATATTTTAAAAAATTATTATTTCATATAGTTTTTCACACTTTAAAAAACGTGCATGAATAGTAAAACGACAATTAAAAGGAAACGGAGGGAGTAATATTTTTCAGTATAATTTTAATTTTAAAATTTAAATAATTTATGCTGGATCTTCTGACTCCCTCCTGCTTCCGATAAGCTTCCTCCATCCTTTAAAAAGCTGTGAGTCTGCAATGCAATGCAAATGCAAAAGCCCACACTTGAAAGCACAAAACCAGTTACCCCCTTTCACTATGGATTCCTTCCAAAACCTCTCCAATCGGTCACTTAACACCGACTTACCCATCATGGTTAAGGTAATTTGATTCTTTATTCTTTAATTTTTTTTTGTTGGTTTTGCAATTACAAACACCCTTTTTTTACCCCCATTAATTGTACTTCTGAAATGCTATGTGATACTTATAACTTACTGGATTTGTTGTTTTTTTTTTCCAGATTTTGGAGCTCAGTGAGGGTGCTAAAGATGTGATGCCTTTGGGTCAGGTTCAGATCTTCAACCCTTCTCAATCACTTGTTCTTTCATCATATGGCCTCTTTGTTTTTGCTTGAATCTTGAAATTTTCCTCTTTGTTTTGATGACATTGTTCGTGTAGGGATCGGTTTACTGGCAGCCTCCGGAGGAGGCTCTCAAGAAGGTTGGCGAAATCGCGAGGGAGCCTTCGAGTAGTCGGTATGGTACTCATGAGGGCCTCTTGGAGCTCAAGGAGGCCTTACTCAAAAAGGTTCACTATAGCCACATTCTTATATTGTTTCAAGTCACATATATGTATCGCCTATGAATCGCGCTCTCTATTGGTTTTGAGTTTCTGCAGTTGAAGGAGGAGAACAAGATTCACAAATCTTCAGTCATGGTCACATCTGGATCAAATCAGGTCTAAAAAAGCACACCTCAAATTAACCAAAATTGAACAAATTTTATAGAGAATTTTTTTTACTTAGATTTTAAAACCATATATCCTCACAGGGATTCTTGAATCTTGTTCTGGCACTATGTGATGTTACCGACTCAGTCGTACTCTTCGCTCCATACTTCTTCAACGCGTACATGAGCTTCCGAATGACGGGTCTCACCAGCATCCTAGTAGGTCCTAGTGACCCTGATACACTTCAGCCTGATGCAGGTGCTCACTTATAAAGAACACTCACAGTTTGATTCCAGTTATGCAATTGATATCATACATACATATGTTCTCTGCAATTCAGATTGGTTAGAAAGAACTCTTGAGCAATGTAGGCCAGTTCCGAGGCTCGTTTCCATCGTAAATCCTGGAAACCCTTCAGGCACCTGTATGCCTGAGCCTCTACTCAAGGTGTTGATCTGTCTAATGCATACTGTATTTTTTAGTTAGGTTTTTGTCAAGTGTTGGCTAATCAGCCTTTCTTGATGTTACATTATAGAGAATCTCAGATATCTGTGCAAAAGCCGGGTCATGGCTTGTCGTCGATAACGCATACGAGTATGTTTATAGTCCTTTGCCTCTCAACGATGTATGTAATTGACACAAATTGACATTGACAATGGTTGTGTATCTTTGAGCAGATACTTCACTTATGGAAGCTCGAAGCACTACTGCGTCGAGGGGAAGCACGTAGTTAACCTCTTCTCCTTCTCTAAGGCATACGGGATGATGGGATGGCGAGTTGGATATGTAAGTACACGACGAATTTACATTCTGTTTTATCGGTTATATAAAGAGTTAAAGCCTTATATATATACCTGGACACAATCGTGAGTCATGAAAGTGGCAGCTCTGTGAGGGGATTGGGATGGTTGAAGCCCCCTTCGTCCGGGAGAAAAAAGAAATTTTTTTTAGGAATTTTTTGATAATTTTTATTAATTTTAGGGATAAAAGAGTGTAAAATGAGTTAGAAATCATAAAAACAATAGGGGTATTTACTACCCTGAGGGCTTGCTTTTTAATAATTTCTGTTTTTCTTAGTTTTCTTCTATTAAAAATGCCTAATTAAATAACAAATTTAAAATTCTCTCCAATATATTTAAACAAAAACATTCTTTTCTATATTTAAATATAAAAAATCTCATTTTTTAAATATTTTTTTCCTATAAAATGACTATTTAAATCACAAATTTAAGATTTATCCTAATATATTTATTAAAGAAAATATTTTTCATATATATGTAAAAAAAATTCTCAATTTTTTTTTAGTCCTTCCTAGAAAAATTCCTGAATCCGCCACTGGTCATGATCGAGTTTTTGAGTGCTTTTGCAGATATCTTATTCATCTGAGGAAGAGGGCCTTCGACAACAGCTTCTAAAAATGCAAGACAACATAGCAATATGCGCCCCAGTGGTGTCGCAACGGGTGGCTTTGGCGTGCTTGGAGGGTGCGGGGCGGGAGTGGGTCAGGAGCCAAGTCAAGGCCCTTGAGAGGAACAAGGAGTTGGCGTTCGAGGCGCTCTCTCCGCTAGGAGAGGCCGCGGTAAAAGGCGGGGAAGGGGCCATATACTTGTGGGCAAAGCTACCTGAGGAGTACCGGGATGTCGACATGGAAGTGGTTGCTTGGCTTGCAAGGAAGCATGGGGTGGTGGTGCTCCCTGGGAGCGCCTGTGGGGCGCCCGGGTGTGTTCGGGTCACGTACGGGGCGGTGAGGGAGGCGGAGTGCGAGATCGCGACAAGGAGGTTGAGACGAGGGCTCGAGGAGCTCATTAGAGATGGTATGATGGAGTGATTTTGGCAACTTTGTTGTGAACAAATTGGATGGTTATGAGAAGTGTTTTAAGTGTTTAGATTTGTGTTGGAATAAAATGCCTTTGCAACTTCCTTTTTGATGCGAATCAAGATGGCCTTATGTGGGTCAAACAATAATCTTGATCCAGGTGAGCTCTCAAGATCAATTCGAGGGCAATTGATGGCAAAGAGTGTCTTCCTCAAAGAGAATAAAGAGAATAAATTGAACTACAGATTAATGGTTTACATGCAACTTACGTGTAGAGCTCGTTCGATAAAATATGTCGTATTGTTTTTGTTTTAAGAAAAATGTCATTATAGATATTTTATTCATTCTCTATTTTAAATCAATAAGCATAAAGTACTATCAATTATTGTAAAATAGAAGTCAAAGATAGGGCTGTTATTCGAGCCGAATGAGTCGAGTATTGCTTGTTTATATTCCGTCCATTTAGGATATGAATGAGCTCTAGCTGAGCCTAAATTTTAACTCGAACTTTAAAATGTGCTCATACTCTGCTCATTTAGAAAATGAACGTTGAGTTTTTATCGTGTTCACATAACACCCCTACACAAAAAGTCATTGTTGATAAAAAAAGAAGATAATTGATTGTATTAAGTATAAAGTTATTTTTGTAAATTAATAAAATTATTGATATTTTATATAATTTTTATAGTTCTTAAAAAAACGTGTTATAAATAAAACAACAACTATTTTGAAACGAAAAGAATATTAATTTATTAATATATATTTAAAACAAATAATTCCTCAACTTTATCTATCTTAAATTTGGCAAATAGAAAGGAGTCATTCGGAATTCAAACTAGCAATATTTGGGTACTCCCGCAAGACCTTTGGGTACTACTGGGCCTTGGTGGAACTATTGGGCCGATATAGTTTAGTCATTACCAGGCCCAATTCCCAAATGGCCTAAACCCTAAAATTCATTCATACTGGAGTTCGAATTGCGACGACAATGGCGATGCGAAGAGGTCTGAGCGCCATAGCTCGCCATGGTACTGGTCTACTCACTTCCAATTCACAGTCTTTCCGACCTCTCAAGGGACTTACAAGCTTCCATCGTCTCCTATTTCGAAGCTTAGCCACTGATCCCGCATCCAGACTCAATCCCCCATTACTGTGCGCTCGCACCTTTTCGTCTCAAACCAGAGACCCTAAGAACCCGCCCGTTGAGGACGAAGACGATGAAGGCACAGAGAGTGAGGATGAGGAGGAATATGAGGAGGGAGAAATGGAGTCGGATGAGGAGGAAGGAAGTGGGAGCATGGCCTCCGCAGCTGGAAGAGTATATACAGAGGAGGAGGAGATTCAGGAAGCTGCCGATATTGGTTATAAGGTGATCGGTCCACTCGAGCCTTCGGAACAAGTCTTCAAGCCGTACGAACCTGTTTTCGCGGTCGTTCAGGTTCAGTTGCTGACTTTTCTAGTGATCTTTGGAGAAGAAGTTATTTTCTTTCATTTTGATTTGTAGCTAAGTTCACCGATCTTCATCATTTTTGTTTAGATTGGTTCTCATCAGTTCAAAGTGAGCAATGGAGACAGCATATACACGGAAAAGTTGAAGCACTGTGATATCAATGATAAGGTAGGTTTTCTTCTGATTTGCGTTGTAATATTCAAATATATGCATATGTATTTGCTAGATTTCCTTACGGATTAAGAATTTTCGGTGCTTGGTGCTCGATCAGTGCCGCAAAGTGTATGGATGATGACGAATTTGAGATATTGAATGCATTTCCAATTGTTGATTTGATGAGGACTGTGATGAACTGCTGGACAAGTGTCATTTGCATTTTCTTTATGATGAGATTTAAAGGATCTTTTCGCTACATGCATTTATTTGTAAGGATGGGGCACTGAACTGCAGCTTCTGTCTGCAATGAGATGGTACTGAATGAGAATTTAAATAAATGAATTTTGGTTTTTTTTTTTTTTTTTTTTTTTTTCAAGTTTCCATGCGGCAAGCTTCTTTAGTTGATGTGTATGAAGAGAGGACTAGTTGATGAGGAAAATTTTGAAGAATCAGTAGTTTTACTTTGGCAGATGTCTTGAATGACTATCATATATGGGAATGTAGGAATTGGTGACTCTTTTCCTGTTCAAATGATTTTTGGTGAAGATACTTTTTTCTTTTCCAAATTAATTCCCTTTTGTGTTTTCTATTTAGTTCTTTTGAAACAGCAAAATAGCTATCTCTGTATATTTTATTTTGGAAGAGCTTTTCCTTAAGCAGAGAGTTATTTTAAATAGGTCCTGTCTTTACACTCCAAAACTGCTGAATAGATTGCATCTCGAGCTCACCTTGATCTAGCAGGGAGAAAAATATGGCACAATTTTTACTAAAATGGTGTCTATCAAGTTATGTTGCTGCAGCGTCACAGCTGACTAGCTGAGCTGACATTTGTGAAAGCTAATGATTTACGCATATTATTGATACCTTGCAATTTTTATTTTTATTTTGTATCAAAGCAATTTGGTTATTTAGATAAATGTTGCTGGTTTGTTTTTCAAGTGAATGGCTGTGCTATATTGTCAAATATATTCTCACTGCTACTGTTATGCCTTTATTTGCTGCAGCTGATATTGACCAAAGTCATGTTGCTTGGTACACAAACTCAGACCATTATTGGAAGGCCCATACTAGAAGATGCAGCAGTACATGCAGTTGTAGAAGAGCATGTAAGACCATCCTGTACTTCCATTACTTTCACTTATGCAACCAAGATAAGACATCATTATTAAATAAATAAATAGAGAGAATGGATAGATTTATGTAATCACTTTAATTTGGGAAAATGGAGCTAAAAGTTGGACTACAATGAACATTAGTCCATTGATGTCATGCAGCATTTCGTCAACAGCAACTAGTAGTGACTCTTGCCTGGATTTAAGCTGCACAGAACTTGAAATTCTCTATGTCACATCAGGATGTTATGTGGTAATGCTTCTACAAAAATATAGTGCATATAGTGAATAATGCACTTCGTTTGATAGTAAAAGACATGATGGGCGAGATCAATAAAATTGGAAAACTGATGGTGATGATTATTCCAATCTGAATTCTTTAGTGATAAATTTGACATATTTCTCTAGATGTTTTCTTTTTCTTTTTATATTCTAGAATTTTTAGTAGTGCATATATTTGATTTAACTTGTGCTCTGATCATTTACTGACCTTTTGGAAGTTGCAAGTAGAATAGCTATACATCTAAACACTTGTCTCATTTGAACAATTTGGCACATATATTCTTAAACAAATCTCATGGTAAATTTGAGATGAATTGATGAATGTATTATATGGTTATTGTACACCCATTAGCAATGCCATCATTTGTTTCTCATATTTCGGTGTGGACGAAACTTTTGAAGACAATCCCTTTCTGAAATAAGTGATATCCCTTCCTCTTTGCATAAGCACATGCATAGCTCCAACTCCCAAAAGTCACATTATAGCTCAAACAATTATTGAATCTTGGAAAATATCCCTTACCAAGGCTTTGAAAACTGGTTGTGCTTACTTGCTTGATCCACATTACTTCTCTTGATGTTCTTTCTTTAGCAGTAGAGCCAGTGGCTGCTAGTCTTCCCACCAGTCCCTTTTAAACCTCCTATAATATAATTATCGGTAATTACACCCTTCTTGACAAATGACAAGTTTATAATACTGGTTTATCCTTTAGGCCTTGGATGCTAAGGTGATTATATTCAAGAAGAAGAGAAGAAAGAACTATAGAAGAACCAAAGGACACCGACAGGTAAGCTTTGATAACAATAAAATCTCGTGTCCTGGTTTGTTTATATCTTAACTGATTGTTCAATTGATGATTTGTATTTTTAGGAGTTGACTCGGTTGAGAATAATTGATATCCAAGGTATTGAGAAGCCTGAAATGCCTCCGGTTGAGAAGAAGCCAAAAACTTCAAGTAAGAAGACGGAGAAAGTAGCAGTAGCCGCATAGGTAGTTCACTGAACTACTCATTCCTCAAAAGTAGAGCTCAAAGCTGTTAATTTTAGCAAATGGCTTGATGCCAGTTTATTATAGAAATAAAACACCGTCCACTGTTTTGATTGCTTATTGTATTCTTACATGTAACACCTCAAGATGAAATCAGGCATGTGATTTGGTTAATCCGAAGCAAACCCAAGTGTACCTGTTCTTGCAAGATGTTGAGCAAAACGTGGTTTCGGGAATGAATTCCTTGAAAGGATGTTTTGTGAATGACCTTTGTTTCTTACTATACTGCTTGCCTAAGCTCGGCTGCTTTGAGGTGGATGTGTTGTATGAGTCCCGACTCCCGAGTAGGTTTACGAGGCTTTTATTTATTTATTGGTGTGTCCATGACGAGCATTTAAATCATATGATGATTGAATTGTTGCCTTGGGGCTTAATTCTGCAGTGTATTTTAACTCTAAACTCACACATACTAAACCAGTAAACCTTACAATCAACCGCTCCCTAGCTGTTTCTGTTTATCGTTCATCAAGTGTTTATATTTTGTTCCAATAGCTGAGATACATTGGCTTTGTCATTGCTCCATGCCTCCACACATTGAATTCGTTGAAGAAAGCCCCCCCCCCCCCTGTTGACGTACATTGGCTTCGTTGTTGCTCTACATTTTCGTCTTTGTAGCAACTTAATGGGAAAAGGTAGTTTTCTGCAATTTTCTCTCTATAAATTCTATAATTTCAACAAAAATGTGTTGAATGAAACTGTGATGTAGAAGATGCAACATACAGCGAGAAAAGAGGGGTGCATTATTTTTGTATCAGAAAAATATTGAAAAAAAAAATTGCGGTGAGCGTGGATCGAACACGCGACCTTCAGATCTTCAGTCTGACGCTCTCCCAACTGAGCTATCCCTGCTATTGTGTTGTGAGTCTTCTTAATAACAATAACTACTTTAATGTTTCATATTCGATTACAAAAGCTAATAGTATTTCCCTTAATCACTAGTGTTTTGGCCAAATACTTTAGATAAATTATATATAAAATAATTTTTTGAGCTATAGAATTAATTTTTATAATACATTAATTTATTTTTAAGTTATAATTATTAATTATATTTACCAATGAATAAGTTTTTATACAAATATATTAAGATTATTTACGTTATTATTGTTAATCTACAATTTTATTCTAATTGTCGAGGATATATTTTATTAATGTATTTATTGGGCAAAAAATTATCTTTTATGAGTTATATAGAGTAGACGATTTGAAACTAATTGATATAGGCCTTTATTGGGAAAACGCTTTATTCATGTGATGCATCGATATGGTTCTCGAACACAATATTTATGCTTGTCTTTAATTCTCACAAAATACTATTTTCATTGCACTTTCTACTAAAACAACGAGAGAAAAAAGACATAAGATTGATGATCGAACCACTCAATTAATCAAATTGTTTTCGAAAAGGACGAAAAGCTTGCAATTTGCTCAAACACAAATAATACTCCCTCCGTTCCATAATACATGTTCCTTTCCTTTTAGGCACGCTTTTTAATAAGCAGAAAACTCTATAAAATATATTTTTTTTAATTGATTTTTTTAATGAGTATCATATTATATAAAAAAATTAATTAAAAAAATAATATTTTATAGAGTTTTTCGCTTATTAAAAAGCGTGTCAAAAAGGAAAAGGACATGTATTATGGAACGGAGGGAGTACATAATTTAAATACAACACAAATGTGGATTAAAACGACGTCGTTATTGAAATCTTCGTCTCAACGTAGATCATGGGAAAATAAAGCCGTCAAAAGCGACTGATTACCAAAGAAAGCAGCCAACCGATGAATATTAAACATGACCCAAACACAAATACAGTAATAAATAATTAAATAATAATAGTAATAAATCACAAATTGAAAAACCCTGCGTGTAGAACAACAGGAGGAAATACGCGGTGAAATCTCAAAAACCGAAATTCTCTCTGCGAAACCCGATCGATCCGCCATAGCCACACTCCTCTCCTTAGTCGGAGCAACTCCATCTGCGAGGTACTGTAGTTCTAGAGAGAATTGAACAGTCTTTGGATCTCTGTTTCGGTTGCTGAGCAATGGACAGCGCCGACATTGAAGGCGGCGGAAGCGGAGAAGAGCCGCTAGGGCTTCCCGGCGTTGGCAGGAGGTACACGCCGGTCATTCAGATGTCTTCGATGGATCCTGTCCAGTCGTCGTCTTCTACCACCAGGTGTGCTATTTCTTCTTAGCTCCGTGCTTTATTGATCAAAATTGCGGTTGTGTTCAACATGAGATGCGTAGTTCTGCATTGGAGTAAGGTTGGGACCTCTACAATGTCGGTGGAGTGCAAGGTTCATTGATTTGTTTTGCAATTCCAAACCCTAGCTAAGTGAATGACACTTCCGTTCGAAGATTTAAGCTCTAGGTATGCTAGACAAGCAAGGTGCCATTGGGATGGGTTTACCTCAATGCCTAATCCCAGATCATTTTGGAGTGAATCTGACAAGACCTCAATGAATTTTCCCTGTTCATTTGGATGAAAAAAAATGGGGTGCCCATTCCAGTTCACTTTAATTTTCATGTGGGATGTGATCCTGGTGGGATTGGGCGTGAGATTTTTTGTTTTTTCTGCTTTCTTTCTTTAACCTTCCAGTGTTAAACTTTATAATTTGTCATTATCTTCTTAAGTATGCATGATGAGGATTGACCGTTGTTCCCAAATCGGTTTTTATGATTTATCAATTCTCTCTCTGGCAAGTAAGCTCTCCAGCCATCCTAAACTCTGTCAAAACTCATCACACTTTATGATTTCAATTGTTAGGTCCATTACAAAACTGGAGGTGAGCTGTCTGTCCATTGTGCATATGGATTGTGAGATGTTTTATAAACTCGTTCCGATTACTGAACTGTTCTGTGGATGTTTTTCTGTTTCTGTTTCTTTTTGTTTTTGAGAAACTGCCAATGACGACTGATTGTATCAGATTGATACTCTACAACAATCTACACTGGCTAATCCATTTAATGCTTGCATAATATCTGGCACATGTTACAACAGCAGCTTAATGCACTTAAAGCTGCTATACCTGCTGATCAAAATTGCGTTTGTGTTCAACATGACATTTTGTGGACCATTACATACTTTTTTGTACTTATTCCCAACTTTGCATCATTGATAGCATTCTATATAATTTTTTTTTTCATTCCCCTGGTGCAGCAAGCTCAAGGTGAATGCTGATCACAATATGATTTCAGAAGGTTCTGGTGCATCATCACATGTAGATGTAAATGGAACACATAAGGAATCCAAGCTTGAATTATTTGGATTTGATTCTCTTGTCAGCATCTTAATGCTCAAGAGGTATATAGTTGTTTATTTATTTGTTTTAGCATCCATTTACCTCTTGATATATATATATGCCTTTATTCTTGTTTTGGGAGGGTTTAATCATGAGAACTTATTTGTACTCTCTTGAACTCGATTTTGTAGTATGGGTGGAGATCAAGCTCAGGCTCCTTCTTCACCTCGGGACGGAGAAGATGTATCCATTACTCTTGAGCGTCCAAAGGTATGTAAACAGTAAAAGTGACATTATGACATCTTTAGATAAAAGAATAGTAAAAGTGAGATTTACCATGGATAGAGAGAACGTACAAGGAAAGCACAACATACATGATTGTGTGAAGAGTATCATAAGAAAATAGTCTATAATAACTATCTCTAATTAGTTTTAGAAGAGGAACCTCCATAAAAGTTCATGCAGCATGATTCCACAAAGATGCTTAATAAACATTGGGAAATTATGTGCAGTAACCACAAGTTTTTTTAAATACGTGGCACTGGCACCCAAGTTTTTTGTATTTCCATGTGGTAACCCTCAACTTTTGGTATTTTTCCACATGTTAACCTTTTTCTACTTAAATTTGGCTCGTTGAAAATGTATTTATAAAATACATTAACGGTCATCCTTAATGCCATTATTGATAGTTGCCCACTTCTCTAATCTTTGCTTAGTTAGCTGTTCAATTATCATTTATAATAACATAATCTTAGTCTTTTGGGGTTATCATACGAAAAATATCATTTTGAAGGTTTACCTCGCAGAAAATGAGATAACCTTGTTTACCAGATGGAATTTGCAAAAACTCTTGATCGTTGCTCGAAATTTCCCATAAAAATTCTAGTTCTATCTTGCATATTTGCAATTTAGAAGTAAATGGAAACTGCCTATTCTCCACGGAGAACAGACCCCACAAAAATTAGGGTAAATAGGTCTACAAGTCTTTCACCCGCAAACGAGCATTGATTGTATTCAAAATCATTGATAAAGGCCTTTCCTTCGGATTATGACCTTCCTATTATTCATTCATTGTTCCAGGAAGAATTATGGAGGCGAAATTAGTGAGTTTTCTATTAAAAATATCTTTAAAAAATGTAAATTCACTTTATCAATTTGCAAGACCTCCTTCCAATATGTTTTTGACTATGTAACTGCCAATATCCAATCAGTATGCTGATCTGTAATGTTGTACAGATCACTGAAGTCAAGTCGGGGACATTGATGGGTGTTTTCTTGCCATGCTTGCAAAACATTCTAGGAGTTATTTACTACATCAGGTTTTCCTGGTAGGTACCCCAGCAGCTTCATTTTCTTTTTCTTAAGGACTTTGAAAAGTTGATTAAATCCCTTTCATAATTGTTACTTGTTAGATGTGAATAAATGTGAAGGCATCACATTTCACTAATATTTTTAAATCTCTGTTTATTTTTTGTTTTGTATTTGACAATTTGCTGTACACATGTATTTTTTTTTTCAAGATTGAATATTGTAAATCTCTTTCATCTGAGCATAATGTTTTCTATTCACATCATTTGCCGAAATCAATCATGTCTTTGTATCAGTGTGTTGTCGTGGAGCTTTTATTTTACTGTCCTTTGTTTTGAATTTCATGGTGCTTTACAAGTGGTTTTATACAAAGATACGATGTCTGTTGAAGTATGCTGCAATTTGCAGGATTGTAGGTATGGCCGGCATTGGTGAGTCCCTACTGCTTGTTGCTTTATGTGGCCTATGCACCTTATTGACTGCAGTGTCGCTGAGTGCCATAGCAACTAATGGTGCAATGAAGGTATGATTTTTTTTAATACGTTGCTTGCCTTGCATGATTATTTGATATAAATTAGTTTAATTATTGAGTATTAGGATAGAATATATCCTATAGATTACATATTTTTTATCTAAATATAGAGAAACTAAAAGTGAAGATTGTTACTCTCTTTATTTGATTTAAAACGTGTCTCTTGCAGGGTGGCGGACCTTATTATCTCATTGGACGTGCTCTTGGTCCTGAGGTTGGAGTTAGCATAGGGTTATGTTTCTTTCTTGGAACGGCAGTTGCAGGAGCTCTGTGAGTCTATGCTGACTTCGTTTACGTCAAATTCAACTTTTAAATCCTATCTGTGTTGCATTTACAGGTTAGCACTTTAAATGTGGCCATGACATTATTTAGTTTCACTTTTCTCAATCTAGTTACGTGTTGGGAGCTGTTGAAACATTCCTTGATGCTTTACCTGGAGCTGGGATATTTACAGGTATTTGGTGTACTGCCTTTGGCATTACAATTCACATAATCATGCTTTTATAATGATAGTGTGTTTTGATGCCTTCCTCATAGGCATCTAACAAATAACCAGATTTTGTGAAATCAAGAGGCTTAAGTTTCCTTACACTCCTAATTTTTCTAGAAAGTGACTCAGGGTTTGCTTGGCATGCCGTATTTATGCCATGCATTTTGCTCATAAGATCTTGAAAGGGCAAATTGCTCATGAGGTTACTCATTAGGCAAAACAATGCCGAAAACATGATATAACTAACAATGTGGAAACATATAAGATATTCCTAAGAGACTATTAGAACTGGAAAACCAAGTCAATCATTGTCAATGCTCAATATCTTCTTTAAAATTTCAGTTAAGCTAAAAAGTGGCTTTTCCATGTCATAATTGTTATTCTTTTGCCATCTTGTATTGTTAAAAATAAAATACTCCCCTTCTTGCTGGGCGTTTATTAACCGATGTTATGCAACATGATAATCTTGTTTTCGTTTGCAAGATAATTTGTAACATTATGAGGCCGACTTTGATAAGATAGTTTGTAACATTGTTTTATTTTGCATATCTTAAGGATTCAAGGTAGTAATTGTGCTGCATGTGCAGAGACTATCACCCAAGTAAATGGCACAGCAATTAGTCCCATTCAACGTCCCAGCGTACATGATCTACAGATTTACGGGATTGTTGTCACTATCATCCTCTGTTTTATTGTATTTGGAGGTGTGAAGATGATCAATCGAGTTGCACCTGCTTTCCTGATACCTGTTCTATTCTCACTGCTCTGCATATTTATTGGGGTATTTGCATCAGGAAATGATAAGCCTGCAAGTAAGTACAATTTCATAAAAATGACAGCTAATATGTACATGCGCTGATGGAGATTACTCTGCCTTTTTATTTTAGATGTTAATTTCCAAAGCAACTTGTGTGCTGTTTCATTTTTTTGTTATTTACAGATTACCCTTTATTTAGGTGGGAACTACTGAAGTTTAATTTGGTTCAGATTTACTGCCAATTGTTTCTTCATTTTCCTTTCACTTTGATTGCCTGATACAGAGGGAATTACTGGGCTGAGTTTGACGACATTCAAAGAGAACTGGAGTCCACAATACCAAACCACTAATAGCGCGGGAATACCTGAGCCAAATGGTTCTGTATACTGGAATTTCAAGTAAGTTATTGAAGTGTTCTAATACTTGGAATCATATCTTTTACTCTAGTTCGTAATAATCTTTTCAAATGCATTGTGTTGCATTTTAAATTTTGCAATACCAAATATAGTTTTCATGGAGAAAATTATTAGGAATAAGCATCAAGACAATAGAAGTTTTTGATCTTGAAATGTTGAAATTAAACTTTTCTTGTGATATATATGGAATTGAGTGGATACTGTTGTTATGTTGCTTCGGTACATGTATCATTGAAGTATCTGCCATCAGTGTATTCTTCCGTGTTTCTTTTATTGTGTTATATTCAAACTGATTTAAATTTACTACACTATTTTCAGTGGCTTAGTTGGACTTTTCTTCCCTGCTGTCACTGGAATAATGGCTGGCTCAAATCGATCTTCCTCCTTGAAAGATACTCAGCGTTCTATTCCAATTGGCACGCTAGCTGCAACACTAGCAACATCTGCTCTATACTTTGTTTCTGTGCTAATTTTTGGTGCTTTTGCAACCCGAGAGAAGCTTCTGACAGACAGGTAATGTTTTTCTTTTTGTTCTTTTTCCTCTTTTGGGATGGGAAAAGTTGGGAGGGGCTCTTTCCAGTTTTTCTTCACATGTATACTTTTTCCAAGTAGTAGACAAGAGGTGAGGTGAGGAGGAGAATAGCCTAGAAGTTTACTGGTTCATTGTACTGCTGTCGAAATTTTTATGGGGGAAGGCACATTAACTGACTTAATATAGCTTATGTTCACGATTATATTAATTTGTATTTTTACTTTTGTCGTTTTCTTTGTTTGTTGTGTGTGTATGCTAAGGATCACTTGAAGCTGTGGTTAATTGGGTTTTTCATGCAGGCTACTTACAGCAACGGTTGCTTGGCCAGTTCCAGCAGTAATTTATGTTGGGATTATTCTCTCAACACTGGGGGCTGCACTTCAGAGTCTAACTGGAGCTCCTCGCCTTCTAGCTGCTATAGCAAACGACAATATTCTGCCTGTTCTCAAATACTTTAAAGCAGCAGATGGTGACGAACCACATCTTGCCACCCTCTTTACCGCATTCATCTGTATTGGATGTGTCGTGATTGGGAACCTGGATCTGATTTCACCAACTACAACCATGTTTTTCCTTCTTTGTTACGCTGGAGTGAACTTGTCTTGTTTCCTTCTAGATCTTCTAGATGCCCCCAGCTGGCGTCCTCGGTGGAAATTCCATCACTGGAGCCTCTCATTGCTCGGAGCATCTACTTGTATTGGTATTGTTTCTTTACAGTACATTGGAAATCTTGCTAGACTAAAGAGGAATCAAGGCTCAGATGCGAAACTTGCATAGATTAATATTTGTTTGCCTATAGCTGATGCATCTCTATTCAATCTGATAATTTCTGTTGTGTTTTTTTTTTTTTTAATTGCAGTAATTATGTTCTTGATATCTTGGACCTTCACAATAGTCTCTCTAGCTCTTGCGGGTCTCATTTACCAATATGTGAGCATCAAAGGCAAGGCTGGTGACTGGGGCGATGGTTTTAAGAGCGCTTATTTCCAGCTAGCGCTTCGCAGCCTGCGTTCTTTGGGAGGTACTTTCCCTTTCTGATATTACAGGAATCTTGTATTTATGCTTTTTCCTTCATCTGTTATCGAACCAAGTATTTCTGATTCTTTTGCTTTATAACACAATACTTTTGCAGCAAATCAAGTTCATGCAAAGAACTGGTATCCGATTCCTCTCATATTCTGCCGGCCATGGGGTAGGCTTCCAGAGAATGTGCCGTGCCATCCCAAACTTGCCGATTTTGCAAACTGCATGAAGAAGAAAGGTCGTGGAATGTCAATCTTCCTCTCCATCCTTGACGGGGACTATCATGAACTCGCTGAGGATGCTCAAACGGCATGTGATCAGCTGAGAACGTTTATTGAGGACAAGCAATGCGAAGGTGTGGCAGAGATCATTGTGGCTCCGGACATGTCTAGTGGCTTCCGAGCTGTTGTCCAAACAATGGGGCTCGGCAACTTGAAGCCTAATATTATTGTCATGCGATACCCTGAAATCTGGCGCAGGGAAAACTTGACGGAGATCCCTTCCACCTTTGTCGGAATAATCAATGACTGCATTGTCGCGAACAAAGCAGTCGTGATTGTCAAGGGACTTGACGAATGGCCCAACGAGTATCAAAAGCAGTACGGCACCATCGATCTCTACTGGATCGTGAGAGACGGTGGCCTCATGCTGCTGCTCTCCCAGCTTCTGCTCACGAAGCAGAGCTTCGAGAGCTGCAAGATTCAGGTCTTCTGTATCGCAGAAGAGGATTCCGACGCAGGGGAGCTCAAAGCAGACGTGAAGAGGTTCCTCTACGACCTCCGGATGCAGGCAGAAGTCATCGTGATAACAATCAAAGGATGGGACTCTCAGATTGACGGACGCTCCAGGAACGACGAATCCTACGGGGCCTTCGACGCTGCACGCAGTCGGATCACGGATTATGTGTCTAGGATGAAGGAGACGGCCCGAGGAAAAGCAACAGCTGAAGGGAAGGCAGTCGAGGTCGATGTGCAACAGGTGGAGAAGTTTCTGTATACGACCCTGAAGCTGAACTCAACGATATTGCGATACTCGAGAATGGCTGCCGTGGTTCTCGTCAGCCTGCCTCCGCCGCCACCGGATCATCCTGCCTATTTCTACATGGAGTACTTGGACTTGCTGGTTGATAATGTGCCTAGGCTTTTGATTGTAAGAGGATACAGAAAGCATGTGGTAACTCTGTTTACATAGCTCAAAAGCAAAAGACAATTTTGAATTTTTGGATGGTTGTATTTGTACCCTAGTTGATGTGTACATGTTTTATACATCATGTTTTATGTTGATTTTTTATGTTTACATATCTTAAATGCAAAAAGGAAACAGCGAAAGGGGTTTTCTAAGAGCATCTACCTACCAATTATGTTATAATTTGTTTTATTTTTGTAAAGGTAAGAATTTAACAAAACAACAACAACAACCCAGTAAATCCCGCGATTAAGCGGGGTCAGGATGTACGCACTCATACCCCGACCAAGGTCGGGAGAGTGTTTTCGAAAGACTCATAATAACACGGAATAAGAACCACAATGCTACTGAGTATAGAAGGACAGTAAAGAATCTTAACAACGTTACAGAAAATAGAAGAACATAAAGAATCTAAACCATGCCACTGAAAATAGAAGGACAATAAAGGATCTATATCAAAGGTCAAATTTTAAAAGGTAAGAATTCGATATATCATATTTTGTTTATTTTTTTCCATCACCATTTCCCATTTTCTCCTATTTATTTTGGGTTTATTTTCTATATTAAAGGTCAAATCTATCTTGAGATTTGAAGTTCCGCTTATAGGGAAGATTAGGGTTGTGCATAAAAATACGACGCGGTTGACACGACACGAAACAGTAAAACACGATAATAATCATGTCGTCTTCAGATCGGGATTTTTCCCTTATCGGATATCCGACACGACACGATAATTTTTTTAAAAAAAATATTGACCCATTGCAATAATACAAACACAAGTTGGTGTTAGCTGCTTGTCTCTGCGCTAGACTTGTTCGTGAGGTCTCGAGTTCGAATCTTGATAAAAACAATTCCTTTTTCATTTTTTTCCCCTTTGTAATTTTTGCCTTTCATTTTTTCCCCCCTTAAACTAAAGGGTTACGAATCTTCCGCTTCATTCTCCTCGCCGTCACCGTTCCAGACCGACCCCGACCCAGTCTTCTTCTTCCTCCTTCATTCTCGCCTTCTCGACGGACGCCTCCTCTTCATTCTCGCCTTCTCGGCAGTCGGCGACCGTTCGTTCTTCACTCGCCAATCTCGCCGTCGCCGTTCTTCGGTCTTCTTCCTCCTCCTTCATTCTAGGCAGCGGCGGCCAGACTCCTCTCAGCCTCCAGACTCTTTACTGAAATTTTCAGGCAAAGACAAAACTGAGAGTGTTCTTCATCTGTTAAACCCTAACCCCCATTTCCACTTCATATTCCATCAACGCTTGCTTACTGAGCAGAGATGGTTTCCATGGCTGTAGCAGCTCGGACGCAATCTCCCGGCGCCACTGTCTTTGGATTTTCGGCCTCTTCTCCCACTCCCGGCGCTCCCAAGTGTTGCTTCTTAAAGCTTCGCGGTGACGGCTTCCATGGCGCAAGACGAAGTTGCTCATCTGGTCCTGGGATGAGCTCGTTCTCGGCTAATGCGGCGGCGGAGTGGAGGAGGATGTTTGCTTTTCCGAGGGCGGATAGACGGTGGACGGTGCCTTCTGTGGTGGGGACATATGCCAAAATAGGCAACGGATCGGTCGGTTAGTGAATCTCTCATTTGATGATTATTTGTCATGGAATTGGTTGCAATAAACGGTTTATGATTCGATTGAATTTGCTTTCACAATTGTTAGGGCACTGATAGTCTCAGAGTTATCAATTTAAACGTGCTCTTGAAACTAGATTATAGTATTAGATATGAACTAGTGCTTGTTGATGTTTTCTGCCCGGGGGGACAGCTTGGATGCAGCTTCTTCAGTAACTAACGTTCGTCTGGAAAGTATTATAATCTATGAATTCAATTAGTTGTGTTTGTGTTGTATGTTTGTGCTTGGTGCTTTTTCTTAGTTTTGCCAATTGTCTTGTAAAAGTTTGGACTTTGGATTGCATTCATCAGGCCATACTGATATTTTTGCTGATGAATTATCTTATTTCAAGTAATTGGATGTAATTTGCAGTTGCTAAGGGGTGCGAACTTTATCATTATATTTCTACTGATTGCAATCTTGAATATAGTTTGGATTCTTTGGAATTGACATTCATTTGAAGTTTTTATTCCCTTTACTAATCTGATGCATTGGAATTATAGATGAGAAACTGATTGTACTCGTCATTGGTGGCGGTGGAAGGGAGCATGCACTTTGCCATGCTTTGAAGAGGTCTCCATCTTGTGACGCTGTCTTCTGCGCCCCTGGGAATGTTGGGATCGAGAGTTCAGGAGACGCGACTTGCATCTCTGATCTTAATATCTCTGATAGTTCCTCCGTGATTGAATTCTGCCAGCTGTGGAATGTTGGGCTGGTTGTAGTTGGTCCTGAGACTCCTCTTGTTGCAGGTCTTTCTAACGATCTTGTGAAATTTGGAATTCCGACTTTTGGACCTTCATCAGAGGCTGCTGCTCTAGAAGGCTCCAAGAATTTCATGAAGAGCTTGTGTGATAAATATGGGATTCCCACTGCCAAGGTTTGTTACATTCCTTGTTCAATGCATTAGAAAAAATGATAAATGTTTTCTGCCCTTGTTTTTGAGCTTGATGTATGATTTCTACTTCCTGTGGCTTCGTGACTTGGAGCAGTATCAAACGTTTACGGATGCAGCTTCTGCAAAAGATTATATTAAAGAGCAAGGGGCACCCATTGTCATCAAGGCTGATGGGTTAGCTGCTGGAAAGGGTGTCGTTGTGGCTATGACCCTTGATGAGGCATACAAAGCTGTGGATTCAATGCTTGTAGACGGTGTTTTTGGTTTTGCAGGCTGTCGTGTCATTGTTGAGGAATTTCTAGAGGGAGAAGAAGCATCCTTCTTTGCCATTGTTGATGGGGAGAATGCAATACCTTTAGAATCTGCTCAAGACCATAAACGTGTTGGGGATGGTGACACAGGGCCAAACACTGGTGGAATGGGTGCATATTCTCCAGCTCCTGTGCTAACAAAGGAGCTTCAATCTGTGGTCATGGAATCTATAATTTTTCCTACAGTTAGAGGAATGGCAGCGGAAGGCTGCAAGTTTGTTGGGGTATTATACGCTGGGCTTATGATTGAAAAGAAGTCGGGTTTGCCTAAACTAATTGAGTATAATGTCCGCTTTGGAGATCCCGAGTGCCAGGTGAGCAGGACTAATTAGCCTTTTTATATAAATTGTCAATACTTCTGCACAGTCCATGTTTGATGTTATATGCTCGTAATTTTTTATATAATGCTCAAAAAATCTTATTTCTTTTTGAGAATTTCAGAAGGGTTTATATGATTCTAACTATTTGCCTTTGGATTTGATAGTTGTGAACATTTAAGTCAGATTATCATTAGAAACATTCTTGAGGAAATTTCCAGCACTAGGAGAGTAGGATTTTTGTTGAATGTCGTATCTTTAGGAACATTAAGGCAAGCACTTCATTAGATGGAAGTTAACACAATTTAGCTCTCTATCCATCTGTTGGGAGTCATGAACATGTCATTTTTGTCTTTCAAGGAAGCTAATATGTTATGATCTTATTGTTAAATGACACGCAGGTTTTGATGGTGCGTTTGGAGTCCGATTTGGCCCAGGTTCTGCTTGCAGCTTGTCGAGGCCAACTAGAGGGTATGTCACCACTTGAGTGGTCACCTGGATCTGCCATGGTGGTGGTGATGGCAAGCGATGGCTACCCGGGTTCTTATAAAAAGGGAACGATCATACGTAATTTGGAAGAGTCCGAACTGGTTGCTCCCTCGGTTAAGGTGTTCCACGCAGGTACAGACTTGGATGCAAATGGAAATTTCATTGCCGTGGGAGGCCGTGTCCTAGGAGTCACTGCCAAGGGAAAAGATCTCAAGGAGGCAAGAGATCGAGCCTATCTGGCTGTTGAGGAAATCAAGTGGCCTGACGGCTTCTATAGGCGCGACATCGGATGGAGAGCCTTGCCTCAAAAGCAACTCTCCACAAAAGGGTAGGCCTAATTTTGTACTACCATCTTTTTGTTCCAAAACACCTGAACCTAACTCCGGCAATTGTACTTACATGTGTGTGTTGTGGGGTTTGGAGTTCTCTTGTATCATCAGCTCTTTATCTGGTTTTCGGTATGAAGCCGATAGCATGTTAATAGCGAAACTTGTACTCGACGCCGCCAGTTAGGGTTGCCCGACAGAGGGTCGATTTCGTAATGATGCTCGCGGTATAATACAGGAAGAAAGCGATCATGTTTTCATCAGATTGATCGGATTTATCTGCTATGGTGTTTGTCAACCAGTGTCTGACCTGTTATTTTATTGATACCAAAAAGTAAATAATGTAGGAGTATTCACTATTCAGTAGAGTTTGATGTAGGGAACATATGTAACAAAATAAAATACTAATCTCTTTTTTTGATAGGTAATAGAGCTATTTTTTTTTAAACTATTTGATACGGAGTACCTTTTTTTAAAGTTAAAAAGTGTGTAAAATATTAATTTGTTTTTTTTTATTATTATTTATATTTTATTTTATTTTTAATTTAAAACCATGTTATGTTGATTTTTTTTGCTGAAATATCTTAAAAGCAAAAAAGAAGTTTTATTTTATTTTTTTTGAAAAATATAAGAATTCAAAATACCAGTTTATTTTTCCCCTCACCATTTTCCATTTTCTCCTATTTATTTGAGGTCAAATTTATCTTAAGATTTGAAGTGTCTTCTTACCGGGAAGATGCCCTAAATATCTTCATGCACATTTATTAATATGAAATTGTGTGTTTTTTTTAATAGTAATATGAAATTGTGTTTAGTAAACTTAAATATAATATTTTATTTTAGCGAGAGAAAAGTCGTGTGATTCTTACACATACTATGTCATTTTTGTCTTATTTCTACTTTGTACTATGGTGACAAGAGGATCAAGATCTTCTACAACCTCCCGTGTAACCCAGGGTGCAACACAAAATTATTTTGGTTATAATTTTATTTTTAAAAAAAATTTTAAAAATATATTTACATTCCACATACGTGTATTTACATATTTATAAAATTGTATTAGAAAAAATCATTTTTTTAAAAAATATAAAATTTATTTTCTAATATAATTGATCTTTTAATTTTATAAATTTTTTAAATGCAATTTTTTTAGAATAAAATTTTACAAACATGTAAGTATAAGTATATGGAATGTAAATATATTTTTTTTAAAGTAAAATTAAAACCTAAATAATTTTGTGTTGCACCGAGGGTTACACGGGAGGTTGTAGGAGATCTTGACTCGTGACAAGATGCTCGTATTCCAATATCAGTTATTTTTAATAAACATTAGTATATTTATATAGTTCTACAAAAAATTGCTGAAGTAAAGAAAATTTTTACTTCAAAATATCCAAATAAATTTGAGAAAATAATTTTTACATTGCAAAATGAAGTAAAATATTACAAATATATCATCAAATACTGATAATATTATTCTTGATCATTTTTCATGGGATTACCGATAATTTTTAACCCATATATTCTTTATCATATTACAAATTCTTGTTGGTTTTTTTTTTTTTTTTAAAATGTACTGTAAATAATACAGTAAGGAGTAGTAAATAAAAATTAAAATAGAGAAAATTTAGAATGTAGGAGAAGTGTCCGTCAACGCACTAGAGGAGTCCTGAGCTCCTCTTCTTCTTCAACGCCAAACCCTAATTTTACTGCCCCTCTCCTCTTCATCGCGCACAAGGAAGATGTTACCGGTGATCCGACCTCGATTAGCAACCGCCTTTTCCGGCGGCGCCTGTCGGAGGCTTCTTTCCACCTCCACCTCCTCCTTCCCTAAAGATCCTCATTTTTCGTATTCTTCATCCGCCGCCTACGCCGGCGCTGCTTCGTCCGCCGGACACGAGTCATCTTCTCCTCCGTCGCCGCCACCTCCACCGCCGCCGGCCTCAGGATCATCAGCCTGGAGCAAGCTTCTTAAGTTCACCTTATTCGGTGCTTTCACTGGAGCTGTTGCTGCTACCGGTTACGCTACTTATGGTTTGTTTGCATGTTCCTTCTTTTGTTTGATTCTCCACAAGCTTGTGTCTTATCAAAGTTGCGTTCTTTCGATTCCACGAATTAGGTTTTGAGATTTTTCATTTGTTCAATAAAATTAAATTGAACTTGTAGTCTAGCCTGTACGAATCTCCTATTTTTTGTTTCTTCTTGTGGTCCTGTTAACCTAGATTATGCTGTTTATTTGTCTTACTGCTGGCAGCTTCTTCCTGCGCATTATTGACTGTTGTTTATTTGCATTTTGCAGCATACACATCGGCAGAAGTGGATCAGAAGACAAAGGCATTTCGAGCCTCAGCAAATTATGATGCTGTTGAAGATAATGCATCAACTATTGAGGTGAGTATTGCACAGAGGTTCCTTTTAAACATGGGATTGTTATATGAGTTTATGGCAATGGTGTATCCATATCTAAGTAATTGAGTTATAGGATTGCACATTGTGCATTGAATTGGATTTGTTTAGACTTTTGTGGCTTACAAAGACAGTCTTAAGTCTTAAGGGGAGTTCTATATTTCCATGTAGCTAAGTAGCTTCAGATTTCAGTCACTCTTTCTGCAGCAACTAGCAAAGCATGAGGGTTTTTAAATTGTTAGTTTTAAAGAGCTTCATTTTTAACTTTTGGGACTTGGGAGAGGCAGATACTTTCAGGATATGAATATATATTATGGTTTACAGTTGCTAATAAAAGGTCTTATCTGTGTCTCATGCAGAAAATTCAAGCTTCTGTACGTTCTAAAGCTATGAAAGGTTTGTTTTCAACTTCCTGTTCATTAAATTGGAACTGGAAATGTGGTAATGGGGCATTAGATCTTTAATGAATCAGTTTTCATAGGTTATAAGATTATTTGCTTGATTCACTTGC
Organism: Persicaria tinctoria; assembly: GCA_037127255.1. Classification (NCBI taxonomy): domain Eukaryota; kingdom Viridiplantae; phylum Streptophyta; class Magnoliopsida; order Caryophyllales; family Polygonaceae; genus Persicaria; species Persicaria tinctoria. The sequence continues at coordinate 5,234,549 of JBANSL010000016.1, read as the reverse complement.
ATCTTTGATGTACTGAAACCAATTTCCTGCTGCAGCATCTGTAGAAGCTATTGAATTGTACCTAGATCTTAGGAGAGCAATTGAAGAGCATGTTCGGGTGAGCAGCTTTTGGTATTTAGGAGTTTTTTCTTTTTCATTTGATTGTATCTACCTTTAATTTTTCAATTCTGACTGGTGAGTAACATTTTATTGTTATAGGATTTCACTGAACCCTCCTCAGATAAGCTTCTTCCAGATATGGAGCCAGAGATGCAGAGTTTGGGCATTTTTACAGTTGTTCTAGATCTGTCTGAGACTTTAATCCACTCAGAATGGAAGGTAATCCTTTGACTGGACCCATGCAACTTACTGATGTGTATGCTATTAGTCTCCGTTCATGCACAAATTAGTTTTATGGGTAGAAAAGAATGTTGTTAGATTAATGAATTTAGTGATGTTAGTATGTTACATGTCTTATGTCTTCCCTAACTAAATTATAGTATGTAGAGGTTTCATGGAGGTTTATTATACTACACTCTAAAATCTGTGATTATGTTCATTTTATTTGGTTTAACTTTTATGATAGTAAGAATCCGACACCCAATAGCTTTACCAAATTCCAGCTTGGAAAATATTTTCTACATTCATCTTGCTGATTATAGAGGTTGATAGTGTTATTTCATGATGATATATTATTCTAATTTTCCAAGATCAACTTATGGATTACTGAGTGTTATCCCTTTATGACCTTTGGAAGGAATTATCATGAGGAAAATCTCAACATGATCAAACTGAAATAAATCTGACGGATTATGAATTATTGATAGCATTTCTCTTTATGACCTTTGAAGCGTGAGAGGGGCTGGAGGACTTTCAAAAGGCCCGGCGTTGATGCTTTCTTGGACAAGTTGTGTCAGTTGTGTGAGGTTGTTGTGTATTCTGACCAGCTGAATACGGTAACCACAGAATTATTATTATTTTCATGATGTTAATGCAAATTTATCTACCTTATTAGTTTAGTATCACCAAAGAGTTTGTGAAATGAACAGTATGTGGATGAGATTGTTGATAAATTGGACCAACAAAGGCATTGTATTTACAAGTTGAGCAGAACTGCAACAAAATATCAAGATGGTAAACATTACAGGGTAAGTCTTGCTTTGCATGTTACTTCCAATCTTTCATTTGATTGTTGTGTTTTGGCTTCTACAAGAGTTAATTCTGAATGAATTAAGTGGATTTTTGTTGTACATTCTAAGCATGAAGAATGATAGATGGAAAACAGTAATAGAGGCAATTAAGTGAAACTTGTAATGTGTATGGTTCTAGTTTCTAGGTTTTTATTTTAGGATTCCTTTGAAAGTTGATTTCATTTCTACATAGCTGAGCTTGATTATAGATAGGGTCTTATCTTGATTTTTGTTATTGCACTATAAGCCATATGTTGTGGAAGTCTTTTTATATGTGGAAACAAGGATTCATTCATTCTCAAATCAATAAGCACCGTTTCTTTCTGGCTAGCGTGAAAATTCTATAGAAGGTTGCCGATTGGGTGAAGCTGAGAGTCGGCTTTCACTGACGCTTAATCATGGGTGCAAATGTTTTATTTTATTCAGTAATTCTTTTTTTTCTAAAAATGAAAAGAAAATACACGTGCAACCAAACACTTCTGATTGACATTAGCGATTTTAAGGATCCACCTGAAAGAATACTTGCAACTCTACAATAATAAAAGCAATTCTTGGCATCTTGCTATGGGGAATAGATACACTAATTGTAACTTATGGTTGTTTGTGCTGCAGGATCTCTCAAAACTAAACCGTGATCCTGCCCGAATCATTTATGTGGGTGCTCATGCATTAGAAAATTCTCTACAACCAGAGAATTGTGTGCAGATTAAGCCATGGAACGCTGAGGATACAGATGATACCGCCCTTTTGGATCTTTTACCTTTTCTCGAGTGTGCGTAATCAACTATGATCTTTCTCAAATCTAAAGACAACATTAAACTGTGATTTATTATTCTACTATCCCACTTCTTTTCAAATTAACACTCATTGGGACTATTTATTTCTCTGGTACAGGTGTTGTCAGAAGTAGACCTCGTGATATTCGGCCAGTAATTGCATCATATGAAGGGCGCGATATTGCAAAAGAGTTCCTAAAGCGTTCAGAGGAGAGTCAACGGTAATGCTCGTCACTTGAACTTCACTCTTCGTTTTTCTACCTTCAATCCATTTTAAATAGTGTGGGCATGTTCATGTTATTAACTCTTTCTCTTGTTACATAATGTGATGAATTAATGTGGTCATTCATATTTCATTTCATTGATCCTGCAGGCGGATGCAGCAAAAACGCAGCATTTGGCAGCGTTAAGGCTTGCTCTGCTGGTGTGTTTAGTATACCTGCAGGTGGAGGCTAGTGGAGCATTATATCTATTGGAATTCAATTTATTCCCATTTTCCTTTTTTGGGGTGATAGTTCAGAAAATTATCAGTCATATGTTGTTGACCATGGTAATGTTGAGGATCAAATTTTGCAGAATACAAGTGTAAGTTGTGACAGCTGTGTTGTAAATTTGTTGTTAGGGCTAATAATAGTAAATGGTATGAAAGATACCATGAGACGTTTCCAACATTTGCCCACATGATGGGAAGGTATGCAGTGTTTTAATGATTGCTTCAAATGAATGATTTTTGTCCATATTTTCTGTGTTCTGTGATACTACTTAAATGGTATTGTGCTTCCTCAATTTAGCAAGATTCGACCAAGACACAGAAAATGGACTCGCCTGATGATCTAGGGTTCGTGTGCATTGTTAGTCGGGGTTTAAATCTCATTCGTTGCATTATATAAGAGTGGGTATTCAAGCTTTAGCTTGGGTGCTTTGCTTGATTTGAATGCTTTGCAAGCTAGTACTTGATTCTTGAAAATCAATAGGACTCAGGTATGATTTCGTCAAACCGAGCAATAGGACTCAGACTCAATATCCAATTGCCTTGCTTAATTAGGGTTCAAATATCATTAGTTGCATTAGTAATCGGGGTTCAACTCCCATTAGTTGCATTAGTTTGAGTTTGCACAGCAATTTGCCGCTAACTCGGGTTGAATGTTTTGCAAGTTAGTACTTGATTCGTGGGACAATTACCTACTCCCTCCTATCAACTATATAAGATTTTTTAACAAATAGCACAAGTTTTAAGAAAATACATCATTCTTCTCAAATCATCATTATTACACCAATTTTTTCATAAATTTTATTAATTTTTTAATTATCACTATTTTTTATAACCAATCAAATTTGGCTGCAATATCAAAAACACAAAAATCAATACACATCATTACTCTTCTATACCTAGAAAATCTAAAACATCTTATATTGTTGATAAAAAAACTTCTTCTAAAACATCTTACATTTTGGACCGGAGGGAGTAGTAACCTTCTGTCATATAAATAAAACATAATTCCTCCGATTGAGAAGTCAATAGGCCTGAAACCCGATTGGCAGATAAGTCAAAATATCACGATGAAGAAGAAGTCAATGAAGAAGAAGATCGCTCCTTCCTGAATACGAAGTCAATGAAGAAGAAGATCGCTCCTTTCTGAATACGAAGTCAATGACGAAGAAGATCGCTCCGACACATCAAAAGCAAGCTTTACCCCGCTTGTGCAAAATGCACCAAAATTTATTCTTGTAAATATAAAACATTTGACATTTGAGCCTCTAATACTCCCTCCGATTATATTTTCGATTGTAAGTATAAGATATTTGACTTTTGTGCACGTAGTTTAAGGAGCTAAAAACTATACTAAAATATTGATTTTTTTAATTAATTTTTTTACATTATAATACCTAATAATAATGAGTATTACAATATAAAAAAAAACTACAACCAATATTTTATATAGTTTTTAACTCTTTAAACTATTTGCAATAAAATGCATTATATTTATCATAGGAGAGAGACTGAATTTTTTTTTTTGCTAAAATAACATATTTATTTAATACTCCCTCCGTCTCGAAATAGATGTCGTTTTAGACTAGTTGGGTTGTATCAAAACAGATGTCGTTTTAGGTTTTCTAGGTAGGGGATAGTAATGATTTGTATTGATTTGTGTGTTGTTGACTTTTTAAAAGATTTTGATTGGTTAAAAAATGTAGTGGGTATTTAAAAATAATAAAATTTATTTAAAAGGTTAGTGGAATGATGACGTTGATTCATGGGTGGGTGTTTTATTAAAAATTGTGTAGAATGATGACTTAAATTTTGAGAGGGAGTATAAAAGGACTAAACAAGTATAAGTACTTGGTTTCAACTCCAGAATTTAGGTTGATACTCCGTAAGAGTAAATTTTGGAGTTGAAACCATCTCCAGGGTGAGTTAGCGCACCTTACCGTCGCGCGCACAAGGAAGATGTTGCCGGCGATCCGATCTCGACTAGCAACCGGCGTTGTCGACCGCGGCGCCACTAGGATCCGGAGGCGTCTTTGCACCTCCACATCCGTTCCCAAAGATCCTCAATTTTCGTATTCTTCGTCCGCCGCCTACGCCGGCGTTGCTCCGCCACCTCCACCGCCTCCGCCGCCGGCATCAAGATCAGCGTGGAGCAAGCTTCTTAAGTTCACCTTGTTCAGTGCTGTAACTGGAGCTGTTGCTACTACCGGCTATGCAACCTATGGTTTGTTTCGGTCTCTGTTGTTTGTGTTTTCGATTCCGCTGATTAGGTGTTGAGATTTTTCATGTGTTCTGTAAAATTGAATTGAACTTGTATGATTTGTGAATTTAAAGAAAAGCTTTGTTTCCTGAACAGGTTAATTAAGATTTGGTGATCCTATTTTACACCTCGTATGGTTATTCACTGATTCACTGTTGTTTATTTGCGTATTGTAGCATACACATTGGATGAATTGGATCAGAAGACGAAAGCATTTCGAGCCTCGGCAAATTATGATGCTATTGGAGATAATGCATCAACTATCGATGTAAGTGTGCCACATATTTTTATATGATTTTCTGGTAATAATGCATCCGTATCTAACTAATTGAGTTATATGATTGAACATTGTGTAATGAATGGAATTTGTTTCGACCTTAGTGTAGCAACTAGCAAAGTATGAGGGATCTTGAATTGTTAATTTTAAATACCTTTTTATGACTTTGGAGAGGAGATAGTTTCAGGATCTGAATTCTGAGTATCCTAGTGACTAGTGTTTCTTATATTTTCTTGTTTACAGTTGCTAAGAAAAGCTCTCTTATTTGTTTTTTCTGCAGAAAATTCAATCTTCTGTCCGCTCTAGAGCTGTGAAAGGTTTATCTTTCTTTATGTTTCTCCTCATTTGATTTGTTTTGTAGTGAATAGGATGTTTTTTCGCCTGCATCTTTGAACTTCTTGCGCATGAAATTGGAATAGTGCATGTGCGCCCGGGTGTACGCCTCTTGGACCTCGCCCACCTCACTAGATAAAAGGCGAGAGTACCCTGGCCCTGTCACCTAGGTGTCACCTTCTGCATTAGATATTTTATTAACAAGTTTTCACAGATTATAAGAGTACTTGTTTCATTCACCTGCATTTTTTATTTACTAAGACCGATCTCCTGTTGCAGCATCTGTTGAAGTTATTGAACTGTACCTAGATCTGAGGAGAACACTTGAGGAGCATGTTCGGGTGAGCAACGTTTGGTATATAGGAGGCTTTACCTTTCTTTTTAACTTTTACAATAGCTAACATTTTTCCTGTTATAGGACTTCACTGAACCCTCGTCGGATAAGCTTCTCCCAGATTTGCCTCCAAATGTAGATGTGTATACGCTTGTTCTAGATCTGTCTGAAACTTTAATCTACTCAGATTGGAAGGTAATCCCTTGACTAAACCCAAGCTGCTAACGGGCTAGGCGTGCTATTAAGCCTCATTTCATGCACAGGTCTGTTTTATGGGCAGAAAAGAATGCTTTAGATAAATGAACCTAGTGATGCTTCATGCTTGCATGCTCTAGCTAAAATATAGTAAGTAGGGGTTTCATGTAGGTTGATTACACTACAGACTCTAAATTTTTATTGGTGCATGTTTTTACATCATTTATTTGCCAAAATTTTAACTATTTTTCTTTGTATTTTAAACTTTCTTTAAAAGTATGAAATTGGCCAAAGGGCCAATTATTTGGATACAGAGAGTATCATGTTAACTCCATTTGGTTTAACTCGTGTGATAGTAAGAATCCAACACCCAACAGCTGTACTATAAATGCCATCTTGAAAATTATCCTCTTTGATAATCTTGTTGATTCTAGAGGATGGTGTGGGTATTTCTTTTTGGTATTTCCTTTTAAGTTTCCAAGATAGACTTAATGTGCTCAAAATGAAAATGAATCTATTGTTGTGCTTTAACTTTAAGAGGAATTATCCCAAGGAAACTATCAAAAAAGATCAAACTGAAATTGATCTGATGAGCTATGAATCACCGATGGAGTTTTTCTTTTATGACCTTTGAAGCGTGAAAGGGGTTGGAGAACATACAAGAGACCTGGTGTTGATGCTTTCTTGGAACAGTTATCTCCATACTTTGAGATTGTTGTGTATTCTGACCAGCTGTCTACGGTAATCACAAAAAATTGTTTTCTTATATGAATGCAAATTAATCTACCTTATTAGTTTATTATCTGCAACAATTTGTGAAATGTACAGTATGTAGATGAGACTGTTGAGAGATTGGACCGAAAAAATCAGTGTATAAATTTCAGGCTGAGCAGAGCGGGAACAAAATACCAAAATGGTAAACACTATAGGGTAAGCCCTGCCTTTGTGGTGTTCCAATCTTTCATTTAATTTGTTGTGGCTTTTTTGTGGTGTTCCAATCTTTCATTTAGTTTGTTGTGGCTTTGCTTCTACAAGATTTTATTCCCAATAAATGGATGTTGGTGGTACATAATATAATGTTTGCGGTTCTAGTTTCTTGGTTTTTGTTTTGGGATTCCTTCAAATTTGAAGTTTCCGTCGAACTAAACCAATCCCAGTTATAAAAAAATGTGTCTTATCTTGATTTTGTATTGCACTATTAGAAGTATGTTATGGAAGTCTTATATATGTGGAATGGGCATTCATCTTCAAACTCAAGGCATCTACATTTGAGCAAAAAGGAACTTTCATTATTAAAAACGTGTTGCTTTCTCCATTGCTATGGGGAATAAATACACTGAAGTGTGAGTTGTGGTTACTTATGCTGCAGGATCTCTCAAAACTGAACCGTAATCCTTCTCGAATCATATATGTGAGTGCTCATGCGTTAGAGAATGCTCTACAACCGGAAAATTGCGTGCCGGTCAAGGCATGGACACCTGAGGATATCAATGATACTGCTCTTGTGGATCTTATTCCGTTTCTTAGATGTGAGTAGTCAACAAAGCTGTTTTCTCAAATATCAATGATACGACTTTGCATATTAACACATTCATTGGGATCCCGTTTCTACGTTACAGTTGTTGGGGCTAGTAGACCTCTTCCTGATATTCGATCAGTAATTGCATCTTATGAAGGGCGTGATATTGCAACAGAGTTCCTGCACCGCCAAAGGTAATACTTTTTACTAATGACAATATTGTAACTCATGTTGTTACTTTTCTCTCTTGCTCTTATGATGTGATGAATGGTTGTGATCAAATCAAATCTCATTTCACCGATGCTGCAGACGGCTTATAGAGAAAAGTCCACACGGGGGCAGTTTTTGGCGACGTTAAGGCTTTCTCCCGGTGTGACTGTCATACTTGATAAAATCCAGGGGAAGTGCTGCATCTGGTTAAATTTTCACTAACGTATTTAGTTGTCAAGCCATCCACTTGAAATCGGTGAACAAAACCAAGAACCTGTTTGGTTTACTTGCTAGATGATATTGAGTGCAAATGAGCATTATTTATTGGAATTTTTTTTCGCTTCAGGTGATGATTCAGAAAATGGTCAAGTCATATGTTGTTTTGCTCGTATCATTGTGAATCTGTTGTTGCAGTTGCAGAGTATGAGGAATAGTTTGTGAGCTGTGAGCCTGTGACAGCAATGGTGTAAATATGTTGTTAGGTTTGCAATTTTGCTGTCACCTTGTGTGATTTCGTCGAACCAACTAACCGAGCAAAGGTATGAGATTAGAGACAGATATCAAGTATGAAACTATAGCCATACTTCAAAATCACTCAACAATCACCTCCTTTTAAGAGAGTCAAACAAAGATTTCATTTTACATCTAACAAGCAACAGAAACATTTGCAATGGCAAAGTGGCTATTGTCTTGAACCACCAGCCATTGCGGAAAAAGCACAGTGCGGTATCACAGTACTAGGAAGGCGAAGGCTAAGGCTAAGGCTTCAGCCCCACCCTTCGCCGTACAGCTTCCTGGAGGAGGGATCCACTCGATCTGCTTACGGTACACCAATCCACAACCACAACTAAATGAATGAATGAGGTCATCAATACAAGCGAAAAGAGGGCCTTTTGTACGGTCTTTGTCGTCTTAACCTTGTCGAATCAGTTACGCGTTTTTCTTGTGCTTTCCGTGCCTCTCCCTGACCTTTTCGGGTTTTTGGTTGCTGACGGACCCTTCCTGGGCGCTGCACATCTGAGACTTCAACTTGAAACCCAACTTCTTCGACACGTTCCCCCACGTGGAATTACCCGAAGTGCCCTTCACACGGCCCAGCTTCTGGATCTCTTGCTTCATGTTGGAGCATTCCTTCTCGAGCTCGGACACTCGCATCCTCATGTTGTCCATTCCCACCTTCAGCACCTGGTTCTCCCTTACAGCCGTGGCCCACCCTCCTCCCTCGTTGGACCCTGCCAAGCCGCTTCTTAGCTGTCTTGAACCGTCGAGGTTCTCTGAGACTAGAAAGCAGCCGGCGATGGAGTTTCTGAGCTGAAGCTGCTCGAAGAAGAGGACTTGGACGATGATTCGTAGGGGGAGCCTCTCGTTCTGCGCAGCGTGGGTGCAAGCTTCCAAGGAGAGCTTCTGGCAATCCATCAGTCTACAGAGCTGTTCCCTCTCGGACTCGGTTAGCCATGGATGAGACTGCAACATTTCAGCAAACATCAGAAGTTATAAGCGCGTAAATTTTGAGTGACAGACTAAATGCGATGGCATGTGTTAGAGATACCTTGAGATAGATGTCAATTGCCCGATAAAGACCGTCATCCAAGGGCCTGGCATATTCAGGGACAGCCTCCGCGAGGGCCTGGAACTTCGGGAGTTTCAAGTTAACATCAGGGGCAACCTCGGCTAGGTACCCGTCAATCAGCTTTGCTACCATTGTGATCGGTGTCAATGAAGGCGAACCCATCAGCTGGCCGTCATCGATAGAGCATGGGGAGGCCCCACCCGTCGCCTGATCCACGGCCAAGAAGCTCTCAAGAATCCTTTGCACACAGTCCACATTGTACAAGGTCTCCATTGAGTATGTGAAATTAGGCATTAACAGATCCTCCAGGGAAGCTTGGTCGAGTTGCATTCCAATTCTCTTCTCGAGGTTTGATATGCAAGCGGGCTCTACACGAAGAATCATGGCTGTCCTGAGAAGACCGAACAGGAACTTGGTGGAGACGAGGCCTTTTTGCACCGGGATTAACTGATCCACTACTTCGATCAAATGCTTTTGCTCTTCTTCGGTTAGGGGTGTGCCAGACGACGAAGACACTAACCGGCTGCTGGAATCACCATCCTGTCGACGATTAAGTCCAGGAAGGTACTTTTTGGCATAGAAAGCAACTGACCCCGAGATTATCTCCGGCCTTATGCCAGAAGATTTCATGGCTGATATCAACCTTTCATAGAGATGTAAACTCAAAGTGGAAGCATCATCATACCACCAATCAGAGCTCGCGTTCTTAGGTTTGGCACCGGTACTTATACCATTCCACAAGACACTGCCACCGGGGCTTTGCATTGGTCCAGTGCGCTCCATTACAGGCCATCCAAACAGGTTCGGATCAGTGATAGCCTTAACGGCCAACGTCTCAATGCACCTCTTTGTGATGTTGAGCTCATCGGCATGGGGCAAAATGTCATCACACGTCTGAAGCGCTCTTAACGAGTCTTTCCAGCTTCTAAGAACATTTTGATTAAGAAACATGTCTGTCTGTGAGATTAGATTCCCTTCGCCGTACTCCTCAGTCATTTCAAGGTGCTCAGCAGCACATCGCAGATGCACAACATTGGAAGCTGTGAGTTCGAGCTTCACCCCATAGCAGAACTTAGCAACTAGTTCAAATGCTTTGGCCCCTCCAGGGAGATCAGGAATTCTTATTACACAGCCACCTTCTTCTTCGTTTTTTGATGCTTCAGCAATCAATCTCTCCATGACTCCACTTCGTGAAAGCAGAGGAAACTGCGTTTTAAGACATTGTAAGTTGCAAACACACAGATTCAAGGTGATTCAAGGCAGGACAAGTGCAATGCAGATAACGGTTGGACAGAGGAAACAATTGAATATGTTAGGTCATTCGAGTAAAAGGCATTTACAAGCAAAGCAGCACTAATGAACGTCGACTTTGACACTAAGTCATATGTCAATTATATAAACCTGGATTAGGCGAAGTTGGGAAGAGTAGAATTTATACGTAATCAACTCCAATTCAGCAATTATGTTTTGATTGAATAAAAGCAAGAGTCAAAAAAGCAATGTGTAATCTCATTCTCAGCCAATTGTCTAAAGAATGTCTGATGCAACTACTACATCTACCACAAAGGAGACTCGATTGGTTGAAATCAAGAAACCATTTCCAAATGAACTTGTCACATTTAGGAAATGGAAAATGCTATTTCCTATATATGAAAGTTAGCTAGAAGGATTATAGCAGCAAAAGAAAAAAAAGGTACCTTGTGGAGGTGGAAAGACATCTCCCCAACCTCGACAGCAATGTCACTAGGAAGGCCAGTTGTACAGAACCTGAAAAAATGTAGAGATTCAAAGGTCAAAGACAGAAGTTCAAGACTAACAACTTCCATGGGAAATTTCAGGTCAGTGTAGTTATGGACATGCCAAGGAAACCCAGTTTAAAAATCTATTCTGGCAGAAATTGATCAGATAAAGTTATACAAGCATCAAGGCCTTAAAAATCTCCACCACTTCATTACAACTACAGATTCGAATCGAAGCAAAATCCGATTTCAAGAAAGTAATCAGGTGGGTTTATATGAATGTATAACTGCTATAGAATTAGAGGGTAATATATTGGATTTTGGAACCATCCCTTTAAAGAGGATTCTCAGATTAAGTGAGATGAAACACAAGTACATGCAAAGCCAAACACTTCAGTCAGGGAGTTGACTGGCCTAATTGCAACAAAATCAAATGCAATCCAAAATCAATCAGCCCCAAAATACAGAAATTGCAGAAAGAAGATTCAAGATAACAACTTACCAAGCCTGCCCTTTTCTTTGAAAGGCATCATTTTTGGATCCCAACTTAATGCAAGCCATATCTCAGCAACTTCAACAATGGAGCCTAAGTTGCAGATGAGCTTCAGAATAAGAAGCTGGAAAGTACCCTTCCAAACCCTAATTACAGGCAACAATCCCTCACTCAGCTGAAAAGGAAAACCAGCTCAAACCACCAGAGTATACAATTCAGAAGCTGTTTTAGAAACTTGAAAATTGAACTCCCAACAAGCATGAAATGTGGTTTCTCCTCTTGCAGTGTTCAACCCTTTGGTCAAAACCCATCTCAAATTAAGCACCCAATTGACCCAAAAAACAGTTGAGTCACTTTCAAGGGTTGCTCAAAAACCAACTCCAACAAGCAATTAATTGAAAACCTAACCAGGGATTAAAAAAACCCAAAAAAAACTGGGGGAAACAAGCCCAAGAAGAAAGAAGAGGAAGGAGAAGGAGAAGCAAAAACCCAATTGGACACCGAGGAATTAGGTCAACCCTTCCAGAATTATTCCTTTGAAAAATTGAAAACAAAACAAAAAATTAATACTAAAAAACAACTCAAAACCAACACAGGAGTTGCTGTAGTTGAAGAAGTTCTTGTTTGTTGGGCATCAAACCACAATTCATCCTAAGAACAACAAGTGCAGAAGATTCCAAAAGGCCACCTCATAAGGGCACATGGTAAGAGGGACCAAAACCCCATCATTACTTAATCCCCCCATTAAAGTATAGCAAAGAGGGGTTTACATTTTGCAATTAAGTACTGTCCAATTTGGCATTTATTCAATTAAAAAAGAAAGAAATTGAATGTATGAATATGATGGAGGAGTGGGGAAAAGGAGAGGGAGAGAAGAAGAGGGTACCGGAGAAAGGGGGGGACTGGTTGAGAAGCCATTGGGGAAGATAAACATGAAGACATGCGTATTGATGGTAGCTCTGAAAAGGATATGAAAAAGGAAATTGAATTATAAAATTGAATTTAGGGGCAAAGAAAAAAAGATGTCAAAATCATAATGAGCATGTGGGGTCATTGCCTTGAAGAGCACTCATGTCTCCTTTATGGAAATTGCCGTTACATTACATATATGACCTTCTCTCTGCATTTACGTTTCCATTTCAACCCAAACGCCCATTCATCCTTGTATTTTTTATTCTATTCTGGTCATGAGAGGTAATTCAGACATTTAAGGGTAGTGAAGATACTCTGTAAGATTGTATCGACAATGAGGAATCGGGTAATTAAGGGTGATGAAGATACTCTATAGGATTGGAATTCAATTGCAAAAACTTAAGTTACTGAACAGATAAAATCTGATTCGAAATTTTTATTCAAATTCATTTTATAAAATCCGTCTGAACCTTATCTGAGTCCTAAACTTATCTTCATTTTTGGATCTTCATTTCTAATTTATTTTATCATCATGTATTTCTTCGATATGGATCTTTTCAGTTATATTATAACGAAAATGTTTCCTTTTTTATATAGGATAACATTGTTACTTACCATCTTTGAAATGAGGATAAACCATACTTTTTAATTAACCACCTTTTATACTATCCTAATTGAGAAAGATACCATATAAAAAATAAACGATCATAGAAATCTAATCTAAAATTTGTCTAATGCATTTTAATTAAATATTTTTTTTTAAACGGGAATCTTATCATTACTTTTGGGACATATGATAGAAAAACAGTTGTACAAAATATTTAAAGTCAAACAGTGGGAGGTTATGTTGATGACAAACGCAATTCAATGGGTATTTTCTATAATTAATAGTACAGAAAGTATTTTAAGTGGAAATTGAGGATTTTTAAGGGTGATTGAGTGTTAATTATAAAAGTTATGCTCAAAAAAAGTGAATGGAAAGCTAATCTTTGACGGTCTACCGCAAGGATTAGAGGAAGACCAAGTCTTTAACGGTCCTAACGTATATGTTTAGTGGTTCATTTAGGATTTTGTTGTAAAGTAACGCCAAAATAATTTATAAGCAATGATTTATAAATAAAGAGCGTATTTTAAAGTTTGTATAATGATTACTTTTATAGTTTGATTTGTTTTTTGGTCGGAACTCTATGGTTTTGATATAGACGTATATATAAACAAACGGAAATCATGAAGCTATTGTACTTTCCCATTAGATTGAACAATACACTTGCACTTTTCATTAGCCCCAATTTTATTTAGACATAAAGTTAGATTAAGACACACAAATATTTTTTATCAAAAAAAGACACAAAAATATTTAGTTTTTTTTTTTTGAATAGTATTGATAAACCCTTGGAAAACATTTTACTTTATTTTTTTTTGAGAAATGAAAAAAAATAATACTCCCTCCGTAACGAATTAGTGACGAAATAATTGTCCTTCTGGCTATTTTTTCTTTTAACAAAATATTTGTCACTTTGAACCTAATTAATGACAAAATTTTCTAATTTTATCAATTCATCTCATTAATTGTATTTGATTTTCAAGATATTATATTAATAACTTCTCATACTATTTTTTTTTTTCATTGGTCCATTTTTTTTCCACATTATTTATTTACTAAATTTTTAACTATTACACTTTCTAATTTTAGGTTCCTTAAGAAGTGTGAAAAATCCCAAAGGGATAATTATTTTGTTACGGAGGGAGTAACATTTTAAGGATTTTATTTAGTACTATGATTTAGATATGGGTCGAAACTGCATTTAATAATATAGGTAAATCCCCATACATACCAAAAAAAAAAAGATTTATCATCTTTTGTGATAATAGGAACAATATAGAAGAGAGATGCAGAGAGGAGGGGAGAAACTGATGTCTTCATTAGGGTTCCAGATGACTCTTTATATAGATATTACACACCTTGGGACCCAAGTCTAACTAGGGTTTCCCATGTATATCCACATAGAATAATAATATTATAACACTCCCCCTTGGATGTACATAACTAATAATACAAAACTATCATATTAAAAACCTCGCCTAGAAAACCCAGTGGGACCAAAACTAGGACCAAGGAAAAATACAAATGACATACGATACGCTTTGATTATACTGCCTCGTTAAAAACCTAGCTAGGAAAACCCAATGGGACAAAACCATAGCTTAGGGAAAAAGAGTGCAGCCTTCTACATATGCTCTTGTTGTTCTGCCTCATTAAAAACCTTGCTAGGAAAACCCAGTGGGATAAAACCTGATCGAAGGAAAAAAGAGTGCAATGCATGTATACTCCCCCTGAATTCAACATCCTTCTCGAAGTCTCCTCATTCTTCTTAATGTCGCCGTCTTCATGAGTTTATGGTCGAATCTCAACGTTGTCTTTGATGTATATAAGCTGGAATGTTTTCGTGATTGACTTTGACGTGCTTGACTTCCATGTATTGGTGTTGAGCTGCTTTGGATGTACAAGCATAAGGTACTTCAGGACCTAGTGTGCTTTCCATTGTTGATCCGGGGGATCTGATATATTAAATGGTGCTTAAGTTGCCTCGTTAAAAACCTTACCTTGGAAAAACCCATTGGGATAAAAACCAAGATTAAGGAAAATAGTACAACTTTGTATGGTACTTCGGGGCCTAATAAAATGTCACCACTTTCACAATTATAAGTAATCCATGTACTCCAATAAGGATCTTTAACCAACTGCACGTGACAGGACTTTGATAATAATGCTTCAAGCATTTTCGATCAATCATTTCCATTTATATGGGTATGCATCTACAACATCCGTCATTTACATTTGGAGCCAAAATTATATTCACTTCTGGTGAATACATTCTCATGTAACCTTTAATAGGCTTTTGTGCAATTAATTTGGCTCTATATTTTCCTTTGTACGAACACCCACTTAAACCAATTGATACTACACTTTTCAATGTTGGAGCTACAGGTCCAAAAACTTCATGTTTAAATAATCCATCTTTGCATGAATTATTTCTTTCTAAAATTTGGGATATACAATGTATCCTTATGAGAGGAGTTGCCCCGTTAAAAACCCTCTTTTGGAAAAACCCAAATGGGACAAAAATCAAAGTTAAGGAAAATAGTACAACTTTTATCCCCCTCAATTTAGCATAAATCATCAATTTTATAATGACATGATACTTCTGGACTTGATATCATTTCCCAATCTAATCAAAGATGAAAAAATCATTTGTCTTCATATTATAATATCCCTCTTTGTACACTCGAACTACAGGTCAAGATATTTTTAGAGCTTTCAACTAATTCCCAATTAATCTTCTGCTTATTGGATAATCAATGATCTGGTCATTTCAAGACAAATCATAAATCATAATCAATTCTAACACTGTCAACGTTGATGAAATCTCTTCAGGAGTTTTATACTAGTGGACATATCACCATTGTTTGAACTTACTACTAGAACCTCGATCTAAATCATGCTAGTGCATTATTTGCTATAAATATGACTTTTTTCACTGTCTTTTGCATTTACTAATGCCTTACTAGCTTGTTTGCTATATAGTTCATTGAACTTTCGGTTCACTACTCATCCATGCAACATATTATCATGATCTCCTTTTCCTCTCTCCCTAAATACCGAGTATTTTATCATCTGTGATAAACTCTAGGTATTTGATCATCTATGGGGACTCAATCCTCCATATACATCATCTTTCTTGGTTTACAACAACTTAGTGTAATTTGAGAAGATTTCGATGTCTGAACCGAACATTTATAAACTCGTAAATATAAAGCTCTCTTCTGGAGATAAATTACAAAGGAGAATTTATTCTTTTGTTGACCGAAATTGAATCAATCTCTTGATATTCATGCATGCTTGTTAGCTATTATTGACGACTCTACTAGGTCATTTCATGCATTAGCATTATCCTAAATGATAATCTCATAAGTAAAACCACTGCTTCTGGCAATTATCGGCTTTCACGATCCCAATTTATTTGTCATCACTCGTTCCCTTGAGTGTTTTAACGCTCTTCTAGAGTCATTTTCTCATATGAGTTTATTGCTTGATTATATCAACAGTCCTTCGATGACTAATTTGATTCTCTTCTGGAGATATGTAAGGTTTAATTATGCCAAATATATACTCTATAGAAATACTCATTAGTTATTTCATCCTGAAAACTTCAGGTTTTCCATATCATCAGATACCAAGCTCTAAGCCGTTCTAACATTTTCATACGATGATTCATTCAGTTTGGGAGATTACAAATCCAAATTAGGCAAACCATCATCCTTGACTTGTTCTTCCACATTCTCCTTGATGTGTGAGTCGACTCATACATGATTATCTATAATCATTCTCAAAATTATGACCAGTATCCTAACAACGGTCGCGCACACCGTATCCTCTTTATGTCCTCTACTAGAGGTAACAATATATATTGCATCTGGCAATAAAAGAGGTTGTTATGAACCATAGGTCATTTAGCTAGCTATTTATTTGAGTTCTACCATACCCAAGTAGATTAAGAACAAGATCCCAAAATAAAGAGTCTTCGGGCTCTTAAGAATAAATTAATCGATTTCACACAGTTTTAACAAGGATTTGCTTTAAATTCTTCTCTCAAATCATCATTTGCTGAATAAAATTGGCATCATCTACCCATAATGGTTTCTTCAAGAAACATTTCCAATGCATATACATATACATAAAATGCAAATCAAATCAAATAGATAAATAAAACATAGATTCCATGTAGCTTCAAATAGCCAAATTATATTAATAACAAACCAAATACGAGCAACTTTGCAGAATCAAAGGTGCTAGATCATCTAGGCTCCTTTGTTGATAATCTTTTATATGTAGAGATGAGTTTATCTACTTCAAGAGATAACTTTTATTAACACAAACAATATATATAATCCTTATCAATATAAAACCACATATGTTTACGACATACCAACTCTTAACAAGTTGTTTCTTCTGGAAACACTTTGAGTTTTATGCAAAAGTAAATTCAAATATATACTCTCACAAGTAAATAACAAAAGCGATCTCAGTAAATTAAAATAAATGCACTACACATAATTAAAATTCATTCGGCCACTTCAGGTGGATATCAATTGAGATATTTATCATTTGTTTCAATAAACAATGTCATTCACAAATACTGTAATCTCAAATTTCAATTTCAATAATTTCATCATCATCTATGAGACAAAATGTCTTTTCTTATTCGCATGCAATTACATCTGGGGGATATAATACAAATCAACTTCATGATACATAAATAATGTCAACTTCTAGTGACCAGGGATCAAACAAGTTCAACCACTTCAGGAGTTTGTATTTAACCTTCTATGAAACAAATCATATATGAAACAAATAGTTACAAGTACAAGATGTAATCAACAATACCATCTTAGCTCATCACTACAAAGATGAGGCTAGTATTTTAATCAATGCATGATGACGTTATTTCTTTACCAACTTATCAAGGTCTATTAGCACTATGGCATGATGTAGGATATAAAACCTATACGTGCAATCAATAACATCATTTTGCAATTACCAAGAGGCACAAATCATAACTCAAATATATGATGTTTAGGCTTACCTGACCGCAAGCTCGATTGCATATACCAGTATTAAGAAATCGGTCCAACTCCATCACGAGCCTTAAAGTTGATACTAATTAACATAGATATATAGGCTCAAGTAGATCGAGTTCAATCTTCAAAGCTTCGCCTTCTTTTACCATGATATCCTAGTGTGGATCCGTGGACAAACCACTCGCATGACGCCACCAATCACCAAATCAAAATATTAATAAATTATAATCATGGTTTATTTAAAACACATATCATATAACATAATTCTATTCATCCTTATGTATAAGGTCTTAAACGTTTTGAAATTCTAATTAATCAAGTAAAGTCAACGTACCTCCACGACGGTGCAGAACTCCAGGGCCAATTAATATATAATTTATGTATACATCATCTTCGGGGATATACCTCTTTATCCACTTCAAGGGATAAATAATTGAGATTATATATTATATATTATATATTTTATTTCCACTTCAAGGGATAATTCATCACTTTGGGATTCATATAACTTATGCCTACACATCCTCTGTGGGGATATGTTCATATACTTCACAAAGGAAAAATATGCAACCCCGAGGCCGTTTTATGTAATTATATAAAGATACGAGCCAATCTGCGGTTTTAAAAATTTCGGGCTGATTTCGTAATTGATAAAAACCTACAGCCCAAAAACCTTTCTTCCTCGAAGAGACTCGCCGTGACCTTGCGTTCGAGTTTTGCGTCGATCGACGTGATGAGAACTTCTCGCTCCCGGCGGAAGATCTCGTTCGACGTTCTGCGTCGATCGGCGTGATGAGAACTTGTCGCTCCTGGCGAGAGATCTCTTCGACGGTGGCAAAATCAGGCCACTGAAGCCGCCGCCTGGCCTCCAACTCGGCTGCGGCGAGACCTCCAATTATGCGTGCCGCGGCTACCGGGGGAGCGTCTCCCACAGCAGTAAGCAAATGATCGAGGGATGATCATCGCGCCATCGTCGTCCTTGTTCCGATCGACAAGGTCAGGGCTTGCGTACATCATTAGCACTCATAAATAAAAATAGAGAAATTAGCAATCGCAATCAGGGATTCAGGTACCAGAGTCGAAAGCAGAATTTGAGATCAACCGGAGGTCCGAAACTTAAGAACAACTAAAACAAGTCGATTTATTTCCTCTATGAAAACAAGCGGGTTGAACGGCCGATCAAATCAATTTACCATACATAATAATCCAAATCATTAAGATATGATCAAGGAATTAATCACCATAATAGCTAGGATCGATTTCAATTTAGTGAAGAGATAGAGCATCAATATCAGTAAAAACGCACAGGAGCATATATATACAACATAGACTCAAATGGGGACTCATCCCAAGTTTAGGGACATATCTAAAAACTCCAAATATAAATCGCAAATTGAATTACAAAGACATAAATTTAAAGCACCATAATTTAAGGAATGCAAGGATGCGAATTCATACAAGTTAAACCGATGAAACGAAAACAGATGTGAAAACATAATTTAAGGAATGCAAGATGGCTACCACAAAACTCTAGTCGATTGATCAATAAATGTCAATTATTTCAATACCTCTTTTACCTTTGGAGCAAATTCGTGCTGATAACCTGTGATAATAGGAACAATATAGAAGAGAGGAGGGGAGAAACTGATGTCTTCGTTAGGGTTCCAGATGACTCTTTATATAGATATTACACACCTTGGGACTAAGTCTAACCAGGTTTCCCATTTACATCCACATAGAATAATAATATTATAACATCTTTATATATATATATATATATATATATATATATATATATATATATATATATATATATATATATATATATATATATATATATATGCTTTATAAACCTAGCAAGAAATACCAAAACCTGCACTTTTGGAAGATCAGTGAATAAGAAGCCTTAATTGCTCTAAATTTTCTACCTCACATTAATTCTTATCCCATAAAAAAAATATCTTTGAATTTATATTAAAAAATAATATATTTATGTACATAGCTTATGCAAGGTAATTATAATATGTCTGAAAAAAATAAAATATTAAAAAATACCTTATAAATTTTTTGAGAAATTATATAATAAAATAACATCTTTTCATAACTTTTAAAATTCTTCCTATATATTTTTAATAATTATAATTTTTATAAAGTATTTTTTATATATATTTTTTCAACATGTTATAATAATCATATAAAAACTAAATATATTTTAAAAAAGATTATATTAATTTGGCAAAATTGGGTATATATTCCGTATATAGTATTTAGTACCATTTCCTCTATAGTATACCCTTAAAAACCTGATGAATTGGGTATATACCCATTAAAGCGTTAGAAATGGTGACATATTCATCCATTCTTTTGTATTTTGTTTAATTATTCATAATATATTTAATTTATACTATTGAATGTAAAAATCATAAAAATTTAAATTTCAAACTCAATTAACTTTTAAATAATTATAAAAATGAGTCATTGATTTTGAAATACTATAAACAATTTTAAAATTTTAATGGTTAAACTAAATATCCATTTTATCAAATTCCTAATATGCGTGAGTATATACACAATTCCGCCTATTAATTTTGTGATAAGAGAAAATGTTTTTATCATCAACATCACTTTATAATCACTACAGATTGTAGGTTACATCCACATAGTATGTTAAGGGAATGCATTATACCGCGACATAAGCTCCAGTGATCGGTCGATCGAAATCGAACGATCACACGACATACGTTATACAAGTAATTCATCGGCGGGAATGTTTCCTACACAAAAAGAATGTCCACACTCATTCGTTACACGCCATCGTTACCTATCCGAAGCGTGCTACATTTCGACATTGTCCCAATCGACAGGCCTGTCTTCGAACTCGAAGCCTGGTTGCTGAAGCCTGTTCCGAGCCAGCCTGCTCATCGTGGCGAGGCCTTCGACTACTTTGTAGAGAGCTGACCACCATCTGTCTCCGGAAACGCTGTGCTGCTCGAGCGTGTCTTCGATCTCCTTGTTGTGCTTTCCTTCGAGGACGCCTTGGAGGGTTATGACGGCGTCCTTGGTTTTCTTGAGGATGTTATTGTCGTCCTCGATCTCCAGTCGCTGGAGGTCGTTTTGAGACGACGTGAGGGTCACAGCCAGCGCGTACTGCGCAGCAGCAGCCCACCGCGCAGAGGCCAGCCACCTCCTTTGCCCGTCGCGTTGGTTTGTTGCTTCCGCGCTTTCCTTGTTTTCCCTGGCTTCAAGCGCCAGGCTGCGGAGGTACTGTGCGTTGGCAGCACCGGTGCTTTGGACCATCTTAGAGAACGCGCTTTCTTCGTTCAAGAGCAGCCTTTCGGGACTATCGTACTCGAGCACCTACAATCAAAGCCGAAGGATAAAGCTTTTGGAAGCGTGGCTGCAAGCAATAAGACAGGTTATAAAGCATCATACCCGGCCAGAGTCGAGTAGGAGGACCCGGTCACAATCGATGATGGTATTCAGGCGATGCGCGATGATGAGCATGGTACATGATTTGAATTCCTCTCTTATAGTCTTTTGAATGAGTGCATCAGTCCTCACATCAACAGCTGCTGTGGCTTCATCCAGGACGAGGATCTTCGATCTTCGAAGCAACGCCCTTGCAAGACTCAGTAGCTGTCTCTGCCCGACGCTAAAGTTCTCTCCAGCTTCCGATACCTGGAAACATCGTACGAAAAAACAATCCCAGAGGGCAACAAAACTTCAAATGCTATATTATGCAAAAAAACAAGTACTAGTGACACGAAACCGACGACTTTCATTCGATGGCATACCTCGGCTTCTAGACCTAAATTGTTCCTCCTGATGGCATCCTTCAAATGTGCCCTCTCTAGTGCTTCCCAAAGGTCTGCGTCGTTGTGTTCGTTGAACGGATCCAGATTGAATCTCACAGTTCCTGGAGTGGTGTGGGTTCGGTTTTTTCGGGTCAGGGAGGGCATTTCATGACCATTAAGCAATCAAAATGTCTCATAATAAAAGGTAACCAGCATACCTGAGAACAGGACTGGCGCTTGAGGTATGATACCGAGAACCTTACGAAGATCCGTCAGCCCGAATTTCGCTATATCATAGTCATCAATCAGAATTCTTCCTTTCTCGAGTTCAACTATCCGGAACAAAGCGTTAAGCATGCTCGATTTCCCTGCACCAGTACGGCCAACTATTCCCACCTTGTCGCTAGGAGACACTGAGAACGACACACCGTGTAGGACAGCCGGAAGCTCAGGCCTGTATCGGAGGACAACGTCCTCGAACTTGATGGATCCGGATGACGGCCAAGCAGGAGGCGGGCGGTTGCTGTCAATCACCGCTGGTGCCTCGGAAGGCAAATCTACGTACGTACCAACCCGTTCGACAGAATTCAGACTGTTCTCAGCAAGGCTTGCAAGCCTTAGCACACCGGTCAACAAACTCGTAATGTTAAGTGCATAGCTAAGAAGCAGACCCATAGTTGAGGCAAATGCAGCCTGATTTTCGGCCCTTCCGTTCTGCATAACCGCGAATGTTGCTGTGAACCATATCATGAGGCCACCTAACGTCTCTAAACGGATAGCGAGCCATCGGTTACCACTCATGTTAACGAGTGTGAACCTCAGGTTGTTATCCATTGAATTTCCGTTAACATTGGCCATTCGGTCATAAGCTTTATATGCGCGGATGGTGGACAAACCGTTCAATGCTTCTCCGAATTGGGCGTATACAGGCGACCTGCTAACGGAGTCCAAACGTTTCACCTCACGAGCAGTGCTCTGCACAAGTAAAAGGACAATGTTCAATTACCTTCTGGTAAAATATGACCCGACCCGAAAATCCAACCCGACCCACCCGAACCAGACCCGACAAAAACCCGAAAATCTAGTGTCATGCACAACCCGAACCCGAGCCATACCCGACCCATCCTTGGCCCGACCCGAACAAGACCCGACTCTTTCTTATAGTACGGATTTTAGAACAGCTTGCATACCTGATAGTACAGATAAGCGGTGTAAAACAGGACGAGGAGTGGCATTATGGCCCACAAGGACATGGTGCTCACAATTCCAATCAACACAAAAGTTGAAAGGAGCTGTGACACTTGACTTATAAACATGTTGACGAATATTGCAACGCTCCGATCTATGTCACCGAGATCCTTGGCAAAACGGTTGATGATGCGGCCGAGTGGATTGGTGTGGAAGAAAACCATGGGAGCTCTTAATATGGAGTTCAGCATAGCATCATGTAGCCTTTTTGCTGCATAAAGACTTGAAGTGATCAACCAGTACGAATTCGTCAAGGACACGAGAACCTGTATCAATACGAAAATAATAGTTTTTAGCTCCCTGAAAGACCGTCAAGAGAAGTTGTATCAGAGGACGAAATCATTGAAGAGGTACCTGTCCGAATGACAAAAGTGCGTAAACCAAATTGTAGAACCCTGGTCCATATTGCTTGGGACCGCTTTGATCGGTCCAATAGCTCAACCATGTGCTACTCGATACCCGCAGAGTTTCTGTTATGACATAGCACATGAGAAGTATCATAACCACCCACCAGCCTCCCAGGGCATTCTTGTACCTGTTGGAAGGACAAAATAGATGTAAGACAAGAATTATTGAATATCACGACGAATATAAAATCACAAATACTTCATAAAACAGAGTTCCATACGCGACAGAACTGATGAAAAATTGTCTAAGTCATTCAAGAAACAACGACGACGACGACCCAGTATATCCCAAGATAAAGCGGGGTCAGTACGCACTGTTTCCCCAACCTAGTCGAGAGAATGTTTCCGATAGACCCAAAAATAAGAGAACAAATGTATAGAGTGGAGACATGAAGAACAATAAGTAAATTAAGAGTCTGAAAGTGTTTTTCAGTCTGTGAAAGAGAGTGGATTTCCAACCGAGGGATCTGTGCTAAATACCTCACTAAGACATTCCAACTGACAACACCGGTTTCTCGTTCTTCCTGCTTAATGAGAACAGATTTCCCTCCTTTTGATTTCTGTGTGTCGTTGGCAGCTTTAACTACACCATTTACTGTTCCATTGGCAACAGGTTCAGATACCTTTTGATCATTATTCACTGGTTGCTCGGTCTCCTCGGCATATTCTTCCATTTTCCCGGCATTTTCCATCAATCTCTGGAACATTGGGCCGTTGTTGGAAAGCTCCTCAAAAGTTCCCTCTTCTTTGACCATGCCTTCATGCACCAAGATGATCCGATCAACCTGTGAGAGGAAATGGAGCTGGTTCGTAACTAGGACCCTCGTCTTGCCTCTTAGTTCCTCCTTGATACATTTCTCAAACACCTGAAAGAAAGCATTCCATTCAAGATGGCACCGAGAAAGCACGTCAACTCCAGTGATGACAGAAAATGCAACAACAACAACAACATCCATCCAATCACAAGGTGACTACATTATCAATAAAAAATGATAATGTAGGTCATTCGATGCTGTTTACCTGTCTCCCGACATGAGCATCTAAAGCACTCAAAGGGTCATCAAAGACATAAACATCTGACTTGGAATAAACGGCCCTAGCCATGGAGACTCTTTGCTTTTGCCCGCCACTGATATTCACTCCTCTTTCCCCTATCTCAGTCAGATCACCACCCTGGCAAAGAAGTCGTACCACCGAGGATAAGCAACCACCGAGGATAGACAAAGCAGGTATCAGATAGGAGAGTAAAATACACTTACCGGGAGTATCTCAAGGTCATGCTGCAGGGCTGTCACAGATATTGCCCTTTCGTATCTTGCTGGTTCAAACGGGGATCCAAACAATATATTATCACGCACCTGTAAAAGCAAATTTATCAAAACAAAAACCGTACGGATTCCTTCCGAAAATAGAATTTCAGAGTCCACGATATATAGTGGCAAATTCAAACAAAATCTGAAGATAAATGTAGGAATTGGCAACTTACAGTAGCATTGAAAATCCAGGAAACTTGTGGAACGTATGCAACTGACCCTCTAACGACCACACTTGTATCTGGTGATGCAGGAGGAAGCTCTCCCAGCATTGCAGATATAAGTGATGTCTTCCCTTCTCCAGTACTGCCTACAACGGCAACCAAACTCCCAATCGGTATGTCCAAATTGACATCAGATAGTGTCGGTTTCTCTTGCTGCAGCCAGTAAAAAAAAGGATATACTAAGGAGGAACTTGGTTCCAAATATTAAAGTAGTATTAACTATTAAGATACATTGATAACTAGCAGGCTTAAGAAAAGAGTTTACTGATACACATGATATTGGGCAGCAAAAATACACTTAGGATAATTTATAGGATATAAATCAGGGAGTTAAACCTTGGATTCCCATGAAAAGTTTCCGTTTCTTATTGAGACTGCAGGCAGTCCTGGTTCCATAGGGGGGTTTGGTAGAAGAACTCTCTCCTCAGCCAGCAAAAGTTCCTCCAAACGCTTAAGAGAAACATTAGCATTGACAACCTGCCATACGTAAACAGTATGAGAAGGCAAATAAATCACAATGGTGGGATGCCATAAAAAAACAGAATGAGGAAAATGAAAAAACATAAGAGAAATGTTACAGCACCTGAGTTATGATGTTGGGAAGCATAAAAAGAGGAAAGCGCAGAACCGCAAATAGAGAGAGTGAAGTAAATGCCCTTGCAGGCGTCAAATCTCCACCGAGCAAGGAGAACATCCCAAAGGAAACCACGGTCACCAAAACAGGTATGCTATTGAGTATAAAACTATTACACTGCAGAAAGAGATAACAGAGAATAACAGCGAGCATTAGGATTTAGGATCATAACTTGATATAGAACTGAGGCATCTGATAAAACGAGGAAAGTGCTAGAGAGGGCGGTTGAGTACAATCAGGATCACGAAATAGACACACCCTTTCATGGAAAACTTTATAACTTTGGTAAAGTGCTATATAGGGCGGTTGAGTACAATCAGGATCACGAAACAGACACACACCCTTTCATGGAAAACTTTACAACTTTGGGAAAATAAGTTTAGACAATTAACTGATATATAAGTCAAAACAGATTATCTGGAAAAGTTTCCTCTCTGATGCAAGAAGTCAAAAGGAGAAACTAATTTGTTGAAGTATATGATTTTCCATACCGCTCCAAGCAGTTGGGCCTTGCGAAACCAGGACAACTCTTCAGACCGGGCACTTTGAACCTTTGACTGGAAACTACTCTCCCATGCATAGCATCTGGAAAATTTCAGATAAAAAGGCTAAACTTAGCACTCATCTCCACAGGAATCCAAAATTAAACGGGTAAAGTGACATATAAAAGATCTTACTTCACAGTATCCATGGCAGCCAAAATTTCATTCATGAGGCCAATCCTTTTGTCAGTGCGCTGCAAACCCTCCTTGGATAACTTTTGCATTTTGCTAATAATGAAGGTCTGCTCCAAAATCAACAACGTTAAGTACGATCTTTGAAACACCACTACATAACAATCATCCAATGAGAGTGAAACAACAGTTTTCAAGTGGACATGAGAAAACTAAGTATCTATGCACATTGAATGATACATTATATACATTGGGCGTTTGCATCTTATTATTTATTGTGTCTATTGGTGAAAATTTGGAAGTAATCAAAAGAGAATTTTTACCTGCACAGGGAACAAAAGTACCAACAACAGAGCACCCACGATTGAAGCCACTCCCAGCTGCTTGTAAAGGAGAACCATAGCAATAACGATACGGAATGGAGCTGACCATACAGTGTGAAGTGATTGGCATATTTGCTGTAAAAAAGATCAGACCACATCAACATGCGCATTACCCACCGCTTCCCAAAGAAAGTTTTCCAAGGCCTGTTTTGGCCCTATAAATTCTATGCACAATTATGATAGTCATTACAATTTACAACATCAAACCACACCCTGGCCCAACAAGATATACTGGATCGATGCTGCTATTGATTACAACATCATATATCCCAATCTAGTTAACCAGATGACGGTTATCATGACATAATGAAACATACCTGAAGTGCTTCAGCATCGGTGGTCATTAAGTTGGTTATTTTTCCAGAAGCGAATTTTCTACGACTCTCATGGGTCAGCCTTAAAGATTTGCGAAATACGGCAGCAATCTGCAAGATGAACCAGCGCAATGATATCAATATTTTTTTTTAAGATACTTTAAACACTTGACAGAGTATTTAGAGGTGATCAGACATGATCTCTCTATGCTGAACCTATCGGAGGATATGACTTCGGACAGAGACCACGGGAGAAGGAGCATTCGAGCTGCTGATGTCTAGTGTCTTTTGTTATGGTTTTGATTTGAGTTGTGTCCTCGTGCCTTTGTTTATTTTAATGCTTGTTCCTTGCGCCTTCCCTTTCTTATTTCATGTTGTCTTTGCCCCTCTCTCTGTGCCCTATTACTATGTGGTCCTATTGCACTATCGTTCTGGGTCTATCGGAAACACTCTCTCGACCTGTTCGGGGTATGAGTGCGTACATCCCGACCCCCAGACCCCGCTTTTTAGCGGGATTAAATGGGATGTTGTTGTTGTTGTTCTTTAAACACTTGACAGAGAATAAAATGGAGTATATATTGTTAAAGTGTTAAACCAAATATAAGCATATTTGTACCAACTCATGATTACGGCATTCTTCATAACTAAATAGTCCAATATGAGAAGTTGAGAACCAAATATAAAGAAAGTCTAATCTTCTAATCAATAAAAAGTAACGAACCCCCGAAATGACTGCATTATAGTGACTTCAAAAAAAACATGCCATTTTAAAAGCTGGTAAAGCTAAGAAGCATGTGAAGATATAGGTTTACCAAAGTTGATCTCAGCCGGAAACCAACACGCATGACATTCTGAAAGTACTGAGCCTCAAATAGCACTCCCAATGACTGGATCAGGTAAACAAAAAAGAAGTCAAGCATTCCACTAAATATTGCAAATAAATTAAGAAAGAAAGGAATAGAAAAACTCCACAGGATTTATTATGTCAAGGCTATAAGAGACACGAATAGTGCAAAAATCGACCTTATGTACACCAATGAAAATACAGCTACATGTATGGTAATTATCAAATAATGCAATCTCTAATACCAAAGTAAGCATTGACCATATGCCCAAAAGCTAGTGTTGATTAGAATTTATTTTAAAAGAAAATACGAAAGCAATTGAGAAGAGAGGAAAGCATTTAACATAAAAATAAAATAAATTAAAATAACTGAACTATTGTCAATTTCAACTGGATGGAAGACTTAATGCATTAGAAGGCTAGTTAATCAAGGGGCTTAGATTCTTACCACTCCAAGGAAAATTAAAAATGCGTAAATGTAACCAATCCATGCTGGATCCCCACGTTGCATGGACTGCACATAGATCAATAGATAACACAAGACAATAGTCACAAACCAGGAAAGAAATGATATTCAATAATCCACATAGCAATTTTTCTATCAAGTATGTGCCAGTGTCTTTGATCTAAAGCTGCAAGCCCTAGGTAGGATTCTTGGAAATAAGAATAGGATACTTCTGTTTTAGGCAGGTAAAATTAAGGTGAAACAATTAAACCAATGCACCAATTCAATTAATCCACAGACCCGGATTCTAGCAGTCCTCAAAACCAGGCCTCGTGTGTGAGCTTCTTCCACTGCTAGTGAAAACCTCATTTATGATACACAATGCTCACAACATTTGAAGCTATTTCAGAACCTATCTTTGGCCCCACAAATGAATTTGGTGGTTTGGCGCCTTAGACCATCTCAATGATCTCATTCAACATTCATTACCACCTCTGACCTAATTTAAAAACATTATTTGGAAGGTTGTCTTGAGGGGCTCACAAATATCTCATGACAGTAAGTCACTTAACTAGAATTATTCAAACAAAGTATGTTCAGAAAACATATCTGTTGCACTAAGTAGCGACATTAATCACTATCAACTCTACAAGCAGAGATAATTAAAATGTCAAAATGGAACATAAAAAAAAACTATATGAAGTGTAGCATCAAACCTGGAGAAGACTGTTTAACAACAGGGGTCCAACAAATTGCGAAAGATCATTACCAATCTACATTCCATAAACAAAAACAATTAAAAAAATAACATGTTAGAAAGTTGACAAATAATGTAAAGTAATAAAGTAATAATCTAAATAGGAGATAATCAGTGTAGCAGGAAATTAGTTTCATTTTGCACAGCAGTTACGATCCATTAGAGGAAAATGGTTTAACTGTTCTTCAAAATGAAAGTACAGATATCTAACCTTCCAGAAGCCTCCAAACCAAAACCTACACAAACGAATAGAATGAATGAGTTAAATGAGACTGTCATGCTCAAATAATCTGTGAACGGTGAATTGAACGACGGAAGATACCTTCCTCCAAGGCTGCTATTTAGTGCTCTTAACAGCCATGGGCTTTGTTTCCTTGATTCCTCCGC
Organism: Persicaria tinctoria; assembly: GCA_037127255.1. NCBI lineage: Eukaryota > Viridiplantae > Streptophyta > Magnoliopsida > Caryophyllales > Polygonaceae > Persicaria > Persicaria tinctoria. The sequence continues at coordinate 5,205,208 of JBANSL010000016.1, read as the reverse complement.
CCAACACCTCTGAAAACTACAATAGAACACCTAATCAGCTAATGATTATCACAGTTAGGCAGGTTAGGTACACAAGAGAATAGCAAACATACTTGCTATACAAAGTTTCAGTTCGATCCCACGTATCCAACTTCCAAACATCCTTCTCTGTCAGCGGTCTCTTGTACCCTAGCTTCATCAAGGGATTCATCCATCCAAAAAAGATCTCTAACCCAAGATAACAGAAGAAAATAGAATCAGGTATAAAAAAATGTAGGGAAAATAAACCAAATAAAAATCCATTAAAAAATCCTTATCAAAATTTGTGCTATCCACATGAATCAAGCTAGAAGTCATTAAGTCAACATCCTTAATTCTTAATTGATTATCCACATAAAGGCAAATTACTTTTCACTTTTCAAAGTATTAAAAAGGGAATCTTGACATCTGCTGATATAACAGGCAGCTCAAGAGAGAGAGAGCATATGGCTTTTCATATGGAACGATGGCACTTGTCATTAATGAAGTATACAATCTGCGGTAGAACTAGAATGCTTACTAGAAAATATGTTAACGTGTCTTTCAGGACAAATTTCTTCTCCTTCAGGAAGTTCTTCATACTCAGTGTTCTCAACTACTTCACCCCTCAGTGGAGTATAGCCTGGATAAGGATCCAAATTTGGAACATGGACGAATAGTAGAAGTCCAAATAAAACCTAAAATAGAGAAAGTGCACAGTTAATGCTTTGAAGTTAGTGAATACCAAAATTATGGTCCCACAGATGCATCAGATGATTGTCAGTCATGTTACTGGAAAATTTTGAGTTCAAATTTACATATCAGCAGTAATAGGAAACCAGTCAATGCAGACCAAGGCGACCTAAATGCAAATAACTTGAACATCGTGCAATGTCAATTAAATCTAACAATAATAATCACATGTACAAAGGATAATAACAATAATAATCAAAAGTATATTTTTCAAGTTTTCTATGATAAACAGCTGAAATGAGTCATTTCATCGTTTGTCAAGCTCAAACAAGTTATGTGCATTCAAATTCTTAAAGACCTCAATCTCATGCTTGGGTCCAAGGTTGGTAAACAGGAAACAAGCTAACTACAAGGACAGACCCTTTAAACTGACAGCTATGTTTTGAAACTGTCAAAGTCAAAGATAGCAGAACAAACCTGGATAAGCACCTCGCTGATGTATAAATTTAGCACGAAACTGCAAGGACACAACATTAGCTTAAGTTAAATATCAGAAAAATACTCATAATAATAGGCATATAGTGAATAAGGGAGTCACATCAACTGTGGTGTTTCACATAGAACAAAAGAAAGCTACCTATCATAGAACTCCTTGGCTGACAGCACAAGGTTGAGCGCAACAACATCACCGACCAATACATAAATAACTCCAAACCTGACAAACCATCTAAAATCCCTGATATAGACTTTAGTCTCCACAACAGTCATGACCAGCACAGAACACCAAGCAAGGGCCTCGACAATAACAGAAACCACCTGAGAACAAGAAAATATGACGATGTCATTGCTTTGATAATTCAGAAGCCAGGTCAGACAATGCAAGAGCTCCAATTAATCATCTTGTTAACTATAGTCACCAAAAGGTGTGTAAATCACACTATGGCCTTTTGGCAAGAGAATTAAACAAAATAACGGTATGCATTGTAGAGCAACTTGGGAGTCAACTGCAATTCCGTTCACATAGCAATTAGCATGGGGCACATTTGACAAGTACAAACCCAAGAATCAACAGTATTTCCAAAGCAATTCACAGATTAATGCCTATAGATATCTAAAAGGGAAAGCATAAAGATAACTAGAGAAAAAGCAAACCTCGTATGGAGCCAGGCCAGTTTGCCCATCGAGGTTAAATACTGATATACCCATGACAAGTCGGAACAAAGGTTCAGCTGTGGAATACCCAGCCAACAGAGCCAGCACATAATTATAAGACTTTGACCTCAAGCAGAACCTCGCAGCCTTGAAATTCTTCTTGATCAACCAAATACGGTAAAGGCAGAGACCGATGAGGACCAAGTGAGAAATGCATAGAACTATGGAGTCGACAGCGCATGGTGTGTAAGATCCAAATGCATTTTCAACTAGCTTTCCCCAGACACTATTTGCCACTGGCTTGCAATACCAAGCCAATGGCTTAAAAGCCATTGTTTACCACCCTACTCCTCAGCACTAATCAACTGATGAATTGATAACTTCCAAGCCCTTCAATCCTCTAGCACCTGCACATCAAGATTGAACCAATTTTATTCAGTAACAAGAGAAAAAATCCTGTTTTGTTGCTCTTTCACAAACTATTGGGGCATTATCAAGATAGAAACCTAAAAATAGCTTCATCATAAGTACTATTGTTGCTGCTAATTTTGGTCATAAAGTGGAGGAGAAAACCTCTCAATGCTAAAAAATTAGATGAGTAGAGATGCAAACCCAGCTAAATCTTCCGGGGTTATTGATTCCACCCTAGAGGAGGTTCATCTAAAACATGTGAATCTAGAGAAACTCTTATTATACAATCTGTTGTCTTACAACAGACATGGTAAAATTAGACAATCCAGTTTTGCCCGGAGAACTACTGAACCAAAGGGAAGTACATGACAAAACTTCTACATAATACTCCATCTTTTCTCCTTTTTTAATCCATTGATAAGAACAAAGGAAATGCAATTTTCTCAGTCCTGGTCAACAAATCATCCCTCTTCAGAGGCCAGTGAGAAAACATAATCTCCAAGATAAAGAAAGGCGTCAAAATATTAGTTATGAAGAATCACTACTACCCATGTGTACCTCACACCTAATTCGGTAATTCCTCATTTTCAGCAACAGAAGATAGAAACAATTCAAATAAGAACCCCAACCGGAAAATCTCTCAAAAACCCCCATTTGCAGACTACAAAGATTGAACTGGCCTGTAAACACAAACATCAAATCAAAGTCTGTAATTGAAACGGCAAATAAGATGATGAAATCCACCCATCAAAATCCGCCTAAAGTTCAATCGCCTTCAACCCCCAAAATAACATAAAGGGCTCGATCTTTACATAAACAATGATCACACAGCTAAAAGGTAAAGCCCAAAGAAAGAACGAGATGAAAGGGAGAGCGAGAAGTCCACCTGATTTCTTGGGGAGAAAGCAGTGTGGAGAATGCGAGTAGCAAAAAAGAAATGAGAGGATCATGATTGTAAAACATCTAAATCTTAAGATTATATAGTCATGTTCATACTAAGATTTTGCAGGCGTCACCGCTTACGCTGGACTTTTCTTTATAAAATCCCCAAATTCCAATTCCTGGAATTATTCCTGCATTTTTTTTATTTACTACGGAGTATTCAATTTTGGAAACTTATACAATGGAAATAAAAATGTGGGAAAACTGTGTGAACATACTCTTTCTTCCCAAAATTTTGGACCTTTTTTTTTTTGTTGTTGTTGTTTAAAGGCAATAATTCGGGTGATGTTAGGTTCTGCTTCATTACTCGAGAGTCGAGAGCAAAGCAGAAAATTTTGGACGGTTGGTAGATTTAAAGAAGGAAAAAAATCGAAAATATATTAAAATAATACAAAATTTATTATTGACCTCATTTAAAGACAAATAAAGGTAAGAGAATCAATTATAAATATTATATATATAATCTAGTGTTACTCCAAACCACTTCATTGTACAAATTGGATTATCTCCTGATCTCACCATGTTCTCTTCTTTTTTTAAATCTTTTTACTTTGCACATTTTTCCATAATAATTTGTCTATGGTGTTAATTTATTATAGATGTTTTCTTATCTCCCATAATTTTAAATTGATCTATCCCAAAATAAAAAATTAAATATTAAAAAAAAAAAAAAAAAAAGGGTGCATGGAAGGGACCAATATGGATGGTAGTGAAAGGATGAGGTCCACACAATTAAACAAACAAACTATGTATATGGACTCTTTTTGTAAAGTGGCGAATTTATGTACAAAGTTATTCGTTTTTTAGACTTTTGTCCGGTGCCCATTAGTCATATAAATATAAAATATATGCATATCTTATGAATATGAAGTCTCTTGTCTTCTACTACCTACACATCTCAATTTATTTTGGACTTGGATAATTCGATTTTATTTGCTTGGTTACCATTTCTTTGTCTTAGCTTGTTTGTGTTTTTCTAGTGTTAACTAATTTTACATCCTTTGTTTAATTTATAATCGATGTAAATTAATATATCCACCATATCAATATATAATGATAAACAAAATTTAAGTGAAGAATATCTTTATCTTTTCTTCTTTTTTTTGTAAAGTTGCTATTGTTTTGGTAAACTTTCGAAAATAGTCTTTGTAGAGAAAATGAAGTGGTTATATATATATATATATATATATATATATATATATATATATATATATATATATATATATATATATATATATATATATATATATACCCATGCTAAGGGAGGTTCAGGTGGTTCGGCTGAATAGGGCTCCCAAATTTTATAGAGCCCAATAACGTTTTAGTTTTAGTTAAATAAAAAAAAGCCCATTAGTGAATCATATTGTTTAATGTGGTCTACTGAGTACTGGCATGCTGCGCTCCAACCAATTCCATCCTCTGCGTTCGAGTCCTAGCAACGACATCTCTCTCTCTTTTTTTTTTAAATAATATGTTCTTCTTTTTCTTTCATAAAATCATAAACAATTATATTAGTGCTATATTAAGTGTATAATTTTTTTTCATTTTAAATTTATTAAAGGGCCATTTTTTCAATGAATTTGCACCTTGTAATTTTTTTTAATCATTCAAAAAAATTAATATCTTTCTCTTTTAAAAAAACACTAGTAGAATTCCCGCGCCATGACGCATTTGTAGGAATTGATTGTGGTTGACTTAGTAACGATGATTTTCTTCGGATGACCGATGAGCTTTAATACACATATGTTTGCAATTAGACTGAAGTTTGTCATCGTAATGGTTGCAATTTCTCCCACATGAACATCCCTACATTGGAAAAAAATAAATAAAATAGATGTGTATTTAAAACAAATGACAAATATGAAGAACATCACAATTAATATAAAAAAAAAAAACATAACATAACATAAAGCAATTATAAACTCTACATACCATTTCGTCAATACAAACCAACTGCAATGGTGATTATGTTTTTCTCTCGGGATACCATACAATCTTCTTGAATATTCTTTAGTCTAGTGAACTCAACAATCGAACCCGCAATCGCAATAAAAAATTAAAATGTAGCGTGAGTTTGATGTGTGAGGAGATCGTGATAAGAGGTTAGTATTTATAGTAGAGTATGGCAAAAGGATAAATCCCAAATCATAATAGATATGGTAGTAGGTAATTGACTTAAAAAAAATGAAATGAAACCAAAAATCAATTAATTGATAGTTGGGATTGTTGGGAGGGTATGATATAAGTAATTAGAGTAAAATAATAATAATAGGTTAGGAAAGAACATGAGACTTCAGATTTGTAATTTAGATTATAGATTTTAAATATTGTAAATTACTACCTCCGTCCAAAAATACATTGCCTTTACTATTCACGCACGCTTTTTTAAGAAGGTAAAAACTATATAAAATATTAACTTTTTTATTATTATTTTTTAATAATTACAAACTTATTGATAATAAGTTTACAAACTATATTAACTTATTGATAACCATAATAGATATGAAGAAGAAGAAGAAGAATCTACATCTATATAAACTCTTAATTTATAAGAGTTTATGATTAAGTGTCGAACTTAGAGGCGTTTAGGAGTCCTAATTTAATTTAACATACAAAGGAGAAGAAATGAGGATTAAAAAATTAATGAAAAAAACTAGTGAACTTATTACCAAAGTCATATTTTTTTTAAGAAAATAATATTTATCGTTCTTAAAGAATCATTCACAACCATTTTATATTTAAAAGAATGTTCAAAGGCTTCAAATTTAAACCTTATTCCTATTTAGATTAATTTAATGTACATAAAGTTGACTTTGAATTACAATACTCCTCAGTCATCACAGTCCTTGGATTTTGATATCCTTTTGTGCATTTTGTAAATAAAAATAAGATCATTGTTGATTTTTTAAAATAAAAACATAATTATATATTTTTTAATAATAAGAAAATAATTTACATAATGCAACTTATAAAAAAAAAATAAGATCATTAACACGATATATGAATAAGGCCTAGTTATTTTTGCACATGCCCCTAAAACTCTAAAAGTATCCGCACGGCCTATATATATATATATATATATATATATATATATATATATATATATATATAGGCCGAAAAGACAAATAGGTATATTAAATGACCCCCCTAAGACGTATTGGTATATTAAAAGATTTAAGGGACAAATAGGTATATTAAAAGTGCTATCGTGGACAAATTGGTATATTAAAAAAAATTTAACGGACAAATATCCCTTTTTGTCTCATTTGACTTCATGTCATTTGATTTTTCTTAATAAAAACATTTTCATATATTTTTAAATAATTATTTATTTATTTAACTCTTATTCATTTGCCTATATAATCATAAAAAATTTAAAATTTGGATATATTTCTATCAAATTATAAACTATTTATTTTTTGCCATATATATTTGTAACTAATGATGTTGTATAAAATATTATTACATAAAAAATTTATTTTTTGTCATATGTTTATTATATTTAACATTTTTTGTGTGGTTTATAAACAAATACTAGCTCATATTTTTGTGGGATAATTTCACTTGTGCTATTTATATAAACAACCATTTTAATAAAGTTTTTATTTAATAAAATGTATACAATATATATTATTAGTGACAAATAGTGATAAAAATCCAATAGTTTTATAATTTGATAGAAATATATACAAAATTAAATATATTTTTTGACGATTATATAACCAAATGAATAAGATTATATGAGTATGTAACCAATTAATCGGCATATAAATATATTAACATGAATTTATTATAAAAAAAAACGAAAAGGAAGTGCAATGATGTAAAAAAAAAGTTATTTGTCCACTAGAGTCTTTTAATATACCAATTTGTCCATAAGAACACTTTTAATATACCTATTTGTCCCTAAAGTCTTTTAATATACCAATTTGTCATTAGGGGGTCATTTAATATACTAATTTGTCTTTTTGGCATATATATATATATATATATATATATATATATATATATATATATATATATATATATATATATATATATATATATATATATTTCATTCACTTTGAAACTATTCTCAGATCAAATCAGTAATTAGTTGCGTGCATTGGTTGAACGTTGAACTTTTAGTGCTGGATTTAATTATTGTTCGATCAACTTCGTTACTTTATATTATGAAAGTAACACTTAACTGCATTGCTTAGATTATCATTTTAGAAACATTCATTAGTTTGATGTTTATATAAAACCAAGCTCATGTACATAATAGTTTGTCTATATATACTTATTTGTTCGGCCTTTTGACTTTTAGGTTTGTCTGAAATTTTGAATTATATATATTTTTTTTTATATGAAAAAAAAAATATTTGAGTCGTTGAATTTCAGTCACATCTTCAAAAGCACTCAATTAGTGTTAATGTGCCTTGAACGACTGTTGACCGGCGACGCATCGGGGGGTCCGGGGGGCGGAGCCCCCCGGCGGTGGTCTCGCTGTAACCTAATATGCTTTCGCTTCCTCTAATAAGAAATCTGGTTCTCTGCCCGTGGACGTAGGCAACACACCGTTGCTGAACCACGTAAATCTCTGTGTCTCTCTTCGCTATTATCGTTCTCGTTATAACAATTAGTAATCCTAGCTTGAACCATATCACAATTTTGTGAAATTAATCGGCGAATCGTGTAAGGAGTAACACTTGTTATGGCTACGTCCGGTCTATAAAGAGTCGGGATCCACATTTGAATACAAAAAATAAAGCCCTTTTGTAGGAGTTTCACTATCAATTGTAAATGACTCATCCTAATGACTTCTAACCAATATGAAATTGTTGGAATTAATTCTACATTGATTACATAATGAAATAAACATCAAAATACAAGGGATGATGATATAAATCTCTCATATAAACTTTTGCGTTCAAAAAATGAACTCCGACCTTATAATAAAAACAAAAAGTAAATCGAAATGAACCAAAAGGAGAACAGTAGTAACATATTTTTACAGAACTCATAGCGATGTGATTGATCAATCATAATTGTGAGGAGCTAAGAAATGCTGAGAGAGCTCAGATTTTTTCCATTGCCGCCACCATTGTTTAATTTTGGGTTAAAAAAAAATTGAAAATTCTCAAAAAAAAAAAAAACAAAAACGGGTCAACGGACTGGGTCACTTGACCCGCCGACCCGCATATCCCACGGATTCGGGTCCTGATTTCCCGGCAGGTCCTACCCATAGATAGGCCTACTTGGATGGATTGATTGTATGTATGGGTTGGGGTATGATTTTCTCATACGTTGAAGGACTTACATGTTCATCTAACTATGTTTTCTTTATTTTTGTGGATATTGTATGAAACCATTCCGAAATGGCTCACTGAAAAGGACTTGTGGGTAGTATTCATAGGTCTCCGGTTCGAACCCCGGAATAACCACTCTTTATTTATCAATTCAAGAATATTGTATGTCATCTTGAGCCTCCGAATGTGATTTTACCGTTTATCCGGGAAAAAAAATTCATCGACAATTGGAATGGCTTTACTGTTTGCACGGGCTGACACACACACACACGTGACACATAAAAACAAATGGACGCGATTGGCGTAGTAACTTGGTTGGTTTATGTTACACCACCTCTCAACATCCATCGTGTCCACCAATTGTTCTTTCTTTTTTCCTGTAACGCCTGCAACTGTAGAGTGGTGACGCCAACGGCCCAATTTAGCCCAATTCATTTACTGAAAGCCCATAGGCCCAATTCTAATGAAAGTGCCCATATTCTGGCCCAATTCACTAAATATAATTCCATTCCTCTTGTAAATTGTAATCAACAACTTTTGCCATGGTACCCACCAGATTCTGCATAAGTTCTTATAATAACTCTGTATAAGTATGTATAGTTTACCACTTAACCCGTACAAAAGCAATTACCTCCGAATTTGGTTGTGAGCACTTTACTGCATTGGGAGGAAAAGAACCAAAACCCACCTTTTCATTCTTTGAGAGTACATAAAAAATATAAAATCATCAGTATTTACAAAAGTAATAAAGGAACTACATTACATTGTTTTATGCACGAAGAAACATATGATTCCTCACTTAAGTACTACCACCATTGTTTTTAATTGCATTTTTTTTATAAAGAAATAGGGAATATATAGAGAGAAGTTGAGTAAATTAATGGTAACGATATAATTATTCATTGCCCATAGTATATAACATGATTATTCTTATCTACAAAATTACATACAAATAATCTTATTATTAGATACGAATGATTTTCACAATTTACGTAAGGGGTGTTAACACGAAATCTACCACTCCATATGACTATGTTTGGTAAAAAGATAGTTAAGTCTGATGGATTATTTATGTTAAATAGATGTTAGTAAGTTAGTATGGTGTTTGGTAAATCTTGGTATTATGAGAGTTGATGGAAACTTGTGTATAAAAAAAAAAAAAATCACAAAGCTCGAGTGAATAGTAATTGAAAAGAGCCGATTTCAATTATATTTATTTCATTTAAAACGGTATAAATATCAAATCAAAATCTCTGGAAAAGTTAGCTATATCTTTATTGTTACTTGTTGATCACTGAGTAGCAATATATATAACCGACTGTCTCCACCAACTTGGTCGATCTTCTTGTAGTGGTTATACTGAACCCTAAAACTGGGCATGAGATGAGAAAGACAAGTCGACGGGGATTCATCATTTGGGGTTTACTCATCATCATCTGTTTTGGGTCACTTACAAATGCAGGGTGGGCCGGAGGGGCGACGGAGGAGGAGAAGGCGGAGGCGATGATGCCGGGGGCGGGGGCGAGTACAGTGATGGGGCCGCCGGAGGGAAACACGACGTTCGTGGAGGGGGCGACTTGGTGCGTGGCGGTGGCGGGGGTGTCTCAAGCGGACCTGCAGAACGCGCTGGATTGGGCCTGTGGGTTGGGCCGGGCTGATTGCCGGCCCATTCAGCACGGCGGCCCATGCTACCAGCCCGATAGCCTGCTCTCCCACGCGTCGTACGCGTTCAACAGCTACTACCAGCAGAATGGCAACTCCGACGTGGCCTGCAACTTTGGAGGGACCGCCACTATTACCAAACATGACCCCGGTAATTATAATTACCTTCTCTTCTGTATTTATCGGTTTGGATCCGGTGGAGTTTATGTATTTACTGCGTTCTTGATTTGCCTCGATACAGGTTATGGGAAATGCTCATTTGCCGTTTCAGAGTACGACTTTTTTCTTCTTCAAGAAATGCTCTTTTTTTTTTTTTTTTAAGTACTGATATCAGATAAAAAAGACTAATGAGTTACATTGTTTGTTTTAGGCCTGGGAGTTTGGCGTCGACGATATGGGTAGGCTATACATGGAGACTCGCAAGCATCTTACTCCTGCATTTTGCAACACGATGGTAGATATACGTACATGTTCAAACTTGAAACGTTAATTTTGCCTCCTTGATCCGGTCTGATCCGATCCCCACATATACATATATAAGTTTGGAAACTTGATATTATATAGGTATGTGTTGTGGATTTGCATAGATTTGGTAACTTAGAGGCGTTACTTCAGAGTTGGTTCAAGAATATCGGTTAAGATCCACTCAGGGCCGGTCCTACGGTTGTAGAGGCCCTGTTCTATAATCAAAATTAGGCCCCGTTGGATTTGGCCCTTTGACCTTCGATTTTCGTTTACAATTGGTAGCATATATTAGAATAGAAGAAAGGGAAGAATAGAGGATGGGATGGAAGGGAAAATTGTGTGGAAGGAGATATAAAGAATTAAGAGTGAAATAATGCCGTTATGAAAATCACCACTACAAAAATCTAAACTAGGAGATGGCTTGAAGCTTGAAGGCTATGGCGGCCGGCGGAAGTTCTGAGAAGCGGCGAGAGTCTGATGGGATTGGGAAAGATGAAGTGGACATTTTTTCTTTAATTACCGTGCTCTTTTCTTTCTCTTTTGATAAAAAAAAATTAGGGTAAAAAAAATAAGGAGAAAGGCTATATACATACCAGCTCAATACTCTGGGGCCCCAAATATTTTGGGAGCCCTGTGCAATCGGGCCATGTGTTCCATCCTTGGGCCGGGCCTGGATCCACTATTACGTACACATATACGTGTCTTTCTTTCTAGGCCAAATTGCAGAAAACCACCCTTTAAATAAGCTGTTTTGCGTGAAACCACCCCATAAAATGAAAATTGTAGAAAACCACCCTTTAAAACTGTTTTCTTTGCAAAGTCACACCCATCACCCAATTATTGTTAATTAAATGTTAAAGTGCATGAAAATCAATTACATCCCTTGTTTTTATTATTATTTTACTTTACCCAATCGGTATTAATTAATTTTTACCTTTTAACATGTTTTTCAAAAGTAATTTTTTTAATGAAATATAATTTTTTAAATATAATTTCTTACTTATTAGTAAAAACACTATAAAAAATAGATATGATTGATGTTTTATATATTTTAAAAAGTGTATATTACTAAAGGGTTACTTAAAGAAAATACATTTTAAAAAAATGATATGTTATATAGTTTTTATTATTCTAAAAATATGTTCACTATTCCACATACATTTTTAGAATAATAAAATCTATATGAAACATTATTTTTAAAAAAAAAATTATTTTCTTCAAGTAGCCCTAGTATTACACATTTTTTTTTATATGTATAAAACATAAATTACACATCAATTTTTTATAGAGTTTTTTTGTAAGTATGAAATTATTTATAAAAAAACAATTTTTTTATATTTATAGTGTTTTTTGCTTTTGAAAAATATGTCAAAAAGTTAAATATCAACTAATATCAATTGAATGAGTAAAATAATAATAATAATAATAATAAGGGGTGTTATTAAATTCCCACACACTTTAACATTTAATTAACGAAAATTGGGTGATGGGTGTGACTTTGCAAGAAAAACGGTTTTAAATTGTGGTTTTCTGCAATTTTCGTTTTAAGGGGTGGTTTCACGCAAAACAATTTAAAGGGTGGTTTTCTGCAATTTGGCCTTCTTTCTAATAGATAGATAGATATATAAATTAAAGAAAAACATCATTTATTATGAAAGAAAATAAGAGTAGTGATGGTGAATTTAACCAATCAATATGTGTAAAGAAGTGTGATTTAAATTGTTTAGCAGCAGATTTGGACACTGCCATCACACAGATGACAGAAGTCGTGTTTAAGTACAATTAATCTTCTTATCAACATTTAGCATATTGCGTCAAATAAATTAACATGCAGTGGCATATCCAGGAAAAAAAAATTAGGGGGCTAGATATTTTTGGGAGAATTTTTTTTATAGCATGTATATATTATTTTTTTTAATTTAAATATCTTAGGAAATATCTTAAATTTATGACTTAAATGATCATTTTCAGTAGAAAAAAACAAGAAAAATAAAAATTATGAAAGATGAGAATTTTTTTTGGTATGCATACCATTTTTAGTAGAAGAAAACAAAATTATGAAAAAGGGGAGGGTTATAAAAGGGGCTTGATGTTTGAACCCATGACTTAGGATGATAAATTTCTCTCCTTACCGACTAAGAGCAAGCCTAATAGCTTCCCTAAAAATTCTCTATTATGGAGAGAAAAATATCAAAATCTCTATAATTTTTATACTCTAACCCCAACAGCTTCTCTATTTTACATATTTATACATTTTTTATACACTATAATAAATGAATAAATTCATAATTTAATAAATAAAATTTCAATAAATTAATTAAATCAATATGTAACAACCAATGAATAAATGAGTAGACATGTGAATGAGTAAATGCATTTAATTTTACAGATTTTAAGCCTTTCTCTAAATTTAGAGATTTTTTTTCTCTTTCCTCCCATTTCTCTGTTTTAGAGATGGTTTTACAAAAAGCTATTGGGGTTAAAAAAACCTATATTTCCTCTAAAATTGCCTATTTTCTCTATTTTACATAAGTTATTGGGGATGCTCTAAACTAAGTTGTTTTAGTAATTCATAATTCTTTTTTAACTCTTCTATCCCTAAACTTAGTAAATATTATATAAAAATAAATTATAAAAAAAAATATTTTTTTTCTCTTTTTTTTGGAGTTAGCTACGGGGCTAATGCAACCCTGAGCCCCCTCAGATCCGCCCATGTAAATACGTAATATTTGAAATTTGTTCATGTAAATCAACACACCGGTCTTGCCAATCTTGATCGTCACAAGTATATATAGATTACAAATGCAACACACATGTGGAAGATTAGATTAGGCAGGATTACTTTAATAATTAAGGTTAAACCATATATATATATATATATATATATATATATATATTGTAAAATTGTAACCGTTGTTATTTATGAACAAGATTTTGCCATTCATGTATGTATATACTAAGCTTGAAAATTAACACGTCTCCTAATTTGAATACATTATGAAAAAAAGTAGAGATTGCAGAAACTAGGAAAGCTAGTGTCTTGTGTTGGCCCTTAAACTTACAATTAAAAAGGGGAATCATGTTGTTTAGAGGCATAATCAACCACGTGCAATAGTTGGTGATTGTCTCTCTTGAACCCATCATGCATAAATACCCACTAAATCTTAATTAATGCATTGCCTAACTCTCATTGGGAGGCACAAATTTACTAATATCCTAAGTAAGATCAACCCACTCGACTTATTAATTAGTCAAGTGAGTTCATAATTAATTAATTAATTAATTAATGTCATCAATCATCATTGATCCTGTACTTATTTACTATCTAATTGCATAATTTCAGACATTAGCTAGGCTTTGCGCACTTGCACATTTAAGTTTACAAATTACCTCAATTATATATAGGATGTTGCAATGTGAAAGTTCAAAGTTGGACTCGAACCAAGCAAAGTTAGAATCTATCATAAAATCAATTGATACGTATTGTGTCAATGTGAATTCGATTAGGTAATTTTTTTGGTAAGCAAAAGTTATTGTCATTAATTAATTGTTAGCATGCCTTCTTTTTCAATGTTCAAAATTGGACTAAGCAAGTGACTCGTACAATATTGACAAGTTTATGATAAGACAATTATACAATTTGTTTTGCTTTGGTTTGAGAAGACTTTTCTCCTAATCGAGTTTATGATATGACAAAATTGGAGCAGCGTTACTCTTAATTTGTTGACGATTTAGTGACTTAAAAAGTTGGGTTATTTTTCGTCCAATCAAGATTTAAATTTATGAAATCTTATTCAACTTGTGTTTAGAGCTTGAATTTTAATGGTAAAATTTGACTAAATTTGACAATTTCAATTTTCAACTTATGTACTTTCTCTATTATTTTTTAAATAAATTTTATTATTCAAATATGGTTTTTTTATAACAATAAAAATTATATAAAATATTTTTTTTAAAAATAATTTCATATGATTAAGTTTTTTTTAAAAATTAATATTTACATCATTTTTATCATTCTAAATAAACATAGTAGACAATAAAATTCAGTTAAAAAGTACGGGAGGAAATAGTATAATAAATAGGAAAGGGTTTATTAGTCAAGTTGTTAAAGTTCCGAGGAAGAACTAATAAGGTGTATATATATATTATATTAATGTATTATTATATATATATATATATATATATATATATATATATATATATATATATATATAAAAGTAATGAGATTCTGATTTGGAAGTGTACGTTTCCACCTTTAGGTTGATCATACTACAGTGATTATGTTACCAATAGTATTTTAAAATGTTAGATGCCTTTGGGTCCATCAAGAAATTGAATTAATTAGGTGACATTAGATTAAACTTGATTAAATTATGATAATATTTGTTGAGGATTTTGTAATGAGTTTCAAGAACTGTGTCCAAAATGTGACATAAATTGTCCGGTTGTCCCCACGGCAAAACACCGAGAATATTGGCGGCCTGGTGGCTGCCCCATTTTTCATTATCACCAACCAAATGATGCCTTCATTTCATCACTCTATTTCTTTCATCAAACAACTTTTTTTTTTATTATTAAATAAATAAATGCAATTGCAAAAAATTTGGAGCCAAATAAGTGTTTAACTTTAAAACGTTTATAACTTTCTACTCGAATATTACATTGGCTTACAATATATCAAAACGAAGTTATATTAGAATAAGTATAGGTAATTCGTTGGATGAAAAGAGGGGCATATGCTCCCCCTTGCCCCTAGAATTAGATATGCCCATGGATGGAACTCAAATTGCTACTTTCATCCATCGTACATTCGTACGTAGTCAAAGAACTGCAGGAGAAGCTAAAGATGAACAACTCGTTGATATTATTGGAGAAGTGGAGATAGAAAAGTGCTCATTCCACCGTTCCAAATTCGTTGTCGTGGGAGAAGAAGGAGAGGAATATGAGGCTGATATGACTTGGATCCGGAGATGAATTTGAGTTTGAGGGAGAGCGACGAATTTGGGTTTGGAGATGAATTTGAGTCTCTGTGTTGAGGGAGAGAGGCGGAGGTGTGGAAATGAAATGCTAATGTGGAGAGAGGCGGATGTTTTAGGGTTTAACTTAAAATA
Organism: Persicaria tinctoria; assembly: GCA_037127255.1. Classification (NCBI taxonomy): domain Eukaryota; kingdom Viridiplantae; phylum Streptophyta; class Magnoliopsida; order Caryophyllales; family Polygonaceae; genus Persicaria; species Persicaria tinctoria. Next base: position 5,189,484 of record JBANSL010000016.1, on the reverse strand, counting down.
ATAATAAAAAAACAGCATTTAAAAAAAAGGAAACGTTGGAGAGTTCATTGAACACGCGACCTCTATGTAAGTAGTGCACACACACATAGGGAACGTCGTATTATCGTTTCAGTTTCGATTCGTGTTTTTTCGTGTTGGGTCAATCATGCTGGGTTATTCTGCACATCTTTAAAGAACGTCGTTAATCCACGCTTCCCCATACGTCGCTCTTTCCGGTGATAGATTGTTGCTTTCCGTCGAGACATCGTGTAATATCCTTACACTCTCTCATATTCTCAATATTTGCAGTCTTTTGAGTCATTTGTCTTGTTGTTTTTTCAATTGTTTTGGTTTAGTTTTATAACAATCAGTCCGTCCACCGATCCGCCAACTACTAAGTTACCAATCATAACTCAAATATTTTCCTTTATTTTAAAAAATAAAAACATAGGGGTTAGGTGTTTCAAACAGGACCTCCCAAACCCATAGGGAGGGCATGCCATTATGCGTTATACGGTACTCCTAGCTACCGGCATTATTGATAGGAGACGTCTTCACTCTTCACAATCACAACCATCTATACCTTGTTTTTACATTACACATTAAATGCGTTATATATTGTTTGTTGTTCATTTACCCAGCCGGCCCCGGGGCCGCCTTCTCTTATCTATTTCTCTCTCGATTATCATTTCAATTGATAATAACGTGTTAGCGATAGCGATATTTTGTTACAGCTAAAGTTGCGTTCTGTATGTACATATTTAAAAAGCATTGCTAAAATGTTGCAAAATATAAATCAACTTTAAACTCTATTAGTCAACATATCGCATTAATTTAATTAGAACCATTTTTTACACTCTTATCACATTAAATAAACTCGGTCTTATAATTATTCGCCACGTCATAATTCAAGGTGTAGGTGATTCTTAGGGTGTGTTTGGATTCCTATTATGCTTATAGTGTAATTATAAATATAAATATTTTAATAGTGTTTACAATTTATTTAAAATAATGTTGATTTAAAATTAAACACCATTTAAATTGTTAACTCAATTTAAACTATTGCGTAAAGTTGATGATTATATTTTAAATTTAATGTAATTAAATAAAATAATTTATAAGGTATTTTATTTAAAATTTTGTGTTACTTGAAATATATTATAAATTATACTAATAACTAATTTTACAGAATTTATATTAATAAATATATATAATTGTTTGGGAATCCAAACAAACCCTTGATTGAATGGTATTAATTGTATTCTTTGTGTTTTAGTCCAGTTTAATACATCGGAATTCGGCGGGATGGAAACATTAATAACTACTACACATAAAAATTGTTTTGCAAGTTATAAAATATTGATTGAAGCATAAATTATACGAATTGTACTATTCACTTTTATTTAGTAGGCTTTTAATTTTCCATCATCATATATTCATATGCATGTCATGCATTTAAATTTGAGTAGGCCCCTCTTTCTTAAGTTCCACCAAATAACTATTCCCCACCCCGCACACCAAATAGTTACTCCTTAAACCTCCTTTATTTTTATTTTTATTAGGTAAAAATTCGAGGTCGGGTATATCTAAACCTCAAAGGAGAGGAAAACCGTCTAAACAAACAAACAAAAATAAAGATGATGCAAAATACAAGCAATAACACTTTACAAAAGCGACACTAAACACAACTAAACCAAACGAGATGAGGACGTAGACGACGGAGGAAGTCAAGCACTATTCAGAAGTAGCACCGCAGACCAATAGTACATTAGGAGTCCCCTGTGGGCAATGACGAGGAACCTCCAAGGAAACAATCTTTCGGAGAAAAAGAGACGCCTTGATACACACTACCACAACCCCAGCATGTCCCGCTCTGACTGCTAGAACCCCATCACTCGACAAGAAAGTCCTAGGTAAAGGGCAATCCGCACCACCGACAGCCACCAACCACCACCCGAGGAAAGGGGTGAGAGAGCGGGTGCCAAAGCAGGGCGAAGCACCAACGAAAGATGGGAGAGGAGTAAATGACCGCTGGAGCCAGAAGGCAGGAGGTCGGGATTGGAGCGAGACTGGAGAACCAAAGGCTAGTGGAGGAAGAAGGATTTGGGGACAAGAACCAAAGGTCAACAAAAGCCCCAAATTGATTTTGGCTTTGAATGGACACCGCCCAGGCCGGGGAAAACGGAGAGGGTTTAGCCAAAATAACGACCAACACCACAACCAAGCAGGCCTGGTACAGAGGCGAAAAGGAGGTGGACAAATCGAAGGATTGAGGGACACCGGCCAAGTCGATAACACCGAGGAGGAGGAGCCCGCACGATGATGGGCGAAGCTACCTAGTACCCACTAATCCGAACACTCTTCGAGGAGAGAAGTTGGGGCTCTCCGAAGAGAGATTTTGGCTCTTCGAAGAGAGAGGTTTGACCATAGATGTTGTTTGTTGTTCGGGCCTCACCTAGTCCACCGCCAAAGATGGAAGAGGGAGTGCACAAAAGAAGGAGACTAGGAGGTGAGTTAGTCAAACAGTTAGATGTGATTTGTCGGAGTGGTTGTTGTTCATCCTGACCGAAGATAGAGGATGATGGTATGTAGCGGCGTGGGTTTCTTGGAAAAGCTCTAGAGGGCGTTTTTTAAAGATTTTTTTTTTTGATACAGGCGAGAATTTGGGGGTGTCAACCACGGTTGTACTACCACCCAAGAGCGTCCTTACGGACGAGAGTTTGAAACTCTAAATCAGAATTCCAAGACGTCGAGACGGACTCCAAAGCCATGTGCGTGAGTCGATCAGCCGCCCTGTTCGCCTCCCTGAAAAATGTGGGACAAATAAAACGTCTCGAACAAGCGAAGTAGACGAAGGATATCCGACAAAAGGATTTCGATCTCCCAGGGAGTCGACCACACACCATTGATCGCATTTACAATCGCAAGGCAATCTCTCTCCACCGCAACTCTTCGGATCCCCAGCCTACGAGCTTCCAACAGGCCAATTTGCAGACCAACTGCTTCAGCTTGGTTCGGAGATACCGGGTTCGTATGGGACGGAGTTAATAAACCGACTAAAATTATAAACAGGGTAAAATTTATAAACTGTTGGTAAAAAGTAGTTAAAAATTTATGAAAAAATATAAACTCCGTATGGGTTGAAAAACAGTTTATTTGTAAAAAGTGTAGGTTTATTTTGTTATTATTAGGGGTATTATGGTATTTTCAAATCAAATAAACCACATAAACTCCCAAAAAGCTATCAAAAATAGCTTATTAAATAAACCCCCAAATAAACTAAAATCTCCTAATAAACCCCTCCCCATACAAGGTTAAAAATTTCAACCCCCAATTTTAGTAGTTTATTAACTACTAAAATTGCATCCATACACACCCACCGTCCTGCATCTTCTGGCATCACACGCAATCACCCTACCAACATCATCTCGTTTTAAAAAAGATATGATTCCCTTTTTTAAAACCTCCTTTATCTAATTTTAAACGAATTTTTTCTCTTTTTTTTACTTAAAAAAACTATGTTTATTTCCCGTAATATATTATGTCGGTTGAAGTGTCAATGGGATATTTTGTATTGACATTCACCTCATTCTCTATTCATTTGATACACATACTGCAATGTTAATTTCCCCATTTTCACATGAATTGTTGTGAAATATCCAATGGTTTGATAATTGGGATAAACAAGTGTCGAGTTATATTGATTTACTTTTACTATTTTTATAATTCACTTTTATTATCTCACCATAATAAAAAGGACAACATTGATACGTAGTACTGTATATTATAAGAAGAAGTGATATCATTTGATTGGTTTATGTGAAAAGATTTTTAATATACTCCATATTAAAGCACTCTGAAAACTAGGAGGTTGTGGGTGTGTATGGTTACGAGTTTTTTTTTTTTTTTTTTTAACAGTTAAAATTGGAGTTTTTTTTTTTCATATGGGGAGGGGTTATTTAGTAGATTTTAGTTTATTTGGGGGTGTATTTAAGAAGCTACTTTTGATAGCTTTTATGGGAGTTTACGTGGTTTATTTTATTTGAAAATACCATACCCCTAATAACAACCAAATAAACTCCACTTTTTACAAATGAACTATTTTTCATCCTATACGGAGTTTATATTTTTTCATAAATTTTTAACTACTTTTTACCAACAGTTTATAAATTTTACCCTACTCAGTTTATTAACTCCGTCCCATACGAACCCTGTCTATAATGAACTAGTTAATTACCCATATTTGCTTGGTGGCGTTTGCCTCCGGATTTAGTCTACGTTGTCCTCTACTGCTTTGGATTAGACTCGTTTGTTTCGACTGAGCAGTTTGGTTGCCACTTTTTGTATTGCACCGTTTCTTATTTTCGTTGTATGTTTGACGGTTTGCTGTCTGCCGGCACTGTCGACCTCTCGAGGAACCAGGTTTGTCTGGTACTCGAATTATTATCTAATAAATAAAAAAACTAGTTACCCAAATTAAATGGAAAAAATTAAAATGAGCAACATAAATATAGCTCATCAAGAGAGCAACATATACATTAATTAGTTTGATAATTATAAATTAAAAATAAAAATGATGAAAATGACCATACAAGGAAACGGAAGGCTACACAAATTAATTACATAGGTCCTTAGGCGATCATCTGGGACCCTAAAACTGTAACAAGGCATGCATTTGCCTTTATTATCCATTATACGGATTATACATTAATTCCCCATATTCCAGTTGTAGTCTTTGTCACAAAATTAAGTACTATTCTCTCTATTGGAAAAAAATATATTTTTTTTAAGTAGAAAATTTGGTTGAGAAAAAATATATACTATTATTTTAGATATTTTTGTTTTCTCTTGTATAATTTAGGTAGATAATAGTTTCAATAATTAAAGATAAAAGTGTATTTATATTTGATTTTTTAGACTAATAACTCTAATGGTGGCGTCCAATTGTATAAATGTATATATTTTACACAATTTTGAGTTACAATGGTTGTTTTTAAGGTGTTCAAATGCGTACATTTAAACATGAAATGTGTATATTTGATCACCCAAGCTCCGTTATATACAGAATTTTTCCACCTTTAGAGAAAGTGAATGAAAACTTTATTAGTGAGAAGAGAGGATACATGACCTGATAAGTGAAAACTATATTTGAAAACTTTATTCAATGCCTTATTTTCTTTACCATTTTTCTTTTTTTATAAATAAATTTAATTTAGTATAAATTAATTTGATCGAAAATTTTTTATTTAAAAAGTCACGTCTAATGGCTAGAAAATTTATTTACATATTAAAGTTTAAATCCCACGAAAAAATTAATTTAGATTAGTGATAATAATTTTTAATGAAATAACTATCCGATTTTGTGAAAAATATTGAAAATTTAATTTTTCAAATCGAAGTCAAATTGTTTTTGTTTATATCAAATTGTGCATAATAAAAAATTATAATATGGAATACATATTTAACATTTAATAAATATTAATCACAATCAAAATGTGTAGATAGATATAAATTACTCAATTATTTTTAAAAAAAGTCGATGTGGGCAAAAAATACACACTTTAACCATTTGAGTAAAGTTGTGTACAAAAATACACATTTTGTATAAATGTGTATATTTGGACACCTAAATTTATAAATTAAAGATTTGTAAAATTGAATTCAGGACAATTTACAGAAATCACCCATAGAGTATGAGATTTATTTTTTCTCCCACAAAAACCGGCCTTAAAAACTACGGTACATAAAATTACCCATAAGAATTTGTATATATACTCTAAGGTTATGTTTGAATTCCAAATTTATTATGTTTATAATGCAAAATGATACTAAGACGGTGTTTGGTTAACACAATTTTTTAAGGGTTTAAATTATGATGTTTTTGAATTTATTAATTATAATAAAATTATTTTATCTCGATTTATGTGACTATTTGGTTAAATTGAGGTTTTATCTCGATTTATTTTTACAACCAATGAACCAAACACTCATATAATTAGTGCATTATAATTAAAATAAATGGAATCCAAACACACCCCAAGTCTCCAACTGATGATCGAAGAAATGAAAGGGAAAAGGTGGGGAGACAAACGACTATATAAACGAAACCGGGTACTAATTTTGTAATTATAGAGTTGACAGGTGAAGGAAAAAGGAGGAACAAACCATGTAATTTTGGGTATTAGTTACTGTAGTAATTAGTTAAAGTAGTAAAACTGTGGTAAAATTGGAGTTACCGATAAATTGGATACGCAACAAGTAAACTAAAGTGGAAAAAGGGAGTAACTCTGAAGAGGTCAGGCTACTTTTTGCACATAACACTGCAGTGTCAGCGTGTAATAGTGGTCAATTTCGTCATTTCATGCAACCCCTACCGGGCCCCACCCCTGCAACTGCGGCCCCGTTCTCCTGGGTTATTTAAAATCGTAAAACCCCGTAAGTTTCATCAGACGTATGACGTTATATGCGACGCCCTACCTTAGGAGTACTTCTGTAGGATTAGATTAGAGTAGCTCCGTTTTTTTCTTTCATTTTTTTTTGTAGATAAAGAATTTTCAAACATACACTTTTATTATTAATATTTTTTTTTCTTCTTCGAGAACTGTCTAAGATTAATTTGATTTAGTCATTAATGCTTTTTTTAACTTACAAGTTGGGTTGAATTAAGATAAAAGTGTTTCATTTTTTTTGGTCAAGTTAAAGGATGGGTAAAAAAAATTTTAAAATCAAGTATAAACAAGTGTTTATTTTATAAGTAGTTTAAATGAGTGTCCGAGAGACAAAAAAAAAACAAGTAAAAAACTGTTATAAAAAGGGTTAAAAAATAAATTACAAATTGGTGTTTTTTTACGTGTTTATTCTCCCTTTTATCAAATTGTTTCATTTTAGTTAAATTTACAAATGGATTAAAATTTAAATTAAACCGAAGCGTTGAATTGAAAAGATGAAGTTGCATGAGCAGAACGTGTGTATGTGCGCGTGCCAAGGTAGCTGACGTCACCCTCCCAGCTCTTCTCCCCATTCGCCGCACGTGCCAGAGGGACCCCTGTTGCCATCGTTGCCTAAAGTCAAAATTACCCCCCATTTATTCCCACCTGTTCGATTCGCAATCGGGTTAGTCAGATTAATCAAAATTCGGGTTCGGATTAGTATCTGTAGTATTCATAATTTGGATCATATTGAGTTTGAGTTAATCGAACTATGTATACGTTATTTTAGATTTGGAATTGTTAGAGATATGAATGAGATCAAAGTGTCACACACCGGAAAGTTGAACATATTAAGCCCTAGTATATGAGTCGGTGGGCTGCTCCTTCTATTGTCAATTGCTTTTAGAATGGAACCTCACACAGCTTGTGTGTTAGGCTACTAGCGCATGTGCGCCCGTGCACACGACCCCAGTCGTCGAACTTTGATAGGAATATTTTCGATTTCGATATTCCATTTTGGGGATATTCGGGATTCCATTTATGTTTCAATTTTGATTATTTTATATGGAGTAATTGACTGTAATAAATATGTGTAAATGTATAAATAAGTACATATATATGTGTGGATATATGCACATATGTTCATTTCCTAATGCTTATAGTAATATTTTGGGTTGAATAATTTTGATTTGGATCGAGCTAACGATTCTTTCGTATATGTATGTTTTGTGTTTGAATTGGGGTATTTAATTTGGATAGTGCGTTTCTTCGGTTTATTTATGGTTTGAATCTTTCTTAGTTAGGGTTTTGAGATACATGGGTATTAAATCATGATGGATTATACGATGTGAGGGGTTACACACGTCTAAGCGCACATGCGCAATTAACCAAGCCGATCACACAAGCCGAGTGGAGTTCTACCCTAAAACCAATTGATGTTAGGTGGAGTAATCGACTTATATGCAAAGCTTGGATTTAATTTTTAATCAATGTAGGATTCCCACGACTCATATTCTCAACAATGGATTTGAGTTTGGATCAAATCTACCCAGATGGTAAATCGTATTATTAATATAGATATTATAATTCCAAAATTATACCCTTCTTTGTATTCTATATATTCATTTCAAAATATTTGACATTTGCTATGGAATATATATACTTTTATAAATATAAAAACTAAAGTCCCAAATTTGAGGTATCTACCTATGTTTTCTCGCATATACTAGTAAGTTCTCCATTGTCAAACATTAATTTGATATTTTTTATTTTTTAATTTGTAATTTAATGAGTTAAAAACTATTTTATCAATAATGCATCCGTTTGTAAATACATGTCTTTTAAAAGATAAAAAATTATATAAAATATTAATTTTTATTTTTTAAAAATAATAAATAAATAAATATTTTATTGGAGGAAGTACAAAATAGTATTTTTTTATACATTTAAAAATACAAGGCAAAAATGGTGAAATGACATGTGAAATTTACCAACCAATCGGGGTTAATCCACGTAAATTTACTCCTTTTTTTTTTTGTAAGTATTTCATTGGTAATTGGGGTTTGAATTTAACAACACCGGGAGCCCATAACTTCTAAATCAGTCTCTCCGTACAAACAAAGCATAAATACTCACAACCACCTCCCTCTCTCCCCTCTCTCCCTCCACTTATTACCCCCTTACTGATCCCCCCTCTGCACCTGCAATCTCCTCTTCCTCTCCAGAAACAAACCTTCCTCCCTTCAATCTCACCCTCTGTCACTCATTTTGCTCAGATATATGCAGATCATCACCCTACACGCTTCCCTTCACCCCCAATTTAATTAGTCTAACCCTAACTCCTACCTACCTTGCTTGCTTTGACTTCCTCCGCTACGATGAAGAAAACCGTTACCTCCCGCCGAGACTCCGACGGCGACGCCACCAGCACCACTGCCACCAGCTCTTATGCTAGCAGCACGGACCCCGACGCCTTGCGCTTCGGCCGCCTCTCCTTCGACGCCGCCGAGAGCCTCTCCCTTATCAAGCCCCACCGCTCCTCCGACTCCGCCTTCGAGGCCATCGTGTCCGCCTCCTCCCGCGCTGACAAAGGCCTCTCGTTTAAGGATTTCAGGCTCGTCCGCCGCATCGGCTGCGGCGACATCGGCACCGTGTACCTCTGCCGCCTCCGTGACGACCACGCCTGCGAGTACGCCATGAAGGTCGTCGACAGGGAGGCCGTTGCGATGAAGAACAAGACGCAGCGTGCCGAGACGGAGAAGGTGATCTTGAAGATGCTCGACCACCCCTTCCTGCCTACTCTCTACGCCGAGTTTAACGTTTCCAATTTCTCCTGCATTGTCATGGAGTACTGCCCCGGCGGCGACCTCCACTCCCTCCGCCATCGCCAACCTTCCCACCGCTTCTCTCTCTCCTCCGCCAGGTATATACTACTACTTTTAATCAATCACCTTCCCCGATTTGCCTCCTGACACTGATTAGGGCTTCCAATTTCCCAATTTGCTCATCAATTCACCGCCTCGGGATGCGCGAACGCTTTTTCAATTGCTGCAATGAAAAGTCAATTTCATCTGACTCGGTGTTTTTTGTTTTTGACTCAGATTTTACGCGGCGGAGGTCCTGGTGGCGCTGGAGTACCTTCACATGCTCGGAATCATCTACAGAGATCTGAAGCCGGAGAACGTACTCGTCAGATCCGACGGTCATATCATGCTCTCTGATTTTGACCTCTCCTTGTGCTCTGACTCGATCCCGGCCGTCCAATTCCCTAGCTACTCCGCCTCCCCTGATCCGACGGCCCACGATCTCCCGCCCTCCCCGAAGAACCGGTTCGACCAGTTCTCCTGCCTCCCCAGCCCGAACCGGTTCTTCCGGTCCAGGAAAATCGAAACCCTGACTGCGAACCGGCTCTTCGTCGCCGAGCCCGTTGCGGCCCGGTCCGGCTCCTTCGTAGGGACGCACGAGTACGTGCCGCCGGAAGTGGCATCGGGCGGGTCCCACGGCAACGCGGTGGACTGGTGGGCCTTGGGGATCTTCATCTACGAGATGGTCTACGGACGGACGCCGTTCGCCGGTCCATCGAACGAGGCTACGCTGCGTAACATCCTAAAGAAGCCCCTCACCTTCCCAACCCCAACCGCCTCCTCCGCTTCCGAGGCCCACGCGCGGGCCCTCATTTCCGGCCTCCTCAACAAGGACCCGACGAACCGGGTCGGGTCCAGGCGCGGGGCGGCCGAGATCAAGACCCATCCGTTCTTCAAGGGCCTGAACTTCGCGCTCGTGAGGTCGCTAACACCGCCGGCTATACCGGAGACTAGACGGCACAGCTCCCCCGCGGCGCCGACGACGTCGTTTAAGGGGAGAAAAGAATCGACCGCGTTTGATTTATTCTGAAGTAGATTGGATCGACGGCGAGGATTGTGCCACGTGGTTCGTATGTTTGGTGGGTCCGGCCGGATTTTGGGAGGGAAGTTTGTAAATTCGGGCTATCTATGACTCATAAAATTACATTAATCTGACCACAATAAACCATTCTTATTTCAATCGTCCAAGAAATATTAAAGATTAGGCTTTTCTTTCGTAGTTTTTCCGATGTAAGTTTAGTAGCGCGGTATGTAGCTTTTGTTGGACAATATCCCTCATTGAAAATTGCAGAAAGTAGCAAACTTCATCTGACGAGATTAGTAGATGTAGGCCGAATTTGTTTATCTGAATTGGTAATAGGCTACGGTGATAATGAATGTCCATATTAAGTTTAAAGGGTTTCACGTGTAGTAGTAAAAAAATAGATCGACGATCACTATTTCTGAAGAGTGAAGTTTATAGCCATGGTAAATACAAGTTGCTTGTAGTATCTTATAGCACTTTTTATCTATTGTACAGTGTCAAACTCTCCCTATAAATACTAGATCTATTTTTCGAGTGCGACTTTATAAGAACTATTTAAAAAGCAAGTCGAGTATAAAATAACATATGGAATTTGAGGTCTATATTATAGTCGTCAAACTAGAAGTATATTATTCCATGTTGGAGTTCATAAGCCACTCAAAAACCAATGGAACTCATCACAACAACAAAAAAGAAGGAACCTCCAAATAGTACAAACAAAGTGACTACTAGCAAGTAGCAAATCTGGTGGTGGGTTTGTCAATTGTTAGGTTCTACATACCTCAATAATCAAAATAAATAATAAATAATTATTATTGTTATTATTATTAAACATTAGCATGTGTGTTGTCCTATTAAATTACAAATATAGTTGAAACCCACATAGATTGCATTGATTTATGTGTGTCAATTATTTCCAAAATGCATTATTAATGTCACTATTGTTTTTTTGGGTGTTTTGTGTAAATATAAAAATTCTATAAGTAGATGAAAAATAATAATTAAAATAGCATAAATTATTCCTCATCCCTTTGGTCCTTTAATAGGGAGACAAGAAACCACTTGTGAACAACCTTTGTATTGAGTTTGTACACTAAAAACCCTTCAACCTCAACTATATAGTATATATTTGTGGTGTCCCTATTTAATTTTTTTTCCCTAAAGTCCCACCGGACATTTCATATCATCATTATGTAAAGTATATGATGGTGGGTACTTTTGCATGTCAAAATATTATCCAATATATGCTTAGATTTTTTCACTACGTGTCCATACCATTTATCTTAAAATATTATAAAAAATGGCTGAATGTAATTTGGAAAAAATAAAAATAAAAATAAAAATAAAAATAAAAATAAAAATAAAAATAAAAATAAAAATAAAATTGGGGAAGTAAAAAGAAGCAAAAATAAAATTTTATATCATTCCTAATTTCACATGAAGTTGATGAAATGTTGTAAGACAGGGCCCCAAGTGGAAGAACCAATCATGTGCCTATTAGGAATCATGTGGGGTATAGTTATATAACATCAATCAACTGCCATATGTGATTGCTCAATCTCATTTTTGTCCTCTGAAATTTCAACTTGATTATGGAAGTGACTGAATTTCCAGTCATTTTCATATTTGAGACAAATGCAAGAATAAAATTTGCATTTATTAATTTGTTTTAATATACCTCAGTTCCAAAATACATGGATATTTTTTTTTTGCAATTTGCATAGCTATTTTCAATCATTTTCACTAATTTTTAAATAAATTTTATTATTTTGTAATGCACACTACACATTTTAATCAAACAAAATCTTTTAAAAAGTCAAACATAAACAAATCAATACAAATCATTATAATACTCTACCAAAAAAACATAAATTGTCATCTATTTTGAAACAAAAAATATCATATAAAAACTCATATATTTTGGAACGAATGGGGTTTTAAAGTCTAGTTCTCCAATAAGTGAGTGTCAATCCTATAACAAATTAGTTCGACGAGGTTTCAATCTAAAATAACTGGTTTGATATTCACAATTTTAACATATAATCAAACATGACGACATCAACCCTCAATGACATAGCATGTAAAAATGTCTACCGATTTGAAAAGCAGGTGTCATACCGATTAATATTTTCATACTAGCTTGTGATATCTATAGTCAAGTGAATCATGCATCTTACCACTTGTGGATAATTTCTTGTGATCTTCATGATCAAGTGCCTCAAATTCAGATGTGGCCGGGTAATTGATGTGAAAAGGAGATGAATGTGAAATGATTCAAGTACAAGGGAGAGATGAATGAGACATATATGCAATTAACAGATAGATGTGTTGATCATGTTTGCCTAAATTAGGGTTAGCAGGTAGTAAAGTGGGAGTAAATGAAGGGTTTAAGATGGAAAGTGAGGAAGGGGCCATGACAGATGACAACACATTGACATGGCTGGGAGAGGCAGTTTAGCTTTAAAAGATGTGTTTTTTTTCTGCCCTTTTTCAACCTTATGCATTTGGCTTCGTCTCTTTCATTCTTTCATTTTACATGTTCTCTTCAATTCAAACCTCATTATTAATTTATGGAAAGGGAACCAATATATTGTACCAACTGATTCTACATTTTCATTAATTTCCGTGGTGACTTTTCATTTGGAGTATAAAAACAGTGGAGATTTAATTAATTTAGGTGTTATAACATTTTTTTCTCATAAAATGCCACTTTTTGGACTTAATTTGTTATTATATTGTTTGCGAATTAATCTGAATGATGGATGCCATAGGGTAACTACGCATATCATTGGTAAAGTTGAGAAAGGGGAACCAGTGGCTTTGGTGAGAAAAACCGTTTTTTTAATGAACAAAGGAAATGAATGTGTAATGTCTATAATCCACATGTATGTATTAGTATTATGTACATGTAATGGCTAGAAGCTCAAGGTTAGGACTAGGTCACAGGTAGCTCAAGACATTGGACCAAGGGTGGCTCGAGTGAGCCTAGCCAGTGGCACTTGGTGAGCTTGGTTGGAGTCCTTCACTTGCTGGATTGTTGGATTGATATTAAAAGATGAAGCTGCTTCATCTTTAGACGTCGGCCCAGTCCAGTTGAAGCCCAGCCCATTTCTCTTAGCCCAACTCTGAAGAGCTTCCAACGACACTTTGCTGGCTTTGTTCCAAACGCTGCGTTTTGCCTTAAGACGCTCCCTATAAGAGGCCTCTTTCTCCGAAACCCTAATTGCGAGCTCAATCACTGTTCTTCCATCTGAAAAGAGAAAGAGAGAGAGAAGAGAGGAAACCCTAGGTTCCCAAGCGCCGCCGACGGAGATCTCACACCAAAGAGGAAGAAGACGAGCTTCCGGCCTGGTTTCCCAACCGCCTTAGCGTCGTCTTCACCTGCTCTCATCCGGCTTCGATCTTCTTCGAAGTGAAGGGAGTATCTGTTCCTCTTTCTGTATTCTCTCCTTGTCTGTCCGTGTTTTCTGAGTTGCTTGACCTAGATCTGTTACCTTGAGCTCGTCACTACTTGTATCCATGATCTGTAACTCGTTCATACTTAGTGGATTCTAGGGTTTGAGTCTCTCCCTCTTGAGGCTCCGCAGAGTAGGGAAACCGAACTGCGTCATCAATCCGTGTGTTATCTTTTTCGCTTCCGCTTTGCATGTTTACTTTCCGACCTCGCTTCTATGCTAGCATTTAGGATCAAATCGTTTTCTACAAAGTGGTATCAGAGCTTGATTGTCCCTTTTCTTCCTTTGTCTCGTCTATGTAGACGAGGGAAATAGATCTGGGGGCGTGGACATTGGGCAGGCCGCATATAGTGTCCACCGGCCAGGCGCTGTTCCTCTCTCGTCCGACGTACCACACCTGTTTTCAAAACTAGTTCTTTGTTCTTTACAAAAACCAGTTTTTCTGTGCTTTACTTTGTTGAATAGCTCTTGATCTAAGTAATCTCTGCTATTATATTTGTCTTTGAGCTATCTTACTTTGTTTGCTTCTGTGTGTAGGTACCATGGCTGAGTCTTATGTCAAAATCCGACCATATGATGGTAAAATTGACTTTGCCATGTGGCAAGTCAAGATGAAAGTGATCCTCATCAAGGAAAAGTGCTGGAGAGCAGTTGCTCCCCTTGAACTAGCACTTCCTGCTGCAAATGCACCAGAGGGAAGCCCTCCAGTCCAACCAGCTCCACCAGCTCCTGTCCCACCAGAAATATCTGAGCAAGCTCGTGCTGAGATCATGCTCAGGCTTACTGATGATGTAGCAAGACAGGTAGTGAAGGTAAATGACCCCAGGGCTCTGTGGTTAGCCCTGGAGGATCTTTTTCTTGTCAAATCTCTGCCTAGTCGCATTTCTCTTCTCCGCAGGTTGTTTACATTTAAAATGGATATCAACATCACTTTAAATGACAACTTGGACAAGTTTTTTAAAATGACCCAAGTATTAGAGAGATGTGATGATAGTATTAAGGATTCTCATCAATCTATCTTGTTGCTTAATTCTCTGCCTTCACAGTTTGATCACTTTAAGGATGTTATTCAATTCTCTAGGGAGCCTCTCACTAAGGAAAGAATAGTTGAGACTATCACAGAGAAAAATGAGATGCTAAAAGTTTTCACATCTAAATTTGGTGCTACATCTGATAACACTGGAAAATCTGAGGTCTTGTTTGCTAACTCCAACAAGTCTAATGGCAATAGAAATAAGAACAGGAAGAAGAAAAATGCTAAAGAAGATGAGAATTCTAATACTAAACAATTTGAGTCCACCGCCAAGGTACCTAAAGATTCTAAATGCAACTACTGTGGTCACCTAGGTCACTGGATTAAAGATTGCAGGAAAAAGAAAAGAGCTGATGAAAATAAACTCAAAAATGATATCTCTGTTTCATTGCTTGAGTCTGACAATGGTGCACATCCCAATGAACTATTTATGTGTACACCAGAGGAAGTTGATTCAGGCAACTGGATCCTTGACTCTGGTTGCACCATACATGCCACCCCTATGAAAGCCAGCTTTGATAACCTTGATCAGAGTAGGTGTGGGATGGTCAAACTTGGTGACCATCACACACTTGCCATCAAGGGGGTTGGAGATGTTTCACTAAAGATGTTTGATGGGAATGTTATCACTCTGAAAGATGTCAAATGGGTTCCTGAGTTGAGGAGGAGTCTAATGTCTGAATCTGTGTTTGATTGCATGAATTATGATATACATACCAGTGGTGGCATTAAAACTGTTTCTTCTAATAAAAAGTGCATTGTCAAGACTATTAGGAGAAAAGGTTTATATCATGTCATCACCCCTGATAATGAGTGCAATCTTATTGATTCTTCTCATCTAACCAAACTCTGGCATCCCAGGTTAGGGCATATTGGAAACAAAGGCCTACATTACTTGCATAAACATGGTTTAATATCTGATAAGCTCCCTGTTTTGTCTTTCTGTGAGAATTGTGTATTTGGCAAAGCTACCAAACAGGTGTTTCCTAATTCTGTGTACAAGGCCACCAAGCCTCTTGAATATGTACACTCATACCTCTGGGGTCCTGCACAGGTAGACACAATTGGTGGTAAGAAATATTTTATTTCCTTCATTGATCACTTCTCCAGAAAGGTATGGGTTACTCTCCTTAAGTCTAAGGATGAGGCCTTCCAGGCTTTCAAAGCTTGGAAATCAAAGGTAGAGCTTCAATCTGGTTATAAACTTTTTTGCTTTAAGACTGACAATGGCCTTGAGTTTTGCAATACTGCCTTCAATGATTTCTGCAGGGAGAATGGGATCAAAAGGCAACTCACAGTGCCTGGCACCCCTCAGCAGAATGGTACTGCTGAGAGGATGAACAAGACACTGTTAGAGAAGGCCATATGCCTTCTCTTCACTGCAGGAATGAAGCACGGCCTATGGGGAGAGGCTGTGGTCACAACCTCCTATCTGATCAACAGGAGCCCCTCCTCTGTAACAGACTTCAAAACTCCACAAGAACTGTGGATTGGTAAGGTACCCAATCTTTCATACCTTAAACCCTTTGGCTGTACTGCTTATGCTCAGGTTTCTCAAGGTAAGTTACAGCCTAGAGCACTAAAGGGTGTGATGTTGGGTTACCCTGAAGGTGTGAAGGGCTACAAAATTCTTCTCATTCAACCTGGTGGATATAAAGTTATTGTTGCTAGAAATGTTACATTTAATGAAACTGACTTTCATTTTAAGAATATCCTCACCCCTAGAAATGAGAATGCAGGCAACACTGATGAGCCCTCCAAGTTCTTTGTTCCTGATGACCAACTCAGGGATTCTGTAACTGAGCTAGGTGAAGAAGATGAGTTTGACACTGGTCATGTTCCAACCTTCTTCCCTGCTCCAAGAACTTCTCCTGTCACACCAATTCAGCAACCTCAACAATTAGGAGGAGGAAATGATGAAGGGCAACAACCCGAAGAAAATGAAGATGACACAGCTCAAGGAGTACCTCTAAACCCCCAGTCTTCTTCCGATTCTCCCAGTTCTTCTTCTTTTGGGCCCTCTGTGTCTGAGCATGCTTCTCCTTCTTCCTCTCCTTCTGTGAATTCTTCTGTGCCCTTAAATGATTATCAACTTGTTAGGGATAGGAGTCCTAGAACTAGGATTCCTAATAGAAGATACACTGATGACATTAATATTGTTGAGTTTGCATTTGTTGCATCTGAAATCATTAAAAGTAATCCCCCTGAAACCTTTGAATTTGCTATGAGATCATCTGACTCAGTAAAATGGTACAAAGCTATGCTTGAAGAACTTGAATCTATGAAAATAAACAACACCTGGGTTCTTGTTTCTAAACCTGCTCATGCTAAAGCCATTGACTGTAAATGGGTCTTTAAGATTAAAGAAGGGGTTAAAACTGATGAGCCACCTAAATTCAAAGCCAGACTTGTAGCTAAAGGATTTAGTCAAAGAGAAGGGCTGGCTTATAATGACATATTTGCTCCAGTTGTGAAACATAAAACTCTGAGATTACTTCTTGCTATTGCTACTGTCTTTGATTGGGAACTTGAACAAATGGATGTTAAAACAGCCTTTCTGCATGGAGATCTTGATGAAACTATTTTCATGAAGCAACCTAAAGGGTTCACTGATAAGAAGAAACCTGATCATGTCTGCCTTCTTAAAAAATCTATTTATGGTCTAAAAGAGTCACCTAGACAATGGAACATAAAATTTGATTCTTGCATGAGATCTTTGGGCTTTATTAGAAGTGATTATGATTCCTGCTTATATATCAAAGGTGTTACCACCAAGTTTCCTCTGTTTATTCTTCTGTATGTGGATGGCATTCTCCTTGTCTGTGCTTCTATGAGAATCATTTCTGATACTAAAAGGAGCTTAATGAAACATTTTGATATGAAGGATCTTGGCAATGGCAAGAGAATTCTGGGAATTAAAATCATTAGAAATAGGGCTAAGAAAACTCTCATGTTATCCCAGATTGACTACATTGAAAAAGTTCTTGAAAAATTATGCATGCTTGACTCTAAGTCTTCACCTATACCCTTAGGAGGGCATCTTGCTTTGAGCAAAGATCAATGCCCTAAGACTGATCATGAGAAAAAGGAAATGGCTGATGTTCCCTATGATGTGGATGTTGGTTCCATCATGTATGCAATGCTTTGCACCAGACCTGACTTAGCCTTTGCCATAAGTGTTCTAAGTAGATACATGTCTAATCCTGGATCACCTCATTGGAATGCTATGAAATATTTACTTAAATATTTGAATGGTTCTAAACACTTGGGTTTGATCTATTCCAGCTACTCCCCTGCAAGTGATCTCCAAGGATTTGTAGACTCTGATTATGCAAGCAACAAGGACACAAGGAAGTCCACAACTGCATACTATTTCACCTGGGCTGGCAATTGCATCTCCTGGAAGTCTCAACAACAATCTGTGGTGGCCTTGTCATCCACAGAAGCTGAGTACATTGCAGCTACTGAAGCTGCTAAGGAAGCCATTTGGCTGAAAGGCATACTTGGTGAGATCTTCAGAAGAAAGTTTGTACCTGTGATCAACATGGATAGCCAAAGTGCTCTGTATTTGTGCAAAGACCCAATGTATCATGAGAAGACCAAACACATTGATGTTAGGTTTCACTTCATCAGACATAAGGTTGAGGACAAGACCTTGAGCCTCTTGAGGATCAAAAGAGAGCTGAATCCAGCTGACTTTGGCACGAAGATTGTTCCTTCTGGCAAATTCTACTTTTGCAGGAACTTTCTTCATATTCTTGATGTGAACTAACTTGCAGGTACATGAGCCGAGGACGGACGGATTGAAGACACAACCCAGATCCCTATTTAAATGAACGAGTTGTAATACATAGTGGCTGGATTAGGAGGGCAAATTGTAATGTCTATAATCCAGATGTATGTATTAGTATTATGTACATGTAATGGCTAGAAGCTCAAGCTTAGGACTAGGTCACAGGTAGCTCAAGACATTGGACCAAGGGTGGCTCGAGTGAGCCTAGCCAGTGGCACTTGGTGAGCTTGGTTGGAGTCCTTCACTTGCTGGATTGTTGGATTGATATTAAAAGATGAAGATGCTTCATCTTTAGACGTCGGCCCAGTCCAGTTGAAGCCCAGCCCACTTCTCTTAGCCCAACTCTGAAGAGCTTCCAACGGCACTTTGCTGGTTTTGTTCCAAACGCTGCGTTTTGCCTTAAGACGCTCCCTATAAGAGGCCTCTTTCTCCGAAACCCTAATTGCGAGCTCAATCACTGTTCTTCCATCTGAAAAGAGAAAGAGAGAGAGAAGAGAGGAAACCCTAGGTTCCCAAGCGCCGCTGACGGAGATCTCACACCAAAGAGGAAGAAGACGAGCTTCCGGCCTGGTTTCCCAACCGCCTTAGCGTCGTCTTCACCTGCTCTCATCCGGCTTCGATCTTCTTCGAAGTGAAGGGAGTATTTGTTCCTCTTTTTGTATTCTCTCCTTGTCTGTCCGTGTTTTCTGAGTTGCTTGACCTAGATCTGTTACCTTGAGCTCGTCACTACTTGTATCCATGATCTGTAACTCGTTCATACTTAGTGGATTCTAGGGTTTGAGTCTCTCCCTCTTGAGGCTCCGCAGAGTAGGGAAACCGAATTGCGTCATCAATCCGTGTGTTATCTTTTTCGCTTCCGCTTTGCATGTTTACTTTCCGACCTCGCTTCTGTGCTAGCATTTATGATCAAATCGTTTTCTACAGAATGAATCGAACGATTTCGGGGTGGTTGAGCCGGAATGAATTTCAGGGCAGTACCCGAATGTTTCCGTTCCGATTCTCGAATGACCATTCTTTATTTACCAAAATCAAGAAAAGAATGAATCGGATATCCGTGGGTGATTTTGTGAATTTCATCCCTAAGCATTAGCATGAAAGACGTCTTATTAGAGGTTGAATAGCAGAATCTCGGCCCATTTCTCTACCATGTGGGCTACCAGCAGTACCAATCACACTACCAATCAACATATTCAGCCCCCAACTCACACATTCGGGTCATATTAATAAGTGCAAAATCAATACTATAATCAACATCAAAATCGTCAAATATTGTCCAAATTAGGGATAAAAACTACAAATAATATTATATAATCAAACAAAATTGATGAACTGAGGTGGTTAGACTTGAACCAAGTTTGGGTATTTGTCGAATTCGAACTTTGAAAGGCTTCGAATCTTCGAGTATGGTTGATTTGGAGCTCTCCCTGTAATTTTGGGGTAAAGTTTCACTCAATGGGCACTTAAAATCCCCTGTGGAAAACAATACATCCATCAATTCTTTTTGATCATGCATAGTTTAGGAACGTTATAGGGGGGCTTACATATCATCCTTTGCAAGGAGACACCGGCTTAAACCATGATTGAATATCAATATAGATCACCTGTAAGTCTGTAACCAGACCTAAACAAACGCGGGTCGGCCGGGCCGGGCCGGCCCGTCCCGCCCGCCCGCAAAATTGGACAAGCTTGGATAGGGAGAAAAGCCCACGCGGGCCGCTAAGTCCGGCCCGCGCCCACAACGAGTACGGGATTGGGTAAGCCAATCTACCTGTTACGGGCCGCTAGGCCCGTAACGGGTACCCGCCTTTTTTTAATTAAAATTAATTAATCTATATGTATATATATAGATGTAATAAATAATAGTATTAATTATTCATTTAAAAAAAACAGTAATTATATATATGTATGTAAGTAATATATTACAAACAGTAATATACTACAAACAGTAGTAATAAAATATATATATATATATATATGTACGTAAGTAATATACTACAAACAATAGGTAATATGTATGTAAGTAATATACTACAAACAGTAGTAATGAACAATAAACTATATATAAAAAAACAGTAGGTAGTAATAAAAACAGTAGGTAGTATTTTGTTCTTTGGATTAGTGTAGGCTTAGTATAAAAAGAGTAGGTAATATTTTTTTTTTAATAAAAACAGTAGGCTTAGTATATAAATAATATGTAATATAAAACAGTAGGTATATAAATAATATATGCAATATGTATCAAAATAATATGTATAGCTTTAATACGAAAAATCGACTGGATTTGCGGGTACCCGCGGGCTACCCGCACCCGCATTCGCGGACGGGATTGGACACGGCTTTCAACCCGTTAAGCGGGCTTAGCCCGGCCCGCGCCCGCAACAACGGGACGAAATCTCGAGTAAAGCCCGTCCCGCGCCCGCGTTTGCCCGGGTCTACCTAATATATAACCAATTACGCGACATTTTACCATGATTGATTGATATTTTCTCTAATTATTTGTAAAAGTAAAACGATTTTATCCACACAAAATATATTCCCTTTCACGGACTAAAACATATCATTTCAGCTTCATGCACATTTTTTTAAAGGAAACTAACAAATATATACCCTAATTAATTTGTCACACAATAGTTTGATTTTCTTGAAAACTACCACTTAACCTATAGTAATACTTACAAAGTAAAGACTCGTATCTATAGTAATTCTAAAGTGACATATGTTTTACCTTATGGAGGAGTATATAATTAATTATAATCTTTGAAAAAAAAAATCCCATGCAATGTAACTTAATACATCTATAACTCATAAAACTATTGTGTACATCTGAGCACAGGAAAATCGTCCAATGAAGCTAAAAAATGTTAGAAAAATACATATTTATACACAACCATTGAATATTGCCGATTTTTATAGCATCGACAGCAAATCAAGACATAAGACGAAATTGCCTTTGAAGAAAAGAATCCAATTCCAAAAGTAACGAAAAAATGTTAACGTACAATTCCTCCGTAGGCACAAAGAAAAGAATATTGGGTCGTATAGAACGGCCCAATAACGCAGGCACAGGCCTATTCCCAAGCCCACGAAACGGTCTCGAGAGCTGGCAGTGGGCAGGAGGAAATAGGAATGGCACGGTGCCAATCAGTACCGTCTCAAATCTCAATCCCGATTCCGAATCGCAAACAAACAACTCAATATATCTATCCATCTCCTTTCCTCCTATCGTCGTTCTCCTCCTCACCTGTTTCTCTCTCTAATCTATCTTTATCAGCTCCGGATTTGACTTGCTCTCAATCGTAAGTGCTGTTCTTCCAAATCTCTCACCTATTTCTGAGGCTTTCTTCTATTCTGACTCTGCTAAATTAGGGTTTTTTTTTTAATGTTGATTGATTCTGCATAAAATCTTCTAACCCGTTTGATTTATTCGGTCGATTTGCTAGGGTTTTACATCCGGTTTCTCGAATTCATGGTTTTGGCATCTTGATTTTGTGTGTAAAATCACTGGTTTTGTTTGGAATTGGAAAGGAAGTGTAAAATCATCGGCTTTAAAATAAAAACTGATTTGAGGGTAGAGTACTTATTGAACTGGTTTTGTTTGGAAAGGAGGTGTTAAATCATCTACTTTTTTTATTAAAAAAAACTGATCTGTGTTGATTTTGGAGATCTGGCTGCGTCTTGTGATTTTATGATCTGATTGTTGTTTGAAATGGACGTGGGGGACGGTTTGATGTTTGATTTGTTGTCAACAAGATTTCAGTTTTCCACTTGTTCTTTTCGTAGCTTCTATCAATAATCTCAACCTTGCAAGTTATGTGAGAAAGTCCAGTTCTTTATTGTAGTTTCATACTGTGATGCTGTGAAGTAGAGTTGGGTTCAGTTTTGTTGTTAATGTTTGTGTCTACATATGTATCCAAGCTGTTGAATACTTTTTTTTTCCTTTTCTTTTACCTTCCACCAAATCAGTGCCATCGTCTATTTGATGCTGCTTCTATTTAAGCTAGCTTTTAGTAATTTTATGATTGCAGTATATTTATAAATGAAATATGATGAGCTAGATAGAAAGCTCCAAGACTAGTCACTGGGCAACTTTTGGAAGTCACAATAAATGCCTCTTTACATTAACCTATACTATAGTTAGATTTTAACATTGAGTGTTGTAGGTCCTTGTTTTCATCAATGAATACACAAAGTTCTGACAATCAAGCTTTAAATTCTAATGCAAAGTTTTGTGTTTTTGTATGGTACTTTTCAGCAAATTAACATGGCCTCCAACTCAGACAACAATGCGCCAGCTCCCGGAGGTTCAGGTAAGCAAGCCATGTTACTCACATATACTTACAACTCTTGTATTATCATATAAAATTTATTTTTTACGAAATCTAATATATTTATTGAAACCTGTCATTTTATTTTTTATGATACCTAATAGGTTTATCGAAACCTGCAATTAAAAAGTGTCTACTCGTTGCCTTTCTATTTACTGCACCGTACAGGACTATCTACATGTTTGTTTAAGAGGCTTTACCCTACTGATTCAATAGGTTTTCAAATGCTTCAGTTGTACTTAGTTCTCTGCAGCGAGTTAACGTTGTTGGCTCTCACACAAGTGCCATTTGTTAAGCTTAATTTCAACGTGTCACTATTATGTGGCAGTTTATGTGTATTTCTTGCATATATTTGTTTTTTTGTACAGTTTTTTAGTGATGTTCTGACGGATGATTAGTTTCTTCTTCTTTTTTGTGGGTTTTTCACCTTGCCTTTTTTTTTGTTCTACTTAGATGACAAAGCTGGGGGCAACAAGAGTCCCAAGTCACCGGCGGCAGCATCTCCATCAGAATCACTTGGGCCAAATCCTTTTGATTTCTCAGCAATGTCTGGCTTACTTAATGTATGTCTTTCCCTTTGATATTTTGTGTTGATGCATGCTATAATTCCTATAGTTGGCCATTGCAACAAAAATGGACTTTTAGTAAGTTGAGATTTTCTATAGAGAATGTTTTGCATAAGTTGGATTAGTTGTAGTCTTGTAGAATTGTTAAATCAAAGTTAACATGGACCATTAATTAAGTTATTCTTGTAGGATTCTACACATGGATGCCTTTTGCTAAATGTTTTTTCCTTTTACGCAATAACTATTTCCAAGTTCTTGCAATTAGGTTTATTTTTACTATATTCATCTTAATGAGTGCAGGATCCTAGCATTAAGGAATTAGCTGAACAGATAGCAAGAGATCCTTCTTTTAATCAGATGGCTGAGCAGCTTACGAAAACATTTCATGGAGCTCCTGCTGAAGAGGGGATTCCTCAGTTTGATACACAGCAGTATTACTCTACAATGCAACAGGTTATGCAAAACCCTCAGTTCATGAGCATGGCTGAACGTCTTGGTAGTGCTCTAATGCAGGTGACACATTACTCTTGCACAAACTTTCAATCACATATGGCATATCTTCTTTCCAGGTGTTATGATATTTTGAAATTGTGATTTCCAACTTGACATTTGTTTGAACTGGTTTGCAGGACCCGGCAATGTCGGGCATGCTTGAGAATTTGGTTAACCCAGCACAAAAAGAGGAGTTAGAAGAGCGGATGGCCAGGATCAAAGAAGACCCAACACTAAAACCCATCTTAGATGAGATTGAGACAGGCGGTCCTGCCGCAATGATGAGGTAGTATCAGGGTTTTGGCTCATGTCTCTCAACAAGCCTTGTGCGTTGAATTTCCTTGCGGAACCGTTATTTGAAGCTTCATCATTTTGGTTTTTAAGGTACTGGAATGATCAAGAGGTTCTTAAGAAGTTGGGTGAAGCAATGGGTCTTGCTGCTCAAGGTGAGGGATCTCTAGAGCAGACTGTACCAGATGAGGCAGAAGAAGCTGGAAACGAGGAGGAATCCATTGTTCATCATACTGCCAGCATGGGTGATGTGGAGGTATCTGATGATTATCCATACTTTCAAGATTAGTTTGACTTATCTAAGCCAATGATTGTTTTTTTTTTTAATTGGAAGCCAATGAGGATTGTTCAAGGCAAAGTGTTACTAATCGCATTTTAGTGGTGATGTATTACACAAGTCTCTTAAACCATTAAAGTAATAATGTTTAAAGGTGGATTGAACCAAGAAAGGAGCCTCATAACCATAAGAGACTTTTCTCTAATCATTATCTTGGTTCAATATAAAAATCTTGACATTTATTTTATTACATGTAGGACTCTTAGTGTCATTATTAAAGATGCTCTTACATTGCTTTTCCCAATGTGTCGTTACTGGGGCACACATCTAACAGAAGCTGCACTGTTAATGTTGCTCAGGGTTTGAAGAATGCTATAGCTTCTGGTGCTGATATTAACGATGAAGATTCAGAGGGACGGACTGCATTACATTTTGCATGTGGTTATGGTGAGGTATGTTAGTGTGATGCTGTCACCTTCTTTCTTAAGTATTCATTCATTTGCTTTTCTAGCAACCCAAGTCACTGCATATAATTG
Source organism: Persicaria tinctoria (assembly GCA_037127255.1). Lineage (NCBI taxonomy): Eukaryota > Viridiplantae > Streptophyta > Magnoliopsida > Caryophyllales > Polygonaceae > Persicaria > Persicaria tinctoria. The sequence goes on along the minus strand of JBANSL010000016.1, from coordinate 5,164,421 downwards.
TGTGTTAATGGGTTAGATACTTTCGTGCATCTGAAGATAATCATGAAGGGCTGTGCTTATCATTTGGATAATTTTATTAACAAAGTTGATACTTTTGGATGTGTACAAGTTCCTTTTTCATTTCCATCACAACCTGTATTTTATTCTCCTGCTTTTGCACTATGAAAGACATTTATACCTCTTCCAGATCAAGTGCGCTCAGGTTCTACTCGAAGCTGGAGCCAAGGTGGATGCATTGGATAAGAACAAGAACACAGCCCTTCACTATGCGGCTGGTTATGGGAGAAAGGAGTGTGTAGCTCTTCTTTTAGAGAACGGGGCTGCTGTGTACGCCAAAATTTCCCTTTTAACTTTTACCTAATTTTTTACTCTCAATTCATTGATGTATCTCAATACCATGAAAATCGTTGTGCAGCACCCTGCAGAATCTGGATGGCAAAACTCCAATAGACGTTGCAAAGCTGAACAACCAAAGCGATGTGCTTAAACTCCTCGAGAAAGACGCATTCCTGTAATCGGATGGCTTGATCGTGTGTTTTTGTGCCGTTGTTAACATTGGTGATGAATGGGCTCTCTCACTGGGTGGCTCTTGTACATCACTGTTTTAATTTGTTTGCAATGCGTCCTTTGTCATATGCTATGCAGTATTCGTCGTGGGGAAAAACTTGGAAAAAAAAAAGGGGAAAAACCCAGAGAGGCCCGATGGGTTCAGTATTAATTTATTTTTTCCAATGTAAGATTTTATGACACCAGGTTCTTAGTCTGTACTTTTTTTTTTTGGAATAAGTTCTATTTTTGTGTCCAATCTTGATCTTGTGGCATCCACTCTTCTATGATCGGTCCCTCCCGGTGCACTGTAAACTCACCGTTTGCATTCGAATTGCGAACTGGTGTGTTTTTATACCCTTCTTTCTGATGTGCTGAGCCTGCGATTTAACAAGCACAGGCTCGACGATACCAGACTTGGTACTTTTGGTAGTGCTCTATCTGAGTCCAGCCTGAAATGGCTGGAGTCGAATCCGACCATTTGAGTATATACACCTTTTGCAATGGCTAGTTCGGGCAGCTTTGTTTTCAGGTTGTGCTTCACTGAGTCTTATCGTCATTTTACCAAGGAGATCGTTTCTTAGTGTACCTTCCATCTGATGGTGCTATTTTGGTAGTACTTGACTTCCCACCTCTTCGTTGCCTTTTATCATGTGGCACTTCGTTTGGAAGTCTTTTGCCTTCTCTGTCAACCTCGATGCACTCTCTCTCGATGGGTATCTTGTCTGTTGTTTTTACGGCCTCTTGATTTATCATACAATGTTTTGTTTGTATTTCGAATTCTTGCATTTTTCAATAATTTAAAAAAAAAAAAGATAATGACCTGATGAAATTACTCTATAGTCGATACTCAATAGCAACCTTGAACAGAGGTGACCCAATATCAAACTCAACTTGATTGACCCAAGTGGCACATTTTGTTAACCGCGCTACTACACTTGGGCATTGGGACGGGTTTGGCAAAGCTTTTCAAAATAGGGATGCCTCGTCTATGAGTGATGGGTGAGCCGGTAATGGGTTGGATCGGATGGAGATTTTTAGGTAGTGGGTTGGGAGACAACCACAAATCATCCCTCCATCATCTGATCCATTCCGATCCCTATTTCAAAGTGATGGGATATAAATTATGTTAACTTCCAAAGAAACAACTTTAAAAACAGTATGAAGTTTGTCCTGTTAACAATAATTCAATCCATTACAATTTTACAAAGACAAAAAATTTAATTCATCCATAAATTTTCATATAAATTTTAATCTTAAACTAATAAATTTTTAGCAGGCCAAACCTTTTTTTGTGTAGCAAATTTTCCCAAGACTTGTCATCAAGTGTGTTTGGATTGAAACCGCCTGTTTAAACACAGACAATTTTAGTAAAGCACAGTAAAAAAAGGAGATAAAGCACAAGATTCTATTTTGGTGAACACTGAACACAAATAAAATTCACAAGTTAAGAACATATCAGAGCAAGTGAAATACCATAACATGAACATTACACATTCCTACATCACACATCTATGTTATGACTCTTATAAATAATACATACTGGAAGTCGAAGCATTTCCCGACATCTAAACAACAGTTCTTCCCCATGTTACAGTACAATCCTACACAACGCCGAGGTCATATATCATCGTCATCAAAGAACTCCTCGTAACCAGCCTCAAGCAACTCGCTATCACCCGAAAGTGAATACAATTCATCATCATCCATGAAGTCCATGTCATCTATGATCTGCAGATAGTCCATGTAATCACTGTCATAATCTGTGACAAATTCGTAATCTGGGGTGGGTTCGTTGGGCAGGCGCAAATCCTTGATCAGCTCAGCGCACCTTTTGCCCAGGCTATCTGACAGATGTATCAAGAAACAAGCACGCAAGTCGAGAGAGACGAGGTTAGGGCAGCCATCAAGGATCGCTTGCAAGCCGTCGTTCGTCATGTTACTTCCTATCAGCTGGAGGTGGCACAGGTTAGGCATGCTTTCTGCAATGGCTAGGGAATACTCGTTGCGTGCAAAAATAGGGCTCCTCTCTGCAATGTCATTCAACTTGAATGACTTGAGTTGAGGGCAGCTGATGCCAATAGCTTTTACGACCTTGTGTGAGAAAGAGCAGAGAGTGATTTCAACCTCCTCGAGGGAGGGAAACTGCTTAATTGCTTCCATCATATTATCATCCCCGATTGTGGAACAGCGTCTGAGGCGCAGGCATTTGAGGAGCCTCGCTCTATTACCACAGAATAAGTAAACAAGGAACAAACAATGGTCAGCTGACATCTTGAATAGGTAAATAAAGAGCGGCCATTCCAATGGTCAGCTGACATCTATAAAGGGAAGCAAACAGTTTGATTCGCAACAGATATCTGGCACGTTACATTGTTCCAACAATATGGGTATGCATTTCACATGGTCCTAAGAGTTTTTTTTTTCAATATAAATTAGACATATACGAGCGGGCGGATTTTAATGAGCATTTGCAAATCTCTGAAGGGTAGATATTTACATCATCAGTCACTTTGACAAACAAAAACAACAACAACAACAACAACCATCACCACCAACCACCTAGAATATCCCACGGGATAAGGGTCTTGGGGTAAAGATGTACGCATCCATTCCCTGAATGAGTAAAGAGGATGTTTTCGAGTAGAACCACAAATATAGGATAACAACAAATGCATAAATGGGGCAAACAACAACAGAGACTCAAACACACAAGACAAACTGGTGAGGGCGAATTTGGGTAGAGAACATCTAGGTAGGATACGAAGATCATTGTCGGTCAAATTAGTCGGATATGATCAAAGCTAATCTAAGAATTTACAGTCTTATGAGAGCTAATCTATTTTTTTTTTTTTGGTGGGATGAGAGCTAATCTATAAATTTACAGTCTTTTATGGAAGAACCTCAAGACTCTTTGTAACAACCTACATTTTCTCTTTACAACTACCATCACTATAGCAAATCAACAGAACTGTATCACGTTCTTTACTCCTTTGTTGTAGGGCCAAAGCAAAATCAAATTGGGTATCACATGTCTTAGAACAGTGGCAAAATTAGGGCTATTACTGATAGGGTTATGAGTAAATGATTGCATTTAGTGGCCCCTACAGACTACACATCTACTATGGAATCGGATTTGAGGAACGATACATGCACTGAGAATCATATAAATTCGATTGTTTGGAACAGTGAAACCGATAAAGATCATCACTTTCTTCAGGTACCAATAGATGGATATGATTACTGAATAAAGATCACAGCTTTAATCAATCGCCCTCAAATCTGCAAACAAGACATTACCAAATTGGACGGAAACGTACCGTTCGGCGAGGTGAGACAGAAGCTTCTCGGTACCAAAGAACTCAATGTTGATCTCAACGAGGCCACCAGAGCTGCGATCGACGGCATCGAAGATCATGCCCTCGTACGAGACCAGAGACTCGCGCTCCCCAAAATTGACGGCGTCAACGATCCGCCACATGGCGGGGTCCTTGCAGAGGCGGTACCAGAGCTTGCAGACGAACTGCACGGACTCGAGGACCTCGACCGCGCTGAGCTTCATCAGGACCGTAATGGTGACGTCGCGGGGGAGTTCGAGCCAATTCCGGCTCTGCGCCGGCCCTTCAGGCGGCTGCGACTCCGGCGGAGCCGAGGAAGAATCCATGGCGGATAAAGCTAGGGTTTTTGTGGGATGGGATGGGACTATGGGAGTATGGGACTGTGTGGATCTGGGAATTCGACTGATTTATCGATCTGGGTAGTAGAGGTTTGTCGTACAGTGCATTAAAGGAAGGTGCTTCCGATTTGGGGTTGAAGTGGGAGGGTGTGGAATTGCGTGATTGGGTCTCCTTATTGCTCCGTTCGTACCTCTCACTATTTAGGTAGGTACTGAAATTAATCAAAAATTTTAATGGCCGATTTTCCGTTTTCGAATCACCCCATCAGGGTCAGGACTCGGGACCGAAGATATTTAAATACAGATCATTTATCAGTACCTCTAACAAATACACACATTACTTGATGAAAAGTGATCTTATCTGATCAATCGAGTCAACGTGTTCACGAGATTCACTGCTACATTTTTAAAATTTTGGTAAAGTAATGGCATTTACAAAAAATGCGGAAGATGTGAAATGAAGTTCCATGCTGATTATATAAGAAATTCAAGTTTTGAATATATTTCTAATGTGTCATTGGACTTGTATGCTCAACTTGATTAGTACGCTCAAACGTGTGATCCTCACGTCATATATGGCACATCGGAATTTAACATATGCATTCTTTCCAACGAGAATTTGGAGATTAGGGTGAGACACGGGAAGATCCATGCTTTAGTTAGTTTTATTTCAATTTTGAAAGTTATATTGGACATATGTCTTGTCCAGCCACATATTTTACCGAACCACCCAATGACTTGCGGATGATGGGTGTATTGGATTTGGATAAAAGGGTTGGTGGATGGATATATTGGGTTGAGTAAAATCCTTAACGAATCGGATGGTGGAAATCAAACCACTTCTCGTCCTACTCCTAAGTTACGTTTGTAAAATATATGTTAAATTAAATTGTTAATTTTTTAATAAGTTAAAATATTTGATAACTTTAGTGGATACAAATTAGGTGATGTGATAAGAAATACTCCATTAATTTTTTCCCACAAAAATACCCCTTTTCATACAAATCATTACATAAGTGGTATGTACTATTTTGGCACGTACCCAAACTATTACTGCATAAATACCACAATGTAATTTCACTGTTTATCACTTGAAAAAGATACATTACTGCATAAATACCACAAATAACTTATACAAGTTGCCCATCGCCCACTGGTTTAGATTTAATTTAGAGACTGTTTATTTAGGGTCTTGTTATTTACACGGTCATTTTTTCGTCATGTGTACGGTGCCGATGTCGAGTTGTCGAGTCGGCATTCTTACACTGGTCGACAACCCTTCACTGAATGGGAGATCACTGTTGGATCAAGTTGGCTCTTCTGCTGATGTCGAATTCCCGGGTAGACAGATCACCCTTGCCGGACTTCGAGATCAATACCGTGCGGATTGCGAAAATCCGTCGTGCAAAAAGCAAGACCATTCATTTATAGATAAAAAAAAGTAGGTATATCCAATTAACTTTTTTTTTTTTTTGTTACCGGGGGAATCTGGGGCGTGTTAACTATGGTTGTACCACCACTCAAAAGCGTTCTTACGAACGCGAGTCTGAAACTTTAGGTCGGAACTTCGAGAAGACGAGTCGAAACGTAAGAATAGTTTCATAAAAAATGTACTTTCTTGTAACAGGGGGCGAGAGGGGGAAACAAGATTGGAGATGGAGGATTCAGATCTAGTACATATATGAAACTCTTATTCTTTTAATGAGAGGTCTTGAATTTGAACATTTACATATTGGCATAAGATAAGATTCTCATTTTAGAAAAAAAAACATCTCCTTAATTAAAATGCTTTAGCCAAACTTAAAATTAAATTCGTAGGCTACATTTTTTTGGTAGGAAATTTTTCTCAAATTGGTTCCTTCTTATCCTATGCCCTTGTATAAGATTAAACAATTTGTCTATTGAGTGTCCAAAGACATAAGATAATATTACTTTATTGGAAAGAAAACCCTAAAAGAAGTGAACCTCAATCTAACTTAAAAAACGGCTAAATTTAGGAGAAATATTTTCCAATTTGACCTCTTATCGGCATAGGCTAAAGAGGTCAAATCAATGATAATAACAAATTTGCCAAAATTAGAAAATTGGCAATTGTAAGTTGTAACCTATCAGAAACTACAATGCAGTTCATTTTGCAAGGCAAATGCAAGCGGTAGGAGGGAGAGAAATGAGGAAGAAATCATTTGAAAAGGTCTGAAAAACCCTAAAATTGCGCATTACATTCACCAAGAAAAATCCATCCAATTTGACCATAATCAATGAAACTTGGAATGATCATGAAAATCCATAGAAATTGTTCCCTTTCATTCTAAAGGGATTGCAGGAATACAAAAGATAACGCTAGGTATATATAATCCCTCATTGCAACATAAACAACATTTTCTCTCTCTCTCTCTCTCTATATATATATATTCATGATTCGGTTCAAATTCATTTCTCTTGTTTGTTTTGTCTTCTAGCTCGATTCGAAAATATGAATGCAGCTCGTGTTTGTTCGTTCCCTGATCTTGCCTCCACCGAAGCAGGCGCTAATTCCTCCGAAGAATCAAGCTTGGAAGGTTTATTCCTCACTCATCACCATATGCTATCTTTCAATCTTTTCTTGCATTCTACAACAAAATGTTCTTTTTTATATATTTACTTTTTTTTTACTTTTGCAAATTTGGTATGAATTTCGTTGATCATTATCCTTGTTGTTAGTTTTCGCTTGTTGAAATGAAAATCATCAATTTTTTTTTATTAAGTAAAGATTCAAGATCAGACAAGCCTGATTATGAGAGAATCAATATCCTTATTTCTTCTATCAAGTGTTTTTTTGGCAATTTACAATTTATTTGTTTTTTCATTAGGTTTCTTGATACTCATTGTTCATCATCATCTGATATCTTTCAATGTTTTTTTTGCATTCTACAACAAATGATGTTTTTACAACTACTTTTTCATTGCTAGTTTTTGCCTTGATGACAACGTCTTCATCGATCATTATCGTTGTTGTTAGTTTTGGCTCATTGACAACGTCTCTATGAAACTCGTCGATCATCATCCCAATTTCCTCTACCAAGTGCTTTTATGATTCACATTTTTATTGGTTTTTCATTATGTTTCTTGATACTCATTGTTAAACAACAAATGATGTTTTTGCAATTACTTTGTTGTTGTTAGTTTTATCTCATTGACAACATCTATGAAATTCATCGATAATCATCCTTATTGATAGTGGCAAAACTCGGTGACGGAATTTGTAGGAATCACAACAAACGTGAAGCTCTTGTTGAAGCTATTAAACGACCACCACGAGGCCTCCAAAAAGGGGTTCGATCCACGACAAGGGCAACGGTTTGCAGGGATGATGTCGATCCTAGACGACGTGAAGACGAGGATCCAAAGGTCCCAAGCGTCGGGGAAGAAGAGGCAAGTGGAGCTAAGGAGGTGCAATACGGACCTCAAAGGGGGCCGGCCAACGGGGAAGCCGAAGCACGCCGGGGATGGGGCAGCACTCGACGACAAGGAGAGGATGAGGAGGGACCTCAACATGAGCTTCGCGGCACAGAAGAGGCTCGGGGTCATGTGCTCGAGCCTCGGGAAGGAGAAGCAAATCATCGCGAGGGAGCTATCGAGGAAGGTGCAAGAGTTGCAAGGGATGGAGGAGCTCCTCAATGACTATAGGGAGCAAAATGAGAGGCTGGCCGAGAAGGCCGAGTGTTGTCGAATTGAGCACTCAGAGGACGATCCATTGAGGGGTCGGGTGAGGGAAGCGGATGAGGAGATCACGAGGATGAGGACGACGATGGAGGAGGCGAAGAGGGAGGCCAAATTCGGGAGGATAATGTTGGGTGAGTTGAGGCAAAGAGTGAGTGAAGATATGGAAGGTGAGGTTGAGAAGGTTGAGAAAGTTGTTAAGAGTGTTGTGATAAAGTTGTCAATTTGATAGATAGCTAGGGATCAATTGCAAGGCTTATTAAGATGACGATGACGACGATAACAACAGATACGAAGTTTTGAAAACGGTGTTAAGAATGTAAGAATTTTTCCTATGTCGGGATTTTTTTCATTCACCTTAAGTCGGATCATCAGACTTTCGACTTAAGGTGAATGAATTTGTAGAGGGAGTTGTTAGCTTTTGTTGTAGGAATGTTCAATTTTGTACCTAAATTGGCTATCTAATCAAAATTTATCCTTTAAAACTAAATTTTACACTTTCATGTATTAGGGAGAAAATGATGGGAAGTCGGGAACCATTCCGGAATGTTTCACCGAAAAAAACTTGTGAGTAGTACCCATAGGTCTCCGGTTCGAACCCCGGAATGACCGCTTTTTATTTACCAATTCAAGGGAGAAAATGATGTTTTATTTGTATGGTCATATGAAGTGAATAAGTGCGTTGAAAATTGATTTATAAGCATCGTTATGATGATCTTGATGTTGTGCAACTCTCGTAGGTTTAGCTCATTCTCTAAACAATGAGTTACTAAAATCTCTAATTTTGAGTAAGTCATGGATCTATTGATATCTTTTGATTGATACAATATAAAATAATTTTTTAAAAAGTACGTAATCCATTTGAAATAATCTTTTGAGTAAGTCATGGAGTATCATATACTGTATAAATTACTTCATTGACACTAAGAAGTGACTTTAATAAATAATTTAATAGGTCAAGAATCCATTTGAAAAATAACTCAATCGAAAAGTTAGACAAATTGTTATAATTTTAGATAGTGAGCTACTTAGGTCAGCAAATATGGGCCAACCCGTCCGACCCGCCCAACCCGTCCGGGAAAATATGCGGGCTTGAACAGAGTAGTTGGTCCAAGCGGGTCGACGAGCCCTGCCCGGTAGGTCTAGAGGGCGGGCTTGGGCATAGGGTAAAGCCCAAGAGGACCGACAGGCCCGGCCCGGTTATATATATATATATATAATTATATAAGTTATATATAACATAATAAAAATATATACATAATTTCTAGGAGTGGGCACAAATCCCGCAAATTCTAGACCCGTCTCGCAAAAATTATGCGGAACGGGACGTGGAACGAGGATACATATATATGTATGTATTTACAGTGTGTATATAAATATTTACACTCTCACACGGCCACACACATTTGAAATTATATATTTACAGTATATGGGACACACATTTACATTTCAACATATATATACATTTACAGTATATATACAAGTGTATAACATGTATACACGTTTACATGTATATATAATTTCTATACAGTATATATATAACTTTGTATTACATTATGTATATAACTTTGTATTGCATTTTTTAGTAAGCTAATATTGTATCCAGATTTGTCTCACATTTGAAAGTATGGGTATAATTTATGATTTGCTTTTATTTAAAAAAAAATTAGTTCGATTTCGGATAAAAAATGAATTTGAGACGTTAGGCCCGCTTGGCCCGATGGACGGCCCGACCCGACAATGAGGGCGGGCTTGAACAAGGCACTAGGCCCAAAAACCGGGTCTGGCCCAAGCCCGGCCCGGTGTAATGGGCTGAAAATTTGGTCAAGGCCCGGCCCAACCCATGCTCAAGTCTACTTAGGATGTGTTTTCCCAATCCTTCATTTAAGGGATGGAGGAGATCTCCACCTCCTCTACCTACCCCGACAGGAAAAATGGCCCTATCTCCAACCCCTTCCACCTCATCCACCTCCTAAAAATGCTTGAGGAAAACAGGCCCCCCCCCCCCCCCCCTTTAAGGGGTGGAGGTGAAGTTTTTTTCACCTTAGAGCAACCCCAAGGGCATCCTCATTTTGGAGAAAATTATGAATTTGGGGAATTTTGGGCCATTTTCAGGTCCAACAGCTTCCCCAGCCCATTCTCCAAAATAGGGTGGGAAGGAGAAAATTAGGGTAGCTTCCCCAAATGTGCAGCAACGCTAAATTTTTTGGAGAACCCTTTTTCCCACGTTCTTCCACTTTCAACTCTAAAAAACCGACTGCGAATTTGGATTGCTGCTCGACACTCTGCTTCTCCAGGTGAGCCTTCTTGAACTATTTTTCTCTCTTCTACCACCTTTGTTGGTTCAATTAATCAAATAACTTTTTTCATGCTCTGGTGAAATTTCAAAGTTAATTGAGCCTTCATTGTTAAGCAAATCAAAAACGTTTTTGGGCAAAAGTTGAGAATTGAAAAACCAAGCAATTCAGAACAGATTGGGATGCTCTTTTGAACAAAAACGTTAAGCATGATTATGCCTTATCAAAACGTTTACATAAAATTCTGAATTATAGAGAATTTCCAATCTGATTTTTTAGAGAAGGACAATCTGATTTTTAGAGAATATGGAACTGATTTTTAGTGTGGATTTGGCTTCTGTCGGTAAGATCTGCATTCTTTTTCTTTTCTGCAGTGATATAATCCTGCGTTTACCTGCTGTTTGGCCATTACAACTGAGCTTTTAGCCTTGTTATTTACCTGCGTTTACCTGCTGATGTTAAATATATTTTTTCCTGATTAATACGGGGTAAGATGGATTAAACCTATAAATTTTCGGGAGGAAAAAACCAAATAATCATTATTTATGGCTGTTGAAATTTTCTTAGATTTGTGTACTGCATAATTCTGAAATTGGTTGGACTTTTTTTTATCAATTGAAGTGGAAAATCAAGGTTAACACCTAACTTAGGCCTTGTACATCTCATCAGCTTTATGACTAGTTTGGCTGAATTTTTTTTTAACCTTAGACTCAGTTGTTAGCTCACTTTTGAAATTAAATGTTCTCTCTCAGGAGCCTTTATTTTTTATATGTAGGTAGTGATGTAAGATTGTGGACATAAATGTATCTAGAATCACACTCATCAGGGCTCACTGTTCCATTGAATGAGAAGGCGATCAGATCAATGATTCGGCCATTGATGAGATTCGATGAGTTGAAGGCACTGATTATGACAGAATAGTTACAATAACACAGCAAGAAGATGCAAAATGTAGATGAGGCAGAGAATGCATACCAAGCTGATGAGATGATCTTGTGCTGCTTCACAGATTTGTTCAGGAGCTCCATCATCATGATTTATGTGGAGAACTGTCAACAAATTAAGAGTCTGAAATTCACAAAGGTTTGATACCTGATTTGTGGAGAACACAAGAAATCAAAGTGAAAAAAAGAAGAAGCTGAGAGGAGTTTCTTGAAGAAACAGAAAGGGATAAATAATGATATGCGTTTGAGTGAGTTTCTTATAATGTGCCCTTTAGACAATCAAGACGTTACCATTTGAATCAAATTCATATAGCTTTAGACAATCAAGACGTTTGAGTGAGTTTCTTGAAGAAACAGAAGTTTTCATAAAAAAAAAGGACAATACAAAGGTGGAAAAACACGCTATTAATTTAAAGAAAGCAATTACTAATTGGCTCCATGCTTATTCCATAAGTGCTTAACAAGATCTTCTTGGAGTTGAGTGTGCATTTGTCGATCTCTAACCCGATGACGATTTGCGATAAACTCCATTATTGTTGGTGTACGCTCGAGCGAAAGTGAGATGTGTGGAATTTCATCAACGTGATCATATTCCTTTTCGATATCATGCATCTTCCTTAGTCTACGAATACACTCATGTTCATCACGCTCATCTTCGACAATCATATTATGCATAATTATACATGCCATCATAATATGTTTTAGGTTCTCCTTATTCCAAAGTCTTGCCGGGTTTCGGACAATTGCAAAACGAGCTTGAAGCACTCCAAATGCGCGCTCAACATCTTTCCTTGCTCCTTCTTGCTCTTTAGCAAAGTGTCGATGTTTATTTCCTTGTGGAGCTGGAATAGTCTTCACTAATGTAGCCCATGATGGATATATACCATCAGCAAGATAATATCCCATGTTATATGATCTCCCGTTGACTTTATAGCTAATCTGAGGGGCACTGCCTTCATCCAATCCACTAAATACGTAAGAACGCTCTAACACATTGATATCATTAAGAGACCCAGGCAATCCAAAGAAAGCATGCCATATCCACAAATCATATGAAGCTACAGCTTCTAAAATAATGGTGGGTTCATGAATGTGGCCAGTAAACATACCATGCCAAGCAGTAGGACAATTCTTCCATGTCCAATGCTTCCAAGCATCCCAGGGAAGCCACGTCGTTCACCTATTGCAAGTAATCTCTTAAGGTCGTCGTTGGTTGGCGCCCTTAAGTACTCATCACCAAAAACTTCAACAATTGCTATGACGAACTTTTTTAGACTTTCAAGAGCAGTGCTTTCCCCAATCTGCACATATTCATCAACATAATCGGCTGTAACACCATATGCTAGTTGTCGAAAAGCAGCTGTTACCTTCTGAAGCGATGACAAGCCAAGATGTCCAGCGGCATCTCTCTTTTGAACAAAATAAGTATCATGCGCTACGACAGCATCATGAATGCGCATGAAAAGAGATTGTTTCATTCTGAATCTCCTTCGAAAGAAACTACTTCCATATTTCGGAGGATCGGCAAAGTAGTCACGGAAAAGTCTTTCATGACCTTCACGTCGATCACGATGAACAATACGATGACCAATAATAGAACCGCGATTACCTCTTCTTGAACACCGATTAACATGCTTCTCTTCTTGGTCTTGAATAAGTAACAATTCTTCATATTCATCGTCAATATTGTCATCGTCATTCATAAATGTATCAAGTAGATAACGACTACTCAATGAACGATAAGCCATAAAATATATTTTCAAAAAGGTAAAAAAAAAAAGATGAGCAAAGAAGATGAGAATGTGTTGAAATTTGGTCTTTAACGCCTACTGCCGAGAGTAAAGTGATGAAAGTAAAGTGATGAAATTATGCCTTTAATATACTACGGAAGTGTTTGTTTGAAGCTACCATAAATAGTTGCAAATTAATTAGTCATAGAAGGAGATTAGTAGTGAGAATAGGAAACAACCCACTAGGAGAATAGCAATAGGACTAGGAAACAACCCATTCTTCTAGCTAACTAATTGACGTATATAAAAAAATAAAAAGAAATTGAAATTGATAATATGCAATAACATCTCTATATATATACACTCGGTGCAAATTTACTTAAAAAATTTCATTTCTATCAAAAAGATTAAAGCTTTTTTATTGGATTATTTTAGATTTTTTTTTTCACGAGGGACAAATCTCGTTCCGTCCCGTGATGGAAAAGACCTTATGGGATTCAAAAAGAATATTTCAATCCCGTTTCGATCTCGTCCTATAAAAAGTACGGGGATGGGACGCGGGAGTATATCAAATTTCACTAAAATTTTTTAGCAAAAAAGTCAATAAAAATATAATTTACAATTAAAAATTAATTTACCATTCTCCAAAATGGAGAAATTGTTGGAGTTGGCACAAAATATTTTTAGAGAAGATGAATGTTGATTCTCCATTTTGAAGAAATTTTGGGGAATCCATTGGACATGCTCTTAAGGTACGTAGAGGAGGTGGAGGGGATCTTCCACCCCTCATACCCCTTAATTTTTTTTTATCATAACCTACCCCTTAAATGAAAGGAAGAAGAAAACACAACCTTAATCAATCGATAGGCCGAAACAAAGACACATCTATACCAACATTTCATTTTTAGTCTACTTCCCTAACTTTCTAGGGTTAAGTTTGCCTAGGCTTGTCATTTGTAGGGAGTATTTCTCCTTGTCTTATTGTTCCTCTATTTTGTTGTATGTCTTGAAAGACTTATCAACCTATAAAGAAGATTCAGGTATATTTGATCTCAAATTCTCACTTAATAATTTTTTTTCCCGAAAGATCTTATTTAATCAAAATAAAAAGGGTGAGTCTAACTACAAGATGAGTTTTATGATTTCATCTATTGTCGAGACGAAGTTTATGTATTTAGTATTTACGCTCGGATCCTTTTCATTTTTAATAAAATTTTTAAAATTTGTATCTTTAACTTTTATTAATATTTTATAAAATTTATAATATATTATTAACATTTTAGTTTTAAAAAATCGTGTCGGGGAGTATACTAGTGCATACTTTATGAATAAAAAAATAAAATTTCCGAAAGATATTTTGCGAGCCTTACACACCCCGTTTCTCCATAGCAGAGTTGTCTCCTCCTCACACCGCCGTTTCAACCTCCCTTCGTCTCTCGGAATCCCGCCGCCGGAAGCAATATCCGGTGCTCAACGCTGTCCGGTGAGTCCTCTTCCCCACTTTCTCCCTTCCTTTCCTCCTTTAATTCCTTAAAGGCGCCTTATTTTATTCCCCCATCGCATCCTCCAACAGGTCACCTTCTTCCCTAACTTTTTCCATTGTCGAAAATCATGTATTTTGAATCAGAAGGTCAAGGAGCGGCTTTGTTCCGCATTAAAGGACAACGTCGAGAGTGTTTGACGAAGTGGAACGATCTACAACGGTGTCGCCTTGCACGGCACCCTCGCCAGGTTGATCTCCCTATTAATTCATATGTAATGGCGGCGTTTCAGGTTTACGGATGTGTGGCTTATTTGATCCCTTGTATTTCATTGGAGGTCTAATCGGCAATTTTGTAATTTGGCAGGGTTTTTGGGCTGAGCTGTGAATGGCTTTGCAATTGACCGGGAAAAGGGTTAGTTGTGTTTGTTTCATCAATTTCCTCTTGTTTCCGTGATTCTGTCTTCCGTTGAGCTTGGTTTTGCATTCAAATTCGTTCCCCTGAATGATTCTTTTGTATCCCTTCAAAAAAATTATTCGACGAGCTTGATTACTTTAAGAGTCCATCTGAGTGTTCTGTATGCATAACCTTGGTTTTGGAATCAGGACTGCAATTTTCAGTGCAAGACCAGCAAGAACCCTAAATGTTTGACCATAATTTTCTGTTTGCTAGATCAATAAGTTAACAGATTGCCGGATAAAATCGGTTGGGCTAGGACATTATAAAACTCCCTTCCTTGCTATCCTATCCTGTATGACAAGGAGAAGAACTCACTATGATCTTTTTCTTCATTCTCCACTTGTAATGTTGGATGACTGCTCGGCGGTAGACCCATTGAAGCCTGATTTCGTTGATATTCTAGTAAAACTGTCAGTTAGACTCCTGCCATCGCAGCTCCCATTCCTTGGACGCTGCCTTAACTAATCTTCTTTCAATTTTCCATCTCTTTAGATAAAAAAAATTTCTGGAAAAATCGAGATGTAAGGTCACGGGATTGACCCGGTCGGATATGTGAAAGCCTAAGCTTTCATGGAGGATTGAGAATGAAAGGGAGAGAAATTGAGGTTAGAGGGAAAGGCTATGAAGTTCAAAGAAGGGAATATAGGAAGAAGATGATTTTGTTCATTGATGCCTGATTAGTTACTACCTTAGATACAAATCTTCTTTCATTGCTGGCTACCTTATGCATTGCAAAATGCGAGAGATTACAAATAAACTTCGTTTGGAGATAGACTACCCATGATTAACCGACTCAGTTTGTATAGGACATAGATTTAAGCTTATACATTTGTTTATGAAAGAACTCAATACAGCTTTGATTTCATATGCAAATTTCCTTTCAATAGTCATCTCATCTTATTATATTGCTAAGTACTTAACAGTTCTTACTGAATAGCCCCATTGAACTGGCTAAGGCGAAATAAGACATCATACTACCTTTTTCATGGAGAAGCATGTGGAAATTATCAATTCTAATCCATTTTCTCGTATTGGCTGACCTATTAAGATTGATTAGCTGAAAAGTAGCATGGCAAATGATTTTTGGGAATTCCTCTCCTCTTCCCTTTCTTTGTGTCTTATGATGAGATTGAAAATAATGCCACTGCCGAGTGTGAAACCTAATACTTTGTTTGTTTCTTACTATGCCTTTTTTTTTTGGTCTTCATAGGGAATTCGTGTGATTCGTTCATTAAATTATTTGCCTTATCTTCTCTCTGAAGATGCAAAGGCATTTAGGATTTACTCTCGAGATGCTGCTGAATATGGTCTCACTTCAGCCACATCCTCTAGAGGTGAGAAAATTAACTTGGTCACACACTGTGGCCTGGTTGTATGTAGTAACGTTCATTAATGGCATACTTCCTATGTCTTGGTTGGCACTGGTTATTCATTTGCTACTGTTTGTTTTACTACTTTATCATCATCATTATTGGGGTGATACCAGTAAAGGACACCCAGATCATATGACTTCAACCTAGCTGCAGAACAATCCACAAAAAACAATTCATTATATATTTATACAATTACTTGCAACATAAGCAGCTCTGTCCATCTTCCATTAAGTATTACCTTAATAGAGCACAGCCTAAGTTGACGAGATGTATGAATTTGTATGCTGTCATTGATTATTTATTCACTATTTCACCTTGCAGAATTTCCTAAAAGGTCACAAATCCTATTTCTCGACAAGTATAGTACAGTGATAAGACAGCCATTCATAAGGTAAGGGAATGTAAGGTTAATATTAAAAATTAAAACATGTTAGAATTTAGAAATATTATATCAGTGTTGATTCTAAAATCAATGAGTAAATATTTTGTTGCATATGGGTTTATTTCAAATCAACATCTCTTACATGAGTTTATTTCTATTCTGAAGTATTTAAAGATGCATAAATGTTGCATTTTTTTTTTGCAAATTGTGGGTAATTAGATAAATTGATGGAATTTATAGTGGAAAAATATGACAAGTTTTTAAAAATTAATTCTTGAATTGATTACATCAACATGTTGATATATATTTGAAACCAAGATGCTGAGTTACGAATCTTATAAAGTAATAAGAGGATGCGTCTACGTGCACAGAAGTCTTTACATGTCCAGCAAACTGATTCTTCTTATCCACTGAGCTGTTATTGTTTGGTCTTTAGCCTTTTGTTTTTATGATTCTCTGAATTATCAGTAGATTTTCTATAAAGTTCTGCATGATAGCATCACAGCTTCTGTGGCTCACTTTGATAAGGTCACCTGTATGCTACTCGCTAAATTTCACTTATTTAGTTTTTTTTTTCTCTTCCAATGAGATCCTGAGATTCTCTGTGAACATTTTGTTTGTATTATTTTGATAGATCAATTCATGGAAGTGCACTTCTGCTGGATAAAAAAAGCAACGAATCATTTGGGTTAAAGGCTGTTAAAAAAGAGAAGTATGCAAAAAGGGATAATAAAACACAGCCACCAGTTGAAGCTCCGTATACGCCTCCTAAAGTGCAAAGGAGCACAAAGTCTTCATCTGATAGAAGAATAGACATATTTGAAGGCATGACTGTAGTTGAGCTATCTAAGCGTACTGGAAAATCAATATCAGCACTTCAGGATATTTTGCTTAATGTGGGAGAGAAAGTTGGCTCAGAGTTTGACCCCCTGAGTCTTGATGTTGCTGAGCTAGTTGCAATGGTATGTTTGCTTTGATGTTCTATCCCATGTCTTACGCATATTACTTCTTGATTAACAGCACAATTTACTCGGTTCTTTTGATCCTTTACATTATTGTTTTTTTCCCCGTTAAAATTTGTAGATTACTGTTCAATGTTATCAAATGCAGCTAATCAACTAAAATTTTCAGTGTGCACTTTGTTTGAATGAGAAATGACATTGACTTTGTCCATTTATGCAGGAAGTTGGTGCGAGTGTCAGGAGATTGCACACAAATGAAGGTGCTGAAGTGCTCCCCCGACCTCCTGTTGTAACAGTCATGGGTCATGTTGATCACGGTAAAACCTCTCTCTTGGATGCTTTGCGCCAGACATCCTTGGTAGCGAAAGAAGCCGGTGGTATAACTCAGCATCTTGGTGCATTCGTTGTCAGTATGCCATCAGGGGCGGCCATCACATTCCTTGACACCCCAGGTCATGCTGCTTTTAGTGCAATGCGTG
Organism: Persicaria tinctoria; assembly: GCA_037127255.1. Taxonomy (NCBI): domain Eukaryota; kingdom Viridiplantae; phylum Streptophyta; class Magnoliopsida; order Caryophyllales; family Polygonaceae; genus Persicaria; species Persicaria tinctoria. Next base: position 5,146,393 of record JBANSL010000016.1, on the reverse strand, counting down.
CCAGAGGAGCTGCTGTGACTGATATTGTGGTTTTAGTAGTAGCAGCAGATGATGGGGTAATGCCCCAAACCCTGGAAGCCATGTCCCATGCCAAAGCGGCTAATGTACCTATAGTCGTTGCCATAAATAAATGTGACAAACCTGGTGCTAACCCTGAAAGAGTGAAAGTCCAACTTGCTTCAGAGGGTTTAATGTTGGAGGAGATGGGTGGGGATGTGCAGGTGGTTGAAGTTTCAGCAAGCCAAAAAACAGGATTAGATAATCTAGAGGAGGCTTTACTTCTTCAGGCTGAGTTAATGGAACTTAAAGCACGTATTGATGGACCTGCACAAGCGTATGTAGTGGAAGCAAGACTCGATAAAGGCCGGGGCCCTCTGGCAACTGCTATAGTTAATGCAGGTACCCTGTGCTGTGGGCAGCACATAGTTGTTGGGGCTGAGTGGGGTCGGATAAGGGCTATAAAAGATATGTTCGGGAAGTCAACTGACAAAGCAGGACCTGCGATACCTGTGGAGATAGAGGGGCTGAAAGGGCTTCCAATGGCTGGTGATGACATTATTGTTGTAGAGTCTGAGGAGAGAGCTAGGATGCTGAGTGCCGGTAGGAAGAAGAAGTCTGAGAAAGACAGACTTCAAAAGATTGAAGAGGAAAGGTGTGAACCAGACGAGCCATCTGATGAGGTATTTGAAAGGGTTGAAATGCCAATTATCGTTAAGGCAGATGTGCAGGGAACTGTTCAAGCTGTCACGGATGCCTTGAGGAGTCTGAATAGTCCCCAGGTATAAACCTTTCCTCAAGTTGATAATGTGCTAGAAATTTCTCAACAGTCTTAGTCAGGAGATTGATTTTTTTAAGGGAGTTGGTCGCTTTCCTAAGGCAACACTTTGAACAATTAATTCTCCAACTCTTCAAGATAACCGACTTGACAAACATTAGAAATGATAACTAGTTTTTGTATAAATATTCTTGTTCTTTTGCGGGTAAATTGGGGAGATCGTTTGCAGATGGATTTGTTACAGAGATGTCATATTTGATATAACACCTTACATTAGTTACTGATGTTACAAATTTGTTGATTGCATCTGTTTTACTATCCTGTTTGACACTTGCTATAACTGCTTCCAGGTGTCGGTGAAAGTGATCCATGTTGGAGTTGGTCCTATATCAGAATCTGACATTGGCTTGGCACAAGCCTGTGGTGCTTGTATCGTGGGTTTCAATGTGCGTAATCCTCCTAGTTCTGTTGGTCACGCAGCTGCTCGTGCTAGCGTCAAGGTACATTTCTGCAATCCAGAAAACTCAAATTTCTACAGGACAAATCTCTGACTCTCTGTTATATGGAAGTTGTTGCCTGAAGTAGTTTTCCCTTTCTTATTTTTAGATAGTGTTGCATCGAGTCATCTATCACCTCTTAGAGGACATGGGTAATCTGATTGTGGAAAAAGCCCCTGGGACTCCCGAGACCCAAGTTGCCGGGGAGGCTCAAGTGCTTGACATCTTCGAAGTCAAGGGAAGAAGCAAATATAAAGGAGAGGATTTTAAGATTGCTGGGTGCCGGGTGATAGATGGGCGGGTATGCAAGTCCTGCACAATGAGACTGTTGAGGAGCGGTGAAGTCGTGTTTGAGGGTTCGTGCGCTTCGCTCAAGCAAGAGAAGCACGACGTTGAAGCAGTCGGGAAAGGGAAGGAGTGCGGGCTCGTGCTCCAGGGCTATATCGACTTCCAAGTCGGCGACGTCATTCAGTGCTTGGAGCAAGTAAACAGGAAGCCCAAGTTCATCTCATCCGACAACGGGGCGGTCCGGATCGAGTGCTGATCCTCTCGCAAAACGAGGTTTGTTGTCAATTTAGTTAGCCATTTGAGTTATATTGTCTTGGACAACATCTATAGTACAAGTTCATCTTACAAATTTGCATCATTGGACATGGAGCTAAGTTCTTCAGCTACACAGTTTTGGTTAGTTTTCAACATGTGTTCTTACCAGTATAAACTCGTCGGCTTAAAGGTTCGTTTTGGCGTGTGATACGCTAAGAGTAACATAAGGCAAGACCATACCACGGGTCTTACGAAAAAAGGAGATACTACCCACAACCGGCAAGCCCCAAATTGCTCTGAAGGGTTTCATTGTAGGTTGTGGAAAACAACAGGATAATACATGAAATGCATGGTTAAGCTGTGTAAGATCTCTATTGATCTTGTAATCTTGTTTGGTTGTCGATTGCGAACTATTCTTTCGCCTTTTACTAAAGTTTACCTATATCTCTTTTATTTTATTTATTGTCCTATTAACTATTTGAGCAAAAGTGAAGGAGAATTTCAATTTGAATCAAGCTTAAAAATGTGCTATTAAAGATCCTTATTGTCTTTTTTACATTGTTTTAGGGTATCTCTCAATAAGACATATTAAAAGATTTGGTGTATTTATAATAACTCAAGGCCCAAAGTGCAACTAATTACAAAATTAACTCTCTTAAGATCCAATGGGCATGCTTAATTTACGAGTGTTGTTAGATACACCGCAAATCACCCTTTTAAAATGCACGTCTTTTCTAATGTGCAACCTTTTTTAATTAATTAACAGACTTTTTTAATTAATTAGCCCACAACAAGACGTGCAGATTTGTGATGTATTTAGTCGGTCCGTTAATTTACAAAGACAATCAAATAAAGTGTCACATAAAATTACAAATCTAATGCACTCAAAGTCTCATAATAACAGAAATTAAATTATGTCCTCATCCATAAAGCATTTTCAGAATGTCCTACTTTATATAAGGATTAAGGGGACATCTTACCCTCTTAATTGCAATTTACCCTATCCAGTAGGTAATTGAAAGTGGACAATTAAAACATATGCTGAATGATTTAAATTTGGATTATATAGTACGATTATTCCAAATTTGCTGAATTAGGTTGCCTCTAACTGAGCTACCGGGCCAGGATCAATCCAAATTGTCAACCAAACTTCTATAATCGATCTCGTGATATAATAATATGGGACTTTAATTTGCATCCATTTTATTTTTCAAAATCAGGCTATATATAGTACTCCACAATCCATATGTCCATATAGATTCAATTTTAATTATATATATATATATAGGGGAGATATCTAATGAGAAGTGACATTTGGGTGAGAAGATGAGAAGTAAGCCTTATACCATTTAGATTAAAATGATTTTTTTATATGGATATAAGGGACATATCTAATGATAAATATATCAATGTTTTTTTTAAATAATTTTTTATGCTATTTTTTTAGATGATGAATGAAAAAACTAATTTAAATTAGCATAAAAACCCTAAAATGAACCTTAAATCACCATCTAGATAAATAGCGTAAAAAATAATTTTTAAAAAAAAACATTGATATATTTCTCATTAGATATGTCCCCTATATCCATATAAAAAAAATCATTTTAATCTAAGAGGTATAAGGCATACTTCTCATCTTCTCACCGAAATATCACTTCTCATTAGATATCTCCCATATATATATATATATATATATATATATATATATATATATATATATATATATATATATATATATATATATATATATAAGGAAACTTTAAAATGTAAAAACTCCTTAACGTGTAAAATATGTTTAACGTGTAAAATGTATTTTTTTTAATCAAAAGGCGCGCTCACCATCGGATTTCAAACGGAGACCAAATACCGGCCTTCTCTCTCGGCCTCCCACACCCACCTCGAGCCACCTCCGGCCACCAACCCCTAGCCGCACTCGAGCCCGCCTCTGTGCGCACCTACCGAGCCCAGACTTGGCTTGGTTCGAGCCCAGACGCGCCCACCTCTCGCAGCACCGTCGAGCCACCTCCGGCCACCAGCCCCGACCAGCTCGAACCCCCTCCCTCAGGCGCACCCCCCGAGCCCGGAACCCCCATGGTTCGAGCCCAGCCGAGCTCACACCGAGCCCATCTCTCCCGACAGACCTGTTCGACGTTTTTGGCTCAATATACCTTCGAAAACCCGATTTTCTCTTTGTTTCAACACGAATTTGGTATGATTTCTAACCCTAAACTTGTTTATTACAACTATTTAGATTGTTTGAATGATTTAGGTTGAGATTGAAAATCTAGGGTTTGATTTAGGAGCGGAATTTGGGGCTTTTTGCCAAAAGCCAAATTGATTGAAATTGATGATATGTTTGTGTTGTTGGGTTGATTTTGAGCTAATTTCATGTTCATATCATTGTCAAATTGTTTATGGATCATGAGCTAATTGAATTTTAGAATTTTAGATTGCGATATGTTTTAGAATTTGGGGCTTTTTGCCAAAAGCCAAATTGATTGAAATTGATGATATGGTTCTGTTGTTGGGTTGATTTTGAGCTAATTTCATGTTCATATCATTGTCAAATTGTTTATGGATCATGATCTAATTGAAGTTTGGAATTTTATATTGCGATTTGCTTTAGAATTTGGGGTTTTTTGCCAACGGCCAAATTGACTGAAATTGATGCTATGGTTGTATTGTTGGGTTGATTTGGAGCTAATTTTATGTTTATAGCATTGTCAAATTGTTTGTGAATCATGAGCTAATTGAATTTTAAAATTTTATTGCAATATGCTTTAGGTCGATTAGGTTCTTCTATTTTAGCATAAAAATCATAATTTAGCCTATTAGCTCAATTGGTAGAGCAATGTGCGTTTGCACAAAAGATGTGGGTTCGAATCCCACATAGGTTACATAATAGACAAGGACACAACAATCCCCAATTGTTAATCATGCACATTATAATCTAAGTTATGCACTTTTTAACCTTAATTATGCACATTTTAATCTTATTTATGCACTTTAATTTTAAAAGCTTATATGTAAAAAAATTGATTTCAAACTTACATCTATCAACCTAAATTATACGAGAGGTGAACCCAACCTCTCAAAAGTAAAAAAAACAAAATTAAAACATCGATTTCAAAAGCACATCTTTTGTCTTATTAATGCACATTATGATCTTACATTTGCACAATTGTATTCTTAATCTGCACAATTGTATCTTACTTTTGCATAATTGTAGTTTAAATTTGCACAATTGTATCCTACTTTAAATTTGCACAATTAAAGTTGCACAAATGCACTTCACAGTTGCACAAATGCACTCCACAGTTCCACAAATGCACTTCACAGTTGCACAAAAGGTATCGAAAACGGGAAAAAGTGCATTTACCCATAAAATTAGACATATTTACCAATTTACCCATAAATTAAACATATTTCAATTATAAATTTTTATAATTGAAATAGGCACATTTACCTATTTACCCCATAATGAATTATTTGTCTGCACAAAATAAACTTATATTTGCACAATAAGATGTTATATGTGCACAAAAGCAAGTTATACTTGCACAGCAGAAAGTGTTACCACGAAAAAAAAAATTCTAGGCAAAAAAAAAAAAAAAAAATCGGGTCCGAGAAGGGGGGCACACGAATGGGCAAGAGGGGCTGATATTCTACTAATGAAATTAGGCCCATTAGTATTTAAATTAGGCCCATTAGTAATTAAATTAGGCCCATTAACAAATTTTACGCGATAAGCAAATTTTACACGTTAAGGAGTTTTTACATTTGAAGTAAACCCTATATATATATATTCCTTTATAAAATTTAAAAATACCAAAACCCTAGTATTATATATTTAACACTTGTTTTTGAACACTGGCCAAAAATTTAGGTTAGACGATCAAGCATGTATTATTGTATTATCATAATATCATTCCAAACGTCATTATAAATTAATTAAGTCCTTTGTGATGTCAAATCGTCAAGTCTTTCTAATACTCCATCCGTCTCGAAATTTAGGTCGTTTTAGCATTTAATTATTGTATCAAAATTTAGGTCGTTTTAGGTTTTCTAGGTAAGGGATAATAATGATTTGTATTGATTTGTGTTTTGTTGATTTTTTTAAAGAGTTTGATTGGTTAAAAAAAGTAGTGGGTATTTAAAAATAAAAAAAATTATGAAAAAGTTAGTGAAATGATGATGTTGATTGAGAGGTGAGTGTTTTATTAAAACTTGTGCAAAATCCTAAAACGACTTAAATTTTGAGACGGAGGGAGTATAGTATTGTAGATGGTAAAAATGACATCCCAATTCAAATGGGTAAACTATAAAATAATGTCATCAAAACATAACACCATATATAGTCAGTGGCGGAGCCAGAACCCGAAGAGGGTGGGGGCACACCGATGATAAACAACAATGAATAACACGAACTCAATCAACTCATACAACACATAATGTCTTCAACACGTACTACAAAATAGCGATAAAAATAAAAGAGTTCACTAAAACAAAAAATTCTTCAATATTGCTAATTAGAGTTTTATAATAAATAGTTCAACTCCACACGGGATAAATCCATTTTATGGGTTTTCATACCCTAAAAATGTTGAATGATAATCTCATTATCAATGCCCTTGAAAACATCCTTTTCAACTTAGCTGACAAGACTCTTAGAGAAAAAATCTTCTCTTATGTTGTTGCGCAAATGTGGCTTGATAATACCCATAGTAGAGAAAACTTTTTCCACTGTAGTTTTTGCAACCGGTAACACTAAAACTAGCTCGATAAGATGATATATCAAATCAAAAGCTTTGTGAATTCCTACCTCGATCATCTTTTTAGAAATATCACTAATATCTTGTAAAGTAGAACATCTGACATTTTTTTTCATTTACACTTTTGTAATATCTTACCAAATTGTCGAAATGAGTAATATAACCTCCCATTTCACAGATCTCAAGATAAATTATAGTATAGGAACGTCAATCTAAATAAACTACAAAAGCATTGTGGGTTATTTAAATAAGATTTAAAGTGATTAATATACCTTCAATTTTCAAACATTCTTAACTTTTTACTCGGATATCGGATTAATGCGTACTATATATCAAAACGAAGCGATCGGCGAGGATAATACATATATGGGCTTCGTCGGATGAGGGTGGGTGCAAGTACCCCCACATGCCCCCGTTTGAATCCGCCTATGTATACAGTGTTACAAAACAAACATATAAAGTTATTAATCACCAAATAAATAATTCTATTATGTGACTTATATTAAACTCTCAGTCTCACGTACTATTAACTTATGAAAGGGATTATAATAAATACATATTATAAAATAAAAATCAGATTTGTGACTAAGTATATATATTGAGATAACAATATATATGATCAATCCATGAAAGGGGTTGGTTGGTACGTTGCATATTAGTGACAGAATTCATAATTAACTAAGTATTCTAGATGGGCAGTATTGTGACAAATTAAAGATATCCATCCACATGCTTGTATCTGACTTTACTTTAGCATAAATCCGTCATATCTTTATAAAAACAAAAAATTCGGCGGATTATATAGCTAGAAGAGAAGTAATTTGTAATTTACAATTCATCCCTTACTAAAGAGACATTTGTAACATCATCTCTCAGAATGATATGGGAGTTAAACTACTGTATTAGTAGCAGCTTCCAATGTCTGCCTATTATAAAAATAAAATAAAAAACTACGAAGTATTAAGTTTATAATGGAATATAAAATTCATGATATAATATGGGTCTTAATATTTACACCCACTTTATTTACTATATATACCACACTCTGCCTATCTTGAGTCATAGTCGTGTGACTCAAGAGGCGTAGGGTGTTTTACATGTAAAACACCCTACGCCTCTTGAGTCATACATCTGTGACTCAAGAGGGGCAGAGTTTTTAAAAAAAAAAATGAAAAAATTAGAGTATGTGGTGTAGATAGTAAAAAATTGGGTGTAAATTTGTTGAACATAATTTACAAGGTCATTTCTTTTTCAATCACTTGAATCTAGACACGTGATTATGTTAATCATGCATCCCCCTTCTAACTTTTATTAATAGAATTGAAATCCAACGCTTACCTATATTTGTCTCGATTATCAAGCTCTAGTAGATTAAAGATTCTATTTAATTTACTCTTTTTTTTTCCCAACTCTATTCCATCTAAAATATTTAATTTTTGTTATTTCTTTATGTTTTTCATAAATACTAAATATTTTCTTAAACATTAATATTTTTTTTATTAAAATTTAAATTAATTTCATACTCACTAAATAACAAGTATGGAATTATTTGTTGTCTGTTGACCCGTCGGTCTCAAGAATCAGACTCGTCGGTCTCTAAAAAAAACATGTATGAAATTATTTAAAAAAAAAACTTAAAAACTTAAAAATTAAATATTTGTAACTTTAATACCTATACCATTTGATAATTTAAAAACAACATATATATTTCATTTTACATTCATAAACTTGAAATAATTAAAACTAGTTAATAAAAACATACATCATTTATCATTACATCAACACATTTTTGAACATACCAAAATTAACATTACCCACAACACTCATTTCACATTTTCACACCTCCTCGAGCAATCCATGGAGGGCGTCGTCGAACCTCTCCATTGCATCCACCGGCAAGCACACCGGCACCATCTTCCCGTCCTCCCCCTTGGCGTTCCTAAACGCTATGAAGTAGCTCGCCACGTCCGGCAGCGACCCGTTATCCGTCGGGCCCCCATACACGGGCTTCCCCCACCCGAAATCCAGGCCCGCAAACCCGATCCTCGAAATATCCGAAACTAGGTACGTATGATCGAGCGCGAACATCGGGCGATCGTGTCGGACCATGAGGTCCGCCGTCGACCTCATGTACTCCTCCGTCACGCTATCTTTTGCCCTCTTGACGAGCTCGAGCGTGTGCTCGAGCGACCCGTCGACGATCTCCCCGGCAGGGGAGACCGCCGCGGGGAACGCGCACGCGTTGCCGTAGTACCCGGCGGGGAGCGGCGGGTCAAACTTTTGGCGCGCGTTGACGGCGAACATGACGCGAACCAACCGGTCCGCGTCGAGCTGGAGGGCGGCGGTGCGGCAGTGCCAGAGGCAGGCGGTGAGGAGCTCGAAGTTGGAGCAGGCCTGGAGGCGCGGCGGCACGCGCCGGCGGAGGGCTGCTAGCTCGCGGCGGCCGATGAAGAACGTGCGGTACACCATCCCCGAGAGGTCGGGCTCGTGGTGGTTGTCGTCGTGGTCCGCGGTGGCAGACGGCGCGTGGGTGTCGTACTCATGGTGCGTGCACGTCACTCGCGGAGGGTCACGCGCGTTGAGGAGCTCGCGCTTCCAGACGGGGAGGACGGAGGGCGCGTCGGCACCACGCGCGAGCTCGGTGATGGCGGTGAGGAATTGGATGAGGCCGCTGGCATCGGTCATCGCGTGGTGGGCGCTCAGGGCGAGTGTGAATCCTCCACATAGCAAGCGAGTAACCTATTTTCGGACGTATTCCAAAGATTATTAATTACAACGTACGAGTAGGAAAAAAAGATAGATTTGTATCATTGTAGAAATTATTACAGGCCTTTGGTCAATGATAAATTGATAGACCAGTTTCTAAATTTTCAGAAAAGGCCCACCTTAAGTTAGGTTTTATAAAAAATGCCACTTCTTCTTAATTTTTTTATAAAGTGGCACATTTTCGATTCTTTATTTTTACCAAGTGTATTACTCCATCCGTTAATTAAAACTTGTTGTTTTAGAAAGTAAATCTTGTAAAGTAAAACTTGTTGTTTTAGGTATTTTACCATCTACGTACTTTACAAAACTGCCATTGTAATGATTAGATAGTTGTTTGTTGTAGTTTTTGAGAAAATAAAAATAGAGTAATAATTAGAGGTATAAGTTTATTTTTATTTATTTACTTAATAGATTTCTAAAATGATAAGTTTTAATTAACGGATGGGGTATAAATAATCACTCCCTCCATCCCATATTAAATGTCACATATACAATTTCTTAGTTACTAATAAATATAAAATTATAAAAAATAAAATAATATAATTTTTAGTTTCTTAAAATCTCTAATTGTATTAAAAATTCAAATAAATTTATTTTGTAATTATTCTAAAAAAAATGGAAGCTTGTCATAAATAAAAAAAAAGGGTTGTTTTATGAAAACAATCTTCCCTATACAACATTAATTAATTAAGTATTCAATAAAGAAAGATTTTTTTTTTAAAAAAAAAGTGTGAAGATGACGACCAACCTGCATAGTGAACAAAGGATAATCGACGACACCCTTAATATTGGCAGCCTTGTTGTAAAGAAGGTCATCAATGCACGGAAACGGCGGCTGCAGCGACCCCTCGCCGAACTGCTCTAGCCGGACGTCGGCGTCCGCCTCCACGAACACCACCCCCTCCGCCGTGCAATCCACCACCAGCTTCCGGGCCGGGCCATCCCTCATCCGGCCTGCCCACGGGTAGTAATACACCAATGCCTCGGCCAGGGCGGCCTTTATCGCCTTGGCTGGGTCCTCATGTCTCACACCCCCGGCGACTTCCTTAGCCGCCGGGTAGAACATGATGGCCGATTGTTGGAACCGGAGTCCCTCCTGGTCGTCGATGTCAGAGAGAGTTTTGAGCTCCGTAGGAGTGGGCCTCGCTGGATGCACCAGCTCTGGCTCCCTCCTACGGACCTCGAACACTAGGGTTGAGTTGGATGCAACCATGATTATTTTTTTTTAGATTTTTTTTTGAGAGATGATTGAATTTTGTAAAATGGGTAAGTTTTGTTTGGGGCTTGTGAGGTATGAGTTGAGTTGTAGATCACTTTGTGGTGAAAGTAGGCCACCAAGATAGACATATTTATATACAAATATGATTAAAGATAAAAGTGATACACTTAATTTTGAATAATCAAAATGGGTATTTAATTAGTGGGGTGAGTCCACCAACCCTAATTTTGAATGTGTTGGAGTGGTTGATATGGATTTGTGTTGTTTCCTCTTATGTGGAATTGGTAAGAAATTAGTTTGAAATTAATATAGATTTGTCTTTTTTTCTTCAAAGCTACTCTTATAATAATATTCAATATTCTTTGGAGCAAATTGATATATAATATTCAAAGGTTGAAATTTCTAAATAATTTATTATTAGTTAGATTTGTGGACTTTGTTTAATACAAAATTAAAGCTATAGGTTAGAGATGAAAGGATAAAGAGATCAACTGCACGCCAGGTAGTTTGGATTTGGAGGGGTATGGTGCAAATTAAAGATAAAGTATGTTTTTAATTACCGGAAATTGATACATAAGATTATCTTTGATTGATCAATTAAATTTGTGGTAGGTGCGTTCCTTATGTGTCTAATTTTGTTTTTTTTATAAAAAAAAACATACTCAAATTCGCTCCTAAAAAAATAGAGCATACTAGTGTAATACCCGGGCCTTGAAGGCACGAGAGTTTGATCCATTTTAATTTGAACATCATTTTATATATCTACATAGTAATATATTAATATATACTTGTTTATAATAAAAATATGTATAAAGTATTTTTTTTATAATTTACAAATTAGTTGGAAAGAGATACAATACACATTTTGAAAATGATTTAATAAGATAAAGTAGTAATAATATTGAAACACACAACCTAATATAATTCGAAATATATATATACAATTATTATCATTAGGATAAATCTAAAAAGGAAAATATAAGCTTCCATACAAAGATTTGACAAAGATTTATAAATTAGTCTTCCATATTACATGTTTAAAATAATATTTTAGTATGAAAAATAGGAAACAAATTAAATATATTTAAAATAGGAAACAAATATTTTAAATTTTCAGCAATAATATTGACCAATGAGAAAATATCATTTGAACAAAAAATTCAATTTAATTATGAGTATCAGTAAAATGCTAACATAATTAGTATTATTAACAGAATATATATCATGTTGAGGTTAACGCCCAAAATGGATCACCACATTTAAGAAAATTGATGGGCATGTCATAACCATATTAATTTGTTTAACAGTGTAATTTAATAGGTTTAATTTAAGGGTACGAAATTAAGATTTGATCTATCGGAATTAGGAAATGTATTAAAACATAAGCACGCTAAGTGATTTAAGTATATAAATAATTAAGTTTAGTGTGAAACATGTGGTCAATTCTTGGTTATTTAATTTTCGTAAATGAAAGATTATTTAAAATATTTGATATGTAGAAAAGTGATTAAAAATAACTACTAGCTGTTATAAAATATTATAATTAAGTGCACTTGTTATTTATTTATAATCAAATAAAATTAGAAATTGCAAATTGGAAATTTTCATACATATAATTAATATGAAAGGTACATATATAGATACTAATTAATTTCGAGAACTAATTGGAAAGAGATATATAGATTGGTAGGTATATAGTACAGTCAAACTTGAGGGCAAGATTATATATCGTCTGGTAAAGACAAGTACTTTGAGGGCCAAAGGGAAGTTTCACACAGAATCAAACAACTTTGAAAAGGTTTACCAAAAAAAACTTTGAAAAGGTGTATTCACATTCATATATAAATAAATTAGACATGCATGCGGGTAATATTTAAATCTTGAAGGTGTAAAAATAAAAAATAGGGTAAATTATTGTTTTTGTTACCGAAATAAAACCACCAATAATATATATATATATATATATATATAATATAAAGAAAGGAATTCGGTTCTCTAGACAAATATAGAGAAACCTAGAGAAATCGAGAGACCGAACAAATTGATAGATGAACTAATAATCATGTACAACTAGTATTAAAACATAAGCAGATTAAATGATAGAAAGGAAATAACCACCGATCATTAGATATATGCGGATCTTACCTAGCTTAAAAAAAAGAAGCAAACTTGTGTACAAGCAAAAATGAAAGGAAAATAATTAAATTTATTTTTGAAGACCAATTGATTAATAAAGTAGGTATAGTATTTATGAACATTTTTAATTAATGTGATAAAACTTATATAAAATACCAATTTTAAAAATAAATTTTTATTAATAATTTCATAATCATTAATAATAAGTACGAAAGTTGACATTTTATATAATTTTTATATCATCTTAAAAAATATGCATAAATATAGTAAATGATAGTCCATTAAAAATTGCTTAATTAAGATTAACTTACGTGTGGAAAATAGTGGGAGCCTTTCTGCCTCAATTGCTGATATTCATATATAATGAAAACCCGAGTTAAGTGAAGACAAGATTATTTATGAAATTATAAAGTGTATGCCCGGTGGGTCAGGGGCACGCACGTCTAAGCATACCATGTGCTAATTAAGCCGCGTCGATCACACAAGACTGATGAGATTTCATCTTAAAATCAATTGACATTAAGATTGACTGAGAAGTAACCTGCTGACATATATGTAAGAGTTGAATTCCTTTTATTGTCAATATCACATGATATAGAGTGAACGTTAGTAACAAATTATTTATGGTGTTGATGCAAAACATTAGCATTGATGAAAATTATTGAAATGATGCCGAAATAGAAAGGGAAATATTATATAATTAATAAGAAGTTAATGAAGATCGATTAGTATTATATTTATGGCATCATTTTTTTAAAGCTTAGTAAATCCTTAGGTATATCAAAATATATAGTGTGGAATTTAGAGATCGAGGGATAAAACCCTAATAGATTGTGGTGAAAAGCTCATATTAGAGAAGGCAACCACACACTTATAATGTTATTATTCAACTATTTATATAAAGATTACAATGCTTGGAGAATAATTAATATAAAAATATCGATAATCTAAATTAATCTACCAAAGATATATATTTCTAACCTAATAATAATATCAAAGATTATATTCTAATACTATCATATCTAATAGTAGTATATCACATAATATATCTATCATAATATATCTCTAACATATAGAGCCAAATAATTAAAGCTTATATATTGAAATTAATAGTTTTAATAAGCTGTTATCACTTTAATTATCTAATTAATCATTTTTAAACTTCATTTCTCCCATCCGAGATCCGACCATCCTGCTTGCAAGGTTCCTTTCCTTGTATTCAAAAAAAAAAAACAAAAAAAAAAACATTACTAATGTGAATGGTAGCTTGCGTATGGTTGACGTAATTCTATTCTTCAATATTTCAATGAGAAAAATCCAACCATTAATATACTTGTTTTTTCGAATGTTTTTTAATATGCTTTCCTAGGAAATTATTATTATTATTATTAGTATCAACTGGTTACGAAGAGTAATGGGGCGGGGTCTGATAACGGTGAATTCATATTTCACAGAGTTGGATTTACTATTCATAAGGAGTTGGAGCTCAATTTGTTATGAGACTTCCAACTAACTTTATGTAAATCATTTTTATAATAATAATAATAATAATAATAATAATAATAATAATAATTATTATTATTATTATTATTATTTATTCCTATTCAATCCGACTGAATAGAATATTGTATAACATATTTAGAGAATTGTCGATTCGATCATTTAGAGTATCTCCAACAATTTTTCCATTTTGGGGATTTTGGAGTTTTTAGAGATTTTTAAGGTATTTTTTGAGAATTTTAAGGTATTTCTTGTTTGATATTATTATCGCTTTCAATAAAATTTATATAAGATTTTAGTTTAATTAATTTTTAAAATCAAAACTTTTCAAAACGAATTGCCAAAACTTTCCAGAGATTTTAATTTTCTATTTGTAAAAGTTTTCATAAGTTATCCTAAAAACTAATGCAAACATCATACTAATTAACTTATTAACATATATTTAACACAAATATCTTATTAGCTACCCTTTTACTAAACAAAAATCCAATTGCTTAACCTAAGTTGAGACTGGTCATTATCATCAATCATAATTATTGGGGTTAATAGCACGCCAATTAATCCAAGATTGGACTAATTAAATATGTGCTTAATTTAGAGGCCCAGCTCACCTTCTTTGTTTTTTCCACAAGTTCAAAAAAAAAAAAAAAAAAAAGTCTTCAGTCATCATATATATACATGGCCAACAACCTCCACGACTTTACTAGTCCTGCAAATCTTGACTCGGTGGAGATGTTTAATTGACTTTCACGCGCCATTAATCACAACCATAATTACCAAATATAGTAATATAAATTCTGTAATAATAGTAATTAAAGACCTGCAGATTAATTTTGAAATAATATTAACATACTCATACGAGTCATACTTGTCTTGGCATCACACCACCAACCCCATTTTCAAACTCCTCCCATCGCACCACAAAAAATTGTTTCATTTAATGGGGTATTTAATTGATATAATTTATAAAATATTTAGTTTAAATTTTATGTTATTTTAAATAAATTACAAAATATGTTAACAAAATACTATTTAAATAATTATAACTATAAATATATGCATTAGAATACAAACACACTCTTAGATGGTAATATTATATCGAAAACTGCAACTAAGATTCTCCTAATCATTATAAGAAAATTTCCGTAAAATAAAACCCCAAATTCCTATAATGACATGGGCTATGTTTTTTCGAACAGATGGAATATCCGGTAAAAACTACATATTGTATAAAATATTAATTTTTAAAAATGATTTGATAATTAATTAATATAGTAATAAATATGAAATTATTTTTAAAAATTAATATTCCCTCCGATCCAGAAAGATTGTCGTTTGACTTTTTAACACGTATTTTAAGGAGCTAAAAACTATATAAAATATCAACTTTTTTAAAATTATTTTTTCACAACTTAATATTTGTTGGTAATAAGTATTAGATTATAAAAAAATAATAATAAAAAAGTTAATATATTATATAGTTTTTAGCTCCTTAAAATACGTGTTAAAAAGTCAAACGATAATCTTTTTGGATCAGAGGTAGTATTTTATATTTTTTTAATATTTAAAAGAAATGTGTATGAATAGTGAACGACGAATGAAGGTAGTAGAAGGGAGGGAGCAAGAGTTGTTTGGTAAATTATAGGACGATTTTTTAGCTTAATTAGTTAGAAACATAGAATTAGGTGGTTGAATTTTACTTAATTAAGTTTGAATTGGTGGATTATAACTTTTTTTCTCCTATATTATACCTCTCATTGTTACTTACATTTTTAGGCTAAAAATGATGTGAGAGAGACATTTGTTTTTCTATATTCTCTTCACTTAATCGTCATTTTACTTTTTAATACACATTTTAAGGAATTAAAACTATACCATAAAATATTAACTTTAACTTTTAAAGTATTTTTTTTGATTTAATAATTATTATATTTGATATAATTAAGTTTTACCCTCTTAAAATACGTATTAAAAAAATAGTTATGTATACCTTACTGTAGGTCAATCGTGCACATAGTTCAGTGACCTCAGTCACATGTATATCTGACTATGAAAATGCTAAAAATTTCTTTCCATCAAAATCATCAAATTTTGTTGACAAAAATGATTAATTTATACAAAATATTTCAAAATAGTTAAAACAATTTAACCTTTGACAAAAATATAAATCGGCCTAACTAATTAACAGTGTAAATTAACACACACATATATGTGAGTTGTGCATGACACCACAACCTCCATCCATATATGTTCAACTTCCAAACTCAATATTCCAATCATGCCTTGTTTATTCCTCATTTCACCAATAATTTTAAATATAATATATTGACCATGATATTTCAATATATATATATACACATATATATAAAATTGACCATATACCCCTTTCAAATTTTTCATCTTTAATTCCTTAGGATCTTTATATGTAACCTAATTAAATTAATGACTTGCCATTTGAACGTGTTGATTGATGACTTGCCATATGCCGATATTTTAAGTAGGAAATTAAATTAATTAAAATGATATTAAAAAAAAGGCTTACTTTTGTTCTTGTGAAATTGATCAATGATGTAGTGTAAGTACATATATATAGTGTTTAACTTGGTGAGTTGGTGAAACATTTGCAGAACGTGGCAGATCTTGGCAGCGCACGCGCGTCCAAGAAATTTTATTTTTTTGTATACTTTTTAAAAAACTTTTTATTAATTTTAATGGACATGATTGATTAGTGGCCGGTGAAAGAAAAAAATAATTGGTGGTGAAAAAACTCATTTGATTAATCAATGAGTTTTAATTTGAGATGTGAAAACGGGCAATATATTCTACATGACTAAAATGTGATGCGATGACTCAACCCCGCCAAATTAGGTTCAAGGGGTTGGTGCTGCCCACCTTCACTTGTTCATTTCTCACCTTTTTTTTTTCTTCAACTCATCATCAAATATATTAATCAACACATTTAATCATTGTGATTAGTACACGTAACTTTTTTAAAAATTCATCATGAAATTAATCAACTCATTTAATCATTTTATTTACTACGCATAACTAGCGTAACAAAAACCATATATACTCCCCCCATTTATTTTTAAATGTCATTTATTAATTATATATGCTTTTTTAAATGATAAAAAATATAAATATTAGCTTTTCAAATTAATTTCTAAAAATAAATTAATTTATAGTTATTAATAATATGAAATTATTACTAAAATATTTAAAATTATATATATACATATTATATATCAACTTTAAAAAATATGTATAAATAATAAACCTCATTTAAAAAAAAAACAGAAGCCATTTTTCAAGGTTTATCTCACAAATATAATATTAACCCGTACTTGATACTATAGTTATATATAATATACGTACTTTGGGTAGGTAACCAAAAACCAAAGCATTTAAACTCCACGTGTAGCCTATGCTAAGGTTTAATTTCTTTTACATATGATCGATGGAGCTAATTAAATATACAATGATAAAATTGATAAGTTAATTTTGTGTATTAATATTATTTGAGGACGTGTCCATTCAAAACAACATATTGGTAATACGTGTACGTAGTCGTCGTTCAAAATATATAATTGAATGTTATTATGTCTGAAAATATAGAACAAATGATAGTACATGTCGTTTTAAATGATATATGCCCTTATAATTAAGATATATCTTTTCTATTTTAAAATTTAAAATTTAAAATATAGATCGATCGCTTAATTTTTTACCCATGTTTTAACTAGGCAAAGATTCTATAAAATATTAATTTTTTTTATTAATTTAAAAAAAATAGATCATGAATTTCCAAAATAAAATATTATAAATGTATAAAAGTAGGTGTTAATAATATAAATATTTTTTTTAAATTAAATAAATATAAAAATAATTTAGTGTTACAATGAATGGGGTAGGGAGTGTTTTTAGAGATACGGTACGGTGGCAGTGCTTTTGATTGCTTGTAACGGAAAAAACGACTTTTTTTAGCGCGGGAAAACGTGGTGCGTTTAGAATGGACAAATGTACACATACACTTGGTGTATGTCTACATTTCTACACCTCCAATCAAAATTCAACATTTGTATTTAAAAATTATAAATAATTTGGAATTTTTAATTAAAAATAGGTAGTGGGGGGGTTAGTGGGATGAAAATTATAAATTTAATATTATTAACAATTTAATTTAATTTCAAATTAATTTTTTTTACATCACATTTTTTTATATTTGAGATGGCTGTTTCTTTAATTTTAACGTTCTTAGCAATTTAACTTCATTAAAAACTAAAAATTATATAGAGAAAGAGTGTATGTACGTTTAAAAAGGGGAAAAAACATATCATTAAATCAAACACTTGATATATTTTGATCTATAATGAAAATAAGTACTCGCACTTGACAAAACATATTGTTTACTATTTACTCATACACGTTTTCTAGTATAATTAAAACTATATAAAATATTAAAATTTAAAAAATTCATACTTATTAGTAATAAGTACATAATTATTTTTAAAAGTCATTTTGATTTTTTTACTCAAATATGTTTAGCTTAATTACCTAGTGACTTTAAAGATTACAACAATGAGATAATTAATGTATCAACCTAATATAATACATATCACATGAAATCGTAATAAAGTGTTATTAAGTTTGAGCAACCAATACTTTATTAAATAATCTAACATATATTTCATAAACAAATAAAAAAATCATTACATTAAATAATGATAAATATGGATATAAATAATATAATTATTGGTTTAACGACAACTTATTTTAAAATTTAAGAAACATAAATGAAAATTTCATTTCTAATAAAAATATTATTGCTAAAACTTATTTTAAAATAAAATTGAAATTATTAATTTATTTTACAATTTAAATCTCACCACATATTTTAATATTAAAAATTGATTACCTTTTTATTGAAAATAACGGTTACTAAATAACTACTTGTTTAGTTAGTTTTTTTCCACTTTTTTATATAAAAATAAATTCCAAATGGAGGGTTTTAATTGGAGGTGTAGGAATTTACACATACACTTGGTGTATGTGTATCACCCTCCGTTTAGAATTAACCCCAAGCCCAATGGGCTTAATTACTCTTAGACGTAACATATATACACACAAACAATCAGTTGTTTACTGCTGGTTTATATTCTTAATTTAAATAGTTTATCTAACCTATACATTAGGGGCATAAGTTAGGGTCAGTTTGGTAACATATAACTGATAGGATAGCAAAAATTGATAGACTATATTTGTGTTATATATATTAAATTCAATTGTTTAAAGCTGGTAAGATGTTTAGTAACTCTAATTGATAGGGTAACTATTACAAACTCACTAA
This sequence comes from Persicaria tinctoria, assembly GCA_037127255.1. Taxonomy (NCBI): domain Eukaryota; kingdom Viridiplantae; phylum Streptophyta; class Magnoliopsida; order Caryophyllales; family Polygonaceae; genus Persicaria; species Persicaria tinctoria. The sequence goes on along the minus strand of JBANSL010000016.1, from coordinate 5,126,838 downwards.
TAAGAGAGAAGAAAATGAATAAATTTATGAATAGAAAAAAAAAAGAAAAATTATGAAAAGTACGTAGTCTTTAAAAATCCAATTTTAAAGGATAATGAAATTAAAATTTTATTTTACCTCATTTAAAATTCTAGTATATTAAAACCAAAAACTTTAAAAACAAAAACTTATATTGCCCAATGGAACCTTAATTAATAGCTAAAAAAAGCTAGTTGCGGTTGAAACCTCTTTCTTATTTTGGGATCCCTACTAGACTGTAGAGTATTTGAAAGGGTATGTGTGAGGTAGTCCGTCCAATGACATGTTCAAAAAGCCCAACGGAACAGGGTCTCAAAATTTTATAGGGCCCCATATCAAAATTTATTAGTACTAATATTATTTGTTGTCCTAAAAATCACAATGTTCGGTTGTCTTACTGGATAGCAACCCAATCAAATCCATCCAATTAACCCACAGGTTGCGAGTTCGAACCTCGGCTTGCTTTAATTTTTAGTTTCGTCTTTTTAACTTTGTTTTATACTCCGTATAGAATACTACTTTTTTTTAATATATAAAATTATATTGGCCTTTCTTATTAACTTTTTTTAATTAATTTTGGAGCTTCTTATTAACTAATTTTATTTGTTACTTTAATATATCGTCAAATTATTATTTTGGGGGCCTTCTTGTCAACCATTTATAATTATTTTTGGGGCCTTCTTATTAAGTATTTTTATTTGTTAATTTAACACAACCTCGTGTTATATTGACATAAACATAAATAGTAAAAAAACTAAAAATCTAATAGAAGGTAGTTCTATATTAAATTTATTTTGGTGTTCTTTTATTTTTTAAATATAAATTTATTCAATACTAATTTACTCTCATACATGTTTGTGATTTATTAGTAAATCTTAATAAATACCCCTCCTAGTAAAATGGTTATATTTGAATTTTTCATAGAGTTTAGAAAAACAGAAACTCTAAAATATTGGCTTTTAAATTATTAATTTTAATAATTTCATATATTTTTATATTTTATGTAGTTTTTATCTTTATTAAAAACCAAATAAAAATTAAATATTTTAATATGGAGGTAGTATTGGACAGGGCCCCCAAAATACATTGGACGGCCCTGGTGTGAGGAACAATAATTAATTAATTTTCCACCAAAAAGTGTTATTCAAAAGCTCGTACTTAGCAAATTTACAGTGTGGATAGCAAGAAATCGGGATCTGGGAGCACAGGTTATAGAGCAAATGATGCTACAACTACTTAGAAAGCTCCTGAGTCACAACCGAATATGTTTCAGAACCTCACTTTGGACCAGCAAAGGATGATGATCTCTCTCCTGAATGACACGAACCAACCTTAGACCGACAAGCATCATGATGTGAATCTAGCAGGTACTCTTTTATGCGGTGTAGTTACTTCTCTAATAGATAGTTGACTCTTAGATAGTGGTGCAAATTATCACATGACTTGTGATCTCTAACATCTAACAAATATTGTCCCTATGATTCCTCCATCCAAGATACATTTTCCTGATGGTCATACAAGTACAATCACCCACTTTGGTACTGCCCATCTGACACCCTCATTATCTCTGAAAAATGTGCTTTACATACCTGATTTCAAGCTTAACCTGATATCTCTAAGTACCTTGGTGATAACTGCACACTTTCACATTAATCTCAGACCCTTGATGTGCCTTATTCAGGACCCTGTAAAGAAGAGGAACATTGCAGCTGGTAGGGACATTGATGGATTGTACCCCTTGGTTCCTGAAGCTAACATACCAAGTCTAATTGAAGAGTCTCAGAAAACTGATGAAGACCACACCACATTATGTGCCAATAGTCCTACTCTTCCTATGTTTTTGCCTCATTCTTATTGTAAGTCTGATTCTAATGCCTTGTGGCATCTCAGGCTAGGCCATGCACCTATTGAAAAACTTCTTCATGTACCTTGCATCTCTTCTGATATGAATAAAAAGTCAGACATTTCATGTTCAGTTTGTCCCCTTGCAAAGCAAACAAGAAACATCTTCTATACTAGTACATCTCATGCTAAAAATATTTTATGAATCTCCCACTTACAATGGCAAAAAATATTTTTTAACCACTGTAGATGACAAAAGTAGGAGTGTGTGGGCTCACTTACTCACTCACAAATCTGAAACTACTTCTGTCTTACATCAATTTATCTTGAAAATGGAAAATCAGTTTGACACTAAAGTAAAAATCTTAAGAACTGACCAGGGTACTGAATTTATGAACTCTGATATGAGTCAATTTTTACTCTAAAAGGGTATCTAACATGAGAGTTCTTGTACTGAAACCCCTCAACAGAATGGTAGTGTTGAGATGAAGCATAGGTACATACTGGAAACAGCTAAAGCTCTCAGGTTTCATGCTTCTTTGCCTATAAGATTCTGGGGTGACTGTATTTTAACTGCCACCTTTCTTATAAATAGACTACCAATCCCTCTTCTACAAAACAAATCACCCTATGAGGTTCTATTTGGTTCCTCACGACATTACTCTAGACTAAAGGTTTTTGGTTGCCTATGTTACATGTCTACTGGTTTTCAACATCACAAAAAGTTTGAACCCAGGTCAAATCCTTGTGTTTTCTTGGGATATCCTTATGGTTTTAAAGGCTACAAAGTTTACAATTTACAAACTAAAAAATGCTATGTTAGTAGAGATGTACATTTTGTAGAGGATTATTTTCCTTTTGCTGCTGCATCCCCCTCAACTATCCCATCTTCTGTCTCTATACAACCTCAGTTACAACATCAGTATGTGGATGACTGGCCTTTCACACCCATAGTGCCCTCAAGCACACCCTCTACTATCTCTCTCAATCCTGTCACCACAACTGAGACTCTAGCTGATTATTCACCATCTCCTATCCCACCTATGTTTGAAGACCCTTCACCATATCCTTCCCTGGATGACTCCTCATCCTTGGATACATATTCTCCACCATATCCTCCACCACATAAGATCAGACACTCAACTAGATCTATCAAACCACCATCATGGTTGAAGGACTATGTGTGTACAATCCCAAATGTCTCTACCTCTGCAGGCACCTCTTCTAACAGTAAGTTCTCTTCTCCTTACCCTATTTCTTCAGTTTTTTCTTATACCTCTTGTCCCTCTGCCTATAACACATTCATCACAAATAGTGCACCACTAACTGATCCATCTACTGTGAAAGAAGCTTTACACTACAAAGAATGGTGCCAAGCTATGATCACTGAATTGAATGCTCTTAAAAGGACATACACTTGGTCATTGGTGCCACGTCCTAAGCATCAATCAGTTGTCACTTGCAAATGGCTTTTCAAACTCAAAATGAAAGCTGATGGCAGTCTTGATAGACATAAGGCTCGGTTGGTTGCTAGGGTATTCAGTCAAGTGGACGGAATTGACTATAGTGAAACATTTGCCCCTGTGGCAAAAATGATCTCTGTAAGAACTATCCTAGCCGTTGCTGCTATACAGAATTGGCATATCTCTCAGTTGGATGTCACTAATGCTTTCTTGCATGCATGGTGACCTAGAGGAGAAGGTGTATATGGAGTTACCACCTGCACATTATCATCTAAAGAATGTCCAGTCTGATGTCCAGGGGGAGTCTCAGAGTATGGAACATCAGTCTGATGTGGTGTGCAAACTTCAGAAATCATTGTATGGGCTCAAGCAAGCTCCAAGACAATGGTTTGCAAAATTCTCAGAAGTTGTAAAAGCTGCAGAATATGAACAATAAGAGGCAGACTACTCTTTGTTTGTCAGGAAGCATAAAGAGAGTATCACAGCTTTGCTAGTACATGTAGACGATATGATCATCACTAGAAATGATGAAGCAGAAATAGCTCAACTTAAAGCTCATCTACATAAGCACTTTAAGATGAAGGAGCTAGAGAGTTGAGGTATTTTTTGGGCATAGAAATTGACATAAGTGATAGAGGAATCTTCTTAAATAAGAGAAAGTATGCATTGGAGTTTCTTGCTGAAGCAGGAATATGTCTAATGCTAAGCCTGTTGCTACACCACTTGATCCGAGAATAAAACTGATCATAGAAGGCAACAGAGAAGGAGTGAATCCTATTGCATACAGAAGACTAGTTGGGAAATTAATCTACCTAACAATCACAAGACCTTATATGTGCTATGCAGTGCAAATGCTAAGTCAATTTATGCATTCACCCACCAGTGAGCATTGACAAGTAGCAAATCATGTGTTGAGGTATCTAAAGAAGGCACCAGGGGAAGGTCTACTGCTGGAAAGAGAATCCAAGTTGCAGTTAAGGGCCTTTTGTGATGCAGACTGGCAAAGCTGCCCGATGACTAGAAAGTCACTCATTGGATTTTGTATTCTACTAGGAAAATCCCTGATCTCCTAGAGAACCAAGAAGCAAACCTATGTAGCAATGTCAACTGTTGAGTCAGAATACAGATCTATGGCCATGACATGTTGTGAAGTCACATGGCTTGTGAAGTTGTTGCAAGCTCTAGGACTAAACAATGGATCTGTGGAGCTTCACTGTGATAACCAGTTAGCCATACACATAGCAAAGAACCCAGTGTTCCACGAGAGAACAAAACACATTGAAGGTGATTGTCACATTGTGAGGAACAAGGTTCTAAGCAATGAAATTACTCTAGGCTATGTATCTACCAAGGAACAACCTGCATATATCTTCACTAAGACTGTGACACAGGAGATCTATGAGAAAATGATGACCAAGTTAGGAGTTGTGAATGTGTTCAAACTCATAACTTGAAGGGGAGTGTTGGAGCTATGTGATCAACCAAATGCTGAGCTGGAGTGGCAGTTATAAAGAAGCTCCAGAGAAGTTGTTGCTGTAACAAACTTCCACCGTTTGTAGTGTTCAGTTGAGTCTATAAATAGAAAACCCTGTCTTTACAGCAACTTGTTTTTACAATGTAATCAAACTTCGGTTTATGAGAGTTTTGCTTCTTCCCTTTCCTTTCTCTGAGTGTTCTTTGTGTGTTCTTCATGTTTTGATCTATTGATTCTAAGATCAATAGTTGATACATTAGTCTCCTAGATACCTTGTGCCGTCTCTATCAACTAATACGAGGGATGGCTTACATTGTCTCGGTTCCAACTTCGTTATTGAAACATTAAATATATAGATCGATATGTGGTGGTTAGCCCAACTTATAAAACTGATAAGATTATACCATGGGTACGTTGTCTTATGTAAAACGGGAGACTATACCCCTATAAAAGAAAGGGTTCCCTCTATGCCCACCAACAGCTCAACCCAAAAGTACAACCCTATCGGCTATCGCTCTAACTCCCCTGAGCAGCAACTTCTAATGTCCTACCAACATGCATTTCCAGCTTCTCTCCGATGTGGTTTTGCACTTCCACATTGCGGAGAGACGGTATTTACAATGCTCAATAATAGATGTAGCACAAGACAAAGCATTAAACGATACTTCATTACAAAAAAAAAAAATCACCCTATTTTGTGCCATCCATGTGAAGTAGATCAACACCTCAAACGCCATGAGCTTTGATTGATATTATGATATATGATCGATTTCCTTGCGGGCGGTGACTCATAAGCAAACCAGCAAAGCCCTTGTTTGCCTATGCTAGTATTGACCTTCGCTAGTTCACTTTCTAGTTTTTTTATTGGTGTAATTATCGTTGTTGATTTGTTTTGCTCCTGTGTTTTCGTTCTTTTTGATAATTGTTTGTCCATTCCCGATCTCTTTTCGGCCTCTCAACCCGTTGGACATTTTTAGTGTGTCGAATTTGTCTCCTTTTCAAAAAATAAAAAATAAAGTGTTGAGAGAACGAGAGATGTGAAGAGACCAAAAAGAGTCCCACATCGATAGTTTGAACAAACAAGCCTTAGTATATAAGCTAGTGGGTTACTCCTCCTATTGCCAATTGGTTTTAGGATGGAACCCCGCTCGACTTATATGCTAGGCTATTAGCGCTAGGGCGCACATGTGCACACGACCCCCGATCCCGAGTCCCAACGGACTTCAGTATAAAGGGATAAATCTAACCATAATGAAAAATAAGATTGTTAAGATTTTTCCAAATGACCAATAAAATTCAATAAAAACTACATTATATCTTATTCCACCAAATATACCCTGAAACAACCATCAATATATCTCTATCAATTCATACTAGATCGATATATATTTTTAACAACACTCACAGTAATTGTGGTGGATTGATCGAGAGTTTTTTTTATCTCTTTCTCAGATATTTAAGATGCAAATATATATGTATAATATACTAAAATATCTATCTATTTATATAATATACTAAAATAGAGGTCTAAAGTCTCATCTGATACAATTCATCTATATATTATTTTCTGATACAATATGATTTATGTTTTTGTACACATCAATTTTTTTTGTGTTTATAATATACGAGTGTCTTCAATTTTTTGTGTTTTGATTTTTTCTTTCATTTTTTTTTTAAAATGGCTTCATCAAATAAAATTTTACCGGTAATCTATGATTAACCTCTTCAATAAATACTTCAAGATCCACCACTATTTTATTACATACTTTTATTTACTCCTTAACATTATGATTTAATTTACCACGTCATTGATTTGTTGGACCTCCCCCCAAATATATTATGTTTTGGTAATTCGTATGTAGGAACAACTAACCGAGCTGTTCTTCCACCAGATCTGAAACGAGATCAGATCTAGAGAACTACCTCCACGAATGAGCAAAGAGAGTGTTTGTTGGTGTGTATTATCTGTGTTCCATATCACAACCGAAATCCATTACAAGTCCTATATATATACACACAACTAACCATCTCATCTAGTGCCTAACCAAACCTGGCAACTAACATCTAACCACACTTCAACATATACAAGCATACGGAGCCTAACACGAGCCTACCTCCTAACCCAAGTCTTAACCATACATCCTCCATAATTTGCCCATCTAAAATTTAAATAATTATAGTTCATTTCTTCTTTTTTTCCCCTGATAATGATAGTTCATATTCATTGTTCTAAAAAGCCCTTCAAGACTCGTCTAGACTCCCGCCTAGACCCTTGATCCTACCTTACCGCCAAACATCCACCAAGCGTTTTTTGGAACATTGTTCGTACTCATACATAGTGAACTTAAACAGAGACAATGAAGGTAAACAATAAAAAAAAAATGGTTCCTCAAAATAATTAACAATAAAAACAAGCATTAGAAAATGAAAGATGCAGATATATAGGCTTTGGTAGGAAGGTACGAAATTAATTAGTGAAGGCGAATTCCTTAGTTTCATTCCCACCCCCACGTCATTATTTATTTATTTCTGAGTAACAATCCCCACTTTATAATAAATAAAAAAATAAAAAAAATGACATGAAAATTCTTCACCTACCCACCTTGGAACTAATTACTATCAGACATCGGTCGTCGTTCTCCTAAGACTCCCGCCACTTTTCCCACTTATTCGCAAACTCCCCCAATTTACATTCAAATTTCAAAAACAACCCCCTTTTTCTATATTTTCAAAAATTGCCCTTTTTATGTGAAATCAATCAAACATCCACTTTTTTTTTATACAACCCACTTTTATAAAGAGTTTCAATCTGTAACAAAAACAAGTAACACTCAATAGAAAATCAGTCAGGGGCAGTTTTTAAAAATTCCAAAAAAAATGGATTAATTTTACAAATTGCTACTGTTGTATATAAATTTGATTAATTCTAAGCTAATAGTTAAGGGTATGCCCTTGTTGATTTTGTCTCTTAAATTAGTTTAAAAAATTCCCCTATTTGCCCCTTCACATCACCTAACACCACCCTCCCCCTATTTATTAACTCCCTCTCTCCCTTCCAAATCCACTCATCTTCATACCTTCATCATCATCATCTCTCTCTCTCTCTCTTATTCAGTAACGTATCCATTGATTTCACCAACTCCAAAAACAAAGAACTCCCCAATTTCAGCTGCATTTGATTGTCCTGTTGCCCTCCTCCATCACCCTATAATTAAAACAGTTAATTGCAATAATTAAACAAAAACAGATCAAACCTAATTGCTGCTGTTGTTGTTATTATTGCAAATGGAGGCTTTCATGAACTTTGACTACAGCAAGATGACCGCCACCGCCACTGCCACTGCCGCCTCGGCCGCCTCCACCAACCCCCTCGACCCGGAGGAGTTCCGCCGCCAGGGGTACATGGTGATTGATTTTATCGCCGACTACCTCAAGAACGTCAAGGACTACCCGGTCCGCAGCCAGGTTGAGCCCGGCTACCTCCGCAAGCGCCTCCCTAGCTCCGCCCCCTTCAACCCGGAGTCGATGGAGACGATTCTTAACGATGTCCAAAATGACATCGTTCCTGGGATCACCCACTGGCAGAGCCCTAACCACTTCGCCTACTTCCCCAGCAGCTCCAGCATCGCCGGCATCCTCGGCGAGACTCTTGCTGCCGGATTTGATGTCGTCGGGTTCAACTGGATCTCGTCGCCGGCCGCCACTGAGCTTGAGTCCCATGTCATGGATTGGATGGCGGAGATGGTCAACCTACCTGATTGCTATAAGTTCTCCGGTGGGACCGGAGGCGGTGTGCTCCTCGGTACCACCTGTGAGGCGCTCCTTGGCTGCGTCGTCGCAGCCAGAGACCGTGCTCTCGCGAAGATCGGACGCGATAACATCGATAAGCTCGTTGTTTACGCGTCCGATCAGACCCATTGCTCGTATCAGAAGTCCTCCCAGATCGCCGGGATCCTCCCGCGAAACTTCCGGAAGATCCCGACGACCAAGTCGGCCGCGTTCGGGATGAACCCGGACGCGTTCCGCGCGGCGGTGCAAGCGGACATCAAATCAGGGCTCGTCCCTCTCTTCCTTTGCGCGACGGTGGGGACCACCTCGACCTCCGCGGTGGACCCCATCCGCCCGCTGTGCGACGTGGCGAACGAGTACGACATCTGGGTCCACATCGATGCGGCGTACGCCGGGAATGCATGCATCTGCCCTGAGTACCGGTCGTTCATCGACGGTGTCGAGGGAGCGACGTCGTTCAGCTTCAACGCACACAAGTGGTTCTTCACGACGCTAGACTGCTGCTGCCTATGGGTCAAGGACCCCTCAGCACTCGTCGATGCCCTATCGACGAGCCCTGAGTACCTCCGCAACAAGGCGACAGAGTCGCAACAAGTGGTCGACTACAAGGACTGGGGGATCACCTTGAGCCGACGCTTCCGCGCCCTGAAGCTCTGGATGGTAATCCGGAGCTACGGGGTGAGCGGGCTCAGGGGATTCATAAGAGGACACGTGGATATGGCACGACACTTTGAATCCCTAGTCCTACAAGACCCGACCTTCGAGGTCGTGGTCCCGCGGTACTTCGCGATGGTGTGCTTCCGAGTATCGCCGAAGGCGATACTCAAGCACTGCGGCGGCAGCCACAAGTACCTCGAAGAGGACACGGTGAACGAGATCAACAAGGAGCTCCTTGAGTCGATCAACGCCGCAGGGAAGGTCTACATGAGCCACAGTGTCGTCGGAGGGATCTACGTGATCCGGTTCGCGGTGGGGGCGTCGCTAACCGAGTACCGCCACGTGGACTATGCGTGGGGGGTCATCAGGGAGCACGCGCACGCCATGCTAGCACGGAGGCTCGGGGCAGTTTCGGCGGTGGCAGGGTTCGAGAGGGAGGCGGCGGCGGTGGGGATGGGGACGCTGCCGGTGCAGGTGGCGGTGAACGTGACGGCGCCGTGATAGTACCGTACAGGTTTAAGTACGTACGTACTATATAATTGGGAGGCGTACATGCATGGGGGAGACAGCCTTAATTAAAATCTCGGACCATAAATATATACACCGGGTTTATATATTTCTTCAAAATATTACTTATGGGAGGACTCTATAACTGGACAAGCTGTGAAGAATTTGTTCATTTGGCATTTGTTTTTTTTTTTTTTGTTTTTTGGTTTCAGGAGGCGATGAAATGAAATAAGACTAAGTATTAATTGAAGTAAATTTCATGTTTTTGTACACCCATTAATTAATATATGCATGAAATATTGCAATATTTTTGCTTTGAAATTGTGTCTAGTTATATAAATTCTTTATATATTATAAAATCTTTTATGAAGGCGGATTGAACTGATTTAAAACATCTTCAACAAATTCTCCATTTTAATTAGAGATTTTGAAGTTTTTTTGGATATTTTAATCCAAAAGATTCTCCAAAACAAAGTGAGCAACAAAAATAGAGAAATTTATCTAATTTTGTAATATTCTCCCGAAACTAAATTACTCTCCAAATCTTTAAAACGAGAAAACAGTTGAAATTGAAACAAAAATAATTTAAAAATATATATTTTGTTTGTTATACCAAGTGACTGATTTTAGATATGAGTGCCTTTATAAATATAAATTGTGATAATAAAAGTCTCAACGGCAACGGAGTCTAAAACCCGTTCAATTAACCTATAGGGTGGAGTTTGATATAAGGTAGGAAGTGATTTATATTATATTAATTGGTGGTAAAATATATATGAACTGAAGTAGGTGGTAATAATAAAATAAAAAGAAGAAAGAGGTTGGGGATCGAACACATAGAAATTAAGGGAGGCGATTTGGTTAACCTGAAGAGAATATATATTGAAATTAAAGTAAGTAATGGTGGAAAGAGAATAACATATCCAACGCATATATATATATTACGTGACTCATAAGATACAAACCATGTTTCTTTACGTGTGGTTGTTACATCTACAGTCTTACCCGCCCTGTGCCCTTCCTTCCATACAAATATATATATATATATATATATATATATATATATATATATATATATATATATATATATATATATATATATATATATATATATATATATTTGTACACCTTATAAGGATATAAGATAAAGATATATCTTTTTAACTATTAAGATTCTTTAAATTAATTTTATTACATAATTTTATATAACAAGTATTAAATTAAATAAAAAATAATTAAAAAAGTTAGTATTTTTTAACTCTTTATAAAATGTGTAAAAAAAGTTAAACGTACAACTCATAGAGAGGTTGACATTAATTTTAAATCTGTGAAGGGACATTTTACTCTTTATATTCATGGCACAAAGTTGTCCAAGATTTTGACAAAATATAAAATGTGTGTGTGCATGTTATGTGAGATTTTCTTCTTGTTGCAGACTTGCAGGTGTGGCTGTACAAATACAAACCCTTTCTTCTTAAACAAGAGTCCGGTCAAGATGCGAATAGAGATAATGAAACTTAGCTTAATTATTTAACTTTAATATTTTTTTTCAATATATGTATATAATATATATTTTTACCCTCCATGTATCTCCTTTTTACACGCAAATGTACTTATCCAATCCACATTTAATTAATTAACCGGTTTAATTTCACTAAAAAAATTACTTTATCCATTAATTAAAATATTTTGCGATCCACTAGTATTAAATTGCATTTGTAATGATTAAGGTAGATATTTGATGTAGTTTTAGAGAAAATAACCAAATAAAATACTAATACGGAGTAATCAGAAATATAAATGTATTAATTTATTTGTTTTATTAAAAAGTGTGCAGATTAAATGATACGAGCAGTATATTTTAATTAATGAAGAGAGTATAAAATAATCAGTGTTTAATGAAGAGGTAACTTGATCGAATTTAATTAGGTTGTCAGAAATAAATCTAGAATTAGGGTTATTTTTTTTAGAGAGAGAGAAAATGTGGTAAAATTTTAGAAATCATTATTTACATAATATTAAATTTTCAAAAACATACAATAAATAATATTTAATTTATATAGTTTTTAACTCGTTAAAAAGTTGGAAAAAATTTCTAACGAGGGATTAGTTTTTTTTTTGTCAATTAAAACATTACTGATCGATGGATCCACTAATTAATTATTTTATAGAAGACACGTAATTAATAAAGAAAGGTTTTTTTTATATAAGGAAATAAATTCGATTCTCTACAAAATTCAAGCCTAGAGAAATCGAGAGTCCGAACAAGCCGGGACATAGACCAACCATTATATACAATCAGAAATAAATGACTGAATTGAAATAACAAGAAGCAGGTAAAGAAAGAGTTTAGTTTACAAGAATGGGAGTAGGTGAAGCTGAAACCAGCTAATTGATGGATCGGATCATCATATATACTAGTCTACGTAGTATGTGTAAAACACACAACCCCAAATTAAAGGTCGTTAATTTGAATACTCGCCGGAGAATTGTTGATACTAATTCAATTTGTCAAATTTTTTGAACATTTATTTTGACCATCGAGTTGACCGTCAATTACATTACTACTGGGTTCGGTAGAGTCAAGACACTGGAGGGGAGATCGTGTCTGCGGGTCTATATACGGGAGACTCGAACAACACATAAATCCAACGGGGTTCTATCTCAAATCCAATTGACAATGAGAGGATTAGTCATTCAACCTTATATGCTGTTCAAGCATTTTTCTATATTACCGATATGGGACAACCACGTTCCAACAATTAATAAATAAAACCACTAAATTGAAGGGAACTTGATAGAGTACGTGGCCACCTTTTCAAGCATATATAGCATATATATACAAATCGATCTCCCTCCCTCTCTCTATCTGGACTCTGGAGCTAATTCAAATCTGAGCCAAAATTGGTCACTTCTTACATTGATTGGTGAAGTATATAGCAATCCACTTAATTGGAATCTGATGGTTTAGACTAACTATTCAAACTTCCCCAAAAAATACAGCTACTCCCATGTGATTTATTTGCTGACATATATACAACGTTATGGCTTATGCTACCTTTTTATTTTTTGGAATATGGGGTTATGAGGTTGATGACTAATCCAACACCTATCCAAGCCCTATACTGTAAAGGACGAGAACCGGTAAGCCAAGTTGCAAGCCACCGGTAGGACTGTTATATGAACTTAATTATGAACAGCTCGAGCTTGGTCCGAGATTGACTCGAAAAAAGCTCGACTCGAGCTTGTTCACTTACCTAAACAAGCCGAGTCTGAATAGAATTTTAAGCACAGTTGCTCGAATTTTATGGAATTTTTAAAATTTTCTTTAAGTTAATATGTTATGTCCAAGTAGAATTGCTTAAAATTCGAAAAAAGTTCGGCTCGAGCTCGTTCATTTCCTAAACAAACCAAGATTGATCAAAAAAATAAGCTCGTTTAATAAACGAATCAAGCTTGAACATGCATGTCAAGCTCTGCTCGATCGAGTAACACCCCTAGGCTAGCCATCGGCCAGGCAGGCTCACCCAAGTTAATGAAGCACCCACTAATTACACATAGAGTGTAAAGAATGGGATTTGCTCTTGCAACTAGAGCAAGGGGTAATTGGTTACAACATTACGTACGCTACTTGTCTCTTTTTTTTAGCGAGTTTTGTTGTATTGCGGTAGTTGTTATTAGCAGTGGTGGATCTAAAAAATTGTTTTAAGGGGGTTAAAAAAAATTGAAGATTTTTTTTTCCATGTATAGATGAATATTTTTTTAAAAAAAAATATGTTAAAAAGTAAAACCACCTAAATTATATCATTAGAAAGAGCTTGTCTAATTTTTAGCCCAATTTGTCATTTATTATTAAGGATGTTTTGAAAACCATAATCTACGGCGTAATTAAACTTATTTAATTTCAGTTTTAACTCAAACTGACATAAACTGCAAGAACAAGTAATGCCATGATTAAGTTGTCTCTAGTGATTGGTGAATTATTAACTAATTAATAAATTTGGTTAGTACTTAATTCCCAATTTGGGCTTAATTACTTATCAAGCAAGTAAAACTTGCAATATAATGGAGGGTGATTGCGCAGGTCAATCGATCGAGCGACAAGCTAGTAATTAATCAGCTTCATCAAATCCAGTAACCATTTGGTCCCAATATATGATTAATTATTGTCATTAATTAATGCTGCCAGTCCAAGTTGATCCGTTAAATTAGGTACGTTAGGTTCAAATTGAATTAATTTTGCCCTTTGTTATATTCATGTTTGTGTTGTATTTCATCTTAATTTGTTACCAATTGATGTAATTAATTGTATTGTACTGTGATGCTCATATTTATTTATTTTGACTCTTTATTATTATTATTATTTACGCTTGTAAATATTTTTTTTCTTAAAGCAATAACTTTCAATTTACACTAGTCTTAATGAATTATATATACTTTTATTAGGTCAATTATGCATGTTTAAATATATTTTTTATCCAATTTTAATGGTTAAATTAAATAGTTTGTTTGGAATCTTTCTATGATATTTCAAATAACCACAAACTAAAGTAAGATTAAATTCAATAAAATCAATATATAATGTGTGCGTATTTCGCAGGTAAATCGATCAAGATAAATAAATGTTCAATGTACATATTTTATTTTTACTTTTTATTTAAGTTAAGGGAATCTTTTTATCGAATTATTATGGAATATTCCTCTATCCAAACGAAAATTATTATACTATTAGTATGAAATTATTTAAAAAATGATTAAATAATAATATTTTATAAAGTTTTTACATCCTTAAAAAGCGTGCACTAAAGTCCAACACTTATTTATTTATGAAACGGAGGGAGTGTTTATTAATAAATTATGTTTACTCTAACTTGTTATAGATTTTAGTTCATTGGATTCATTAGCCAGCTAAGGTTGAGTCGGTATTAAAGGTTATAAGTTTGTTGGGAAGTCCTAAGGATTGTTAGGAACTTCATTCTTTTGGTGTTTGCAAAGCTCTCAATGTTAAATTTGCTAAGTATTTTACAAAAGTTGATAAGTTGAGAAGGTACATGGCATGGTCCTGAAGACCTCCTGAAAGAACTACCGAAGGGGGTCTTGAGGACTCTTGTTGAAGAAGACAAGATTCACGAAATCCATAATGGGCTCCATTATATGATATCTGGTTTGTATATTGGAAGATCTGATCTTGTTAAATATATATTTTGGAGAAGATTGAAGATTTTAGTGTTGATGGAAAATATCTATTTGACATGCGATTGATTTCCATAGGAAAACATATTAATGATCTGTTATATCCCTATGTAGATTTTAGGGTATAAATACTCTAGACATTGTAATTGGGATGTCATCAAAATAATAATGAAATGTTTACCCTAATCATCTCTCTATCTCTATTCTCTCTCTCTCTCGTTCTATCTTCCTCTACCTTCTTCCTACTTTCTTACTCACCTCAAACTCTCAATAATCCATGGAAGCCAAGCTTCCTGTGAAAACTAAGATTGTTTGGCAAGAAATTAACTAACATTCAATGTAACAGTGACTACTTCAGCATTCAAGCATCATTCAATATTATATTTGGAAGAAGAAGAAAATGGAAAGGGGTCTTCATTGGCCTGCCGTCATGGGCATTTTACTAATTCCAAAACCCTACATTTTGGGGAATGGAAAAGTTTGTCTTATATAGGTCCTAATGTCATGTGCTAGTCACATGGGAAGCAAGTTCCCTTATTACAAACCAAGACAAAACTTAGAGGAAATGACATGAAATGGACACAATGATATGAAAAACATAACACATTCTCCATATCCCCCCTTCAAGTTGGACTTGCTTGGAAACCAACAAGTCCCAACTTGGAAGAGAGAATGAAATGTTGCTTCTCACCAAGAGGTTTAGTTAAAACATCAGCAATTTGGACTCATGTTCTCACGTGATGAGGATGAAGGAAGCCATCTTGCAGTTTTTCCCTTACAAAGTGAAAATCAATCTTCAAGTGTTTAGTCCTCTCATGGAAGACTGGATTCTCAGCAGTGTGAATTGCAACTTTGTTATCACAGAACAAAGGGATAGGCAGAGGAATTTTAATGTTTAGGGTGTGCAACACACCTTCAACCCACACTAGCTCACTGGATGTCATTGACATACTCCTGTATTCAGCCTCTGCTGAGGACTTAGAAACTGTAACCTGTTTCTTGGTCTTCCAAGAAACTAAATTCCTCCCAAAGAAGACACAATAGACAATGAGAGAACGAGCACTGTATTGGCAAGATGCCCAGTCAGCATCACAGTATGCAAAAACATTCAATGTAGAGTGCTTAGAGTAGTGCAGGCCAACTGATATAGTACCACTAAGATACCTGACCACATGAATAGCAACATCAAGATGAGGATGTCTTGGCTCAATCATGAACTGGCTTAAGTGCTTAACAGCATAGGAAATATCAGGCCTGGATAGGTTAAAAAACAAGAGCCTACCAATCAATCTTCTGTAGGTTTCTGGATCTGGAAGTACCTCTCCAACATCAGTGGAGAGTTTGAAACCTCTAGGAAGAGGAAAAGATGCAGTCTTGCAGTTATTCATCTTGAAGTCTTCAATGATATCCATGATGTACTTTCTTTGATGCAAAAAAGTACCCCTGGAATCATGTAAAGTTTCTAGTCCAAGGAAGTATCTTGCCCTTCCAAGGTCTTTGATAGTAAAAGCCTTGTGTAAGGTTAACTTAGTGTGTCTGATTTCATCCTCATCATCACCAGTGATGAGCAAATCATCAACATAGACTAAAGCCACAACAATACCTTTAGGTACCTTTTTAGTGAATAGAGAATAATCCCGTGGAGCTTGATCATATCCCAAGCTTAGCATGAATCTGCAAAGCTCCATGTTCCACTACCTGGATGCTTGTTTGAGACCATAAATTGATCTCTTTAGCTTGCAAACTTGGCCTGGCTTATCAGTTCTATAGCCTTCAGGTGGTCTCATGTACACCTCTTCCTCTAACTTGCCATGTAAGAAGGCATTGTTAACATCAAGTTGGTACAAAGGCCAATCCTTCACTGTGGCAACTGCAATTAAGATTCTGACTGTGGCAAATTTGGCAACAGGTGAGAAAGTGTGCTTGTAATCTTTCCCTTTGATTTGATTATAACCCTTTGCTAATAGACGGGCTTTATATCTTTCTATAGACCCATCTGATCTGTATTTGATTTTGTATACCCATTTACTTCCTATGGGCTTAACACCAGAAGGAACATCTGTCAATTCTCAAGTTTCATTCCTTTCAAGAGATGATATCTCCAGATTCATTGCATCAATGCAGCATTTACTCTGAGCAGCCTGCTGATATGTATAAGGCTCCATTTCTGTAGCCATTAATGTAAAAGAATGAACCACATCAGTTCAATAACATCTCCAAGACACTCTGCTAAGAAAGATTTAGATAATGATTCTCTATGCCTGTTGTCTTGACAAACATAGTCCTGTAGGCGTCTAGGCCTAACATGTTCTCTTGCAGTTCTCCTTAAGGTTGGAAATATAGTCTCATCTTGCAGCATTTCAGCAGTAATAGGACCGTTATGTCCATCTGATATTAAGGAGTCTGAGACCTGGAGAGAGCCATCAGAAGAAGATCCATGTGGAGAAAAATTCTGATCTTGTACAGGACTGTTAGAAGGCTGAATTGGAGGTAAATTTTGATCTTGTGCATGGCTGTTAGAGGACTGAGTTGGATACTGCAGAATTATCACTTCATCATCACCATATGCAGGATTTACTAATGTCAAGGAAGGTTCTTCATTTCTGCTCTCAACAACCTTTTCAGGATTGTCCTTGTAGGGAATAGGGAAGAATGTCTTCCCTACATATCACATCTCTGCTAACAAACATCCTTCTATGCTCTATATCCCATAATTTATAACCCTTTTGTCCAAAGGGATAGCCCAACAGGATGCATTTCCTTGCTTTAGACCCCATCTTGTCCTGATCTCCATGAGCAACAGGAGCATAGCATAAACAATGACACGAAGCTCATCATAGCTAGGAGTCAGTTTGAACAATCTTTCAAAAGGTGTACTCCAATTAAGAACTTCTGTGGGAAGTTTATTTATGAGATGAGTTGCTGCAATGAGGCATTCACCCCAGAAACCAATAGGAAGGCCTGCATGAATTCTAATACATCTAGCTGTTTCCACTAGATGCATGTGCTTCCTCTCCACTCTTCCATTTTGCTGTGGAGTGTAAGGGATGGTTTTATGATGAACAATGCCTTCTGTAGCAAACAAGTCTACACACTGTTGTTGTAAAAATTATGTGTCATTATCAGTCCTGACATATTTGACTGACTCATTGACTTGATTCTTCACATAAGCAATGAAGTCATTAACTGCTTTGTACACCTGCAATTTGTTTCTCAAAAGAAATGTCCAGGTAACTCTAGTATTATCATCAAGCACAGTGAGGAAATATGAGCAACCATTATAAGTAGCATGCTTATATGGTCCCCATAGATCCATATGAATTAGCTCAAAAGGCCTACTGGCCATATTATAACTTCTATCAAAAGGAAGTATACGATGCTTGGCTAAAGAGCAAGATTCACAATGAAATTTCTCCAAAACAGAAGCACCAAACATGTTCAAGTGCTTTAACTTAGAAACTGAACTGTGCCCAAGTCTGGCATGAAAAACATCCAAACTAGTACTAGCTTTATTACAACTTCTGAAATGATCTTTAAAAACTCCAATCTGATCAGGCTTCTCTGCAAATACTTTGTAGAGTCCATGCCTCCTGATTCCAAACAGCACCTCTTTCCTAGATCCAGTGTCCTGGAAATAACAATGAGTCTTAGTGAATAATGCAATGAGATCAGTATCATCAAGCAACTTACCCACTGACAACAGCCTATGCTTAAACTCAGGCACAAGCAAAACATCACTCAAGATCACTGAATCTGTAAGCTGTAAATTTCCCATTTCTGTGACAGTTTTAATGGCTCCATTTGGGAGCCCTATGTGAACAGGTTTATTGAGCCTTCTTTTGTTCAATAAACCATGTGAATCAGACACCATATGGTCAGTAGCCCCTGTGTCTATGATCCACTCAACTGGACATTCTTCCTTTAAGACAACATTTGCATTAGTAAAAGAGAGATTACCTGCAAAATTTGCAAAGGACCCAGCACTGCTCTCAACAACTTGCTTTCCTCTCATTTTCTTCATGATCTCCTGATAGACTGGATTGACCATAACTGCATTAACACCATTTTCAGCTGGCTCTGCATCAAGAGGATTGTTCTGCACATCAGATCCTGCTGCATTAGCTGAGGCCCTAGTACTGGCATTTTTCTTCTCCCTTTCTCTTAGCTCTCTAAACCAATCAGGAACCCCATGTATTCTGAAACATTGATCAATGGTATGACCCTTCTGGTTGCAGTGAGCACAAGTGGATTTCTGTTTGATTCTCTTAATTTCTCTCCAATCCTTCCACTCTTTCTTGAGTGGTTGATTGGAAGAATTGGTTCCACTGCTAGCTTGAAACATGTAGCTGCCTCTAGTTGCAGCCATTGCACTAGAATCTGAAGGAATACTCTGGCCACTAGTAATTCCATTTGAGGCATCATTCCCACTTTCAACCTGTTGCAGGATATAATAAGCCTTGCTCACAGTAGGCAAGGGATCAGTTGCTAATATCTGGTTTCTAGCAGCATCAAAGTTATCATTCAAGCTAACCAAAAATTGCATCAACTGGTTTCTAGACTGTATTTGACTCAGTTTGCTTTTCAGATCACAAGTACATCTTCCCATAGCTCCACAACTGCACTCTGGTATGTTCTCAAGGACCTGCAACTCATTCCATCCCTTTTTAAACACATTATATAAATCAGCCAAGGACATGTTTCCTTGCTTAACATTAGAGAGCCTTCTTTTGATATGAAAAATCAAAGGTATGTTAGATTGACCAAATCTCTCAGCTATCTCATCCCAAAGACCTTTAGCAGACTCTACAAACATCAAACCTTCAGCAACTGTCTTGCTCATAGAGTTTAACAGCCAACACCTCACCATGAAGTCAGCTCGGATCCACTTCTCCAGATCCGCATGTCCAGGTGCAGGCTTAGCACATGACCCATTAATAAAGCCTAGTTTGCACTTGGATCCGAGAGCCATCATGACTCCATGACTCCAAGTCAAGGAATTAGAGCCATCAAAGGACACAACAACCAACTAGGCTCCTGGATGGTCAGAATTTGAAAGGAAAAGGGGATCACTGAGGTTACCTATGGCAGCCATATCATCAACTTCTCTATGAACAACTTCTGCAGATCTTTCAGCACTAAACATCAACTTATATAAGCAATCAGAAAATGATCAAAAACATCTCAGAATCGAGCCATACGCTCTGATACCATGTGAAAACTAAGATTGTTTGGCAAGAAATTAACTAACATTCAATGTAACAGTGACTACTTCAGCATTCAAGCATCATTCAATATTATATTTGGAAGAAGAAGAAAATGGAAAGGGGCCTTCATTGGCCTGCCATCATGGGCATTTTACTAATCCCAAAACCCTACATTTTGGGAAATGGAAAAGTTTGTCTTATATAGGTCCTAGTGTCATGTGCTAGTCACATGGGAAGCAAGTTCCCTTATGACAAACCAAGATAAAACTTAGAGGAAATGACATGAAATGGACATAATGATATGAAAAACATAACACATTCTCCATACTTCCGCCTAATTGATCTTCGGGTCATAACAGTGGTATCTGAGCGAATCGTTTCTCAATTCCGCAAACCACATAATTTTTTTTTCTTTCTGAATTTTGGTGACCTAATTCGTGAATTTTCGAAAAGTTGAAGCCTTCAAATTGATGTTAATGGAGGACGGTGATGCATTCAAGGCATTTCACGATTCATTCAAAGCCATGAAGGATGCTTATCACAAGATGATGGCCGGTGCGGATCGGGTGAGCGCCACCTTGCGAGAGATGACAGACGAAAGTGACGATCTTGTCGTAGCTTCGGACGATCTCTCCCAAGAAGGCTCCGTTGAGACCGAGACCGACAACAGCGCAAAGGTCGAAACTCCGATTCAGCCAAATTTGACAGACATTGAAGTGGAGAAACAATGGACACACGCACCAAATTTCGCTACCATTGGCGAATTTCAAGATTGCCAGGAAGAGGTCGAAGCGTCGCTTGCAAACGCTAATAAAGAAATTGACGCTTCGTTTAATTCAGAGGTTGCTTCAATTAAAGAAAGCGACGAGCCCTTTGTAGACGACAAGTTCATAGCAGATCTTGACACCCAAAGCAAGTCGTCAGGGAAGAACATGGCTAGCGAAATCGAAACTAGGAATTAGAAAATTCAGGAAGGATTCGGACTGGATGAGGAAGAGACGCAAATCCAGCCGAACTCATCGCCGATTGCGCCTGAGCCATCGACATTGTTGAGGTCGTGTGCAAGTGTTGTTCCTGGAGCATGGTTAAAGGGACGGAAATTTGTCAAACCCAGACGCGCACCTGTCAGTCTCTCACAAGAGTCTAGTGACCCAATTATGGGTTGGGGAATCTGCGTTGGAAGAGACCAAGAATTCAGCATCGAAATGCCCTCAAAGTTTTCGGCAATGTCGCAGTTAGAGGTTAAAGCACCAAGGCAAATCGTTCAATTTCAATTCAAATCTTCAAAGGTAAATCCCTGCCCTCTCACGTCTGTATTTGTTGAAGAAGAATCATCAGAAGTAGGTGGATTGGATAGGGTTTTAGAGAATGGAATGGTAACTGAGATTGCATATAAGTTGTTTGACAAAATGCCTACAAGAAGGATAAGTAAGGAATTAGTACTGTTGACTGTGGTAGAGGACATGGATAGTTTACATCATATTAATTTCGATCCAGGAGGTTGTAAGACCCGGGGTCTTAAGAGGCGCCATCCCATGCCACCTAGCCCTCTCGGGTCCGTTGTCCTCACTTGGAGCCTGAAAAAGAAGAGCTCTTGTGACATAGGTAGGGCTTGAATCACTTATAAATCACTCCCAACATCCTTATGATATCCGATGTGGGACGGGGTGTTACAGAGGTAATACTAGTCAAGGGTGTTTACGTGTTGTGATGGAAACTGAGCATAGAAATGAGGGATTTGAGTTAATTTCTCATGAGATTCTGGACTGGGATGGTTCCATGATGGAGCTGTCATTCTTTGTTCAAGATATTGATCTCAATGATCTCCCCCACTTAAAGCACTGACGACCCCGTCAGGCCCAAGGGACTGCCCTCCGGGAGGAGCGTACCCAAGCATACTGCCGGCGCACCTCCGAGCCCGGAGTCGGCTCTGATACCATCTGTAAGACCCGAGGTCTTAAGAGGCGCCAGCCCATGCCACCTAGCCCTCTCGGGTCCGTTGTCCTCACTTGGAGCTTGAAAAAGAAGAGCTCTTGTGACATAGGTAGGGCTTGAATCACTTATAAATCACTCCCAACATCCTTATGATATCCGATGTGGGACGGGGTGTTACAGAGGTAATACTAGTCAAGGGTGTTTACGTGTTGTGATGGAAAATGAGCATAGAAATGAGGGATTTGAGTTAATTTCTCATGAGATTCTGGACTGGGATGGTTCCATGATGGAGCTGTCATTCTTTGTTCAAGATATTGATCTCAATGATCTCCCCCACTTAAAGCACTGACGACCCCGTCAGGCCCAAGGGACTGCCCTCCGGGAGGAGCGTACCCAAGCATACTGTCGGCGCACCTCCGAGCCCGGAGTCGGCTCTGATACCATCTGTAAGACCCGAGGTCTTAAGAGGCGCCAGCCCATGCCACCTAGCCCTCTCGGGTCCGTTGTCCTCACTTGGAGCTTGAAAAAGAAGAGCTCTTGTGACATAGGTAGGGCTTGAATCACTTATAAATCACTCCCATCATCCTTATGATATCCGATGTGGGACGGGGTGTTACAGAGGTAATACTAGTCAAGGGTGTTTACGTGTTGTGATGGAAACTGAGCATAGAAATGAGGGATTTGAGTTAATTTCTCATGAGATTCTGGACTGGGATGGTTCCATGATAGAGTTATCATTCTTTGTTCAAGATATTGATCTCAATGATCTCCCCCACTTAAAGCACTGACGACCCCGTCAGGCCCAAAGGACTGCCCTCCAGGAGGAGCGTACCCAAGCATACTGCCTATGTCACAAGAGCTCTTCTTTTTCTGTGCAAGTTCAACTGTTAAGGAATTTTGTTCACCTTTTCCCTCTGAGCAGCTTGGAAGATGATGATCAATGGATGGCGTTTTTGCTAGGATTTTGAACTTGACTTCTTATGTAAGCAGTCAGTTAGTTCACTTAATTGGTGAGTTCATACATGGTAATCTCTATATATCTCCATTTGTTATTGTTAGGTGTAGAATTTGGTTGGTTGAGGTCTTAAGTAAATTGATATGTGAATTGGTTTTCCTTGTAGAGGAAATTCTGTATGGATTTGTTATTGGATGCCCTGGACCTATTGGGTTTAACCCTTATAGAGATCCATCATCACCTGTGATCCCCCCAAATTGGAAGACCTCTTCAGAGTGTTCTTTGTCACCATCGAAGCTCACTGCTGCTGATGTAATTTGTATGACATTGTCATGTATCCAGTTGCAAAGCGAAACAATCCTGAATTTTGATTCTGTTATTTGATATGTGATCTCCAGAACATGCAAGATGATGAAACAATCTTGAATTTTGTGTTCGTGTTCATGGAGGTCCTCAACTTTCTTTGTATGTCCATGTTGCAGGGGTTATGTCGAGTGCTAGAACATGCTTAGACAATGATAAGAGTGTGATGGAAAGGCTGGAAAAAATCAGTGAGAAAGATGTGATAGAAAAGAAGAATGAGAAGAAGGGTCCGAGCACAAGTGAAGTGGGAGCTGTTCAGGAGAATGAAACGCAGAAAAATACAACTGAAAATCAGGAGCAAAAGCAACAGAAAGAGTCAGGGAGAAAACAGCAAGCTTCTGTAGTGGAAAAAAAAGAGCTCAAGCTGTCATAACGTGTTTGATGATTGTGTTTCAATTGAGTATTTAGATGTATTTTTTTATTGCCTCCAAAAAAAGGATAAAGTGCATAAAGATGGAAATTGTAAGAATAAATTGATGAATTGTTATCTACCTTTCTAAAAATGTTATCTGCCTTTCCGCTCATAAAATTTAGCCTAAAACAAGCCTTGAATTCCCTCTTGCTGCTGCTGTCATATGAAAGAGATAAAAAGTGCTCGATTTCAATAAAAAAAAATGCATAACTTCTTCAATAGAGCACCAATTCAAATGGTTCCAAATCCTACAACCATAGGGTGTCCAGTAGACAACCATAGGGTGTCCAGTAGACAACCATAGCCCGAAAGAGAGGAAAAACCTAAAACATGTCCAGTAAACAATCGATTGGTGTCCAGTAGGAAACCATAGGGTGTCCAGTTAATTTTTTACAACTGGCATGGTCACCCTTTACAACACAGCGTCATGTAAATATTAACTGGTGTCATGTACAAACGATGAGGCTGATTAAATTTGATTTGTATGAGATTGATCTAACATGACAATAGTAAAAATCAGTTGGCCAATATATGATTCCGTACTGGACACCCTATGGTTGTCTACCGGAACATTTTGGTTGTCTTAGGCCAAACTGAATTGCTACAACTTTGTTGTATGTCATGTCAGTATTGACATTTGTCATGTATAAAGATATACGAGTCATGTTAACAAAGATCCTATTTGTGCGTAGGGTGCTGAAGCTGTCAAGGACAAGGGGCAGAAAGAGGCCACATGGCATCGGAACACAAGACCAGCCACATACTTCCATTCACATGACTCGAACCCCTTGGCTATCCGATGACACTCAATTTTTGCCTTTTCCCTTGTTATAGTCCGCTAACGTGTTGTTCAATTTTTGACCTTGTTCTAGTCTGCTAATGGTTGTAATATATTACATGACGGCTGTAATATACTACCTTCGTCTCATATTACATGACGGTTGTAATATACTACCTCCGTCTTAAAATCTTCTTTCTCCTTTCTAACTTGATCAAAATCTCCGAGTTCTTATTGGAACAAGCTAAGACAGTGGAAATATGGACACGTTCAAAATCTTCTTTCTCCCTTCTAACTTGATCAAAATCATGGGACTCGTCATATGGTTCCATATTTCCTTGTAATTTCGTTACTCTATCTATATATCTACCTCTTCAAAAAGTGCTTCTTGTTTGTAATTCAGTATGTAGTTAGCGCATTTTGTACTTATGGGAAATTCGAACATGTCAGCCAACGTCGATGCACATGGCATGTAATGTTATTAACATGTCAAGTAATACCTTTGACATGATAGTTGATAGTTTTGACATGGCATTGCGCTATGTTCGTCTTGGTCGACTGATCGGTGCGTTTTTGTGTCACTTATGATGCACTTGGAAACGCTTATGCTACATAACGAGTAATTGAGTATGTGGTTCACACATTTAGTAATTAGGGGAAATTCGAACTTGTCATTCAAAGACGATTTACATGACATGAACTGCTATTAACATGTCATTCAAATACAATCTACATGACACGAGAAAAGCACAAACCTATTCCTGAAAAACCTACAAGTAAAGTTGCGGCAATCCAATTCAATGGTCGAACGATTTTCAAAGCTAAACATATCTACGGTCACCTATTCCTGAAAAACTTACAAGTAAAGTTCCACATATTCAACCCTTAATTTTCCATTTCTCACTAGTAGAAAAAGTATGACAGCAATGATTTTGCCTATTAATCACCTGATATTCCGGCTTGGTTGGATTTTTATTTCAATTTATTGACTAATTTCAGAATGATTTTGCCTTCTAATCACCTGAAATCGCAGTGTCTTTCGTTACCTTTCACTATAAATAAATCTAGTTCATGAAAAGTCCTATTAATCTTTGGTTTGTTCATCACTGTATGCAGGGTCAGATGACACTCAAAAGTCCTAAAGATCAAGGCATCACGGGCACAAATCATCTGGTTCATTGCACAAGCCCACGAGCAGGACTCACTCGGGTGATTCACAATCTAAGGACTCTACTTCCGATCCTCGTGGATCCTTGGTACATAGATCTCTCTATGATGAATTCATCATAAGATGGGTTTTTAACATGACAGGTAATAGGTTTGACATGTCACCTACGTCACTTCACATGACAATTAGAGTGAGTGAACTTACCCCATAAAATCATAAATCATCCAAGGCTGAATTTGAAACCAAGTTCAAAAAAAAAAGTCTAGCAGAAGAAATTCTGAATCATCAAAAAGGAATTGAATATGTCTCAAATTCAGGTGTCAAGTAAAAAAATCCATATGTCATGTAAAATACATTATATGTCATGTAAATCCGATATGGGTGACAGGTAAATTCAGTATGGGTTATTTTTTGGTGTTGCTACCACATAGACATCGATTTTGTTTTTTGAAAGACATCGGGTATTACCTGATGTTAAATGACATATTTGTGGTTTTTTTTTGTTATCTCAGCCTATATGGGATTTGAACCCACATCTTTGTGTTTGAACGCAACGCTCTACCATTTGAGCTAATAGGCTTTAAATTAGATATAATATTATTACATAATAGCAAAAAAAGCATTTGAAACGAAAGACATTTGTTAAACCTTCTGAGTAAATAGGAAGCTCAAACCACAAAAAAAAAAGGAGAATCAGTGGACTTAAAGCCAGTAAGAGCAGACTTATATATAGCTCTAACTTTTGTACTAGAATATCATGTATTAACACTCTGGCAAAATGAAAGGTCATCCCAACAGTGGAAAATTTACATGGTTGTTCAAGTGTGTGACCAAGTGATAATAGCAACTAATATACTGAAGGCACTGGCAGTGCACAAAAATTATCAGACGAGCCCTGACAGTTTCTCCCAACTAAACACAGTTGCAAGAGGAAATAAGTGAGAGCGGTAAAAAAAAAAGGATGAAAAACATAAAAGTCCCAATTAACAGCATAAAAGCAGCTTCATAGGAAATGAATCAGCACAAATTTAGGCACATCAGTTCATGCCCATTACATTCAATCAGGATCTAGATATGCATATAAAACTTCAAACAGAAAAGAAATGATGAAAGACAAGGAATTGCATGAATTTTCAGCACTACACACCACTTCATGATAGCACTAATAAAACCCCACAAACAAATTCCAAAACTTCCCCAAAAACTAACAAAACCCACGATTAAAAGAGGTCTCTTGTGACCGTGCACAAATCAGAACAAAGACAACGATCAAGATATGTAATTAAATCATCTAACTCTTTACCTAGAAAAAGATCACCCAATGACTTACTTTGGACCATGAACCAGTATGGCTAGATCCTTGGTCGTTTTCCTGACTCTACTATCTCAATGCATGCACTTTCTAGCTTCTGAACAAAATCTAGCAACTTTTCATTCCCATCAAGCTTCGCCCTGTATGGTGTCAATATAAAGAGGACGAGATCAAGGGACACGGTGAAAACAACACATAAGGCTCTATGTGATACAGCTTGATTAAAGGCCAACTGTAGTCATAGTTTCATACAGAAAAACACAAGGTGTATAACCATAAGTTGTCTATGGAAAGCATTAATTCAAATTAACTAATGAACTACCAAATTGCTGCACATACTCGAAAACCATAAAATGTGGTTACATAAAAGCCAAGTACCATAAACAGATGCATAATATGAATAACTTAATATGTTGTATGCATCTTCTTTTCTTTTCCTTGTTATTTTCTAGAACCATACAACATGAATCATTCTATAGATGATTTAATTATGGAGGAACATGAAATTCTGACATTTTATATATTCAATTCAAAAGCTAATACTTATAAAATATAGGCTGAGAAGGAAAGAAAGTGGGGTCTAAGTGATAATCTTTTTCAACAATAAGATGAGAAAAATGTTTAAATGCATAACCCTAAGTGTAACCCACCATTAGTTTTACACAGCCAGCACATGAATCATTCTATAAAGGGCTTTTGGTCCAGCGTTCACAGTCATTCGAACAGGTAACCCACCATTAGAAATTAGGTTTCTACTTCCTAAGTGTTTCTTTCTACATGACGCTTACTTTAAGTTTACATGACACTTACTTTAGTTTTACATGACGCCCAAATCTCCTTTGATGTCCTTTCACATCTAAGTAGAGACATGGCAACATACTAAATCCTAATCTATCAACATCTGAATTATCACCTAAATTCTATCAAGCAATCCAAGAACTAAGGCATAAGCATCAATACTAAATACTATGTATGTTTATCACAAAAAGTCCTCAACTGTAGCAAACATGAGCAAGAGAAAGATATTTGTTTATGCAAGCTATGTAAAGTATATAGATACTGATTGTTTGTTACCTGCTTCAGTTCATGTTTTAGCTCTTGCCTCACTCGCTCCATGTCTCTGAAGTCTGAACTATTCCAAGGTTTTTGATTCAATATTACAAACACTCCACTTCAGGAACAACTCCCTTCACTCCTTCCATTTCCAAAATATCATACCAGCACCGCCAAGGCAAGTAAAACTGGGATCTTCACACAATAGATCACAATTAACCAATGAATAAGGAATTAACGCACCATAACAGCAATGAATTTGCACAAACCATCAAAGAATTAGACCAAAAACCTAGATCAATCAAGATAGACCTCCCCGTCCGTACAACATCCGAAGAGGGACCATGAAACAGTTAGGGATGTAGAAAATCGAGATCTCACCTTTTCGACAAGCTCTCAGCCTCTTCATCGGTCACCTGACCACCAAACACGACCTTGCTGATCCCATCCGATGGCTGCCATTCCAAAATCCCTCAAAATCAGGAGAAAAAAAGAGAGTAGGAATTTCGAGAGGAAATCAAATTCAAAGAAGAAGGAAGGGAAAAGAGGACCTGAACATTACGAACGTGACGGGGAATGGAGGCGACGTCGGATTCAGGAGGAGGAATCTCAAACCAAGTGAGCAGATCTGCAGTGGAAGTGTGAGGCTTCCTCACCGGAGTAGTTCGCTCCATCTTCCTCTTCTTGTGCTCTCCTATGGAGTTGGTGGAAACCCTAGAAACGCAAAGTTCGCTCCATCTTCCTCTTCTTGTGCTCTCCTATGGAGTTGCCATGTCTCTTCTCGCTCCCCTCATTTGCCGCCTTCGCCCTCCGCCTCTCTCTCTCTCTCGGATTCCACCTTTCGATCGCTCACTCTCTCTCTGATTTTTCTGCCATCGATGGGCAAGAGAGAGGCAAAGAAAGAGACCGGCTATCCAAAGTAAAACATTACCGGCTGGGTGCAATTTTTTTAAGGGGGAGGGTTAAGCCTTGCAAATTGAAATGGATAGTGGGTTAGGCGTGCAAACCAAACCGGGGCAAGGGTTACTTCCTTTAATTCCCTCATAGATAATTTTATAAGCTAAATGGACTCAGTTTATTCTTAGGGGTTGTTTGGTTTAATTTTGAAAAGATAAAGGAAAACGAAATCAATATAGTCCATTATAGTTCAAGATACATTGCTTTAAAAATCCTTTTTTCTCAACTTTTCATAAAAAATTAGTTTTATTTTCCCCTTTCAGTCACCAATTTATAACAAGAGGTAATCTGTTATATCCCTAGTATTAGGAGTTTAGCCGTTTAGGGTATATAAATACCCTTAGAGATTGTAATTGGAGGTTTATCCAAGAAATAACCAAACTACCCTCTTATCTCTCTCTATCTCTCTCTCGTCTATCTCTACCCTCCTTCCTCTACTTCCCCTTTCTGTTACATTTACCACATCCACCACCGTTACCGACCATCCACCACCGTCATCGATCATCCACCACCACCGGTCATAACATAATTATATCCCCATTTTTTTTAACCATTACCCCTCCTATTTTATTTTTCATATAAAAAAATACAGAGTATCATTTTTCTTTCATCTAAACACATAAAATTTACATACAATTTTCCATACAAAATTTATTTACATTATGTTTATTGATGAGCCCTTAAGTTGGTACGTACGTGTATTTTACTCCGTAGTGGTTTGGTACTTTTGGATCCCGTAGAATTTTTGAAAAACTTTATGGGTAAAGTTGAGATGATCTCAAACGCGCTTTAATTATAAAATCAATGATTAAAATTCTCCCATCACCTTTTTCTCAACTCTATCAACCCCTTTTTTTTTATGAGATAAATGAGAAACTCTATTAGTAATTTAGTAGAGTTTTCCTTCGAACTCACCCGATCCAAACATGATTTGGTAGGTTAAAATAGGGTCACCTTGTTTTGACACTCGCCCTACTTTTTTCTAACTACTCCGTATTTTCCCTAATTAATTTATTCTTTTTGTTTGTGTATGTCACCAAATCATTTGCAAAAGTCAATCAAGATGATTAATCATGTGATTAATTAATTAATTACTCCGAGCTCGATGGTGGGAGAAACTGAACCAAATCACAAATACGGTCGTTTATTTCTTTCACCGTACGTACAAAATAATAGCCTTTTGATTATTCCATTTATGCCCCATTCCATTTACATAATTACCTATAATGGCCAAAATTAATTTACCTTCAAAAGATAAAAATTTGAATATGTATGATGAAAATATGAAGTCATGTATACGTGTACATACGTATATACGTGTATGTGGGTATGTAGGGGTTAGTTATCGTAAGTGTACAAAGGACTTATCGTGTATACAAAATTATTCATCTATTTTTACATGATTATTCGTACAAATAGTGTAAAAATTGTACAATTTATTCTAATGAATAATCACTCAATACCATTAAATAATTTTTTCCCACCGAATAGTCTCTCAATATCAAGGAATAATCAGAAGTTATTTTTAATCTCATTCGTTGATCTTCTTAATTCAATGACACGGATTTATTAACATATACACAATAAGGATTGAGTACATTTGATCTATTATGATCTCTCTCTCTTCATATACATATACATACATATATATAATTGTTAGGAGAGTAAAGGCTACATAAGCCTATGTGTAACCAACTCTTCCATTGATTCAATCATCTCAATACACATACTCTTACACACTCATTCTTGATTCTGTTAGGCCAGCAGTTAGGAAGCTTAACAATTGGTATCAGGTGCTGGAAGGTTCTCGGCAATGGCGGACGGTACAAGACTGAAGTCGACGGAAAAGGTTGAGCAGCAATTGCAGCAGCTCCACCAGGCAACATCTTCAACACAAGAGCAGCTGCTAGAGACGAGACAGCGACAGGAAGATCAACATCGTCTTCTCCAGGAACAATCACAGAAGATCTAGGAGGTTCAAGAATCACAGGTTCGCATCGATCACGCATTGACACAAATCGGAGAATGGATGCGAGTCCTATCTCAGAAAGCCGATCGGCAAGCTAATGCAGGAGGTGCGAATCCAGAGCACCAGGAGAAGACGCCGCCGATAGGGAATCGGGAAATTCCGGATGAAACAAATGCTTACAGGCCACCACCGATGAGAAACGACGGATTTCTTGCAAATCAGAATCGCTTTCCGAAGGTGGATTTTCCACAATTTGATGGGAAGAAACCGCGTAGCTGGGTGCGAAAGTGCGAGAAATACTTTTCTCTTTTTGGAATCCAAGAGCATCAGAAGGTGGAGCTCGCCGCGATGTATATGCAGGATCACGCGGATACTTGGGTTCAGGGATACCTGATGCAGCGAAAAGGGATTCGCTGGAAGGAGATGAGCGAATCCCTTTGCTCACGCTTCGGGGAGAAGCAAGGAGTAGACATTGTCGAAGAATTCAACAAGCTATGCCAATATGAGGATCTGGAGGAGTATAACGAGCGATTTGAGGAGCTCCGGGCCGGAATGTTGTCTTACAATCCATATCTTCCAGAAAACTATTTCGTCACCAGCTACATTAGTGGTTTAAAGCCAGAAATTAAACCATTGGTGAAATTGGGGAGACCTCGAGATCTTGCAGAAAGTCTGGAGTTAGCAAGATTGTAGTGGGAGGCAGTTCAGGCGATCGTAAGAATCAAGAATCCATGAAAAGCTCCAGCCATAGCTAATCAAGAATCAGGCAAAACGGGATTTCAGAGCACAAAGGGGCCAATCGACTTTAGAAGAACTCCGGGCTTATGCTTTAGGTGTGGTGACAGATATTTCATCGGGCACAGGTGTAAACCATCGTCAGTCAAGCATGTAATTGCTCAGGATGCAAACGTTGAGGATGAGGAAGGAACACCTGTGGAATCAGTTTGTGAATTAACTGAAGAAGAAAGGAACCAGAAAGGATTTGTGAGGGCCTTGACCGGGAATGGTTCAGACACTTCAATTATGGTCAAGGGATTCATAGGAGACAGGCTTATCAATGTCTTGATTGATAGTGGGTCAACCCACAGTTTTGTGGATCCAATGGTAGCCAAGGAAACGGGGTTTAAACTGTCCAATGCCAACCTGATGATTGTCGAAGGATTGAACAAAGGGAAGATGTTCTGTAGGCAAGAATGCAAGGGGTTCAAATGGACAATGCATGGGGGGTAGCTATACTTTTGATATTCGAGCTCTAAATATTGGTGAATTTGAGCTGCTATTGGGAGTGAATTGGATGAAGAGATACAGTCCAGTGCAGTTTGACTACAACAGGATTACCATTGCCTTCACTAAGGATGGGAAACTGGTAGAACTTCAAGGAATTGTAGAGCACAACAAGCAGAGCTTCCATCCACATCTCACAATTGAATAAGAGAATTGGGCCATCAATGACAGTCCAAGCAGAGCTTCCATCCATTGACGACTCAGGCTCAGTCATTGTGGTGCCAGAGGCAATCTTAGACACAAGAGTGCAGTACTTAGCTAGTGGAGAACCAGTGACAGAATGGTTAATCAAATGGACAAACCTCCCGACAGAGGAAGCTACATGGGAGCCAGCAGGGCATGTAATCCGACAATTCCCAGATTTTTCTTTACAGTGAACCTTGTGGGCAAGGTTTTTGTAAGAGAGGGAGTGATGTTATGAGAGTAAAGGCTATATAAGCCTATGTGTAACCAACTCTTCCATTGATTCAATCATCTCAATACACATACTCTTACACACTCATTCTTGATTCTGTTAGGCCAGCACTTAGGAAGCTTAACAATTTCTTAATTCTATGTTTTAGCTTTTTTTAGTAAATATTTAATGCATCTAGAGAGCACAAAAATGTAAATATATATGACATGGTCTCTATATTAATTCGATCATTAACTTTCATATGACCAAAAACATTCATTATTTCACCTACCCCGTTATATATATATATATTATTTCATTAATGTAACTTAGACTTTGAACTATATAGCTTGTTAGACTCGTTCTTTTTTTTTTTTGCATTCCTTAATAAAGCATGACTACCAAAGCAGTTCTTCCTTTTGACCGATTAATATCATGTGATATTTACTACCAATCTTTTGATAAACTTTGCTTTAATTCGAAATGGCATACTTTATAAAGTCCCCAACTTTTAAAATATTATTAGTTTTATATATTCATTAAATATATATAACAAAATTTAAAACACCTAAAACGATTTATAACTAGCTAGGTAAAAGTAAATTAAGCAATTAGATGGTCAGAACCATATTAATTCTCATAATTAATGTTTGTTTCACATATATGCATGATTATATATCTTCATAAATAAAAATCTATAATTATGTTAATTTCCTTTGTACTCTCTCTTATTGTAAATATATATGGAAATAATTAAATAAAATTCTTAATGATTACCTTATTATAAGAACAGCTTTAATAGCATGCATATATATGGTGGGTAAGTAAGGAAGAAGTAGTAATTAAATACCAAATTGAGTTTCTAAAGGTAAAAAGGAGGAAGATTATATTATAAATTAAGATGGTACAAAACAATCCCTTATTTAGGCCATTTTGCATAAAAACGACTCCTTATCTCAAAAATTATATTAAGCTACCCTTTTAACACATTTTGTTTATAAATAGTCACTACACTACCATGGTAGTGATTTAGAAACAAAATGTTAGATCCGGGCTATATGATTTAAAACGTCTGGGGTAAAATCCCATTTTTATACTAGTGTAAGTAAACATGTTTTTTGCCATTATTAAAACTTAAATTAACCAAAGGTATGAAAAATA
This sequence comes from Persicaria tinctoria, assembly GCA_037127255.1. Classification (NCBI taxonomy): domain Eukaryota; kingdom Viridiplantae; phylum Streptophyta; class Magnoliopsida; order Caryophyllales; family Polygonaceae; genus Persicaria; species Persicaria tinctoria. Next base: position 5,092,950 of record JBANSL010000016.1, on the reverse strand, counting down.
TCCAATTAAATGCTCACCAATCACCAAACCATGCCAAAATAAATGTTTAATATCTATAGAATTAAGATTTTTAGAATGCTGAGATGTGAGTTTAACAAGTCTTGTATATAATTGAAGGTATGAATGAATATTAATCATTTTATATATGATCAATTGATTTTAGCATTGAACCACATGTACGTACTCGATATATATGTTAGGCTATTAATACATTTGTACCATAGTTGTAGACACATAGTCATCGATCTGAGTCGGACTTTCATATAGATCGGACATCCCCTCCCGATCTCTGACGGAGAAGGTGACTTCTTATTTTCGACCCGGTTGGAATTTTCAATAAGGATATAATAGAACCGAGTGGTGAATTTCAGTAAGCTTCTAAAATAGTGGGGAGGTCAGCGAAATTTGGTCAGCGATGACGGTAAGTTTAATTTCCTCACGTTTTGTTGGATGATTCAGTCAAAAGGGTAAAAACTTTTTTTAACCCCACTATATATATGAATATATGATGATCGATGGCTTTCCCTTTATAGTTTCATTTTTGTCAAATACTTTCATATATCCAAAACATGCATGTGATTTAATTAAGTATTATTAGGATATATAATAATAAAAATATTTTTATATTTTTATTTATTATTCTACGTTTTAATTTTTGGCAAACTAATTAAGGTGAGCGTGTAAAATAAGCATCAATATATTTATAAAATGTCAGTTTTTACTGGACAAGATTATACAAAAATAGTTAAATACCTATTGATAATCATCTACTAATCCACTTGATCTCCACCAAACAAATAATTTAAAATCAGCGGTTTAAAGTGGAATAATTTAAAAGGAAGAATTTACTAGCAAAGACTAATTAATTTGTTAGTATTGCGTATATATTGGTGCCTTTGGTGGCGGTAGGAAAGAAAATCATATCGAAGTGTTATATATATAGCCTTAATAATTTACAGCTTAATACAGCTTACTTATATTTTATTGCTTACATTTTAATATTTTACAGCTTCATACATTATACATAGTGGCGGAACCAAAAAAATTCGGAGTATGGTCACAATTATATATAGGCAGTATCATTTTAAATTAAAGTGGTATAAAAAAAACTCTATATAATATATATGACGATAAATGGTATTATTTTAGGATAAAACATGGCCAATTTATGATAAAATACTGATATTTTTTCCGTTAAAAAAATATAATAAATAAATGAAATAGTCAAAGGAAAAAAACTATCAAACTAAGGATAGAAAACATAATATAATTAAACATTGATTCAATATGTAATTTGTTGTACTCTTAACATGTTGAAATGAGTAACATAACCTCTCGTTTCAAGACTCTCGGATGAATTATAGTTTGTAAATGTCTGATTGTATTAATATAGTAGGGATAATAAATGTAATTAGTAGAAAGTTGGGCATTGTGTTATAAAATGTTAGGATTAATATAATAGGGATAATAAATGTAATGAGTAGAAAGTTGGGCAATGGGTTATAAATACCCACAATGTTATTGTACTGAGTATGAATGGATTTATAGAACTCTTTCCCTTTTATCTCCTCTATCTTCTTCCTCAATCTCTCTTCTTCTCTCCTCAATCTCTCGTATTCCTATCTCAAATCATCATTCGACCTTCGAATCCTAATAATGTCAATCTAAGTAAAATATAAAATCATTATAGTTTATTGAAATAAAATATATTAAAGTAATTAATATACATTATGTCTTCAAATATTCGTATCTTTTTACTTAGATACCATATTATAATGTATTATATATAAAAACAAAGTTATTAATAAGGAGAATAATATTCTTTCACAGGCTCCGCCGCCTAGTATATATCAATTATGTAAAATATGTATGTATATATATATACATATAATTTTTTTTAAATATTCTTAACTTTTTTTAATCATCTTATCCATTTTTAAATCAAATAATTTTCCTAGAGTGTTTGTAAACTGAAACCGAATTAAAAATTAAACATATATACTGAATCATCAATTTTTTCAAAAAGAGACACACAAGATGATTTGAATGTGGATTGGTAGCAAATTGCAATGTAAACACATTACATTATTACACATATATAGCAATGATCAAACGTCAACCCACAAAATTCAAAAGATACAACAAAGTGGTAGGAATTGGTGGCTAAACCTCATCTCCATATAAATTACAACTTACACAAAAGAAGATGATAAAATTCTACATAAAACTGCTTAATCAATTAATTAATTATATCAACTATATTTTTATATAATTAAAAAATAAATAAAAGTGGGTATCATCTAGATATTAAATAGAATAGATTTGTGAATGTAGATTTGGTGGTGACTAACTCAACTACCCACTGAAATCCCAGGGAGGAATAAATTAACCTGGTTTTTCTTGCAGGTAGGTGGAGGGTAGTGGAACGTGTCGTTTCATATGAGTGTGCAAATGGTGACGCCAAGGCCTGGAAACGTAATAGGAATAATTAGCATATAAAGGGGGTTTACTTACATACCTACTCGATCTTTCATTTTTTGGACAAATTAATCCAAACTGATATGATGGATTAAGAAAGGGTCAAATTTTGTAGGAATTTGTCTGTGATTATGTGTGTGTTTATACATCATTTTCACCCAAATTAAACCCTATAGCTAGATTATAGTGACCTGAAAAATTATGGTTTTCATTTTACTTAATGGTTGGACGTGGCAATTCTGCATTTCCAAAAAGTTAAGGTGTTTTTTTTGTAACTGTTGTTGATGTTACATTTTCTAAAAACATGCATGTTTCTAATAGTTTGGATGTCTCTCACAACTCAATACATTATATATACTTCATCGGTTTTTCAAATTTTATACTCTCCATTTCAAAATAAGTTGTATAAATTATTAACTTTTTACTACGTTTTTTAAGGAGTTGAAAATTAAATCTATAAAATATAAATTTTTTTAAAAAAATAATATTATATTTATTATTAATAAGTACTATGACATTTGAAAAACAATCAAAATTATTATTTACAGAGTTTTCAATGCTTTTAAAAACGTGTTGAAAAGTACGTCAATGGAGATTGCGAATATAATTTGAACCCTTTTTTTTTACTTCTTTACAAAACAAATGTTGTGCGAAGGGATAGGGATCTACGCTCGTTTTGCCAAGGGTAATCGATCTCTAAGATGTATAGTTTGATTGCTTCTAGGATATATATACTCATTTTACAATACACATACTTTTTTTTCACAAGATATATTAAATTTAATTTTTGGTCATTTCAAGATTTTTTTAAGAGATAATTAATTAATACTTTCTCTGTTTGATAATAGACGTCTCTATATTAAATAATAATTTTTTATATAATTTCATACTTATTAGTACTACCACATTTTTAACTTTTATAAAATACTACTTCGTAGTAAAAAGATATATATTGTTGAATGAATTGTTCTAGCCACATTTTTTTTACAGTAGTTAATTTAAGTTGGTAGCTAGGATGATTATGCATGTGAGGTTTGTCGAGACAAAAGATGGGTCAAATAACGCAGTGTTCAAAGAAGGCGGAATAAACCTCTATATTTTTACTTGCATTCTAAGTCCTACCCTTTCAACTTTCAAGCCATCAAACCAAAAAAAAAAAAAAAAAAAAGTCCCACCTGTATATATTCCACGGTACAACTTTTTATGGCCACCTTAGTATATATCCATTTTTTAAAAATATTTTTAAGATAATAGGAAATAATTCAATACTTCAGATATGTCTAGAGTTCAAGAGAACAAATAAGTTGATAGAAGTTTCACAGATGATTAAATAGGTTTGAAGTAGGCTATACCCTATGAGGATATATGTATGAAGAGGTGATCTTGTGAAAATCGAAAAAGAGGAACATGAGGATCCGAGCATTGGTCTACGAACAAACAAGCTTAGAGAGAAGAGACCAAAGAAAGTCTCTGAGAGATGGGACGGTCACAAGAGAAGGACTGAGGTGTTTATGTGAAAGGTGTTCCTAGTCCTAGGCATGTCTTTGAAGGACATATCGTCCAAATGACGACGTGAGAATATTGAAGAGATCTTTGATGGGCTACACACGTATCTTAATTTGTTATGGATTTGTGAAACTTAGATAAAAGCCCGATTTGTAAGTTCTCATTATGGATGTGAAGTGTCCTCTTACATGTGAATTGAATGGGACAATATTTTATTGGTGATAAAATCTTTGATTTTTATAACTAGGGGAGATCTTTGTTTGAAATGACAGAATCCTTTGTTGGTTTTTATACAGCTCTTTTGCCTGTGTTGTGCATCGTTTTGTATTTTCTTTGTTTAGACGATTCTCCGTCTGTCGATTTTATCAGTCATCGAGGTTCAGACCTATCTGACCTCGAATTATTACCTAATAAAAAAAAAAGGATAGAAGCCTTTGATGATATATTGCATATGATTCCCATAAAAAAAAGGTGGCCCTTTCATGTTAAAAACAGATTAAAAAAAATAGAATGAAAAAGTTGAGAAAAATGAAGGGTTTGAAGACGGAGATCGAAGTCGTCCGTCTAGGAAACCGATATTCCTGAAAGACAATGACGACGACCTATCGTGTGGTTTGTTTTATGTTTTAATAAACCAATCGGGATCACTACCATATAGTAAAAACAGTCCATATCTCAATCTTTTCAATGTGGGACAACCCCATATTTCAACAATAATATATATTTATTACTTGTAATTTTAACTATATATATATATATATAGGTTATAGATTAGAAGATGTAATTTTTTTTAAAAAAAAAACATAACATTTATATATGAATTTACACTTGACTAATGGGGTTAGTGGCAGTGGATCTGTGGATGGTACGACCAGATGACATGAATTAAAATGAAGTTATTTTTTAATTCATTTAATTACAAGAAGTAAGTGGTTTACCTGATATATTTCACTTCACTATGTGAAACGAGAGGTTTTAGTATTGCCACGTGGGATGAATGTATTATGGTAGTAATATATAGTAGTAGAAAAATCTCAATCTTTAAACCAAAAAAAAATTAAAAAAATCTCAATCATATAGGAAGGCTGGAAATTCAGTCCACCAGAATAAGGAATTGAAAGGTATGGACTGGATATGGACCATATAAGTGGGCTTCCAAATAAAATTGAAGTCCACCTTGCTTATCCGGCCCAAAATGACACTTTAGAATGCCAATAACAAACACCATCTTCAAAAGATTTTCCAAAATTTATCTAAAACGAAAATAAAATACATATTTTCTAAATTATTTTTACTTTAACTCTATCACCTTTTCCATTTTGAAGATTTACATAATTATTTAGTTTTAGAGAATATTACATATTTTTTTGAGATTTCGAGAGATTGTCGTGGAATACCCATTTGAAAATTGTCTAAACTTGTCTAGATTCCAAACTAATGAAAACATAAATTTTTTAGGCATTTTTTAGGAAGAATTTTTGGGACGATGTCATCGGTAAAGTTCTAGCTGCTGAAGTTAGTTTTCCAACGAGTGCTCAAATGATTCAATGGGACCAACGCAGCTCCTGCTTTGAAAAAAAAGAATACCGACCATGCATCCAAACATCATATTGTAAAGCATCGACGTGACCTTATTTTCAAGGCTTTTTTGACATCCCGGGTTGGTGTCTTATGTACGTCTTACCTTGAATAGGATCACATCCTATCTAGAGGAAAGAATTTTTCATTTTCATTTTTTTTTTAGATTTCGAGAGATTTCCGTGGACTAATTAAGACCCCAATAAATCTGATCAATATCATCATCACAAGCAACAAGATAAATATATTTCATATGCTTTCTGACCAATATAGAGTATGTACAATTGCTATTTCATATAACTTGATGAATTACTCCTCCTATTGTGAATTATGCACTATCGAATGTGTGACATGTATGTTATATCGGTCCATCAGGATTTAACTTGGTATCAGATGACTGTTGTTCAGCCCCCTTTATAAAACTGAACTAGCCGGTTTCCATCAAAATTTAATAGGTTTTTTTTCCAACCATGAAAATCTTAGGTAGATTTCATATCAAAAATCATCTAGACAGTAGATTCATTTGACAAATGTAATCAAATAATTAATCAGCCAAATTAATTCTCCTTTGTGCACTATATTTTCATAAAAAATTCACAAACGTACATAATTTAATTATGTATGAATTGCATGATCATATTGCATGCAGTAATTGCACTCCAACAGGAGAGGGTATATCTTCCGGGTCTCTATCGGGCCTAACCCACCTCCCAAGCCCGTTCCTCAGCAACCCCTTATACGCCACCTGGTGGTGCCAGCACGGCGGCACCCCCAACTCCCCAACCAACATATCACACTCCTTATTCACCAACGCCACATCCCTCCTCGCCTCCGCCCTAAACGGCACCGTTTCCGACCCCCCAAACCCATCCACCAAGTGCAAGTACGTCTCCAACATGTGGTGCCCTTGCAGTTGCATCATCCCCCTCTTTAGAAACGGCGACGCCCCGGCGTCAAGCCTCAGCTCCCGCCCCGCGTGTGCGTACACCCACTCGCCCCCCTCGCTCTCGTCGTTGAAGATTATCCCCGGCATTCTTGGCACCACGTCCTGCTTGACCACCACCCGCAAAACCTTCACCCCCATCCGTTCTAGCTCCTTCTTGAAGCGCGTGTTCCCTACTCTAGGTGCCCCGAAGGACACCACACTGACGTGGACGCCTGGGAAGGCGGTTGCCGTCTCATGCGCGTTGAGGAGCGCTAGTGCCCCGCCCAGACTATGTCCAGTTATCGTGACACTGACCTCCTCACCTCGCGATTTATAATATTGTAACAGTCTATGTACCTCCCCCATGACTTGCTCCGAAGCGCTCGATTTATTATACCTAGTCGCCTCGGATTTTGAGGTGTAAAGGCTAAGGAACCCGTGCTCCACTAGGGAGCCACGGGTTCCGATGCTCTCCATCCCTTGCTGGAAATCCTCATACCATTCTGACGGGGCCACTGTGCCCCGCCAAGCGACAACGATATCCCTCCTCCCGATCCTAGCAGTCTCTGCATCGTCACTAACTGCCACGTATCCCATCCAATTAGAATCCTTGCTCCAGGTCTCCCCCAACACCTTTGACCTCTCCATCCACTTAGGCATCTCCACGTGGGACATCGCGTACAAGTACTTACTGACGCGGTATCCCACGTGAGTTAGGCCCAACTTCTCAAACATGCGGCTGCTGGCATACCGGCAGCTGCCGCAGTACTGAGAGGAAGGGTCAAAGTCAAAGGCATCATACGTGGCCTGCGCGAGCTCGCCATACTTGACGAGCTCACGCCGCAGCCACGGGTGGAGCGGGTCAAGGACCCCGGCCCAGTCGGCGCTGCCGTGGATTTCGCGCCATTTCTCGGAGATGTCCTCCTTGGGAGAGGCGGTTGGGGTGGTGGCCTTCGCCTCGAAGAGTGACGTCAGCTGGGCCTGGTGATGATCGGTTGTCAGGTGGAAGTGTGACTCGATGTTGAGCTTGAATAGGGCGGTGAGCGAGTGGGCGAGGCGCGTGGCGGGCTTGAGCGGTGCCGGAGCCGCGACTTGGCCGGCTAATTGGGCGGTTGTGAGGCGGCGGCAGTGGTGGTGGCGGAGTGTCGGATTCGGCGGCGGCACTACATTCAAAGATGCCATCTTTATCGCTGATAATTCAATCGAATCAATTAATTGAGAGATTGTTGATTTCGATTCGATCGAATTAATTGGGACTTGGATATGATTATATGAATTGGTGGGTTATATATAGTCTTAGGAATTTGGGGCTGAAACTGAAAGGGTCAAATTTATGAGTCAATGTTTTCAACGTTTGAGACTTGAATTCATCCAATTGCAGTCCTGATATTGATTAAATGATTAGTGAGTTCACACAGAACGCGTATAAGACTGTAAGGTGGCTACAACTTTTGGGTAAATTCAATCGAATCCACACGTGATCGAGCATTTTAATTATTTAATTTGTTTTGAATGGGTAAATTAAATAAAATGAACCAAATGACTTGAAAAATTGGCTATATTAATAACATGATCAAACTCAATGGCGGATATGTGAGGGGCTTGGGATGGTTGAAAACTTGAAATCTTCTTTACTCGGAAGGAAAATGTTTTTTTTAAAAAATGGATTTTTTTTGGTAATTTTTACTAATCTTATATTTTTAGGGATAAAAAAGTGTAAAAAAAAAAGTAAAAATTCACATAAACAATTTAGCTTAGTTGGTAAGGAGGGGGTGATTATTACTTTGAGGTCATGGGTTCATGCCCCTTTATCCTCACTTTTTTATACAATTTTTGTTTCTCTTAGTTTTCTTTTATGAAAAATGTCTAATTAAATAACAAATTTAAAATTTTCTTCAATATATTTAAACAAAAGCATTCTTTTCTATATAAAAATATAATTTTTTCAATAATTTTAATTTTTTTCTACTAAAAATGACTATTTAAATCACAAATTTAAGATTGTTTCTAATATATTTATTTAAAAAAAATTATATATATTTGTGTGTGCGTGCGTGCATAAAAAATTCTCGAAATTTTTTTTAAATCTCTTTATGAAAATTCCTGGATCCGCCAATGATCAAACACTACCTAGTAAAAAAAAAAAAACAATTTCTATCCCCTTGTTAGTAAGGAAAATTCCTTGCTTGTGTTTGTTGTGACTAAGAATTTATGGTATTTATAATTAAAATCAAGCTTATGGTGTGTAACGTTGACCATTGATTTTCAGTATTCTTACCAAGTACAAAAACATTATCAACCAAATCTTTGACGACAAATTTATTTATTCAAAGTCTAGGGTTGTTGTGTTTGCCTACTTGCCTTGCTCATTTTGGGATAACGCGGAAATACCATCTCACTTTACAGTCGCGACCCATCCGGCCCGGCCCATTGCGCATGTACCTGAAACGAAAGTAGGGATGACGATTCACAATGGGTCAGGGGTTGCTCGATCCTCGTGGGGAATACCGAATACCCGTCGCATTTTGATAGTAGTCCCTAGACCTGAGCAAATATGGGCCAATCCACCCGGCCCGCTCAATCCGTCCGGAAAAATATGCGGGTTTGGACAGCGTAGTTGGCCCAAGCGGACCGACGAGCCCGGCCCGGTTGGATCAGAGGGCCGGGCTTGGACAGAGGGTAAAGCCCAAGCGGTGGACATTTACAATATAATATTATATATATAACATAATAAAAATATATGCCTAGTTATATTTCTAGGGGTGGACATTTACAATATATATATATATATTTACAGTGTGTGTATAACATAATAAAAACATATTTAAATTTATAATATATATATTTACAGTGTTGTATATGTACAGTGCACATATATAACTTTCTATACAATATATATATACGTTTACATTGGTTACAATATTTTGTATATTTGTATGTATAACTTTCTATACAGTATATATATAACTTTGTATTACATTATATATTCTTCGTGTGTATATAGATAGATATAACTTTGTATTACATTTGTTAGTAAGCTAATATTGTGTCCATATTTGCCTCAAATTTGAAAGTATTGGTATAATTTGTGATTTGTCTCTTTTTTAAAAAAAAAAATTCGATTTCGGATAAAAAAATGAATTTGACATGTTAGGCCCGTTTGGCCCGCCGAGTGGCCCGTCCCGGTAATGAGGGCGGGCTTGGGCAAGACACTAGGCCCAAAAACCGGGTCTGATCCAAGCCCGGCCCGGTGCAATGGGCTGAAATTTTGGTTCAGGCCCGGCCCAAGCCCACCCGGCCCGGCCCATGCTCAGGTCTAGTAGTCCCCACCCCAATCCCTGCCGCCACCAACGAAATCCCTTTTTTTATTTAGATTTTACATAAGTTTATACAGTATAATTTCTCGCTTTTAAACTTTTACTTTATAATTTACCTTTATGAGATATTATATGGAATAATTATATCATATTTTTTTACATAACTTTAATAATAACTTATAGTTTTTATTAAATGGGGGCAAACATGAGTTATAAACGGAAAATCCACGGGGAATGCAAATGGAGAAAATTAAACAAGGACAGAGATTTCCCGTTGAAGACAAGGACCTGACGGGAATTAAAAAAAAGGTCATTTTTTTATCTCCGAACGGAGACGGGGGAGTTTTTGTAAACGGGGAGGATACTCCCCAGTCCCCATCCTATTGCCCTCCCTACCTGAAAGTGCTTGCTAGGCCCGGCCGGAGCCCGTAAGAAATACAAAGATATGTTGGTGAATGGTGATTCCCTTTTGCTATGCATTCATTAGATGATTTTTTGGTATTGTAACAGAGAGAATGGTCTTAACACAAAGAATTAACAGTTTCTTGTCAACATACAACAAGGAACCTTCCCCCATCAGAAACCGTACGTACAACCTCTCAAGCCCGGCGGGGACGCCTCCAGTATCAAATCTGTACTTCGTATGGACACAGGAGATCAAGGAACCGACGTTCCAGTGGCGGTCACAAAGGCCCACGTACCCACAAACGAGTATCTGGATACTGCTTGTCAAGATACACGTGGAATCGGCGATAAATGATGCTGTAAGTCAGTTAAATTGATGGCAATCTATCATCTGAAGTTGCAGCAACGAGCTCGGCCTCTCTGCAAGTTGTCCCACAAGCAGATCATCTGCAGTGGAGACTGGTAGTGCGCCGTGTAGTAGCCCTCCATGCAACCGTACTGACAAAACTTCCAGTTATGGGAGTATTGGACCTGTCTTGAGGAGCTGTTGAACTGCTCTACCCACATTCCCATGCTAACATCCTCCATCTTGAAGAGCTGCAAATTGGACAATTTCAGTAACAAATGCTGACAAGTGTTTCGGAAATGGTGGTGATAGAATTGTACAAGGAAGTTTCCGAGTTCCAAACCCTTAAACTTTGTTTTCTATGCTGCGCGATGATAGACTTGGCAATGTCGATGGTGATGACGTATGCAGGACCATTAGCATAAGGTGGGTAGACTTCCTCCGGCCACTCCTGTCAAAGCAGAAATTTTCTTTAACAAGCAGATATTTAACCTTCAGAAACTCAAAAGAAGTAAACTGATGTCAGAATGCAGCTAATGGAGAAGAACGTAATTTAACCTCATAGCTGACTGCCCATTTCCCATGTCGTAGAGGTCGATGCAAGAGGTTGAGATTGCCCATATATAGGGACCTTGTGGACGGAATATGCTCAATTTCTTTCAAAACAGTGGACAGCCTCACAAAGGTATCATCGTCACATTTCATGATGTATGAAGCTGTAATGTTATGAACCTGCCAAAGAGCATTTGAGCTACTTGTATAGTTGAAAAAAATCCGATATATAGATTAGCCCATGAAGATGCTCAGTAGAAATGTAACATTCAAAGTTTAACTCACCCCATACTCGCAGATAGCTATAGTTTTTAAAACAACTAGCTCATAACGATCCATAAATGGCAAAATGACTATATCACCAAAGTACGCAGCTTCTTTCTTTAGTACTGCATTTACCTCCTTCCGTGCATTCTGCAGGGTTTAATGCAAATCTTAAAAAATCAAAATCAGACAGTGAAGTTGCATATTGCAGGATATCTAATCATGGTTTGAAAACATTAAGATACATCATGCTTTAGCATTTAATCATTCAGAATTTCGATTTCAAAAAAAAAAATCATTCAGGATTCCAGTTTTAAAAATTGGTGGATGCTGACCTCCCATTTTAACCCCAATAAGCATAAGTGATACAAAGGATTCATGTCATCAGTCATCACAATAACTTTTGACATATCACATCTTGATAAAGGAATACCTTTTCCGATCCATAAAATAGAAGTGCTTTCATCTATTTGTATGCAAATAAATTTCAGCTGAAAAGACCGGAATTATTCTAAACATGTTCAAGACATCAGATAATCACAGAACTCCAGCTTTCAAACTGCAGCTCAAACATCAACATAAAGCACGGATATTCACTTTCCATTGGTAATACAGAAGATTAGAAGTGCATTAGTATGATAACTGTATGGTTCATATACACACACATCAAACTAGTGTCAGGATCACGACAAAGACAAGCACGAATTTTATTTTTTTTAGTTTTGGAAAACACAGGTGTTTGTACAAAAAGTGACAAGATCGTAATATAATTTAATCAGAGCAAGCATGTTCAGGCAAACAACCAGTACAAATAAATATTAACCACTGTATGGATCACAATCCAGAAGTCCCAAAAGAAGGGATAGGTGGAAAGATTTCTCTTATCCTGCACATTGCCTTTATCCTCTAAGCTTACTTATCTTCAAAAATCTCCTTTAGTCTATAACCAATATGCAGAAATTTTTTCGCAAAGATTAATGACTAATGGCATTACATGCTATTAAAGTAATAGAGAGAACTCTTACTAGTGCAACAAAGAAACGAACAACAACATGTGATGATTTGATTTCTGGAGATTGCATCCAAGTTTTCCTGACAGCCATGCGTTCTGCAAAGTGATTACTGGCAGAAAGTATTCCAATGAAGAGATGAATAGGTTTCCTGGGTAAAGGATGTGATTTCCATTCAGGTGACATCTCCAGCACTCTTTGGGGAGAGAAGCTTGGATGAGAATTTGGCAGGGCGGTGGCATACACAGAATGAACATCAACCTCACCATTAACTGCTAAACCTGTTGCATCTTCAAGAGTGAAGCCCTGAACGTACATTGAGCATATTAATGAAAACCTAAGTTGCAGACTATAAATCAAGAAAACATCACCCTCCCCTAAAAAAATGTCAGTCTCAATGCAGAAAAAAAAGCTTTTTCAAGTTGTAACTATGTAACAAAATTTTGGTATCAATTAGCTGAAAGTACCATACAGTTCTGTAAGGGAATGAGGAAATATGTCGACCGCCAACACTAATGTGATATCCTTCAATGCCAGCACGAATAGTGAGAATGAACATTTTTCCTTCTGCAAAAGGAAATGGCCAGGTCACTTCTGGTTTTTGCTTACGGCCAATAAATCTATTGAACCAGGAGGCTGTTTTGGTTTCCTTGGGGTCCACGACATCATTACGCATCCATTTCTCACATCTCTTGAACCCATCAACTGCATGTGATGTGCATTGTATCTTGTGAGATATCAGGTTTAAACAAACAATTATACAAACATAAGTTCAATAACACTGCAGGTTTGCATAGAAAGTTATCATTTAACAATCACATCAGCCTTAATCTTTACATGAAGATACAATATAATGTTACATACGCAATGCTGTTACAGGGAACCGTTTAACTCCGAGAGGTCAATGGAAGTTTTGACGGTAGTAGGAACCAATAACCATTATGGAAAACAAAGAGAATGAAAAAAAAATGTGTAACAGGACGAAAGGAAAACCTCATATTATTTTTTTCAGCAACATGAATTTAAAATCCTACAAATGAAAAAAGGAAGAGTTCTTACTTAGCATGTCATCATCCTTTCTAGATGGTGAACCATTACACCTCTGAGCCTCGCCCCATTGCATCCTATAACATGTATTATGTTCAATGACCGGTTGCCTGCTCCAGTCCCCTCTCACACGAGGATTCAAATGTAAAATTTTCGGAGGTGCCTCCCCTTCAACTGCTTTCAGCCCTTGTAATTCAACCATGAACTGTGAAACATATACTGTCCCATCGCCGTTCCTGAGTTTTGCTAACTGAGGTACATACTCTTGATGTGCATGGTGTGGCGTCCCCACCACGGTAATAGCGGAACCAGCAGCAAGCCCACACGGAAGAAACATGACACGATCTCCTCCCAAGTCTTTCCCACTCATATACACCCACGAAGGACACGACTCTGGCTTGCCCTCTTGAATAGCAGCTAGGTTGGAGTCAGTAATATCGTAATTTTGCAGTTCCTCCCAGGCCGTTACACCTAAACTCCAAGCCTCTTCAGCCATCAGCTCCAGCGTGGACAGGTCATTTGTTCTATTCCTATGCCTCATTATTTCACCAGTAATTCGACCATAACCATCCCAAGTTGCCTTTTCAGTTTGAGATCCAGCTTTTCCACCGTGTAGAAATCTTTGGTAAGGGATCACAGACAAATCCTGGTTTCCACTATCCTCCAATTTCCTATCTAATGTATCCTTGTAAATCGAACCAACCGATGATCTTTTCACATCCAATTCATCGCCATAACCCTCCTCCCCACTCAGCATAGAAGCCACTTGCAAAATCTTAGGGAACTTCAATGTAAGGAAAATCAAGTACAAAGCAGCCGCAGCAATCAAAAAATGTGACAGCTTCAGCCTCCTACCACCAGAAGTTTCCCCTTTCAACCTCTTCATCCTATCATGCGCAATCATTAATAAACAAGCCCTAAAGTTTAAACCCTAGCCATCTCTCACCAAGCAACTGAAATTCGCCGCCAAAGACCAGGTCTAGTCCGAATCCGAGCAATCAATTTTCAACAGTCACCGCCAATTTCAGCAAGAACAGAACAAAAAAAAAAACCTTAGCAGCAACTGCAATTACGATCAAGAAAGCAAAGAGATTACCGGCAGATGCAAGCTCCAAATGATTTCAGCAAAGTGGAATGGGGATTTTACTGATCGGAGCGAAGAAGAGCAGATTAATCGGCAATCTGAAATCGCGCGGGGTTTGAGACGAAATTGCGGAGATCTCGAAGACGCGAAAAAAGGAAGTTGATCCCGAGGGCGAGGGAGAGGGAATTTAAACCCTAGTTGACGCCATGGTTGAATCTTGGTTGTGTTCAACTGTAGATAGAGAGTAAAGGGGAGGAAAGGTAGGGGAGAGAAACGGAGGATCCCTAGCTTTTCTTGTTCATCCAACATTTTCTTTCATTTTCTTTTAATTTCTTTTTCTATAATTTATTACAGAGTGGTACTATTTTTTTATTTATGAATACTTATATTCCAATATATTAAAATTGTTGTAAGTTATATCAAGATTATAAATTAAGATTATCATGTTTGCATAATGAATATTATTTTATCCAATATGAATTTGATATTTTTTTTCTTTTCTTAGATTGGGAGTAATTTTCGTATTATATAAAAATCTTACTCACACATGAGAAATGGTATGACTTCTTGTATCATCAAACAACGTATAATACTATTTCTTGTTATTCACAATTTTTCGTATATCGAATATTTTAAATCTTTATTTCGGTCTAAAAAAACATATAATACTATTTCTTTCTTTATAAATATACTTAAAAGTTAAAACAGATAAATCATAGTATATGTCTCATGCATATAATAATTTTTTGCAACATTTTTATTTTTTTTTGTGTGTGTGTAACATACATAAAAGGTGATAATATATAAAGATGTAAATAATAATTCATTTTTTGCTCAAAAAATAATTCATTTTTTTAGCAACTTCTTTGAAAATGATATTTCATGTATCTAATGGACAACAATTTGGAACACACATATAGCTGGTTTAATTTGGAATTTGGAATGTAGGCAAAACTATTTTATAGTTAAGTAGATTTGCATATCTTTCCTTCAGAAATTACGCACTAGAATACAATGTATCGTTGAATTTGAAGGACTATAATCATGACACTAACTTTTATTCATCCATTTTACTTATCCATTTTACTTATCAACGTTAATTCGAATGAGAATGAAAAAAAAGAGTTAATTTTTTAGGCTGAAACTATCTATTATTACTGTTATATTATTATTATTATTATTATTATTATTATTATTATAAAAACATATTACAAGAAATTAGTGGGTAACCGAGATACATTAATCTGGGCGCCCACTCCCTTAGCGATAACAAAACTAAGTCTAGTAAAAATAAAAGTAGCAGCACGAGCCCCAGCATCATGAGATACCGAAAATTTCTGTATCCGCTTCAACAAAGCAATAGCATCCGTGTCCAGCTCCCTCAATGAAGAGAAGGAAAAGGGTAAAAAACCATAGCCAGCCGTCATGCACAAATCCCGATACTTGACACACTTACGCTGAGCAGCATCAACAACAGCACGGCCGGGCACAAAGTTAGATACTCCAGACTGAGTCAAGGGGGAGGATCCTGTCAGATCAACACACACATCCCGCCTCATGTCCCAAGAATAAAGGAGCAAGTCTGCCGGACGAAGAGGCTTACCATGCCCATCAACCAACCCGATATCAACCTCCTTACCGGCAGAAATCCCAGCCATATAGCAGATATCCAATAAGGTGTCACGAACGAGGTTATGCCGATGTTTAATGCCCACAGTACCAGCACATGACACCGCATGATCACCATAGACATCACCCTCAAAGACCCGAGAACACGCCGAACAAGGCCTAGACACCGTGAACACGCTACTAGAAACACATCGAATAACAATGGTGATTTTCAATGGAAGCTCCAACGCGTTTTACCATGTTATTGGAATTTCCAACAAGAAACACCCGGTTGGAAAAAAGGGCGTTGGAATTCATTCCTACCGTTAATTATGATGGAATTTCCATCGTCATGTAGATGTTGGAAATTAACCACGGCTAAAACTGTTGGAATACATAATTCAATTAAAGAAAAAAATATTATTAAAACCTGTTTAACCGGTTGCTTTTATCAAGTTTCAACAACTTAACCATTGGAATTTCCAACAGTATTTACTGTTGGAAATTCTTTATTGGAATTTTCCAATATATGTAATGTTGGAATCAATTTTTTTTTTGTGCAAAAATATAATTTTTATTAATACATTCCATCAACAATTACGTGGCTATTTGTATGAAGAAATTAATCTACTGGAAATATAAAAACCATGATATATAGCTATTATAAAGCAACAATATAAAAATTACTATACCACCAGTTTCATTTACACATCTTCAACAACTATACAAATTATGTTCAAAGACGTTCAACAAAATGCAAAATGTCTACAACCAAAAAGTACCAAATGAAATTGTAAATGCATAAACTAATATCACTCGGCCCCTAGACTATCACTACTGTCACCAAGTGTCCAAGTGCCACCACCACTGGAATGAACAGTTGAAATGAGGAAGGTGCAAGGGAAAGATACAATGGAATAGCTGGATTGAGATCTTGTGGCATTTCAATCTCCATCACTTTTGGATCTTGTCTTGGTAGACATGGACTTGATAATTGAGTGTTGTAGTTGTTGTTGATTCTTCTTGAAATCGAGTCTCCTTTGTCGCGTCATGCTATTATTTTATGCAATTGACACTGGGTCACATATGTAACCGTAAGTAGTGGAGAAGGATAATTAAGGAAGCAAAAAGAAGCACCACCAAAACTATCACAAGTGCTCAAAGATTTAACTTGATCAGGCTTAACTTATTCAACAATTGTTTGCTGCAAGCTATGTCTTTAGGCTTCTTCTTGATTGAATCTTCATTCTCAGACCAGATCAACTCAATGTGGGATGGATGCAACATGTAGGCTGCCAAGAGAATCATATATTAGAAAGATATGTGTGTATCTGATATAAATTAAATCAATTAATACTCAAAACCTGGTAAATAGAAAGATTTATAGGGTGGATCACTCCTTGAACACGCTAAGGACGACATACCTGGTTGACTTGAACATGTAACCTGTAAACCACTTATTCATTCATAAGAATTCCGATGTTCATGATAGAGAGAATTCAAGATCGATCACTCTTCAATGAGAATTCACTGCACAACTGTTAATAGAAGAGAGATAGAAAACAGATTGAGATATATTGAGGGTCTGAAGAAGGGAGCCAAGCACGGTTAATTAAACCGTTCATTCACCCCACTAAGGCACCCACTAATTAAGGATGTAATTGTTCAGTTCTGATGTACGTGATCCTTTCAATTGAATTTCTTTTCTTTTAAAAAAAAATATTTGTTTTTCCAATCTAACAGACTATGAAATCTCCCACATATTTTCTAAAAAAAAAATCTCTCACATATATATTTTTTCTTACTATACAGTGCAATTAATGATAAGTTAGATCCTTTCTATACAATGCGATTAATGATAAGTTAGATCGATCTTTACCTAATGGTCAGTTAGTGATTCTCCTAATATTTTCAAGATCTATATTTTTTAAAATTAAAAAAGTAAGATTTTGTTCACTCCGATTGTTGCATCGGAATTTGATGACGGTCAACACTTAATTGATATATATTGACATAAATTTAGAAGCAATTAATTTTAACCAGACGATGCAAAAATTTAAGAAGGAATTAATTTCTATTCATTTTTTAAATACCGTTTCCAACGACATTTAGTAATGGATGATAATTTATCTATATTTCCAACTATCCAAGTTATTGGAGTTTACTTCCAACAATTTGGAATAATTTTGGAAAACTATTTCCAACAACTTCGATATTTGGAAAATTCTGATTACTTATTTCCAATAACATGTATCGTTGGAATTGTTTTGTCCATTGTATTTCATCGTTGGAATTTCATCCATTGAAAAATTTCGTTGGAACCCTACTGTTGGAATTCAATGTGTTTCCAGTAGTGACAACGGAACACCCAATCGATAGCTAAGCA
Organism: Persicaria tinctoria; assembly: GCA_037127255.1. NCBI lineage: Eukaryota > Viridiplantae > Streptophyta > Magnoliopsida > Caryophyllales > Polygonaceae > Persicaria > Persicaria tinctoria. Next base: position 5,074,444 of record JBANSL010000016.1, on the reverse strand, counting down.
CACTACGATAGGTCCTTCCATTCATAGTCTGCCCCAATCCAGAACTAGGAACTGCACGCAACCAATCAGATGAGTGAGCACCCTGCTGAGACTTCCATAATACCACCTGTCGCGGAGTCAAAGAGAAAACAGAGTTCGATGTAGAAGCAACCTTCGCAAAATATATATCTGCCAATTTCTTCATAAGTTTAGGGGCAGCGATTTCACTAGGATCGCGTAAAATATCAAAACTCGTGGTCTCATTAAAAACACGCCAAACATCATCAAAAGCAGGACCAGCAACAATGATACCAGAAGGACGTAGGAGCTTATTATTATTATTATTATTATTATTATTATTATTATTATATTTGTGGATAATACATAGTAAATCCTAGTTGTGCTTGGGGTCTTGGCTCGCACTGCTTGCGCTTGACGACATATGCCTTAAGGCCGGCCAGCCAATTAGGCCAGAAATTCAAACAACACTGCACCCAGCCGAACCTCGGCTTTGATACCATGTTAAATCATGATGGATCATACGACGTGGGGGTCACACACCAAGCGCACATCTGCTAACCAAATCGAGCACACAAGCCGAGTGAGGTTCAATCCTAAAATCAATTGGTGTTAGGTGGGGTAACCCACCGGCTTATATACAAGGCTTATATTCATTATTTAATCAATGTGGAATGTATCATATTTCACATATTTCCACACCGCTCTCTTCTCCCCACATCTCTTGTCTATTCTCTTTTGTACTTCTATTTTATTTCTAGTTTATTGCAGTTACCTATTTTTTTTCTAAAAGGAATCTTAATGTATCAGTTTAAGTTGATCTCATTAAGGGGCTAGTAATGTCGCTTACTATATAGTCCTTAATGACATATTTACGGCCTCTCAAGTCGATAAGTATCTCGCTAACATCGACCTATCAAACCAACGTACCGACATCTCGGTAACACCGGCCTCCTAAGCCGACATATATTATAGCCAAGGGGATCGATACCGGCTTGACAAGCCTGACAAAAAAGAAATTCACCGACTTAGGAAGTTATTGTTATAATTGTGTCGTCAATGAGAAATTTACTGTGTGAATATCAAATCGGTTTCATTCATTATTCGTTCATTCAAAAGAGCATCATCAGATTCAGATGACTTGATAAGACTAATGTTTTGTGTTGATCCTACAACCATTGCCACGACTTGATTTCTTTGATGTGCTCCCTGGAGTAGTTGCTTTAGCTCCTCATAAATCATCCTAAATTAAGTTAGCTAGCTAGCTAGCTGGACACTTAGAAATTTTGATGTTCATCGTCGTAATTGTTCATCATGTTTCATGGCTCACTTGTCCCCAATGCTATGAAACCTCTTCACCTAAAGTTGGACATGTCACTTGTATATGTTTATGATTGATGAATTAGAGAGTAAGTAGATGGAGCAAGCTGGTTGGTAGGTAAGATGTGCTCTTTCTTTGCATTGAGTTGTTGCTTTAGCTCCTCATAAATACTCATCCTCCTGAGTCCTGACCTAGCTAGCTAGCTGGACACTCTCTCCAATCTCCATGTTATGTATAAAGCTTCTTCACGCATAAATGGACATCTCACTTGTGAATCTTAGCTAGCTAGTCCGCATTAATCTATCTAAAAGAGTAACCATTAAATGTGTTCTTGTACTGCCCACGGTTTGATATTCAGCTTAACAAAATCATCAGTCGCGTGATTTCAAGACGATGAAGAAGATCGAAGACACTACTAAGCTTGTACGTCTACACATAACTGACAATCACGGATCCTGAAACGGTTAGTTGAGGGGGTCGAAAAATTGAAACCTATTTTTTTTTTTCAAAAAAAATCATCAGGATTATGAATGTGTAACTAGAATAAAAACATGAATCGTGCATACTTTATTTCACAGTTTTCAAATATTTTAATATAGCATACTAATTTGAAGATTTCGGATTTAATGATAATATTAAGTTACAAAGTTTAACAAATGATAATTGCGAAAGAAGTATATCAATTCAATTTGGTAAATGATGTGAAAAATAATTTTTATATGTTCGGTCTTCAAACTTTTATAATTTTTTTACTCAGGTGTCAGATTTGAACTTATAATATATCAAATCGAAGATATCGATGAGAGGAACATGTATATAAAATTTTATTTTTTGATTGGGGACAACTGTCACCCCTGACTCCAAAGAGGATCTGCCCTGACTCCAAATAGGATCGCATTTGGTTATCTAGCTAGTTCAAAAGCAATGATAGCAAATATGTGAGAACTCAAAACCTCCCATATCTCATAGGCCACCTCTAGACACTAAACTCTTTTTCTTCACTAGAAATGAAATTGGACTTTTCATTTGGCTCAAATAATATTTGAATCTTGAGGTAGCTACTCTTTTTGGCTCTAGTTATATGTGCTTTTCTTTTACTCCTGGATTCCATGTTATTAATCTATTCTTGCTCATGGCCTACAATATCTATTTGATTCCTTTGTGTGATCTTAAAAATTGTTCTTTGCTATTTTTTACCAAATCAACCCCACCCCCAAAAAAAGGAAAAAAGAGTGAGATTGTCATAATGAATCTAATCAAAACGTACACATAATTTCCTTTATTTTAACCCATACATTATTAAAAAAAACAATACATATATAGTACCATTTACTATATATATAACATGCTCTATACCATATGTGAGTGGGATTTGTTGAATTGCAAGTAGATTCTTTGCTTTCACTTCAAACCACCCTTTATTTATCACATATAATTAATCTGGTTTATTAAAATATCTCTTGATATATGCACCCTGTTTGAATTCCATGCAATTTTATATTATAATTGTTTTAAATGGACCCATGTATATTATATAGCCCTCCAACTTTTATTAAGAAATACTCCTTTACCCAAATTCAAAAGTGATGCTGACCCATTTGGCTAGCTTATTATTATTAGCTTTTTTTTAATGATCTATTATTACCTTCTTAAGTTTATAAATTGATGGAAAAAATATCCTACATCAATTATCTATAATAGTTTGTTTAATTATTTTAGTTGTTTTGTTTTATTTGTATCATGAGAATTTACCCATCAATTACCATTTCAAATCCTTTATATATTATAATTATGTAATTTATGTGTGTATATAGCAATTTTCATTAGATAAACCCACACATAAATTGAAAGGTAGAATTAATAAATTGATTAGATAGATATACCAAATAGGATAGATACATATATAACAAGCTGGAAAATGTCTTTATCAATCCCCAACTGGCAATTGAATTAAGAATGTCCTTGCAATGAAGAAGAATGGGGTCATATTGGTAAATGACAGTTTAGTGTGGGGGCATATATCAAGAAATGAGTTCTTGACTTTAGTGGCAAGTGAATTATTATATAAAAAATTCAATGGACAATGATGATATATATATATATACACACACACTGATGTAATTGACTATAGCATATATTTGTGCAGAAAATATATATATATATAGTTTATATACATATATATTACTGTTGTAGAGGACATAAATTAATTTGCCAAACTGTTTAGAAAACCCTTTTGGTTAATTCCCTTGTCTCTAATTTCTCCAGCAATTCATGCTTCTTATCCAAGGACCAAGGTGGGTTCAATTAATTATAATTAATCATTACCATATCCCTAATTAGGGTTGCTAATAAGTGACAAAATCTAACCATATATAATCACTTGGAAAAAAAAGGGAAGATGATTATGATGTGTATGTACATCTTAACCCCCACCCACCCTCACATTGCTTCCAAATCTATGTCACTTAATTGTCACAAAATGTTTATGATAATCAGAATCTATCTAATTAACATTAAGCAACAAGCTTGTAGGACCAACTTGCACTAGTCAATCATTCTTTTTATCATCATTTCATATTTGTATATAGTTCATATATATCAATTCTCAAACTCTCTTGTTCATTTTTTGTGTTTTTCCAATTTTTTTAGGACTTTTTTATTTAACAGCATTGTTGTGGTTGTGGATGATAATTTTGAACCGGAAAAGATGCAATCTTACAGAAAAATATGGTCAGCTAGTGTCTCATGAAAGTGCATAAAGGAGTTGCAGCCTATAGATATTCAAATTAAATAGTCAATTCAATCTCTCAAGGTCAACGTAGAAACTCATATGCAAATGATCAACCGCATTGATCGACACACAAGTTATTGTCTTCCACCATCAATAGCAAAACCAAGATTACATAAAACTAGGGTTGGTTTTACTATTGATAGCGAAAGACTTTTTTTGCTGAGAAATATACTGAAAATGTTGTTATTGTTATTGTTTTTTAAAAGATAATATATATATATATATATATAAAATATCAACTTTTTTCTAATAATCTGATACTTAAACATGTCGTTTACTATTTCTATTTATGTTGCATAAATAATAAATAATATATTTTGTCGAATAGATTAAAATAACTAGAGGGTTGGTACGGATAACTTTGAGAGTGTATCTTGTTTTGGCATTGAGTAGACACATCACATGCTAATTGGTATACATGCACATCTCAATTCTCATCCATCCCTAACTTCCTAGTAGTAATACCCGTTCAAAGATGAACGTTTGTGGTGTACGTGTGTCCATGGGTTTCGCCTAGTTAATGTCAAAGATACTTCATCGAGGAACATAAATTTTGAAGGGTACGTATATTTTTTTTTTTTAAAATCAATCAAAAAATAAAAATACTACCTCCATCTCAAAATATAGGTAATTTGACTTTTTTTACGTTTTCAAGGCTATATATTGTGAGGGAGGGAGTATTAAATATGGCTTTTGATACCTATATAATATATATATATAAGAGATTTGATTAAAGCATACTTGATAAATTAAAAAATTGATAGATAAATACTCTAACAAATTTAGGTTGTGTTTGACACACCAGTTAACTTTTTAGAGCTTATCAATTTGATATTATGTAGTTTTTAACATTAATTGGTTTTAGGATAGAATCTCATCGGTCTTGTGTGTACGTTCAACTTGATTAGTGCATAATGTGCTTCGACGTGTGACCCCGACCGCATCATATGACCCATATGTGAAATAAATTGGTTTTAATTAAGATAGAATTCCATCAATTTTGTGTATTGCTCAGTTTGATATGCGCTCCAACATGTGAACCCCACGTATCAAAATTTAACAAGTTAAAACTCAAAATTACCTCTAATTAAATGAAAGATGTTTGAAAACTTCACATCCAAACAAAAAATAATAATTCGAAAGGTGAACTCCAATTTGAACTTTGGCTTAAAATCTTTCCACAATATTCCAATTAATTAATTTCAACAATGTGACTGGAGTATAGGCCATACATCGATTGATTGATAGTGGGATATATATTTTCCAATATATTTTTTATGCAAAAATGGTTAAGATATTTCAAAACCTACCCAATAAAAAGCTTATAGACGAGAGCATTAATTGTCATATATTTCGGCTCTACCAACTAAACATTGGAGTACTGTAATGTGTTCTTCTTTTTTTTAGTTAGAAAATTAAAATAAAACGAAACCCTACATGAGGAATTGATGCAAGTCGCATCTTTTTTAATATAGATGTTCTTAATTTATTTTATTTTTTTGTTTATGTTTTTCGAATCGATTGAATTTTTTTGTTCTGCAAATATGAATTAATTTATTTATTAAAAAAAATCGATCTATCAATGACATATATATCGAATTAATTTTAGTTAAAAAATAATGGAGCGAAAGTAAAGGTAAAATGGTGGGCCGCGCGGCCCACAATGACATTACACATAAGGAGGTGGAAGATAACAGTCAACGTCAAAAGGAGGTCGAAAGATAAAATTTCGTGGGGTCCCCAAATCTATCAGGCAAGCTGTCCCTTTCTTCATTTTTTTTAATAGTATATACTCCGTAAATGTAGAAATTTTAAATATCACAAATCATTTTTTTTTTAATGACAAGGAACCCTCCTTTCAGGTAAATCGGTTTGCACCGACCGACTCGACCCACTGGTAGAGAGTAAGATAAACCTTGGATGGAAATTCAAATAAAAGGAGCAAAGGCGGGGATCGAACCCGGGACCTCCTTCCCACCCCCTTTGCTTCACACCACTGGGCCCCTCTCTGACTGGGGCTAAAAAATCATTATTTGTCATTTTCAGAGATGGATAGATTGATAGACAAATTAATTGTTACTCCGTATAATATATCACAGGAAAAAAAAAAAACAGAAATCAAACCAGGAAGAATGACTAAAGCTCAAAATATCACAACATATCATCAGCTTGTGTGGAAGTCAAGGAAAACCCATACAAAAAATTGTGAATGTCGATAATACGGAACAATCAAGAGACTCACACAGTGTCTCACCACCGGGGTGGCAGATAGAAGAAACCACCAAGGAAAGGATGTCTCATCGGAAAGTGTAGATCAACGATTCTCCTCGTCCCCCCCTCCCGTCCCCAAAAACCTAAATGTGAGATCTTCGAAAACCACGAACACTACCACGATCAACAAGGCGTCCGAGATTATAACCTCATTCGTAACTAAATCAGATCACACCAAAGAAACGACACCACACAAGAGAACTGATCAAATCATGATAAGAAAAAAAAAAAGTTAATTATCATTCGGCCAAAATTTAACTTGCATTGGCCAGTCTTTTCCTTTTTTTGAACAAGAAATAATTTGAACAGTGTTACGGTGATACCCTGTGTTATACAAGTGCATCTTAATAGATCAATGAGGTCTAAAAGAACTTGGTTGTTCCATAAAGAAGGCTCGTGGGCGGCATGACAAAGATGTGTGCACCCTTATCAACCATATTGTTCCCCGATCGAGCCACATTAGAAAACACAATATTGCATAAAGTGCAAATTAAAGGTGGATCAAGATATCCTATGTTATCATTTCAATTGCCCAAGTGTGTTTCCATACACCCTTTAGATGACTAATAATCGTTAGAGAGTCTCCCTCAATATGAATTAGGTTTCCAGCCCAATCCCGAATGGTGTATCCAATAGATCGAGTTACCCCCGGTTGTTAGGGCGGAACCATCAAAATTAAGTTTTAATATGTCAACCTAGGACTTCCGCCACTTCATCGGATATTAAAAAAGAAGATTCATTTTAAAACTCAAAATTGAATCTCATAACAAGGATACACACTACATTAAAAATCAATTTTCATATATATACTCCATCCGTTAATTAAAATATGTCGTTTTAAAATGTAAATCTTGTTAAGAAAAACATGTCATGTCATTTTAGATATTTTGTCATCCACTTAACAAAATTACCCTTGTAATTATTGAAAAATAAATGTTAGTTGTAATTTTAAAGAAGGTAAAAAGTAGAGTAATAATTATGGATATACGTGTATTTTTGTTTGTTTTTTTAAAAAGTGTGAAGATTTCTAAAATGGCAAGTTTTATACTGTTGAATTATAAAAAATGGCATAACATATGAGAAGCATGGCCGGAAAAAAGGGGTAGGCAAAAAGAATGATGTAACAAAAATGTCCATCTCATTCTCATCATATAATTATTAAAGCAATTAGCAGGTTCAGTTCTAAATATTAATGACAGAAACAAACATTAATATAAGAGGGGAAAACCTAGTTGGATTAGTATCATTGTTACCAATTGTAATCTACTTAATTCGCACAATAATCGAATATGTCAAACAATGAAACAAGTGAGTAAAATGTACTACTTTGAATATGTGCCGAGTCTATGTTTTTTTTCCAAGGGGAAATCATGTAGCCTGCCATGGATTAAAATAATAGTATTTTATTCATTTAAATATAAACAAATTATAATGCGATATAAATTATGTCAATTTATTATAAAAATAATAAACTTTCCCATAAAAGAAATAAAATAGATAAATAAATAAAACTAGTACAATTCTCGCGCCATGGCGCGATTTTTTAAAACTCTAATCTTAATAATATAAAAAAATTTATAAAATATTAATAAAAGTTAAGATAGGAATCATAAGAGTCTTTACCATAAATGTATTTGATAATTCTCCTAGATTTTTTTTTAAATCTAATATAAAGTATAATATATAAATATAGATATTTTAAATCACTCAGATACATTTAATAATAATAATATCATTGTAACTTTGTTTAAATTTAATGTGTCATAACCAATAGTTATATTCATTTTTTTGAATTAAGTCCAATAGTTAGTAAATAAATTTGAGTTAAGCCCAATAGTTATATTATATTTAATTTAATTTTTTGAATTAATCCCAATAGTTACTGAATAGAGTTTTGGTTGGGAAAATGAAAAAAAAATGAAAGGAAAAAAAGAAAAAACGTGATTGGGCGGAAGGGAGAGAAGGGTGGAGAGCGTGCCACGTAAGCAAAAGTCTTCTGATTTAAAGTATTATATAGATAGTTAGTAAATAAATTTGAGTTAAGCCCAATAGTTATATTATATTTAATTTAATTTTTTGAATTAATCCCAATAGTTACTGAATAGAGTTTTGGTTGGGAAAATGAAAAAAAAAATGAAAGGAAAAAAAGAAAAAACGTGATTGGGCGGAAGGGAGAGAAGGGTGGAGAGCGTGCCACGTAAGCAAAAGTCTTCTGATTTAAAGTATTATATAGATAGTTGAGAAAAAAAATTCAGCAAAATAAGGATATCAAAATCAATATAATCATTTAGCATTGAATTATGGAATAATCTTGTTATTTAAGAAAATGGTGAAACCTAAGAACACTCATAATGCATATATTGTGGGTGTTCTTAAGAGAGTTTTCAAAAACTCTCGCCGCCACCAACATTCTCCATCTCTGGTTGGAGCCGCCACCAACAATCTCCATCTCCGGTTGAATGAACAACCACTTTGACTAATCACCCGCTAAATCTCTCTTTGGAGAGCCCCAACTCCTCTCCTCGGAGAGTGGTCGATCCATTAGGTTGCTCCGGCCTGAACTTCTTCTCCCAAATCTCTGGGTGGGACGGTTATTCTCTTTCTCTTCGTCCCTCTCTGAAATCGACCTCTAATGGCGCTCCTCGCTCCGCTTTCAACTTGTTTCGCCCTTCGCCTTATATCCGGGCTTTTCGCCGGCGATTGGCTACTCTTAAGCGCGCCCCATCGAATCCCGTCCACCACCTTCACCCCTGCTCTCGTGTTGTTGCCATTGGAAGGCCTCGCGCTCGACAACGGCGCCGCCGTTGGCTGTCTTCTTAGCGTTGCTGCTGGGGCTTCCGGCGCCGCCTCGGACTTTTTGTGGCTGCGCGTGCGGCCCTGCTTGTACACCGCCTTCGACTAATCGACTCCCCATCGCTGGCTCTGGTTCGCTCGAGCTCCAATTGCGATCTGGGTCTTGTGTAGAAGGCTGCAATCCGTTTGCTTGGTTGCTCGGACGTGCTTTGTCGGCTTGCAGTGTCGCCCCTCCTCTTCGTTCAAGCTTTGGGGCTATGGGGGGTACGATCTAACTGCATCCACTTCGCCGGTGGATCCTGTTTTGTCTCCCCTAGGGGTTGTCTTTGGGCCCAAGTTCTACCTTGGGCCCGGGGCAGCCCGGTGTTAGGGTCCGATATTCGTCTTTTAGGCCCAAAGTTGACCCGTAGGAAAATTGGAACAAGTTAAATAAATTTGAAAGTGGTAAATTATAATAAATAATTAAAACTTAATAAAACTATATATATATATATCCGTAAATTGCAATAATAATCTATAAATAAAACTCGGAATCTTCTCTCGCTCTTCGTCCTACTCGTGGCTGTGTTTTATTTTCTCGTGTTGGTTGGGTGTCCGTCTGTTGGTTCGTGGTTAGTTTCGGTTGAGGAGCAGTTCTGCGGCCCTGGTTGATCGAAGTGATCGTGTTGGTGGTGTTCGTGATCTCCGAAGATCCCTCATCTAGGTGGGGGGAACGTCGTGTGATCCACACTTCCCCAGGAGTCGTCTTTGCCTTTCGAGGATTTCTGCTTTCCGTCTTTCCGGCGGCGAGACATCGTGTCAGCAGATGTTGTCCCATGCGCTCGCTATCCACTTCACCACGCCGGATTTCTTTCCTCTCGATGTTGTGTCCGCTTGTTTGCTTAGGGTTAGGGGTTTTTCCGGCTTTGCATTGGTTAGTTTTTTTTTGATGTATTATGTGATTGTATTTCCTTTAGATCTTCGTGATCTCATCCTTCGGGATGCTCTCAGGTTGGCTAACCACCACCCGAATTTTTTCCTTATCAAAAATAAAATAAAATTGTCGGTGTCCTTAAAAAAAATCATAAAAAGGGAAGATGGACAATATGTTTGTCTAAGGAGAGTGTCTTTTCTTTTGCCTAAAATTTCTAATGCAAAAAACAAATGGTTCTGTTATCCACATGGCCAATTTCTCGCCAGACGCACGGTGCCGACTCCGGAAGCTCGAGACGGCATGGAAAACATCGATGCCGAATGCCCAGGTCGGCATACCTGGTGCCGATGCCGAATCTCCAGGTCGGCAGACCCGGACTGACGAAAGGGAAGCCCGAATGGACGGTCAACCTGACACAATCCCATCCTTCAACGCATCCCGCATCTGATGCCGATGCCGAATCTCCAGGTCGCATGTCCCATCGGACTGTGGCGTCAGGCATCTGGCAGCGAACCATGGCAAGAATCTTGCAGCTTTACGTCCCGTCTCTAATGCCGACTTGGGCACTCGGGTTCGGCATCCTTTGGTGCCGACTTGGGCACTGGGGTTCGGCAAAACGTGTGCCGACTTGGGTACTCGACATCGGCACCGTGTCGATGGCGAGATGAAGCCGTGCCGATAACAAAACGGAAAACAAATGACCTGGTATTTGATTATTATTTTTTTTAAGAAAATGAAGACACTCAGGAGAGTCTCCCTTGGTGCATGTTGTTTGCAGACAACGTAGTGCTAGTGGACGACCCTAGATTAGGTTTGGCTCACAACTAGAAAATTGGAGAGTGGTGCTGGAGTCTAAGGGTTTTAGACCGAGTAGGACCAAGACTGAATATGTTCAGTTTCGTTTTGGATAAGTCAGGGATCCAAACGCGTCAGTGGTTTTCGGGGAAGATCTGGTCCCCAAGAAAGAATTTTTCAAGTACCTAGGATCATACGTTCAAAGAGATGGGGGAGTCGTCGAATCGACAAGGATATCGATCATCGAGTTCAGGCGGGGTGACTTAGACTGAGAAGAGCTTCGGGGTGCTTTGTGATAAGAAAGTACCGGCTAAACTAAAAGGAAATTTCTACAAGGTGGTTGTTAGAATGACCTTATTGTGTGGCTCCGAGTGTTGGCCAATCACTAAAGCTCAAGAGCAGAAGTTGTCAGTGACAGAGATGAGAATGTTGCGTTGGATGAGTGGACATATGAGACTTGACAGAACCAGTAATGTCAACATTAGAAGGGAAGTTGGAGTTGCGAGTATTGTAGATAACTGTGGGAGTTCAGTCTGCGTTGGTTTGGGAACATTCATAGGAGATCTAGTTCGACACCATTTTGGAGGTGTGAGGTATTAGATCTTGGAGCTATATGTAGGGGGAGAGGCAGACCGAAGAAGAGTTGGATGAAAGTTATCCGACGGAGCCTCAATCTGTTGAACCTTTCAGAGAATATGACATTGGATAGAGACCACTGGATGAGATGTATTCGAGTTGCAGATGTTTAGAGTTAGGGGGTGTGAATTGTGATGTTGTGTCCGTTTCACTACGCTCCTTTTCAGTCATCTGTTATGCTTCTTTACTGGCTCATTTTCCTACTGTGTGACCTGTTTCCATGTGGTTCTTGTCTTCTTTGGTTCCAGGTCATTCGGAAACACTTTATCGACTCAGTCAGGGTAAAAGTGTGTACATCCTGACTCCCCAAACCCTACTTAATTACGGGATATTTACTATGTTGTTGTTGTATTGAAATGAGTATTATAACACCTTGTTGCGATGTAATATGTACATGTCTAAGTTATAGGTTTATGAAAATATGAATAAAGTGATTAATGTCGGTTCAATATTTTTAAAATCTATGAACTAAATTTTGTATAAAATTACTTTGGATAATTTATACCATGACTAGATTACCAGTACGTGCTACACTGCTACATATGTGATTTATTTTAGTTTATGAAATGTTTTCTTAACTCATTGAATACAAGAAAAATATTATAAGGCTAAATACATCCTAACATGATAATTTTTTTTAATTTTTTTATATAATTATAACTTTCATTTACTACTTATTGATTAATAACTTCATCAAATAGATAAAATGAAAAAAATGAATTTCTACTCGTAATTATGCAAAAAATTGACGGAGTAATATTTTTTTCAATTTTTTTTTTCAACTTCTACTAATGGTTGGAGCATTTATTGACTTCTTTTATATTTATCTATAATATATCTAGTAAAAGTTTTGTTCAGCCCCCACCATAAATGCTATAATTGTGTTCTCGGTTATCCAATCTATAATATTTTCGGTTATCCGTTCAACCGGTTATTCGTTTAATAGAAGCCTTCATTAATGTTTATTCAATTTGTTTTTTTTTCAACCTCTATAAATATGCACCTATTATTAAGTTTTTATTGTTCTAACATATAACAATGTATTCAGCAATATTAGCCGTTATATTTCCCACCAAATAATTCACATTAATACACAAATTAATCAATTGCAATTACTATAATATTAGTCGTTACCCTTCCCACCAAATAATTCACATTAATACACAAATTAATCAATTGCAATTACTATATATAAGACGTGAAACCATGGACAAAGCGTTGTTACATTTCCCACAAAAACAAAGTGTTACCTTACCTATTCAAAATGGACATTAATTAACATTATTCCTAACACTATATATAAGACCCAAAACCATCAACTAAATTCTCTCTATTTCTCATGCTCATTTTGTGACTCTCTCTCTCTCTAATTAGTCGATCCGTTTGGTTATGAACACCATATATTTCATTGCTTTTATTTTAATTTTTATCATATTATTATTAAAATACCTTAGGATTCTTATTTTTTGCACTAGAAAAATACCTTAGATGCTTATTTTAATTTTGTGACTCTTTCTCTGTAATTAGTCAATTTGTTCGATTTGTTTGATTTTGCATTTTAATTTTTATCTATATAAGATATTTGATGATGGTTTCTAATAGTGTTGTTTTTGTTGACAGGAACAAATGAAGCATGGAAGTTTGTTGGTATTCTTATCTATTGGCGTTGATTATTTTTACCAAGGACCCATGGTTACAATATTGGTGACAACAAGGTTTGCGTAACCTTTTTTTTGTGTGTATTTTTTTATGGTGTAATCGAGTCGGGAGTTGTTACTAAAGTGTTTCATGTGTCTAAATTTTCCTTTTTTTTTGTTCATATTGTATAATTTTTGTATTACATCAATGATAATAAAACTCCAATTGTACCTAATTATTTCTCCAATTATATAAATTCAAATCACATCATCTACATCTTTTATTTATTAATTTTTACTTTGTCATCCTCTCTACTTATTGACAATCTAATAAATATTAAATAATCTATATATATTTATTAAACTTAAAATGATAATATTTAAAATAATAATACAGTGCTAATTAATTGTAAGAGTTATAAAAAATGAATATTTTTGATAATTTATGGTGGGACTTGCAACAAATTGATGTAAATTTGATATTCATATTAACATCTAATTATATATACCTATCTTTTACGGAGTATCATACAAAAGGAGTGTTTTTTATGTAAATAGTAAACGTAAAACGATAATAGTTCAAATAATAATAGTGATGACGGATGATAGTAAGTGCTAATTAATTGTGTACATAAATGAATATTTTAGTAATTTACCGTAAGAGAGTTTCAATTTAAAAACTGAAGTAAATTTGTTATTCATATTAACACCTCATTAATGTAGATTCACATTCTATAACCTCTATTTTTCCCATTATAAAACCACTTTGTTCATATAAAAGGAGAATATCATGTAAGTACACGCCACAAATTAGTTATTTTTGTTTAGATCGTTTTCTTTTTTAAATATTATATTATTTTAAAAACTAATTTCATCTCACATTGTGTATTCGTTTATAATGGTTGAAGATATTAGTGATCGATGATAGTGTTAATTAGTTTTAGGAGTTACAAAAACGAATATTATGATAATTGATTGTAGGAGTTACCAAAAATTGAAGTAAATCAACATCTAATTCATTAATGTAGATAAATCTCTTCACATTCTATAACCCTTATTTTTTTCTATTATGACCACTCCATGATTGTTCATTCAATTCACATCCGGTTAATTAGTCATTAATCCAAGAGGGGAACACCAAATTAGTTATTTTGCTCATTTATATTTTCATTTAAATAATTATTTCATCTAACATTTTTTATTAATTTATAAGATTTTTATACACAAATTTTGAAAGCAATAATTTTTCTTTGCTTTTAAAATGATATATAACATATATAATAATAATAATAACCAATTTTTGCTATATTTTTTCCCATCTTTTTCAAATTTTTGTGTTTACGTATTAAATTATGCCCCGATATACACACACACATATATCTTTTGGAATGGGAGAAAAAAATTAATTCGAGAACATTTCAAAATTAAAGTGTTACATATGAATAAAATTTTATAATTTTTTAATTTGTAATTTTCATTTATGAACTACATGATGAAAGAATAAAATCAAGACACCAATAAAATTAAGCCTTTCCCTTTAAACTTCCATGTTTTGGTATATTTATTCAACATATTATCTAACCAATAATTTTTTCTTTTCATTTTCCGTATGATGAATACAAATAGTTGAGTTGCCTACAAATAAAATGATAGTAAAAAATGATATCAAATGTGAAAAGCTAGCCTTACATCCATGATGATGAAGAACGAGGTCTATGATTTAAAATTGAAATACGTTGGCTAAAGAAGACATGAGAATATTTTTCATGTCATCTCTTTTTTTATTTGTTTAATATAATTTATAATATTATATTCGACTTAAAAAACTATATTGTACTAACAATTTTGATATATTATATGTATTATAAGAAATCAATAAACATTATAGTCATGTAACAAATACCAAACTGGCGATATATATTTTATTAAGTTTTTTCCGTGCATATCAATTAAATTTTAATTGATTTTACCATTTAAACTAGAATATGAACAAAAATCTTTAAAAAAAAGAGAGAACATAAACAAGATATTTAATAATTAATGTTATTGTAGAAAGGCACTATCGATGAAAACATGATAATCTCAATTTTAATCGACTTTCTTAATTTTTTTCATTAATATATACAAAATTTGATATTTCTTTTTCTTTTTTAAAAAAATTTGGAAAGGTAATGCTATTTTATATTATTTTTGTTAATGTTATTGTAGAGAAACAAAATTGGTGAAATTCTCTTGATCTTCACGGAAGACGGAAAGATGGATGGAAAGATGGATCGAGTATTAATTTCTTTTTACCAATTTGTTTGTATATGAGCATTGTCATGATATTTTCATAACATTAGCTAAATCTTTTGTGTTTATATTAAATAATTTTAACTGTATTAGAAAGTCACAAATGTAGTAATACTTCACCTCTCACCCTTATGGACTATATAACTTTACGTATATATATACCTCCTAAATCTCATAACCTTATTATATGTATATATATATATACACCTCATAAATCCCATAAACTGAAATTTATTAATTTTTTAGTCTCCTTTTTTTTACCACATGCATTATAGAGAGAAGTTTAATTGTTTTTTCATCATCATAAAAAATAAGTTACAATTATGTAACAAAGAAGGAGATATTTTTAAATTTAATCAATTAAGTGGTATTAATGTACATTATTATATCAATATCAAGAAAAATTAACGCCAAAGGAAATATGTCTAATAAAAGTTTAATTATCTTTAATATTAATTAAAAATAAATAATGTGTAAATCAACTATTGTGGAAATCAAGTTACATTTAATTAATAGATCAAATATACCCACTCAAGTATATCGGCTAACTAAATGAGTAAACAGTGATTAAAACATGTCCCGTGCATCGTACGGGCATGCTCACTAGTTTATTTATATTTTCATGTACAGTTCTACTAATGGTTGGAGCATTATTGACATCTTTTATTTAATATTTACTCCGTATTTTGTATGTCAATTACTTATGGGTAATTTATATCATGATATGACATTTTTATAACTAAATTTCATAATTTGTACGTAGTAACTTTTATAAATTTGAAGTAATTTAATTGAAAAATCCTTTTTGGTCTTTCAGTTATATTTTACTCTTAAAATCCTTTTTATATATAAAAAAAAGGTTATTATTATGATTTCTATCTTTGTACCTTTTTATTATTATGATGGTATGTCTGACAGTTCGCCGTCTGCCGACTCTGTCGACCTCTCGATAAGCCAGATCTGTCTGAACATCGGATTATTACCTCGTAAAAAAAAAAGTTTATGAAAAAAACGTTACGCCTCTAACGCTCCGAAAAGTCTCTTAAAATTTAAAAGGAAAAGAAATTAATTACGACTACTTTTTCCGTGTCCCATCTCTTTCACTCGTTCTTCGCAAACCCATCCCTTTCCCCTCTCTCTCTCTCTCTCTCTCTGAAGCTCCTCTCTACCCTTTTTCCTGCAAACACATGACACAGTAAGATCAATCATGGCGGCCTGGTTTTGATTTATTGGAGTCGAGCAGCCAAAAGAATGCAAAAGCTAATCTCCATCTCAAGCTAAGCACAAGCACTTGTAGAGAGAGAGAGAGGACGCACTTTCCGCGCGAGCACCTTCAAATTCCACTCGCAAGAGCAAGACAGCGAAGAATTTACTCGATCTGCTTGTTTGAATGCGTTTGTCATGAAAGCTCTCTTTGTTCTTTCTCCCAATTAGGAAAAGGTCGGAGATCTGAGTGCTCTATCGCGGTGTCTCCGTTTCACTGGAGTTTGTTTGGCTGTTACCTTTGCGGTTCCGTGTCGGCTGTTGTTATGGCGAATCTGACGAGTTGTTGACCTGTGCTGTTGGAGATTGGCTCGATTTCGGATTATTGGGAGGAGGTGGTTGAGGAAATCGGAAGCGAATGAAGCTGAAATCCGTTGCGCTTTTGTTTTATGGTAACAATGCCAGCTTCGGTTGATTCTTCATCTCCTGTTCGCGAGGGTTAGGGTCTCTTATGAGGCTGGAGTTTCTGAAGCTTTATTTGTTGCTGATTGTGGATAAAGAACTACCTGGTCAACTTAGTTGTTGAATTTGGGCAAAGATATGACTCAGATGAGGCTGTCGTCAGCTGATTTTACTCCTCAACAAGAAGATGGTATGTTCTTTTTCTTTTCTATTTTTGGAGCCATAATTTGTTACCTCTTCCCCTTGTACTTCCAAAATCATTGAATTCTTAGGTACTTTTAATTTTAATGATTTGTGGATTTCAGTTCTTATAAATTTATCTTTTGGCATGCAAGCAGAAATTGATTGAGAGAACTGGATTTTTTGCATTGAATTAATTTGAGTGGGAATGACCTTGTGATCAGAAAAATCATGTGTGAAATAAATGATGGTATGGTCTTTCAATCAAGTCTTCAAATTCATTTAAAATTTCACATGTAGGTGAGAGGAGGTGTTTGAACTCTGAACTATGGCATGCATGTGCTGGACCACTAGTCTCTCTGCCGGCCGTTGGCAGCCGTGTTGTGTATTTTCCACAGGGCCACAGTGAGCAGGTCAGCATATTTTTCTGAATCTTTGACTTCACCTCTAAATAGATTGTCTAGCTCAATAAGACGGTGCACAAACGCGCCGTGACCACCTGGATTTCATGTTTATTTTGTCTTGTCTTTTTAAGCATATCAATATGAGAATTGAGAGTTGTTTGTGTTCAAATAACAATTCATTTACTAATAAAAAAAAAAAGAGTCATCATCTCTATCTCTGTCTTATCCATAAAGGCGAAGCAAAGAGGGTGGTTTGTTGCTTTTCATGTTAGTCTAGTGGTGTATGAGAATGGGTAAACCGTAAATGGAGAACTTACAGCTTTCAAGTGATTTCATGTCATTGTCATCTTTTATAACTTCTGTACTATTACAAAAAGAGAAAAGTTCGCCTAAGAGGATATGGTGTTATCTAGTGAAAGAAAAGAAGGAAGATCATACAACCTCCTGGTTAAATTATATGGAGTAATTGAGAGACATTCCCATTTAAATGATTACGATACCACTTCCTTTTTCAGAAGTTTTTACAGTCTGCACGCACAATATGAAACTGAAGTTCCCAAGGAACCCCAATTTTGTTTTCTTCACTAGTTCTACTACTTGGGCGAGTAGTTTGAATATATTTTTATGCAGGTAGCTAACTCTACTAATAGAGAGGTGGATGGTCAAATCCCTAATCATCCAAGCTTGCCGCCCCAGCTTATATGTCAGCTTCATGATGTAATCATGCATGTAAGAGTCTGCTCTTTGATTTGTCATTGTTCAGCCGATCATCTCTGTCTGTTTGTTTGAGTTGTGTCATCCATTTTAAACTTCAGGCCGATGTGGAGACTGATGAAGTTTATGCTCAGATGACATTGCAGCCCTTGAGTCCGGTATGTATCTTTTGATTTGTCTGGTTTTTCTGTCTTGTTTGTTTAATCATTTGGCTATATGTCTCTCTCGCTCCCTAGCAAGAACAAAAGGAAATCTATCTCCCAGCAGAACTTGGTGTCCCGTGCAAACAGCCAACCAATTACTTTTGTAAGACCTTAACAGCTAGTGATACAAGCACTCATGGAGGATTCTCAGTTCCTCGTCGGGCTGCTGAGAAAGTGTTTCCTCAATTGGTATGTCTAGTTTGACATAGCAAGAGTGCGGGCATCTAAGCTTACTGCTAGTTTATTAATGCTAAGATTTCTTCTACACATGACAGGACTTCTCTCAGCAACCTCCAGCGCAGGAGTTAATTGCCAGGGATCTGCATGACAATGAGTGGAAATTTAGACATATCTTTCGCGGTGAGTTATCTGAGCACAGGTTCATTCTTTGATAACTTTTGAGGCTTGATTGATGCATTTGCTCTTTGACATGCTGCATACAACATTCACCTTTCCAAGGCGTCAATCTTGTTTGGAAACTTCTAAGGGCCCTCCTTAATTAAAGAACTTGAGGATTCACACACTTTTCCACTTTCTAATAGGAAGCTGTAAGTTGATTGTTGCAGAAGACCTAATTTCAATGTATTTATCCTATAATATGTTAATTTATTTACTGCTAATTGACAAGAACTTTATGGTGATCAACTTGCCTGAGTAATGATGAAAGCCAAGTAGAATAAAAATATGATAACCGGGAACTACATCTGTAAACGTGTGTAATGCCAATTCATGATCGTCACAATTGAGCAAATCTAGTTGGTTGTATATTCAATATGATACTACCTCCGTTCCAAAATACATGTCCTTTTACTTTTCGGCACACTTTTTAAGGAGCGAAAAACTCTATAAAATATTATTTCCTTCAAAAGCGCGCCGAAACGCAAAAGGACATCTATTTTGAAACGTAGGGAGTATTATTCAACTAATTAATCTTCTCTCTTAGATTACATGTAATAATTTTCACTTAGGTGTAAATTCAAGCCATCACCCGGGGGGGGGGGGGGGAACAAGAAATTTGTCTCGAGGATGAGGTTTCTCTTATAATGCATTTTTTTTTGAGTGAATCTTCTAATTCATTCCGTGGTTACATATATTGACTTTTTTTTTGTAGTTCTTTCATTTCGTGTTTCATGTGTTTCAATGATCTCAACTCATTTGTGAAAGTATATGAGCGGGGGAAGAGAAGAATGTTCTATCATTTGATCAATTTTCTGTTCAATTTATGTAGGTCAGCCCAAAAGGCATCTTCTAACGACTGGTTGGAGCGTCTTTGTTAGTGCAAAAAAACTTGTTGCTGGTGATTCCGTCCTTTTTATATGGTGGGTGGGTGTTTGAATACCTGGTTGCAAGTTTTCTGTCATTTTCTCATCCTTCTGGTAGTGAGAATAGGTGGGGGATTTACCTTCACCTTTTGTCAATTTTTTTTAGCAGAAAACAAACTAAAATGTTACCAAAAGGATGTTCTCTTCTTCACATCCCTTGCATTAAGATGCAGGTGGAACAATGATTTAAACTTTTGTTTGTTTACTTATCAGGAATGAGAACAATCAATTACTTATCGGAATCCGCCGTGCTAATCGCCCACAAACCGCCATGCCTTCATCTGTTCTATCAAGTGATAGCATGCATCTGGGGCTTCTTGCTGCTGCAGCTCATGCAGCAAAGACAAACAGCCGCTTTACTATTTTTTACAACCCTAGGTAACAATTCTTGCTTGGATCTGTCAGTAAGATTTTCTGCTTCTGTTCTTAGTTTTCATTCTCTGGCTGTAGGGCAAGTCCAACAGAATTTGTTATTCCTTTGACCAAGTATGGTAAAGCAGTTTATCACACTCGAGTCTCTGTTGGGATGCGGTTCCGGATGATGTTTGAAACAGAAGAATCAAGTGTTCGCCGGTAGGTCTATGCAACTTTATCTGCTGCTAGTTTGATAACTGGTGGAATAAATTCAATAGTTCACCTATTTTTAATCAAATGGGCGACTATTATTAACTTCCTCTATTTTCGAGGGGGCATTCTAAGCTGTTAAGCTATTTCCTTCAATCCTTTAGACTATTTTCCTTTTTCACGTGATATTGATGGTAGATTTCTGACACCTACTCTTGTCACTTAGGTACATGGGCACAATCACTGGCATAAGTGATATGGATCCAGCTAGATGGCCAAATTCACACTGGCGCTCGGTTAAGGTATCTTAAAGAGATCAAAACAGTTTCGTAGATTTCTTTGTTGGGGCACAAAGGAGAATTTCTAGATTTTTTTCTATTTTACCTCTTCTTTTCAACTCTGCAAGAAATAGTGATAAAACACTATTCATTGCTAACTCTTCCTGTGCTCATGCAGGTTGGTTGGGATGAGTCCACCGCCGGGGAAAGGCAACCTAGAGTGTCTTTATGGGAGATTGAGCCACTAACTACATTTCCAATGTATCCATCCCCATTTTCCCTTGGATTGAAGCGCCCATGGCCATCAGGTGTGCTTATTTTTTCTTATGCTCATTAAGCTTAGTTATTCAATACAAGCCCATTCTTGCCATGTGCTTGTTCTACCTATGTTGTCCTGTTTTCTTCTTGAATTGTAGTGGAGGTGGTGCCTTTAACTATTTCTATGGGCAATAGGAATCAGTTCTTGATTAGGAAGACTAAATGTGTGAGCCAGAAGAATCAGTAGAAGCATTAAATATTACAGATTGCTTATGCAATTCTTTATCTAGCAGTTCCAAGTGTCCGTTCTCCTTTCTCTTTCATCCTTTTAGTGAATATTTGTTCACTGGTTTTTGTTGGTTGCAATTAGGTATCAGGGATAACTTGGCAATGAACCGACTCAACACATGGTTCCATGGTGACAACTCTGAACATGGCATGCACGCTTTGAACTTCCAGGGAGTTGGGATGTCACCATATATGCAACCCAGGCTTGATTTATCCATGCTCGGCTTGCCAATGGACATGTACCAAGTCATGGCAGGAGCTGCACTTCAGGACATGAGGTCTATAGATCCTTCTAGGCAAGCATTTTCATCCCATCTGCAATTCCAACAACCGCAGGTTATCCCGACTTCTACCATACCGAATCAGGTGTTGCCGCAATCTCAGCCTCAGCATGCTTTTCTTCAAAATCCTCAAGGTAGACAGCCTCAGCTTCAGGCTGATGCTGCTATTTCTCAATCTCAGTCTGTCTCTTTCCTTCAGCAACAGTTGCAGCATTCAGGAATGTTAAATAGTCTGCAAAGCAAGCAGCATCAACTGCTGCATCAACAACAGCATCATGTGGTGGATCATCATTCACAGATCACAAATCTCGTTTCCTCAATGCCTCAGTTTGCCTCTTCTCTACCCCAAGTTCATTTAACTCCTCCATCCTTGTCTCATCAGCGTCAGTTTTCTGAATTTAGCGAGAACCCTATTTCGAGCACTGTCAATTCTACTGCACAATCTGGTCAAGCTGTTTTTTGTTCACCGCTTGAGGGTGTTTCATCAAACCTCCTGAACGTAACAAAGACTGATTCCATGGTTTCTTCACCTGCATGGTTGCATAAAAGAGCTAAAGTGGAGCCACCACTTCCTCCTGAAGCACCTCAAAACTCACTGCCTCGGGTGGAATTTGTGAACTCCTCCCTTCCGAATAATCCTGAAGACGCATTTTCATTGCCACCCTTTCCTGACCATGACGGAGCTGCTGGCTTGCAGAACAATCTCATGTTTGGAGTTAACTTGGATTCTTCACCTTTATTCATGCAGAACAGACTTAGGACGGGGAATGATGATAATCTGCAATTCCCCTCCTCCAATCTTATGGGCTCCTCGGCTGCTGACTATGCAGTCCATTCACTTGGCACTGCTTCCAGTTGCAACAATGGTTCAGAACTACTACATTCCCCTGATAACATGGGCGATGAACCGCCCAAAAGAAACTTTGTTAAGGTAAACTGAAATTCTCGCCTTACCCCTTCCTGTGTCATTTGGCTTAGGGAGTTACTAACAACCAAAGCCCTGTTTTGCACTCTCTTCACTGAATGTCAGATCCACAAATCAGGGTCCTGTGGGAGGTCGCTGGATCTAGCAAACTTCAGCAACTATCAGGAATTGCGTAGCGAGCTTGCTCGTATGTTTGGCCTTGAAGGCCTGTTGGAGGACCCACTAAGATCAGGCTGGCAGCTTGTATTCATTGACAAGGAGAATGACATTCTCCTCGTCGGAGATGATCCTTGGATGTGAGTGTCTCCATACCCTTCATTTCGTAGTCCCCATACAGGACTCTACTTACTATTCTGAATCAATGGCAGGGAGTTCGTCAATAGCGTGTCGTGCATTAAGATACTACCTCCAGGAGAAATACCACACACGGACCCCCATGGCTTGGAGCTTCTGAGCTCAGTTCCCTTCCAGAAGCTCTCAAACAGCATCTGCGAGGACTATTCAAGCATTCAGGATCCAAGGAACATGAATGCCGGTATTCCGTGTGTCGGGAGCCTCGAGTATTAAGCAACTGCATTGCATCTGAGTTATGCGCTATATATTCTACTACTGCACTCTGTACTCTTTTAAGGAAGAAAAAAACATGTCATAGATTTAGCAGATAGCTTATTATGTGTATTTTTAGATGGCATGATAAAAAATGCCTTGGTGTATGCAAATGGTTGTTGTACTTGTAGCTCTCCCCATGTAAGCTTCTGGCAAAAACGTTTGTGTATTGATCCAACTGTTTATCAAATTGTTAACTAGATGGACTCCCATAATGTGTTGTTTATATATTGCCTGGGATTTGTGGTTTGCTCAAATAGATTACCAACTTTTGAGCCCATGTTGAACCTCCTTTGTGTGAAAAATGACCATTGACATCAATTTAGTTTTGAAATGTTCTTTTAAAAATATAGGTTTCCCAATCTTATACATAAATAAATAAGTTAAAAGCATCTCAATTCGAGAAAGTTTCTCCTAATACATTAATCTAAGCTACTAGTAAACGAAGTGTTTGAAGACATAATTTGGTTATTTATTGCTTAAAATTTATATTAAAATGATATGAGATAAATTTTATTAAGTTCATTTATTAAATTTTGATTAAAAAAATTATATTAAAGCGAGCAGTTAATATGATAACTTTTATTCAATTAAAAAAAAAAGATAAATAACGTGGAAAATTTATTTTATGTTTTTAATCATTTATTTCTTTAGCAAATTTATTAAACTTTATATTTAAACATATTAGTGGTAATATTAAAAAGTTAAGATAAAAAATTGAAAAATATATTGCTTTTAAGATTTATAATATTAATAATATGCAAAACATATCGCTTTTAAGTTTTAGACCATTTATTGCCTTGAAACTTTATTGAATTTATATTTAAATATATTAGTGATAAAATAAAAATAGAAAAAAATGTGGAAAAATATTGCTTTCAAGCTTTAAGTTTAAAATGGACAATCCAATACAAATATTTAGTACAAACACTATAACACTTTAATAGTCAACCAACAAAAATAAATATTTGAATAGGGTATGTTGTGTTTCATCTTCTTTTTTTTGCCTTGTCTTTTGTATTTATGTTGTATGTTTGACGGTCTGTCTCGACTTGCCGGCATCTCGAGCTTCAGACTTGTTTAAACTCGAATTTTTAATTAATAAAAAAATCTTTGAATATAATCGTAAAATAAATAAATATTTTTCAAAATATTAAATAAATTTTATTTTCAAAATGTATAAAATTTTATCCCATGCATAACACTGACACATGTCAATCTAAATATTTTAAAAATCCATTAATTATAATATTATACAAGTATTTGATTATCTTAATATTTTATCTCATAATATAGTTGTATTATTATGATTAATAATCAACACATTTTTTTTGTTAAACTGAATTAACACATTTTAGAATCCAATCACAGCCCATAATTAACATTTGTTATGCAGTTTTATTTTATTTTATATTTTTAACCCCATTTTGGTCAAAACCTCAAAACCCTAACTAATGGACTGATCCGAGATGAGCGAAGTCGTGAACCACTGAAGTTGCTTCTTCAACCTCTGTCTCCGCCAACAATGGCGTCTCCTCTCACCAGATCTCTCCTCAAACGCATCCTCCTTCTCCCATCACTATCTCCCGCTACATCCTCCTCCTCCTTCGCCGCCGCCACCGCTCTCGGTTCACTCTCCTCCATCTCCCGCAATCTTTCCACATCCACCGAAACTCGATCCCAAAAGCTCGATCGCATCGCCGACGAGCTCATATCCCTCAACAAGCTCGAGCGCTACGACTACTCGATCCTCTTCCGCCGCAAGCTAGGCCTCAGCGGCTCCGCGCCTTCTCTCGCCGGCCTCGATCCGGCCGGCGCCGCGGGCGCCGGCGCGGGATCCGCCGCTGGCGCCGACGCCAAGGCGGCGGAGAAACCGGTGTTCGATGTCAAGCTGGACAAGTTCGATGCCGCGGCTAAGATCAAGGTCATCAAGGAGGTTCGAGCGTTTACGGAGTTAGGGTTGAAGGAGGCCAAGGATTTGGTTGAGAAGGCGCCGATTGTGGTGAAGAAAGGGGTTTCCAAGGAGGAAGGTGAATCAATTATTGAGAAATTGAAGGCCTTGGGCGCCACTGTGGTATTGGAATGATATCTTCTTTTTGTTTCCTTTCTGAATTTGCCATGTCCCTTGATGTAGAACAGCTTCATTTGGCTTCAGATTTGAGCTATATATGAAATGAAATTCTGTGAGCTTATCTCGTTCAAGATTTTATTCAAAGGTGTTAACTTAGAGAAATAGCTCTGAAATAATTTCTGCATCAGTTTGTGTATCTGATTTTGGATGCTGTATGTTTCTTCAATTGATATGAATGTCCTCAGTTATGAACTGAAACACAATTCCTGAGTCCTGACAGGTATAAACTGAGGAAATCTCAGCTCCATAGGAAAGATTGTTAAGTTCCAACAGATCCTTACTCCAGCTTGAACTTTTGTTAGCCCCTTCATGTTTCAGCTCATTGATTTTGCCAAGAGATTGCCTTTATTCCATACTTTTTGAATTTCGTCTGTTTTCTGGTTCGAGTGGAAAAGCTAATGCCTTGGAGTGTGATTTCTAGGTAAAACTTGACGCTGATCACCATGTGGTGTCACTTGGGTTTGGAATCATTCATTTGTGCACATCACTAATGTGTTTGCAATTTCGGTCCTGACTAGTAAATTAGTGCTTCAGAGGGTTCAAAATCTTCATTCATAGCACAACTGTTTGCTTGTTGAGATTAGTTCTATTGATATGTTTTGAATACAGGAAGATTCGGCGCAAACAGATACTTTCATTCGTCGTCTCAAATGAAATGTTTTGAGACATTAAAAACTCTCCCTGTTTACAATTTCATCATACTACTTTCAATCTGTCTAGAACAGCCCACAACAGAGATGATGTAATGGTTGAATGCGCCCTGTTTGCCGGATAGACTCTGCTTGTGCTGCAATCTTTTCAGCCTGGCGGTTCCTTCTTGCTTCAGCAGCTGCGCGTTTCTCGTCTGATTGCTTCCTTGCCATTGCAATCTTCTTCATCATCTTCGCTTGGCCGTGGCTTCTCATCTCTTCAACCTTGGCCTGGTTCATAGTGCATTACAAGCATAAGCATCTGCATTCATATAACCAAGAGCCAAATCTTTAAAACAATGCCGAATCATTAAGAGATGAACTACCTCAATTTTTCTCATCTCTGCTTCCAGTATGAGTTTCTGTTGGCTTTCCCATGCCAGGATTTTGATTTCTTCGCGCTTGAATCTGATCAAGTATCGAAAACTAGTGCATCAGAACCACATAAGAAAGCAACAGGTAAGATCTTATTTTAAAAAACAGGTTTTGATGAAAAACCTTGCAGCTTGTTTTGATTTCTCAGCTTCCTCCCACGCTGCTGCGCGCGTCTCAAATTCAAGGCGCGCAAGCTCTCTGGCTTCAGTGATTCCATCCGAACCACCCTTTTCTTGCTCGTCTTTGCTGGCCCAAGCAGCTATGTTCATTTTTCCGAGCTGCACGCCAAGAGCTACGATTTCTCTCCTTGTCTTGAGCTTTAGCTCTTCCTCTGATAACAATTCCCTTCTTCCATTCACTGTCTTACTGTGTGATTTGTTGTCAGGCTCTTTGAGAGAGGCTGCAGCGTCTCCTCTCCGTGGAGTAGACGGAAGCGAAGAAGTTGGGCTGCGGATTGGAGTGGTTGCCCCTACAGGAGTGCCTGTTCTTGAGGGTTCTTGGCTCGGAATTGGCGTCATTTCGGTTCCCATGTCTCGCATCGAAACCTCCCTGATGGACGGAGTACCTGCACCGTTACAGCAAGCTTTTCAGTCAATACACCAAATGCTATAATTTTGATGGAGTGTTCTCACAAAGGCGAAACGGAAATTCACCTGATGCATCATTTGCCGGAGGATTAGTATGAACAACTTCCTGCAAATCTCTGGTCTGAGGATATAGGTTTGCTAACGAATTCAAAGGAGGCCCAGCATGAGCGAATGCGAATCTATCCAGGTTGATCAGGTTCGGGTTCTGACAAAGATCAACGCGCTTCGTATCCATCAATCTAGGCTGCTGCAACTGATAATCGTACCCAGCAGCCTCCGGTGCAACCCTCACCATGTTCAGATTCGGCGCCCGATTGGCTTGATGATTCACACTGTGAGCCCTGGATTGGCTAGACTGTGCACTTTGCTTATTCACTATCCACTTCTCTGCATCATTCCACTTGTAAGATGTCGGCCTCGAAAACGACCTCGACAGAGGCCTCATCGGCCTCTCCCCCTTGTGAAACTCGAAGCTCGACGAACTAGCATTGCTGTCATAGTCAAGGTTTTCGTCTTCCATGTACTTCATTGGGTGTACCGCACTCGAATTCATGCTCGAATTCGACTCCTTCGACACGGTTACAGAACTTGCACCTTCAACTGCATTTGATTTTGACACCCAAATTAAGTACGCAACTACTGATGTAAAAATCAATTGGAGAAACTCAACAGATTAATGGAAGTGTAAGAAACCTTCATTGGTAAAGTCTTCAGCTGTGGAAGCAAGTAAACTGTTCTTGAGAAACTCAGAATCTTCCATTCTTGCAGGAGATGTTCTGGAAGAATTGCTGTTAGAGCCATCTTTTTTCTTCTGATTAGGTGATCCCATCAACTTCATCCTCAGTTTACTAGGGGATATAATTCCAGTCTGCATTTAGATTTTTTTTTAAAATCAAAATCAAAATCCCTAAATAGCAAACAAGACACCATTTTTGGGGAAAGACAAAACCTTGAATCAATTACTAACAAAAACCCCTAATTCAAAGCTTAAATAGACAAACCCAAATCAGAAAAGGCACAAATCAAGTGACCCAGAATGAAATCAAGCCACATTACACACATAAAACAAAGAAATCAAGAACAAGGGGCAAAAGCAAATTAAGGAATGAAGAGCAAAAAAACAGTACCTGAACTTTGTAAATCCTATCGTACTCCATGGTTAAGAGGCCTGTAATTAAATCTCTGAGAATCTGGAAGTTGTGGGTATCTCAATCTGAGATTGTGCTGAGAGAGGTCTGAACTCTGGAATTGAAGTTTGGTGGGACTGTGGAAGAGGACAAGTGAGGAGAGACTAAACCTCCATGAGGGTTGAGGAATTGGCTTTGCTTTGACCCATTTATTGGATTTTTGCTCACTCACTCACTCCATTTCATGTGAAGGGAATATCTTGTTTTTTGGTTTCTTCAATTTAAAAAAATAAAAAAGAATTAATAAAATTTAGGGGTTTAATTATTTAGAAACCCTTTTATTGGGGTCGCCTTTCAAACTTAAAAGGCCAACTTTTTTGACTGAAATCAAGTGTGGGTGGGTGGCCCGTGGGGTTGTGACGTTCTATTTCCATCATTTTTTTTTTCTTTCTTTTTCTTTTAAGTTCAAGGTTAGTTTAAAATTTAATTTGAACTAGTGTAATACCCGTGCCTTGAAGTCACGAAGCTTGATCCATTTTAATTTAAACATTATTTTATATATTTATATAATACTATATTAATATATATACGCGTTTACAACAAAATTAAATATGTATAAAGTATTTTTTTATAATTTATAAATTAGTTGTAAATAAATACGATACAAATTTTGAAAATAATTTAATAAGGTAAAGTAGTAATAATATTCAAACACACCACCTAATATAATTTGAAATAAATATATAATTATTATCATTAGCATAGATCTAAAAAGTAAAATATAAGCTCTCGTACAAATATTAAAAAATCATAAGCACATGATTGTGTGAATAATTTTGAAGTTATGTAGATATACATAACTTATTCATTATTTTCATGAGAAAGATGGTTAGAAAGAGAGATAAATAAATGGTGAAAGTAAATGTAAGATGGTAAAAAAAAATCCTTAAAGTAAAAAAGTGATCTAAGATGCCTCATCCAATATGTAAAATAAGCATTAGTAATGCTTATGAGTCTTAAAATATTATTTTATTTTCGATAGTCATTTAATTTTATTTTCGATAGTCATTTAAGATGTCTAAAATAATTAAATTATAAAAAACACCTTTTTGGCTCTAATTGATTTTTATAATTAATTTTTGAAATCGAATATTTACAAATTGATTGTTACATGTACGTTGTATGTAGACATTGTGGGGAATATTGCAATCGGTTAAATATGATAAATCAACAATTTCAATATCCAAGAATAAAATCAGCCAAGACTTGACGAATGTTCAATGTACGTAGACAATTAAAATAGATCACAAATTGACATACAACATATAAAATTAAATAATATTTTAGTATAAAAATAGGAAACAAATATGTTTAAAATAGGAAACGGATATTTTAAAATTTCAGCAATAATATTGACCAATAAGAAAACACCATTTGAATAAAAAAAATTCAAGTTTAATTGTGAGCGTGACACATCAGCAAATTGATAGTAGAATTAATATTATTAATAGATTACCTATTATCGAAATTAATTTATAAAAAAATTGAAAAAAAAATATTTTATATAATTTTTAACATCCTAATTAACAAAGCGTGAATGAATATTAAACAACATATTTAGCTAAACGAATAGAGAGAGTAGTAAATTTTAACATGATTGGGATAAATGTGATATAATAAACAAATATTTAAATGAATTCAATCCGTTAAGATAATGAACGCAGGCAATCCGAGTACATATTTGATTAATTTATTTGAAAATGAAGTACTTGCATGGTTGGTGAGAAAATATGAACATATGTGAAAGTTAATTTATACTCCGTAGCATTTTATAAACTGACAATTGGATATGGGTCTATGTAGAGTATAAATTTCTAAAAATAAAATATATCAAGATTCAAATTTAAGTTCAATGTATGTAGACGAATTGTGAGAATATTGCAATCGGAAAAAAAAATGGAAACATGTCTCAATATTTATGGCAATATAACCGAAAATAAAAAAAAGGGAATGGATTCAAATCATATTTAAAATAGGAAACAAATATTTTAAAGTTTCCATGATAATATTGACCAATAAGAAAATCCCATTTGAATAAAAACTTCAACTTTAATTGTGGGCGTGACACGTCAGCAAAATGCTAGCAGAATTAGTAATATTAATAGATAATAGATAGATTGATATAAATTGTCTTCCGGTAATGTGACGGCATCCACGGACAGGGAGCTAATACGGTTGCAGATAAATTACGCATTTATCTCTTTATCATTTAGAAGACGTACATCCCGACTTTTCAGACTCTGCTTTGAAACGGGATATACTGAGTTTGTTGTTGTTATTGTTGATAAAAGTTTAGAGGAAGACAAAAAAATTTATATTCTCATTTAGAAGGATGCTCTATGACGGAGGACTAGCAGATGGAGGTAGCTCGGTGGTACATGATCTGTTGTAGTAGCGAAGGTGATTGCTCTTAGATGCAACATTTTCTTAAGGGACAATTGAAAGAGGTAGGCTTATTCAGGATTGTGGTCGAGGAAGATAATTTGTCAAATCATCAAGTTCCCCTTTTCTTGTTTGAGTTTTTTGTTGTTTTGCTTCTCTCGTTATTTTACACCCGTTCGTTTGACGACCTATCAATCTCTTGATTTACTACAGGTATCACCAAAATATAACATTTTGTACAATTTTTAAGAATGCGATTAAATATATCATTACACCCTCTTTATTACTCAATTACGCAGTATTTTCATTTCATTGAAAACTACAATTAACTATCTACGATTTACATACTGCAATTGTGCAACTATGTATGAAGACATAGTAATAATAATCTAGATGGAGTTAAAAAAGGTAGATTGAAGTAATCAAAGTAGCAAAATTACAATAAGTAGCATATTTTAGCTATGTGTCCTGTAATTTTTTTTTAAAGGTAAAAATTTAAAGGTCAGACAGGCCTGACTCATCGAGAGGCCGACAAAGTCGGTAGACAGCGAACCGTTAAACTTACAACCTAAAAAGATAAAAATACAGACATCAAGCGAAATGCAACAAGTAGAATAAAACTCTACAATAAGACGATCAATAAGACCAACACCGAAGAAGCCGAGAACGCCGATGAAAAACGAAGTCAAGCTCCACCGAAACATTGACACCGCGAGCCAACGGTACAGTAGGACTATATCTCAGGCCCCGTTTGGTATAAATGTAGTAATCGGAATGGGAATGGGAATCGGAATGGGAATCAAAAGTCGGAATGAGTGATTACCTAAGCGTGTTGTTTGGTATAATATCGGAATGAAAAATTCACAAATCCAAACTAAACATCCAAAAATTCAAAGTTCTAAATTCAAGAGCAAATCTATTCAATCTTTCAAATTAACAATAAAATTACACAAAATCAACATACAATTTCAGAAATTCACAAAAAAAAAAAAATTTTTTAACAAATTTAAAGCGTGGAATTTCGATGGTGGGTGAGAGAGAAACCCTAACCGGAGGCTGGAGGACGGAGGCCAATTTGGACGGAGGAAGGAGGCCGGTCTGGACGAAGGTCGACGGAGGAAGCCAGGAAGGAGGCCGATCTGGATTCGATAGAGGAGCACAGATGTGGGTTCGACGCGGGGAGAGAGAGAGGGGGAGAACCAGGTCTGGTGGCGGCGGCGACGGAGGACCAGGTCTGGAATTAGGGGGTGGATGGTTGCGGAACGGAGGACTGGAGGGAGAACACCAGTGGTGAAGCTTGGACCGGGGGAGAGCACCGATCTGAAGGCCGGATCTGGAGGGAGAACGCCGATCTGAAGGTCGGACTGGAGCACTGTGGTGGTGGCGGTGGGAGGGAGAACACTGATCCGAACACCGCTCGAACCGGTGACAATCCCAGGTGGTCGGAGCGAAGGTGGGAAGGAGGGGGGGAGAGAGAGGCGGTGGCGACAACGACGATAGACGGTGGTGGTGGTAGAAGCGGCGGCTGATGGTGGTGGCTAGCAGGAACACTTGGAGGAGGATGAAGGTTGGGGCTGTTGAGTTTGGGTTGGGGAGGGAGAAACTAGGAATGGGTGATTACCTATATTTAGGGGAGGGATGAAAATTGACCAAAATTGGGAATGAGGAGATTCTCGAGAATGAATTTTATTTCGGATTTTGTCGTACCAAACACAAAACCCGTAATCACTCATTTCGATTACCAGTTTTTAATTCCCGGTAATTAATATCAAACAGGGTCTCAGTATTTCATAACTAAAGAGTGGGGAAAAACCCAACCGTCCATGTAAATGAAGAAAAAAAAAGGTGATAAATGAACAAAAATGAATAAATGCAATGAGCACCTGCACTGCCGCATCCATTGACCAGTATCAGTATCAGTATGTGATAAAATCCAATGCTTCTAATCAAATCCTCATTACTGTTATTTTTTCTGAACCCATCGAAATTGGAGTATCAGTTTCATCCAGGGGCGGCCACAGGGTGGGGCGGGCGTACGCGGCCGCCCCACCCTTCGACCCACGTGTCCCGGGGTTTGGAAAAAAAAATAAAAAAAAATTTATATATATATAAGTGTTGTAATAAGTAAAACTAGGATGAATATAGAATCAATTAGTCTACTTAGCTTAGTTGGTTGGTGGGAATGAAGGAAACTAACATTAAACCAAAGGTTGGGGGTTCAAGTCCCAATAGCCTCATTTTTTAAAACAAATTTCACCTCCTTAAAAATAACTTTTTTATTATTTGTTCAACTTACATCCCACTTTCGTTTTTTCTACCCTTTATTTAATTATATTCCCATTTCCCGACTTTTCTATTATATACAAATTATCTAGCTATAACTAATTAAACCCCATAAAATTGGTGAAATTAGCCTCTCTTTTTTAAAAAAAAATTCGCCTCCCTCAAAAAAGTTTTTTTTAATTCTTTGTTCAACTTGCACCTACTCTCTATGTTTCTACCCCCTTATTTAATTATATTCCCACTTCTCGAGCTCCCTACTATATACAAATTATCTAGCTATAAACTAATTAAACCCCATAAAATTGATGAAATTATGATTTGATTATGAGAATAAATTTTGTGAAAATTTCATTAGAGTTTTGATTTTGAGAATAAATTTTGTGTTTTAATTATTGTGTATGTGATTTTGAGAATGAAATTTATGAATTGAATTTGTGAAGCTTTATGCAATATTCGTATTGTCGTAACCTACATATTCAAATCACAATTTCTATCATGTCTTTGGGAACCAAAGGATATTATAAAGTTGGTGAGTTTACAATCCCAGCTAATATGCAAAAGCTTTGAATTTAACATGATTGAATTTCGATAAGTTTACACTCCTAAATATGACAAATGCCTGAATTTTCAATGAATGACGAGAAACAACTATCATATCAACAAAGCAAATGTAAGCAAATGTAAGCCTACTTTTCTATAATCCAATGCTAAGTTGAAAATCATAGCTTAGGTAAAGAAGTTTATTTAAGGTCAATATCTTAGTACACACTAGAAAATTTCGCCCCACCTTTCGGAGGATCCTGCGGCCGCCACTGGTTTCATCATTCACCATTTTTCATCAGTCATCAATGCATCTCCTTAGTAGCCTCCATATATAATTCCGAGTACTCACAATTTTTTCTATACTGTAAAAAATAAAATTTGAGACATTACTACAGTAAACAAAAAAAACTAAAACTAAAAGAAAAAATTTGGTCATGCCTGCTAATGCCATGCATATCATTTAACTTGTAACAGAAGCAATAATCAGAACAAATATGTAAGCAGTAATTTTATTTTAATTTTTTTTTGTTTAAAACAAAAGTTAAAGGATACTCCATCCGTTCACGAAAATTTGTCATTTTAAAGTTTTGATTTTGTTCAAAAAAAACTTGTCACTTTAGACATTTTATCCATATATTTCCCAACTTACCCTCATTTATTTCAAATTTAAATTACCTTGAAAAATATGTTTGTACTTTTTATTGAGATAATTAAGACAAAAGTAAAGGCAACGTAAGTAGTTTAAATATTTATTAAATATTGTGCTCGGAGCTAAAGTGATAAGTTTTCGCGAACGGAAAAAAAGGAAAGTGGGGTTAAATTATCCGTAATGGACGCTCAACTTTCAATTACAGTACGAATGGATGACGATTATCACAATCATTTTCAATCATTACCCCATTTACCCGCCCTTTTTCCTTCTTTTTTTTTTTATCATTTTTTATTTTGTTAAAATTGAATAAAAACGGAATCTCAGTTCAAATACTCCCTCCGTCTTGAAACTTAATTAGGTCTAGATCTTTATTTTTGTGTCAAAATATAGATTTTTTAGGTATTGGATAATAGTACTCCTTCCGTCCTAAAATATATGGTCTTTTAGATTATGAACTTTTGTCAGAAATACAGTGACTTTTAGATTTATAGGGTAATTATTAGGGGTGTGCAGAAAAACCCGAAACCGAAAACACGACACGAAAAAACCCGAAACCGAAAAAACACGACACGATAATGACACGAACCGAGAAAACACGGCTGTAAACAGTTCGTGTTCGGGTCAGGCAAATCGGCTTGTCGGGTACCCGACACGAACCATTTATTTTTTTTAAATTTAAACTGTATTATGATAGTATTACTATTATAATAAACAAAGGGAAACATTGTTGCACATTGGTCCAGTGGTTGGGTACCTTTTGCGTTTTGTTGATGCGCATGAGGTCCCGGGTTCGACTTCATTTTCTTTTAATTAGGCTGAACTTCTTTTTTTTCCCTTTCCTTTACCCACCGCCCAATTTCGATTTTCTTTACCCTTCAGCCCAGTGGCCCACACACAAAACACAAACCCTAAATTCCTAATTCAAGTCAGTCGATTAGTAGAGACAGACAGACTCGAGACGACTCCTCCAAACAAACGGCTAATGACTATCTTCTCCGACGTCTCCTTCATTTTTCTACTCCGGTGGGGTCGTGGCTGGTCTTCTCCAGTTCTAGTAAGTCTTTGCTGTCCTAATTACTCGATTTTGGTGGGCTTCGACAACCTTCTCCACCTCCATTGAAGGCCACCCATTCGTCCTCCACTTCCTCCTTTAATGTGGCGACTTTCTCTCAATTTTTTTTAATAGATATTTAGATTATAGATCCTTTGTGTATGAGATTGGTAGGATTTATGTATGATTTTGCTTTGGCTGCCTACCATTTATTTTCTGTTTCATTTTTACGTTCCAGTTGATTTTTCTTATCGGGTCGTGACGGGTATCCGACACGGATATCCGAAACCGTTTCGTGTATCCGTGTCGGATACCCGCCTATTATCGGTTCGTGTCGGCCTTTTGGTACTTATCGGTTTTGGGTACTCGACACGGTTAACCGGTTCGTGTCGGGTACCCGGTTATGCACATCCCTAGTAATTATTACTCCTAAAAAAGTACAATAGTAATTACGGAGTGCAAGGGTCTAAAAGACCATGTATTTTATGACGGAGGGATTAATAATTTGTATCGATTTGTGTGTTGTTGATTTTTAAGGTTTTCTTAATCACTGTTTATTTATTTATCTGTTGTTATTTCGACTTCTTTTTGTCATTAACAAATGGAGGTAAATATACAATAATTAAAAAAAATGCAATGTTTATACTCCCTCCGTTTCACAATACATGTCCTTTTAGTTTTGGGCACGTTTTTTTATGAGCGAAAAACTCTATAAAATATTATTTTTTTAATTAATTTTTTTATATAATGTGATACTTATTAGTAATAAGTATCAAATTATATAAAAATAATAATTAAAAAAATGATATTTTATAGAGTTTTTCGCTCATTAAAAAACGTGCCCAAAACTAAAAGGACATGTATTGTGGAACGGAGGGAGTATTAAATAACGGTGGGTCATATACGATATGTGGGGCCACACACATCAAACAAGCCGAGCACAAAAGCCAAGTAGGATTCAATCATAAAATCATGTCATATCTATCCAACAACTTATATTCTCAACCGTTTGCATGCCATTTGCACAATATTTGAAAAGATCGTTGGTAGAATTTAATTCATTTTAATTTCCACCCAATTTATAATAACGGAAATTTCACGAGGTACTCCCGAGGTATCGCGAAATTCATGCGGTGACCACTTCTTTTACACCTTTCACGTGGTACCCCTGAGGTTTGGGATTCTTTCACCCCGTACCCCTCTCCCCTTTTTGTTAACAATTCTGTTAAGTTTTAAAAAAAATCGATTAGAAAGAGGCCGGAGTGTTGGGTAAACTAAGGAACAACGAACAACTCGACAGTGAACGACAAGAGGAATGGCGAAGGAGGGCGGCGCAACGACGACGGAGGGCGAAAGAGGTCTCAATCAATCAAAACCGAACCCAAACACATAAAATCCATCTGTTCGCATCAGAGTTTTATCGGAAAAGCTTGAGGATGCGCCGCCCTAAGCGGTGGCCGGAGGTTTTTGCCACCACTAATAGCCTCCCTGACCCCTTTGCTCTCTAATCCAGCCGGTTACCTACCAGATCCGGTGAGTATTGTCTCAGATCTGAAATTACACTATTGTTCATCGTCTTTCTTGTTTGGCTGCTACCTCAATGGCGATCCTCCAGCCCTTCCCGGAGCTCCTCCAGCCGCCCACATCCAGATCCAACCTGTTAGTGTTGAATCCCGTCCACAATCGACCCTAATCTACATCCTTTCCCTTGATTCGCTTCCCCGAGTTCTTCATGGCTTGAAAGCGCCTTTTGTTCAGATCCTGTCCGGTTGGAGCTCCGTCGGAGCCTCCACCGTGCAACTTCTGGTCCAGGTCCGACCACCCTCGTTGGAAGCCGCCGCGGGCATCACTGGAATCCATCGAAATGAAGCTTTCATCGTTGTCTCGTCAATCTTCCTCTTTGTCGTCTTCATGTACAACGAGGACGTCAAATCCATCGCCGAATTCCGCTTTTCCAGCCCCAAATCTCAAGAAACCCCTGTCTCTGAGGATAAATCCACCCCTGCCCCTGCTCTAATCAAATCAAGAACGGAACTTGAACCCGGGGACGCCGGAGACCGCCGCCACCGCCGACGCCGGAGACCGCATGTTGCTCGGTTGTGGAGTCCAGCAGTTCTTCGCTCGAAGGGTTTCTCGTCTGGGCAAATCGCGTGAGAAACGTACAAGTTAAAGAATATTGTTTTTTTTTATAATTAAAACTTAACGGAAAATGTTAAAAATAAGAGGGAGGGGCACGAGGTGAAAGAATCCCAAACCTCAGGGGTACCACGTGAAAGAGGTAAAAGAAGTGGTCACCGCGTGAATTTCGCGATACCTCGGGGTACCTCGTGAAATTTCCGTTATAATAATTTATATTAATGTATATTGATAAAAAAAACCTTTTAATTAATGAAAATAGATACAGTATTAAAATTTTGATAAAATAAATATGATGATGTTTTTTTTATATAAAAAAAAAGGAAGAGTAATGTGGGTCTGAAATGGGAGTCACTCGAATATGAACGCACACGAAGTCGGATGTACAGAGAAACAGTATGGAAATTACAAAGTCATGTTTGACACGCTACTTGTTGAGTTGTTTGTACATTACCTACATAGTCACATCAAATATATGTATCATCTATCACTCATAAATCATACTCCGTATGTAAGACAAAACTAAAGTAAATTACATCTTTCAAATATACTCCACAAGATAGTATTGATCGTTTTTATGTTTTTTTTTTTACCGAAAAAAAAATTGGCCAAGCGAGCGGAGTTATTTACCAAGAGCATTCCTAAGGATGATAGCGGAAAGATCATAGTCGTCGGGAAAAGGTAAACCAGAGAAACTAAAGTCGAGGTGCGAGAGGAAGTCTGCAGCTCAATTAATTTCTCTGTACACATGGCTAATATGTGAAGAGCTGAAACAGCTCAAGCGGAAAAGAACACCAGAGACGACCATAAGCGCGAGCATAAGCGCATGACCACATGAATACGAGCATAAGCACGAGGTACATTAATTGATTTTTTTAACAAAAAAAGTGATTAAGAAATACCATTAACTCGTGTGATCCACTCTAAAATAAACTTATGGTTAATGGTTAGGGAAATTTTGAATAGTATAGAAAGAGTGACCCAAAAGAATTAATCCGTCCACTATACAATAAGTTCCCTATAGAAATATATCTACCTTAATTAATTGATAGAATAAGCATTCTATCAACGACTTTTATATAAATTCTTTTATAAGACCATCCGCATCCATGCGGGTTTCTAGAGTTTCTTAATACCACTTTCTCTCTCCTTAAAAACCCTAACTTACTTTTTCGTCCACATCCATATAAGTTTCTAGAGTTTTTTAATTTTCTTTTCACCAATTATTATCTATTATATATTTAATTTTATATTTCATAAATTCATCTTTAATTAACAATTTAGGTGGAAAAAAATACTTCACATCTTTGTACCATCTTTAACAATTTTATTTAATTTTATGTTAGTGTCTATAAATATATAATTTTTTTTTTAATAATATCTAAATAAATTTTAAATTTTTTTATAATACAATATGCATAAAAAAATTATGTTGTACCTTATTTATGTATGTATTATATTTTTTTCAACATATATAATATTGGTGTTTATTAATAGCTTAAAATAAATTATGAATTTTAATAAAAAGATTTTTTTTTATATTTAATGACTTAAAACTAGCTAAAATTATACAATATAGGGTTATATTGGTAGAATGGCTCAAGCAAAAAAAAATTAAAAAATGCAAAAATCACACATATATATACATGGGGTCCACATGAAGGGGTTTTAGTGGAGTTTGGAAGTTGGAAACCCTTGGGTGGGTTTTTAACCCAACCCCTCCCTCTCTCCTCCTTTCCCTGACACAAAGCCCCTAAAACCCCCCACTAACTCCCCTGATGCAGATGCTCTAAGGTTGATAAATGATTCATTTTTCCACTCTAGTGGTGTGCACCCATCCTCTCTCTCCTTTCATTTATATAGTTTATAGTCATGTAAAATGTTGTACAAGAATTAAGAAAATGAATTTTATATAAAATACTAGTACTATGTCATTACATAAGTATTAGCTAGGGTATTAGTATAAATATTCTTATTAGTTGTAATTGACTCAAATTACCCCTTTTCTCCCTTAATCCTTCCCTTCCCTGTTTACGTTCTTCTTCGTCCTTGAACTCTTCTCTAACCCTAAACTCATCTTTTTTCCTTAATTCTTTACGAAACTCTCATTTCTCCCTTTCAATTTCTTAAAATCTCTTAATCCCAATCAGGACATATGACGTACTATTTCCGTAAAATCAATCAACTTTCATCAAGCTCATCATGATGATGTTGATTGAGGGGTGAGTTTTTTTATTAAAACTTGTGCAAAATCCTAAAACGACTTAAATTTTGAGACGGAAAGAGTAAACTATAAATTTTTACTTATTGACTAAACTAACCACACAAACTTTTAAAATTAGGGTTTGTTTGGATAATTATCCAGAAAACAATACTACGGAGTACATTATAATACATTAATTAAAGCTTGTATTATAATGCTAGTATAATAGGATAATGTACATCGATCCAAACAGCCCCTTAGGTGTGGTCTCACTTCCCTATAATTTTCACCTAGTAGGAGTTAAAAATGGGAAAACATAAAAAATATGCAGGGGTGTCAGTGATTAAGCATGGGGTTGGGTGAGGAGCTCAGAAATATATAAATGTAAAAATAATTTAATTAATTTCATAAATAAATACGGAGTAGTGCACAAATAAATAAAAAATTAAACCTATATACTGCGGCCTATACCAAATAATTGGCGTATATACATATAGCTTAGCTTGTCTATATTTGGCTATACATGATAGAGTGAAGTACAGAAGCTGGAGACACTATCATTTCCTTTTACCTAATCCACTTTTGGTTTCTTCATCTTTATTAAATGTATAAATTATGTCACCTCCATGCCTCCAAAATAAATTCAAATTGCATAACGGTTTGGTTGGGTATCTATCACTATGGAATTCAAACTTTTGTTTATAATACTCCCTCCTCCTAAAATACATTGCATTTTAACATTTTGCACAAGTTTTAATAAAACACATTACTTTTAAAAAAACATCATCATTGCATTAATTTTTTCATAAATTTTATTATTTTTTAACACTCACTACACATTTTAACCAATCAAATTATTTTAAAAAGTCAACAACACACAAACCAATACAAATCATTACAACTTTTTACCTAGAAAAACCTAAAAGTCCATCTATTGTTAGACAAAAATTTACATCTAAAAACTCATGTATTGTTGGACGGAGGGAGTAGGAGTTTTGTTTTTTGCAACATGTTGTTGGAGTGAAAGGTTAAAGATGTTCCCCAATGTGTGCATCTCTTATGTTTTTTTTTTTGAAGGTGTTAAGCATCTACAATATTTGTATAGAGTTAGAAAATTTTATGCGTTTCTTTTTAATAGGTTTCTTAAAATTCTCCAAAATACAAAAAAAAACATGTACAAGAGAAAGTAAAAATCTCTAAATTTACAGCTTTTTTAAAATAAAGATTTAGAGGGAAATTCAGATTATAGAACCGATTAAAGTTATAAAAGTATTTTTATTTATAACACTGGATGAAAAAATTTAAAAAATATATTGTGATTGAATTGTTGTGTGCATATTTGACAAACAAGTGCAAATTCCTACAAAGTGTCACAATGAATGAATTTGGTAGTATAAGTGATCATAGACATACAATAACTCTTATATAGGACTTAACTACTATACTACTACGACCTTATTTTAGTTGAAATTTTATACTCCGTATTAGTCTAAAACAACAACTCTTTTGTTACAAAACGATATAAATCGAGTTTTGTACTTATAATATAACCATTTTTCATGTAATCTAAAGTAACAACACTTTTAATTGAAAACGATATAAACCGAGTTTTGTAACTATAATATAACCGTTTTTCACAAATTTTCACCTTCATCACTATAAACGAAATAATTTTACCTAGTTCCATTTTTAGTTGCTTAGCCGAAAGTTAATCGTAACTCCACTGTTTAGTAATCATAATGCACATTTTCTCACGAGAAAAGTTATTCTATCTACGAAGTAGTAATTATTAATAAATAAATAAAAAAAGGAGGGGCGAGAAAATGGGTCAAAAAGAGTTAAAACAAACATTCTTACATGAATAATAGAACGGGCGGGGTTATTAATAAAGGAATCTAATCTATGCATTCTAAGCTAATAGGCCTTGGCTGCAGTAGTAATTACGGAGTACTATGTTAAATTATGGAAATCACTTTATGTGTTGCAAAAAAGGGACATTTGTACTTAAAGGAGTATTTAATGTAATCTCGTTTGGAATAGAGATTAGGGATTTATCGTGGATTCTGTTATTGGAACGATAATTATTTCGCTAAATGTATGGTGAAATTTAGCGATTTTGGAGGGGTGGTGATGATGAAGTGTTCACGACCACTTCATCATCAACATTCGAAGTATGCCTGCCTTTATGTCCATCTAAATTGTTTTGCCATCAACATTCGAAATTGACAAGTTTATAGTAAGTTGATATGTTGGTTGCTTCCCTGTATTATTTGCTCATTTTGCCTCCTTCACTATCATAACTATCAACAGTTTGTGAAAAAATCGTCTATTTGGCGAGATACAGTCGTACAGATAGCAAGTTGATTTACTATACATTCTCACTTGTATGGTGGGTTGACAAAATGATAGGTCTGATGCATACGATCAATTTCATTAATTTGAACCATCTTCTATTTAACTAAGGATTATGTGTTTTTGTGATATGAACCCACCCAGCCCCAAATGAAGAGAGAAGTAGATGAGAATGAATAATGTGTGATCCAATTTGAGGAGAGTTTATTAGACACATTTCATCCCAAATGACAAGCAAGCTGATTTTAAAATGAGGACTTGAAAAGTTTGTTTTAAATTGTCAAGATGCAAATCTTTAACACAAGATTTTGAGTCTTGCGTGCATCTCCAATTTCTTTTGTAATCGAATGGAAAATAAAAATTATCACGGGTTGATGATTTTGATCGATCATAGTCTCAGTTGATAACAAGTATCAAGATTGTCTGATAATTTGTAAATGAGTTGTGAGAAATCATGTGGATGCAAATTCAAGCTCACCCTGAAGTTTTGGTTCAGCTATGAAAGAATATTTTGGAGCTCAAAAGTGCACTAAATGTCTCATTACACTTCGGAGTACATTTTAGGGAAAACTAATTAAAATACCCCCACCTTTGGGGGTATGGTTAAAATATATCCTCAACTTTCAAATGTAATTAAAATATCCCAACCTTTGAGGGTAGTGGTAACATATTACCACGAGTTTTCTCAGGGGTCAAAAATACTGACAATGCAACCTACAGTGATTTTGTTTTTGACAAAGCAGGATACGTGGAAGCCTTTTTACAAATTAGTACTAAAATCGGATTTTCTTAAACGATATCCTTACGGAAAAAATGCACCGACAACAAAATGAAACCCGAAAAAATGAAATTGATTCAACCAAGTAACTAATCCGGTCAAAATTGCCTTAAATTAACACAACACGACTATTCCTAACACCAAATCGACAACTACAAAACTAAACCGAAAACAACAACAACAACAAAGAGGGAAAAAAAACTTATTCGGCTAAGAATGTGAACGAATCAAAGAGGAAGAAGATGTGAGAGACACAACTCAAGATAACCGACCACGAGGGAGGGAGACTGTCATTGAAGAGGGACTATGAGCTGCTTGGAAGACCGGAAGACAGCTCAAGAGGCGATCATGAAAGAAGATAGGAGAGAGGAAAAGACGTGGTGTATGAACCCGGGCCAACTCTTTATTTTTGTCCTAAGGAAACCGTTCAAAAAAACCCTTGTAAAAATCAACGTAGGATGTCTTGTTAGTATTTTTGACTAGTGAGAAAAATCGTGGTAATATATTACTACTACTATCAAAGGTCGGAATATTTTTATTACTTTTGAAAGTTGAAGATATATTTTTACCATACCCCCAAAGGTGGGGGTATTTTAATTAGTTTTCCCTATATTTTAAATGTTCATACATGCTTTTTTATTCCCTAGGTAGTCATTGTATTATTTTTACTTTGAATTTTCATAGGTTTTAAAGAACTAGTTTTTTTTTATGTGTATTTAAGCCCATTTCCACTGAGTAAATATGTAGATTTTATTTTCGACAATTATAATTTATACACGCCTTAGAAAGTGTTTTGATATGGATTTCACCTCGTGTTCTTCATTGAACCATGAACTTATCAAATGTCTGATCTATCATTTGATGTGTCCTTATAATCAGGGTTCTAAAGGCTCGTTCATTTGGGGTGTTATTTCTGATCACTTTCAAAACGGTTTGCTCTAGCATTCTTGGGGTTATTTTTCAACTTGTTCATGACTAGTTTGAGGGCTTAATTTTCAAGGGTTCACATGATTTTGTCTTTAGAGATACAATGTCTCAAATCTCATCTTATTGAAAAAATATATGTTCTCACTTTTATTTCAAGCAAATTGAAAAAGATGTTCGTACAAAACTCGGCAGAAGAAAAACAAGATAGAAATTTGAAATTCAGCTATGTGAGAAAAAAGAACTAAAAATGAATTAAATTGCTCTAGTTAATACGGGGATATATTCACCTCAAAGTCACGACCTTTATTTAAAAATAATTTTTCCCTGTATGAATGGAATTTTTCCTGCATAAAAACAGCCAAAGATCACGGAAAATGGAATTTCGGAAAATAAAAATTCCAATGAAATGGCTGTTTTTTTTTCAAAAATTATTTTTCCCTGCTTGAATGTTGATTTTTCAATATTTCTCCGGTATGAATGTTGATTTTTCTAGCACTTTTTAGTTTTTAGTCTAAATGTAATCCATAGTCAAAGACTCTGAATGAGACCAATAATCAGCTACACAATTAAATTCATTGAAAATATGCTAGATGTGAATGTCCCAATTTTTCAAACATCTGAAAAAATTACTCAAAAAAAAATCTGAAAATACCAAAAAAGCGATGATAAACAAAATGAAAGGTTGGGGCCACAGGGCAACCCCGGCCCGAAAAGTTTGGATCAACCAGT
The DNA here is from genome assembly GCA_037127255.1 of Persicaria tinctoria. Taxonomy (NCBI): domain Eukaryota; kingdom Viridiplantae; phylum Streptophyta; class Magnoliopsida; order Caryophyllales; family Polygonaceae; genus Persicaria; species Persicaria tinctoria. The sequence goes on along the minus strand of JBANSL010000016.1, from coordinate 5,030,305 downwards.
GTTAGGGGGTTCAGCCCATTAGCCCAAATCCAACTGTTAACCCACCCCATTCAAAACTCATAGTGGGTATGTGGTTTGGCCTGAAAAGGTAAATATAGAGATGTGGTGACAAACACTAGATTACAAAAATATGAGACCATACTATAAGTCTCATGTAAAACCAAAAGGGAATTTTAGACACTGGCTATTTGTCAAAATTAGTACGACGAATGACGATGTAACTATGCAAGGTAAGGAAATGCCTCAATCCGAGACCTAGTATCGACTCATACCGATACCCGCCCATTTCAAAGACCAAGCATTGGTTTGGAATACATCGGAATTAGGGCTGTTATTCGAGTCGAACGAGCCGAGTATTACTTGTTCATATTCAGTTCATTTAGGATATGAACGAGCTCGATCCGAGTCTAAATTTGGACTCGAACTTAAAAATGTGCCCATACTCGGTTTGTTTAAAAAATGACATAGTAACTTAAAGAAAATTTTAGAAATTTTATAAAATTCGAGCTATTCGAGCTTAATTCGAACAAATGTAGTTTTGAACCGAGCTTAAAAATGTGCTCAAATGAGCGAGTTCGAGCCGAGTTTTTTATCGAGCGATTATGAGTCGAATTCGAGCTATAACACCCCTAATCCTAATCGTAATCGTATCAACACCTGGCTATTACCAAACCGTCCCTCAAACATGAAGCATCGGTTTGGCAAACCTCAAATCCCGCAAATGCAGCCCATGGATGATAGAAGTCTACGAGTATGGGGAATGGGGTTTATATTGCGCCCACGGCCCATCAAAACTATCAAGGATTCAAGGGTGGTCGGTAGCTTTATAAAGTCCAACTCTAAGTTGCAAAACTTCATGAAAAATGAATGTAAGAACCTTCATAAAGGCTTCAGACAAGATGAAAAAAGGGCTATTGACAAGACCGTTTTCATAAAATTGCACACAAGTCCTTCTCATTCTAAAAATACAATTACAAACTGTCCGAGAGAAGAATTGAAAACTAACGTTATTCAACCTCGTTTCACTTGGACGAGCCACAAACGATAGAGAAAAATCACTCATACCTTGTTCATTGCGGTAGATTTGCGAGGGTTATCAACGGATCTACCAAATTTAAGTCAAGAAGCTTCATTTACAATTGATTTTAATGGTTTTTATTTGAAGAAATTGTGTGTTTTAGGGTTTGAAATTAGAATTGAAATTGATGAAATTGGTTGTTGTTTGTGTGTTTTGTTTGATTGTTATTGATTTGGGTGTTGTTTGAGTTGAATTATGAGTAGCAATTGTAACGAAAACGAAAGAAATTGCTCGTTTTGTTGCGATTAGAGTTGGTTTTTTTGACGTTTTTTCATGGCTTACTGTCGGGCAAAAGGCTCGTGTAGATCTCACGAGGCGATGATATATGCTCAACTACTGTCACCGAGCCTCTTCTGTACCCTCACCACTTTTTGCCGAGGTTCCTTCATACCCTCAACAACTTTTGCCGAGCCTTTTTTGTACCCTCTACATCATTTGCCGAGGTCCCTTATTTAGCTCGTCCTCTCCGAGTTCGACAGATTTTTCAAACGACGACTACAAATAACCGTTGAATGTCATTCGATAATCATCCAAATTGATCGACATACGAAAGTGAGTGTCGGTCAATTCGCTCCTTGATAAATTTCACCGATTTTGGTCAGTTTTCGAGCAAACAATTCATTCGACGGATTTAGGTTTTTTTTCATTCGCTTTGATTCGTAGATGAGAGCTTTGGACCTTTTGTAATTTGTTTAAAAAAAGTGAAAAGGACCTGCGTTAAATTATTTAAAATTGTCTTGACAATAGTCGTTTTGGGATCTTGTCTAAAGCCTCACTCAAGAACCTTTTATCCTCTAGTTGTAAATTACATAAGACCACCCACTAAATATTAAAATCTTCACTTAATCCCCTATGAAATTAGAAATTTACAGAAAATCACTCATTAAATATAATTTGTTAATAAATCACCATCTATAGTAAAATTATGTCAATTTTTTTTTAAAAAATAAATCACAATCGGTTCTTAAATTTATTTCTAAAATAAAAAAGAAGTATTTGGATTTAAATTATAAGATTTAGTAATAAGATTTTTGGAATTACTAAGAATTAGAATTTAAAATTGATTTGCAGGATTTAGGATTTGAATCTGTTTTGAAATAACGATATGCTTGTATTAATTTTTCAGAAATTTCACGAGTTATGGCTTAATTCACGCGGTGACCAACTGTTTTACACCTTTCACGTGGTACCCTTGAGGTTATAAATCATTTCACTCCGTGCCCTTATTCCTATTATTTAACATATCCTAAACGAAGACGCTAGAACGAAGACGCGAAGAAGAAGAAGAAGTACGGGCTGATGAGTGCTAATGGTCGGCAACGCGAAGAACAGAAGGAAGACGCCAAATCCAAAAGCGAGAGAGAGAAGGTTCGAATTTCCGAATTTCAATCTCGAACGAAGTTTAAAAAACCCTAGCTTTGGCTGTCTTCCTCGCTTCGTTCGATTCCCAATTCCGAGAGAGAAATCGGTGGCTTCCGAGAACAATTTCAGCGACGTACGCCACCAGATTTCACCAATTGGACGCTCCGATCCTCTGCGCCAACGACTGTGGCTTCTTCAGCACGCCAACGACGATGAATCTTTGCAAGTTCTACAGAGACTACAAGATGCACGAGGAGCAGGCGCCAAAGGTATTGCTGCCGTCGATTAATCTCCGCTCAAACCTTTCTCTATTTTCACTTGATCTCTGTTTAGTTTGCCAATGTTAGGTCCAATTAGGGGAAAATGGCAGCAATCGAAAGAGGGTCCTTTCATATGAGCCTCCTTGTAGGTGTTGACTAGGGTATGGTGTGTCTCTTAGAGCACCGACACAACCATCGTCCGGGTCGAGCCCCACACCGGAACCGACGACGGCGACCAGCAACTCCGGCCACCAACAACCCCTTCTTCTTCTTCGTGTCTTCCTTCTGTTCGACTTCTGTTCTTCGTCTCTTCTTTCCCTCTTCTCTTTTTTTTAACTCCTCCCTTTTTTCTTTTAATTCAACAGTTTTTTTTTCCACTAACGGAATATGTTAAATAATAGGAATAAGGGAATGAGGTGAAATGATTTATAATCTAAGGGGTACCACATAAAAAGTGTAAAACAGTTAATCACCACGTGAATTAAGCGATATCTCAGTGGTACCTAGTGAAATTTCTGTTTTTTTTTTAAAAAAAAAAACTCATGAGGGCAAATTTTCATAACTCATCTCAGGTAAGTAAAACATATTCCCTATCTTGTAGAAGAAACCTTTTAGAAGAGGTAGAAAAACGAAAATAATTTTAAATAAAAAAATACTGTAAATGACTTTATAGAAACTAGAAAGAGTTAAAAAAAGGGAAAGGAGGTTTATCGTGGTTGCAGCTGGTCTTGCATTGTTCAACACTCAATTACAGTTTCGCACAAAACGCTAAACACAATAACACGAAACGCAACTCACTTTAATGCATATGCCCACCACGTGGTCTCCGCTTTATCATCCAGTCCTGTCCCCGCCAAATCTCCACCGTCTATATACCACAAAAATCTTCCCAACGGCAAACATTTCAAAAATCGTAGGGTGCGACGCACCAGATAATTACTCGAATAGGCCCAATGAAAAATAAATTAAATACAGTAATGTTTCTTTTAAAAACAGGACAACAGGGGTCCCTACAGTCTCAGACTCCACCCCACTATCATTCACCACTTGGCCTCCTGGTGCTGCTAGAATGCGCAGCAGCTTTCGCTAAAATGAACCAATCTCGAAGAAATCAAACAAAAGCAACAAACAAACTCGTAAAATTACCGAAAAGTACAAACAAAAATCGAAAAATTACCAAACAAGCCACCGACACTCTCTATCTCTCTCTAGCACAACACCACAGTTGCAATCACGGCAGAGGAAACCACCGACAGTAGCTTCACCGCGGGCGAGGCTACGGCGGCGTTGGTGGACTTGTCGGCGGCACTGCCGGCTGACTTGGATGATGGAGCCCCAGCGGGAGACTCCTCTGGCGCAGCTATCATTGGAGCGGGAGGTGAAACCGCCGGCGTCGGCGAATCGGAGGCCGGAGCATCTGCGGGAGACGGAGAGAGAGATTCCGGCGCTGGAGCAGGTGCCGGTGTGGGAGACTTGCCGAAGAGCTCCTCGGGGAGAAGCACACTGTCGACGGTGAAGATGACTACGGGAGGAGCGTCGAGCACGGTGGAGGCAACTCTGGAAGTATCGACGCCAGTGTCGAGGGAGACGTCGTCGCCGGCGGTTTTCACTTTGAGGCCGTATTTCCCGGCGCCGTTGGTGGCCAGCGTTGTGAGGACGTCCTTGCTTGTCTTCAGAGAGCCCTTAGGGTTGTAGGTGTTGAGCGCGTGGTATTGGAGCAGGGAAACGATCTCGGCGTTGCTCAGCTTCGACAGATCCGGCACGCCCTTCGCCTTAAAGGCCTCGTCGTTGGGAGCGAACAGCGTCAGTCCTTTGTCCATTTGCGACTGGTACACCTTCAGTTCAAGATCGAACAAAATTCAAAATGCAGGTCGAAATTAGGGGAAAATTGGAAACCTACCTTCAAGATCTAGCGAAAAAATTCAAAATTAGAAACCCTAGGTTTAGGTAGAGGTTGAAAGTGAGTACCTTGAGGACGCCGCTGGAGAGGATGAGGGAGGCGAAGGTCTTGCAGCCGGCTTTCTCGAGGAGGCCGGTGAGGTTGGCAGTGGAGGCTGAGGGGGCGGGGGCGGTGAGGACGGCGGGAGCGTTGATCGGAGAGCTGACCTCGAGGACGGAGATGTTGTACGGGATTTGCTTGACGGATTTGGTGTAGGTGCAGTCGAGTTTGGAGCCGGGAATGCCGGAGCCGAAGCCGACTTGGCCGCCTTTGAGGTCGGTGATGTTGACGGAGCCGAGGTTACCGGGGGCGCTGCCGGTGGTCTGGTAGAGGGTGGTAGAGAGGGTTGTGCCGTCGGAGATCTGGTGGAGTTTCTTGGGGTCGAAGTAGTCGAGGAGGACGTGGAGGCTGAGCTCGTTCTTGATGGCGGAGAGCGGGTGGGAGGTGAGGGACGACATGGCGGAGTTGGGGATGACGAGGACGGTTACGGTCTCGCGGGAGTTGATCTCAGCGTCGAGCTTGGTGCGGATGAGATAGTCGCGGAACTGGCTGTACTCCGGGGTTCCGGCTAGAATGTCGGAGATGTTGTGGGCGGTGGTGAAGGTGGAGATTGCGAGGACGGCGAGGGAGAGGAGGAGGAGGCGTTGGGACGCCATGGGAGGAAGCTGCAGAGGTGAGGAGGGAGTTGCTAAAGTGGGAGTGGGGGAGTGAAGAGAGTGGGAGGAGGTTATACAAGGGAAGAAAAAAGAAAATACTCCGTAACAAAAACGGATGATAAGCAAAATGGAAGGTTGGGCCGACCGGCCAACCCCGGCCCGAAAAGTTTGGATCAACCTGTGGTAGGGGGTTCAGCCCAAATCCAACTGTTAGCCCACCCCATTCGAAACTCATAGTGGGTATGTGGTTTGGCACAAACAAGCACAACGCATAAGAGGTTGGAATTGACTATTGAGGATGGCGTGGGACCATGGTTTTCGCAGGGCCATGGTCGAAACTGATTCCATGAAAGCCTATAGATTGGTCTAGAGTGGGGTGGAGGATAGTCATCCGATGTCCAGCTTGGTAGTGCTATACTGCTATACCAAGGCTTTCTCAAGAAGAGTTGGGATGTTCAACTCAAACATGTCTAAGCGAATAGTGTCGCCGACTCCCTTATCAAGTTTGCCCATGCCTTTCTGTTGGGTGTTCACAAACTTGAGGAGCCTCCGGAGGGTGTTTCGGGTATACCTACATATTGTAGGGGGAGGACTACCCCGGCTTGTTAGTTGTGTAGTCATGTTTGTCTTGTAACCCTTGGAGAGCTTGTTTTCTCCAGATTTTCTTACCCCCCCCCCCCAAAAAAAAAAAAGAGGTTGGAATTTTAGACACTGGCTATTTCTCAAAATTAGTACGTCGAATGTCGAATGACGATGTAACTATGTAAGGTAAGGGAAATAACTCAATCTGAGACCTGGCATCGACTCATACCGATACCCGCCCATTTCAAACACCAAGCATTGGTTTTGAATACCTCTGGCTATTACCAAACCGGCCCTCAAACACGAAGCATCGGTTTGGCAAATCTCATGTCTTGCAAATTGCTCGTTTCTGTTTGTTCCTGTGGCTATAGTTTGTTGTCCGAGCCAAGGGCCCTCAAATCACATCCTTGCTGCAATTTGAATGTAATGTTAAGTAGGGTACAACTTTGCCTAAGATTTCAACTATGGGTCCGTATGGGACAAGGTTAAAAAAGTGACTAAAATTTATAAATAGGTTAAATTAAAATTTTATGTGAAATAAAGGTTGAAAGATTATGGAATAATATAAACTCCGTATGAGACGAAAACAGTTTATTTGTAAACAATGGACAAATAAACACCCAAATCAGCTCTATTTTCTAGCTTTTTTATTACTCGATTTTTTAATCATTTTTATCTACTTTTAGGCTTTCATACACTCCTTTTACCTGGTTAAAAAATAAACCTCCACTTTTACTTATTTTTTAACTGCTGTTTTTCAACAGCCATACATACCCTATATCTTTTAAGAACGAACCATTCAAGATTGTTAGTAGCCTAGTAGGGTTACATAAAGTAGTACAACGAGGTAGGCAGATATTATGGTACACGGGTAATCAAGCAACACTGAATGTTGTTGTTGAATGTTACGGAGTAAAAATAAAGCGCACCTTTCAATCTTTCGAATCAGTGACGTTTTGAAATTTCCAAGGTAATCAACCAAGTAACAAGTTCATCTCTGCTCTGTTGCAATTGATTATGTCATAACCTGTGACAATAAACTGAGCAGATATAGCTTGTCCATAGAATAGCTCTTCATCCATAAAAGATACTGTAATATACAAATATGGTTGAAATTTACCTTGTTAGAGATCTGCTACGATTCTTAAACCATCGTGAGCTAGCTGCACGGGAATGCCTTCCCTGAAAGAATGACAACAGTGAATATTCAATAAATTTGTAGATAATTGATCATATAAAAGCTTCATTCAACTAAGAATAATACATATAGAGCACTTGTAGATAATAACAATATGATCACAACTTTGGCATGCTATGCACATTGATAGTTATGAACTATGAGACCACTTGTGTAAGTACCTTCCCGACCACTCAGTAAGAAATGCATTGTCCCTGTCATGATCAAAAGTATGGGTCATCCCAATCAATAAAGCCCGCTTTGGACGGATTCGCTTCACTGCCTCAAGAGTCTTCAATAGAAATTGTAAAATGACTAGATGAGCATCATCCAATTTTTTTTATAAAAAAAATCACTGAATTCAACAATTTTATTTACTTTTTAAAGTGGAAGTATAAAGCTTACCTGAGGAAAGCAGAAGTGAGTATTATGAGATCCATTCTGCAAAAGTTAAGGGGAAAAAAAAAGCAAAACTCGATAAGAATTAATAAATGAAATTATCCAAATTCAAATATACATTTAGCTTTTAATATCTAAAATATGCATCTGCAGAGTTCTACATCTCTATTATGCTTTTAGATGTATTAGATGGCTCACATCGATCCGACCCATAGTTGATAATCGGGCAATAAGGCCACCTATTATCAGTACCAAATCTGAAAATGAAAACCACCAAAACAAGATACAAAGTACCGCCGTTTTAATCCTATTAATTAAAGGACTAGTATTTTCAAACAAAATTTAGAGTCTAAAATGACTTGTATACTTTAACGGAGGGACTGAGAAAAAGCTAATCAAAGATTAAGGGATATGCAAATCGCTGAACAGGTGTCAAGCAATTTGCATCAGAAGCACAGCTATTTTATCACCACAAACAAGCAGAACACTGATTGAGCAGACTCAAGAGCCATGATTTGATTAAAGGGAAATTCAATAATTAGCAGATGACTAACCCTGAAAAGTGTGCCTAGGATAAGAAGGTCCACTTGCCCACCTCCTGTTTTAGATATAGCTGTGCAGTGTGAAACAGAATACAACGAGTGTAATCAGTTGCATTCTAAGAAAATTACTTCTTTATGAAGTGGCCAACTTGAAAATTGAAAGCATCTATACAATATAATCTTTCATTCTCTAAATGAATTGGTTCCTCAATATACAACCAAAATGAACTTAACAGGACAAGAACCACAGGCAAATTTAACACTTTTAACTTAAAATAACTGTCCAGAAGGAGGCTCACCAAATTCAGTATCGGGAAGAAACCGTGAAACATCAGATACATATGCTACTTTATATTTCTGACCAAAAAGAAAACCTAGAGCAATATAGTCTTCACCGTGCATCACTTGTCAAAATTCAATTAATCACAAATTCACAATCAACAATCCAGAAAAGGAGACAGAAGAACGCCATATAAAAAGGATCTTGTCTAGAGAAAGTTACAGGTAAAGGAACAAATTGCAGTCCTGACGCGACAAATGGTTTCTCACAGTTGCTTTCAATTATCTGCCAATCAAGCTGTGCTACTCTTCTGATTTCTTGACCCTCTTTAAGCTTCTTCTGCACCAGGTATGGAAATTTTCCTGCAATACTGTTCCATATGTTTAAAACAACATAGATGAGAATCTGGCATGAACAGAAAAATTGACTGGAAATGACTCAATGTAAGGTGATCAAATTCAGAAGCAGGGTATTGCCTCTAATTGCTTATAAATCAGGATGTGATGCTCTCTTTCTATCATTTAGATATACTGAGGCAAAGATGATACGCCCTGCTATCCCCGATGTGGTAAAAGTAGCAATGGCTGATTCAGGAGCCAAATGTTTGATGGACTTGAAATTCATCCTATATGTGATTTAAGTACCAATGACCCAATGAGTACATTACTGAGAGCTGCAGAAACAAGTTTCTAACTTTACAAAGCAACATCACTCACACCTTATGTGATAACCTTGTATGTTTTGTCCCAAGACAAGCAGGCAAAGGAAATATATGATACATGATATGTAACTTAGACATGACATGACGAAACTGACAGCCAGTGACATCTGTTGAACAACTAAAGAGCATCAGATGTGCATTTGAGGTCTTGCTTATGAATAGGCATTAGGCAACAACACTATAATTAATGTTTTTTTTTACAGATTGAGTTGATTTTTCAAAACTTTTGCCAGGAGAGGAGAGGTGAATGCTGGTCACAAAAAGAGGGTGTTAGATGGAACCGCCTATCAATCATTATCTCCTAAAAAATATAGTTCATTAAAAGTTCAGCAAATTCGTAAATTTTCAAGATACTCTCCTTATTCTTACTCTCCTTGGTTAACATCTATGACATAATCACCAGGAAAAAGATACTGATGGTCTGATATTTCATAATGAAGGGCAAAGGCATAACTCGGAGTGAAGTTAATACTTATACCTGCATATTGCCATAATGGTGTAGTAATAACTAGAATTAAATTTAATGCTCAGAAAACAATAAGGGAAAAGAAATCCTTGAGCAGATTTGAAGCAAAGTTTTTTGGAAGTATACTTGAGGACGGGACAGGCCTGCCCTACATCACAGAGAAATTGAACAGATACCTGCTCATAGAATGTTGGCTCAGGTAAATAGGAGTTGGGCTGACGTCATTTGTAGTGTTAAATGGCTGCACAGCTCGTATATCATCTAGACCAAGGACAGCATCAGCATGTTCATGTGTTAATATTACCTGCAATTTATGCATAGTAAAAATGTTCAAGAACAAAGAACTTGAAGCCAAGGCAAGCTTGAGAGCAGATATTGTTGCTTCTTCGTCATCAAGCATGGAGATACAAAACAATAAACTTCAAGGTATCATTTTAAAACTGAGTAATGGTTGATCTAGACACAACTTAAAGCTAGATACAATCACTTTCCTTGCTCATACTATTCTAGACTTTTTTTAATGTATCATATTGTATTAAAACATAAATTCATGCATCATTTGCACCGACAGGCAACAGTCAACAGAAGTAGAACAAGGGAGTGTAGCAGCGATAAGGATGGATCTACTATGCTAGTTAAGTTGTCTATCAATTAGACTCTTGACAATTTTCACTTACAGAGTCAACTCGGGGAATTTGATGTAAAGTAAACCATCGAAGAACTTGTTCCCGAAATGTCTTCCCAACATCTATGAGTATATAACTGCGATCACCGTTTTCTTTGCAATAGTCTATAAGAAGAGAGGTATTGCATCTGCATATCAACAAAATGAAACCTCGACACTAAAAACAACAGAGGTTTGCATCCAAATTAAGATGGAACAACAAGTTGCTCGAAACAATCAGAGAACGAAATGAGATCAAATCATCGAAGCATCACAGTTACTACAGTCATAGCGGCAAATTCACTATATCAGTTAACTATCTATCTCCTATAGAATATAGAACCTACGAGATTGATAAAACAAATCAACTATTCGAGAAATCAAGCAGAGATCCAGGCAAGAAATCTAGATCCGAATCCGAAACCAGCTGATGAGCACCTAATTCATCAAGTCAATAAATCAAACACCGCAAAAAAACGCGCAACATAAATCGACCGACGAACGAACTGGAGATGAACCTGTAGTTAGGGTTCCGATCGGGGGGGATGGACAAGGACGGATAGCAAACGGGGCACGGAGGATTAGAAGGCTGGATCAAGCACATAATCCTCGGGACGGCGCTCGAACAGCCGGTACCGAGGAAGATGAGCGCGGATCTGCCTTCAGCTCCGGCATTGCCGTTCTCCATTGTCGAGAGATGGCAAATTGGAAGATTTGAGAGAGATGAGTGGAAGAGATGGCGCGGGAAAACAGGAGGGACGGTCTGACGGAGGACCAGATGGAGAGATCGGAGAACCAAGAGAGCAAAGAGGGGCAACGGCGAAGGGGGAGGAAACGGGGTTTTCACTTGTGGGGATCGCCACGTCAGGCGTCAGCTTGATAACGGTTTTTTTAATACACTAATACAGTACTAGACAAGTCATCACATGTATTTTTTTTTTTTTTTTTTTTATGACGTGGAGGTTCGAGGTTATCGACTAGTCCTCCACGGGCCGAGCACTAGCCTGCAAAGCACTCGAGCCGGATAAGCCAAGCGGCAAGCCGCAAGACAGGCTAACTCATGCCATGGTAGTGAGGCACAAGGAAGCACCTCACTCTTACCACTAGGGCAAGAGGTCATTGGTAAGTCATCACATGTAAATTTTACTTATTTAAGAGGTTATTTCGTATTGTTTCCTAGTCTAAGTTATATATGCGTATAAATGGTAAATCTTAATTTTATATGCTTCATAACAGTTTGATTTAAGTTATTTATAAAATTTTATTTTTTTTGTATGTCTGGTGTTTAATTTTAATAAATATTGTTATACGTAATTGTTAATGACACATGTTATTAAATAACTAATGTCCTATTTTGGTATCTTACATGTCGTATTATAATTTTATTTGTTAATATTTTGTCTGTTGATTATCCATATAATTTTCAATTGTAAAAGTTAATTGACCAAAAAATTTTTGTAAAAGTAAATTGTTATGTTGGATTAAAACATCGGTGTTGTTTTCACTTTAAAACTAAAGTAAAAAATTAATCGATTTGATTGAGTATAGATATATCATATTTTATACAGTATTTAGGATACACGAAAACTATAAAATAATTTTTTTTTCTACCACTATGGGTGTGAATGGTAGGCAATTTAAGCTGTTAAAAATTAAACATTTGTGGCTGTTTATTTTTTAAACACCGTTTATGGTTGTTTGGAGGATCAAAATGAACTAAAACCAGTTAAAACATTGGGTTAAAAAAAAAGGTACAGAATGAAGGTTTTTTTGGCGTTTGTTTTGTACAAGTACTATTTTACCCATTCCCTTTTATCTTATTTGGTTTGAAAGTAGTACAATACCCTTAATAACAACCAAATAAACGGTTTTTCGCCTCATATAGAGATTATCTTGTTGTTTAAAATTTTAATTACTTTTACCAATAGTTTATAAATTTTACCATGTTTATAATTTTAGTCAGTTTATTAACCCCGTCTCATATGAACCCTGTATATATATTATCAAGTTAGATACTTATAAACTTCGGAGCACTAATTAGGTAAATAAAAAGGAGAACACAATTAATATGAAGTTAATTAAAAAAAATTATTGTTGTGTGTGAAAAGGATAATTATTACATAATTTTTGTTGGTATCATATTTCCTCGTAAATTACAAAATCAAATAAAATTAACGAAAACCAAAAGACATTGAAGTGATTTGGTGGGAGAATTATTAAGGATGAGAGTTATTAAGATGGTTAGGAACACAATTTTTATAGATAGATAGATAGATAGATAGATATAGAGTGTAATTTAGAACGGGGCGTTGGTTTGATTTGCCCGCCATTCCGTTGAGTGCCATGTCGTAGTATCGTATGAGCTTGGCCATCGATAACAATGGGCGAAAAAGCATCCCCAATGATGGGGTGCCTTAAAACTTCTCTCTCATTTCCTCATTCGTCCACCTCACTTCCCACTAACTTTATTCTCAATCCTCCTCAATTCATTTTCTACTTCCTACAATAGTCGGGTTCCCCAAATTACTTTTTTCATCTCATACCTAATAAAAAAAGAAAGAAACATAATTTATTACAGCGACACGTGACTTCATTTGATTGATTTCGGATTTGGGAAGGTTCCCAATATATTGAGGCACCCGAAAAATGGGGAGATTGTCCACAATAGTCGGGTTGTCCAAATCGCATGAAAAAGTAACTTGGGAGGTTGGTTCCCCACCATTGGTGATGCTCTTAGATTGTTGTGGTGGTTAATGCCTCGTTCCGCATAAAAAAGCCAAGAAGAGAAATAATTGCATTTTGTAAAAAAAATATTTAAAAAAATTAGCTTATTTAATAAGATGAGAGTATTCCAACGAAAATGACACTAGCACACAAATTACACAATCATGTAACCTACATTTGCAGGAAAAAAACAAAAAAAAAAAGAAGAAGAAGAGGAAAATACTCAAAAAAAGGGTTGAGAAACAAAATGTCAAAATGAAAGGTTGTGGCCACGGGCCCGAAAAGTTTGGTTTAACCAGTGTTGGGGAGTTCAGCCCATTAGCCCAAATCTAACCGGTAGCTAGGGCTGGAAAATGTTACGTAAATTATCATATCAACCACAAACCGACTATGTTGATAACCACACTTGTGGTAACAAGAATGGTGATAACATTCCTGGTGGTAACAACCAACATGTTGATAACCATTTGGGTGGTAACCACGTGAATGTGGTACGGTAATGGTAATGAAGTCTGAATATCATGATTATTATGATTACTAAGTATATATATTAATTTTCTTATTTAATGTTTTATTGTTATTATCTTTAAGTTTTAAGTTCTTAATTTATATTTTTTGTTTTGATTTTGACCTAAATTGGGCCTTTTCTACTTTTTTCTACTAGAAACAGTAGAAACATTTTAAGGGTGTGTTTGGCAACGGGATGGATTTTAGTGGATGGGGATGGCTAAAGGGGATGGATGGGATGGAGATGGATTTTAGGGATGGACGAGATGGAGTTATAAACACCAAAATAAGCTCATGTGTGTTTGGTCGTATTTTGATTTTTTGGTGGATGGAGCCACGAAAAAAGTTCAATTTGCCCCCACATACCCCTCCCACTTTCCCATTACCATAATACCCCTCCCACTTTCCCATTACCCCTACACAGGCACGTACAGAGACAGAGAAACGGCGGAGCTCGATCGGTCGGCTATTCACGGGTGCGGCTCTCCTCTGCGTCGATGGCTAGTAGCGTTCGAAGAAGGCGACGATGGGCGATGGCACAACAGCGGCAATCGGAGACGACTCGGGTGGCCTCGACAAAGCAATCGATCGGCGGCGATGGGCAACATCGATCGGAGGCGGATGCAGCGAGGGCTCGGCCTGCTGTTCGTGGGTGTTCTCCGGCAAGGCTGTACTGCGGTGGGTTCGGCAGTGATTGGAGGCGACACTCGGCAGCGGCAACAGGGGTGGCAATAGGAGCGAATGCAGCGAGGGCTGCGACTACGGTGGAACTCGGACTTGGGCGTTCTCCGGCAAGGCTGCGAGGGCGGTGGTTCAGCCTGCTGTTCTTGGGTGTAGCAGCGGCTGCAGGCTCCGGTGGCAGTTCGTTCCTCAAGTCGCCTACGATGGTGGTTGAACAGTGGGGAAGGGTCACAACGATGGTTGGTGGGGAAGACGCTAGCATTTTAATTTCTATAAAGAAAAGGGAAATTAAAAAAAAGAAAAAAGAAAAAATAGATGATGATGGGGTAAGGGGGCAATTCGGGGTTCTTCACCTCCCCCATCCCCTCAATCCATAGGAGGTGGAGAAAAATCACCATCCCATCCCCTCCCATCCCCCTTATGGCATCTAGCGCACCCCGTGCATCCCCCAGTTAAACACGCAGGCACGGAAACCAATGTCCATTCCCATCCCTTCCACCCACTCCCATCCCCCAGCCAAACACACCCTAAATGTTTGAAGACTTTGAACTTGTAAGAACATTTTGAATGTTTGAACAATTGAACTTGATTTGTTTCAACACTTTGAACTTGGTTGGTTTGAATTGATTTGTACTTTATGTTGTGAACTTGATTTATTCGAACTTTTAATAACCATAGGTAGTATTATTTTTGGTAACCATATTTTTTCGTTCGATAACTTTGATGACTACCGAAAGTTAGTTAAGGGGTTTTAAAAAAATACAAATAAAATTAAAGCTTGGTAACCATGATAATGGACGGATGATAACCACAAGTCGTGGTTACCAAACATACGGTAATCACGACTTATGGATGGTACGTGGTATAAAAATTTGTGTACCACATTTTGTGGTTGGTATACGGTAGTCACTATTTTTTTATACCATGTCAACCCTCACCCCATTCAAAACTCATAGTGCGTAGGTGGGTTGGCACAAACAAGCACAACGCTTAAGAGGTTGAAATTTTAGACCCTGGCTATTTGTCAAAATTAGTACGAGACCCTGGCTATTTGTCAAAATTAGTACGACGATCGGACGATGTAAGGTAAGGAAATGACTCAATCCGAGACCACGTATCGATTCATACCGATACCCGCCCATTTCAAACAACAAGCATTGGTTTGGAATACCTCATATCAACACCTGGCTATTACCAAACCGGCCCTCAAACAAGAAGCATCGGTTTGGAAGACCTCATATCTTGCAAATTGCTCGTTTCTGTTAGCTCCTGTGGCTATAGTTTGCTGTCTGAGCCAAGGGCCCTCAAATCACATCCTTGCTGCAATTTGGCTATAATGTTATGTACATTACAACTTTCCCAAATATTTCAACTATATCTTTTAAGAACTATACATTCAAGATTGTTCGTAGGGTTACATAAAGCAGTGCAACCAGCCAACCAGGTAGGCAGATATTATGGTACACGGGTAATCAACCAACACTGAATGTTGTGTTGAATGTTAAAAGTAAATTAAAGCACACCTTTCAATCATTTGAATCAAGGACGTTTTGAAATTTCCAAGGTAATCAACCAACAAGTAACAAGTTAATCTCTTCTTTGTTCCAATCGATTATGTCTATAAAGCTTGTCATAGAATAGCTCTTCATCCAAAAAAGATAATACTACAAATATAGTTGAAGAAATTTACCTTGTTAGAGATCTGCTACGATTCTTAAGCCATCGTGTGCTAGCTGCACGGGAATGCCTTCCCTGAAAGAATGACAACAATATTCAATAAATTTGTGGATATTGATCATATAAAAGCTTCATTCAACTAAGAATAATACATTTTTTCCGGTTTTGAATACATTATGGAAATATGGCTATGCCCAGATGCAAGTAAATAAGAACCGATTTTTCGGTAGAAAAAAAGGCATCATATAGAGCACTTGTAGATAACAATATGATCACAACTTTGGCATGCTATGTACATTGATAGTTATGAACTTTGAGACCACTCATGTAAGTGATATTTCAGTACCTTCCCGACCACCCGTTAAGATATGCATTGTCTATGTCATGATCAAAAGTATGGGTCATCCCAATCAATAGAGCCCGCTTTGGACAGATTTGCTTCATTGCATCAAGAGTCTTCAATAGAAATTGTAAAATGACCAGATGAGTATCATCCAATTTTTTTTTATATAAAAAAAAAACACTGAATTCAACAATTTTATTTACTTTTTAAAGTGGAAGTATAAAGCTTACCTGAGTAAAGCAAAAGTGAGTATTATGAGATCCATGCTGCAAAGGTAAAGGGGGAAAAGGCAAAACTCTATAAGAAATAATAAATGAAATTATCAAAATTCAAATATACATTTAGCTTTTAATATCTAAAATATGCATCTGCAGAATTCTACATCTCTATTAAGTGGTTAATCTGGCAATAAGGGCAACCTACTATCAGTACCAAATCTGAAATTGAAAACCACCAAAACAAGATACAAAGTGCCACCTTTTTAATCCTATTAATAAAAGGACTAGTATTTTCAAACAAAATTCAGTCTAAAATGACTTGTATACTTTAACGGAGGGAGTGACAAAAAGCTAATCGTAGATTAAGGGATATGCAAATTGCTGAACAGGTGTCAAGCAATTTACATAAGCACGGCTATTTTTATCACCACAAACAAGCAGACCACTGATTGAGCAGACTCAAGAAGACTCAAGAGCCATGATTTGATAAAAGGGCAATTCAATAATTTGCAGATGACTGACCCTGTGAAGTGTGTCTAGGATAAGAAGGTCCACTTGCCCACCTCCATCTTTTGATATAGCTGTGCAGTGTGAAACAGAATGCACCGAGTGTAATCAGTTGCATTTTAAGAAAATTATTTCTCTATGAAGTGGTCAACTTGAAAATTGAAAGCATCTATACAATATAATCTTTCATTATCTAAATGAAGTGGTTCTTCAATATACAACCAAAATGAACTCAACAGGACAAGAACCACAAGCAAAGTTAACACTTTTAACGAAAAATAACTGTCTAGAAGGAGGCTCACCCTTCAAAGTATCGGGAAGAAACCGTGAAACATCAGATACATATGCTACTTTATATTTCTGACCAAAAAGAAAACCCAAAGCAATATAGTCTTCACCGTGCATCACCTGTCAAAATTCAATTAATCACAATCAAAAATCCAGAAAAGGAGACAGAAGAACGCCATACAAAAAGGATCTTATCTAGAGAAAGTTACGGGTAAAGGAACAAATTGCAGTCCTGATGCGACAAATGGTTTCTCATGGTTGCTTTCAATTATCTGCCAATCAAGCTGTGTTACTCTTCTGATTTCTTGACCCTCTTTAAGCTGCTTCTGCACCAGATATGGAAATTTTCCTTCCATACTGTTTCATATGTTTAAAACAACATAGATGAGAATCTGGCATGAACAGAAAAATTTACTGGAAATGACTCAATGTAAGGTGATCTAATTCAGAAGCAGGGTATTGCCTCTAATTGCTTTTAAATCAGGATGTGATGCTCTCTTTCTATCATTTAACTATACTGAGGCAAAGGTGATACACCCTGCTATCCCCTATGTGGTAAAAGTAGCAATGGCTGATTCAGGAGCCAAATGTTTGATGGACTTTAAATTCATCCTATATGTGATTTAAGTACCAATGAGTACATTACTGAGAGCTGCAGAAACAATTTCCTCTCTTTATAAAGCAACATCACTCACACCTTATGTGATAACCTTGTATGTTTTGTCCCAAGACAAGCAGGCAAAGGAAACATATGATATATGATATGTAACTTAGACATGACATGACGAAACTGACAGCCAGTTACATCTGTTGAACAATTAAAGAGCATCAGCTGTGCATTTGAGGTCTTGCTTATGAATAGGCATTAGGCAACAACACTACAATTAATGTTTTTTTTTTTACAGATTGAGTTGAGTTTTTCAAAACTTTTGCCAGGAAAGGGGAGGTGAATGCTGGTCACAAAAAGAGGGTCGCGTTAGATGGAGTCACCTATCGATCATTATCTCTTAAAAATATAGTCCCTTGCAAGTTCAGCAAATTCGTCGTTTTTTAAGAGGTCCTTATTCTTACTACTTGGTTAATATCTTTGATATAATCATCAGGAAAAAGAAACTGATATTTCATAATGAAGGGTAAAGGCTTAACTTCGAGTGAAGTAAATGCTTTATACCTGCATATTGCCATAGTGGTATAGTAATAGCTGGAATTAAATTTGATGCTCAGAAAACAATAAGGGAAAAGAAATACTTGAGCAGATTTGAAGCAAAGTTTTTTGTAAGTATAGACTTGAGGACAGGACAGGCCTACCCTACATCACTGAGAAATTGAACAGATACCTGCTCATAGAATGTTGGGTCAGGTAAATAGGAATTGGTCTGATGTCATTTGTTGGGCTAAATGACTGCACAGTTCGTATATCGTCTAAACCAAGGACAGCATCAGCATGTTCATGTGTTAATATTACCTGCAATTTATGCATAGTAAAGATATTCAAGAACAAAGAACTTGAAGCCAAGGCAAGCTTGAGAGCAGATATTGTTGCTTCTTAGTCATCAAGCATGGAAATACAAAACAATAAACTTCAAGGTATCATTTTAAAACCGAGTCATGGTTGATCTAGACACAACTTAAAGCTAGATACAATCACTTTCCATTGCTCATACTATACTAGAGTTTTCTTAATGTATCATATTGTACTAAACATAAATTCATACATCAATTGTACCTACAGGCAACAGGCAACAGTCAACAGAAGTAGGGAGTGTAGCAGCGATAAGGATGGATCTACTATGCTATTCCATCAATTAGACTCTTGACGATTTTCACTTACAGAGTCAACTCGGGGAATTTGATGTAAAGTGAACCATCGAAGAACTTGTTCCCGGAATGTCTTCCCAACATCTATAAGTATATAACTGTGATCGCCGTTTTCTTTGCAATAGTCTATAAGAAGAGAGGTATTGCATCTGCGTATCAACAAAATGAAACCTCAACAGTCAACACTAAAAACGACAGATGTTTGCATCCAAATTAAGATGGAACAACAAGTTGCTCGAAACAATCAGAGAACGAAATAAGAACAAATCATCGAAGCATCACAGATACTACAGTCATAACGGCAAATTCACAATATCAGTTACCTATCTATCTCCTATAGAACATAGAACCTGCGAGATTGATAAAACAAATCAACTATTCGAGAAATCAAGCAGCGATCCAGGCAATAAATCTAGATCCCGAATCCGAAACCAGCCGATGAGCACCTAATTCATCAAATCAATAAATCAAACACCGCAAAAAACACGCAACCGAAATCGAACGACGGACGAAGTGGAGATGAACCTGTAGTTAGGGTTCTGATCGGGGGAGATGGTCAAGGACGAACAGCAGACGCGGCACGGAGGATCGGACGGCTGGATCAGGCACAGAGTCCTCGGGAGGGCGCTCGAACAGCCGGTACCGAGGAAGATGAGCGCGGATCTGCCTTCAGCTCCGGCATCGCCGTTCTCCATTGTCGAGAGTTGGCAAATTCGAAGATTTGAGAGAGATGAGTGGAAGAGATGGCGCGGGAAAACAGGAGTGAGGAGGAGATGAAGGGGAGAGATTGGAGAACCAAGTCACCAAAGAGGGGGCCGGCAACGGCGAGGGTGGAAAAAACGGGGTTTTAACTTGTGGGGATCGCCACGTCAGCTTGATAACGGTTTTTTAATACTATACGGAGTACTGTATAATTTAGAACCGAGCCGTTGGTTTATTTGCCCGCCGTTCCGTTGCGTGCCAATGTGCCATGCCGTAGTATTTCATGGGCCTGGCCACCAATAACAATGGGCGGAGTTGTGGTGTTTTTTTTTTTTTTTTGATGAAAAGGAGTTGTGGTGATTGAAGCCCGAAATCAATTGTATTTTTTAAAAAATAATAAGAAATCTTAAAAAATACTTTAGCTTATTTAATGAGGTTTTTTTTTTTTTTTTGTAGGAAATGAGGGGTATTTAAATCGTCATGTAATAATTCTATAGAGTGACATCACACTTGGAGCCATAGGGGTATTTTGGTCATTTTGAGTGTTCAGAAGTTTGTTAGGTTGGTTGTTGGAAGCTGGTATCGGGTAGGCTCAGTTTCTCTTCCAAATATGAATTGATCTTTTGGCTCGTTTTGCTGATTTCTTCAAAAGTTCAATCCATAAACTTTTTTTTTAGGTAATCCTTCAACACACATGCCGCACATGCGACTTAGATGTATCTCGACTTAAAAATGAGAAGTTTTATTATATAATGTACACCCCTTCACGAATACAAGACTTATTTTGTAAACTGGAGTCGAGACTCACCTAGTCACATGCACTCTTTAATAGCATCCTCGCATATGTGATTGGAGAGCTTCGTGCTTGATTGGATCACACAAATAAGGATTAAAGTGATTCTTCAACTTTAGCCGCTTTTATAAACCTTGAATCTACATCACCCGCGAATTTGTGCACTTTCCACTGCATCAATGTTTCGTGAATCTTAATGCATTTCTCCGAATGTACGTTCAATTAATCCAACCAGAATTCTAGTGGTCACGGTTTTGTTTTTAGCATCACATCACAAGCACCCGGCCCCTTGGCCTTCGTCCTCGGACTCAATGATGATAAAGGTAAATCGCGAAAATACATCGAACCACGAGGGGAGTACGATGAATGACTACCGGTCTTGTAAATGGACCCTTGATGCAGATTTGAATAAAGTTGGGGGGAGGACATGCTTTGTTGTCTTTCAAATCTTATCTCTCCAAACATTTGTTCCCATCAATTCGCAACTAGCTAGTTTGGGTACCTTTTCCTTTGTATGTGGTTAGGCACTTTAGGCTTAAGCTAATACTCCCTCCGATTTTTAATATAAGGCATTGGGAATCTGTGCACGTAGTTTAAGGAGTTTAAAACTATATAACATACTAATGTTTTTTTATTATTTTTTTTTACATTATAATACTTATTACTAATAAGTATTATAATGTAAAAAAATTTAATAAAAAACATTAATATTTTATATAGTTTTAAGCTCCTTAAACTACGTGCAAAGATTCCCAATGCCTTATATTAAAAATCGGAGGGAGTATATTTGAACCAAAAAAAATAATCAAATTTTTGTTGAAAAATATTAAATCACAGTGGGTATGTCATCCGACATGAGGGCCCACACACGCACCAACCAAGTCGAGCACATAAGCCGGGTGGGATTCTATCATAAAATCAATTGGTGTTAGGTGGGTCAGTGGCGGAAGGTCTCAAGGGCGGGTATGGGCCATGGCCACCCCGGCAAATTATTTTTTTTAATAATATGCATATGTATATTGCAGTAAATACTACTGTAGTAAATAGGAGTATTAGTTGTATTTCCTTTCAGTATACTACCTGCTACCAACCACATCACATATTAGCATTTTCCTCTTGAATGAAGTAATAGCTAGCCACGTTGACTAGTTTTTTTTTTTTTTAAGTTAGATTTCCTTTTTTTTAGAACATTTAGATTTCCTCACGTTAAAATTTTATTTAGTTGAAAAAAAAAAGATTTATATTTTCAACTTCCATATTTTTAATATCTCAACCACTTAATATCATATCTCTTATTAATTGAAAAGAATGCATATCTCCTAAATCCTAATTCAAACCCTAATTTAAACGGTAGAATATTAGAATATCTTAAAAAATTCTAATTCATAATGAAGAGGACGAAAACCATTGATTCGTTATTCAAAATAAAACAAGAAGAAGCATCTACAAATCCTCCAATAGAAGGCAACTCTACCGTTTTCGAACCTCCTTCTAATCATCTACAGTAAGAAGTGATCTAGAAGTTGTAGCACCCGAGAATCCAGACATTCGAGTAGACTCGATTGTTGAGCAGCAACAACCTCAACTCAATGTTGATGACACTTATATAGAAAGAGATCCCGTAAATGTCCAAACTCTAAATAATAAAAAAATGGCCCCTACAAAACTTTTGTCCAGGTTCCGCCACTGGGTGGGGTAGCCCACCGAGTTATATGCAAAACTTTGATTCATTTTCTAATCAATGTGGGACACTGTCACAAATCATATTCCTCACAAAAAAATATAGCAAGTATTTTATAATATATCTGGTAGACTAAATATTGATAAATTATGATTGTACTTAAATCTTACTTTTGATAGTAAAAATGCAACTCATTGTATAATTTCATATTCTACAATATTAATCGAAATTATTTTTCAAATTATAAAGAAAAATATTCTATACAGATTTTACTAGTTTGATCGAATTCGATTTAAAGCATCTTGAAACCGTACTTGTATTTTATAGAAAATGAGGGATTTTATATAATATAACTATTTTTATATTCAACACTTTCTCTATCTCATACTCTAAAATAAATAAATTAGACAATATATGATAAATTTATTTATATTTGTAACAATGGTTAAAAAAATCTCTAAACATTCATTGAATGCACACAAGATCAATGATATTCAACCGAGAGAACCGAGGAGAGAAAAGAAAATTCTATATTTTTGTTTTAAATAGGTAAATTTAGTAAGCATCTAATACATGTAGAAATTTTTTTTTTTTTTTTGGAAGCAGGTAAGGATTTGGAAATACGCCGACGACCCGACTTCTTTCCTAGCGCGTCCGAGCGAACGAGAACACGAAGTTCTGGATCATCAGTGAAGCTATCATCGGCAGGGATATTGTAGGCTAGACGAGCAATCCTGTCAGCCACATCGTTAGAATCCCTGAAAATATGACGAATAGCAACATGAGAGAATAAATATGCAAAATATGGAGCATAATTTTTTTTAAAAAGATTGTAGTATTTATATTTCTATTTTATAGAATATTTTTTTAGACTATTTCCAACAACTTCTCCAACATTTCTAAATAATGGAAAAATATAATATATATTTTTGAAATTATTTTTGCTAAAACTTCAAACAACTTCTCGATTTCAATGACAACGCCAACATCGACTGGGAGATTTACAGAATAATTAAGGAGATCAACCTGATGAAAAAAATACTTTGGCATGACTGAATTTTGACACTACTATAGAGAATCTAATGTTGTAGCCTACTACATTGCTAAATATAGCGGTGCGGATCCGCTGTCCTGGATCCTCCATTGTCCCGCTGTCCCTCCTCACAAAAACAGCCCCTTTATTATTTATTTTTTTTTCTTTCAAATTTCAATCAATTTTTTTTTTAAACTCGGGGGGGGGGGGGGGGGAGGGGACAGCAGGGGGCTGTCCCCTTTGGCACAGGCGATCCCGTCCGTAAATATAGGGGTGTGTGTAATATTTCGAATCTCCTCTTGCACGGGGATCTTGTTAACATCATCCGCCGTGATGATCAAGGGTGGACCTTGTTTTGGCAAGGCACTCTATTGTTTTGCCCACTGTCAAAAAAAAAATTGATTTGAACAATCATTTAGTTTTGCATAATGATATAGATTTAGGAAAAAGTCTCTAGTTTTTCTACTATTTATCCATTTTGGAGAATGTGATACTGTGATAGAGAATATGTTGGGTAAAAAAATGTGTAAAATTCATCAAAATTAAAAAAAATGGAGATGTTGTATGCTAGCTTCTCAGAATTTCTCAAAAATAGGAAAACAAAAGAAATAGTCTCCAAAATATTTTTGTTCTTATAGCATCTTCAACAACCTCCTCAAAATTTCTTCATGGAAAAAAATACACATACTTCAAATTATTTTTGCTCCAACTTCAACAACTTTTCCATTTCAAATATTTAGAAAATCACTTAGTTTTGGAGAACATTGTAGATTTGGGGAATTCTCTTTATTTTTTCCTATTAAGAGCAATTCCAAAAGCTTCTCCATTTTAGAGAATATTAAACTTTTGGATAATTTTAAGTCTTTTTTGGGTCCAACCGCTTCCCTAGTCAATTCTCCAAAATGAGGATGTATAGGAAAAAATAGGGTTGTTTCCTTATATTTGCAGCAATCTCCAAAATTTTGGAGGATCATTTTCCACGCTCATTTTCATTCTTCGAGTCTCAAAATCAAATAGATGGATAATTGTTGATAATTGTTCAACAAATTATTTATTATTTTGATTGATCATATAATCGATTATATTTGCCAATTCTGATTCCTCCATTCCTAGCAATTGATTGTGTTCATTTCGATTATGTTTGTTAATTTTGTTCCTCTTGTCAAAATAATTTGGTGATTTCATTTTTGGAAAATTAGTCGTTGAAAACTACAAAGGTTCAAACTACTAGTAGTTACATTCAAATAAAATATATTTTTATAATTACAATAAATGTGTGATTCTCCAAAATAGGGAAGCTGCTGGAATTGGTATTAAAATAATTTGAAGAAAATGGGTTCTGATTCCTTATTTTGAAAAAGCTGTTGGAGATGGTCTTACTTTCCCATTTTAGAGAAGGAGATGGAGAAGATCGAATATGTTGGAAAAAAAATATTTAAATTATCTAAAGACTCTAAAATCCCCAAAATAGAGAATCTGACGAAGATACTCTAACTCCAACCGCTTCTCCATCTAGGGAATTTGGGGAAATATTTAATTTTGAAAAATGTTGCAGATTTGGGAAAAAAAAAATATTTTTCTTGTTACTTCCCTATTTTAAATAGGAAATCTATTAGATAAGGAAAAAAAACCTAAAAAAAGTACA
This sequence comes from Persicaria tinctoria, assembly GCA_037127255.1. Classification (NCBI taxonomy): domain Eukaryota; kingdom Viridiplantae; phylum Streptophyta; class Magnoliopsida; order Caryophyllales; family Polygonaceae; genus Persicaria; species Persicaria tinctoria. Next base: position 5,005,562 of record JBANSL010000016.1, on the reverse strand, counting down.
AATTATCCAAAAACTCATGGAAAGGAGAAGCTGTTAGTATCAAAGTTCGATTCGGACCGATGACTGGGGTCTTGTGCACAGACGGCGTGCTGGTAGCATAGCACGCAAGCCGGGTAAAACCAATTGACAATAGAAGAAATAGTCCACCGACTCATATACTAAGACTTATTATGTTTAACCTTCGATACGGGACATTTTTGATCTCATTCACATCTCTTAACCGTTAGGTCCCCTTATAAAAATTGTTGAAGATGCTTTAAATCAATTAAAGTTAGTCGAAAACAGGCTATGATGATTAAGACGAAAGAAACGTAGAAGGAGAGATATAAAGCAATCAGCAATGGGTAAATCTAAATTGTCTTGTTGATGGCCGACCGAAGCAGCTGTATTAACTATCTAATCTCTGTAATTAAAAGTCACTTGTTTTCCCATATCCCCCCCTTTATTCATGAAACCAATTAAAACCACCAAATGATTCATCCACGGTTGCCTAAACTTGTCCTTAATTACTAACGTTGCTTCGCTTTCAAGGCCGTGGCATGTCTCCAATCTTACCAACTTTTATGGCTGCGATCTCTTTAAATTATAGCTACCATTAGTTTATTCCAATCAGATGTTCCTATTTATATATTTTTACCCGGTGTCGCACTTTTTTATTAATCGCTCTGCATCTGCGTTACTGATTTATTTGTGAATTTTCTTGATTTTAGTGTATTTAGTCGCCCTGCATCTGCGTTATCAAAGGATGAAATCTGAAACGAAGCGGAAATAAAAATGGGAAAACGACAATCTCAAATTTGATAGAAACGGAAATAGAGAGGAAAAGACAATATAAATTATATGTTATTTTAAAAGTCTAAATAAGAGTTATAAATATATCATATATGATACATAAAATACTTTACATTAAGCATGAAAATCACATCAAATATAACATCCAGTAAACAAACACCTTACAGTTTATAAATATAAATAAATAACAAGTTAATAAAACCCGTAAATAAATACTCCCTCCGTCCTAAAATACATGGTCTCTTAGCCTTTTGTACAAGTTTTAATAAAACACTTTACTTTTAAAAAAACATTATCATTGCACTAACTTTTTTCATAAATTTTACGTATTATTTTTAACACCCACTACACATTTTAACCAATCAAATTATTTTAAAAAGTCAACAACACACAAATCAATACAAATCATTACAACTTTCTACCTATAAAATATAAAAGCTCATCTATTGTTGGACAAAATTTTACCTCTAAAAATCCATTTATTATTGGACGGAGGGAGTAACATAACCATATGTATAAAAAAAAAAGGAGCAAAAATAGGTCTAGAAACACCTCCTCAAGAAGTCCGAAACGTTTCCACAAACTTTTGTTTCCTCAAATTATGGTCAATGGAACGTTGACCGTACCGTTCTCTAGCTAGCCTTCTCAAAACATTTCTCTGAAGTTTACGTGGAGTTTCAATTAAACACTTACTATTACATAAAATTTAATATTACATTATGAATTTAATATAATCGAATAATTTATAAATTATTTTATTTTAAATTTACGTACAAATTATAAATTAGATTAATAAACACTTTAAAGTAATCCAACTGGTTAAGGTAGCTATAGCTAGGTAAAAACTTTTGGTTGAATGTAAAATAAATAAATAAATAAATAAGTGTACTTTGGAAAATGATGGGTTGTACTTGGTAATTAATTAATCAGGGGGGAATATTGGGCGATCGAGTGTATACAAAGATTCACATCTTATAAATAAAAATGATGAAATTAAATATATGGTCCAGCAACATGAGGTGAAGGTATAATTATATTTCAGATTCCACAAACTTTAATTTATTTCACAGATTCCACAAACTTTAATTTATTTCACAGCTTCCACAAAGATGGACAACAAGCAAATAAACAATGAAGGATTAATCATCATGAGTTAACAGCCCTGTTTAGTGTTTAGATTAAGGCTTCCCTTTGCACGACCGGTCTTCCACTTGCAAGTATACAAGCTGTACAACCAAATCCTTTTTTCCTATATATGTTCATTGAATTGAAATCAGCAATTGGGATGTGTAATATAATTGACACATAAATTTAAATGTTAAATAATAATTTTTTAAAAATTATAAATAAAAATTAATTAAAAAATCATTTCTATCTAACAAGATCATGTTGCAAATAGTGTAATTTGTTGCATACAAGTTGGACCGATGGTCATTAACTATGCATCAACAAATATTATACATTTCTATATGATCGGAATAAAATCCGGTAGATACTATTTCATAAGCTCGGAAATGGGTCATAAATCATGTTCCAATGTATATTTGTTGGAACACAAGACTATTTCATCTAATTAATTATTAATTTAATTGACAATTGGTTTTGAAATGAAACATATTGGACTTATATGTTGGATTCTGTAGCCTATATGTTGGGGGCTCAAACATTATCATTCTCTTGGCATTTTGACCCCAACCAACTTTGATTTGGTATAAGAGCTAGACTCATTGTATTTGTACCTACTCGAGAGATTTTATTTTGAGATTGAACTTACCATGATCGCCTCTAGCGTCTTGACTTATTCGATTCTAGCTATAGATTTTATTTTTCTAGTGACCAAAGAGTCAAACTCCTCGACTAAAATAGAAACAAAATACAAAAGTCTTAAAATCACACGAGTCAAACACTACTGAAATACACGTCTAAAATCATTAACAAACGATGTCAAAAGTGCTGGAAGAAGAATCTTTTAAAGTAAGTAAATCTAATTCAAACGAGAAAATAAAATTAGCTAGCAAACCTGCCACTTAATTTAAATTTTAGGAATTTACATTTTATATAGTTTATAATTTTAGGAATATATGCTATCATATGTAAGTTAGGTACTAAAGAAATGGGCCATGCCCAAAAAATAATGGACATCCAACCCAAAATCCCTTTCACAGGTAAGCAAGGTTAAGCTTGTCCACCAGCACATATCATATCACATTCCTTTCCGATTTTACCCCTGAACTCTAGACCTAATCACGCAAGACTCCAAGGGTAGTATCGTAAAATCAGTAACGCCACTCTCAGTCTAATTCCTGTCTGCTACGTGTCCCACATCCCACGTATAAAATCACTCCCCCGCCATCCACTATACTCCTAAACCACCGTCCAGTCCCGCCGGCGATCTCCAGCATCCAAAGCTCCGGCCAGATTTCTGGAAGCGAGATAGAGAAGAGATGGATGAGTCTTGGAGAATGAGGATGGGGACGCCGAGCCTCGCCGGTCGGCGCCGGGCGTCCGAGGATATGACGTCCTGGACGAAGTCAGCGGAGTCCGGCCGGAGGAGCGGCTCGCTTCGCGAACCTGACGCCGGCTCCATGGACGCTGCGGACTTCAACGATGTGTTCGGTGGACCGCCTAGGAGCGTGCTGAGCAGGAAATTGTCCTGCGATTTCGCTAGCGACGACTACTTCTACCACGAGATTTTCCGCAAGCGGGAGGAGGAGGCGGAGAGGAGCGGCCGGAGTGGGAGGAGGTTGCCGGAGTTCAGGATTCCGCCGAGTCATCCGGCTGAGGAGAAGTCCGGATTTTACAACGACATTTTCCGATCGTCGCGTAATTGTAGAAACGCAGATGATGATCAGAAGGAGAAGAAACCGTCATCGTCGTCGAGGATGTGGCGATCGCTCTCGAAATCGAAGTGGACACCGAAATCGAAGTCCAAATCCAAGTCAAATTCGTCGTCCGTGTTGAGTTACGAGGAGATTAGCTCTATTCCGATTCAGCCGCGAATGCGGGAGGAAGACGGAGACGCTGCACTCGCTTCTTTTGCATCTAAACTCAGGTAATTTGCTGCTTTACCTTTCCTGACTGATTTCAATTGAACGATTTAGGACGATCTTGATAATGTTTTATCGTTCAATGGATTTAGGCCGATAAATGTTCCGTGTAGATGGAACTCGTCAGGTGCAATTGAAGGAATTCAGAACAATCAGACATGTACAATTGATCACTATGAGCATCCCTATTTCTCCCGGCAATTTCCTTCACCGGAAGCCAACATTCCATACTCAACAACAGTGGGGATATCAGTCGATGATATCGGTGAACTTGAACCCCCATCGTCTGCTAACTCAATGTTCTGCCATGATTCAGAGGCGTCTAATATCAACTTTCAGTTCAATGCATCCTATGAGCAGCATATAGAGAAAGAAGAAGAGGAAGAAGAAGACGAAGAGGACGATGTTTTCAGCTCTTATGTCATTGAGATCAATTCAGGGAGAAGGGAGGAGGTGTCGAATGAGGCTGCTGATATCGACGAAGCTATCGCGTGGGCGAAAGGGAAGTTCCAAGGCTGCAACTCTTCTGGTGAAGAGCTGAATGTGAGACAAGATGATAGCAGTTTTCAATTTGGAGAAGGTAAATTTTACTCTCATTCTGAATCATGAATTTGAAAAAGGATCTGATATGTTTGTTCATCATGATGTTGGAAAGGTGTTGAAAACAGTCATATTTTTGCTTTGAGAATTTGCAGAAAGATCTTTGATACCACTTGTGATGGACGCCTCAGAAAATGTATATCCAATGGTGCCATTCTATATGGTAAAGCAATTTAAGTCTTGAATTGCATAATTCATTTGAGCATCTGTCCTTTGGATTTTCATTTTCGGGTTTCTTCATTGGCAGGAAGAAGGCATACCCGATGCTGCGATGCAGAATGAAGACGGTTCACCAGGCGAGCATGTAAGCCTGATCTTCTTCACTTATATGTGCTGAAACATGAAAGTTAAAGTGATCACTTGCACAACTTTTGTACACCAATCTGTATTATCCGTCTCGTTGCTCATCAATCATCATGCTTGATCAATTTCCAGTTGGGAATAGCGGAGTTGGATGAAAGGGTAAACTCATGGGCAGCTGGAAAGGACACCAACATCCGGCTGTTGCTATCGAGCCTCCATCATGTACGTACCCTATGTTGTCGTTTGCAGTCCTAGATAAACTCGTATACGGATTAGCCAGTATGATGACATTCATGTTTGGATGGAAACCGAAAATTTCAGATATTATGGCCAAGTAGCGGCTGGAATGCAATCGCGCAATCAAACATGTTAGAGTACTCTCAAGTGAAGAAGGCATATCAGAGAGCAAGGCTGTGCATCCACCCGGATAAATTACAGCAACGAGGCGCGACTCCTGTACAGAAATACATAGCTGAAAAGGTGTTTTCAGTTCTGCAGGTAGCTGATCTCAATCCTTAATAACTCATAATGTTCATTTTGTTCGTCAATTTCGACTCATGGGGGCGTCTTTCTTGAATCAGAATGCGTGGGATGCATTCATCTCTGAGGAAATCTTCTTCAGCTAGCAGCTGAAGCCATGGAATGAGCACTGGAAGAGTGAAAACAAGGGATGAAATTTAATGTAAATGAAGATTTTGAAATTTTATTTACCTCATTCTTTATGTATATTTTTCTTGAAGATCAAAAGGCGAATTGTATTGATAGTTGCATGTGTGGATTGAGTGAAAAAAGTTGAAATTTTGAATTCACAGCTCTAGATTGGACTACCAATAAATAAAACTAAAAATCCCAGATATAAACAACAAATTTACAGTGGTCACTTTGCAGGGATTACTACATTACAGATTAGCCAAAAAAACAGACATAAAAGCAATTACATACACTCTGAACATGAATTAGTTCCTTGCTTAAGCAGCTCTCTAAACTCCTCATCAGTGGCCTTAAGCAAAAGAGGCAAAGCCACATCAACACCACTCTGAACAGCTTCCAAATGCCTTGGTTTGATCCTCTTCTCCAAGCTAAAAGTGAAGTACTGTGGGAAGTCCTTCAAATCCTCCAACTTGCCCTTCATCTCCTCCATGAAATACCCAAACTTGGGCTTATAGTTGTTCTCAATGCTGAAAGTGAAGAGCCCAGGACACCTCAGCACCATCCCTGTAACTTGCTGTCTAGTAAACCCTAACCCCACCAAGAACTCCAATTTGGGGATCAAGGTGTTTTGCACACTTGACACCAGCAAGATTGGGTCATTGAAAGCAAGTGCATCCAGATCCTTAAACCCTAATCTCTGGAGGTAGAACAGTGCAGGTTTGAGCTGATCTTGGACACTGCAGATGAGTAATCTAGGGCACTTGTTGATCACCCTCCTGAATCCTCCTTCAGGGACACCAAGGTAGGTGGAGAGGAAGTGAAAAACTGGGGTGAGGTCTGTTTGGATGCTGCAGGTTAGGAGTTGTGGGCACATGCCAAAGATCCTTGGGAGGTCCTTGTGGTGGATGCCCTTTGACTGGAGGTAGGAGATGATGGCTTGGATGGAGTCAAGGGATGCTGAGTGGAGGGATGGGTTGAGGGAGAGGGCCTTGCCTGAGTCAATTCCTAGGATCTCTAGGCATAGGATCTTCTCCTTGAATTGGAGGGAGAGGTTGGTGTGGGTTTGGGTGTAGAGTGGGTGCTTGTGGAGAACACTCTTGGGCTTTGGGGTAGCCGGGAGGGCGGCCGGCGGTGCCGGTGCCGGCGGGGTTTGCTGGAGGGAGCAGTGGATTGGTGGTGTTGCTGTTGGCATTGTTTGGGATTGTTTGGATTGAAACGTGTGATTTGAGATTGCTTGTTTTTATAGTTTTGCCATTGTTGAATTGTGGCCACTTAAGTGGTCCAACACTGGATTTCTTTTGGATGATGTTTCATATCTTATATATCTATATTGCACATTTGGGATCCAATCACCAATTGGAATTTTGCCTTGTTGAGCACAAAAAAAACACATGCTTTTGCTCCAATGGCCTTTGGAATAATATGACAAAAGCTGAAGATAAATGTTTGCAAGGTTGGATCATGTATATTACATGATTATTTATACATAATAATGTAATCATTCGGTTTAATTTAGACAAATTACACAGTAAAACTTGCTTATATTGTATAACCCAATAAGAGATGCAACTTTGAAATGCTTGTGTATATTTACACAACTAGACGATGTCATCGCCATACGCCACAAGAAAGACAAGGTACAACCAGCACAAAATTAGCAATAAAAAAAAATGACACATTTTGAATTGTTTCTCTACACAGGATTACCAACATTGGGATTTAACAAGCAAACAAAGTGCAACTAGTAAAGAGTGTTTCCAGGCAACAAGTAGTAGTCCAGCGTCTGCGCAACCAGCAGGGCGGTGTTTATTCACACAGATTGCAGCTGGTTCAATCTGCGAGCAACAAGATCAATTTTTTTCCTACACTTGATAGTGTATGTTTGATCCAATCCGTAGTATACTACCGTGTTCTTCAACTCTTGGTGACTTTTTCCTCTTTGATCTCATCTTCTGTGCTCCAGATGACATCTTTCAGCCCAGTCGAAAGGTTATTGTAGAACTGCAAATTCACGACATTACATATACCGACATGAATATGGTACATTGTGAAACTCATATTGCAGCATTCTACCATTTTCATAGTTGTAACTCATAAGTCAACAAATGCGCACCTTGTGAAACTCAAGGGTATCTCCTTGAGACTTGCGAAGCTCAACCATGTACAATGATGGGGCAACCTCAAAAATCTGCAAAATCACAAATACCCATATAACAGATTTATTTAAACTGTAGTTGCTAGTAGCTACTATGAGAAATGCTGCCACTCGCGGGCATACCTCAGTTGCAACAGCTAGCTGGCCCTTGCGTCCCTGTTTTTCACCCTGAAGCTTCATCTGAGAGTTAAAAATTTCAGAGCTTTGGTCAGAAGCAAAGCAAATAAGTGAAATGATGAAGAAAGTACTCAAAAAGTAAGTGATTACAAAAACCAGATGAGCAAAAAGCAACTACTTCAAATAATTTGATTTAGGCAAATGGGTATAAATGATAGTATCATGGAGAAGATTGTGCAAATATAGTTGGTACCAAGTGATTTAATGCTAAATGTGAAGACGTATATGTCAAGTACCAAGAAAACGAAACTTCAGCCATAACTTCACCTTAAAATTATTTTTCTTTACACCAAAGCCTAATGGTACAGCTGTTTGTTCAATTTTAGAGACGATCTCATCAGCAGAACATTTGGAAGTAAATCTTGTTTCCCCCTTAACAAGTCCCTAATAAGACAAGAAAAGTATGTCGTCAACTTCAGTAAAAGTATAATAAGCCCAAAGTTTAAACTCTTCATTGTTGGCTACAAGTTGAGAAATAACATACCGTTTGTTTTTCAAAGAGTACGCCAAGGTTAAGACCCTGAGATGTTGAGATGAGTTCAAAAGCATTCATAGTAAGAGGTGAACTCGGCGCTGCAGGTTGCTCTTCTCGACTCTCTACAACAAGCTCCCCAGTAGACTGCTTGCCAACAAATTCAGTAGAATTAATCACAAGGTAGATTAAGGATACTTACGAAATATCTGCTGATTAGTATGAAAAATGCCACACAGTACAGAAGAAGCTAAAGATAATATGCCCAGTGGAAACATGTCACGGATTACCATTGCCTGATCAAAGACATCGTTTATATCACCAGAAGTAACATTGGGTTCATCGTAAACAGGCGGCTTGTAACCCTTTTTAAACCATTCGTTGTCAATCACCTTCGCTATAGTTATGCGCTGTTTCAGCTCATCACAAGGAAACAATAAGGCATCAGGACGCAGTAAAGCACACCATATAAGCATTAGAAAAGCTTGTATAAACAAAAAGAAATGTTACTATCACCACAACGAAAAACAAATATTGCAACAGCAGAAGCAGCGAGAACCATACAGTTGAAGGATTAGGGTCTAGGATTCTCTGTATCAACTTTTTGGCACTTGTTGAGAACCAAGTCGGGCAAGAGAAGTTGCCCTTGTGTATCTGCAACAAGTTGAAGTGATGTAGAAGGTTTCAGCAGAACGAATAGACAGAACTAAACGAAAGTTGATGCACAGAGCAGATAAATACGGATGAGTATTATTAAAATAAAACTCAAAACTTTATAATCAACAAGGACCATCACCTTTTTATACAATGCTATGATATTCGAATCTTCAAAAGGTAAATATCCCGCCATAAGAACAAACAAAATTACGCCACAGGACCACAAGTCCGCTTTATCTCCATCATACCCTTTGTTGTTAATAACCTCTGGAGCAACATAATTTGGAGTTCCACACGTCGTGTGCAGTAACCCGTCTTTCTGGAGAAGAGCGTTTCACATGAAAATTACAAGGGCAGCGTAAATAGAAATAAACAAAAAAGGTAAATAAAATTCATCTGATAAAAGGGCTTTCGAACTTACACGAACTTGCTGAGCTAGAGCACTCAATCCAAAATCTGAAACCTTGAGGGATCCATTTGCATCCAGTAGTAGGTTCTCTGGCTGTTTAAAGAAGCAACAAAAGGATGAAATACAAATATCATCAACTTCAACTTTTTTTAAAAAAAAACTCTTTTGCAATAAAGAAGATTAGATATTAGCAGAACCGTTCACCTTCAAGTCTCTATGGTACACACCCCGGCTGTGACAGAAATCAACAGCATTTATCAGCTGCTGGAAATACCTTCTTGCATCATCTTCCTTCAATCTCCCCTTCTTAACCTGGCACAAGCATGATGAAATCAGTATCCTTATATTCAATTAATCATCAACATCTACGTAAATGAAAATTTCACTGACGAAACAAAATGAAATGAAAAAGAAAATGGAAATTAACTGGCTTACAATTTTATCAAAGAGTTCACCACCAGTGACGAATTCTAGAACAATAAATATCTTTGTCTTGCTTGCCATAACCTTCAAAGGCAAAAACCAGTTAATATCACTAGAATAATAAAACAGAGGGGTCACCTAAAAGAGAATTTTTTTTTTTAATAATAGAACTAAAATACAATGCAACAGTATCATATATATGTAAGTAAACAGACGAAAAGCACTGGTGATAATAATACCAAACAATAAAGACTCTGGAATTTTACCAGGAAACCGCTGGGAATTAAAAGAATCCGACATATGAAACATGCTACAAAAATCTAAACTAACATGTATTTTCTCACCTCATGCAGACGGATAACATTAGGGTGCCGTACTAGTTTCATCGTTGAAATTTCACATTTAATCTGCAACAAAGTGAAAGGTCATGGTTTAGCGACTCGTTACAAACATTTGATAATAAGCATTTAGATATCAAAATTTATAACATTGCAATCTGGTGATAACCTTTTTATCAGGAATAATGACAAATTAAGAAGAGGTAAAAACCAAAGTAAAACGAGCTATAAAATAATCAATCCTGCTACCAAAAATTAGAAGATACTGGAATTTGACACTACCAATTGGTTATCCAACTTCACTATATTTCTGCAATACCCCTCATTTCTTATATCATTGGAATACAAAGAGTAAGACGTCATTATATAGTACATGTCATGAGAGAGGCAACACAAGATAAGCAAACAGAAAATTTTCAAAGGAAACAAGGTAAACAACATTGCAAGAACCAATTCAACAGCCAGTTACAGGGCCGTCCCGATCATTCTCAATCATTCAAGGGGCCCTATGCTAAGCTTAAAATTGAACTAACAAAAGATCAAAGTTTATCACATAATTCATAATAATATCAATTTTGAAATCCGTTGTTTCATAATGATCTTAATTTTTACAAATATTAGGAGGGCCTTGTTCAGTTGCTCATACTCGAACATGATCGATGTTTCCGCTTTTCTGTTGCCCCATATGACAGATCTGATCCTCTCTCCAATAATTCAATCCACAGTAGAAACATTAAAAACCATCCCAACACAAATAAATAAGAATATTCCCCTTTCATCACATATACTAGCAAACACAAACCTCATCATGTCAGCATAACTATGAACATATGCCAACTACATGAATGTAAAAAAGAAGGATCTTTTTATATATAAAAAACAAAAGCATAAATTCAAGATGATCAGATCATCTAAGCTTTCTACCTGGTCGATCATCTTGTGCTTGAGAACCTTGTCCTTGTCGAGAATCTTGATGGCCACCTGATCTCCTGTTTCAACATTCGTCGCGAACTTCACCTTAGCGAAGGTCCCTTCACCTAAAGTCCTCCCAAGCTCGTATTTTCCGACCCTCGTCCGACCAACCCCACCTGCAAACCCACCACCGCTCGATACCCCTTTGGACCCCATGATCAACCTTCTCAAATCTCACCAAGATCGCCTCTTTTTCTGTCTCTAAAGCAAGTTTTTCCGCCTCCTACCAATACCTCTTCTTCTTACAAGGCTGCCAAACCTGGCTTTTCTCCACGCTCATCTTCCGCCTATCTCCGATTGGGGAATTTAATCAAACAGTTGGTGGGCAATCGGGAAAATACTAACCTTTATTACTGAAGGTAATGAAAGAGGTACGAAGGGAACTGGGAATTCCGCATCGAACCTCAATGAGAAACAAACAAAAAAAAATCAGAAGGAATTCTATTGCGGGGAATCGCAGACGGGAAAAGGGGTTGGAAACCCTAAAACTGGGAGCGATAAATTGGGGGCATGTATGTATAAATGTCGATTGATGGGGTGTTGCCTTATTTGGGAGTTTCCAGTTGGGAAGATCGATAGGGTCGCAATGAATCGAGCGGCAAAAAGGAAGCAACTTTAGATCGTTAGATTCGTCAGGGCGAATGTGGGCATTGCGGAAAACTGGAAAGGGGCTTATATTGAGGAGATGAGTGTGATGAGAAGTACTGTAGTTTTTATGGCGGAGAGGAAGATCGAAGATGACTGTCGTTTGTTGATGGGGTTTTGGTCCCAGTGCGCACACGAGGAAGGTATTAAGGTATTCTATTGTCGGTCTCTTTTTCGTTTTCTCTTTTTCCTTTTTTTTGAGGAAATTACACTAAATAGCCCAAACTTTTTCTAGTTGCGAAACATGCTCTAAATTTTATTTTAATTATAGAAATTTGAGTGGATTTTGCTTCATCCAATTCCACTACCAAGGTCAGGTATGCTTCATGCTTGAGAGTTGAGACCGATGGCGATGATCTCACATCGAATTGTGAAACAATGTTTAACTAGTGTTATACCCGCGCCATGGCTCGGATGCGATGGAAAAAATAAATAAATGAGAATATAAAATCTTTATTATAAGGAATAACCAAATACAATATAAACAAATATTTGGAAAGTCTAAAAAAAAAACATTGTTATTGAACGATATAGGTGTTTTGAAAAGGCACAGATCGAGGTGATGTATGCTTCGTCCATGCAAATCCTGGAGAACAAAAAAATATTGATGAATACAAAGGGAAGAATTTGTATGATAGTATACAAATTAAAATGTAAATCCTATAGCGGTCCCTACCTATATACGAAGAAAGGGGGGACCAAATGAATTCCAAGTCTTTGATTCTTTGTAGATCATATAGAGACATTAAATCTCAAAACATTGTCCTCTATGGTCATATCTAACTTTATGTGCACACAATAATTTATTGTGGTAACAATAATTATATTGTTCTGAATAAGCCTAAAATGCCTAAGAGAAAACAGAAATTACCAATTGGTAGCAGTCAATGCTTAGCACCTAAGATGAAGATGGATGTATAGCGATTTCTTGAGGATTCGGAACCACCTCTTAGTGGAAATTCAGCTCATTAAATCCTTGTGAATATGGTAGCAATTCTTCCACTTCAACTCTAGCACTTGAGCATGCTTTTCTTGATCCAAAGGTCCGGGAATCTTGACTTCCTGCGAACATAGGATTGTTGGTGTATGCCTCTACCATACCACAATATCCGATCACACCTTCACAAGCAAACAATAAGTTCATCTTAGTCCTGGTGCTACCTTATATAAAACCTGAATAAGATTCTGGATGTGATGTTAACTCAAAATGATTTACCAAGCAGCAGAACTTCGCTTCTCTCTTGGATGTCTTGAATCACCGGTGTATATGTCCGAGTTGCTCAAGTATTTGTATGTCGGAGAGAAAAATACATTGTCAAAAACTCATAACATACCTCCAAGTGCTTGTGAATTGTAGCTGTTTTGCGATGGATAAAAAAAGATGAGTAAACTGAAAGATTAAACCAAAATTGTCAATATTTGCAAATCAAACTGCACAAAATTGGTCAAATCAACCAGGAACTGACATGAAAAATGAAACAACCCCAATTAGCCCAACCTAAACAGAATGAAGAAAGAGAAATTATATGGTAATAATAAGGTAAGATTAAGTGAGGAAAGAATATCATAATATAATATATGCTAGTATATAGGAATGAATAATGGAATAAATAAAGCTTAATTGAAGCAGGAAAGAATCATAGATATCTTATTAATTGTAGGTTCATATAACAGAAATTGAGATTCAGTCAATTTGAAATTAGCAAACTGAAAGAATAATAGTTTTAGAGCCCAGTGATTTGTGGTCAAAATAGAAAATCAAGATAAAAAAATAATAATATATACTTTAAAAAACTGTAATTAAAAGGGAAAATGTGAATTACAAAGAATGTATTATATAAACGAATCAATGAAACTGAATTAGCTAAGCTGAATTTTAGAACAAAATTAAAGCGAAATTTAATAAAAAAAATATTTGAAGAATAGAAATTTAGAAGCCAGAGAAAAAAAATGAATTAAAAAAAGCATTCTATTAAAGAATACACATCCAAAGATCAACTATATTATCAGAGAACGATCACAAAGAATCAAACACACAAAAGAATATGAAAAGTGTCTTATAAATCAAACACACAAGTCCCGTGCCATAGATGTGAACAAAAGTAAAGCGAAATTTGATAAACAGGTATGAAGAACGGTATTATAGATGCTGAGGGAAAGGACTGTATTACATAGCTGGATTTTTAAACAAAATTACAGTTTTATTGGTTTCCAGAAAAATTGGCTATTGAGAAAAAGTCAAATAATAGGTTAATAAGAAGAGAAAACAATAAGGATCATGTCAGCGAAAGTATATTAAGTAGTTATATAGATACTTGAACCAAAAAATAGTAATTAACCTGCGAAGTACTCGAGAGGCGTATGCAAAGAAATCGTAGAGTTTGCAAATCGAGAGGATAAGAAGATTAAACATATTAGCACAAAGCATAGAGAAAGAAGACGAACTACTTGTATGTCATAGTTGTTCAAGAATAAAAACTATGATGCCACGTCAGCACGAGGTATATGAAATTAAGAAGGTATATAGATACTAATATGTAAGTTGGTGCATCTATTTATAATATGTATTGATTTTATAATAAAATCTCACTATACTTATTAGTTAAGCATTCAACGCATGTGTAACATCGTGTTAGCTTCATCTTTTTCATATGTTTACTATCTATATTCTTCCGCTGAGTCTTCGGTCTTCGCTCAGTCAGTCTTCTACCTAGTTTGTCGGTTTTTAGGACTGTTTTCTTTCGTTTTGTTTTGGTTAATTGGTTGTTTATTGGTGGTTTGTTGTATTATGACTATCTTGTTTGTTTGGCACTTTTTGTGTCATTCGTTTACCAGACTTCTGTATGATATTTCGAATTCTTACTTAATCAACAAAAAAAATCAAGCACGTGTACTGTAAATATACATAAGACTCCTCATTTCTCATGAGTCCTGAACTCTGAACTCTCGATTATGAACTAGTTAAAAAAATTAATAAGATACTTGACCAGTTTGTCCAAATACAATACTAATACTCCCCCCGATCCAAAATATATGTCGTTTGACTTTTCAACACGTATTTTAAGAAGCTAAAAACTATATAAAATATCAACTTTTTTTAAATTATTTTTTTACAACTTAATATTTGTTGGTAATAAGTATTAAATTATAAAAAAATAAAAATAAAAAAGTTAATATATTATATAGTTTTTAGCTCATTAAAATACGTGTTAAAAAGTCAAACGACTTATATTTTGGATCGGAGGTAGTATAAAACAATATAAGTCGATTGAATACGCTTTCTATTTTCAATTGATATTTTTTTTGGTTTAATTCTATTTTCAATTGATTATATCATGGAACGTTACCCATATATTGGTCATTGAAATGGACATCTAGTGCATCACTGTGCATGTGTGCAATCCCACGTTGAGTTTCAATACTTACAAATTAAGGTTTTTACAAATTGTCCACCAACACCCCTTCATTTATCAACAATGAGAATTGATTGAACACATAACCATTTTCAATTGACATATCACTTTCAACTAATTTTATGCTAATTTTTTTAAAATTTGAAATTGATGAATGGGTTATCATTTGCGACTTTTTACACGTATCTCCCTTCGATAATTACAAAAATACACTATTTCTTTATTTTACAATAAATATTGTAAACAAATCAATTAAAAAAAATATAGTATTATACTCCATACGTTCAACAAAACTTGTCGTTTACTATTCACGTACGCTTTTTTAGAATAATAAAAACTATATAAAATATTCATTTTTTTTTAATTTTTTTTAACAAGTTTGTACTTATTAATAATAACTACGAAATTGTTAAAAAAAATTATTTAAAATTCGATATTTTATATAGTTTTTAGCTCATAAAAAAGCGTGCATGAAAAGTAAAACGTCAAATTTTGTTGAACGGAGGGAGTATAATTTTTATCTCTCTCAAAAAGCGTATGTGACTAGGAAAAGACATTTATTATAAAATGGAGAGAGCGTTAGATCAAAGATATCATTTTTAATATTTTGGTGTAAATTTTACATATTACTCCATCTGTTTCAAAATAAAAGTCGTTTGATTATTTTGCACGCATTCTAATAGGGTAAAAATTATATAAAATATTATTTTTTTAATGAATTTATTTTGATAAGCTTATAACTACCAAATATGAAATTATTAAAAAAATGATTAAAAATAATATTTTATAATGTTTTTACCTTCTCAAAAAGCGTGCAGAAAAAAGACAAATGTAATATCTTATGTAATCCAGATGTATGGATATTTATATCATGAGAACATTTGTTGTTATAACGAGAATGATAAAGCGAAGAACAACACAGAGATTTACGTGGTTCAGCAACGGTGTGTTGCCTACGTCCACGGGCAGAGAACCAGTTTTCTTATTAGAGGAAGCAGAAACAGATGAGGGTTACAAGGGGTCAGCGTTCCATGAGTATATGAAGAGACTCATGGAACCCTAAACAGACGATGGACTGAAAGCCCAAAATAGACAGACGCTAGGCCCGTTTACAATAAACATCGCATAACGTAAAGGCGGGGTGGCGTTGCCCCCCTAGCCCCCCGCCAGGGGCACGTCGCCCCCTGGACCCCCGACTCGCTGACCGGGGGGGCTCCGCCCCCCGGACTCTCCGATGTGTCGCCGGTCAACGATGATTCAAGGCACATTAACACTTGTAATGGCTAGAAGCTCAAGGACTAGGTCTAGGTCACAGGTGGCTCGAGCATGGATCAAGGATGGCTCGGTGTGTGCTAACCAGGGATGCTTGGTGATTTGGTTGGTTGGTGTCTCCTTTTTTGGATGATATATATATATATATATAGGCAAGAGTTCCAGTGAAACAAAGAATACGGTGAAATGGTGAAACGAATGAATATTGCGTTATATCAATATGAATATGACATTATGCTGATATGAATATGTGAATATTGTGGTGTGTGGATATGAATATGGTGTTATTCACTTTATATTATGTAAATATAAATAGTAATATATTCGTATACTCATATTTAAATCATATTCATATTCACACAACATAATATTCATATTTACATATTCATATAACATAATATTCATATGAATATGACCCAATATTCATTCGTTTCACCGTATTATCTGTTTCATTAGAACATTTCCCTATATATATAAAGTGCACAGAGAGAGAGAGAGAGAGAGAATGGGTATAAAGTGCACACCCCTTAGGGTGTACTTTGTGCACGATTTCTGGCCATTGATCTATAGGAAATGAATGGCTAGATTTATGTCATGTAGATGGGTATTTCAAAAAAAAAATTTGGAAAAGAAGGCCCAATCTCACACGTGAAAGCTGTGAAGCGCGTGTGCAAACCCTATTAAAAACCTAGCTCCCTCAATCTCTCCACTAATCATTATAACCACCTCCAATTCAGCCGCCATCGATGGCGATCTTGCTCAACCATGGCGACGAGGGTTCCGACGAGGACAAATCAGCCAAAGCTTGAGGCGAGGCGGTGATGGTTCTAGTCGGAGTCGAAGGCGGTGATGTTTCTAATCGGAGTCGAAGGCGGGGGAGGGGGTGTGGTGGTGTTTCTGATCGGATTCGTCAATTCGAAGGCGGTGGGGTGTGGTGGAGGCAAATCGGCGGTGGCGCAGACGGGGAAGGAGGAGACGGGGGGTGTGGGCTTGGCGGAGGCAGTGGTGGACGAAAGGGGCGGAATCGGCGATGGGTGGAAGCCGTGTGATCTGAACGACAGTTTAGCCTCCACTCTCGCTCAGATCGGGCGGTGCTAGGGGAAGGAGGAGACGAGGGTGTGGGAGGCGTCGTGGGTGGCGGGAGACCGACGGGTGGAAGCCGCTTTCTCTTTCGATTCCCCTCTCGCTTGGATCGATGTTGGCGGCCGCGAGACCGACCGGATTCGATGGCGCCAGGGTCTCCTCCTCCCCTCGCTCTTTCGCTCTTTCGACTCCCCTTTCGACTCCCCTCTCAATCAGATCCGGGCCTCCTCCTCCCCTCTTGGGCGGTTCCGGGCGGTTCCGAGCGGTTGTCTGGGGGTGGGTGGCGGGGTGGTCTGGGCTGGGTGGTTGTGTGGGTGGTGAGGGTGGTGGGTGGTTGGGGTGGGTGGTGGGGGTGGTCCGTTCGAAGGCATTGTGGTTCGAATGCATTCGGTGCGATATTCGTTAATTATTTGGATGAATATGTTGAAATTTTGATTGTTAGTGTTAAGGAGTTGGTAATTATTCGGTGAAATTGGGATCATTATTCGTGTGCGTATGGAGTTTTTGGATTGACAAATAGCACCGAATAATCATTCCTATACCACCGAATACTCATACATTCTATTGAATAATTTCCCAAAAAATATAACTATTTTACCGAATAATATTTCAAAACTGAATGCATAAAAATTAACTCGGAGTCAAAATGAAAATTGATTGACAAAAAATTAAACATTATTCGGTAGTGTATGACAAATTATTCAGTTGAATTGGTAAAATTTGATTTGAAATGGATGGAAAAATGAAATATAACATTATTCGGTAGATTATGAAACATTATTCGGTGGAATGGACAGATTTTTTCAAAACAGCGAAATCAGACCCGGAAAAAATAAATAGCGCGTCAGGCCTTTTTAAGTGGGTCCCACCAGTTTTTCTATTTAAAAAAAAAAGAAACACTCAATTAATCCTGGCCTTTCATTTCTGTCAATCAAAGGCCAAGATTTGTGCACAAAGTACACCCTAAGGGGTGTGCACAAGGGAACCACTCCCTATATATATATATATATATATATATATATATATATATATATATATATATATATATATATATATATATATATATATATATATATATATATATATATATATATATATATATATATATATATATATGTTGGATCAATATAAGACGAACTTCGTTCATCTTCATGTTGGCCCAACCCATCTGAAAACCGGCCCACTTCACTCCTCAAACTCTAAGGGCTCTCAACGGCACTATGTTGTGATTGCTTCAAACGCATCGTTTTGTCTAAAAGATGTTCCCTATAAGAGGTCTCTTTCTCTGGAACCCTAATTCACGAGCTACTTCACTATTCCCCGTCCATAGAGAAAGAGATAGAGAGGAGTGAAACCCTAGGTTCTCAAGCGTCACCATTGGAGATCTCACACTGAAGAGGAAAAAGACGAGCCTCCGGAGTCCGGCCTAGTTTCTCAACCATTACAACCTCGTCTTCCCTTGCTCTCGTCCTGCTTCATCGTTCTTCGAAGTGAAGAGAGTATCCGTTCATTTTTTATGATTTCTCTTTGCCCGTTCGTGTTTCTGAGTTGCTTGACCTAGATCTGTTTCCTTAAGCTCGTCAATACTTGTTTGTTCATACTCAGTGGATTCTTGAGTTTGTGTCTCTCCCTCTTGAGGCTCCGCAGAGTAGGGAAATCGAACTGCGTTATCAATCTCTGTGTCTATAGCTTCATCTCGCAAGATGATGTTCTGGAACTCACAACAACATGAACTCAAAATAAAATTACAATTCAACTGAGATTTAACAAGAAAATCAGCTGCACTATTTGCCTCTCTATAGCAGTGCTGAATTGTGAAGCTCTCAAACTTTTTGCTTAACGAATGAATCTCTTCGATTATTTGAGCGACCTCCCGTGGTATATTATTGACTTGATTGATGACATTGCCTATGATTACACAATCGCTTTCAATAATCACTTTTCAGATCCACATCTCGACTGCAAGTCTTATGCCTGTATAAATTGCCAACCTTTTTTTATTTGAATCAATTGCGTAGTTAATCACTTCACTATCTTACAAAATGATTAAATTACTGAATACGGAGTATTACATAAAAGACTTAAGTCAATGAAGATGTGTTGTTTTTTCGTTGGTCCGATGATAATCATTTGCAGTATGTTTGACTGGCATATTTTAGTTTACTCTGATTTAGGCAAGTTAAAATTCCTACGAAAATCAAATGGCGGCATGATGAATTGACGATGTCAGTCTCAAGTGGGTTTTAGCCTTGGATAAGTGCAATAGTCTTA
Source organism: Persicaria tinctoria (assembly GCA_037127255.1). Lineage (NCBI taxonomy): Eukaryota > Viridiplantae > Streptophyta > Magnoliopsida > Caryophyllales > Polygonaceae > Persicaria > Persicaria tinctoria. The sequence continues at coordinate 4,985,882 of JBANSL010000016.1, read as the reverse complement.
TAATTATCTGAATAATCAGCCATGATTTATGATATACTCGACGCATTTATAAAAAACATAAACATATTCTCAATTTTTAACCATTTTTTTTTTAATTTAATTTAATTTTTTGGTAGAAACCATAGTTTAATGCTAATAGACTACTAGTATGCATCACATCACGTTTTTAGATTAAAATAGATAGGAGTGTTTAAGATTTGAAACTTTTTTTCATTCTTATAATTTAAATTCATAACCAACATAATAAAATCCTTAATTACAATTTCATGTCATTTATTAGTCACTCTAAGTCATCCTTCTCAGCTAAATCGCTCTACATCTGGATTAGGACCGCTGAGCACTGAGTAGTCAGAGGAGATATTGGGCCTACCAGGTATGACCTTGGCCCATAATTAGGCCAGCCCAATAACTCTAATCAAGCCCACTAACCAATTTTATTTTATTTTTCTTAAAAAGAAAAAGGAAAACCGGAGGAGGGCGAAATGGACCAAGAGAGTCGTAAACCCTGAGTTACTTTGGCGCCTCCCTTCCTCCCTCGCACGGCAGCAACAGCAACCATGGCCGAACACGAGGAGCACCGCCTGCAGAAGATTCCAGTTCTGCCATGGATGAGAGAGCCTGTCGACATCTCTCTAGTTCAAGATCGTCCTCTCGATCTCCTACCATGTCTCCACCCTAGGTGCCTTTTCTCTCCCTCCCTCTTGCGTTATCGCCTTTTTCAAGTATCCTTGAATGAGACAGTTCTTGCTCGTTTTCGAGTCTGGAATGCCTCCGGATCCATGTCGTTAACCTAGCAGCGTTGATTTTGTAGCGTTAATGGAGTTTTTCCGAAAAATAAAATGCCAAATTGTGTTGTGTTGGATGTCGCTGCGATGAAAATAGTGGAAGTTGATTGATTGCTGTGAATCTCTGGTTAATGTTAAGCCTTGGTGCCACTTAGGAAGGAAAGGCAAAGGGAATTTGATTTGACTGATTGATCGTTGTTTTAGAGTTTGTTAAGAATTTGTAATTCAATGAGTTTAGATGGCAGTCAATTCGTTTGTATGTGCTTGTTGTTAAGGATTCATAATTTCAACCAAGAATTTGTGATTCTCTGAGCTGAGCTGAGAAGTGGTTTTTCTTTATGAAGTCTGAAGGAGGCACTGAAGACCACGGGTATTTCTTCCCTCTTCCCCGTGCAACTGGCAGTTTGGCAGGAGACGATTGGACCTGGTGCTTTTGAACGAGATTTGTGTGTGAATTCACCAACTGGAAGTGGTAAAACTCTGGCTTATGCGCTGCCAATAGTGCAGAGGCTGGCGAATCCTGCTGTGAAATGTTTGCGCGCTTTGGTGGTGTTGCCCACTCGTGATTTGGCCCTTCAGGTGCATCACAACTCACTCATCATTTTGTGCTTATTTTATGTACACTTTTCTGATGTTTTATTGATTTTGCAAGTTTGAGCATCACACTTTTCTGACGTTTTCGCTGACCTGTGAGTATACTAAGATGAAAAAAGAACCTTTGGCATGCACAACAGAGCCATATTGTGCGTGGTTATGCTATTTAGGGCTCAATCAAGACTGTGAGTGAGATTTATGGCAATCATTTCTATTCCCGGACAACATTGAATATGCTATAGGGGATTACGGAGATATTGCTACTGAATGCGTGTCAGCGAAGTTCTGTATGATTAAGAATAGCAAGTTTCCTATTTCAAGATTCAGTTGCAATTGCAGAACCTCAATTTATTGAGGAATGCTTATGCAGTGTTGCTTAAAACATTCCTAGAGTTTCTTTTTCTATACCCATTTGGATCAGATGGCTATTTAAATTTTAATTTGCTTATGCAATTGCATTTGCAGTTTTCTCTTTTCCATATCTTCATTCTGATTTTTTCAGGTCAAGGAAGTCTTTGCTGCAATTGCACCAGCTGTGGGTCTGTCAGTTGGTTTGGCTGTTGGCCAATCTTCAATTGGCGATGAAAGATCAAGCCTAATTGAAAAATCTAAACTCGGTTCTGGTATCTGTTATGATCCAGAAGACCATTCAGAAAATTTACAGAGCTCAGTGGACATTCTAGTAGCTACTCCGGGAAGATTGATGGATCATATCAGTACTACAAAGGGCTTTACGCTTGAGCATCTCCTATATCTTGTAGGTAGCACTTCATTTGTAAACATACCATTCTTTCCGTTTGTGATAAGTTTACCCGAATTAAGTTGTCAGTCTTTGAGAAGAATTTATATCGAAATCTAGTTTGGTATAATGTACAAGTATTTTGTTTCGAGCAGTGTGGTGGGGGTTGGTTTTATACTGTATTTAAAAGGATTTTGCTTCATATGGTATTTTTGGTACAGTCTTTACCATTGAGAGGTTGCGAATAATAAATGTTTAAATTTTCTCCATTGCCAAAGTGGCTGTATTCTTATTTATGACTAATTATAGAGTGGTCTCGGTGGAATTAATTCAGCCTATCTTAAAATAGCTTAACTGAAAAAACAACCTATTTGTTGACGAGATTGTGTTTTTGGATACCTTTAACTCATTGGTTCATTCATGTTAAAAAAACCCGATTGCAAGTGATTGTTTTGCTTCTTTTGTTAGATGAATTTGGATTCCTGGCCTTTGTCTGAGTTTAGAATGGAAGCCAGCCACATGTTTTTCTGTTTAGACTAGCTGTTCATTAACTAGAATAATGCTGATTAAGCTTCATATCTCAGGTAGTTGATGAAACAGATCGGATGCTCCGGGAAGCATATCAATCATGGTTACCTACAGTACTGAAGTTGGCTCAATCAAGCATCACAACTATGTTTCACTCTAATACCCATGTTCCTTCAGCATTTGGTCCTTTAAGGACAATAAGGAGATGGTAAGTTTCAGTTTTTGCTCATTGGTTCGTTTGTTCATGTTTATATTTGTGCATGTTAGGGCTCTGTAAAGACAATAAGAAGATGGTAAGTGTCATTTGTTTCTCATTGGCACTCTTCTCTGTTTTTCATGTATGTATTTGTGTATGATTCATGATTGTATGCTGTGATTGATCAGAATTCATTCTTTAGCAAATTGCTAATGAAGGTACTTTTCCTTGGATTTTGCAGTGGCATTGAGCGAGGATTCAGAGATAAGCCATCACCCAGGCTTTGTAAAATGGTTCTTTCTGCAACTCTCACCCAAGATCCTAGCAAAATTGCTCAACTTGATCTGCATCATCCTTTGCTCATATCAGCCAAGCGTTATCAGCTTCCAGAAACACTTGAATCGTACGAAGTGGTATGTCTATTTAAGTATTTTTATGGTCTCACCTGAATGTAAGTAACTGAGGGTGTTTCTTCATTGACATATCGGTGGCCATTTTAAGTTCTGTTGCCATTAAATTGTGAATTGTGTTTGCTTTTCAATATTCGTGCACTGTCATTCTGTCTAAGTTTTTCTATTCAACTCTTAAATGTTGAAAGCTGTGTCAATACGATGAGGGAACACTAATTGCAAGATCTCGTGACAATTCGTAGATTGTCTCTTAAAAAGTTCTCGATTTTTTTGGCTGGTTATACTTTTGACAGTTCATGAATTAGATTTTAGATTCTCTTTTGGGGTTTACTGGACAAATCATGACACTCATCATATTTCTGCTTTCTAGACAAGTGTCAAAAATTAATATGGAATAATCTCTTATCTTGTGCAGATATGTACTGACGATAAACCCCTTTACCTAATGGCTCTTCTAAAGAATTTAGATGGGGAGAAATGCATTGTTTTCACATCGTCTAAAGATTCTACTCGTAAGCTATATGACCTGCTCAATATTTGTGACTTGCAAATCAAGATCCAAATATACTCAGGATTTCATCGTCAGGAAGAAAGAAGGTATTGTTGATTTCTCGCAAGTGTTTTAATTATCTAAGTTCCATGTCGCTTTTAATATAATCGGTTAACTTTCTTGCATGTGCTGTTGCTTCTGCTTATCAAACTTGATATTATATTTGTGTGGTTTTTACTTTATGATTAGATTGCATGCACTTAAAAATTAATTTTGGGAATCTTTGAACTGTAGCAAGGCATTGATGAAATTTCGAAAAGGGGAAGCACAAGTTCTTATATCTACAGATGCCATGACTCGAGGAATGGATGTTGAAGGAGTGAGAAACGTGATAAATTATGATGCACCTGAGTATATCAAGACATATATTCATCGAGCTGGACGGACAGCTAGAGCAGGAGGATCAGGGCGTTGCTTCACACTGTTGTTGCAGGATGAGGTTTGCTTCTCTGCCGACTAAGTTCTTATCTATTTGAGGGATGTAATATTAAATTTGGTTTTCCTTGGCTATATTCTTTCTTAAGAGGAATTTGTTTGCCCATTTCGATTCTTCTTTATGGAATTCCTTTTCTGATCTAAAAGTTTGTCAGATCAGTATAGAGTTTAGTTGGAGGGATTGTGGTATTGGTGTTTATTTCGTAGGCGGGCATAGTTTCATCTTTTGGGTAATAATTTAGGCCTGAAACCCTGTCTTCTGGTCTTATATCTTCCTTTTTAATTATTTATTATAATGTATATATGTTGTAGGAACCAAGATGAACTAGTCTAAAAAAGTAGAATTCACCATTACTTTACAGTATATATTTTGTCCAGAACATTTATCTCCGTGCTTTGCTTCTTTCAGGTGGAGGAATTCAAGGAGGTGTTGCAAAAGGCTGAAAACCACTCTTCTGCTACCTATTCTCTATCTCCTGATTCAGTAGAGTCGCTTCACCCTTGTTATTTGTCAGGTATATTCTAGATTCTTTTTTTTTTAGGCTGGGTTCTTTCAAAACCAAGTTGCATTACACCATGAGCACTTTGAACCAGCATTAGTTTCACTTAACCTAGTCACAGCATTCAGCAGTGGGTTCCCCTAGGTTTACATTTGCCTGCAATTTCAGTGATTCAGTGGGTCATGGTTCTTGTCTCTAGAATACGTGAATCGTGTTTCCTGTTAGTTGACTGCCCCTCATGATTGAAGTTGGACGGAAAACAGCATTACCAGAATGCAGAGTTAGAATGAAAAAGAACAAGCTCCTATGCCATATCTATCTCCTTAACATGTTTTTGTCACATTTAATAATATTGCCTAGCAACATTCGTAGTATTACTGTCTTGAATATCTACTGTCAAATAAAGTGACCCACTGATCTGCTATCAACGCTTGCAATAAAATGTGCAGCCCTGGAGAAGCTGAAATTATCAATAGCCGCCAAGAAGAAGAAGCGAAAACCTAAGAATCTTGCTTCTGGAAAACATGCGGAAGTAAAACGGCCCAAGAAGTGAGAGAGGTCTCTGCTTTATCTTATCCCCAAGGCAGATTTTTGGACGAAACCTAGTTTTGCAGCAAGCTTGAGGCAAGTTAAATGAGTGTGTTAGTGTTTACATTGGTAAGATTATATTGTACCATATCCGACTCTTTTCATTCCCTTCGTTTAGAGGGAATCTCCATTAAGGCATTAATTCTTCTTAATGTATCAGAAACTTCTTTCCCTTTTCATACATATGATGTTCTTGTGAGTTATATAATGATATGAGACTGCAAATGCATCGTATCCCCAACCGCATTTCACCCTCGTCTTAGTGAGTTTTAGTGATGTTGATATTACTGCTAAATTGTTCTCTATAATCTTCAGGGAGCTTATTCATGCCCTTGAGGACTAAACTTACTAGATGTGGTCTCAGATGCATCAATGCAACAAGCCCTTCACTGCTTTTACAGGTTTGGAAGCTTTTTTGTTTTAATTTTGTAGAAATTTAGAATTTTTATTTCACAAGCAATGCTTTATTGAGATATATCCAAAAAGTTACATTGTTTGATAGAAATTGCACAAGATTAAACCTCTACACATCCTAAAATCCTAACACAACATAGGCAGAATTAATACAAAACCGAAACTAGACCCAAACACAGACTGTACTTGTACACTTCTTCCGTAGTCCTAGTCCGGTCTTTTCATCTGCTGAAAGTGAAAGTCGGGATCCTTGCCTTGAGCCCTTTGAAGATGTACCTTGGAGGCATGGCATCCACTGATGATGGAGTGAAGGTCGCGATCTTGGGAGCTGCTGACGAGTAGGAATCAGAAACGATGTCCCGGGGATCCTCTTCATGGATGGTGTCGAGCATCTTCGACGCCCTCTGCCTCATCACCGTCACGAACTGTGGCGGTGCCACCTCTGTTGCGAACCTCGCGATTCTTGCACTCGCCATTGATTAAACTAAAGCAAGAAGGTGAGTTTCTCTTTGTTTCTTAAGGTCTGTGATGAATGATAATTGCAATTTGTGGGTGTGTATGAAGAAGCAGGAAAGAGGGGTTTATATAAGGGCGTGTTTGGTTTGCAAGAATTGCCCAACTCAAATCAAGGTCTACCCCAGTGCTTGTCCTCAAGTGCCGGCACAGCTTTTTGAATTAAATTAGTGGGACCCGTTTATGAAAATCAGGCATAATTTTCAACGTTTCCAAACCACGCAGTTGTCACACAGGCTGTGAACCTTCCAGGAAGATATGATGGTTTTTGTTGGGTTACTAAACTCCCAAATTTCCACTTTGTTGATTGGGGTTGGGTGTGTTAAATATCCACGTGTTGTATGACGATTGATGAGCTGATAATTCAAATCATCCTCCAAATTTCAACTTTTTAGGGGGTTGTTATCAATCTCCTCCTTCAATTTGCACTCCATCTCGTTTGTTTGTCGATGATAATTTGTTGGTAAATAGTTGATAAAATCTTAACCCTTACTCGATCTCCGAAAAAAATCTTAAGTAATTCCGTCCTAACTTCCATGGTGGGTGAGATATACTACCTCCGATTCAAAAATATTGTCGTTTGACTTTTTAACACGTATTTTAAGGAGTTAAAAACTATATAAAATATCGATTTTTTTTAAAATATTTTTTTACAACTTAATATTTGTTGATAATAAGTATTAGATTATAAAAAAATAATAATAAAAAAGTTAATATATTATATAGTTTTTAGCTCCTTAAAATACGTGTTAAAAAGTCAAACGTCAATCTTTCTGGATCGGAGGGAGTATAAAATTTAAAGGTTTGAATTTGGTAGCACCATGGATTTATATCCTTTGTCCTCCTCCCCTATCCCCACCTACAAACGCTAATTAAAAAAAAAGAAAATAAAAAATATATGGTAAATGTTCCAAAGAATGCCAAACAGCATATCCCCGTACGAAAACCACGCCCATTACCTATGGTGGATACTCACTCCACGCCCATACATAGGGTGAAGACCATTCCATGCCCATACATAGGGTGGAAACTCAGGCCATAGCCCCAGTCATATAATATCAATGTCATGCTCATATAATATCTCAATCAGCTCAATAATCAATAATCAGACTCGTATGAGATGACTCGATTAGGTACGAACCAGCTCAATAATCAATAATCAGACTCGTATGAGATGACTCGATTAAGTACGAACTCGATGGACTGGGTCGTCCTATGACCCTAACAAAGACAACAACGACATCAACGATAGCTAAACGGGCAACATAAAATCACTCGGTAAGAAGAGGTTGAGCAGAGGCACAACAACAACAATCGCAAGGCGGATTAATGCATAAATCTCGACGCGAACTCTCCCTGCCATTACCATACACATCATAACCCAGATGACGAAAACCATCCATCCGAAAATTGGCACAACCACCATCAGAAGCAATGTTGTAGCAAGAGATCCCGCGAGAAAAACATTAGCCTTCATAACCGGAAGATCCCGATCATCCATTGAAGAAGGCAGGACCTGTCCCTCACAACAAATGTAGGCAAAGCCGTAAATCACAGCCACAAACCACATACGAGGAAACGATTGTTGGGTGAAGCTCGAAGGCGGAAACGACCCCTCCTTGGTACAGGGGCCGCAAGATGTCGAGTAGTATCTTGTTGAGAGGTAGAATCGCCTTGTTCGGTGCTTGCAGAATTTCCCTGCAACGACAGCAAAATCACCAATCCAACAAATTTCGAAGAAAAATGGAAGGATGAACAAGTGTTCTGGGTGGCATTTAATTTATAATCGAGGTGATATTTTTTTTTTTTGAAAAAAATAAGTAAATAGTGAGTGTTTATGTACTTATGTATTTGGGGGTAGGTTGTGAATTGTGATATTGAAATGTTTGCCCTTATTTAGATTTGTTGGTGTGTTGCAAATTATAGTAATTCTATTTTATTTATATATGCAGTTGATTGTATAATATTTGTAGATATTTTCAAATTTAGTGTTAGATATTTTTTTTTAAAAATTAACATTAACAATTCAGTTCGCTTAGAGCATGTATAAGAAATTATGCATCTTTTTCTTAACAATGTTGAGTATTTTCGAGTAGTTTAAAGTATTGTCAATAAAATAGACACGCAAGCAAAACATCAGAAATGAAAATATCTCAATCAGCTCAATAATCAGACTTGTATGAGATGACTTGATTAGGTACGAACCCGATGGGCTAGGTCGTCCTGTGACCCTAGCAAAGACAACAACAACATCAACGATGGCTAAACGGCCAACATAAAATCACCGGTAAGAATTGGTTAAGCAGAGGCACAACAACAATAATCGAAGGCGGATTAATGCATAAATCTCAGTGCGAACTCTCCCTGCCATTACCATACACATCATAACCCAGATGACGAAAACCATCCATCCGAAAATTTGCACAGCCATCATCAGAAGCAGTGTTTTAGCAAGAGATCATGCGAGAAAAACATTAGCCTTCATAACCGGAAGATCCCGGTCATCCATTGAAGAAGGCAGGACCTGTCCCTCACAACAAATGCAGGACAAGCCGTAAATCGCAGCCACAACCACATACGAGGAAACGATTGTTGGGTGAAGCTTGAAGGCAGAAACGACCCCTCGTTGGTATAGGAGTTGCAAGATGCCGAGTAGTATCTTGTTGAGAGTTAGAACTGCCTTGTTCGGTGCTTGCATAATTTCCCTGCGACGACAACGAAATCGCCAATCCAACAAATTTCGAAGAAAAATGGAAGGATGAACAAGTGCACTTCTAGTTACTAACCTTGGACGACTGCCGTTGCTAGTGTATGCAGTCGGCATTCGATCTCCTCCTCCTTCGACTTGGTTTTCCGATTCAGGTGAAATGAGTTTTGAATCTTGATCGATAGAGTTCTGTTAGTTGTGTTAAGATTTTATATAGTGAAGGAGTTGTTGGTCTATATATACTTACAAACACACACACATATACATATACAGTGGCGGAGCCAGGAATCTCGGCCAAATGGTGCTAAAAAAATTTTGTAAAATATTTTTTTTGATGTATACTTATTAAGATGATTTTTTAAAAATATATTGAAAAAACACTAAAATTGTAATTTTATAAAATGGCATTTTTAATGAAATATGACATTTTTAAACACAAATATAGAGAGAGAATTTTTAAACACTAAAATTTAAACATAAATATGACATTTTTTTTAATGAAATAGTTTATAGAAACAAAAAATATAGAGAGAATTTTTAATGAAATAGTTGATATAAATAAAAAATATAGAGAGAAATAAAAAGGAATTAATGATATAGTAAGACAAATAAAAAGTGAAAGAACTGGAAATTGAACCCAAGACCTTTTGATTTTGATTCTCATTCCCTCCTTCCTTTACCACTTGAGCTAGAGAGCAGTTGTGTTTCAAATATCCTTTAAAGATCTTATATTATCTTTAAAATACTAAATATATGCAAAAAAAAATTATTTTTTTTGTATTTTTTTTTCCGCCAGGGGGGGTGCTCGAGCACCCCTAAACACCCCCTGGCTCCGCCCCTGTACATATACATACACACATACATATATACATATATGCATGCGTACATATGTACATATATGAGTACATACATATATACATATAGGTGTGTTCCCACAATTTGAGTTATTTTTTAATGTATATAAAATGAAACCTATTGCCATTAAAAAAAATTGTAAAAAATGAGACTTCAACTCCTAACCTTTTTTGCTAACTCTTTACACCAACTAATCTACATAAATTATTTGTTTGAATACTCTTTTATGGTTAGATAAATCATCATAAAAATGTCAATGTCACAATATATTTTGGTTTTAAGACATAAAAGGCCACACTTATGACCTTATTGCCATATTGGTTAAAGAACTCGAAAATAATTGTCTTTAAGTCATTTTTCACATTTAATTTCATAAAAGAATGTGTACATTAATTAAACACTCTATAATCGATCAACAAATGAAACAAAACAAATATTTAAAAAAAATACACATTATTAATAAAAAAAATAGGATTTTTAAGATCGCGTAGGATCATAATTATATAAGATCCTATCGATCTATTAAAATTCTAAAGATCCCATAGCAGATCCTACTACACACAAAAAATTCTATACATAGATCTGGATCGAGCTCATAAGTAGGATCGTAGGATCTTAAGATATTGTACATATATTCTTTACTTTATTTATGATATATGATGCAATATATATGGTCAACCAGCAGGAATACTCATCGATGATAATTATATATGGTCATCCAGTATTGACGGTGTTCCGTCTGTCGACTTGATTGACCATCGAGTTTCAAATATGCCTGAACTCGAATCTTTACCTAATAAAAAAATTTGATGACGACGACAAATAGGGTCAAGAAACCACGTGGGGTTGCCCTAATTAATATAATTATCTCGTGATTGGCATGCCCTAATTTTGATCGATCTTTGAGTGGTGTAAGAATGCACTTGGATATATAGAGCTTCTGAATACCACATATACAAATACACCAATTATTCAGGTGGATGTATGTGTTGTAGATTCAGCTCATCCAATCGAACATGAAATTTGCACGTATTTTAAATGTTTTAAAATACAACCGGCCTACTATATATATATATATATATATATATATATATATATATGGTGAATTACACCCATCATCCTCAACCTTTTGTTTCATTTTCATGATAGTCCCTAACCTTTAAAAATGTTTTCATCCACCATCCCTTCCGTTAATTAAACCCATTCTTCCGTTTCTTCCTTTACACTTGGCAACCAAATGACATTTAACAAAAGAAAAAAAAAGAAGAAAAAAAAGAAGATTGTAAAGAGGAAGCTCAATCGACTAACTAAGCATTCAACAACCAAGTAAAACAACACAAATGTTAGGGTTTTCTTGTGAGAGGCAATCAACTGTCATGGCATCCAAATATATTTTCAGAACGAGCAAGAAGAAGACTGTGATTAAGCGAATTGGGGCATTCTAGAAGTTTCTTGGTGCTTAATTACTTGAAGGGTGTAGAAGATGGCAGTGATGATGCATAAACTCCCCAACATCAAAAATTGGGTTGAAAGAGATCCATTAGGAGACCAACCATCGTATGGTAAGCATTATTAGATTTGTAATTTTGTTTAATAAACTTCTAATACATACTGCTTAAGAGAAAATCATGTTTAATTCGAAAATTTAGGTATTGTAGGCCATTGCCTTCCGGTGGCACTCGATTCCAGGTTAGTTGTCCAAGTGGCCAGTTTGTTGTTGATGTGGTAGCACGTACATGTTCGTGTAGAAAGTGGCAGTTAACCGGAATACCTTGCACACATGCTTGTGCAACCTCAGCTTACAACGGAAATACCATTGAAGAGTTTGTGGATGAGTGTTATTCTGTTTCTATGTGCAAAGCTGTTTATGACAACATCATCAATCCCATTAGGAGCATTGACCAGTGGAATGATGTGCATCATAACCCAATCCAACCTCCAAGCTCAATACCACCTAAGCAAGGAAGACCAAAGAAAAAGAGAAAGAAGGAACTAGATGAGAAGGGACCAACCGAAAAGATGAGAAGGTTTGGAATGGCTATGCATTGCACCAACTGTGGTGGGATTGGGCACAACAAAAGGGGGTGTAAAAGCCTCCCCCAACCATACCAGGTTATACTTTATTTTATATATTTACTAAAACTTATTTCATACATTTGCCTTATTTGACCTCATTTATATGTAATGTTTTAGGCTAAAGCTTCAGAAACTTCAAAAGGTAGTGGGCGTGGAGGATCAAGGTGTAGAGGAAGCCAAAAATCAGTGGTTGGGCAGCACAACAACAACCAAAGTGGATGATTACTGTCCCTAATTTGACCTATGTGTATCTCATGCTCTATCTATGTCAATGCAACATTTGAACAAAATATTTGGCTTTTCTCCTTTAATTACACAAGTGTTGCAAATTATACAAGTCTTTTTGATAAGTTTGTAATGACAGCAACTTGTGTTTATTATGAAAATATTACGTAGCTTTTTGTATGGAAATGGCCTTTCTCCTCATGCTTTTCTCCACTGTAATTTGCTTGTTTTTATTTATGTAGTATGGAAATAGCAACTTTTTTATGTTCATCCTAGAGTAGCAAAATGTCATTTGGATGCCACGTGTAAAGGTAAACCACACTAAACCGAAGAAACGGAAGAATGGGTTTAATTAACGGAAGGGATGATGGATGAAAAGATTTTTAAAGGTTAGGGACTATTTTAGAACAAGTAAAAGGTTAGGGACTATCATGAAAACGAAATGAAAGGTTGAGGACGGTGAGTGTAATTCACCCATATATATATAGTTTCAGTAGGGTTTTTATGTGAACATGAGTAGCTCGAATTTGACTCGTACTCATTCGATAAAAACTTGGTTCGAGCTCGTTCATTTTCTAAACGAGTTGAGTATGAGCACATTTTTAAGCTCGGTCCAAAGCTCGGCTCGTTCGAATTAAGATCAAATAGCTCGAATCTTATGAAATTTCTAAAATTTCCTTTAAATTATTGTATAATGAGCAAGTAGAATGACTTAAAGCTCGAAAAAAGCTCTACTTGAGCTCATTTATTTCCTAAACGAGCCGCGTATGAGCACATTTTTAAGCTTGAGTCGAAATTTAGGCTCGGTTCGAATTCATTCATATTCTAAACGACCTGAATATGAACAAACAATACTCGGCTCATTCAACTCGAATAATAGCCCTAAACTTCAGACAAATGTTGATTTAATCATTATTTAGCGGGCTTCAATTCAATTCCCTTATTAATAATTGATTTTAGGGCATAATTTTTTACTCAGCATATAATTATAACACTATAAACACTAGTGAAATGCAATATTGATAAATAATTGACAAGGACGATATGACCCAAATTAATTAATTAACTCTACATATAAAATAGACTATTTTCTCAATCAATGTCCAATTTTAACTTGTAAATTTTTTAAATTCAATTAATGTATCGACAATAATCCGAATAATTTTCCAAGTTCGGTTTAATAATTCTGTCATATAATAGACAAATAATATTTCGGGTAATTGAATGTGATCGATGGAGAGAGGTCTACCGTGTAGTTCAGGGCATGTAATTTTTTTTATTTTTTTTTTTGATTTTCAAATCCGAATTGCCAAAACCAATTAATGCAAAATTTTTGATGGGAAAGATCGATATAGACTTTTACAATGGAAGAAAAAGATCGACTCTTGACTAATGGTTAAAATTATAGGAAAATTTAAAAAGAAAAATTATTCTTCATTATCATATATTTAACTCGTACAAATAATTATTCATTATCGTATATTTAACTCGTACAAATAATTATGTTGTTACGTATAAATAGATCCAAATTTTTTAAATAGGGGTGACAATTAAAGAAAAAAGGATAAGATTGACATAACCCAAAAGTAGGGGCAATGTCCGAAGAGTATTGTCTATTTCGTAAAAAATGAAGCACAAGTGGAGCAATTCAAGTTGATTAATTCTTGAATTCAAGCATTATAGTAATAGCCAAGAAATCCCTTTTTGCATCTCCAAAACTATCATCTTATATTCTTATCCAATCTCTAACCTCTAATTAAGCTTTTGTACGGCACAAACAAGGTAGATTTAAAGGTATTTGTTCGACCTAGGGTTTCTCTCTTCGAATAACTCACGACGAACTCAAGCTAAAACAAAAGTAATTGTAAGAACGAAAGACACAAGACTTTGTTTACGCGGTTTGGTTTCCCTACATCCGCGGAACCTCAGGAGGGGAGGTCCACCCAATCCACTAAGCATCCAAAGGTTCAGAAACAGGTTAAAGAGGTTTTAGATGCACCAACACAAAGACACGATTCAATCTAAACAAGGACAAAGAAGATAAACGAGGAATAGGGTTAGAGATCGTCCGTGAAGGACTTCTCCTTCGTCAATCGAGCAGGTACTCCGGTAGCATCAACCTAGAAGAGCACCCATGTAGAGAATCGTCGGCGTCGGGCGGCTTCCTCGAGCCAAACCCTAGTTTCTCTCCCAAACCCTAACCCAGAGACCCCTTGGCTTACCTGAGAGGAGGAGAGAGATGCTACAGTTCCGCTTGAGAGCTCAAAGAGGGTTTATATAAGATTAGGGTTACAATGGCTAAGTGAAGGGCAAAGTGAGTTGGGCCAAGGTTTGGGCCGAGCTCAAACCTTCTAACTCAATCTTCCAACAATTCACATAACCGGCAGAGGCTAGACAACACCAAAGCATCAACATGTCCGAGCTTCACCTTATGAGTCTAGCTAGGCTAGCCATTGGAGCCAATCATGGTCAAGCCATGGGCCCAATGAGCCTTTCCTTGACCATGGCAATGGCTCGGTTGTGTTGAGCCACGAGTAAACCTGTCCTAGTGCTAGTGCAACATACAAAACCAAATAAACCAATGTCTCAAGTTTAACATATTACAAGGATTATAAAAAACATAACAATATTATTTATTTGAGCCAATTCGATCTGATTATACAGATGAAAACCAATCAAAAGCATGCACCGAGTATGTGCTATGTGCTTTTCGGTGTTTCCGACTACGTCGGAAGAGTATTTCCAAGTGATCCAATATAATATAATCATCTTTATTTCTAATCATCCTCGTTCTATCTTATCTTCCTCTACTTTGATACTCTCTCCATTCATCAAAACATGTCGTTTACTATTTATTAATTTTTTATGAGAATAAAAACTATATAAAATATCAAAAAAAAAAAATTCATATATATTAGTCATAAATATGAAATTACTATTAAAGATTAATAAAAAAAATGTTTAGTATTTTCTATAGTTTTTATGTTCCTAAAAAACGTACATGAATAGTAAGCTAGTGAGTATTTTTCTTTTACAATCATCTTCTTATGTCAATCATCCCTGATCTGCGATCTATCTTATTAATAGCATGCATTTAGAGGGTCATAATAGGTTGCATTTAGCTTAGTTAAGATGCATATCATGCATGGTTTAAGTACATTTTGCATATTTGCTCTCTACGTTGGTGGGGTTGGAATCAACACACTTTTATTGATTATTTCAGGTAACTGTGGATCTAAGGAGGAGACATGGGTTGATAACGCATTAGATGAGAATGTCTAGTTGATCGAAGAAGTTTACATGAAGATCTCAAGAGGTCCTGAGAAGAAGAAGCGAACCTAAACGAAGAACAAGTCTGCAGAAGTTGTCGCCATACATGCTGAACTTGTTTTGCACTTTCTGGAGGTCTCGGTTGTCCGATTGACTATTATGACTATGCGTTGGAAAGCTCTTTCAGAGAGCTACAACTTCTCTGTTGACAACAAGAGCAAATTCGAGACTGATTTTCCGTGACAGACCAATGCAGCGGCCGCAGAATGCTTGCCGCGACCGCAGCCAGTATGGATGTTGCGGGCTATGGAAGAGTTGCTGATGCCGCAGCATGGGTCGCTAGCGCGACACCGTTTAGTTTAATGAAACCCTAGTTTTTAATCTTAGATGTTTTATGGCCGACTTAGATTGTTATAAGGCCGATTTTAAGTTAATTATTTTTCTATCACTTTTATGCTATTCCACGTTCTATCAGACAATTAGAGAGAGAGCGATGTTCACCATGGGCGACTAAACTCTCTTCGTTCTACTTGCAATTTGAAACACTCTATGGTTTGATCGAAGCCTATCAAACCATCATATATATCTTCATCATATATTCATATTCGATATTAATCCATAGGGTTTCATCATCTATTATATATTGTATTTGATACATGGTTTTTTTTAATGATATTCTCTCAACGCGTCTCCTTAAGTGCATGCAAACATCCGATTCCGATATACTTAATTCCCATGAAAAACTCAATAGAATGGACTCTAACATAATGTAACAATAGTGTTTATGAGAAACACCCTCTTTCCATTTAGATTAATCATTAAAGAAGATGGTCGGATGTAGTTACAATCCTAACGAATCAGAAAATGATCAGATATAACCCCTTAAATGGATCATATAATATGCAATCCAGATATAGCCAGAGCGATTGAGGCCAATCGAACTTGAATAAGAAAAAAAAAAGATCAGAACAAATACAACAAACTCGACATCTACACATTACCAATCCATAACCCAAACACGAGACTGGTTCATCCATATAGATATATAGACTGACCACCATTGCTTGCTCATCTACCGAAAGTCGGGATCCTTGCCTTGAGTGCCTTGAAGATGTATTTCGGAGGCATGCCTCCGAAGGACACGCTTTTGGGAGCTCCCGAAGAGAAGGATTCCGGACCATTAATGTCCCGGGGATCCTCCTCTTGGATGGTATCAAGCATCTTCGACGCCCTCCGCCTCATGACTATCATGACCTGTGGTGGAGCCACCTCAGTTGCGAACCTCGCGATTCTCGCACTCGCCATTGATTGAAGTTTTTCTAAGCCCTTTTGTGAAAGAAAAGGATGCAATTGAAGTGTGTGTTCCTCTTTGTTTGTTAAGAAGAGAGGTGATTTTTTTGGGTGCCTATGAATATGCCTAAAGTGGAGGGTTTATATAAGGGCGTGTTTGGCTTGCGATAGTTGAGAAGCCACAGTCACGGTCTACTCGAGTCTTTGTCTTGTAGTGCCGTCTCTACTTTTCGAATTAAATGAGTGGGGCCCACGGATACTAATCAACGGATCAAACTGAATTTCTTGATTTTGTACGTGTTTGAGAAATAATGCAAATGCAATTGTCACAAAGACATGTTTTTGTTTGGTTACTAAACTCCCAAACTTCCACTTTTTTGAGTAAGTTAACTCTCCACGCGTTGTATGATGAGTGTTCAATTATGTAAGATAATTATAAATATCGAGAGTTTGTATCTATGAGTGTCCCCTCAAACCGATGACTGTAGCCTAACACACAAGTCAAGTGGAGTTCGATTTTAAAACCAATTGGCAATAGAAAGAGTAGTCCACTAACTCATATACTAAGGCTGGTTAGATTCAAATTTTGATGTGAGACACTTTATCATTTCACATCTTAACAATTAACTCATCAAATCTTACGAGTTTTATCGTAAGAATCAACAAAATCACCCCAAAATCAAGTCTTATGAGTTATTATCGCATTGTAAAGGAGTTATTAACTTGTCAAGTTATACAAGTTTTATTGCAAGAATGATGATATGGAATGATTAATATATAAGGTACGCGACTCAACAAAATTAATCCAAAATCAAGTCTTACGAGTTATATTTAACTCATTGTAAGTGAGTTTTTTTTGTAAGAATGATGATATGTAATGATTAATAAGTTATGAGTTCGATTCTCCCTATCTAATAAGATTAAGGAGTTTATGTAACAAAAAAAAAAAAAAGGAAGGAAGGAAGAAGATGGTATCAATTGTTTAGATTCGACAAAAATAGCATGTGATTTAATTAATGATGGAATAGATTGATAGCAATTAAAGCAAAAAGGGATGAGATGGACCTAACCCTAAAGTTGGGGCAAATATTTGTAAAATGTCGATTTCGTGGAAAGTGCATCACAACTTGATCAAGCAAGTTGCTTCTTGAGGAATATATGAAGTAAAGCCAATTCAAAGAAAGCCTCTTTTGTATCTCTCAAACTATCTTATCCAATCTCTAACCTCTAATTATGCATTTTTAGAGGTCATTTTAGAGGTTCGATTTTGTTTATAAAAACATGTCATTATGGATATTTTAGCTTTTATTTTACGAAAATGCTTTTGACAATTATTGATGGATTGTGGGTTGTAGTTTTCGATAAAGTAAAAAAATAGAGTAGTAAATTAGTAAAAAATGAGTGGATTTGGTACGGGTCGATATCGATATAACCCGACCCGATATCCTTAATATCCCCGTTTCACTATGTTTAGGCAATTAGGCCCAAATGGCCAGTGTTACGCTATTTACGTGATATCTCAGCGGCTCGGCCTTCTCTGTTCGCTCCTTTACTGTTCGCTCTCTCTGCAACAGCCAACAGGTACGCTCTCCTCCTTCTCTGCTCTGCTCTTTCTTTGCTTCGTTTGTTGGAATCTATGGCTAATCCCGATTTGGATTTCTAGGATTCTTGGGCTGTGCGAATTTTATTATTTTTTTTTGATCTAGGGTTTGCTGCGATTTTGTGGTGGGATCTGCATCTGATATTGTGCGTTTTTTTTATTGTTGTTTGTTACGTGCTGTTTGCTGAAATTTCAGCATCTATTTGCTGCGCCATCCCCTCTCTGCATTCGCGTTATCTTCGATCAAACTAGTTCTTGTTGATTGTTGAACTTCAATTGCACAGTGAAAAAGGGAATTAAAAATCTGAAATTTGTATAATCTGAATTTTTTGTTAAAATCTGAAATTTGAACAAATTCATCAATGAATTTGTTCATTTGTGCTGAAATTTGTGTTTTATTTTGATTTTCTTATAAATAGAAATGGATACATATGACCTTGAATCGATACAGAGAAGAAAGGAAAGACAAAAACTTGTCCATGTAGCCATCATAGTGTAATTGCTGATTTTTTTGGAGAATTCATGTGGATTTACAGCTGGTTTTTCATAGTGTAATTGCTGATTTGTGCGGGTTGTGGAATGGTTTGGCAGCTACATGTATGTTGAATAGCTCATAAAAGCTTGCAAATTTTCCGGGTCACGAGTAGAAAACAATGCTTTGTGTCATTAACTCTTTGATTCCTTGTGATTTTCAGCGATCTCAATGGTTTACATAGCATTGTGGGATGAGTTTGTGGAGCGATCCGTGCAGCTGTTTCGTGCAGATCCTGAATCTGTAATGCTTTCTGGATGAATATTTTTTGTTTCCTTTTTTCTTTATCTGTTTTAATTGTGGATTGTTTTGAACAGCTGTATCTTTCTTCAACTTATTCGCTTGTGTTGTTGATGACAGACTCGTTATGTCATGAAGTACAGACACTGTGATGGGAAATTGGTTCTCAAGGTCACTGATAACAAGGAGGTATTGATATAATCTACCTTTAATTCTCCATCTTCTACCTTCTTCCAACTTCAGTTTCCACCTTCCAGAGTTGAATAGTGGCAATCGGTTGCTAGTTTTAGGATAGTGGCTATATACTTGTATGTCTTTTATATGAATTCTGGATTTCAGCGAGTTTTAGGTATTATGCCTGTATTTATGTATAAGAAAAACTATTGTTCATGAATTATAGTGGCTGGAGCTGGATTCATGTATTAGGTTATTAGTCAAACTATGTGCAATGTTAAAGAATCAAAATTCAGCATCTTGAACTTATCTGATGTAGTGATGTATCCAATGTGTTCAGTGCCTCAAATTCAAGACTGACCAGGCGCAAGATGCTAAGAAAATGGAGAAGCTGAATAATATTTTCTTCGCTTTGATGGCTCGTGGCCCCGAAGGTACTATCTTGATTCTTGAGCACTGCTTTGCCTGTATGTATGTTTTTATCAGGAAATGCAATTTTTATGGGGAAGTTTCTGCGTCGATCATAATAGATACTTGCTACAGTAGCTGGGCATTGTATGAAACATGAACTGAGTGATGCTGTGTTGTCTTCTGATCTAGGATTAGATATCTGGGCATATGCTCTTTCCCAACAATTCAAGTTATTCTACAAGTTGCATGATGAGGTTATTACATTTGCTAATCTTTATCAATCAAAATTTACTCCGTCTGACCTAGAGGACCTTCTGATATGGTTTGGTTGGCTGAACTTTGAGCTACTTGGGAATAATGTACAACTTTTGTAATCCCTTTTGGCTTTTTGCCATGCAGTGGATATATCTGAAGTCACTGGAAGGGAGCAGGTGGAGGCACAACCGGCTAAGAAGGGAAGAGGGAGGAAACAATAAGAATGTTGTTATAGTAATTGAAGAGGATAACCCAAAAAAAAAAAAAAAAGCTTCCTAGAGGATTAGTTCTGGACTGAGGGTGTACCCTCTGTATTTTGTTTAATGGTTTTGTTCAAGTACATGAGTCGAGTTATTGGGTACTCTGGTGGTTTGAACATGGATGCTTATCTTGATGGCACTTCGAATGCAGGGTTTACTAACCTTCAAATTTGGCATTGTTATGAATTTTCATTACTATCTATGATTCATTTGGGTTGTGATGATAAAGGTCAGAAGTGAAGGATGAAACTATGAAAGCTACCACAATTTTGGTATAGACCTGCCAATTTTTGCTGTTAAAAAAATCTCATCAACAAAGTGTCTGAAACAGATTCCTATGGCACAACTGTAAGCTTTTTGTTGGTCGCACATTTTGCGAAATTGTAGATTTGAAAGTACCAATAGTGCAGAAGTTGTGGTAATGAGCTTCACGGATGTTGTACAGAAATGAAAATGACTGTGAAGCAAAGGGGTGCCACTAACTGGAATCAACAAGAACTCAACTTTTTTAAGACCTTCCGCAGCTGAAGATGTTCAAAACAGAGTTTAGATAATGGACACACAGCACTTCTGAATTTCA
Source organism: Persicaria tinctoria (assembly GCA_037127255.1). Classification (NCBI taxonomy): domain Eukaryota; kingdom Viridiplantae; phylum Streptophyta; class Magnoliopsida; order Caryophyllales; family Polygonaceae; genus Persicaria; species Persicaria tinctoria. Next base: position 4,965,155 of record JBANSL010000016.1, on the reverse strand, counting down.
CTATAACAAAAAACTGACAATACATCAAAGGGGGCATAACATCCCTAAGGCCAAAACTGAATTGATTCTAACCGAATCATGAACTCCATCTCCCACTTCAGTTAGATTACAACAGCAAATTTATCTGTGTTCCCTATGAATCTGCAATAGAAACAGACTCATGCGGTGAAGGTTCATGGACACTTGGAATTATGAATCTTCGGCCACTGCTTCATGCTCTTTTACATCTGAAACACCATTCTTCACTTGGGGCCATTTTGAAGCTGTAAGTGGAAATAAAGAAGATCAAGTTAAAAACAAACAGTCTATACTCAAGGATTATTTCTTAACATATTGCTGACAAATCAAGGAGCTAGTGAAATAAACCATCAATGTTCTTTAGTGTAAGCATAAAACTACCAAACATCGGAAAAACTGAATAGTATTATGCTGAAGAGGATTACTTACACTTGAGATTGAGAGTAGAACCAGCAAGGCATGTAAGCCTTGATTTTGTGTTAACTTCAGCTAAAGGTGTTGAGCTCTCTTTGGCGGCTGAACGAACATCCCAGACACGTATAGACCCATCTGAAGACGCAGACGCCACCATATACGGATATTCAGCATCAGCTTCTGTAGAAAGCACAACAATGCCTTTCACACGCGATGAATGTGCGCCCTCAATCGAATATGCAACCTTTCCATCTCTCGAATCCCATGCTGTAATACTACGGTCCTCTCCACCAGTAAAAATAACCCCATTCTGCATCATTTTGAATCAAGCTTGAGGACCTTAAGATGAATGAGAATACAAAACTTTCTAATGGGCAAAAAATACCTCTCAACAAACAAAATCAAGAACAAGTTTGAACCTTTCAGTATAGGAATTGAAACAATTATAACATAGTTCCTTAAATCTCATTTCAAAGAACTCGTCACTGTCAGATTTCATTGCAATCAAGCTATCAAATTGATAAAACACTATCTGCATTTGAATGAAGAATAAGCAATAGATAAGTAACATATTCATCACTTTCAGATATCATTGCAATCAAGCTATCAAGATTCGAACTTTTTAGCTATAGGGATCAAAGAAACCAACCTCACCGGGGGCAGCACAAAGAACACGCTTCCGATTCTGAAACTCCACCACCAGCTTCGCATCTTCGGCATTGTGCACCGAAACCTTCTCATCGACGGCCATGAAAAACCTCTCTCCACCAACACAGAACCTCACAATCGAAGCCTCCTTATCCAGCCTACAACAAAAGCTCCGCCTTCCTCTCACCAGGTTCACCATCCCGAGACAAGAATCCCTCGAAACAGTCATCGCGAGCCTCCCCGAAGGATGAACGGCGAGGTCGTTCACGGCTCGCTTGTGAACAGGCACGGACTTGAGAAGGACGAAGGGATCGGCGTCGTAGATGGAGACGGAGCCGTCGTCCGAGGCGCTGAGGAGGTTACGCGGGAAGGAGAGGGAGGGAGGGGCGAAGAACGAGAGGGAGGTGACCGCGGAGGAGTGGTGGAGGAGGGAACCGATCTCGGAACAGGTGGAGAGGTCGTAGAGCTTGACGGAGTCGTCGGCAGCGGCGGAGGCAGCGACGGGGCCAGAGACGGCGACGGATTTGACGGGGGAGAGGTGGGATGGGTATGAGAAGAGAGGGGTTAGGGTTAGGGCTCCCTGGTGGCCGTCATCGGAGGTGGATGATTTGAGGTGTTTGAGGCGGAAGCCCCAAATGAAGCGCTCGTAAGAGCCAGCAATCAGACTCATCGGAGATTGATGCTAGCGGCGCCGGGAATTCCGACGAGGACGGCGGCGGCGGAAGTTTCGATTTTGGGGCGGTAAGGGTTTAGTAAAAGCGTAAAACCCTTCCTTCCCAATTCGCAGTGTTTATATACTCCGTATAAACTTCCTGGGAATTTCCGTGATGATCCTATAATTTTGGGGTTTTCACATGATGCAACCATCATTTTCAAATTTTGGTCTAAATATCCCATTGTTGCCCATTTTTAAAATCTTTAAATATCTTTTTTTAATGGGGAAATTATAGATTCGAAAAGCGGGAGTAGATTGCATCCGAGGCTAGATGAGAGTATCCTTACAGATGAGGTTTTGGAGACCGTAGTGTTCATTATTCGTATTTCTCTGAAAAAGTTGGGAAAAATGTGCAATCTTGTCTGTCACCGAGTTTGCTTCGCGAAAAATGTGTTGAAATAAGGGGCAAGAAAACGACATTGTGTGAAAGAGGCCATCATAGAATATCATCTTCATTTTCCATACATAATGTCATTTTTCGGCGATAGAGTTGATCACAACTGGCTAGTCACGTTCAAGTTCTATTTGTGTAATGGCATTTCATGTGCATTTTTTATTCCTCTAAGGAGAGCGAGAGCTTCGGTTTTGAGAGGGGATTGGATCCCACAATTTTCACGGCAAATATGAATTGTTTCTCCATGTTCATTTCATATGATGATGGGCACGCCAATTTTATGTAGCCCATTTGATACCTTCGTATTCGAGAATCAACAAATTCGACTCCGCACTGTTCACAAAATTTTGGTTCTTCTTTTTCATCTCCGATTACTCGATAATTTCCACAAGCACAAATTCCGCTTTTTATAGGCCCAAAAATTCTTTCACAAAATAATCCATCTTTTTCCGGTTTATTGGTTTTGTAATGAAAAGTATAGGGTTTTGTGACCTCTCCAACCATCTCTCCGTTCGGTAGGATTTTCGTGGCCCAAGCACTTATTTGTTGGGGAGAAACTAATCCAATTCGGAGTTGCTGATGTTTATACTGATCTATCATAGAAGAAAATTTTGAATTCATTCCGATTAAGCTTCCATCCTATTAATCTGCAAGTCAATTGCACTTTTCCCGTTATCAAGTATAAATCCGTCAAAGTTAAATTTTATTCTCCCTTGTGATGGGTTTTTCCATTTAGTGTTTCTTCTTCTTCTCGTGACAGTTGGTTGGGATCTCCATCGAACATAAACCTCATTTTCATTAAATATTTGTGATGCCTTCCCATTGTGTTGCTATCTTTGTAGAAAAAAAATCTTTACATGTCTAATTTAACCATGAAAAATATTTGCTTTTTATTTTGTTGTTGTTAAATGAGTTGGTGAATTTTTTTTCGTGTGGCGGTCATTATGCTCGGCCTAGCTATCTTCTAATCTTTGGGTTTTTGTTATTGTGTACTCAACGGTCAATAAATATGTTTACATATTCCTCCGATCTTCTTATTTACACAATACTCGTGAATCGTGATGTCTACTATTTTAAATCATTAGTCTTGTCACAAAAAATGGTGACATTTTTTAGGTAGCTAACATCAATTTGGAATATTTTGTTAAAATATTTTACTCCGTACTTAAAATTATTATAAAAAAAATATAACAATTAATTACTCCGTATTATTTTCGACAGTTCAAATTTCTTCGGATTTACTCATAAGTCGAGGGTCAACTTTATAAGATCTCATTTCAAAAGAATAACCCATGACCTTTTTTACATTCTTATGTTAGTATCATTTTTTTTGGTTGACTTCTTATGGTTATATTTTGATAAAGAAAAATATTTTAAAATTTAAGGATCAAAATAAATTAAATTAAATTTTACAATGTTATGTGTGTCTTTTTTTTTTTTTTATGTTTTTGAATGATTTATGTTGAGTTGATGTTTGAAGGCTTGTATGTCCAAGTTGTAAAATTTTAAAGATCACTTGAGATTACTTATTAGACAAAAGATTCAATGATAACACCTTTTTTTTTACTAAGTAAAGATTCGAGATCGAACAGGCCTGATTGTCGAGAGGTCGACGAGTCGGCAGGCGGAAACCACCTAAACATACTGTACAAACATAAAATAAGGGCAATGAAACAAATAAAAACAAACTCTACAAAAGACGACTAAGCAGAACTACTCCTAATATCTCGAGGATGCCGACGAACAACAAAGTCAAGCATCATCGAACAGTATCACCGGGGGTCAGCGATACTGCATGAATCTGACTCCTAATTTTAAGTTTTGTTATTTCATCTTGAATTTTGCTGTTCTTACTCTTAATTGCATATTTAAATGAAATTTAAAGTATTGTCTAAGTAAAATTATTTCAAGTATTTTTTATATTTACATTCCTAGGCCCTTTTAAGCTATATATTTCCAAATGAGACATTTATTTTATTTATCTTTCCTTATTGCCCCCTTTCAGTCTCAGTCTAAGCCACAGTCGCACGAACGTATCGATGGGTGTGGGAGGAGAAGAGCTTCTTCCTCCCCGGCAAGCCGCTTCCGTCCCAATCGACGCTCAGCCGCCACTGTCACCGCCACCACGACACCCTCCCCAATTCGATCCCAGTCGAAGTACTGTCTTTCTATCTCTCTCGCGAGCGCTTGTGATCCCATTGTTAGATCATTTGCCCGCACCCTTTTCCGCTCAAAAGCTAGGGTTTTCAATTTGCTCGATCTCGATTGGTTAATTCATTGCATAGTGTATATTTTCCCGCGATTGGAACTTTGGGGCCTGAAATTGTGGATTGAATCTCTGTTGCGTTTTGGATTATTTTTCCTTGTTTTAGGCTTACTCTCTATCAACGACATTGCAATATCTTTTGATTGCCAACGTAATTTGTCTTCCCTACCTTTCATATTACAAGAAAAGTATTGAGCAATTTGTGCAACGATTACGCAAGAGTATGGAAACGAGAATGAAACACATTTGGATTTTAGCTGTCACTCTTCACATCCCTGAATTAAATTGAAGTATCTGTTGTCTATCTAGTCTCTTGTTTCTTAGCTTGATCTTGCGAATGACAATAAACACGTCTCAACTCTCAATTCCTAGCGACAAACCATATCAAGATAAAGAATTTTTTGAACTTGATGATTTTCAGTCTCTCAGTGGATTAAATTCTACTTTCGTGATTGCATACTCACTTCATCAGCTATGAAATGTGAAGTTGACAGTTGTTGAACATTGCTATTACAGTGATTGGTATCATAAGAAGGAAAGCCCTGATAAAAGACTTAGCTGCTGTTTACCACGCCGAGTGCCTAGCCTACTGCCAAGAGCTTCTTGAGCTTCAGACTAAATGGGAAGAGGTACAATTTGAAATTACGAATCTTCCGAGTCTTTAATTTTGATATCTAATGGATCCAAATTCTCTGTTGCTTGTATAAGCCAATTCACCATACTTCCTTATGATGGTTAAGTATCTAGTCTTTTTTCTGTGCAGCTATAAGTTTGACAAATTTGCTGCATTTAATGATTATTTGATAGCAGAATTCTAGCCACTGTGTAATCCATCATAAACATGCATGATGCATTGGAATCTCTATATGCACTCCTTATTTGTTTGTCTTGGGATATAGTCTGTATATGTTACTCGTTTATGATTTATGGCTTTAGCATATATCAAATCAGCAATCTCTGCATAGTCTGCAATCTCGCCCATTTGAACCCTTGGTGATTCTAGAGGACTAATATAGTAATATCAGCCATTGATCCGAACCTACAAATTTGACCTTTTTTGACTTCTTGAAATGCAGATTAGTGGCCATTATTTTAAACTTGTGCGTTATGAACTGTTTCTTTTTATCATTTCTCAACTTTAATGGGTTGTTTTAGACTATCAACTGGCGGCTGGCGCTTTGCTTCCAGCCTCATGCTTTACCCAACATTCCACACCATATATAGGCTACAGGCTATAGCAAGTATCCAAAATATCATAGGCATTTATATGAACCATTTAGTTGATTCCTGGATTGTTCAGCAGCAGCTAATGCCTGTGAGTTGGCTCTCTGTGACACATCTTAACCATTTTAAATAAAGGGCTCTGAGAATCAATACCCCCCCTGTGATTGATATGTTGTTGCTGATGTCCAGTGCATTGGTCTGCATGTTTGTCTGCAAAATCAACCAATGTTTTAACAAAAATGTTAGTGATTTAATGGAGCCCAGTTTCACCGCATTCATTAATACCAAGACTCAGTACAAGCAGGTTTTTTCCAGTGAATATCACAATGTGATAGTTCTTTACTTCTTTAATTATAAAAACTTAGATGTGGGGAACACTTTCCCCTGAGCAAGTTTTCAAGTGAAGAGGCAAAGTTGTAGTTCTTCTAATACAAATTGAGAGATTAGAAAACTTTCCGCTGATGGGGCTGAGGGAATATAGGGTATCAGCTTTAAGGTATTCTATAGTCATATACTCATATCATAGCAGTGTTGTTTCTCTTGTTCTGTGTCTTTTACAAGGTACTCAACTCTAAACTGTTAATAACTGTCATTTTGATGAATTGTTATTGTTTTGGCCATCTTACCTTTATCCAATCTTCTGGTTGGTAACATTTGCTTTTGGATATGTAATTGTTTCATGTTTTACAGGAGGCAATATGCCAATATCTGTTGGATCCCTGTTCCTTAACTAATTTGTATTTTCTGCATCATTCTAAGACCTGTATGGATTATTGTATTGTTTACTAGGTTTGGTTTAACCATTTTATTAAACTCAGGTCAGCTCAGGTCGCTCATTATTAATTCAAGTTTATTTAAACTTTTCCTCTATTAGTAACATATGATGAACTTGCACAGGCGTACTCTTCTGTCAATCCACCCGAAGACATGAGAAAGGACACAACAAGACCAATTAAACGCGTGAAAAAATCTTGACAGCACCACACTCATGGTCAGCTATTACTGATTAATATCAATCCAAACGCCGATGCCAATTTCTTCTTTTTTTTTTTGCTTATTGTTAAGTTCTGTAGGCAACGTCAATGTTTTCTGTAGACTGTGACTCTGTGAGAATGACTGTACATTGATTATGCACATCAATAAAATTATTAGTTCTGAAATCTAGATCTGAATACCCTTTCCTGATACCGAGTTTGTTTACTTGGGACTGTTGGTGGTGCTATGGGATGCGCTCTAATTAGCTGCCATGACGCAGATGGATCCATAGGCAATTAAGATGCTAGTTGTGATCAAGTATTTGACTCCAAACTTTACAATATGGTGCAGGAAATTGAACAGCAAGATGAAGACAGATGACTGCAAAAGTGGAGACGGAACAAGAAAAGCTCAGATAAGGCCCAGAAGGGGTGTTTGGCCTGAAGATGGAAGGGAAACATTAAACATGGGTCAAGGGCTGAGGAAATGGCCTGACATCTCATTACGCAAGCATATAATTTATGAGGCACAAACCAGATACTGCATCCAAATCTGCCTTATTTTAACTACTTTGTTTGCCCATCAGATCAGCCATGGAAATTTGCAGGAAAAATCAATTCAAAAATAAAGAAGGTGATGGGTGAGAGGAGGTTTATAATGATTGGGTTATTTTCTTGTGTGGGGCAAAGGACGGACAGACAGTGAGGCCTTGCAGCCTGAGTAACTGTTCACTGTAATACCTGTCTCTCTCTCCCTGCAGTGATGCAGTACTCATACTGTAATACGGAGTAACTACTACTGCACATACATAAGTGTGACCAATCACAGCTTGTGTGTGTGAGTTTCATGCAAATAAATAAATAAATACTCTCCTTAATTTGTACGGAGTATTAATAGTAATTCACCATTTAGTAGTACTGCTCCATCAACCTTACCTACCCTCTTGAATTTTCCTTAATTCGGAGATGGTGTTTGGAGATTTTTCCTCAACTTCAACCGTTTTTCCATTTCGAAGATATTTTAGTTTTTTTAGTTGTATTTACATTTTGTTGAATACTACAAATTTGATAGTCTTTCTATTTTTTCTTTCACAAAATTTTCAAAATCCCCAAAATGATGAAGTTGTTGGATTTACGGAGTCGCAGACTCGCAATTAGATTATGACCAAAAAACACCCTTTAAACTACACATATCAACTTAACACTATATCATGTTATCAGTTAATACAGTTATAAAGTGGGTGATCGAGTGTCCTTTTGTGTGAATTTCACACAAAATGCACTTGGAAGTGGAGAATTAATTGTACGGCCTATGTTATAACTCACTACAGTAGTCCTCTCTTACTTACATCACATTTGTTGCAGTTAGGAATTTTTTTTTAACAGACACCATAATTATTTAACATGGCTTATGTGTTATCTCTTCTTTGTTTGTGTGATCTCAAACAACCATTTTAATCAATGTTCTAAAAAAACACTTAGCGAGGGTTTGACGGTATGGTAAGGGTTCTAAACAGATTTTATGACGGGTCTTTGTGATGACTCTTGATGACCTTAATGGCCTTGAAGACGGGGCGAGATCAAGGGTTTAGTCGAAGGCCTAGACGAGTCTTAAAAGTTTTTTTTAGAGCAATGTAATAATTGTAATGAAACTAAATGCAAATCATCTAAAATAAAGGACACAATATGTACTTATATAGTTACTGTATATATAAGATAGTAGTAATTAATAACACTTGATTAGCTTGCAAATTACATAATTAAGTAACCCTAATCCCAAATTTAAGCCTCTACAAGTAATTAGTAATTAATTAAACTATTTGTGTATATCTATATAGAAAACAGATAGTTAGATTAATTAGAGCCATAAGGCGCCGGCTTCCTTGAGGAGAGGGACCAAAGAGCCGCTGATGTGGCAAGCCATGAGGGACTCGACGCCGCCGACGAGCTTCCCTCCGACGAACACCGCGGGGAGGGGCTGCTGGGAGTGCCCTCCGGCAATGCTGCTGAGCACGGCGCGGAAATCGCGCGCGTCGTCGGCGTCCAGGCGGTCGAGCTCCACCACGGTCGGGGCCGCGCCGAGGCTGAAGAGGAGCCGCTTCGCCACGTGGCACATGCAGCAGTCACTGGTCCCGAACAGCACCACCGCGCTCCCCGCTGCCACCCGCCCCACTTTCTCGTACGCCTGCCTATCCGGTGGCGCCACCTTCCCGCCGGCGCCGGCGGTGGAGTTCTCCTTGAACGGCTTGAAGGCTTCCTGCATCTTTCTTTTTTCACAGAGGGTAGTTTTTTTGTTTTTCCAGCGTGGTTGAATTTTTTCTTTAGGGTGGCATTTAATTTATAGTCGAGGTGAGATTTTATTTTATTTTTTGTAAAAAAAAAAAAGTAAATAGTGAGTGTTTATGTACTTGTGTATTTGGGGGTAGGTTGTGAATTGTGATATTGAAATGTTTGCCCTTATTTAGGTTTGCTAGTGTGTTGCAAATTACAGTAATTCTATTTTATTATATGTGCAATTGATTGTACAATATATTTGTAGATATTTTCAAATTTAGTGTTAGACACTTTTTTTTTAAAAAAAACAACATTAACAACTCATTTCACTCAGAGTATTTATGAGTAAGTATGAATTTTTTTCTTGACAATGTTGAGTATATCCGAATAGTTTACAGTATTGTCAATAAAATAAACACGCAATCAAAACCTCATAATAGTTTAGTTAATCACTTAAAATAACCAATTTTTTTTATGATTCGATTAATTATAATCAAAATAAAATGAAATATTGTACGAAAAATATCAAGTTTTCCTTCCAAACTCAAACACTACCCACTTTGGAACAGTATTATTCGTGACTTGCTTGCATGGTGTCCTGATCATTCTATTAGTTTATTTATAGTGGGATAAACTATATAAAATAATACTCCCTCCGTTCAACAAAACTTGTCGTTTATTATTTACGCACGCTTTTTTAGAATGATAAAAATTATATAAAATATTCATTTTTTTTAAAATTTTTTTTAACAAGTTTGTACTTATTAATAATAACTACGAAATTGTTAAAAAAAATTATTTAAAAAGTCGATATTTTATATAGTTTTTAGCTCCTAAAAAAGCGTGCATGAATAGTAAAACGTCAAGTTTTGTTGAACGGAGGGAGTATATCTTAAGAGTTAGAATTGGATTGTGAATTACCAGGAACCATACGCTAATCAAACCAAGCACGTAAGACTGAGTAGGAGGAGTAGTTCGATCACTGGCTTTTTTTCACATCTTCCACACTATATGGACTAAATGGACGAATGTTGGATTTGTTTCAACTACAGTATAACACGTGTCTAACAATCATTGCAATTGTGAAAAAAATATAATGAGGAATCCATCCTAAGATTAAAAAAAAAGGTGGATCATGGATCCATCCCAAAACAAGGACGGATATATTTAGGATCTGTCCGTGTATTATTCTTACAAATTGCAATGATCACTGGTAAGTGGTCACATGTCTAATTGGGGTGAAACGGATCCAGAATTCGTCCGTATGGAAGGCATATAGCACATGCGCCTTAGAATTGAACATCCATGAGAAAGCGCTTGCAGTACTTTTTATTAAGCGCCCTAACTTGTGCAAACCAGGAGGTAGTGTCAACAACAACAACAACAACAACAACAACAAACACTTTTAGCATCAACCAAATGGGTGCAATCCAAATGCTATGATACCTTGCAGTTCCATGACCTAAAAAAAGCACACATCAATTAGATGAATAGCCAAGAACAGATTAACAAAACTCTGCCCAACATGTATTTCAATGTCCAGGTCCAAACCACAAATTGGATTGATATAATGATGAACTAGTGACTAGGCATGAAGTGATGCAAGAAATGAGGCACATACACATTTCATGAGAATGAGATGATGAATTTAAGTACTAGTCAGAACTTGTCTGTGCTCTATCCCAAAAGCATTAATTAGAAGTTAGAACTCATGGAGGCTGTGAGTCATGCCCCCAGGCCCAGCCCAGTTTCTGCATATGGGACTCCTCAAGCTCAGTCTCTATTTGCCCCCACACCTTCTTTCTTTACAGGCTTCCATTTGCAATTTACAGGGACAGCACAAGCTAGCTACCGATGTTTAGGCCTGTGAATGCAGAAATTATTGTACACAATACCAAGTGTCCAAGTACCTAACAAACATTGAAATTGAAGGTGCCAGCCTCACCATAATAAATAGTCTTAAAGGTATTGGTAAGCCTACAGGAGACTCTGAAATGATTGTCTCGGACAGTCTAGTCTCGCTGGATTTCATTGTTTCCGTTGAGATTCATCATGTCTATCGGGAGGCTAATCAGGTAGCGGATCGCTTATCGCATCTGACCTGTGCTTTTCACAGCACAATCGCTCCTGACGATTCTCTGCTTTGTAGTCTCATCCGTAAGGATGCTCTTGACTACTAGGGTTGATCCCCTAAGCCAAATTTTTGTCTTTTAAAAAAAATAAAAAATAAAATAAAAAAATACCAAGTGTCCAAGTGCTATGGTTTTTTAGATACAATGGTTGGCTTACCGAATTTCGAAGAGTTTAAAATACAATGTTGTTCCAGGGAAGCAAATTGAGTCGCTGACTACCTTGCACACACATTGCCTCACTACATGTAGAATGAATTCTCATCCGTAAAGATGCCTCCCAATCTCAACATCATCATCAACAACAACAACAACAACAACAACAAAAAGGTGCTATGGTTTCAGGCCTTTTTTCAATGTAAATTAATGAAGGACCCAGGCTCATGTCAACCATGTTTACTTGATCCAATGCTCTTGCACAGTTTCTGCATCAAGTCCTGCAAACTATCAAGGACAATTTAAATAATTTCTGCATCAAGTCCTGCAAACTATCAAGGACAATTTAAATAATTTCTGCATCAAATCCTGCAAACTATCAAGGACAAATAAAATTACATATAGATTGATTCCTGCAATGCACTAATTAATCCAAGAAAGAATAGCTACAATATGCACATTAAGGTGCCAGCCCTAATCTTGTGCCAAGATTCAACCTTTCTTTCTTGGATACTGACCAATCTATTTATTTGATTAAAATTACCTGAAAAGTAATTGATTGCAGTATCCTGATTGTTCAATCTAGAGCCAGCAAGAGCTAAATCTTTGCAAAGATTCCTGTTACAGTTTTACAACTCAGCCAAAATTTCTAATCTGCCTGTCCACAGATTACCAATAGTCACCACATGAGCATATGCCATCATGAAAATGATGAAACCGGTATGTGTCCCTCACAATGATCTCGCGCCCGGTAATCCTTGATATGAGCTTGATTGCGACATGGCAGTCCCCACAGATGCGCAGATTCTTGGTGATCCTGATTGGTGTTGGAGCGCTGGAGTTCATGAGAGCGAAAACGATTGCTAACTTCTCGCTGTGAACTGCAAGATGGTGCTGCTTATCTTCCTCCTCCACATCATGAAGTGCAGAATCCGTTTCAGGAACGTAACCCGCCTCTGTCATCTTTCCGACTAATGTATCTAATTCCTTGTAGATTTCTTTGGACTGCGGATGTGACTGGTCCCCAGCAAGGAAGGTGTAAACCAGGCCATTGAGTTCCACATTGCTCACACCGGGCGTTTTCTTTATCCCTTTGTTCTTCATGATTGATCTGATGGCTGTAACTTCCTCCCACTTACCCGCCTTAGCATAAATGTTTGATAATAACACATAGTAACCAGCTTGCTCGGGAACCATGTGAAACAGATGATCGGCAGCTACAAGGCCAATGACCATGTTGGAATGGACTCGACAAGCACCCAATAAGGACCCCCAGATCCTTTCAGTTGGCTCAACAGCCATCTGTCTGATGAAGTCGAACGCCGCCTCCACTTTCCCTGCTCGCCCCAAGAGATCCACCATACAGGAGTAGTGTTCTATCCTCGGAACTATCTTGTACTCCTCAGTCATCAATCCATAGTAACGACGTCCCTCTTCCAACAATCCGGCATGACTACATGCTGACATGATTGTAACAAAGGCAATGGAATCAGGATTTACACCTTCTGCCATCATTTGTGAGAAGAGAGCTAATGCATTTTCGCCCTGACCGTTCACACCATAAGCCGAAACCATTGAGGTCCAGGACACTATATCCCGGCCCTTCATAGTGTCAAACACCTCTCTTGCCTCTGCCAAGCACCCGCATTTAGCATACATGTCCATCAGAGCATTCTCCAATGGCAGATTAGGCCGAAGCATTTTCCTTTCAACGTAATTGTGTATCTGCCTTCCCATTGTCAAAGCACAAAGATCTCCGCACGCAGGGAGTACGCTAGCAACAGTTACTGCGTCTGGCTCGAATCCATAATCTTCCATTTTCGAATAAAGATCAACTGCTTCTGAAGCCATTAAGTTATTCACATACACTGCAATCATCACATTCCACGCAATCAAGCTCTTCCTTGCAAGCTCTAAGAACATTTCCTTGACAAATGACACATTAGTCATTGTCGTATTACTAACAGCTCGCAGTAAGCTCGCCATAGTACCTGCATCCGGTTTTGAACCAAACACCACCATTTCTCTGCACACACTCAGTGCATCATCAAACCTCCCATTCTTGGCATACCCGGCAACCATCGAGTTCCAAGAAACCACGTCTTTATCAGGCATTTCGTCAAGCATTTTCCGCGCCTCCACCAAACATCCACACTTGCCATACATAGCAACCAACCCATTTGCACTAAAAACATTGGAATCAAGCCCGACTTTCACAACTGCGCCATGAATCTGCATCCCCACCCACAAACTCTCGCAACCAGCGGAAGCCTTCAAAACACACGGATAAGTGTAATGATCCGGAGCAACCATAGAGCTAGACATCCGCTTGAAGAGGAAAAGAGCATCTCCATAGCAGCCCTTATTGACGTAGCTCCTGATCATGACATTAAAGAAAACGACATTCCTCTCAGGACTTTCATCGAACACCTGGCGGGCAACATCAAGTCCACCACAAGCGGCATAAGCCCGTATCAATTTGATCGCAATGGACGGGTTTCCTCGAAGGCTCTGGTCAGTAACGATCTTGGAATGAAGCTTCTTCAGGCTTTTGGTGTCTAAACACCGATGATCAAGGATCTGGCCACACAACTCCTCTGTGAGAAAACCCCTCTTCTGCGTGCTTTTACCGATCAAGGTTTCGAATTGGTTGACCGTTGAGAAATGGCGGTAGCAATTGCGGAAGCTGATTACCATGAAGCTCATTCACACGCTAAATTACACCGATTTGGAAAGCCATTTGGGGATTTTAGAACGCCCCAGCTTTAATTAAAAGTTGCAGACGACACCGAAGCAAATTGGGTCATCTAGTCACTTCCATTTTTCAAATTGCGCTTGGTTTGGATTAATCTCATGTTCTTCGCCAAGGCTCGTAGGCGGATCTATGGAGGCAAGGGGCTGCCCGCCCCTGTTACAAACTTCAATTCCATATATTTTGATTCAGGCGAAACTAATTAAAATAACCCAACCTTTAAGGGTGTGTTAAAAATATATCTCAACCTTTCAAATGTAAGATAAATATCCCGACCTTTAAGTAAATGTTAAAAATATATCCCTACTTTTCAAATATAAGATAAATATATCAACCGTTATAAGTGATGTTCAAATAATATATAAAATAATTCTCTACCAAAAAAAAAACTAACATGGCGTACATATGTGGCAAACTAAATTAATAAAAAAAAAAAAAATTAAAAAAAATATATAAAAAATTAATAGAAGGGTTTAAGAAAACGAGTTTTTTCATTTATTATTTTAAAAAAAATTCAAGACACTTTATTAATATTTCAATTTTCCATATTATTCTTTTTTTTTTTTGGTCAACTCCATATTATTCTTCTTTGTTCAATTGTCCCATTTTTTTTACATAATTTATTTACTAAAATTCTAACTATTCTTCTTTCTATTTTAAATTTTCATCAAAAATGCGAAATTAGTTAAATGGTCCATTATACGAATATGGGTGTTATCCCTCAAATATAAAAATAATCTAAATAAAATATTAAACACTTGTAAATATATCATTTTTATATATATATTTATATTTTATTAATTTATTTCTTTCCCTTGATAAAAAAAAAAAGAAAAGAAAAGTGGTTTAATAAAACAAGGTTTTTAATATAGAGTTATAAGAAAATAGTGTGTATAAAATATAAAAGACGAAAGATATGTAAATCTATAATTTTTTTATATAGATTTTTTAAAGTTTTTTTATTAATTTTTTTTTGTCATATATGCATGTCCTGTTAGCTTTTTTTTTTGTACAAATTTTTTTTGAGATATTATTTTAACATCACCTATAAAGGTCGAGATATTTATATTACATTTGAAAGGTTGAGATATATTTTAACACCCATTTAAAAGGTCGGGATATTTATCTTACACTTGAAAGGTTGGGATATATTTTTAACACACCCTTAAAGGTCGGGTTATTTTAATTAGTTTCGCCTTTGATATATTATACACAAATTAATCATTTTAAATGTCATTTAATAAATTAAAATTCTTTTATTTTTCACTTAATTGGGCATTTTGATGATATATTACCCAATTAGATAATTAAGTAATAAACTATGTTGCAACTTAAAAAAATTTATATTTAGTTCCATATTATTATTATATGTAACTATTTAAGGAGCAAATCAAATTGCATATAAGCATGTTAGTTTCCAGACATTGTTCTTTTAGAAGAAAAAAATCTCCTTAAAAATTAAAATGATATAGTTTTTTTTTTTAAAGAGAAAAAAATACATAATAATAAATGACATTGTTTTGTTCCGTTAAAAAATCTATTAAAAAGTGACCGAACATATACAAAGTTTCGTCCTAAGTCCGTTACTTGGTGGCCATATTTCCTTTGCCATGTTTTTATCTTATTATATGCATCTCTACTTCATTAAAAAAATTAATGACTTATTTTTAATAATGATTCAATTCTAAATCCTTCTGAAATTATGAAATCATCCCAATTCGAATAAGAGGCCAAAACTATTGCCCCACCTGAGCCTCGCAATAACGTTGATTTGCCTAATAATGTCAAGATTGGGACTTTTATTTTTGTGGCTATCTATCTATGATAGTATGATGTATTCCTTATGCAAAAGTTTGTACCATAAAAATAAAATTAAAAGCCAATAAATGTACCTCCACGTGTGCTTCAAGTTTATTTATTTCCTCGTATTTTTTTTAAGTATGGTGCATTTAATATATTTCTATTTGGTTTTCTCATTATTACGGATCATAACGGTTTATTTGTCTATTGAGTTGTTGACCAAATTAGATAGTCAAACATTTTCTTATATAAAAAAAAATAAATTATTTCCTCATATTGCACATATAGTTTTGAAAAGACTACATATTTAACTGTGTAAGTGTGTCTCATAAATTCACGAGATCAAGTTCACAAGTAGTTTAATCCATTTTTTATTCGATTTTGAGGTTGAAATTCAAATTTTTTTAACTAATACTATATAATGTAGGAATCTCTTGATAACTTCTCATTTCATATTTACATATTTTTCTATTCTATATTCTCACTCATCCCACATGATGTATAGGTAAACGTTGCGGTGAAATAGAAATGATTGTAAAATAGTAAAATGAATGAATATCGTGATACATTACTATGAATCTATTATCTATTATATATAGTAAAAGAAAAATTGCATGTGTCAATTGTCAGTTTGCCTAGTCTAATTCAGGCTTGGGAAAAGCCGCCGCATTTTTTTGCTCATCTAGAGCTCGATGGAGGTTTGTCTTGAAATGTTCCATTTATTACTTCGATTTGGTGGTTATGGAAGTGGTGGAATGAAAGAGTATTTGGGGATTTGACATATAGATCGAGGACCATCGAGGTTTTGTTTTGTCCAAATCTCTTCAATTTCGCGATGTTTATGTTCAATTTTTTGGTTCACCCTTATCGAAACTAGAGACTAAGATTCTTGTGAGGATGGGCTGGTAAAGTGTTAATTCAGATGATTCTATGCAGACAAGTGAGTTAGCCTCTGTAGGTGGAGTCATTCAAGATCACCGCAGGTGTTGTATGTCTTTTTACATGGTTTGGCTTCGGCTTCGCCAGCCTGTGAAAAATAAACAAGTTGTTCACTTCTATATGACTTGGCTTCGGCTTTGTTGAGGGCTTACGACTCCTATCTCATGCATTGATGAAGGTTAATTTATCGAATATAATGTGTGTTTTAGTCGGGTTTAAAATCTAGTTTTTTTTTTTGGAAGCAAGATAAGAGTTAGGAGGTCCGCCGACGAGCCGACTTCTTTCCTAGAGCGTCCGAGCGGACGAGAACCCGAAGTTCTGGATCAGTGGCCAAGCTATCATCGGCAGGGATGCAGTACGCCAAACGAGCAATCCTATTAGCAACTGCATTCGATTCCCTGAAAACATGACGAATAGCAACATTAGGAATGAAATTAAGATGTAGAATAGTATCAGCCATTAGAAGCTCGATATTCCAAGGGCACGACCAGTCCCCCAAGAGAGCTTTAATGACGACCAGACAGTCACCCTATATTAGGAGATTATGAATACCTAGGTTTCTTGCCCTCGCAACACCCATATGAAGACCCAGAGCCTCAGCGAACACCGCCGAGGTGTTATTACAAGTGCCCGATCCGAGCGAGAAGACTTGGCCAAGGTGATCCCGAATAACGAAGCTATACGAACCAGCCCCCGACGCACAATGAGAGCCGTCGAAATTGAGTTTGTGATGGCCCAGTGGCGGCTTCACCCAAGGATGATCTTTGTGTTTTGTACTTCTTGTTATAACGGAGGTGTTATTTCGACTCCTCGATGAGAAGTTCGAGGATTTAGCGAGCGTGGTGCCACTATCCAAGCGATCCGCCCAAGTCCTTTTGCTGGAGTTACAGAATAGGGTAATAGCCTGACACGAAGTCGAATTGGTGTGTTGGAACACCAGCTGGTTCCTGAAGAACCATATTCCCCACCAAGCAAAAGCCAAATTATTTAGGGCCTTTGTTCCGACCGAATTATGAATCCTATTAAGGATGGAGTTAGGTGTAGTGGTATAGTCTGAGCCATGATTGCTCGGGAAAGCGATTCGAAGTTCTGCCATAACAGATTTAGTCATGGGGCATCCTAGGAGCAGGTGAAAGGTAGTCTGCGTAGAACAACCGCAGAAACAGCAACCCGACGGGACTGCAATATGTGAACGTTGTAGGCGGTCAGAAGTAGGCAGCCCGTCACGTGCTATCTTCCAGAGGAAATGTTTAATTTTATGCGGAATGTCGAGCTTCCAAAGCCAGTGACAATCGAAACGAGGGTCACCCATGTGCATCGGAATGATTTGAGTAGCCGAGCTAGTCGAGAAACAATCGTCCCTACTAGGACCCCAGTAGAGTCTCTCAGTGAAATTGTTATCTGGAAGTTTGATATCGATTATATTTTTTATGGTAGCCGGGGTGAGCAACCCCTGTAACTCTAGGTTTAGAGCGTCAGTGTCCCATTTATTATCATTTGTGATGAAGTTATCTACAGACCAAGTAGCTGTCGAGCCAGTGACTGGTGCAAGAGCAGAGTGAAGTAGAGGATACCCAGTGTTGAAGACACCGTGTTAATAGCAGTTGTTGAAGTGGCTGCTGAAACTTGGAACCTTGATTTGTGTAGGTTTACTTTCTGTCCGGAGATAAGACAAAAACGTTGGATTGTGTTATCCAGTTTGGTACAAGTCGTCATGTTTGCTTTTCCAAAAAGCATAATATCATCTGCAAATGCCAGAAACGGGATTCTAACACCCCCTCTTCCAAGCCTGAAACCAAGATCTTTGGAAGCTTCTGCCTTTTGATGTAGAGTTCGTGCTAGCACCTCTGCTGTGAGGATGAAGAGGAAAGGGGAGAGAGGGTCCCCCTGCCTCAAGCCCCTTGAAGGTATAAAGGGAGTCGATGGTTCATCGTTTATCAGAACAGAATAAGAAACAGTTTAGACACATTCTTTGATCCAAAGAATGAACTTCTCATCAAAGCCGAACTTCTGAAGTACCGCGAAAAGGAAGAGCCACTCGATCCTGTCATACGCTTTTTCCATATCCAGTTTGATAGCCATGTAGCCGCATTTAGCTTTGGAGATTCTGAAAGAGTGAAAAATTTCGTGTGCAATCAGGATGTTGTCCTGGATTGACCTGCCTTTGGTGAACGCACTTTGTAGAGGGTGTATTAGCCTATCAAAAATCCTTGATAATCTGTTGGTCAGAATTTTAGAGATAATTTTATAGACAGTAGAGCAAAGACTGATTGGTCTGAAATGGTTAACAGTTTCAGGATTATCAATTTTTTGGATCAGGGTAATGAAAGTGTGGTTTATCTGTATTAGCATTTTACCAGACTGGAAAAAGGACTTAACTGCCTTTATAACGGATGGGCCTACGATATCCCAGTAGGTTTGATAGAAACCAACTGGCATCCCGTCCGGGCCTGGTGCCTTGTCGGCTTTAATGGAGAACAGTGCGTTCTTTATCTCTCCATTAGTCACTGTAGAGGTGAGAATGAGATTATCATCCATTGAGATTTCATTTCCGATGACGTCAAGATCTGTAGTAAAGTTGATACTATGGTTATAGGATGATTGAAAATGGGTCGAAAAGCATGAGGCAAACTCATTTCTAATTAAGCTGTTATCAGTAAGGTGTAAACCCGCTTCAGAAATAAGGTGTTTGATAGATTTCTTTCCCCGCTTAGCCGAGGCTATTCGGTGAAAATAAGTTGAGTTTGTGTCATTCAGTTTTGCGTGTTTTAGTTTTGCTCTTTGACTCCAATACCGCCTCTGGAAGTCGAGCATTCTTTCCCTTTTGTTCTGTAATCTTTTGTGTCGTAAAGCAATGTCCTGTCTGTGGTCTGTAATTAAAATCTGTTGCAAATGAAGGATTTCTTCATCGGTCTGATAGATCTGTTTGTGAATGTTATCGAAGGTTCGCTTGTGCCATTTTTTAGCCAATTTTTTTAACAGAGTCGTTTTCTTAACCAACTTAAACAGGTTGGAACCGTGAGTGTTATCTCGCCAGGCTTGTCTAACAATATTTGTGAACTCTGGTTTGGTCGTCCATGCCAGTTCAAAGCGGAAAGGTTTCTTATGGAGGTGTGTCGGAGATCGTAGATCGATGGAGATCGGGGCGTGATCCGATGATGTGAAGGGGTGAATCTTGACCCGTAGGCCGTCGTACGCGGATATGACCTCACTTTATGCGAGCAGTCGGTCAAGTTTGGCGTAGGTGTTATTTATTGAACCCGTCTTCTTTCGTTGCCAAGTATAGTTGCCCCCGTGTGTAGGGACATCTTGGAGAAGGAGGTTGTTTTTTTATTTCTTGGAGCCGGGGTAATTCCCCCCAATTTGTCGGATGGGATTGCAATCTCGTTGAGATCTCCGAGGATACAAAACGGTAATACTAAATTTGAGGCATACCGGGAAAGGGACTCCCAGAATGGATCCTTTGGGGCCCTGTCGGGAGGTACATATACAAAGATAAAAGCAAATGTTTTGTTCAAACTATTGTCCTGAAAGTTAATATGTATAAATCTGTGATTCACCGAGACGGGGTTTAAGGCACCCTCATTTGAAGGGAGGTCCTTCCAAAGCAGACAGATTCCAGTCGAGAAGCCAATGGCCGGGTCGAATGCGATGTTCGAGAAGCCACATTTTTTCCATGAGTAGTCCGGTGGAGGTTTATTGGTTTTGGTCTCAACGAGAGCAAGGATATTGATATAGTTATTCCTACAGAACAGTTCTGTATTTGTCCAGAAATTACGCCTTTTTAGGCTACGACAATTCCATGAACAGATATTCATATAAAACCTTTTTGGAAGCGAGATTGTTTGATAATTGCAAGGAGAGTTGCGTGAATATGGCCTTGGTGCAGGTAGGTGGCAATGTGAATGCCGACGAACGCACATATATATGTGATTGATTGTAGTCTTATTTTGCCGATTGCAACCTGTGATGCCTTAGTGAAAGTGGAAAACCATTTAAGTGGCAAGACAAACTCTATAGAGTGAAGTTCCTTTTTTAAAGGTTCAACTTGATAATAAGATTGAAATGTGTAGCAAATCCAAAGCAATATATAATAGTAATTCAAGTAATTACAGGAGGCGATGGCAGAGTAGTGTATATACTCAAACCAAGATAACACATTTGTGGAATGATTATGTGAATAAGTACTTAGAGGCGCCATTGTCATAAGTGCAAATGCCCGGTGGGGCTGAAACGATCGTAAGAGATCTTCGTAAATGGCTTGTAGGTCAATGTTAGGGATGATTTGCTTTGTGCAAGTAGCATGGCCAAGGACGAGCAGACCCGGGCGGGCAAGACTGGAGATCCACACACCAAGTTGCAGTCGACAAAGCAAGGGCCGGATCACTAGCAACCACCAGCATTGACTAGGAACCCGCACCTCGAACCGAAACGCTGACCTGCGAGCAAGAGAGAAACAGCACCAGAGAGCCGGAAGGGCACGAAAAACCGCAAGGGGAAGAGCAAGGCTGAGTATAAGTTTGAACACGAGCATGTAAGCATAAGTAATATGATAAAACAATACGTTTGTTAAGGGGAATAATTGCAAAGGTTCCATTGAGGCACAAAAGCAAAGCGTAAAGGACAGTAATTGCAAAGGATTTATGGAGATTGATTGTAAGCAGTAAAGTAGGCGATTTGCCCCGATGCACCTTGCACAGGCTTTTAAAAAGAGGATTTGTTGGTAAGCAAGAGAGAGCAGGGTTTGTAGATGAGTGAAGATAGGGAAACTTACAGGGAGTAGAGGCGAGCCACAGAGCGGAAAGCAGACCGGCGGACAAGACATCCGAGCGAACAACCAGGCACGCCACGGAAGGGAGTGACCCGCGCCGTCCGGCCACCACACCCATCCCTCTAATCTCAAAATTGCCCGGTAGCAGGTCGAATAGTAGCTGCAAGTGGGAGCGGAAGTGACGAGCCGAGTCCAATCAGAGGCCTGAACCTCCCAATTGAGAGCCCGGTTAGGGTTTGCTCCATACGGAGAGTTTTGGTGGTGAAAGGCATCGTCACTCACAGAACCCACAAGCAGGACTATGGGGCGACTCAAGGCGGTTGGGTAGGACGAGAGGGGAGGCGGGAGCTGGTGCAATTTGGCCCGGACGGAGGGCAATAGGTAACCATGGCGGCGGTTGAAGCTCTCGGAAAGGAGAGGAAGGGGGCGCGTACAAGCGCGTTGATTATTGGGGAAAAGGGTTTTCCGGGGTTTAAAATCTAGTTGAAGTTGAAGAAATAGAATAAAATGATTGTTATCTTTAAATTATGAAGATTATTATAAGTGTTTTTTTTTCAAGAATACAAATAATTTTTAAAATAAGTTAGGGATTATTTATCTCCTACATAGCCTATCGATCTATTTAAAATTGAAGATAGCATACACCGTCACTATTTTAAGATATATATCTTTGTATCTGTATCCATAAAAATGTTCTTAGATGACCTAACCATATTCAAATTATCTAATATCAAATTATAAAAATAAAAATAAAAAAGGGATGAAAGGAATGTAACATCAAAAGAGGCAAAGTAATTTGGGGGTAAAGGATAAAAAGAGCGAGGCTGGAAAAGCAAAGTGGAAAATTGGTAAGGACTTGGAAATTTCAAACTTCCTTTGATAATGATTGATTGGTGATCGATCCCACTTTCAGAACAACCCACAATCATTGGGTTTTAATTCACGATTTTGTACAAAGAGTAACACGTAAAAGAGGTGATTTGCTGAATTTTTATACTGTAGTACACTTGAGACCAGGAATTAAAATATGCTTTCTTGGGTTTAAAACCGTCTCCGCTGTATACATCACACACAGAGGCGAATCCAACGAGAGTATGTGGGGGCACGTGCTCCCACCCTCGTCCGACGAACCCCCTATATGTATTCTCTTCGTCGATAGCTTCGTTTTGATATATAATACGCATTAATCCGATATTCGAGTAAAAAGTTGTGAATGTTTGAAAATTGAAGGTATATTAATCACTTTAAATCTTGAGATCTTTAAAATGAGGGGTTATATTACTCATTTCGACAATTAGGTAAGAAATTACGGAAGTTTAAATGATGAAAAATGTCAAAATTTCTACTTTGTAAGATATGTATTAGTGATGTGTCTAAAAAAATAATCGAGGTAGGAATTCACAAAACTTTTGATTTGATATATCGTCTCACATTGTGTTACCGGTTGCAAAAACTATAGTGGAAATAGTTTTCTCTGCTATGAGTATTATCAAGCCATATTTGCGTAACAAGATAGGAGAAGATTTTCTCTATGAGAGTTTTGTCTGCTAGTTGAAAAAGATATTTTCAAGCGCATTGATAATGAGATTATCATTCAACATTTTTAGGGTATGAAAATCCATAGAATGGATTTACTCCTGTCGAGTTGAACTATTTCATTATTAAACTCTAATTAGCAATGGAGAATTTTTCGTATATTTTGTAGTGTTGAAGATATTATGTGTTCTATGAGTTCGTGTTATTCATTGTCGTTTATCACTGGTGTGCCCTCATCCTCTTCGGGTTATGGCTCCGCCACTGACCACAAACCCTGCACGTCAATTCCGACGTGCAGAGTTAAAGTGGGTTAATTAATTTTTTAAAAGTGCTAATCAGTGATGGTGTCTTGCACGTCGAAACTCGAAAGCAACGTGCATTTTTAAAGGTGGATTTGCGGTTTATTTAAAAAAACCCGTTTAAAATAGATCATTTTTAGGGGGTATATATATTACAAGTATAATAACAATATTGTGGAGAGTGAGTAATACCATATAGGGTTTTTATTCGAGCCGAGTTTTGCTTGTTCATATTCAGTTCATTTAGAATATGAACTAGCATATAACCCGCACAAGGTGCGGGATTTCTTTAAATATGAATATTTTTTTAATTCTTTGTCACCGGTTACATTAGGTTATATATTAATTGTAATATTTTAGTTGTTTGCTTATATTTTAATCAACCAAATAAATTACATTATAAAGTTATGAATACAAATTAAAAAGTGCTATATGCGTACAAACGAATCTCACATTGATCGAGAATGTGAAATTGAAATGAAAATAATACAAAAATTAAAGAAAGCGAGAAATCAAATTGAGTCTCACCAATAATTTCCACAATTATTGATTAGTCAGCATGATTGTTCGAATTTATCCTTCAATGGATAAAACAAACATGAGGTAGAGATAAGAAGAAAAAAATGGAAAGGAAATGAGAAGATGGGTTATTATACAGTAAATGGTGATGTACATAGGAAGACACACAATTAAAATATAAACATATAAAGAAAAAAAATCATATTTAATTAATTTGTTGAAATAAATATGATTTTATTTTAATCTTATCCGTTGAATATCTAAACTAACCAGCCAAAATATCATATGAATATCTCAACCGATTTCGTATTCAAATTTTAACTAAATTAGATTTAATTAATTAATTAATTAGATTTGCATAGTTATCAAACAATCAGATATAGTCATATCTTAACTGATTTTGTATCAAATCTTAACTGAATTAGATTTGTGAAAGAACTCAATTAATAAATAAATCAAAATACCTACATTAAAGGAGAGACTTCTCATTTAATATTAAAAAATATTGATATTGATATTGATTTGTATGTTTTCACGAGTAATCCCTATGCCGATTCGTCGGCCTATCGAATATATTTTAGTAGGTAATATATGATTGTAATAAAAGTATGGAATGCAAATATGCAACAGTACGATTAGCATAGCATACCTAGATTTTACTTCAAGTTTGGATTCAAATCATTTTGAGTTTCATACATAGCAAAGTTTATATTTTATCAATTTGCACATTTGATCAATTTACACATTTGTACACACAATACTACTTTGAACTTTGAAGGTGATGGTTTTACTTGAAACCTGCTATATATTGACAGTAACAAAGCAACGAAACAATTGAAGATAAAACTGTCAAGACAGCAATGTCACTTTGGCCTCATATTTCAACGTTGATAGCATCACAACAGGCTCGAAATAACCGAAAACCGGAAGAATGAAGTGAACGCTCATAGAGCAAAAACATAGATGAAAGTGTAGTAGAAACACACACCTATTGTTTACATTTAGGAACACTTTGTTTCTTGCAATTAGAAGCACTTTATGTGGACAACAGTTGGGCCAAACTCGTTGTATTCTCGCTTACAAACCCACTCCTGAAATCATAGTCTTAAACTGGATAAGATAGCGAATACAAAACACGAGTGAATCCATGAATTGAACTCGATTTGATAGAGGGAAATTAGGCGTACGTCCTGGAAAGAACCGATGGATGCTAAGACAGAACCACCAGTCCAAGCACTATACTTCCTCTCAGGCGACGCAACCACTTTAACCTTTGTGTTGTTCGGAGCCAATGCAGCCATTTCCTTGTGCATCCTCTCGGATAAGCCACGAAACAATGTGGATCATCTGTTAAGCACAATGTTTCCATAAGTCCTATGAGTGAATTGAACATTTAACAATTAAAAAACAAATCCTAATGTCGATCCTATTTTAAAATAAATCAATTAACAATTAATTAAGATAAATCATGTTTGTTTAGATTTTATTTAGATTTGCAAATCCTATATTAAAATAAATCAAGTTTGTTTGGATTAATCAATTAAAATATTTTTTTTAAAAAGAAGCTACATTAAAGGAGAAGCCGCCACATGTCGTAGGCGACTTCTCCTTTAGTATTATAATATAGATGAGATCAAGCTGAGCCTAAATTTTGACTCGAGCTTAAAAATGTGCTCATACTCGGCTTGTTTGGAAAATGAAAGAGCTCGGGTCGAGCTTTTTTCGAGCTTTAATCAGTTCTACTTGCTCATTATACAGTAACTCAAACGAAATTTTAAAAATTACATAAAACTCGAGCTATTCGAGCTTAATTCGAACGAGCCGAGCTTTGAATCGAGCTTAAAAATGTGCTCATCCTTAGCTCGTTTAGAAAATGAATGAGCTCAAGCCGAGTTTTTATCGAGCGAGTACGAGTCAAATTCGAGCTACTCGTGTTCACATAACACCCTTATACCATCTCCAATAACTTTCTTAAAATTTCTCCAAAATGAGGAAACAAAATACATATTCTGCAAATTATTTCTGTTTTAAGTTCAACAGCTTCTTCATTTCGAAGATTTGAAGAATAATTTAGTTTGGAGAATACTGTAGATTTAGGGAATCCTTTCTATTTTTTCTGATGATTCTCCATTTTGGAGAATGTGATGAGGAATCTATTGCACTTAAAAATACCTTAAAAGTGTCCAAAAACTCCAAATTGGAAAAACTGTTGGAGATGCTCTAATGACTTTCGGAGTTGGTAAATATTTTTACTTGAAAATAACAAAGTAACAAAATATCTACCTCGGTCATTCGGTTATTTTTAGATAAAAATGTATATCAACCCCCAAAACCAGTATCCTAACAATATATTTGACAAAAATTAACCGTGCTAATATCAAATTGATAGTTTTTTTTAGTAAAGGAAATATCTTTATTTTTATTAAATATATAGTTTAATTTTTAGAGAAAATTTAGTGTTTTGGACATCTACAAGTTTTTAACTAGGTTATTAGCTACTTTAATTATTTTTTTAGCCGTTCTAACCATTCTTAAAAATCTTTTAGCCCCTTTAGACCCTCATTCCTTCTCCTCCCTCGCGCGATTTCTCCTGGCTGGCGATTCATCCTTCCTTCTCCGGCAGGCGGTAGCGGTTCCATCACCCGGCCGCCTCCATCACCGTCTCCTCACCCGGCCGCCTCCATCACCGGACCCTCCTCCTTTGCTGATTCCTCTTCCATCTCCTCTCTTCACCACCATCCCCTTCGCAACTGGTCATCCTTGTCATCTCCTCTCTTCGGGGCCATCATCTTCGCCTCCATTCGTCGCCGCCGTCCACTTCGTCGACATCCTCTCCTCAGTCATCCTCTCCTCCACCATCTCTTCCTAAACAAAACCCCTACATTGTAGATCTGTGAAAACCCTGTTGTGCCGGGAAGCAAGGGGACGTCAGACACACCCCTTTTTCACACACGAATCGGGATGGACAAGAACTGTAAACCAGAGAGCCAAACTCAACCAACCCAAACCAACAATCAGACACAAATAGAAGATAAAATACCCAAGCACAAATAACACCAGATTTACGTGGAAAACCCCAAAACGGGGAAAAAACCACGGGAGCCAGAAACTTCCACTATCAACAATAACAAGTGGGTACAATCTTCCCTAGACAAATCTAGAGGCATACAACATCATCAAGCATCAACAAGCTTGGCCAAATCTCCAATTTTCATCACCCAATTGGTGGAAATCAACAAAACCCAAGATAGGACACTAACAAAGGGGATATGAGATTGGAGGCTCAAAACGACGATCCAACCGTAAAAAATGAAGCCTGTGATGAGGTAAACAACATACCAGAAAATCGTCCCAATCGGAGGTCGTTTGGTTGTCGATCGGGGCACTTCAAAATGGGCTGAACAAGGGCATACGGGATTCCTCTCCAAGCTCTCTCTTTTCTCCTTTTCTCACTCTTTTGTTTTCTCTCTCTTACTTTCCCAAATGGAAAGACATCCCCTTTTATAAAGGAGGAGGGTAAAACTTCACATGGTGGCCTGACCAATTTTGGTTGATTATTAGCTCATTGATTTCTTGCTTAGCCTGAACAATTTTGGTTTTTGTTGATTGATTATTAGCGGAGTATTTTAATTCGATTATGCTGATTCGTGCTTCTGCTGATGTTGCTGAAGGTGGCCTGAACAATATTGGTTGATTATTAGCTGATTGATTTCTTGCTTAGCCTGAACAATTTTGGTTTTTTATTTATTGATTACTAGCTGAATATTTTGATTCGATTATGCTTATTCGAGCTTCTGCTGATGTTGCTTAATGTTGCTCATCCGCTCAATTTTATAGTTCTTGGCATCAGCAGAGGTTGCCCCATCGAGTAAGTGAAAGATGCATACGAGAAGCTCTCCTCGAATTGGTACTGCTGTCCTTCATCTCTCATTTATTTTTGCTCTTATTTTTGGTTGCATTCATGTGCTGTATCTGCATTTCCAGTAAGATTTCGTTGATTGATCAATGGAACTCTAAGTGATTGCACGAATTGGACTTTTAAATTGTCTTTGGACCTTGGTGGTCTGGTCATCGAATTTCGATCAAATTTCACATTGCATCTAAAACTGATATATAGATAGCATCTATGGTTATATGATCTAGTCAGTTTTGATCCGTTTTGAGTAGCTTTCTCTTATTCTCCTCTTCCCAATTGCTGATTTAACCCCATCTTTGCTGGTGAGGTCTGACCCATGGCTCTTTCACCCTTCCTCCTCTTGAAGTTACCCTTTTAGCCCCGAATGGAGTAGCTTTAATTTAGAGGCTATTGTTTTCAGCTTGGAGACAAGTATTTGTGTGTTTTCAGTTGGGATTTATTGTTTTGTGGATATGCACTTTTTTGGTGAGGTGGATTGATTTGTCCATGATTCATTTGTGAGAATGTAACTGAACAAGTAGATGGTGGAATATGTATTTAGTCAAATGATGTCTAGGATGAGACAGTCCCGAATACAAGCATCTAGCATAAAGGAGTGTATCCCCTTCATAAGTGACAGCCCTGTGAATCAGACTTATTCTTCATTCCAGCAAAACTTCTTAGTTAGAGAGAGGCCAAGCATCTTGCATTTTGCATCTGCAAGATGCCAAGTTAAGGTGAGGGGCTTTTACGAATGTAAATGATTTCAGTGTAATTGTGTGAAACTCATAACTAGGTCCTTGTGAGAAATTGATGTATTAATCAAGCTAGGAGTTAGGACTTATGAGAAAGTGGTTTGGATCCGGTTGATGAATATTTTTGCAATGTGATATTTGTTAAGATGCCAAAAAAATCGAGACTTCCGATGAACTAAAATGAATTTTGACTTCATATATGATCTTCTCTCTTTATTTTGGCATTCAATTGCCTTTTTATGGATGTTACTTTAGCTTTGGCATCTTTGTTGCAGATTTTACCATGTCTAATCCTCAGGCTGAGCATATTTCCATCACAGAGCAGTTGGTGCCAAGTCTTGTTGAAGTTTGGACCCAACTTGGCAGTGAACTTGGTGAAAAACACTTTTGGGTGATATACTTAATTATGTTACTTCCACGACTAAATGAGAACAACTTGAAACCGCTATCAACCCCTGAATGCATTGCTTCATTTATACAGTCATTTGATTTTCCATATAATTACTATTCCATTTGATGTAGCTTTGTCATTTTATTTGTTACAAAAGTTGCAACTCGTTTTCCCTTGTTGGGCAGTTTAATGGGTTCATTGAGAATAGAAATGACGTTCTTGGAAATTTTACAAGCCTTTCATTTTTATGTTTTGATCTTTTAGTGATATCTATCTATTGTAGCTATTGTTGAGTGGGTGTTTCCGATTGACTCAACTATTGCTATGTGCACTAAACACCAATATGCTTATATCACCTGAAACAAACATATAAAAGATACGCGGGACGCTGGATGACTCCAATCTCACTTCGTGTCATACCCACCCCAAATATGGCATCAAAACATTTTTAATAAAAAAAATATTGTTGATATACAATTGATTAGATTAAATCACTCAGCAAAATGGCATCGTAGTAAACAAAAAATATTATCAATAAAAATGTCATCACCCAACAGTGTCATCACAAATGATTGAGATCAACGAAGTATAATCACAAATGTCATCAATGAATAAAAATGCAATAAACATGTCACCACAAGTGATTGCATCAATGAAATGTAATCACAAACGTGTTATCAGTGAATAAAAGTAGAATCGATGAAAATTTATCGATATACAATTGATTAAATTAAAAAAAAGGTGACATCAAACGATTCGATTAAAAAAGTGGCATCAAATAATTACATTAGAAAAATGACATCAAAACACTAATTTGAAAAAGTTGCATCACATTAAAGAAAAAAAATGTCATCAAAACAGTACTTTGAAAAATATGGCATCACGGTAAAAAAAATATCATCAAAAAATTGACTTTAAAAAAGTGTCATTAGAAAAAAAAAATTGGCATCTATGGTCGACGTGGCATCACAGTACAAAAAAAATGTCATCAAGGTTTGAAAAAAATGTCATTAAAAAGTGGCATCAAAGCGAAAGTAAAATGTAATAAAAAATGGAATCAAAATGGTAAAAAATGGCATCAAAAAAATGTCATCACTGAAAAAATAAAAATAAAAAAATAAATCCACATGGGTTGGTCAACGATAAACTGTTTGACCAGTCGATGGTCAAACAGTTGACTATTGACTTTAGTACCCCATTTGGAAAATGAACTACCTAATCTAATTAAATAAGTTTTTTTTTCTAATTAGCTAATTGAAAGTTCGAAATAGCCTAATTGCCTAAATCACCCTAATTTTTACCTTACATTTTAATCTATCAACAAAAATTTAAAAGTGACGTAGTAGTCTACAAATCGTTTTAAATTTGGAGTAATCTATTACCTAAAAAACTTAAAAGATAAAGGGTTTGTTTGATAACACATTAACACGTAGCTAATAATGTTAAACAAGAATGTACACAATCATGCATGTCTCAAACAACAATTTTCGAACCCAGTTTCTTTCTATTCGCCTTCCCCGTTGTTTTTGGGGTTGGATTATGTAGCCTTTCGGCGTCGCTCCTCCGTCGACTCCTGTTTTGAGGCTCTTCGGTGCCGGTCGGGATCTTCGCCGGCGTCGGATCTTGGATCCCTCTTTCGTTTATTCTCCCTCTCATAGTCTCATCTGGTCGCGATCTTGGACCGATGGGGTCATGGCGTCCTTTTGGATTGGGTTTGGTGGGGGTTGTGGGTCGGGGCTCCTTCCTTCCGAGCAATAGGGTGGGGCTTCGATTGTTCTTTCCGATCTAGCCTTTTGATCATCTCCGGTGGTGGGTGCTTGGTCTCCGGTGGTCTTGCTGCGTCGATGTCTCTTCCTCACTTCTCTGTTTGGAGGAGAACATAAAAAAAAAAAAAAAAAAAAGTTGGCGTTGTTTCGGTGTTTCCTCTCCTTGGGGCCAAGGAATTGCCCAAAAAAAAAAAACCCCTAAAATTCGGTGTGTATTTTTTTATAAATAAATATAAATATATATATATATATATATATATATATATATATATATATATATATATATATTTTCTTAACCACCCGAAAGGGTTGGACACAAATCCCGAAAGGGTTTATCAAAATCCCGAAAGGGTTACCGAAAATCCTGAAAGGGTTGACCAAAATCCTGCAAGAGATTAGAGAATAATTTTAATAATATTATTAACAATATTTTCTCTCCGAACTTTTCAGTTTGGTTTTGGGTTAACCCACAAATTTCCATGCGATGATTGATTTTCTCCCTGGTTTGGCCTGTATTATTCTCATCTGTTGGCGTCGGTTCGTTGCTTTGGCGTGGGTACGTTTAGTTCCCAGTTGGGTTGCAACATCGGGCGTCCTGTATGATCGAGAGGATCGTGGTTGTGTTCGTGTTCTTCGAAGATCCCTCATTTAGGTGGGGGCAACGTCGGTGATCCGCACTTCCGCAGGTTTCGCCCTTTCCGAAGTGGGTTGCTGTTCTCCGCCTTCTCGGCGTCGAGGCGTCGTGTCAGTCGTCGCGCTCTCCCGTGTCCTCAGCATTCGTGGCTCGCCTTAGATCTTCCTCGTCTCCTCCGCTCGCTGATGGGTTGTATGAGTTATTTGGGGGTTTCTTTCATTTTGGTTGATTTGTGTTATTTAGTTTGTTGCATGTTGACGGTTTGTCCGTCCGCCGATTCGTCGGCCTATTGAGTTATCGACAGCCTGTTGTCTGGTTCTCAAATTCTTACCTAATCAAAAAAAAAAAAAAAATGTACTAACCTAAGTTAGTAAGATGTTTGACAACTCGGTTAATAAAGTAACTGATATAAACTAGTTAATGAAATAGGAAAAAATGAATAGATTTATGAATATATAAAAAAAATTGGCGTAGCGGTTGAAAATCCAATTTCAAAAGCTAATTACACTAAAATTTTATCTCTAACTTATTTAAAATTATAAAATATTAAAACCAAAAGTCCCGAAAGCTACATATATTCATTTTTTTATTAGGAAATAATTCGAGGGTCGGACAAACCCGACATCTCGAGAGACCGAAAAAGTCAGCAGACGGCGAACCGTCTAAACATACAATGAAATAACCAGAAAAAGGTGCAGTACAAACAGTACGGAGAGCACACAAATGCAGTCGAACAAGCAAACCTAACCCATATAAGTTGGGGACAATATAGACTAAGAGTTGACGCCAAGCACTACCAAGCAATGACACCGCTGGCCAACGGTACTTCAGGAGTTCATGTGGGCAGTGAAAATGATCATCTAAAAAAATTTCTGTATCGCAAAGTCGCCTTGATACGCACCACCACGACCCCAGCGGGCCCAGTCAGACCCGACACCGGACGCTGGAGCTCGAGCTTAGAAGAGGAACGCGAAGAACAACCAGACACGCCACCGAGAACCACCTAAGTAAGAAGCACCAAGAACCCTTTCAGAATTTTATTGAAACCATATCGGGATTTAATCAAGCTTTTTTGGAATTTAGTTACACCCTTAACGGGCGGGTTCAATTACGCCATTTCGGGAGCTTTTCCAACCCTTCGGAAGTTATTGGGTCCTTATAAAGTAAGAGGTTTGTTTTTTTCCCTATTCTATTTTTTTATCCCTCCTCACCACGCCCAAAAGGGGCAGAAGCAACCGATCAAAATGACCAACCAAGACTGGACAATCCGGCGACCGAAAGAACGATGCTCGAGCCCGCGTCGGAGGGGAGCAGGATAGGCTACGACACCCAAACCAGCCGACGACGAATACCGTCAGACCGTCATGGGTGAAAGAGATGTAGGCTTCGGGGAGTCTAGAATAGCAGCAACCGTCAGGAAGCGTCGAAAACCTAAATCGGTGATAAGGCAAGGGGAATCGAACGGCGAGGACCCAAAAGCCACCCAAGGCTAGGCTAATTGAAATTGGGGGAGGTGAATCCAAAATCTAGGGTTTGACAAGGGTTAGCGGCTCGATGGAATCACATACCAAGGATCAATGATAGAGGTTAGGAGAGTCGAAAAGATGGCCGAACGACGAGGGTGGTGACGATGGATGGCGACATACTTTATTCACTCACGTTCAATAAGCTACATTCATTGTCAAACGGAGCCTATTGATCAAAATTTTTCTCACAAGTCATCGTCTATTATTTTAGGTCAAATATTCCAAAACGATCATCGATTTTCATCATACATTTGTCATGAAATTAAAGAATATTGTAGTCTACAAAATCGTTTGGAATTTCAACCTCTTCTCCTATTACCTCATCTCAGTAATCTGCAATCGCCAAAACAAATGGAAAACCCTATTTTCCACCTCCCTCTACGCGCGCTCACGCGCCCCCTTTCTCTCCCACAGGAGCGAATTTGCCGCCGCCCTCACAAACCTGTGCTCGCCGGCTGTGTCCATCTCTACCAGATCCCGTTCCCCCCCTACTCTTACCCCTCTGCCTCAGGTCTACCCATTGCTTTATCTGTGTCCATGGAGAATCTCTACTCCGCCTACCAAAATCTGTCTCCTGACGGAAATCACCATCGCTCGGCCTACAAGCTGGAGGCGGAGCCTCCCGATTGGGTCTCTACTCTGAGGCATCGGTCCATGTGGATAGCAATGATGGCCTGTTTCCCGGCATTTATGAGGCTTGGGTGGGGTTCGGGGTGGCCAGTCGGTTGGGGTCACTTCTTCCGCCGGCATGCCTGGATCTTCGTTCCTGTGGGTAACCCGCTGCCCCGTCGTCTGCCCTGCTTTGGGGACTTTTCCTCTGTAAGTCTTCTCCTCCCTGCTACTTTACAATCTAACCCCTTCCTTGCTCACCAGCAAATCCGTTATATATATCATACTTGTGTATGCCTTGGGGTTCATCGCCCTTTTCCCACTGCTATCCTGGTGACTGTGATACCATCCTACTGCAATCGCCTTCTTTGTCTTTCAAAAGATTTCCCTAATCCCATGGGTTGCTGGTTAAATAGGTCCATGTGTTGTTCGGCTGATGTTTGGGTTGCTAACCCTGTGTTTGTTATCATTTCTAATGCAAGTTGTTATATCTATTTCTTGTCTTCTATCTTACCAATCTATTTTTGCCCCTTTCTTCTACATATTTGCTACAGTTTCTGTTGCTTTCTTTGCTTGTTTTGCAGACTGGCTGTCGGAAATCTTGCGGTCTTTGGGGTATATGGCCCTTGTGTTCAGAGGTACTACCTCAACAGCAACATTTTTTACACACTAACTACCTCTTGAGGTTTCCTTGGGCTCACAAGCCACTAAGTATACTTTGTACTCTACACCGGTTTCGTTTAGTCTTCTTTTCTTTTCAAGTGTAGAACCCTCTACTGGTGACTTTGTGGTAAACGGGTGGTATTCACCTAAATATCCCATTGATTGGGCTGATCAATATCACTCACATGATTATATGTTTTACTCATCCTTAATTAATGACATATGCATTCCTATGTGTTTGCTCCAACCCTTTCGTTTGTATAATCATACGAATCGATACCATTACTCGTCTGACTTACAAGTCCCTCTTTACAAATGGTTACAAAATAAAATAGTTTCCAAATGAATATAAGCTCTTGGATTTGCAGGGGTATTAAACGTAGAAATTTCTGGACTGATACAGAATTATTCTGCAAAAACAATTACATTAATGTTCTGGCTCTTCTCGAAACTAAGGCTTCCATCCCCCCACCAGATCATCTTTGGCGGATGTGTGGTTTCCAAAACATAGCCTTCGATCCGGCTGACGGCTTCAAGGGCAGAATTTGTCTTCTTTGGAAGGACCTTCCGCCTTCAGAAAGTGAGATCACACTAGTTACGATTCGACACAGGTTCATTCACATAAATTTTAGGGATTCCAATCGGAATCAAACATCGGCATTTATTGTGGTTTACGCTCCACCAAATTACAACTCCAAAACGGAGTTCTGGGAAACTCTATCTCTCTATACGAACCAACTTCTTCTACCTTTTTGTATTTTGGGCGATCTTAACGATATTGTTATTCCGGATGACAAACTCGGAGGTATCCCTCCATCACCAAATAGGTTCAGAAGACTTCAAACGATAAAGAACGATCTCTTGCTACAAGATGTTCCAACCCACGGTGGAAATTTTACATGGCAGAGAAAGAAAACTGGTGAACCAAACAACAGTTTCACAAAACTTGATCGTTTACTAGCTCAAAATGAAATTATCTCTTTGAACGACGGCCTGAGGGTTAGAATTCACCCGTTCACAACGTCTGACCACGCTCCGATTTCAGTGGACCTACGGTCACAAACTCATCTGAACAAGAAACCTTTCAGGTTTGAACTGGCTTGGATTACTAAGCCAGAATTCTCAAACATTGTGAAGCAAGCATGGAGACTAAACCCATCTGGATCAAATATGTTCACACTGGTAAAGAAAACTTCTCTGCTCAAATCTCTCGCCAAACGATGGCACAAACGCACTTTCTGCAATATTCACAAGCAGATTTTCCAAACTGATGAAGCGTTGTTGCTGTTGCAACAATCTGTTATCAGTAATCCTAGTAGAAGTAACTGCTTACTTCACAAAAAACTCCTAAACAAAAGGGAACGTATGTTAGACTTTCAACGTCGCTATTGGAGCCAAAGGGCTAAAATTAAACACGCCAAACTAAACGACACAAATTCCTCTTATTTCCACCGCATCGCCTCTGCAAAAAGAGGCAGAAAGCAAATAAAGTACGTCTCTACTGACTCGGGTTTACTTTTGTCTGACCACAAATTGATCCAACAAGAGTTTGTTTCCACATTCTCTGCTCGTTTCAAGTCTTCTTACACCCACAATTATCCTTTCAATGAGGATCTCAACGTCATTACAAATGAAATCTCACGATCAGACAACTTGATGCTAACAGCAGCTGTCACAAACAAAGAAATTAAAGACGCTCTTAATTCTATAAAAGCCGATAAAGTGCCGGGCCCGGATGGTTTTCCAGCAGGTTTCTACCAAAACTATTGGGGTATTGTAGGCCCTTCCGTAACAAAAGCGGTCAAGTCCTTTTTCATTTCTGGTAAAATGTTGCGTCAGATCAACCATACTTTTATCACATTAATACAAAAACGAACAAATCCGACTACGGTTAATCACTACAGACCGATCAGTCTTTGCTCGACCATATACAAAATCATATCTAAAATTCTGACAGCGCGCCTGTCTAGAATTTTTGAGAAACTTATCCATCCGCTTCAAGGAGCGTTCACTAAAGGTCGCTCTATTCAGGATAACATCCTCATCGCACACGAAATTTTTCATTCATTCAGGTCCTTAAAAGCAAAATGCGGCTATATGGCGGTCAAGCTAGATATGGAAAAAGCCTATGACAGAATTGAATGGCCTTTTCTGTTTGCCGTTTTAGACAAATTCGGTTTCGACCAAAAATTCATACTCTGGATTAAAGAGTGCGTTAAATCAGTCTCTTACTCTGTTCTCATTAACGACGAGCCATCTACTCCTTTTATCCCGTCTAGGGGCCTCAGGCAGGGAGATCCTCTGTCTCCTTTCCTCTTCATTCTCTCTGCGGAGGTCCTTGCGAGAACTTTACAACATCAAGCACATATTTCAAAGGATTTGGGTTTCTCCTTCGGGCGTGGAGGGCTGAAAGTTCCTTTTCTTGCCTTCGCTGATGACATTATGCTCTTTGGAAAAGCTAACCACGATACATGTTGCAAATTGTCCACAATTCTACAACGCTTTTGTCTCATTTCGGGACAGAAAATTAATTTACACAAATCCAGCGTCCAAGTTTCACCAAACACATCGGCTACAGCCGTACAAACGGTCACAACTACCCTAGGAATCCCCCAATCAAACAACTTGGAAAAGTATCTGGGATGCCCTATTATTAATGGTAGGGTTAATAAAGACACCTTCATCGATGTCGTTCTTAAAACTAAACAACAACTTTCCAAATGGAAGGCTTCTTCCTTATTAGCTGAAGGCAGAAAGGTTCTAATTAAGGCAAATCTGAGCGCCCAACCAATTTTTCTCATGCAGGCATTTATATTACCGGTTTCAATCCTTCGAGAGCTTGACAAAGTTTATAGACAATTTTTTTGGAACAAAACAACGACCTACACGCCGTTGATAAGTTGGGATAAAATCTGTACGGATACTCTATCCGGAGGACTAGGCTTATATAAAGCTGAAACTATGAACACAGCTCTTCAAATGAAACTGTTATGGAAAATTATCGCTGAACCAGAAAACCTATGGGTCAAATTAGTATCTACCAAGTACCTCAAGGGCGTGTCGCTCATGTCCTACACCCAGAAAGGACGGCCTTCCTGGCAATGGTCAAAACTCATGACGATTAGACACCTATTCAAACCGGGACTGCGTTGGTCGATTGGAAATGGCCAGTCGGTAAACTTCTGGTCTGATAATTGGGCTTACAAGTCTCCGATTGATAAATTGGCCCTTCTTCCCATCGATCCGGTTACTGCCTCTTGGTCTGTCAGTCGTTTTATTACAAGTACAAATCTTTGGGACACTAATAAACTACAATCCGACCTGCTAGGCTTTCTAGATCCATCAATTATCTCTCACATTAGCACAATTATATTACCAACCAATGTTTTCCGTTATCATCTTTACTGGGGTCCGAGTAAAGACGGTTGGTTTTCTACTAGATCTGCTACTTCATTGGTCCCAAACGGTGCTGGGGATCGTAACTTCGGTTGCCAGTGGATTTGGAAGCTAAATGTTCCGCCTAAGGTTAAGCATTTCCTTTGGAAAGTCGCCCGGGATGGCCTCCCAACAACTGATAGATGACAACGTGCTCATAGTGCCGTTCCGTCTGGTTGTTGTTTCTGTGGTGGCTCGTACGAAACAATTGCTCACATTATCATCGATTGTCCGACCACAAAGCAATTACTACAAGAAATTCACCTGTCCTTTCCTTATATCTTTGGACAGAATACCAACGATAATCCAAACCTGCTTCTTAATCAAATTTATACAAGTGTTGGTCACAAACGTATGGGCTGTCTTGCCTTTGCTTGGTGGGCTATCTGGTTCTCTAGAAACCAACTGGTGTTTGGACACACAAACAGTTTCTCCGTTTCTAGCATTGCTTCCTTCTATAGAACGGCTTACCAAACTTGGACCTCTGGTTGTGAGCAACGACCTTACAACGATACAAATCACATTCCGACCACGACGTCACCCGGAGATAAGAATGGGAATATTACTCATCGTACGAGATCTGACCCTTGGGAAAAACCACCTACGGGTTTCATTAAACTAAATTTTGACGGATCCTTCTGTCGGTCGGGGGAAGGAACCTACGGTTTTGTCCTTAGAGATCATAACGGCTTGGTGATCTCCTTGGGCTACGGCAGGTGCGATAATAGCTCTGCCTCTTTCGCGGAGGCATTAGGGCTTCGTATGGGCGTGGCTAAGGCTATTGAGTGTGGATGTAATAAGCTCCTAGTAGAAGGAGACTGTCTTGTGGTTATTAACGCTCTACTGGGTGACTGGTCGTGTCCCTGGAACATTGAGCTGTTAATGGCCGATACATTTGTAGAACTCTCCTTAATTTCTAATGTTGCTATTCGTCATATGTTCAGGGAATCTAATACCGTGGCTGACAGGATTGCTCGTCTGGCTCACAGTATCCCTGCCGATGATAGCATGGTCTCCGACTCAGAACTGCGCGTTCTCGTCCGTTCGGACGCTCTAGGAAAGAAGCCCGGTCGTCGGCGTCTTTCTTAATTCTTATCTAGCTTCCAAAAAAAAAAAGTAATCTGCAATCGCCATCAGCCCATCATCATCATCTTCATTATTAAATTCAATTTAATACAACTAATTTCACAGTTAAATTTCAAAGTTGAGCATCAAATATTGGGAAAATGGCAGAAAATTACCCCTTAAATATGGCTCTTTGCATAAAATCACCCCTTAAAATTGAAACTACAGAAACCACCCCTTAAACCCATTTTGTCTATAAATCACCACACACAACCTTTTTTCCATTAGCTCATCGTTAAAAAGTAAAAACAGTGAAAAATTATTTTTACCCCTTATTTTTAATGTTATTTTAATGAAAGAAAAATATATGAATTGAAATAAATTAAAAAATCTATTTATCCATCACATTTAATGAGAGAAAAATGTATGTTATTCTTTTAAAATATCATTAAAAGGATGGATAAATAGATTTTATTAATTTATTTCAAATTATACATTTTTCTCTCATTAAAATAACATGGGAAATTCCGTTTGGTACCCCCGAGTTTTTGACAATTTCGGATGGTGTCCCACACTTTTTTTTGTCCGGATGGTACCCCTGAGTTTTGTCAAAAGTCCGGCTCATGCCCAAAACTCATAGTTTCTTCTTTTTAATGAATAAAACCACCCATTATTTTTATTTTTTCATAAATATGCCAATTTACTTTTAGCATTAAACAAAACTACTTATCATTTAACTAAATTCAAAACAAAATTGACAAAATCACCTTTATTTTTTAAAATTAATAAGATCACACATTATTGCCAAAGTTGTAGCAAAAAATACCCATTCTTTCCAAATTTTTTTTGAAGAAAATCAACTATTATTTTTGACATTACACAAAAGATCCATTACATATTTTTCATATTTTATAAAAAATAAATCTCATTATTTGTCAAATATTGCATGTACATAATCACCCATTATTTACAAAATTTTGCACAAATCCACTATCTTATTATGTGAACAAAAATAGTTAACCTATACATTATAAAAAAAATACTTTGTAAAACCATACTTTGTGTAAAACCACCCTTTATGCTTTAAAAAATGCACAAAATCATTTCTTGTGTAATAAAAGAAGGTGTTATTCATTTCTTTTGTTTGGAATACATAAAACCTAATAAAATAAGAATGATTAATCTCTTATTATATTTTTCTTTTACAAGAAGAAAAATAAATAAATAAAATTTACTTTTCTTTTTCAAACAAATTATAATCAAGCATTTGGTTAAATTAATCAATCACATTTACAAATGTTTAAAGTTAATGAGATATAAGTTAAATATTGTTTTGAAAAATAATATGTGTTAAAAATATTGCAATAAAATTTTTTGGAAATATTGCAATAAAAATTTTGGAAATATTGATCAATCACATTTACAAATATTGCAATAAAAATTTTGGAAATAATATGTGATTTTGTAAAATTTTAAAAAATAAAGTTGGTTTTGTCACTTTTGTGTTGAATTTTGTTAATTAATATGTAGTTTTGTTCAATGTTAAAAGTAAATGGGCATATTTATGAAAAAATAAAAATAATGGGTGGTTTTATTCATTAAAAAGAAGAAACTATGAGTTTTGGGCATGGGCCGGACTTTTGACAAAACTCAGGGGTACCATCCGGAAAAAAAAAAAGTGTGGGACACCATCCGGAATTGTCAAAAACTCGGGGGTACCAAACGGAATTTCCCAAATAACATTAAAAGGGAGGGGTAAAAATGACTTTTCACCGTTTTTAATGGCAAGCTAAAGGGAAAAAAGATTGTGGGTGGTGATTTACAAACAAAATAGGTTTAAAGGGTAGTTTTCTATAATTTCAATTTTAAGGGGTGATTTTCTGCAAAGAGCCATATTTAAGGGGTAATTTTTTGTCATTTTCCCTAAAATATTAATTCATAATATTCATTAGTCAAAACGTACACCATGTAGTCAAGCTTCCATGTGAACTTTGCTTCCTGATTTTGAGTTTTCTTTTGGTTGTGATTTTGAGTTTTTTCTTAGTTGTAATTTAATGCCTTTTCGTTTTGATTTTTCTATCCTATACCCTTAATAAGATACTAAATTGAAAAAGATTCTCTACAAAAAAGACAAACGACCCTAAAAATCTAATTAAAGAAAATGCTAAACTAATAAAAAAAAATTTTAAAAAAATTCAAATTTAGCGTCTTGTACTCTTGTCCATAAAAAAAAATCGTTTTTGTTGTCTATCAACTTATGGTTGAGTTTTTGCTGAATTTATTTTGACTGTTAATTTTTTTTTTTTTCCAATTGCTCGATGATTTCAGATTTTATCTACTTCTCTAACTTTTTTTTTAATTTAAAAAATGAATATTTTAGCATAAATTCTTTCGTAGCCAAATTGTTTAATTTTTAACAAAAATTCCTATCTATCAAGTTGTTCAAAAAAAAAAACATCATATTATAAAGATTAAATTATTACTTCCTCTGTTAATTAAAATTTGTCGTTTACTATTCATGCACGTTTTTTTAGAATGATAAAAACTATATAAAATATTAATATTTTTTATATTTGTTTTTATAAATTCATACTTAATTGTAATGAGTATGAAATCATAAAAAAAAAATTATTAAAAAAGTTAATATTTTATATAGTTTTTAACACCTAAAAAGGGTGCATAAATAGTTAAACGTTAAGTTTTAATTAACGGAGGGTACTTTATATCTAAAATAAATATTTTTTAATCAAAGAAACAAACATTAAAAAATATTTAATTTATCTAAAAATATTGTCTTTTTATTTTCGTAAAAAAAAAATTTCTATTCAAGACATTTTATCCAATCAAAAATTTAAAATTTTAATTCATCATCTGAAAAATATTTTATCAATAAATAATGACAATTCACAATATACACGCTAATCAATTAATTATACGCTCCCTCTATATTACACCAAAAAATATTAAAAAAAAAAATTTATTGTATTTTTTACTACACACCGTTTATAAAAGGTAAGAGTCGCCATAGCCTTTAGCCCCGAGCTCAAATCTTAACAGTTTCCCATCTTCTCCGATTCGTCAGTTCTTCGGTGTTTTAGTTGAAGTTAACTGTACTAGTTGTACAATTTGGGGGGAAATCACAGCTAATTATCAAACGAGAAATTGAGAAAGTGATTTTGTCCGCTTTCTCTGGTTTGATTTTTCCTTTTTTTTTGTGTGTGTTGGGGAGAGAGGGAAGACAATGGAGGGAGGTGTACATCCAACTGATGCATCAGCTTTCCGGCAGTGCTTTTCTCTGGCATGGAAGAATCCGTAAGTCCTCCGTCTCGCCTTCTCCGCTGGAATCGGCGGCCTCCTCTTCGGCTACGACACCGGTACTCTCTCTTTCTCTCTCCTCCTCAAATCGAGCTTTTGATTAATTGCTGTCTCAATTCTCTGTTAGGTTTTTGATGCGAATTGAGTTTCAGAGTTGAATGATCTGTGTTTGAAATTTGAATTTCGATTCGTCGCCGGATCGGAGCTGACAAGTGTGAGGTTTTGATGTGGCTAATTTGAACTGTTGTTGGAATTTGGTGCGGTGCGGTTATGCAGGAGTGATTTCTGGAGCGCTGCTTTACATCAGAGATGAATTCCCGTCTGTGGATCGGAAGACCATACTCCAGGTCTCATACTCTCCCTTCCATGCTTATCTCTTTCGCTTGATTTTCCTCTGCTATTATCTTTAAGATGATGAAGGAGGATAAATTTAATTTAATTTAATTTATTTAAATTGAAGGATAAACAATTAAACATCAACCTCCCCAAAAGGTTGGATTTTTTTAGCCGTTTATTTTAGATAATAAAAATATATTAAAAAAAACATACTTTTCAATTTTAATAGCTAAAAAAGGAAGAATCTTAAGTATTGCAGTATTTTATACATCAGAGTGATGAGTTAGTTGCTCGGTAAATAGTAAACAATAATAATAAAATATAACTAGTATTTTGCACCATGACACTTTTAAATTTTTGTTTTGGATAAAATAATGATATTTAGTCTTTAAATTAAGGACCTTTAATATGATATTATTATGTAGGTATAAATTTTTATAATTCCTGTGGAAACAAATAAAGCTTAATAGATTTGATTTGTGTAGATTATTATTAAAAGGATGATACAACATGAAATATAAATTATACGGAGAGTTTATTTGTTTAAAATTAAGATTTAAATGAGAACCATAATTTTTTAATAGTATGTTTTTAATGTCCCCTAACTCCCATTTTTATGATTTAAACTAATTTTACCTCCTTAT
Organism: Persicaria tinctoria; assembly: GCA_037127255.1. Classification (NCBI taxonomy): domain Eukaryota; kingdom Viridiplantae; phylum Streptophyta; class Magnoliopsida; order Caryophyllales; family Polygonaceae; genus Persicaria; species Persicaria tinctoria. Next base: position 4,922,293 of record JBANSL010000016.1, on the reverse strand, counting down.
CATTACTGTCATATTTCAAATTAATTTCTTATTATTTTAAAGAATTAAAATAAAATATACAGTAGATTCTTAAGAGATGTTTTGTTCAAGTTTTTTTTTTGGTGCACAATGTTTTGTTCAAGTTTAGGCTGGATTTTAGGGCTTTACTCATTGGACTTTGTATTTGGGCTAAAAAAGCCCAATAATCAGCTCTTGATTTATTTCACTTCCAAAGGAAAAAAAATATCATATGCATCATGTATGATAAACTTGATTTGGGATCAATGAAGCATGATCTGAACTACTTCAGTAGCTCAGTTCACAAAGGGAAAAAAATGTGATATGTGTGTCACAAGGTTCTAGCTGTGGTTGCACAACTTAGTTCCTTCCGTATTTACTTAACTCGTGTTGGCTATATACACCCCAAATCATGCACGTCCACGTGTATGGTTAAAAGGGGTTAATTAATTTTTTTTTAAAGTTAATTAGTCACAAGGCTTGCACGTCCTTAAAGACGTGCATTTTCAGCATTTGGATTTGTGGTGTATATAACCACACTCTTTACTTAACTGTGCCATTGAACTATGTATGGCGGAATGCGATATTCGCTGCAGGAAACAATTGTAAGTATGGCAGTAGCTGGAGCAATTGTAGGAGCAGCAGTTGGCGGATGGTTGAACGATCGGTATGGGAGGAAGAAGGCACTTTTACTGGCTGACATCCTCTTTCTCGCCGGGGCTGTTATCATGGCCTCGGCATTAAGCCCTGGCGCTCTCATCACAGGCCGTGTTTTTGTTGGGTTTGGTGTTGGAATGGCTTCCATGACCTCTCCGTTGTACATCTCCGAAGCCTCTCCTGCTAAAATCAGGGGAGCTCTTGTCAGCACCAATGGATTCCTCATTACTGGTGGCCAGTTCCTTTCTTACTGCATCAACTTGGCATTTACCAAGGCATGATTGAATTCACACATTTATGTCTGTTCCTGAATTTTTCAATGTGGATCATCATCAATTTTTTCTGTTTTTGGTCTTCCTCCTTAAAAGGCACCTGGAACATGGCGTTGGATGCTTGGAATTGCTGGTGTTCCTGCATTGCTGCAGCTCTTTTTGATGTGGAGCCTTCCGGAATCCCCTCGTTGGCTTTACCGCAAGGGCAAAGAAGAAGAAGCCAGAGCCATTTTAAGGAAGATCTACCCACCAGAAGAAGTCGAAGAGGAGATCTTATCATTGAAAGAGTCAGTGGAAGCTGAGCTCGAGGAAAAGAAGCTAGCAGACACAGGATGCGCCGAGCTTCTCAAGACCAAGACGGTAAGAAGAGGGCTAATAGCCGGTGTAGGCCTCCAAGTCTTCCAACAGTTTGTGGGCATAAACACTGTCATGTACTACAGTGCAACCATCATCCAGTTTGCCGGGTTTGCTTCCAACAAAACCGCGCTTCTCCTCTCCCTCGTCACCTCAGGGCTCAACGCATTCGGTTCCATTGTCAGCATCTTCTTCATAGACAGGACAGGGCGTAAGAAGCTCCTTGTTATCAGCTTGATTGGTGTTATCCTTTCCCTTGCATTGCTGTCTGGTGTCTTCAATGAAGCCACCTCTCATTCGTCTCCTGTTAGCCGAATCGAGACAAACCACTTCAGCAACTACACCTGCCCTGCCTACGCTAATCCGGCTGCTGCCTCAGCCTCATGGAGCTGCACCAAGTGCTTGAAAGCCAGCTGTGGCTTCTGCTCCAATGCCAGCGGCAAGTTGAATCCGGGGGCTTGCTTGATTGTGGACGACGACAACAACAAAGCGAAGAAGGCGTGCACAGGCGAAGGAGGGAGGGAGTGGTACACAAGGGGATGCCCGAGCAGGTTTGGATGGTATGCATTGCTGGGTCTAGCGCTGTACATCATCTTCTTCTCCCCGGGGATGGGAACCATACCGTGGATCGTGAACTCGGAGATCTACCCATTGAGATACAGGGGAGTGTGTGGAGGGATAGCTGCTACGGCAAACTGGATCTCAAACCTTGTTGTGGCTCAGTCGTTCTTGTCGCTTACTAAGGCAATCGGAACGTCTTGGACGTTCCTCGTCTATGGTGTGATCTCAGTTGGGGCGCTCTTGTTCGTGTTGGTGTGCGTCCCGGAGACGAAGGGCCTCCCCATTGAGGAGGTTGAGAAGATGCTGGAGAGTAGAAGCTTGCATTTGAGGTTCTGGAAGAAGAGGGAGAGTGTTCCTGCTGATGACAAAGCTTGATGAGCAAAGTGCACTATAAATCTATCTATAATGTACTGTATAACATTAGGAAAATCCCCATAAATGGACTAGTTTAATGTGTTTTTTAGGGGTCTAAGAGTCCTTGTGCTTTATAATAGGATGGAAGTTGGAAAAGTAAATTAAAGTAACTTTTATCTATAAATTTTATTAAGTGTTGTGCCAAAATATTTTGAGGTTTATTTGCTCTAGATGGATGCTAAGTTCATGCTTGAGTTGGTTGTACCATTGTGTATCTTTATTAACTTTTATTTCATCTAAAGTATAAACTCGTCAATACACTTCTATAACCTAGTGTTGTGGTTTATTCATATCTAAATTATTTTTTAGTGGAAGAATTATTTATATCGAAACTAATTATTTGATGATTGTTATCTTATTTATATACATATTATTTTGGGTAAAATAAATTATTTATATCTAGATTAATTTTGATTTTATATTTCCTACCCACATCGTTATTAATTTAATTCTCACATTTTAATTCAAATCTATTATTATATATTTTTATATTTTTAGTAGTTTTTTAGATAATAGATATAAATTTAAAACATTGTATTAATATATTTCTATTACTCCATGTAAATTAAGAAATAAAAAACATATAAATTAGCTTTTCAACTTCTTCTTTTTTCAAGTATTTTTCTATTTATTTATTATATAATAACATCGAATTTAATCAATAAAGTGATAATTTAACATTCTTCTCAACATAATCAAGCCCGTGGGTAAATTTTTAACATAAAAGCTAATTTGTAGATGGTTTTATACAATTTCCTACTTTAAGGGTGAAGTTATGTAAATTACCCTAAAATCAAACCCTTTTTTGTTAATTTTCAAGCGTCGCACTTTATCCCCCTCGGCTTCCACCTTGCTCGTTGCGCGCTTCCTCCTCTATCTGAAAAATCACCTCCGATTACACCGCCGCTGGCCACCGCCACAACCGCCCTTGCCGGTTCCGACTTCCATAAGCCTCTCGGTGCTCGTTTGTGATTCCGCAACTGGTTTCGAGCTCCCTACAGATTATGGCTACCTCCATACTCATCCAAAGCTCTCAGTCCATCTTGTTCTTCAAACCAGTTGCCGCTTCGAAACGCCCAAATAGAACCAAATTTCCCCGCCCTAGAAAGCGCATTTTCCTTCCTTCCGCTTCCGCGGATTTCTCGGCGGGGTCGGGTTCCGAGTCTGGCTCGGATGGCGGCGGCGGCGATGGATTTTCTTGGGCGAGGCTGAGGCATTCGCTCCAGGTCGGGTCGGAACGGTTTCTGTCTAAATTGGGCGAGTCTGTGAAGAAGGAGACTGGAATTGACTTCGAAGACACCGGTGAGAATGTGGTAGGGTTTTCTGGACGGATTTCGGATGGGGTGAACGAGTTCCAGGGTCAGTTTAATCGGCTGAGGTTCGATTTGGCTCCTCAGTTCATCAAGTGGAATAGTTGGGATAATTGGAAGGTGAGCATTGCCAAATCTCTTCCTACTTTTTCTCCCTGTATATGGATTTTACTATGAAATTCAAGGTTTTAGGTTGAATTAGAATCAAATGTGATGATATTTTTTAGATTCTAGTTATGTTTATCATAGTAAGTGGACAGTTGCCAGACCTAGTGAATCAATGTGATGATATTTTCGCCTCCAGTTAGAGGGCCTTCAGTTGCATTGTGTGAGGAATGCTAGTTACAATAAGTGTCCTATTGGTGTACTTGGACTTGAATTTCTCCAAGTGATGACTTGTAATTTACTCATTTTCTTGTTTCTATAGGATGTAAGAAGCCGGGATCCTAAGCGTGTGGGTGCGCTAGTACTTTACTTGGTCGTTGTTATGGTTTCATGTCGAAAAATATATGGAGCAATCGAAGCTCCTCGAATTGCTCGTGAAAAGAACAAACTAACCGAGGCTTACATGGAGGCATTAATTCCTGAGCCTACCCCTGCAAATATGAGAAGGTAAGTTTCTTTTAGATTTTGGTGATAGTGACTTTGGCTCATTAGTCCGAAATAGTAAATTTAGTTTAAAAAGAATGCAGGTTGAAGAAGGGTATGTGGAGGAAGAGTTTGCCAAAGGGTTTAAGGATGAAGAAATTTATTGAGGAACCTGATGGTACATTAATCCATGATAGTACTTATGTTGGAGAAGATGCTTGGGATGATGATGATGGGGGCTCTCCTCCAGAGAACGTGAAGCAGATTCTTGGCAGTGATGTAAGTTCAAGTCCCCAAGATAGCAAACGGGAAGTGGAACTGGCTACTTCAGGTTAGCATATATGCTCTAAATATGAATACACGCATCTTAGTTTCAAATCTTGTTGTCTTTACTGAGATATCAAAAGAAAAAGAATGAATGAGGTACCATTTTTTATATATAAAAAATAGTCAAGGAACATTATGTGGCTTATATGAAGTATCTCTGAGATAATTTTAGTTGTGGGGTTACTGATGAAATGCCAACCCTAAATAAGGACATGAAGTATCCAATAGTTCTGTGCTTCTTTCTACCCATTTGACTCTGCAAAGTGCAAACTGAAATGCTAACCAGCCTGACTGAAGAAGCGAGTTACTCCCCTTTTCCATTTCATTGCTTTTGACTTGCCACTATTGCTCAATTTCCCTAGCCTCAAAAGTTTGAAGGGCTGCTAAAATAAGAAAGGAAATGGCATGGACATTTATGTTTGATATGTCCGTCCTCTATGCTCCTTTTTTGATGGTATATCTGATAAGTCTGGTGATAAGTATATCTGTGGAACTTGTATGTATGATGATCTGAGACACTGAGGTATAGTTGCTCGTTCTGAAATTGCAAGATATACATGGATTGAAAGGGTGAGAACACTGTTATTAAGTTTTGTATATGAACAGTCATTAGTTGGCTATTCATGGAATGGTGGGAATTCTGATTAATGCATGAAGGATGATCTGTTTTGTTCTGAGCTGTAATATTTTAGTGTTTTGTCAGAGATCTCTGCACTACTGTTATGCCATGGCAGATCATGTATCTTTTATGAAGGCCAATACATCCAGATTTAACAAATTGGGGTTGCCCGTTTATACTTTTGTAGCTCAAGGTCTAGAAACTGCAAAAACATGGCGTGAAAGGCTTCAAGCATGGACGGAAATTCTGGAGAAGGAGAAGTTCTCTGAGCAATTAGAATCAGCTAATGCTAAATATGTAGTTGAATTTGACATGGAGGAAGTTGAAAAGAGTCTCCGCAAAGATGTGTTGGAGAAGTCCTCTGATACTGCAGGTTCAAGAGCTTTGTGGATATCGAAGCGTTGGTGGCGATACCGTCCTAAACTTCCATATATGTATTTTCTTCAAAAACTTGACAGCTCAGAGGTAATATTTTATTATTTGGCTTAATTGTCTTTCCATGGTTGATTTTTGGGTGTCTTTATCACTTATGAAGAATCGTGGAAATCATGTACTTGAAGTAATTTTTTGATTTCCACTATGATAAAACTTGAAAGTTAATTATTAATTACACGCTGTTAAATTATCTTTGTTCATTTTGTTTTTAGCTATGTTCTCTACACCTAGCTTTGTTCATATGTTAAATAGATACCCATTTCCTTTAGTTCCATTTATTGCACAGGTTGCCGCTGTTGTCTTCACCGAAGATCTTAAGAGATTGTATGTGACCATGAAGGAAGGATTCCCACTCGAGTATATTGTATGTGTCTAGTTTCTAGTCAGTTGATATTGCATTTTATATAGATATCTTTTAACCCTGAGATTGCTGCATTTAAATTCTTCTCTAGGTTGATATTCCTCTTGATCCATACCTGTTTGAGACAATATCAAATTCTGGGGTTGAAGTGGATCTTCTTCAAAAGAGGCAAATTCACTACTTCCTTCGTGCAGTGGTTGCATTGCTACCGGGTCTTTTGATGCTATGGTTTATAAGTGGTTCACTGAGGGTGCTATTACTTGCTTCTAGAAGGTTTACGAGGAAGAAATATAACCAATTTTTGAGTGTGGTGTACGATGAAAACTTTATCATGGTATCTTATATATTGAACTGGAAAGTCAATGTGAACTTCATTTTTCCTTAGATGTTTAAATGTAACTGCATATTCTCTCATTGTAGCCTCTTGCTGAAGGTCCTGTGACAAAGAACATGTATAAAGAAGTAATAATGGGAGGTGATGTATGGGATCTTGTGGATGAAATAATGGTTTATATGCGAAACCCGATGCAGTATTATGATAGAGGTGTACAGTTTGTCAGGGTACTATTCTGCTGTCTTTACCTAATATTCCTCTCCCTCAATTATAGTTAAGCGTATATCATTTTTACATCTGCTGATTATCTTATTGTTTGCCATTCCCGTACTGATATTTAATATTCCTGTAGCATAATCTCTATTTTTTTAAAATGTACTAGGGTATACTTCTATCAGGACCTCCAGGGACTGGGAAAACACTTTTTGCCCGAACATTGGCAAATCGAAGTGGGTTACCTTTTGTATATGCTTCTGCTGCGGAGTTTTCAGATAGCGAGAAAAGTGGAGCTGCAAGAATCAATGAAATGTTTATTACTGCCAGGAGGAATGTAAGATTTCATTTCCTTTTGCAAGCTTTAATTGGTTAACTTGCAAAAATAATTTAGAACTTTATGTTGCCATTTAGGTCCAAATATGCTGGCAGCTATGACTTGCATTTCTAAATACCTTCTCTGGTGAAACCTTGGATTTCTTCATTAGAGAGAGGCCTTTAGCAGCTTGATTTTGTTATTTATTGATGTTGTAAGTAAAACAATTGATTTGATCCATGACCTCATAGGCTCCTGCATTTATATTTGTGGATGAAATTGATGCCATTGCTGGGAGACATGTGCAAAAGGATCCGAAAAGAAAGGCCATATTTGACACTCTACTTGCTCAGTTGGATGGGGAGTAAGTCCCTTTTACATCTTTTCTAAGCTTAAAAACTTCAATAATGTTTCTCTTAGCAGGTGCTGTATGGTATATTGCAATTTAAATTTATAGTGCATAGCTTGAAAAATATAAGAAACAACCTCTCGAGTTGCTCAGGGAGTCAGGGTAAGGATGTGTACATGTCGACCCTCAAGACCCTTCTTTAATCAGGATAACACTAGGTTGATAAGTAAATAGCTTCTCATAATACCATACTATTATAGTTCTTACATTTCCGGTGTGGAGATTTGTTTATTATACTTTTTAAACTGTGGCATGCTAGAAATACAAGGGTTTTTCTGTTACTATAGCAGTAGAGGGCCTTAACATTTTTTTGGATAGTAATTCATTTATCTTCTTTGCTGGTCGTGTTGTTTGGTCCTTGACATCGCATATTTACAATGTCTTTGAATTTATCTTATAATCTTCTTAATTTAACCTCATGCAGAAAAGAAAGGACAGGAGTTGACCGATGCTCGCTTAAGCAAGCTGTGATATTTATTTGTGCAACTAATAGACCCGATGAACTAGATCCAGAATTTGTACGTTATGGACGGATTGACCGTCGTGTCTATGTCGGCTTACCCGATGCAAAGCAGCGGGTCCAAATTTTTGGTGTGCACAGTAGAGGAATGCAGTTTGCTGAAGATGTTGATTTTGGAAAGGTTATTGATATTATGTCGCTCCTTATTTATAAATTTTCACAGAATAATTACAATCTATAGCTGAGGATGGCTATTGTTTTGTTGGTACAATGCATTTCAGTGTCACTGTCTATTAATTAACTGTTCATTGTTTACTTTTAGAATGTAATCGCCATTAACTTCAGCATGTCTAATTTTACAGCTTGTCTTCCGCACTGTTGGTTATTCTGGTGCTGACATCAAGAGTCTTGTCAATGAAGCTGGAATTATGTCTGTAAGTATTCTTACAATACTTCATGTGAATTGTGCATGTACTTGTCTGTGTATGATTGTATCATTTGTGCATGTCTATACCTGTGCTGCTGTTTCATATACAACCTTAAATATCTAACCTTAAATGTTTGTTTGGTGGAGTATTATAAACTCCTTATCAACGCAAATAAGTTCCAAATCAACACCAATAAGTGCCTTAAAAGCAATCAGCTCATCATGGCAAGCAAACTCTAAGTGCCTAATTTGTGCGACGTTTAATTTAAGCTCCTGCTTTCACTTTTTAAGGAGTGGCTGTGATTGTATTGGATTGTTCTTTGTCATATTTCGATTATGTTAAGGCTTATTTGTTGGCAGTTTAATTGACAAAGCACTTAAATGTGTAAATTGGTTGTATTGATTAACACAGTGATTCTTGCAGGTGAGGAAAGGGCATTCCAAGATTTTCCAGCAAGACATTGTTGATGTCTTAGATAAGCAATTACTCGAGGGCATGGGTGTACTTCTTACTGAAGAAGAGCAACGGAAATGTGAACAAAGTGTATGTCATATCCTTCATTAAGTGGCTCATTGGAGCACTATTTATCTCGTATATTCTTATCTCACCATTGCATGCTTATGTTATAGGTATCACTTGAAAAGAAGCGGTTACTAGCTGTGCACGAAGCTGGTCATGTTGTTTTGGCTCATCTCTTTCCCAGATTTGATTGGCATGCATTTTCTCAGCTTTTGCCTGGTGGAAAGGTTGAACCTTGGCTAATTGATTGTTTGCTAACTATATTATTCTGATGGTGTCCTAATTAATGAGTTGTCTTAATGAGCAGGAAACCGCAATATCTGTATTTTACCCAAGAGAAGAGATGGTTGGACTTGGCTACACAACCTTTGGTTACATGATGATGCAAATGATCGTAGCTCATGGTGGACGATGTGCAGAGAAAATTGTGTTTGGTGATGATTTATCTGATGGAGGAACAGATGATTTGGAAAAGATTACAAGGGTTAGTGTTCTTGCTTTAATCTGATATGTTGCTTGAAGACGTTTTAGGGTAGGATCATGCTTGTATGCACTTCCAGATTGCTAAAATTATCACCGTCTGGTTCTCAGTAATCCATCATCTCTTGGTCAAATTGTAATCACTTCCTGTTTTGCCCAATAACTACCAAATGGTCGTACACTCACCTCTTGCATAATTGGAGTTGTCATTGTGTTGCTTCCAGGCTTTTTTCCGAGTGAATGAGTTGGGAAAGAAAAGGGTCTTAACTGCACCGAACCAATTTTTTAAAAAGAAAACCAATGCGCAAAATCATAGATAATCATTAAAGTCTAACAACTGAACCATAGATCTAATTGTAGATGAATCATAGTTCTTGCATTCTATAACTTGTTTCATTGTCTCACTATCATGTTCATTTGCTTATTTGTGTGACAATACTTGCTGCACAATGCATAATTCCAATACCAATAGCTTCTGGGAATATTGAATTACACATTGTTGTTTTCCTACATAGCTAAAGTTGATGGTTGTTTATGATCTAGTAGGCTGGGTTTCTCTTGATTAGGACATAGATCTTTCTAATTTTATTTGATCAAATCATGGTTATTACTTATTAGTAATCAAAATCAGTTCTTTGAATTCAGTTGCTTATTTATTTAGCTGTAATGATTCTTTTGTCAGATTGCTAGAGAGATGGTGATTAGCCCAAGAAACTCTAGACTTGCCTTTGCTACTTTGACTAAAACGATTGGAAGATCTGTGAAACCCGATAGCACAGAAGAAGAAGTGATAAAGTATAAGGTGTTCACCTATTCTTTCAAGGCCGATCCCAGTGTTCACCTATTTTTTAATTTGTAATATATTGGCTAACGAAACCTTCTTTTGATTCTCTCAGTGGGATGATCCCAATGTTATTCCCGTCGACATGCCACTTGAAGTGTCTGAGTTGTTCACACGAGAATTGACAAGGGTAATTATTTTTCTCATAGATTATTACTTGTATGATTGTATCTTTTCAGCATCAAATTATAGTTATGGAGCATGAGAGCTCATTGAAACTCCCTTTTTAGGATTTATTTTCGTAGAAAACATAGTGTCATAGTGGATCTTAATGCTTCTTCGTCTTCCTTCTTTCCAAGGTACTGATATTTTGCATAAAAGAGGAAAGTTGTTCGAAATAAGGGGAGTATTTGAAGTACTTTATAGTTTATAACCTTAAAACTTTATTATTATACATTAGAATGGAAGAAGTATTGAAGGTACTACAGATATATCTTCTGTTCATCACCCATGCTTATACCTTTTATTTTACTTTTCTTTGTCATTTCCATCTAGGATCTAACAATACACGATACTTAATTACTTATGTCAGTATATCGAAGAAACCGAGGAGCTGGCAATCAAAGGTTTGATGGACAACAGGCACATTTTGGATGATATAGCTAAGGAACTATTGGAGAAGTCGAGATTAACTGGACTGGTAAAGTATCCTGTAAACCCCTCTAGTCCAATTTGATTACTGTATTCATTCGTATATTAATGTTTATTGACTCCATCCTCGCTTATGTTCTTCCTGATCCAGTTGCTTTTGGCTGAGCTTAGCTTTATGAATTAGTTCTGGTTCATTTCTTACCGATCTCAATTTTATCACCTGTATCCACAGGACGTTGAAGAGAGGATTAAACATCTCTCCCCGGTCATGTTTGTGCAGCCATTCCAGATAGATTTTGAAGGGGTATTTCCTCCGAATTTACTATCCTGGATACTTCAAACTGTCTCATTGGCTTTCTTCACCACCGTAAAACAATACTAATACCGCGGGAGAATTCTTTGCAGGACGAACCTCTACCTCACAATGAACAACTCCGGTACAAGCCATTGGATGTGTATCCTGCCCCACTCCATAGATGTTGATACCTGCAGGAACCTCTCACCGGACTCTTAAAAGGAGCCTTGCATTCCTAAACAAGGTTGCTTCGAGCTTCCAGTTCATGGCCTGCCGCTTGGAACGTGTAAGGAGGCTAGTAAAGTGATAACTAGGGATTCGGATCCTCTCACTAACCATGAGATTGGCAGGAGTCAAAATGTTGCAGTAGGCTATTAGACGGCACTGCACGAGAATGTGGCTGAGTTTAAGCTCACCTAATGGAGTAAGCCATTTTTGTATGCAACAGCAGCGGAATACACAAAGGCGAATTCGACGAGGGCAGTGCTGTTGTGCGAAATCTGGGCTGTAATTTTTGTTGTTCCTTGAGGATATTCTGTGCTGTTTTTGTACAAGTTTCAACTTTCCTAGTCTTGATAGTAAACGAAATAAAAATTGGAGTTGTGAGCTCATGGCATTGCAATTTGCCACCGGTGATCGCTATTGCGGACCGATTTGGAAGTGAATTAGGGGTTGAAACTAGAACCATCAATCGCGTCATTCGGATCGGGTACAAAACTAGAACCATCAATCACAAATAAAAAAGTTTATTTCCACAATTTCAAGTGTTACATAACTTACAAAACACCTAAAAACTCAGAACTTGTGTGCCCAAAATCATTTTTGACCCAAAAAACACTACAAACTTGACCCTATTTGTGTACAGGCTATTGCATATTGTAGTGGTAGCAACCGAAGTACAAAATTATGAACTATCCTTACACAATTATACATGCCCTTCACTGAAATTCAGAATGGTGGTATTTGACCTTATTTGTTGCAAGCTCTTGCAAATAGCACATTTTTTTTATTATTATTCATTTGGACTTTAGTAGAGTAAACCTAGCTAATCCTTTCGGGTGGCTTGCGAAACTAGAGGAGGACCTCTTGGTCCGCCTGGCGGGCCCCTTGGACCACCTGGACCATAAGGTCCATCGGGTGGACCCCTTGGATCCCCCGGACCATAAGGTACTCCTGGAGGACCCCTTGGACCACCGGGGCCATAAGGTCCATCGGGTGGACCTCTAGGACCTCTAGGGCCATCAGGGTCATAAGGCTCGTCGGGTGGACCCCTGGGACCGCCTGGGCCATAAGGTCTCTCGGGTGGTCCTCTTGGACCGCCTGGACCGAAAGGATCATCAGGTGGATCTCTTGGACCAAGTGGACCTAAAGGTGCACCGGGTGGTCCTCTTGGTCCGTCGGGTGGACCAAAAGGCCCACCAAGCCCTTTTTGTTCGCCGACTTTGAATGGATTATCGGGTGGACATGGTCGACTGCCTACTTCAGGTGGATCTATTGGTCCACGGGGATCAACCGGTCTTCTTGGACCAAAAGGATTGCTTGGGCCTCCCAGGCAACTTCGTCCCATCGGATCACCCACATCAACCTCTTTAGCTGCAAAATCACAAACAACCACAACCAATACAATTAATGTACACTTCATCCCTCTAAAGAGCAAATTGTTTCTACAAGAGCCACATTACCTAATCTTCTCGGATTCGAATTCTCGTCTCTCTTGAATACTATTGCCTCCGAGTAGAGAATAGCACTAGTAACAAGTAAACACATCAAGATACAAGCTTTAGGCGCCATGATAAAAAAAAAAACAAACAGTTGGTTGTTGTTGTATGAAATCGTCAAGGTTAGGAACCCTTTTTATACACATCTTAAGCTGCCCAAATGAACAATATAATTGAAGGGTTTGTGCTAAATTTATCTCATAGCACATTGTATAACATGTTACCTATGGATCCAAAAAGATACAACCAGCCTCTACTTTTTCATCGGTTGTTTATTTGACGAAAATTTCACTCTTTTTCGATTCATGTTATCTCTTATCATCTCATTTTCAACCGTTGATTAAAAACAGACATATTATATTTGCCCTGTTTTGGAGTGTGGATTTCGAGTGGACTCTTCACTTTGCCTTTACAACTGTATATGCATAACGAAGTTGGAGAGTGCAAAAAGCAAAGAGGGCAATCGGACTTACCGACTTAGAACTATCCATGTGCTAGAACTAGAAGGAAGCACAACGTAAAACAGGTGCCTTGGTTTCTTTTGTGGAATAACAAAATTATTTTCTAAAATAATCAATCTTTTAATTATCCGTAATTTTAAATAATCATTTTTTCATATTAAAATTTTATGAATATGTTAATATAAGTGTAATAGTGTATAGAATATAAATATAATTTTTTAATTTTTTTTAATATAAATTTATATATAAAATAATTAAGTGTAACACCGAGTGTAAATGTTACCGGGGATCCTCACTGCTTTTCCCATGTCATCCATATTTTTTTTTTACCTTACACTGTAACTTTTTGTACAAAATTATTTTTATGGACAATAGAGGTATTTAGGGTGTGTTTGGGTTCCAAGTGTTTATGTGTTATAAACCTAAATATTTTGGAAGTGTTTGCTTAACTAAATTTGTATGTGTTTCAAATAATATCAATTTAAAATAAAATATTGTGTAGATTGTATAAATCAAATATTCAATCCCTCATTAAATTTATAATTACCTTATAAACTTAAATTAATTAATTTACACGATTTGTAAGGTATCGAAGACATTCGTCGGGGTAGAGGGCGTCAAAAGAAGAGATGGGTTGAAGTGATTAGACATGACCTGGTCGTGTTGAGACTCATTGAAGAGATGACACGCAATAGGATGTAGTGGAGGAGTGTTATTCGGGTTGACGGACACTAGTTGGGACAACTTTCTTACGCGCATTCTTTTTATCGTTTTTCTTTCTATTTAATTTTTGATTTACAGTTTATAGAATGTATGTTATCATCTTTCCTTGTTGTCTTGTCATTTGGGTCACTAGGAAACACCCTCTCAACCTAGTAGGGACAAGGGTGCGTACAATTCGACCCCCTAGACCCTACTCTGAGCGGGATATACTGGGCTTGTTGTTGTTGTTTTGAATATCTTTTAAAGTTTTTTTTAACCAAACACGTACTTTACAAGTGTTTATACTCATAAGCATAATACATTGGGAATCCAAACACACCCTTATAAGACAATCTCTAACTGCTTTTCCATTTGAAAAATTTAGGAGTTTTTTAGAGAATTTTAATCAGTTTTTAAGTCTAGCAGATTCTCTATTTCATTTTTCAAATGGAAAAGCAATAGAAAAAATTAAAAAAAAAAAAAGCTTCTCTAAATCTGTAACATTAACTAAAACTAAATTAAATATTCGGAATGGTGAAACTGTTGGAGTTTGAGCAAAAATAATTTCAAGAATATGTATTTTATTTTCCCCTTTTTTTATAAAAAAAAAAACGTTGGAGATAGTCTAATAAATTTTGATAAAATAATAATAATAAAAAAAGAGGCCAAATAATAATAAAAAATGCTTGTGTTTGTCTTTTCCTGCTGATTAAATTCTTAAATACATTTCAGTTCCATACCATACCCGGCCAATAAATTACGGGGTAATTATTAACAGTTGGATAATTAATATTATGTACATTATGTTCTGATTTGATACTATTTAATCTGCAAGTGGTTTATAGTTTGCCTATTTTTTATACTTAAATAGCTTTCGAAATGCTCCCAATCCCATTATGAGGAGGTCTAGTAATAGTTTATTAGCTCCATCAGTTATACTTATGCCCATATACCATATATATATATATAAGCTCAATATATGACACACATATAATATAAATGTTATATTTTGTATCATAATGCTTTAATATATATGGGATTGTGCAAACTACTAGTTCAGACGAGAATTAAAGTAAGAGATGAATGTTTGTGTAAGCTAAGTGGGACAACGACTGAGATGAAAGTCTATATATATATTCTACTATTTGTTTGGACGGTTGTCCTTTAATTGGTCAAAACTCAAAACTCATCAAGGGGTTTTTATACTTATAATTGTAAATTAAAAGGAATGGAAATATAATTTTCTTTCTTAATCTGAATTTCAAGAAGGAGCACCTTTTAAACCTTTTAAGAGTTCGTTTGGTTTAAATTTTGGAAATTCAATGTTAAAAATTGGTTTGGTTTCCATTGAAAATTCAATGTTAAATTTTTTTTAATCATTATACTATTCTCCCAACATACAAAATTAGTTTGGTTTCCTGTAAAACCGATTTTGATCCTAAACCCTAGCACAGAAATGGAGATCGAATAACAGACATGCAAAGCGGAAGTTTAAGAACACAGAGATTGCATTGGTGACGCAGTTTGGTTTCCCTACTCTGCGGAGCCTCGAGAGGGAGAGACTCAAACCCAATAATCCACTAAGTATGAACGAGTACAGATCATGGATACAAGTGTTGACGAGCTCAAGGAAACAGATCTAGGTCAAGCAACTTAGAAGCATGAACAAGCAAAGGAGTAAACATAAAAGAGGAACATATACTCTCTTCACTCCGAGGAACTTTGAAGCAGGTTGAGAGCAAGGGAAGACGAGGTTGTAATGGTTGAGAAACCAGGCCGGGAGCTCGTCTTCTTCCTCTTCTGTGTGAGATGCATATCTCCAATGGCGACGCCAAAAACCTAGGGTTTCACTTCTCTCTCTCTCTCTCTCTCTCTGGACAGAGAATAGTAAAGCAGCTCCTAAATTAGGGTTTCATATAAATAGGCCTCTTATAGGGGGTGTCACTTAGGCAAAACGCAACGTTTGAAATAACGCAAGCAAAGAGTTGTTGTGGTCTCTCTGAGTTGAGAGAGTGAAGTGGGCTAGATCACAGATGGGTTGACCCAATATGAGAATGAACCAAGTTCATTTCATGTTGCTCCAACACATCAACAAAGGAGACGCCAGCCACGTACCCGAGTCTTCATTGACCTTAATATATTATATCTAACGAGCCATAAAAGTTGCAGTGGTTGCTTTACCTTAATTTGTTTGATGCAAAATGAAATACACGTACGTATAATATATTATTGTGATTGTGGTAGGAAATAATAATTTCTATGGGGTGTGAGGGTGTATTTAAATTACAAATGGTGTTTAAGGTTTTAATCAATATATAATATTAAAACAGGGATGTGAAAAACCTATGTGGCTGGCTCTAGCTAGTTGAATTCGTTTATGTGTTGTTCAGTGGTATAAATATTCTAGCATCCGCAAGAATGAGATTAGCAAGAGCCGAATCGCTAGGAGAAGTCAAGAAAGAGAAGGAGCGATATCTATGTGGGTCAATTTATCAACTACTCGGCTGGCCCCCCTGTAAATGTGCATTGTGTCAACCCCTTCAAATTTTTGGCATAACATTAGGGTATCGGAGATCAGCATTTCAATATCCCAAGGACAAGTTCAACCCTTCTTAATTAATGATGTTGATCACACAAGAATTACCGCTTCAATTATGAGTTTGTTGATATTAAGCTCGACAACTTAATTTGATGACCCCTTTCTAAAAGGCAAAGCATTCAAAACCAATCACTGAGTGAATGGGAGAGCTTAAGCTCCCATCTTCGATGTAAATCACATTAACAATTAGGTCGTGAATGACATAGTCCTAGGTGCTAATGTTTGTGTTGTTCGCGAATGACATATGAAGACAACCTAGCTTTCTCACATATATATCTTCCCACATTTTAACTAAATGTATTATTTATTTTTTGGTTAAACTTCAGGGTTCTCCAAATAAGGGTTCAAGTAGACCATCCTCGGACCTATAACACAAGATTAAACCCATGATCCGACTTGTGTACTAGCTAGTTCAAAGATGTCAAGTCTTGCTAGCTTAGCCGGTAAGGATGATATGTAGTGACCAATAGATCACGAGTTTGAATCCCCCTCCCCCATATTGTAATGGCCTAAGTAGCTACCTATGAACCAAAAAAAAAAGCTAGTCCAAAGATATATTCCAAAACATTAAATAATCATGCCCATTAATTTATATACAAATGTTGTCTTGTCATGCCAAATCTTCAATGAAAGAATCTTATATATTACAAGCCAATTAAAGAATCCTATATATTACAAAGTAGGGTTCTATTTGTAGCTTAAGATGATTTAAAGTATACCCATGAGTTAAATGGCAATAACTTGATCGAGCTCAAACCATATATGAATATATCTGTGAACAAACATTATATTTGTTTTATTGGGTATATTCGATACGAAGTGAATTGTTTGAGGGAAAATGAATAGTAGGGTTAAAAATTAGCTATGTCATGTTCAGGCATCAAAATGTAAATCAACTTATTTTACCTTTTTTAAAAGCTGGAAGATCAAAACATAGATTGAAGAACTCAAATTTTGAAATGCAAGTCATTTGGATAAGATATTTTCTTTTCAAAAACAGTTGTTTAAATTGATGGGTTTGTTGAGAGAGACGTGGAGTTGGACGATGGAAAATGGGCAAGTTATTTATATATATATATTTTTTTCCTCAAAATTTTGTTTTATTTTCCTTCTTCGATCTTCATTTTTTTTTTGAAAAAAAAAATTGATTTGGTAGAGGGCAAAATTAATGATTTTTGAAAAGCACATATATTTATATATAAACACACCCTTATTTCTTCATCCTCTCTCATTCTCTCCCAACTGTCTTAACACTTCAAATTTGTTGCAGGATTAATGGAAGGAGGTGGTGGCCTCAAAACCTCTAATATGTCCATTGAAGATGAGCTCCAAATTGGGAGCTGTGATCATCAATCAGACCCCAATCCTGATTGCTTGGATATGGAAACCGCAGCGGGTTCCCATCATCCTCATCCTCATCCTCATCATCACCAGGAGGAGTACTTGTTTGAGCAAATGCTTTCGTCGCTCCCCAATTGCTCCTCCTGGCCTGACCTCATCTCTTCCTCTTCTAACCCTAGCACCGCCGGTGGTGATCCTATGGATCCCCATCTTCTTCTCCTTGGCCGATCTCAACACGTCGACATGGTTAGCTCCTCAAACCCTAATTATATATACCTTTCAGTTCAACTCTGTATTGATTGATTGATTGATTGATTGTCGTTAGGGAGGGACCGATGGATCGGTTCAAGCACTCTTTAATGGCTTCCCGGGAGGTGGGACTCTTCATGGGAATGGTCAACCTACAAGCCAGCAACCGACATTTGAGGCTAGTTCCACCCTCCATCTGATCTATTGTTTTTTTTTTTTGGGTTCGAAATCAGTGGTGACACAATTGGTATCAGATGAGCAATTGTTAGTAGTTTTGTTTTGGTCCGTCGCAGAACTTTGGAGATGCAATGAACCAAGCACCCCCAACAAATGTATCGAAGGGCGGAAGTGGGGGAGGTCAAGCTCCGCAAAGACAAAGGGTTAGGGCACGACGAGGTCAAGCCACCGATCCCCATAGCATTGCCGAAAGAGTAGGCTCACATCGATCCTTTCATTCATTTAGATCGGATTTTACACACATTTTGATCGACATTCGGGTTTGACTGATCGATTTTATCCTCAGCTTCGAAGGGAAAGAATCGCGGAGAGAATGAAAGGCCTTCAACAGTTGGTTCCAAATGCAAACAAGGTACTTATATTACTCAATAACACAATTTAGGGTTTATTTGCAATAACTCGCTATAAGCTCTTTATAAGCAATCAACCAATTGCTTGTTTATTATGTGAGTTTTTAGTTATGGTGTTTGGTGTGCATATAAATGTGGAAAGGAATCTGCACAAAACACAATCCATTTCTACATTCAGAAACACATAAATGCTGAAATTAATTATGTTGTGTTGGAGAATGGATGGATATATTATAATAGTTAGAATGGAGTTTTTTTTTTTTTATTGAATGTGAATTGAACATGTACTTGCTACTCTATAAAGTAGTGGCTTAATTAACTAGTTGTGCATATTACTCAATTCATTGTTCTTGATCGTGATGTAGTTGTGGAAATCCGAATATTCGATAATATTAATTTATAACCATGAATTTATTATCATCGTGCGTGTTGTCTATAGTCTATATATATATATAGTCTATTATAAATACTAATTAATTTTTAATGGTCTATATGAATTTAGGGTATTTTTTTGTTATTGCCTATTTTTCATAGATTTAAAAAAAAAAAAAAAAAGATTTTCCCTTGGAAACTTCATGATTACACTTGTAAAAACATTATGTTAACTATTTATGTTCATTCCCTAATCACTAATAGCAAAAATAACAATATCTTCTTTAATTATTTTTAGAGTGTCATTTTTAGTCTGATTCGACTGTCTTTAACCACTCTACAAATTTAATCCTCCTTCTCATAAATAACTTTATATTGTCGAGAGAATTCGAATTCAAATCTCTAAAATTGAGATTTAGTATCGAAACTACTAAATAAACTTATAATCGGTTTAGTTATATAGTTCTTGAGCAAACACTACCCGATCAGGATGTATAAATTTTTTGATAATATATGCCATAAAATAGTAAAATGTTCAATGAAATTTTTATTATGTATTTAAATATATACCATCATCTCCCATTGTTTTTGGAAATATTTTTTTATTTGGTGAAAGTTCTTTTCCCTTCTTTTTTATTTTGTTGAAAGGATCAAAATGAAGTCTAAATTCATGGTTTATTTTTGATCGGAGGGAATGACAGACAGACAAGGCATCAATGCTGGATGAAATTATCGACTATGTGAAATTCCTACAAGTCCAAGTCAAGGTTAATTTCCTATCTATTTTTCATCAATTTATATTAATATCTATATATACCTTTTCCTTAACTATATTATTTTATACAGGAAATTAAATATTAGTTGATCGATCTTATATTGGGATGAAATTGTCAACCTACCCAACATTGTATATTTTAATAATTATAGGGCGTATTGAAAAAGTTTAGCAATAAAAAAAATGAATTAATTAATATCTCCTGAAAATGTAGTAGTATTTAGTTGAGGCTCTCACGTCCATGACTAATTTACTAGTTGTCTCTTGTTGACTACCAAGTGTGAAAATTTGCCATTTTTTTATATTAAAAAAATTATATATCTAAGTTACACTTTATGGGTCAGACTAATCTATAGGTATGTTATGCCTAAGAAACATTGCACCATGTGAATCCCCTAGTGAGCCCTCCATAAATAGGGTATTTTTTGTGTGACTTTTATAAGTTTAAACCAACCCAGTCATCCTTGTTGTATGGTTTGACGGAAAAAAAGAAAAGAAAAAGCTCGGGTTAACGGTGCATTCGGGCTGCGGGTAACCATTCCGGAATGGCTCACTGGAAAGGACTTGTGGGTAGTACCCATAGGTCCCCAGTTCGAACCCCGAAATGGCCGCTCTTTATTTACCAATTCAAGGGCTGCGGGTGTTTAGTGTTATGGGCTATGGTGTTGTGTCCAGTTGTCTTTGCTTCTTTTTTGCTTCTTTTCTGACTTTTTTCTTGCTTCTTTACCTTCTGTGAGGCTAGTCACCATGTCGTTCACGTGTCATATTGTTCTGGGTCTATCGGAAAAACTCTTTCGACTTGTTCGGGGAAATAGTGCGTACATCCTGACCCCCTAAACCCCGCTTAATCGCAAAATTTACTGGGTTGTTGTTCTTGTTAATTATAATACAATACAATTATTTTATCTCGGTTGATGTGAATGTTTAGTTATATAACTAAAAAATTCATTAAACCGAGAAAAAATAATTGTATTATAATTGATATATTTGAGAATCCAAACTCACCTTAATTGTTTAGAAGATTTAGAACATTTCTTGGAAAACATGAATCAAGGGTATTTTTTATAATGTGAAATTTGTGAACATGGTTAAGATTGGAAGGAGTTTTTGTGGTGGTTGATTTTCAGTGTTGAAAACCTAAAAGATGTGTTTATTCAGGTTCTGAGCATGAGCAGGTTGGGTGGTAAAGCAGGTGTTGCTCCCCTTGTTGCTGGTCTTTCTTCAGAGGTAACCCAAAACACTGATTGATTTCGGGTTTGTTTAACGCGATGTGTTGATTGTCAAATGACCTAAACAAGCAAAACACTAAATGATGGCAAGTTACATATGATCAGGGTGGTTCCGGTGTGGGCATTGGTCCGGGTTCAAACAGAACCCAGGAGGCAGGATCGACAAACGACAGCATGTTGGTGATGGAGAACCAGGTGGTGAAGCTAATGGAGGAGGATATGGGTTCGGCAATGCAGTACCTCCAAGGAAAAGGCCTGTGTCTTATGCCGATTTCCCTTGCCACTGCTATCTCTACAGCTACCTGCAGCCGCAGCCCGAATAATGGCAACCACCAAGCCAACGGCGTCAATGCAACCAGCCGTCCCTTGCCCCCTTTGAACGGAAATGGCTGTGCCAAGGGAAATGGTGAAGGGCCCTCTTCACCGAGCCTGTCGGTGTTGAGTGTCCAGTCTGGAAATTTGGCCAACGGAGATGCGTCTATTATGGATCCTACACCCTCTTCTCAGGCTTAGTTACTTATTGATCCCCCTTTGATATTTATCTTTCTGAACTCATTTGTTCGATAGATGACGATGACAAGCATACTTCCTTTTCAAATACAAACCAGAAGAGACCTGAAACACACAAGATAAGCTGCCAATAATCATTGAAATAGACCATCATATCCAACAATGTGTTCATATATTTTGCAAGTAGACTATACGGTTGGGTGAGCTGGGTCAAGTCACTAAGTCTGTAAACTCGGGTCATTTCTAGGTTGGGTGACTTTGGTTCACTCTGTTCAATCGACCAAAATGAGTTATTTGAAATAAATCAGCCACAAATACCTGTTGATCTTCAACCTCTATGAAATATACTGCTTCATCCGGTTCAGATCCATTATATAAAAAATCAGCTAGGAATTAGCTTATAAACATGCTTTGTATCCAAGGAACCTTATACAATAGATGCCTATCTGTACTAGTAGAAGATCATAAAGTTCAGCAACAAGAGCAACAGATCAACTTGAAATGCATGTCTAAACATGGCACGGGATAGAAGAACTGACTAAATCACGGTACTTTATTACCTGCCCAAATGCGAGCTATCATGGAGGATAAATTCAACACGATTGTGAAGATGGCGAAACCTGCAACCTTCTTGTATGAGCAGCCCTCCATAAATCTTCCAACCTAATGATAAAAAACTTGCCTAATGCTAGCCCATCCTATTCAGGAATTCGTCCTTGAGAGCATATATGTTAGAAGTAGAGTTTGTTTATCTAAAATAATTTTCAATTTCACCTAATATACTACATTATGAAATGAAGCACTATAATTGTCTGATTTCAGTATGGCTTCTTGTATATCACAGACATCAAACATTTGCAGAATCCATCATTGAACGTTTTTACAAGAAACCGCCTTGTTTTATATAAGAGTCCAAGACCTTCAGTTGTTTTATATAATACTACTATTACACTGCTTGCTGTTAGCACTTATTTTGTTGTTGTTTTGGTGCAGCATAGGCATTGTACATAAAATTAGATTACCTTAATTTTCACAGCAGGATCTCTGGGAGAAAAGACCTTTCAGCATAAGGAGGGACTCCTTCACATAACACCCAGATTTCTTCTTCTTCTACATGACAGAAATTCAAAATCATATCCTTCCATGATTGGCCTGCAAAGATTACATTATTTCGGAACATCCATAAACAAACGTAAACTTGCTTTTATTGTATTTCCCTCTGTGAAGCACAGAGGAAAAACACCAGTTACCTACATTTGAAGCTTTTTGTACAAATATGATAATAGTGATTAGATATATCAAGCCCAGGTATGAAGTAAGGAAAAAAAAAAGCTGCAGAAAGAGGTAAAAATAGTTTAAAGACATACAAGAAACCTGGTCACATCAAATTTGTAGCAGCAGTAGTAGTAGTAAATATCTTGCAATGAGCCATAAAATCAATCAAATTAACATAAAACTGGAACTCACTGAGAATTGAATGAGTAGGACTGGAGAACTCTGGAGTAAACTCTCTTCTGTATGTAATCCTTCATTGCACTTGACTTGGAAGAAATTTTTTATTTTAAATTAAACTGAAGATTGGAACTGGAATTTGAATGCTTTATTTGTGTTACATCCATTCCCTCAACACAAGTGAAATTCACAACATCATATAACTAACTATAAGAGGCAAGAATGACACATACTCTTACTGAGACATCTTTAACAGTAACATTCGGACAATACATGTATTTATCTCTTGCTTAAAAGCATAACAGGTGAAAATCACAGCAGCAATCACCGGTACAGATAAACAAGGCACTCAAAACTTCGATAAGCCAATTCAACAACAGATATCTGGCAATCAATGAACATGAAGAACTTGACAAACAAGTAAAACCAAAGTTTAGATAACTTGATCAGATTACACCTGCTGCTGTATTCCAAGCAAACAGACATCATTCAATCATAACCAAAAACACAAGAATTACAATGATCGTATACACTTAACTAAACGGTTTCAGTGCATCAAATCAGTTACGGCCCAATGGAAGAGATCTACAAGAATAAGTCTCCTTGATGTTGGATTTGCTTGAAGAAGTAAAGATTGATGCATAGACCTTCTTATTAGCATGAGCAGGAGCGACATCAATGGCCTTGAATTTCTTAGCAGGTGCGGCGTCTTTTGCAGAAGCATTTGCGGAGGCAACATCAATCCTGTGCTTAGTGCCACTGAGCTCACCACCCTTCACCTTTTTAGGCTTCTTCCACTTGGAATTGGCCCACTCCAACTGCAATCTCTCCCTGAGCGCAGACACCTCCTCTTCTGTCCCATTGATCGGAACCTTATCTCCCTGTTCTTCATCAAACTCCTTATGACAGACAATGCAAGCTGAAGACTTTACCTCTTTCATCGCCTTAGCACTAAGCACATGGCCGCAACTCTTCAAGGCGAAGAATTTGTACTTGCCGTTGAACTCCAAACCAGAAATCGGACACTGAAAGCGAGTCTCGCTCTCCCCAAACGCAGCGCCATCAGACAACTCAGCCCCAGGAATTAACGAAAAGTGAACAGGAATCATATCCTTCAAACCCTTGATATGGCCAAAAGCCTTCGGAAGACTCTTATCCAGCAGCGCCTTCACGAGCGCCTCCTTGTTGAAGACGTTGCCAAGTCGGTCAATCACGCAAGGAGGCTTCAGAGGCTCAAAGGAGAGCGCACAATTCGTCCACTTCGACAGCCGCTGCTCGTTCGGGTCGACCGTATCTGGCTTCTTGGTGGCGTACATGTTGAGATAGCAATCGCGAGACTCAGCGCAGGTAGAGCCGCCATCGCCGCCTCCGCCGAGGAGCTTGAATCGGAGGTTGAGGGCGGAGAAAGGTGCGATTGCGCTGGAGGCGGAGAGGATTCGGGTGGAGGGATCGAGAATTCGTCCATTGAGGGAGAACGAAACGGAGTCAGAGGCGATGCAAGAGGGGAGGATCGAGTTCTGGAGATCACGGAGGGTTTGATTGGGGTCGGTGACGGTGATCGCTAGGGTTTGATTTGGGACCGGAGAGATCTCCGGCAATCGTAGGAAGATCTGGAATCGATTAGGGTTTTTGTGATGCATAATTGGGGGATTTGGGGGAAAATTAAAAGAGGAAAATTTCTGTTCTTTGGTTGCCCGTGCTTGTTATATACTCCGTATATATCATCTACTAAACCCGGTTTTAAAAAAAAAGAAAGAAAGAAGAAAACCCGGTTTTCCAGAAAGGAAGAAAAACTCGGTTTTATTATTTTCAGATAAGAATTTGAGATACGAATATACGATAACTCAAGAGGTAGACGAATCGACAGACGGACTATCCATTAACATATAACATATAAAATACATAAATCAACAAAGATAAAAGAAAAACTCGACAGACGGACTATCCATTAACATATAACATATAAAATACATAAATCAACAAAGATAAAAGAAAAACTCAACACCTCGTAAAATATGTCAGCTAGCGAAGCAATCGATGAAAAATCAAGGTAAACCATGAATGTCAAAAACACAAAGAGTGCGAAGAATCACATGGCGTCGAGACGCCTTGTGACAGAGACCAATAACCCACCACTTCAAATGACAATACCCGGGGAAATGCAGATCGACCAAATTATCACAAAACAACCCATATTTTTTAAAGTACACACAAAACCACCTGTTATGAACAGAAACACAAGTTTGTTGAATCCTCATTCTCACTGTTTGCATACAAGTATACAGTACAACACAAGGTACATATCTATTTCATGTAGGATCAAATTTTATGTTCTTTACACAGGACCAAGCAAACACATTCTGATTGCTTATCACAGCTCCACATAAATTACCAAAATCTGGTAGGTAGACAGAAAGCATTACAACAGAAAGCATCAGACGAGCTTTTAAGCCGGGACTTGATCCAGGATTCCAGGTACGCAAGCTCTTCAATGGTTATGGTATGTCCGAGCCTCGGATAAGCCTGTTACAGGGTCCAAATAATCTAGTTATAGAGCTTAAAAGATGAAGTAAATGGGTATTTGGGCTAGGTTCGGATGCAGTCCAAGTTGCGTCTCATCACCTTGAACTCACAGCTCACTCCAGCCTTTTCGAGTAAAGGAGGGCCTGCTTCCCCGGCTTCAAACAACACCGTTCTGTCTTCCACTCCGTGTAACCATAAGATGGGAGTCTGTCGATCATGAAGATTCCCAACACATTTGTTAAATATCTTTCTTTGGTCACATACAACTCTAGGACAAAGAACATACAGTTGATTTTGGACTATATTCGGGTTTCAGAGGCCTCCTTTGTTTCGTACTTCCAAATCATCAAGAGATTATCAACATTTTCTTGCCATAGATAATTAACTCAAAACACCAAGGGCAGGGTATCAAAATCTGCAGTATTCCGAAGATGTATCATAGTGAATGGTCATGTAGCTTTACCTTCTTTGCATCATCCGGAAACTGGTCCATAAGGGATTCATTAAAAGGGACCCAACCACTGAAGACGGCTCCTCCTCCTAAAGTTTTCGGGTAGAGCAGTACACTAGTCAGGGTCAAGGCACCTGCAAGAGTACCAAGGCCAAATCATCAAGAACCAGCCAGGATGATAACAAGAAACTTTGCTGTGAGAAACTGTACAAATCGGATGGAGTTGATGCATACCGCCTTGACTTAATCCACAGACGAAAACATTCTCAGGATTCGTGCCATTGGCTATCTCCTTGTCTATCATGGAATGGACATCTTTCACAGCTTGGAGAAGACCACTTCCATCTTTTGGAGATTCCTGCAGGAAATAAGATGCTTAGAAATTGAAAACTCACAATCTGACACAAAAAGTTGGGATTCCTGCAGGAAATTCGATAAGCTAATCGTCCAAAGACCCTCATTTGGTCTGGAGTCACAATTGCAAGATAGAAAATCTCAGCTCTCGGTTTGGTTGATCAGAGGGGCTTTACAAAACAATCTCAATGCTCACTGCAAATTGTTTTGCAAAACAATGAAAATGGAGAGGAAGTAATGAATAGGAGCAAGGCAACTTACAGCTGTGATAGGTATCTCTTCAATGTCAAACCATGAGGGCATAACATAGCCACCTACAAACACACAAGTAGCAAATTACATTGCCACGCATTTTAGGCAGAATCAACAAATCTGAGCTGTTAAAACCGGATTCGAAATCATACACGCATATAGAGAAATGGCTTGAACAGCAAGCACATTGTGATCTAATTTGACAGTGAAAATTAGGGTTGATGTCAGTGAGTCAGCTAATTAATGACTAGCAATAAATTAGGGGTTTCATCGTATGAAACAAAAACAATATTTCAAACACAAAATCATGAAACAATGAAACCAAGCAAAACCCTCAATTGAACTCACGATTGCAGGTGACGGGGTGAGAGGAGGCGGAAGGGAAAGACCATTTGGTGGATTTGAACTCTGGGGAGGTGAAAAGGGTCTTGATGGATTCATTTGCAGGACCCGAATCGCCCAATCCGTGGAGCCAGAGGATGAAGCTACGAGCGCTGCTGGGCATCGGATTCACGAGAAATAGAAGATGGTATTTTTTCCCCCGGAGACTGCAACTGGGAACGCAAAAGGATGACTCTTGAAACGGCGATCGGACGGCCATTCAAAGCCAATGTATATTCCACCTGACTTCATGTACAATCTTGACTTCATCTCTGGTCTTCCTCTACAATCTTGACTTCATCTCTGGTCCTCCTCCACGCGGGAGAGATGAAGGGCTAATTACAAAAATATGCAAATTACTGGTATACAAGAGTTTTAACTTTTGCAAAATGTAAGTTGGGTTATTTGCAAAATGTAGGTGGAAAATATTTTTTAAAAAAACTTTATATGTGTTTTTATTACAGTATAATTTTTTGCTAATTACAAATAATGAACCAATAATTAATACTTTTCTCAGAATAGCCTTTAAAATGAGGCTTATTTATGGGTTGGAACATTTTATTCTATGATTGAATTTGCTCAAACATTTTCACTGTAAAATTTACAATGATCATTTGGCCAGCTCCCAAACCTGTCCTATCCATTCTCTAGCTACTAAATTTACTACGATACTACCCGGGCATTGATGCAGTACTAGTTCTACCACATCCCTGTCTCAGTTTGTTGATTACTGGCGGCCTTTGAAGGGAGCTATTACTGTTACAAGCTCCTCCCTCAACTCCAACTTCATCCCAACTCTCAGCTTTCATTGCTGATTGCTGATAGTATCGAACTGCCGCGAATAACATGAACACTGCAGTAGTGTAAAGCCCAGAAATAAGTCAAGTCTGCCACCACATACATCACATACATGACTACTTCATCACTCTTTAGCTTATAAAAATGTCTCAGTTCTTCGGAATCTAGCATGGATCACATTACCTGCCCAAATGCGAGCCACTACGGAGGATAGGTTCCAGAAGATTGTGAAGATGGCGAAGCCCACAACCTTCTTGTGTGAGCACGACTTCCATGCATCCTGAAACCGCAGGATCCAAAACATGCCTACCAAATTCCTGATTACAATTAGAATCATTGGAGTAAATAGGCTTGGAACTTGGAAGTGCCCAAACCCTTTTGAAGCTATACTACATTATCAAGTACAGCACTATGAGTATTTGATGTCAGTTTGCCCTTTGTCTATATTTAGGAGATCGAAACATTTGGAGAATCCGCCATTGACTCTTTTGATAAGAAACTTACCATATCCAGTGGCGTGGGTGGAGTATGAAGAACACAACTTTGGCAAGATGAATGCCGCGGAAAAACCTGCCATAACATTTGACGAACATGTCAGTTATGACTGTAAAAACACACTGGTGTAGAGTGAAATTAGCTACTGAATAAGTGTCATTGAAAGGTTGGATTGGAGTAGACCTACCCAACTTGACCATCTTCCATATTGTGAAGAAACTCCCACAACGAGCCAAAGCGAACAAAACCGCTGCCAGCTACCCAAATTTGTTTGACATTGTAAGTAAACTACCAATACATATTGCAACATGATTGAGCTAGGTTACCTTCATTGTCACAGCCGGATCCCCGGAGAAAAGAGCCTTGAGATTAAGGAGGAACTCATTCACATAAGGAAGAATCAATCGTAACACCCAGATTGCTTCTTCTTCTCCAATCACCACCAGTCCATGACAGTTATTCATATCATTTCCATCCATGATTTGCCTGCAAAGATTTCATCATTTCAGAACATCATAACGAGACTCTAATGTCGCTCTTGTTATATTACCGATATGATCAGTTACCTGCATTTGAAGCTTCTGTACAAGAACATAACGGCCAGATAGATCAAACTCAGATATGAAGTAACAGAAATGAAGCTGCAAAAAAGAGGGATAACTTGTTTAAAACTTGACCCCAAAATGGGAAAATGTCGACGAGTTGAAATGAATTATCTTCCTGACCTGATGTTAAGGTCTTCAGTATAAGTTGAGGATATTATCAGGAAGGTCCCTGATCCAAATACAAGACTTGATCTAGGCACATGTTTCCACATTACTAAATCCACTGAAGAAAACAAACAAGATTACTGTAAGATAGACGAATCCAACCGTATAAATCTGATTGACATATTCAAATTCAACTTGCCTATACTCTGCAGCTTACTGTAGGTCTGTGGAACTCTCCGGTTCACACCAGAATCTCTGGCTGCACATACAAAGAGATGCAAGAAACCAAATCACGACACTAATTAGCTAACGATAAGCAACAAGATCAAATCAGTACTGAAGTGAAAACTCACTGGGAATTGAATGAGTAGCTCTGGGGAATCTATGAGGCGGCTTTTTCACCGGAGGAAACTCCGTTTTGCTGCTACTCCTCGCAATTGCAGTTGCGGAATTGGAAGGAAATTTCACTTTCAAGTTGAACACAGGATTGGAGTTGGAATTTGAATTGCTTGTTTCTGGTCCATTCATTTGCTTGTAATCACAATCAGAATCTATCTTAAATTTCACTTCATCTACCTCATCTTCTCCACCGGCGTAGCCACTTATGGTCTCGTCATGCACTTCGTTTTCTCCGTCGGGTCGAGTATTCTCTTTTTCCAATTGAATCGGACCTTTCTCAATTTCTTCATCAGATCCTCCAATATCATCCACAGAATGATTCAATCCACCGGCCTCTAATGAATCCTTCGCTTTCTTATCACCAGCAGCAGACGCCGACTTCTTCCTACAAAACTGAACACGGCTTTTGCAATCGCCGTTCCCGTTTATACGAGAAACACTCGTCTTCGTCCTCTGCGACTGGGAAGGGGATCTGTTACCGGCAATCTGGATCGAATTCCTCTCAGACTTGAACGCTCTCCTCTTCTCAGCTGATTCCGAAGCTCGAATTTCCGTCTTATCGTCAAATTCCAATTCCAGGTTTTCGGCTCCTCCATTGAAGACCTTGATACCGCCTCTCACTTGATCGATTCTCATCCTACTCTCCCACACAGAACCAGGTGCTACGTTGCTGCTTGTTCTCCTCGCAGACTTATCACCACCAGTAGTCACCATTTTTCGTCGTCTCGAATCCAAAACCAAATCTGAATCCTATCTGTCTCTGAAATCTGAATAGAGAGAAGATGAATTGCGCGCGGTGGAAGATACGGCGGTTGTCGGTGATGCAGTATCGGATCTGCTGCCGTTTCTGTTATCAATTACCAGTGGGTGTCAGTGAACGAATCATCTTCTCCTTTTTTTAACGCAATTTCTGTCGGTGACGACGTGACGGTTGTCCAAGGCTAGTACTCCTAGTAGGGCCTACTTCGAAAGTATCGCGGGTGACCGATCCAAGTCCACCTGATGCCACTTTGATCCTTCCTACTTCCTAGAACTCATAATTTACTTTTGCCCAATTTGCATAACTAACTAGACCCAAAAAAAAAAAAAAAAAAAAGAGTGTGCACACCTAGTCATGTCCCTTGTTTATTTACTAGGGGTAGAAAGTGGTCATTTTTTTGAAATAAAAATAGCAACCGGGAGAGGAAGTTGCAGGTGAAGGTGAGGGACACTGCAGCTACATTGTAGCTGTCAGTGACATGTGGCACCAAAAGGCATCATCTGTTCATTTCAGAAAACTGTAGACTGTCCATCTTACCAATAGAATTAATTGGTCCTACCAATAGGCTAAACCTGTATTTTCATACCTGGAGATATTTTGGAAAGAATCTGGAGGGGATTCACTGTAGCTGATTTGGCGGGCTGTCAGTGTAGTTTTGGCGCCAAAACAGAGTTCCTTCTTTGAGGAAAGGGGGCATTTATGAGAGGAAAATGCAATGATTGCATTGATGGGTGTCCCCCAAGAACATATATAAGCTTGAGATGATGATATGAAACATCATAACATGCTCTGCAAAAAGTGAGGCAGAATAGGAGATAAGCGGAAAGGACGGGGAAAAAGTTACCCGTTCATTCCAGGAAAAGATATAGTCCCCATCCTACCAATAAAATATTTCCATCCTGCCAATAGTGTACAAATGTCCTTTCATACTTGAAAAAGTGCAAGAAGTTTGTCCGATGACAGTGGCAGCGATGGGTAAGTGATCTTGTACCTATATCATTTGTAGTTGTTCCTTTTTCTTATAACAGAACTACCCCAAGGTGACGGTTTCACGAGACCAATTGCAGAGAGTTCGTAATTTATACTCTCTCTTTTTTATCAATTGCATAACTTGCAATTTAAGATTACAAATTCAAGCGCTATTTTTGCTTCTTGTGAAATTATCACTTCTTGCTGCCTAGACGATCATAAGGACCAATTGAAAATAGTCTATTAGCTCAATTGGTAGAGCGTTGTGTTTGCACACAAAGATGTGAGTTCGACTCTCACATAGACTAATACGGAGTATGTGTTCATGAATCTCTCTAAACTTATACAATTATGAACCTGGCAGAAAATATATATACTAATGGTAAGACAAATTTACGAACATGTTATGTCAAATTCATAAATCTCTCTGAACTTATACGATTATGAACATGACAGGAAATATATACATTGGTGGTAGGACAAATCTGTGAACATGGTAAGACAAATTCATAAATCTCTCCAGACTAGGTCTTACTCAGTTTTCTTTCTCCACATGATGATCATGAAGCGATGACTGGGTACTTCTGAGTGTCAATATTCACTACTTGGATCTTGTCTTTCAGTGCAGCACTAACTTGATCCAGGATAGGGACCATAGCTTGAGATTCATCATCACACATGATATATCCATGTATAGCTTTTGCATCTGTGGTTCATATAACTTCAGTCTCTGCCTGTGGAGCATGCCTTCTCCTTTTGCTTTTCTAAGATTCATGTGGAAGTAATTTTTTTTCGTAAAGTCAATTATGCATTTACATTTTTCCAATAGTATAAGTATATCGTACCATCAGTGTGCATCTATCCTACCATTAGTGTCAAGTTATACAGAAATTACTGGGTTTCCATTATGATCCTACCAATATCGCTGTTTTCTCCTACCATTAGTTTCCATCAATCATACCATTCTGATTCTACCGATATCGTTGTTTTCTCCTACCATTAGTTTTCATCTATCCTACCATTTTTGTGCATCTATCATACCAATTTAAATAGCTTTCAAGGAAAATTTACTCTGAGCCAAATAATATTTGGGTTAAAATTATAAAAGAAAAATACCTCCAACAGGAAGGATTAATGGAAAGAACGTCGCAGAATACATCCTGGCAATTTGGAAGGCTACTTCATCTAAGAGAAAAATTCCTCCAAGGGTTACTATGGATAGTAGGAAACGGAGACTCCATAAACGTTTGGAAAGATCCATGGGTTCCCAATCATAATCTCACAAGCTTTCAAGAACATCTGGATCCCGACCTTAAAGTTAATCACATCTAACAAGGAGTGGAATGTTCTCCTCCTCCATGAGATCTTCCCCATTAACATCGTCCAACAAATCATCAGAATTCGAATTCCTAACTGGAACACTCCTGATAAACTAATATGGAAATTTAACTCGGATGGCCAATTTCCTACTAGATCGGTCAGACAAATGGTTAATAGTAGCAACAACTCTACCGAGGATTACAAGTGGATATGGAAACTAAACCTCCCCCCGAGAATAAAAAATCTTCTTTGGAAGATAACTACTGATAATCTTGCTACAAAGGAGAGATTAAATAGGTATTTCAATAGAGTTCCGACTTGTTGTTGTTTCTGTAATGATAGTAACGAAGACAACAACCACCTTTTTATCCTTTGTCTTTTCACTAGAACTACTATTGCTGCCTACGAACAAAGGTTAAGCAAAACTACACCACTTATACCCAATTCTTGCACCAAAATGAGCGAAATTTTGACACTTGATAATAACAAGAAATCTATCGAAGAACTCTGCTTTATTTGGCAAAAAAATTAGGAAGCTAGGAATGAAATAATTTTTAGGAATAAAAATCCAGACACCCCTTGCCAGATGGCCATAAGAATTATAACGGATATCAATGAATGGCATGGTGCAGCCAAAAATAAAAATATACCCTCAGCGCCAACTGTAAAGAGAAGACGCAATTCTAAATGGACCAAACCGCCTAGGGCTATCTACAAAATAAATGTAGATGGTTCTCTAAAACCCACTGGCGATTGCCAAGTGGGGGGATTATTAGGGACCATAATGGTTCTGTGATTGATATCTTTCAATCAGAAACGGAAGCAAGCTCTGCCATCCAAACAGAAGCTGCTGCGTTTTGTGCAGGTGTAAACTTAGCTCTAGCTAAAGGTCTACGACGAGTCATAGTGGAAGGAGATTGCTTGGAAGTCACCAAGGCAATCAATGATAGCAAGTACGTTAGATGGGAAATCCTCCGGGAAGTGGAACTTATCAGGAAACTTAGCTCAAACTTCGACAGCATCGAATTCAGACACTGTTACAGGGAAGCAAACAAGGCAGCTGATTTTATAGCTAAGTCTAGGAATATTTGTACGGTTTCGAACCTCCCTACCTGTAGGGATCTTTGTAACATCATCCGTTTGGATGATCATGGTGGCATCTTACGTTTGTAAGATCCACCTAAGTTTTGCCTACTGTAAAAAAAATATAGCTTTTAAGGAAAATCAAGCTAGAAACCGTAGCAAATTATGTTCCACATTTTTCTGAAAAACAACCAAGGGTAGAGGATTTCCAGTCTACAACAAAAGATGAAGGAAACCTAAGTAACATTATATCCAAGGGTAGAGGCTCTAATTCAGTCGTTCTAGCATTGAATTAGATTGGATTCATGAATTTTGATTGATAGACATTGGATTGAGAATGGGATTTATGGACTGGTAATTGAGATTGAGATTATGGTCAATTCACGCCTCACTGAAGTGATTACTAGTCTGGGATTTGTGGATTGGTCAATATTAATTCTACTTCTTTTCCAATAGTACAAATATATCTTACTATTCGTGTACATCTATCCTACCATTAGTGTCAAGTTATACACTTAGGAATTTCGGTGATTACATTCTTATCATACCAATATCGTATATTTATCCTACCAGATTCACAAATTTGTCCTACCACTGGTCTATATATTTCCTACCAAGTTCATAATTTTATAAATTCAGAGATATTCATAATTCGCAAATTTGTCGTATCAGATTCACAAATTTGTCCTGCCATTAGTGTATATATTTCCTACCATGTTCAATCATATAAGTCTATATAGAGATATGAACGCATACTCCGTATTAGCCTATGTGAGAGTCGAACTCACATCTTTGTATGCAAACACAACGCTCTACCAATTGAACTAATAGGCTATTTTCCATCCATCTTCATTATCACTCAACACTTTGTTGTGGATGAAACTCAGTTGATGCTACGTAAGAAGATGACAAGTTAAAACACTGTAAAAAAATCATAGCATTAGAAGACCAATAGACATTTCAGAAGTTCAGAACTCAAAAGAAAATGACTTGGCCTCTGAGAAACTACAAATGCATAAAAGAATCTCATATAGCGAAATAAAAAAGTCCTTAATAAAATTAAGTTTCCCCCAAGGAAACAACAATTTGCACCAAAGGGAATGTTGCTAGCCATAATCCACTAAATCTTCTTTAAATACTGATTCCAAAACTAGAGTAAACGCTCAGCAATGAAAATATGCAATTGAGATGACGAAAAAATTTTACCGGTTAAGTCTTCCATGTTTTTGTAGAAGAAATAGTAATGCAAATGCAGCCACGGAGCCTGCAAAATCTAAGATTGGGCAATCAAAATTTCAGAATGTTGCTCTATAATCCCACCTTTCCTCTCACACCATGCATGTTCCCACAATCATTCAAAGAACCTTTCTAATACATGGTCCCGGTTTCCAGTTATATCAAGTATCATTTCTTTCTAATTAGTCTAAAAGACCAAATATCATTATTGAACATGAACGGAAAAAAGCAAAGACCATATGTTAGCGCCTTCCTCTATAGTAAACTTCCTAATATCTCAAAAAACTGTTACACGTTCTGGAAAATATATTTCTAAGGGTATTGTGAGAGTAAACAAAATATTAAAATAGCTAAGGCTAAATAAGAATATATTGCACTCATTATCACCAAATAATGATCCGCAAATATACTTACCTTATGCAGACAAAATAAGCTATTTGATAGAATTCATCAATGAATACTGATAAAAAAAAAGAATTCATCAATGAATAATTTTGTATATTTCCATCTCCCAAAACTGCAGCTATAATTCCAGAACATACAATCTAAATTTTTGCATCAACCAGCTTCTGAGAATAAACTTATTCAACTAAAACATCATTAGCATCAAGCATCAAATATAGGATAATATTTATTCGATCACATGAAATCTTTCATTGGCAGTAGACAATTGAATCTTTAAGAGCTTTTAAGCTTAAGTGTAAATTATCAGTTAAAGTAACTAAATCAGATGGAAAATTAATTAAGGTACGACTGCCACGGGTAAATGCAATGATGGAATGAACTTGCACCAATTAAGATACGCATTGATGAATTTAATTAAAAGTATATAATACCATTCACACAAGTACGGGATAAAATCCACAAGCAAATAAGACTAACGTTCCATTTATCAAAGTTTGTCCAAATAATTACTTCAAATACAAATCCAATTCTCAAAGATTCAGAAAATTTAATCAATATGAATTCTAATTCAAACTCAAAACATAAAAAACAAAAGCCATGAAAAATATGCCTCTTCTTACCTCAATGATTCATCAATATGTCGCTTCTTTGATTTTACACAATATTATCATATTTATAGTTATTATTATTTCAATAACATAGTAACAAAGTTGCAGATTTCAACGGCAGATTTCAAACAAAGCAAGGGCTCCTTGGTAAGTAAATCTCAAACAAAGCGACATCAGCATAGAAACAAAGTTGCATAACAAAAGAAAGAAAAATCAGACTACATATTTCAATTACAAGAGATTTCAGATTAGACCAGAATACACAAATTTCGATTAAGGGTAAGGAAGAAAAATCAGACTACATATTTCGATTACAATGGCTGCAGATTTCAGATTGTACACAAATTTCGATTGTACAAGGGCTGCAGATTTCAGATTTCAGGCTAAGAACAACAAACCCAAAAATCGCACAAACCTAATCTATAAATCTCGCAGCCCTAGCCCTAGATTTCCAAATTGGGATTGCTTATAGATTCCAACCAGCCATAGATGAGGCAAAGAAAGAGACGAAGGGGAGAAGAGAGAGTACCTGAGAGCGCAGAGAGAGAGCTGAGAGCGCAGAGAGAACGGGCGAGCACCACATCCCCATCCCCCACACCCACCGCCTCCAATCCACCTCCCGTTCATGGTAGATCATCCTCTCCTCCAAAACCCTAATCCCTCCACTCGCTCCGCCGCCGCCATCCCCCAAAGGCAGCACCGACTGCCACGGCCCAGAGTGAAGCTGCTCCCACGCCATCTCCCTGCTCGTGCCGAATATGATTTTCCAACGCAGTGACCTGATATGGTCGTCTCTCTCCCTCCTCTGGTTTACCTTCTACAGCCGGTTCCAAACAGTTTAAAAAAACCGGAAGTTTTATTTGTTTGGGGTAGAAGGGTTATTTTGGCCCATTTTTTAACCTTGTGGTTTATTTGTGCAAATAGGCCCATTTTTTGGTCTAATTACCACCATTTCCTCTTTACTTTTTCAGGCTCGCGGTAGTTTATTTTCCTTTTTTATTAAATAAATTTTTTT
Organism: Persicaria tinctoria; assembly: GCA_037127255.1. NCBI lineage: Eukaryota > Viridiplantae > Streptophyta > Magnoliopsida > Caryophyllales > Polygonaceae > Persicaria > Persicaria tinctoria. The sequence continues at coordinate 4,885,758 of JBANSL010000016.1, read as the reverse complement.
ATATTAAACTCATAATACAATCCATTCTCATTAAATTTATTAATAATAATAATTTTTTATTACTAAATATTTAAATATTATATTTAATATAGTTGTTGAATTTTATAATTAAATATTATAATTAATATAACTGTGGGATAATACATTCATGGGTGTCATATGAAATAGGGTAATAGATTACCAAAAAAAAATAGGGTAATATCATGAATTTTTTTTCCTCAAAAGATATGCAAATTGGATATTTATATGTAGATAAAATTAAATTATAATAAAAATATAATTTTTTTATAATATTAAAATGGTTAAAATAGTCATTTTAACAATTTAATTACTAACATGCCACGTGTCGATCTCTAAATGGGGCCGTGTGGCACCGCCAGCCTTTCCTTCCCATGCCCCTGCGCCTTTGATGAGCTGCGTTTCATGCCAAAATTATGACAAAACGGCGTCGTTTTTGGGGTTGTACAGTGGCGCAATCACGCATGTCCCGCATGCACGGTTTTTGCCACAATAAACCTCACTTTTTTCGACTCTGGCAGGCGAGCCCCCCGACCGGTTCATCCCATTTTCCTTTTTTTTCTTCTTTATTTTTCTATATGACACCTTAATGAATCTGCCGGTTCACTAATGTGTGTGCCCTCGCCCGTGTTCTCGGCATTCGTGGCTCGTCTTGGATTTTCATCGACTCTTCCGCTGACTGACGTCTTTTATGGGTTGTTAGGGTCTTTCTTTCATCTTTGCTGATTTGTGTAGCTTATTGTTGTATGTTGACGGTTTGCCCGTCTACCGATTCGTCGGCCTCTCGAGCTTCAGGTTTGTCTGAGCTCGAATTTTTACCTAATAAAAAAAAAAAAAAAAAAACTAATGTGTGTGCCCTTAAACCTTAGGCTTCGTTTTAATATCTATATATATACGGACTACGGAGAATACTAAAATCGAGACTGAACTTCACTTTGGACAATTTGCTAATGTTTCTTTTTTTAGGGGTATTGTTAGATACACCGCAAATCTTTCATCAGAAATGCACGTTATTTTCAACGTACAACATTTCTCACTAATTAGCACTTTAAAAAAATTAATTAACTCATTTAACCCTGCACATCGATTCCGACGAGTGGGGTTTGGAGTGTATATATAGCATAACCGTTTTTTAGCCCATCTCTTTTAATCACCTCAATTAATCATCTCACATTTTGTGGTCACTTGAATTTATTTTTATTAATAATCACAATTAAATCTGAATCACCCATAGATGATAAATGAATCGAATGCGGATAAAAGGTGACCGGTAGTCATTAAAAACACTCTACTAACCAAATTAGTATTTTTATATAATAAAAAAATCATTGCAAGGAGAAATTAAAATTGAACTATATGATACATTTACTGCACCAAAACCAAGTAACAGAACACTAGTACTGTTTTACATCTAACATAACTCGACCCAATGTAGAAGATTTCCCAATCTCATTCCAGTTACCAACCCACTAATGATGCAGAACACCAGCAATTGCCATCCATCAAAAGATTCAAAACTAAAACGATTGAATAGAGTCCGCAAAATGAATCGCCCAGATCATCAAAGTTGATGACTTGCTACTTGTTGGAATGCTCCAAGTAACAGAGTAACAATGAGAGCCGAGCAGATCCTGTTCAAGTAAGGTCGTGCAAATAAGCAAAGCTACACAGCAGAACACTAGTACTGTTTTACACTAGCAACAGCATGACAACAAATTTCTGAGCTCGCAGGCAGCATATGGTTTCGGTTAATTTGATATCATGTAAGACTACAATAGATCAATGGGCATGCTACTGCTACCTGCATGGCTGCATTCACATTACAACATGGATTTTACAGAAGACAGAAGCTAGCTAAAGCTAGAAGGGAGAGGCCTAAATTTACTTACTTAAGCAGACGAGATCTTCTAAATAACAGTGGCTACGAATGTCGTTTTATAAGATGAGCCTTTTTCAGCATGTGACGACGTAGACGCTGGCCTAAGGCCTCCAGTTTCTCCAATCCAGCACTTTTCGGCTTCTTCAGGATTGCTGCTTTCTTCTTCCTCTTCTTCTTTTTCCCCTTTATAGTTGAATCAGTTGGGTCTGTTTGCTTGCTTGCTTCAGATACCTCTACACTTACCTACCAAATACAATCTCCAGGAAAGCTCAGATATTTTTGTTTTTATTAAAAAAAGAAGAAATATAACATATATAGTTCCAGATCGAGAAGAAATACCTGCTGCTCATTTCTTGCAACCGTATAGTCTGCTGAGTCACTGCCTCCTAAGGATGAACATCGATCCCAACTCTCTCTTGCAGAACTTGTATACGAGCAGCACCCCTCACCGACATTAGCATCCTGAAGATAAGAACAAATTCAGCATACGTTCCTTCGCTGGCAAACAAAGAACTACATGGATAAGGACGTGTTGTTCCATGATCACCTGGAAATGTGCATCAGAAGGAGATGCAGGATCTTCTTCAAACATTGTTTCCTGCATTTAACAATAGTCTTTCTCAAAATAACTTAAAACTGTGAAACACTCCATTGATAATGTTTTTTTTTTGTTGTTGACTGCAAAGAGCTTGAAAATATTCATGCTAAATGATGAGAAAACATACAGCTGTATCCGAGTTTGGTGCAATTTCGGGAAGACCATCGCCGACAAGTTTGGTAGTTGGGAAGCTTGTTGAAGCAGATGAAGAGCTTGCAGCCTCAGTACTAGCGATTCGGAGATTAGTGATTATCTCATACAACAGACTCTATGGAACATAAGAAATAAGAAGAATCACCATCTTAGGGCAAAATGGAAGAAATGAGATATCAAATTTTAAAAATACTTCAGCAATCATGCAACTGCCTTCTGGGACTGGGAAAGCATTCTTTACACAATAATACAATACATCTTCAGCCATAACCAACAAATATACATCACTTCCTGAACTAATGTGATGTTAGGCTTCCTTAATAAATTCTGACAGTAAAATTATATAGATGATATATATAAGAGCACGGATTCAAATTCAGCCTCAGAATTATTACCAAGGATATCTAATTCAGCAGGATCTGTTCCCAAATTGCCAATTTCAGCACTTCCATCTCAAAATTTACCAACTAACTGCAAGTGCACAGCTTTTGAACCAAAACTTAAAAGCATATATAACGTGAGCCTGAGGGAGTCAATGCCTACAGGCTACAGGAGTACAGGACCATAGCACCTAGCTCAAATTAAAAGGATGATCTACTACAGCCTTACTTCTGGAATGGGATACTTGTATCATATGAGGCAATAATCAACATAAATTTACAAAAACATCTTTGGCAGAAAAATGCAAATAATACAAGGTTCACTGGTATGCACAGACATTCCAATTTACTTAAAAGGCTACAAGAACAAAAATCAAAGCAGCCAACATCTGGTCATCCACACTTGATTTCACATGATCTATGTACACTAGCTTAAAGCATAACTACCGCAACCATTGTTTAATCTAACCAATCAACACAGTAGTAACCAGAGGCCAGAAAACATTACCTCATCTATGGTAGTATCAGCCTTCAGATCCTTCAACTTACTATTCATCTGGAGCTTATTTGAGCAATTAGAAGAAATTTGTTGTGGATGATAAAGGGTATTGTAGAAAAATATGGAGACAGAATCATAGAAGAGTTGTGGTCGAGAAGAGTTGTGATCACCACTAAATTTTATGATATTTTTAGCCCCCTGCACACAATCGACATTTGATATTTAGAGCATTGCAGAATAAGAGCCCTGATTAGGACTTTGTACCATTAAAAACCATATTTAACATGTTATACCGAGTAGAGCTTGTAAATAAGGTCAGAGTGGTGTGGTTGAATAAACTTATCATCATCAGCATGCCCAAATAAAGCAGGAATAAATGTTTTAGATGCAACCTGCGGGAAGAGGGAAAAAAAAGTGGGGTTAACACTTAACTCATGCAGAACATTATGTACTGATAGCACAATGAATGTGGAAAGCCAACTTTTTTATAACATGAGTATCGTGTTGAGTGGAGATTGATTTCAGGGAAGTAGAGAGTTTGGATGGACAGCCTGACCTATCATGCATTTAGTTCAATCAGTTTTGTTTTGTTTTTGAGACATTGGGACAACAAAGGTTTATTATTGGTTTCCCTCAGGTAAGTTTGTACATCATCAAATAGATGCATGAAGAAGAGTGTCAGTTCTATGCCAACAACCTTATGCCAGAAATCAGAATTCCAGTTTAATAATCCTTGTACCTAAGAGCACCTGATGAGAAGGAAAGGATCGTCCTCTCATGAACTGCACCACCATTGTGTGTAAAGTCCTCATCAAGGTGCCCTTGAGGATCAGACAGCTCTTCGTAGCATTATCTCTCACATAAAGAGCATATATGTAGAAAGGTTGGGAGAATTTAGATGCTACTCTGGTGAAAAGGTGGTGAACATGATGCAGAATAAATGAATCTCGTGTATATCCAGAAGCATTAGGATTGGAGGGTTATTAAGCAAAGGCATCAAATAATTAAAGACAAGTTATAGGAAGAGTAATGGTTCTGAAAAATGCAGCAGGAACCTGGGTGCAATTAAGATCCATGATATCAAATTTTGCCTTCTTCTGGATAACTCTTCTCATGTACTGCAATGCCATCTTGACCTATAGCAGAAAAATAATTAAATAAATGCAAACTAAGAAATCCATTACAATACCAGTAAGGAAATCCTTGTCAAAGATCTCAATGGGGCATGTATTCTATAAACAAGATATGCACATAGGATAGGAATAAGAAACAAGGCATTTTCCCAACAAGCATTTAATGAGCTATATACCAATATTAAATAATTTGATGGAAGAAGCTTTTCAACTGCAAGTTTACAGCAGGAATTCCAACAGGAAAATACAGTAGTGACTAGTGAGGCTTGTTATCATAGCTTTTAGGTGGAAAATGCTGTCTCTTCAATCTGCTATTCTGCTGATTAAGATTAGGTGCCGTGAGTGAGAATCAGACAGATCCCATGCACATGAATTAAAATATCACCAGTTTCAAGTGCCAAAAAAATGAAACTCTACTAGGAAGAATTTTCTTAAGCTAGCAAGGCTTTTTATTATATCACTCTGCATCATTCCTAAATATGGCTGCCTTTTATATAGAAGGTCAAATTGCACTTTGTTTATGCTGTTGGATCCCACATTCATGAAAGAAAAAGAGCAAGAAATAACAAAGGAAGACACAAATGTAGACTATAAAACTATAGCATATGGGATTGATAAGGATACATACTGTGAATTTAGGAAGCCGGATTTTGTAAACATCCACAAATTCCATCATCAAATCAAACAAGTTGGAGAACCCACTGTCCAACACCATGCCAGAAATAGAAGGGTCCTCTGATCCATAAAGTAGGCTGCACAGATATTCAGCAGTATAAACTTCATAATTATTCTATTCAGCTTCTGCATGCATTTGAGAGACATTTCACAATATATATAATACTGAAACCTCGTATGTTCAGCACACCAAATCAACTCTCAGCCAAAATCAAAATATATTCCATTAAACCATCATGAGTTCCATTATACCTAAAAAGAAATCACTGAGATCATCCAATAATGTCCTTCACGAGCAAGATCATCTTAATTTATTTCACAAGCACCTTCTCATATCAAGTTTATACAGCCTTCCCCTGAAGAAGGCTGGTTCCTATTACGCCAGAACAGAATATAATGGTCCAAATGTGCACATTTATAACTCTGCAGCCACAATAGCAGAAAGCCTTTTTCCTATGCATAAGCATAGCATGGCAAAAATTGGATAATTTTTTATGTGGCCATTACAAATAACGGAAAGGCCTTGACAAATGCATCTCAGCACACTAGTTTGAACCACAGATAGGTCTTGTAGTCCTTAACTGGATATAGAAGAATTTTCAAATTTGAGGCAGTCACCAGACTCCAAAAGTAATATATTATACAGTACAAGAAAATATTACTATACAACTGAAACAAATTTAATATTACTCCAAGTGAGTATTGCAAGGCAGTTACTTGGCAAGTAAGTCAAGTGAACCCAACAGAACTGGGCTTAATTCATACCTTGTGACTGCACCCATGGATCTGCCCCAAAGCCCTATGCGTGTCACTTGTTTGCTACTACTCAAGTGAGATACCACAGCCCTGAGGTCATCTTTCTGGTGTATGATTAAAAAAGAATAATTTTTTTAATAAATTAGCCTCTGAGAAATGGATAACAAGTGAGCCTGAAGCAAAATTTTACTTCTTGACATACCTCATGCCATCCAAGGCTAACATAATCACCATCAGATAAACCTGATCCAGAGAAGTCAAGGGTAAATACTGTAATGTTTAATGGAAGAAGAACCACTGCAGCCTCATTTGCATCTGCCCTGCATCCACTAAATTTTTTGTCAAGTGAGGTAAGTTTCTTAGAGTTTAAAGAGCACAATGGATGCACAGAAAACTACCAATAATGAGGCAATGCTTCAGGAGCAAGTAAATTGCAAAAATCCTCAAAAAACAATAACTGAATAGACATACCTGTTCCCATGACAGTATATGACACATGGAAGAGGATTATCTTCAAGACATGATGAGGGCACATAGTGGCTACACTTTAAGGAATGACCCCTGCTATTTTTAAGCTGGAAATTCATAAACAAACAATGTACTGAGCTTATGGTAAAGAGCAAAAAGGAAGCAATAAATATAGAAAGAAAAAAATGGGAAAATTGCAACCAAATATAATCAAAGTCAAGTAGCATTTATGTCATATATCCATACTTGCCTCCAAATCCTTCCTCTTGTAAGCTCTTCCTGCAAGAGTGAAATCTCTATCCCATAAATACTGATCTGGGTTATAGTCAGCCCTAAATTTCAAAAGAAGAGAATAGAATATTTTATAAAATCTACAGTAGTGAGAGCATAGATGGCTTATGCTGAAATAAGCAACATAGCAAATTAGTATTGTTTTGTTGCTTCATGTGCTGTGATCATGATTGTTCAACTCAAAAGCAGATGCGACTAAAACATAGTAGAGCAACACAATTTCTGGTTATAAAGGATACCATCAGAAACAGTCCATGATATAACAAAGAAGAGAACCAGAAGAGGAGAAAGGTAACCTGAAAAGAAAAACTAAAGAAGATGGTGATGCAGGAAAAGGCAACTAGTGATCTATAGGGAGAAATAAATGTATTAAAAAAATGTTCAAGTGACTAGGGTTAGGTGGAAAACTTTTAGTGAGAAAACAGTGAGGAAATTTGTTTTATAACCAAACAAGCATATGTCCATAATTATTGTCACTGATCATCCACATTCATGGTATGGAACAGAAAAGAAATTATAGAACAGCTATTTAATAACAAATCCATGATCATAGTTGATACCTAGGAGGCCGAATCACAAAATTGATGAACTGATCAATCATAATCATGGTAACTGTAAATCCAAATCTAACTAGGCAAATGGACAGCCTCGATGGAAATGCCTGATCAGCCTCAAAATGCACAGCTATACAAGAAGCACAAAGTTCTTAGCTCCTCAAGTAGCCATTACTCAGTGCACCATCATCATTGAGAAAAGGGGTCCCTGTAGAATAGTATACTAAACTTCAGAATATTCTAATTTCAAAATCGAGTAATGTATCATTAATACTTTCAGTAGACACATATCACCAGCGAGGTAAGTCATCCTATCGCTATGCCGGAAAAAGTGCCAACCTACAAGGCTACAAGTATTGAAAATCAGACTACCACTATTTTTTCCAGACATGCAGTAGTTACCTAATTAATCCCCAAGATATCCCAAAAAACAAAACATTCAAAAGACGTAATTTTGATTCTTTTAAATGTCATTAACTCATATTCACTTTCAAGACCAAATCATCTCTCTTGTAGGGATATCTACCAGGTGAATCCCTGCCTTCATGAATTGTCTACGATTAATTTCAACTTTTCCATCGAAGGGAACAATGGCCCTCTGTAATTCTCCAAGAACCTATTTTTCTTTATTTTTTCTTCTAAAACAACTCCTGAATCATTACATTCCAATATCTAGATACCTCGAAAATAAAATATATAAATAAATAAAAAAGCAATCAAAAGTCAAAACTACGGCTCACTATGGAAATGGATCTAATTCTACAGTTTTGCAAACACTAAGCGTTTCTTACCGCACTTTCACTTCAATTCCTTCATGTTTATGCATTGGCTCACCAAAATGATAAGATATATTGACAAGCGATACTATTAGCCATAGCACACAAAGGAAACACACATACATAAATTCAAAATAACTCGCCAATATCTTTCTGTTTCTTATGTTTGTACTTGACATTCGGGAAGCTCTATTCTCTAGACATGTTCGAAATTGCAAATTCCTGGCACAAATTCGAAATGCGAAGTAGATCAATCTACAATCCGAAAGCAAAAGGAAATGCTAGGATCAACAAAACGCGGGAGAGATTAATGTACAGGCAGGGGTACCGGAACCAAATCCGATGGCCGAACCAAAACCCTAGGCGCAGCTCACCTGCATTGCAAATCACGCATCTGCCGTAAAGGACCTTCACCTCCTCTTGAAGCTTGAGTTATGAAACCGAATCCGAATCCAACCGGAACCGATCCCTGGACCTGGATTGGATTAATCAGCGATGGCTAATTTTTGTTCGGATGTCTCCGAGGAGATGTGATGACTGATTGACAGGTGACTGGTAGAGGTGAGATTTTCCACACAGGCCAACTTGCTCCATTTTTATGTTTTTATTTTAAATGAATAAAGAAATGGCTTGTGTATTGCTTTTCACCTGTACTGGCAGTACAGCGCGGCAGCACAGCTACACGATAGGGGGGATCAACAACCTTTTTTTAATGGCGCCCGTTAAGAGCAACCAAATCCGTCACTCACCCGCAACGCACCCGATTTAGGGAAAAAACAAACCCCTCGCTAATTTTTTTCATATTGAAATTGGTTAAATTGAAATAGTTCGCATTATTTTTTATAATTTTTAAAGTTTATATTAATATTGATTTATATCTGATACTACCTCCGTCCTAAAATACATGGTTTTTTAGCATTTTGCACAAGTTTTAATAAAACACCTTACTTTTAAAAAAACATCATCATTGCACTAACTTTTTCATAAATTTTATTATTTTTTAACACCCACTACACATTTTAACCAATCAAATTATTTTAAAAAGTCAACAACACACAAACCAATACAAATCATTATAACTTTTTACCTAGAAAACCTAAAAGCACATCTATTGTTGGACAAAAATTTACCTCTAAAAACCCATGTATTGTTGGACGAAGGGAGTATTATATACAGAGTAGTGTTTTTATACTCGTAAAAAGCACAACAACTAAATTAATGAGATTAATTATCTTTTTTGAAAAAAATGCAATCACAATTTTTTTTTTGCAATTTTAAATTTTAAATAAAATTTTAAATTTCACCTAAATTATAAACTCCATCTGTTCATAAAAGTTGTTTTGTTTCCAAGGAAAATCAAATAAAAAGGTTTGAGATTTGTTACGTGCACTTATTGTGGGTGTTATATGCACTCAAAATAGACGAATCATAGATCCATTTAGGGCGTGTTTGGGAGAGTATTATTTTTTAGGAGGTGGAGATACTTTTTGGGGATGGAAGAGATGGAGATACTTTTTGGGGATGGAAAGGGTGGAGATTATTTTTAGAAAATAATGCCTTGCGTGTTTGGTTGGGTATAGATAGTTTTTGTTTGGAATTTAGAGAAATGACAAAAATACTCTTGTATCAACCCCCATTACTATTCACCTTCTTCCTCAATCCAATTAGCAAATCAATTGACGCTGCCTCCGCCTATGCCTCTTCCCGTGGCTGCGCCGCTGCCGGTACTTCTTTTCTTCCTTCCAAATGAGTTCATTTTTACTCTAATTATCCTATCTAGGTTCAATTTGTGACGGGAATCAAGGTTTGAATATTCAAATTCAACTCCATTTTTTCTATTTAGGTTTGAGAACCCTTGATTGATGCTCATTCTGCTAGTTTCGTATCCTTCAACCTCTGTTACAGGAGGCATCCATGACTCCTGGTGCGAGTTTCACGACGAGATTTCAACCTCCTCACCATGTCTGTGTTTCTTGAAGAGGTGTACAGATAGAGGAAAGGGAAGGAAGTTCAGGGGCAAAAAAACCAAGGAGGGGTGGAAAATTTTCTCCACCCCCCAATCTCCAAAAATGAAGGTACCAAAATTGGGCCTTTTCCCACCCCCGCCATCCCCTCCACCTTACTGTCGTCCACCCCTGCCATCTCCCGCCAAACACCCCGGCGCGATTCCCCAGGACAAATTTCCTATCTCCCCCACCCTTCCCACCCCCAGCCAAACATGCCCTTAATCTTATTGGTAAAACATGTCTAGTTAAAAATAACACAGATGGATCTTCAATTTGTCTACAGATCATAGATCCATTCACATCGGTTAAAAATAAGGGAAAACTAATTAAAATACCTTCACATTTGGGAGTATGGTAAAAATATATCTTCAACTTTCAAATGTAATAAAAATATCCCGACCTTTGAGGGTAGTGGTAATATATTACCACGGGTTTTCTCACGGGTCAAAAATACTGACAAGGCAGCTTACGTGGAATTTAATTTTTTTTACAAAGGTTTTCTTGAAAGGTTTCCTTAGGAAAAAAATTAAGTATTGGACCGGGCTCATACCCAACGTCTTCCTCCCTCGTGGTCGCTTATCTTGAGCCGTCTCTCTCGCATCTTCTTCCTCTTTGATTCGCTCACGGATTTGGTTGAGTAAGTTTTGTTGTCGGTTTGATGTTAGGAATAGTCGTGTTGTGTTAATTTGAGGTAATTTTGACCGGTTTAGTTGTTTGGTTGAATCAATTTCGTTTTTAAAAGGTTTCATTTTGTTGTCGGTTTAATTTTCTCCTAAGAAAACCGTTCAAGAAAACCCGATTTCAGTGTTAATTTGTAAAAAAAAGTTTTCACACAGGCTACCTTGTTAAAAAAAAATCCACGTAAGCCGTCTTGTTAGCATTTTTTATCCTTGAGAAAACTCGTGGTAATATATTACCATCACCCTCAAAGGTCGGAGTATTTTTATTACATTTGAAAGTTGAGGATATTTTTTTACCATACCCTCAAAGGTGAGGGTATTTTAATTAGTTTTCCCTAAAAATAAAGCACAATAGTAAAAGTCATCGGTTCAATCAATTTTATTTTATTTTAAAGAACTTATCTAAAAATTATCCAAAATGAAGAAAGAAAATACACATTCTTTAAATTATTCTCGTTTCAATTATAACAACTCATCCATTTAGAAATTTGTTGGACAAAAAATGTCTTATATTCAAGAGTTCGTGAGTACTAATCACTTGTGTTATTTAAAAATAATAATTGTAATAATTTATTATTAAACACTAATCACCACAGATATTAAATGGATCTAAAATTTATATCTTTAAATACACATTTAACACCTATACTGAGTGCATATAGACATTCTGAATTTGTGCAATATACTAAGGAGATTGTTTGGTTGTCATAAAAGCTCAGCTTTGGGACTGGGTTAGTCCATGGAATATCGAACTGCTGATGACTGGTACGACTGTCGATTTATATTCATTCTCTCATGTTGCTATTCGTCATATTTTCAGGGATTCAAATGATGTGGCTGACATAATTGCACATCTGGCCTACATTGATGATCCAGAACTTCGTGTTCTCGTCCACTCGGACGCGCTAGGAAAAAAGTCGAGTCGTTGACATGTTTCCTAATCCTTATCTGCTTCCAAAAAAAAAAACTAGACATTCCGAATTTGTGTAATATACTAATATCCCTTGTCCTTGGTCTGTAGTGGTGTACACGTTAACTGGTTCAGTATCCACACCATGTACGATTTTTTACAGTTTAAATAAATTTGATATAAATACTCGTTCAGACTTCAGAGAGCTAATTAATTTATTTCAACATTTTTTAATTGGTACACAATTAAAATAAAATTATCATTGATTTTCAGTAATATATTGAAAGTATTATCAAACTTTTATATAATTATTATAAAAATCTCACAAAATTGGGTAAAATCTTTCCAAAATATATTTATGTCTAAAAACTTATGAAAACTATTATCTTAAGAATTTTTTTTACTGGTTACTAGTGTAGGTCCCGTCCCGTGCACGGACAATACGTTAATACAATATTACAAATAATCTAGATAAATTCCAATAAATAAAAATAATAATCTAAATATAAATTATGTTTTCCACCAAAAAATAATATAGAAATAAATAAAATTAGTTCAACAAATGATATATAATCTAATTATCTTTTATTTGTATTCTCTCGAAATATAAAAAAAATTCATATTTATAAGGTAAAAGGTTTTTTTCCTAATATATTGTTAATTAAATCTCATGCAATTAAATAGATTGTTGATTTTTAAAATTATTTTAATATTATTTTTTTTATTATACTATATGTAGTATGTATTTATTACGTTAGTTTACTAAAATATTTATGCACGGATAGATTGTGTTATATTGATATAATTTTTTCCTTATATAATATTTAATCTTTTATAAGATTCTATCCAACTATATGAGTCAATGGTAAAGTAAAACAATTATTTAATTATTTTTAATTATATAGATTAGAACTATCTAATTATTTTTATGAGATTTCATTTTTGACGGGAGAAAACTTTGCAAGGCACACTCACGCGCCGTCACATATGCAGATGCACTCACGCGCCGTCGTGTAGGCCACGTAGTATTTAAAATTGGTTAATATATCTTCTAAAAATATATTCATATCTAATCAAAATAACTCAAAATTTATCTTACGAATATATAGATATATTGATTAAATAACGAATATATAGATATATTGATTAAATAGTGAATATATAGATATATTGATTAAATAATGAATATATAGATATATTAATTAAATAGGGTTAGAATAAAATTTTATCTTATGGATATATTGATTATTAAACTTATCTTAAATAATAGTATTTGAAATTTGGTCAATATCTTTTAAAAATATATCCATATCTAATCAAATTGGGTCAAAATTTATCTTATGCATATATAGACATATTGATTAAATAGGGTTAGAATAAAATTTTATCTTATGCATATATATAGATACATTGATTAAATAGAGTTAGAGTTAAATTTTGTAAAAAATATATCTATATCTAATCAAATTGCTTTCCCCAATTTTTAGACTTTCAATAGCAGTGCTTTCCCCAATTTGCACATACTCATCAACATAATCGGCTGTAACACCGTATGCTAGTTGTCGAAAAGTAGCTGTTACCTTCTGGAGCGATGACAAGCCAAGACGTCCAGCGGCATTCCTCTTTTGAATAAAATATGAATCATGCGCGACGACGGCATCATGAATGTGCATGAAAAGAGATTGCTTCATTCTGAATCTCCTTCGAAATAAAGTACTTTCATATTTCGGAGGATCGTCAAAGTAGTCACGGAAAAGCCGTTCATGACCCTCGCGTAGATCACGATGAACCACACGGTGACCAAGAATAGAACCACGATAAGCTCTTCCTGAACTCCGATCAGCGCGGATTTGTTCTTCGTCCTGAACAAGTAACATTTCTTCATATTCATCATCAATATTGTCATCGTCATCCATAAAGTAATTAATTAGATAACGAATACCCAACGAACGAGAAGCCATCAAAGAGGGATTGAAACTAGAGAAGAAATTGATTTAAAAAGATGAAAATTTGACGAGTGAAGTAATGAGAATTACTACGTCTTGATTGAAACTTGAGAAGAAATTGATTAAAGAAGATGACAATTTGATGATTGAAGTAATAAGAATTAGTCTTGTAATGTATGTATATAAATACCCATAAAAACTTAGTCATTTTTTCCAAAAATAAAAACTAAAAACTTAGTCATCTTAGCAAAATTAGGAGTACGTAAGAATAGGTGCGCAACAACTCACCCTTTTACCCAGCAATTGGGAAAACGTGATTACCTAGCTATATATAGGGGTAGGAATATGCATAAAAATAGTTCTGTTGAGTTTAACTTTAAATTTGATTGCCAAAGGGTAGTCCAAACATAATCTCATTCTATATATTTTGCGGGACGACCCCCGTAATTTTTAACGTGAGACGACCCCATTCTATATATATATTTTACGGTTTTCAAACCGTAACATATATAAATTTATAATATTTTTTAGATTTTACGATATTCCTTATATATGGACACGTTATAATTTACACACAATATATATATATAGACTAAACAATATATATACACACATATATATTATTGTATACACACAAAATATAATTTACACACAATATATATATATATATACACTAAACAATATATATACACATACATATATAATACTGTATGCATGTATGGTTAAAAAAAATTGAAAATTGCTACTGTATACAGTAGCATGTACGTACGGCGTACTGTATTTATACATATACCACTGTATTTTATTTTTTGGTGAACATATACCACTATATTATATATATTGTGTAGTATATATATATATATATGCATTAATTAGCTAGCTAGCATATATACGAAGACAAATTGCAAAGTTTGTTTTCAGAATTAGATTGAGATACATTAAATTAAAATTTAATTTAACATTAAAAAACTAAATTACAATTCTCCAAAATGGAGAATCTGTTAGAATTGAGTTAAAATTTTTTTAGGGAAGATGGGTTCTCATTCTCCGTATTTTTTAAAATTTGGAGAAGCCGTTGGGATGCTCAGCTGTCACCCAAACAAATTCATTAATTCAATTATAAATTAAAATACAAATAAATAAATGCTCGTCCCTTTCCTGTCTGTGTGCCCTCTCTTTCTCTCTCCATCGGTGGTGTCTTCATCTCTCTCGCTCCCAACACTCCAAAGACTCACAGATTTGATTTCGAATCTTCGATAGCCAGATCCTCCAATCCTTTCATTGTCAATTCAAATTCGTTTCGTTTTCTCTGTTCCACCGCAACCGATTTTTTGTTCGATTTCGCGGTTTTTTTCCTTTTTCCACTTTACGTCCTCCGGATTTCGATCTCAATCCCAATCCCAAAGCGAGTGCCGCCGCCGAGTGAGATAGTTCAAGAGTTCGCGAGTACTGCGTCGGGTTCTTGAATTGCTGCCGTGCAAGGAAAGAGATTCGATTGATCTGAAAATGAAGGCGAAGATGAAGGTGAAACTAAGGATTCCTTTACTGTGCTTGCTGTTCTTGACGGTGGTGTCCCCTCTCCTTTTCTACACCGACACTCTCGCTCCCTTTTCTTCTTCATCTTCTTCATCGTCCTCTTCTTCTTCGGGTGAGTCCTTTCTTTTCTTTCCCTTTCCGCCATTTATTTTTTGTTTTTTCCATGGTAGTTCCCGTTGATTACAAAGTTGAACGGTTTCTTTGTTTTGTCTCCTTGCTTGATTCCGTTTCAATTACAGCCCGAGACCAGTTCATTGAAGAAATCTCCACGTTGGTGAGTAATTCTTCTACCTGCTCCATTATTTCTACGGAAAATAATTTGGTTTGATTTTTCTTGATTGCATTATTTTAATATATTTGGTTCTTTGCTAGACTTTCAACAGGGATACCAGACAATTAAATCTGTTACCAAAGGTATGTTTATGAATTCATGTATGATTTCTTTTTATAATTTGGAGAATCGTTTAGGTTTACAACTTGATCTATCTGGAAAGTATCAAATTTCGCTGCTTGGTTTCGCAGGAAACTGCAACCGCCCTAAAAGAACCAGTCGGTGTTGTCTATTCAGACAATTCCTATAAGTCATCCACATCTGGGGAAAAAGATGCCCACAATTCCAGACAGCTACGGCAAGGTTGGTGCTTTTAGTTTTACACTTTTACTCCCATGGGAAGTTGTAATTTTTTGGGGATATTTGTGTTCCTTTTTTGAGATGAATTTATGGCTGATTTGATGAACTGAAACCAGATTCAGAGTCGGTGGAGCGCAAGAGCAGAGTATTATCCACTACCAAGAATCATGCAGATCAGTCTAAGAAAGAAAACCCCATTCGACTTGTCACTGATCAAGGACTTCCAGAAAAACAAAATAATGTCTCATTGACATCTGAAACCAAAACGGATCAAGATCACCATCCTGAAGCCATGCACAAGGAAAAGAAGTTGAATGTCACGGTTCAGACCCCCCATGTGAGTTATCTCATTCTATGTATTGCTTATTGTTTGTGTCTCTGTAAATTCGACACTGATATTACTTACTGAATGACACGGAACACGGGGAAATAATTTCAAGGTTTTGTTTCCGTCTTTGGGCCTCTGATTAGATAACTAGACTGGTTTGATTTCAGTGAGCTTTATTGTGGAGGCACTCATTAGCACACTATTTATTATGTCCATCTGTCGGGATGACACTTCGAAACTTATATTAAACCTGTAGATAACTGTTACCATGAAGATATTGACAACCTTCCATATAATGAATATTGAATGGCACTTCTACAAAAATGTCGTGCTTTGGCTGAATGTATCTGTTCTATACAGTCAAGAACACATAGTTGACATAAGTAGATATTCTGCTGCTTTGTGTTTTAATATCTGTCTTTCTGGCATCAGGAACCGAAACAAAAGCTACGTTCTGGTTTGGTTCACTCAGATGCTGATAGAAAACCTCTGGTGGGTAGAAGTGACAAAAATAATCGCCAAACAGATGTTCCTAACGCGCGGGTCCTGTATCTCAAAGATCAACTTATCAGAGCAAGGGTCTATCTTTCCCTTTCTGCAACAAAGAGCAATGCTCATTTTGTTCGGGAGCTCCGACAGAGAGTAAAGGAAGTTCAAAAGGTACTTGGTGATGCAACAAAGGACACAGAACTGCCACGGAGGTAAGTTTTACCCCAGAGAAGTGGTAATTATGAATTGTTGTAACACCAGAGATCACATCTACATGAGTCATTTTGATGGTGATATCTCATTTGATGACCCATCACTGATCTGCTCTATCTTGCAATTTACTTCTACAGTGCCTCTGAAAAGCTAAAAGCAATGGATGAGATATTGGCCAAGGGAAAGCAAATTCAAGATGATTGTGCTGCTATGGTAAAAAAGCTCCGTGCTATCCTTCATTCAACAGAGGAGCAGCTTAGGGTGCATAGGAAGCAGACAATGTTCTTGACTCAGTTAACAGCGAAAACATTGCCTAAAGGTCTCCACTGTCTCCCCTTGCGCCTCTCTATTGAGTACTATTCTCTAAATAGTTCTCAGCAACAGTTTCCTGATAAAGAGAAGTTGGATGACCCATCGCTCCACCATTATGCATTATTTTCTGACAACATATTGGCAGCAGCTGTTGTGGTAAACTCAACTGTTTACCATGCAAAGGTTAGTAATGCATCTCTGGACTTGCCTACTTTTCTTTCATCTCTCCTCTTTTGGAGACAGAGTAAAGAATAATAAATGTTTATGATTAGGAAATAACTGCAAAATCTATAGCTGTGCACATTTGATTTTCCCCATTACAATTTGCATTTCATCCTTGATGGATAGTTGAGATAGCATAAACAGCATCCTAGTATATAATGAATGACATACCAGAGCACTGCAGGCGTGCCAAGTACGATGGTTATTAAGTGATTCATAAGTCACTGATGGTTAACTTAAATGATACTAGTTTTAGCAATGAGCACATTACCATCACTCATCAGAAGACGTCCATTTAAAAGGATACATCCCTCAAGCCATTGATTCAAAAGGCCACGTTGATGCTGGAACATTTATTACAAGCCTTTTCAATATCTGGGCAACTGGGCAACTTTGCATGTATTCACTCTATCAAGATGCTAGAAAATCATGTTATTATCCATAAAGAAGCAAAGTGAACAAGCAACAGATAACCAAATGACATTTTTTAAAAATAAAGTTCAATTGTAAATGTGATTTGATTCTTCTACAGGTTCCTGTAAACATCACAGCAGTTGTGTGTTAATATAGTATTTTGTCTTTTGACAGGATCCGTCAAGGCATGTTTTCCACATTGTTACTGATAGGCTCAACTATGCAGCTATGAGGATGTGGTTCTTGGCTAATCCAGCAAGTAAAGCTACTATCCAGGTCCAGAACATTGAGGAATTTACGTGGTTGAATTCAAGTTACAGCCCAGTACTTCAGCAATTGGGTTCCCAGTCTATGATAGATTATTACTTCAAGGCAAACCGTGCTACTCCTGATTCGAACTTGAAATTCAGGAATCCAAAATACCTATCTATCCTCAACCACCTCCGTTTCTATCTGCCAGAAATGTTCCCAAAACTGAGGAAAGTTCTGTTTTTAGATGATGATATTGTAGTACAGAAAGATCTCACTGCCCTTTGGGATGTTGATCTCAAGGGAAATGTGAATGGTGCAGTTGAGACTTGTACAGAGAACTTTCATCGATTTGACCGTTATCTCAACTTCTCAAACCCTCTCATTGCCAAGAATTTTGATCCACGTGCTTGTGGATGGGCATATGGAATGAATGTTTTTGATTTGGATGAATGGAAAAGACAAAACATCACTGAAGTGTATCACAGGTGGCAGAGACTGGTAAGAAACATAAACGATCATCTTTCTCTGTAGTTATTTTTATGTCCAACTGCAATGGAAATGTCGATTTCTTGAGTGAATTCATTCTTGGTGCTGCCATTTATGCTTTTGTGCAGGAAAAAACAAATGAAAAATATTGTTTGTGTTCATTTGTTTCCTTTCTCTTTTTTATTGCTTGTAATTATCTCAGTTGGAATCATATGCTATGGCATAGATCTGTTTCCGGCCGTGAATTGTACATAGCATGGGTGTACATAGACTTGCATAATGATGTTCATTGGCGTAGAAATTGTTCAATTCACTATCTAAGATCCTAGCATCTGCCTTCTCACAATTCATGCTCGGGATACGTGTTTGATGATCTCTTCTTGTGTCTACCAACAGCCATAGCCACATTCTCACTGTACTCAAATGTACTATCATATTATTGTTCTCTTAGAGTCTGAATTGTTGAGTGACAAATTTATGTATGTCCATGCAGAATCATGACAGGCAGTTATGGAAGCTGGGAACTCTGCCGCCTGGTCTCATTACGTTCTGGAAATGCACACACCCTCTTGATAAATCATGGCATGTCCTTGGCCTCGGTTACAACCCCAATGTCAGCCAGAGGGAGATTGAAAGGGCAGCCGTCATCCACTACAACGGTAACATGAAGCCTTGGCTTGAGATAGGGATGCCCAAGTACCGCAGTTACTGGAGTAAATATATTGATTACGACCAGCTCTACCTACGAGAGTGCAACATTAACCCATAAGAAACCTAGACAGAGTCACATAACTGTGGTTCAATTTTGCGTAAAATGTGTAGCCGATTTTCAGGTTTAGTGCATTTTCAGGGCTCGCTCTTAGCATGTCTCATGGCTTGTAGCCCTCTCTCATTCGCTTGATTTTTCGGTACCTATGTTGTTGTATTAGCAATTCCTACTCCCTGTGGTTCTAGGATACTGAATATTCGTTCTGTTGTGCTGTGTGCTTGACAAGCAAAACAAGCCACCGTATAGAGATATTCTTTGTGACAGTATTTGAACTTTCAGATGTACCTGTATTTTGTATATGATGATTAGTTGTGTGACTTCTGCCAGACCTCCAAGTCTCCAACATCTTTTGTATAAATTTCATTGAAGTTCTCTTTGGTCCCAGTATTATGCAATTCCAAAATATTAATTTTTTTCCCCAATTTTCCAAATAGTTGCCAACTAAGGCTAAAATATCTTATATCACCATGTTAGTATGATTTTATTTTACAACTGTAGTATCTTACTAATATCTCAATACTTACCGTAATGTTCTAGATCAATAAACAGTTAAACACTCCCATCTTACTAAAAAATATACAGTGGTTTGTATGGGGTAGAGAAAAAGCTTTAAATGCATGACAGTGATTGAATTATTATTAGAGCAAAGCCCAACAACATCTCTAAAATAGAAAAAATAGAAGTTTTAGAGAAAAAGGCATTTTTTTCACCCCAACAGCTTTTGTAAACCCATTTGTAAATTAGAGAAATGAAAGGGGAGATGAAAAAAATATATAAATTTGAAGGAAGATAAGTTATCTCTATAATTTAATGTTTCACTCATTTCTATATATAAATTAATGCTTATCCTTTACTTTGACACCCCTTTCTACCTAAACCATCTCTTCTATCATTTTTTAACCATCAATTATTTCTATATTATAAATTTTTATATTGATTATAGTGTATAATAAATGCAAAAATATGTAAAATAGAGAATCTGTTGGAGTTGTGGTGAATTTTTTTTAGAGATTTTGACATTTTGATCTCTATTTTAGAGATTTTTTACAATGGTTGTTTGGGTTGCTCTTAGTACAATAAAAAAAACTTGTTAGGATAGAAAACTTTCTTTTTTTAACTTTCAAAATGTTAGAAAAAACAGAGCAGTGAGGTAAAAATAGAGTATAATAACAACAAATCAAGAGTGGGATATTGAGAATCGGAATAAATGCACTATTTTCTAACTATATTGATATGGTATTTTTGAAAAAGAGATTCATTGTGGGTAAGGTGGTTAGGTTTTTAAGTCGGGAATAGAAGAAAACGAAAGCAAGAGAGGGAACGAGAGATGATGACAAAAAATGCACAAAGAAACAAATACCCAAAGAGTCATGAACGGTACGGACAAAGAAAAATAAGAAATAATAACAATACATATAATGGAAAAAATCGCAAACAGAAAAAACAACGATAAAGGATAAGGCTCTAGTTCATACTCATGAGCCGTCAGGCACGGAACCAGGAATGAAATTTGGGGTGGCCTAGGATCGCTTTATACATTTTTTTTTAAAAGAGTTATTAATATGAAAAATAAATTGTTTTAAAAAAATATGACAAATAAACACCTAATACACTGTAGTATTAATACTTGCACGGGGGGATTCGAACCTGAGTTACTTTTATCAAAGTCCAAAGGAATTACCTGCATTAAATTTATTTTGTGTCCCATTCCTTATTCTTATTAACTACATTCTGGATTTTTGGGGTGGGCTGTAGCAAAGCCCAACCCACCCCTGGGTCCGTGCCGGCTAGCCGTATAATCTAGTTCTTCTCGATTCGGAGGACCAGGAATGACACGGACAGGGGAAAGGAAGAAATAATAACAACACATACGATGGAAAAGCGCGAATATGCAAACAAGGATAAAAGGATAAGACTCTAGGTCGTACTCATAATCATAAGCCGCATAATCCAGGCCACCTCGAGTCGGAGGGAGTAACGCGAACATACAAACAACGACAAAAGGATAAGACTCTAGGTCATACTCATAATCATAAGCCGCATAATCTAGGCCACCTCGAGTCGGAGGGAGTATTAGTTGGAATTAAACATAAACATATACAGAGTACATCCCAAACAGAGCCTAAGATATGAAATGACCAAATTACCCAAGGTTCCAAAGCCCTTGCTCCATACTCCACCTCCACCTTGACCTTGTTCTCTGGCTGACATCTCCAGAACCTTCCGCTCGTCCCCAAAACCCTCACTGAACCCTACTATATAAAAACGTCCATCCCCCGCGTTCCGGCGTTCCCTATCTCACTCTTTCTCCCCTAATCGTCTCTGTATCGAAGTGAAAATGCACAAGATCACCAGGAGATCGGTGTCTGCTATCCTCCGCCACGGCGGCGCCCGTCGCCGGAATGCCGCGGCTCCTTTTTCTTGCTCTAACGTGGTTAACTCTATGGTGAGCTCTTCCTTAAACCCTAGCTTCTCGCTTCAGTTCTGCTCCGCCCAATTTCAAGTCCGTTGATTGATCTCTATTCGATTCCGTTCTCATTTTGCCTATCTTCGTGAATTTGTTATGGTTACGGTAGATGATATAATCAAAATAATTATTGATTCAATAAGTCAGAATCAGGAATCCCGAATTTAGACTTGGCAGATGTTGAAATTTCTGTTTTATGGTTTATTGTATATTTGTTTCACGAGTGACTTGGAGCTGTTTTAATGCTTTCATACTTCTGATATCAAACTATGGTGGCATATGATTATATTTTGGTGTTTTTAACATTGAAAAATCCCGTTTGGAAGGTCCTGGAGAACAATCCAAAGGTGCAGCTGCACTCAACTTTGCCATTTAATGGAGGCAGGACAACTGGATCAGCTGCACTTTTGAATCAGACAAATTTCTCATACAGTGGTTATAGGTATGAGTCTACTGCAGCTGCATCAGATGCTTCAAATGGAGCTGTTGAGAAATATGAATATCAAGCAGAGGTACATTTCCCTAGTCCTTGGAGGGATGGAAATAGTATTTGTATGTATAATATTTGCTAATGGATGCTATTTACATGTTTCTTCGTGGCAGGTTAGTCGTCTGATGGACCTTATTGTCAATAGCTTGTATAGCAACAAAGAAGTGTTCCTTCGCGAGCTTATCAGGTACTTATTTGTATCCCTTTCACTTGTTGGTTTGGTACATTTGTTTTAGAAAAGAAGTGACTCTTATCCATTTCCTCTTCCCAAGATGAACCTGCTTGTTATTTTTTCAAGCATATTAAAGAATCATTCCAGGGATTTCCATCTGCAAAAGAATAATAGCGAAAATTGCAGCTATTCTATTACTTGTAACACTGCAAACTGCTCATTTATCGTTTGCACTTTTAAATTATACGGATTATTATTTAATGTGCTTGGAATATTTAAGAGCTCACTACGCATCAAGGGTGTAAGATTTCTTGCTCAGTTCTTGAGATCAGGAAATGGTAGATAGCAGTTTTTGTAACTGATAAAGATTTGACACTACGGAGAGTAAAGATTACTTAGAAATGTTTATTTCATAGGATTTTGGCTGTATTTTGCTTCAACTACAATCTCCTATTGAGTTGCTTCATTTTTTTGGATCTTTAGCAATGCAAGTGATGCCCTAGACAAGCTGCGGTTTCTGAGTGTCACACAGAGTGATCTCTTAAAAGATGGAGTTGATCTTGATATTCGTATTCATTCCGACAAAGATAATGGAATCATAACAATTACGTAAGACCTTGTTTGCCCAACTTTCATTTCTTTTCTCTTCTCCCATATTTCTGAATTCTGAATTCCTACTCTTAATTTACAGGGATTCTGGTATTGGTATGACCCGTGAAGAACTAGTTGATTGTCTTGGAACCATCGCCCAAAGTGGAACCGCAAAATTTTTGAAGGCATTGAAGGTAGTACAAATTACAAAACTATATCAAACAGCATATTTGTTAATTAATAATTATATTTATTGAACGTGCTCGATGTTGGGCTTTTTAGGATAGCAAAGATGCTGGATCAGACAACAACTTGATTGGGCAATTCGGTGTCGGGTTTTATTCCGCATTTCTTGTATCTGATAAGGTAGGCAACTTGGAATATCAACTGTGTTAGTTAAAAGGTTACTTGTGCCTCTTTATATTATTATATGTTGCTCAGAAGAGCTTGTGTCTGTGATTGCTCATTTGTGTCTCTTCAAAGGTTTCTGTGACAACGAAGAGTCCAAAATCAGATAAACAATATGTATGGGAAGGAGAGGCGAATGCTAGTACATATACAGTCAGAGAAGAGACAGAACCAGAAAAGCTCCTACCAAGAGGAACACGTATTACCCTGTACTTGAAGGCAAGTTTAAATACTGCATTTTTTTTTTGGCTGAATATCCTGGATACCCTTGTAATTCTGATTGGCTTGTTAAAACTTTTAGAATGATGATAAAGCCTATGCACACCCAGAGAGGGTTCAAAAGCTTGTGAAGAACTACTCGCAATTTGTTTCCTTTCCAATATATACCTGGCAAGAAAAGGGATACACTAAAGAGGTACTGGTCCTTTCCTCTCTCTACTTAATTGCTGCTCATTCTTGTGCTATTTTGATACTCCCTTTTATTGGCGGTTTCCTAGAAGATCCTTCTGCAACCATCTTATTTGTTCTTCTGCAGGTTGAGGTGGATGAAGATCCTGCTGAAGCTCAGAAGGATGGAGAAGATAAAACCGAGGTAGCATCACTTTCTGTGATAGAAGAATCTTCACCTGTTTTTTTGTTTAGAATTTCTGGTCTACTTGATTGAAGTTAATTTAATCTTCTACTTTTTTTTTAATCTTCTGTTTATTCTGCAAATAGAAGAAGAAGAAAACCAAGACAGTTGTTGAGAAATACTGGGACTGGGACCTAACAAATGAGACCCAACCAATATGGGTAAGTAGGTTGCTGCAATGCATTTTGAATTCATGTTTTACTAGAAATTCAAGATTAACTTCTTAGGTTAATGCAGCTCCGCAATCCTAGAGAAGTCACTACAGAGGAATACAACGAGTTTTACAAGAATACCTTCAACCAATACTTGGATCCTTTGGCATCATCACATTTCACAACAGAGGTAAAAATGAATGTCTTTCTTGGTTGTAAGTCCATTAATCATGTTTGCTCATAGAGCTAACATTTTCTGCAATAAGGATTCTCAAATAACTAGTTGTGATTGCAGGGTGAGGTTGAGTTTAGATCAATCCTGTATGTGCCATCCGTTTCTCCCCAGGGGCAAGATGATATTATGAATTTCAAGACCAAGAACATAAGGCTTCATGTCAAGCGGGTTTTCATATCAGATGACTTTGATGGAGAGCTGGTGAGAATTGCACTTATAACATTGATTACAAAACTTTAGCAGTCTTTGGTTTGATGAACTCATCATTATCTCACATATTGGTTCATAGTTCCCTCGTTATTTGAGCTTCATCAAAGGTGTTGTGGATTCAAATGACCTTCCTCTCAATGTCTCGCGTGAGATTCTTCAAGAAAGTCGCATTGTAAGTGCCATCTCTTTTGCCCCTTACCAGAGTGATGTATTTAAAATGCTTGACCACAGATATGAGATATCATGTAAAAAGAACAGTTTGTGATTTTGGCACCCCGTTACTTACATTCTTTACATTTTGTTGTGTCTTGCAGGTAAGAATTATGAGGAAAAGACTGGTAAGAAAAGCCTTTGACATGATCCTTGGAATATCTATGAGCGAGAACAGAGATGTAAGTAGGCCCCATTTGTTACCTCTCTTCTACTCCTATTCTCCCTTTCCCTAAATTATGTCCCTTGTGGCTCTCAATTGCTTGTTTTCATTTTTGCTGATGCAAAGTTTTATTCCAACCTTGCTGCATGTCTTCCAGCTTTTCATCATGGATGATTGTTAATCTTTTAATATTTCAGGATTATGAAAGATTCTGGGAGCAGTTTGGAAAACACATCAAAATAGGTTGCATCGATGACAAAGAAAACCACAAACGTCTTGCACCATTGCTTCGATTTTTCTCTTCACAAAGTGAGGAAGAGTTCATCAGCTTGGACGAGTATGTTGAGAACATGAAGCCTGAACAGAAGGACATCTATTACATTGCAGCAGACAGTGTGTCGGGTGCAAAAAATACACCTTTCCTGGAGAGACTGTTGGAGAAAGACCTCGAAGTATGATCTGTATTCAGCTGCTCCTATCTAGTGAGCCCTTCTCTTTTATGCCCCTCTTAAGGGTTATTGATTTTTAATTTGATTTGCTTTTTTAGGTACTCTATTTGGTTGATCCTATTGATGAGGTTGCAATCCAGAATCTGAAATCATACAAGGAAAAGAATTTTGTTGATATAAGCAAGGAAGACTTGGATTTAGGTATGCTTAATCAAGCTCTTTCTGGAGTGACCGAGTGACTACTTCCACTTCATTAATCTCAAATGAATTTCTTATATTAAGGAATAGGTTTGATTGCTTCATTTCGTTTCCAGTCAGAAGCATTTTTAGTTCATTAGGATTTTTCATGCTTTCTCATCAGATTTGCCTCCCACTTGGCCGGACTTTTTCACATTGATCTGATGTGGCACGACCGTTTGACAAATGAAACACATTGTAAAAGAA
This sequence comes from Persicaria tinctoria, assembly GCA_037127255.1. Classification (NCBI taxonomy): domain Eukaryota; kingdom Viridiplantae; phylum Streptophyta; class Magnoliopsida; order Caryophyllales; family Polygonaceae; genus Persicaria; species Persicaria tinctoria. Next base: position 4,859,762 of record JBANSL010000016.1, on the reverse strand, counting down.
AATCACTTATGAAAATCATTTGTGAGTTTAGAGAACAATGGGGGGTATTAGGTCTGATTTCTCCAGTTATATGACACTTGATGAGGAAAAGTCTCGGACCATTGTTATATACAGGTGATAAAAATGAGGAGAAGGAAAGGGAGGTAAAGCAAGAATTTGGCCACACCTGTGACTGGATAAAGAAAAGGCTGGGTGACAAGGTTGCAAGCGTTCAGATTTCTAAGCGTTTGAGTTCATCGCCTTGTGTTCTTGTATCTGGGAAATTTGGTTGGTCTGCCAACATGGAGAGGTATATTTGTCAATTCTCATCCATCCATATATACAAATAGACCAGTGCCTGTGAAATCTGTTACCAGGGAACTGAAAAGTTATTTCTTATGCAGGTTGATGAAGGCACAACAACAGATGGGAGATCCTAGAAGCGAGTTCATGAAAAGCAGGAGGGTGTTAGAGATCAACCCTGACCACCCAATAATCAAGACTCTGCATGTAAGTTTATGAACTGATCCACCTGCTCCACAAACGAACACCGTAATAGATTGAATGATTGGTTTAATTGACAATGTTATGCAGGCTGCATGTAGTAGTAGCCCCGGGGATGATGAAGCCCTGAGAGCAGTTGATCTTCTGTACGACACAGCGATATTATCCAGTGGCTATACTGTGAGTTCCCTTTCCTCTTAATGACAAAGTGAACTGCTACTTTTATATGTGGCCCTGTTGGTCTTTTATGATTTGGAAAGGTTTATGATTGTTTAGATAAGTGATATATGTTGCGAAAAAGTGGGAATTTAGTCTGTTTTGAGCATCAAATGCACATAATGGTATAATATGTATTCGCAGTTCATTTGCTTCAAACGTCACTCCCTTGCTGGAGCCACGATGTTTTAGTGGCGCGTGCTCTTCCTTGATCTGAAGCTTTATGTTTTTCCTTTGCTGCAGCCGGACAATCCATCACAGCTTGGTGGGAAAATATATGAAATGATGGGGCTGGTGTTTTCGAGCAAGTGGGGCGGTGGAGGGCAACCGCAAGTGAGTCAGCCGCATAACCCAGAAGTAGTGGAGGCTGAAGTCGTCGTGGATCCTGTTGAAGCTGGTGGTCAGAAGTAGAGAGATGCCGAAACCGGACGCCTCTCCTATCGGAACTTCTCTAGTAGATGTGCCATTTTTGCTTGATTACTATATATGGGTGTAAACAGAACTCAGGCGAATGCTGAGACCAATCAATCTGTCTTATGTTTTGAATTAAATCTGATTTAACTAAACTTGGTTACCCTGATTTGCATATGCTCTGTTATGCGACTTCTACCTAATTGACACATTTACACCTCTAATTGTTCAAATCAAAGTTAATTTTCAAAGTTCAAAGTACTTCAAACAATCAAATAAAAAACTTTCCACCAAATAAAAAACTAAAAAGATTAATGGATGAACCTCCTTTTTTTGAAAAAAGAAAATACTCTGTATTTTGTATGGTAACTCAAGAGACCAATGTATTGACAAACGGACTAACTGTTATGAATCAATGACGGAGTGTAATGAACTAGGGGTGGGCACGGGACGGGACGGAACTCGTCCCGCGAAATTTTTACGAGACGGGATCGGGACGGGATTGACACTTTTTTTTCGGGACGGGATGGTGTCTTGACGGGACGGGACGGGCATTGTCCCGCATATAAAAATAATAAAATATTATATAGATTTGCAAAGTGAAAAATGCTTTAATAATTCATTAATTTGTATAATATGTTGAATACGGTATTCTTCTCAACTATATTATTCAATAATAATAATATTATTATTATTACTATTATTATTATAATACTATTATTAATTCATACAATGATTGTATAATTAATTATAATGTTCAACATATTTGGCTACATTATCTTACTAGATCGGGACGGAAAGGGATTGAGACGAGATTCACCAGATACTGTCTCATTATCGATTGATAGTTGAGAAGAATACCGTATTTAGCTATTTGCCTCCGGACTGTGGTGATAGCCTTATTCGTTTTATTATTTATGATATTCCAAGACCTCCAGCTCCGCCTATGTCGATTCCCTTGGCTGATGTTAGGGATGTGCCTGTTGGTTTGTCTATATCTTCACTTGACCATTTGTTTTCTATGGGGTTACGCACCGTGAGATCCATCCCTTCTAAGTGTCGCTTAGGTTTTGCTCGGGTTTTAAAAGGGGCTTTAGATGGTGTGGCTGACTCTCCGGGTGACCTTTCGTGTTGGGTTCGCTTGCTTGTGATGCCGCTTTGTATACTTAAGACCTTTTCTCCACGGAGTAATCTTGAGTGTAGGACTTCTGTCAAGCGTCAGCGTCAAGAGGAGAGTATTGCTAGTGCTATCCGTGCTTGGGGTGTGCCTGGTGGCAGTTTGCAGCTTCTACAGGAGACCTTAGCCGAGGTTCCCCCTTCTTTTGATGTGGAGGAGGACCTTGATTTGACTGAGCGTAACCTCCGTCAATGTCAGAGGAAGATTTGTGATGGTCATTACACTGCTGTCGTGCGGGTGCTTTCTTCATCAGGTATTGCCCCTTATTTTGATGTCACTCTTGCGGCCCTGTGGGATAAGCACCCTACTGCTTCGTCTCCTAACTTGCCGCCTTTGCCGGTTGATCACCATCCTCTTGTTGCCTCTTCAACTGTTGTTTTGGATATGATTCGGAGCTTCCCACGTGGTACGTCATGTGGAAGGGATGGGTTTCGTGCTCACCATCTTTTTGATTGTTTAGGTGGAGCTGCTGTCGCTATTTCGGGTGGTTAATATATTCCTTGAAGGCCGTTGTCCGCAGGCTCTAGGTGAATATATTGCTAGTGCTCTGCTCACACCGCTTGTTAAACCAGGTGGAGGTATACGTCCTATTGTTGTTGGCACTATTTGGAGACGCATCGTCTCTAAGGTTGGTGCGTGTTTGGTCGGTCCCTCTTTGTCTGGTTATTTTTCTGGTCTTCAGTTTAGGGTCGGGGTATCCGGTGGAGGAGAGGCTATTCTGCATGCCTTGAATCGTTTTGTTGAGGCTCGTGGTGGTGAGGAGGGTCTTTCTATGTTGTTGGTAGATTTTCAGAATGCTTTCAACTTAGTTGATCGTGTGGCCATGTTACAGGAAGTTCGCCGTCATTGCCCGGTTCTTTCACGATGGGTGGAGTTTTGTTATTCTCGTCCTGCCCGGCTGTATTATGGCGAGCATAGCTTATGGTCTTGTCGGGGGGTTCAGCAAGGGGATCCTTTAGGACCTCTGCGTTTTGCTTTGGTGTTGCATCCTTTGGTATGCAAGATCAGAGACTCTTTTTCCCTGAGTCTGCAGGCTTGGTATTTAGATGATGGAACTGTTGTGGGGGACACTTTGGTTGTGGGGAAGGTCTTGGATATGATTATGGCGGAGGGTCCGCGCTTTGGCCTTCATCTTAATGTGGATAAGACCGAGGTTTTTTGGCCTATAGAAGACCCCAGGAGTCGACTTCCTGGGGTTCCCCCCCCCCCCCCCTCTATTGCTCGACCTTCTCGTGGTGTCAAAGTTTTGGGTGGGCCTGTCAGTGCGAGCCCTGTTTTCAGCATTAACCTTGTGGCAAAGAGAGTGACTAGGACCATAGAGCTTATGGATTCTGTTGCGAGAATTGATGACCCACAGTGCGAGTTGCTTCTGCTTCGGGTTTGTACGGGTATTTCTAAACTTTACTTTGCTTTGCGTACTTGTTCCCCGCGTGTCTTTGGGTCGGCCCAACTTTCTTTTGATGTGGCACTCCGTTCTAGTTTGGAACGTATTGTCACTACGTCTGGCCAGGGTTCGGAGATTGGCAGTGGCGGCTCGCCACCTTCCCTTTTCAGTTGGGTGGGCTCGGAGTGTACGCTGCTGGAGATGTCCTACATTATGCTTTTTTGGCATCTCGATTGCAGTCTGCTGAGTTGCAGGCTAAGCTTCTACGTCCTTCTGGTATCATTGCTACTTGCCCTATTTTTGATGATGCTTGTCGTGCCTTTAGAGAGACTACATGTTCTGATTTTCTACGTGATCCTAGTGAAATCGCTGCCCCCAAACTTATGAAGAAATTGGCATATATATATTTCACAAAGGTTGCTGCTACATCAGAATCTATTTTCTCTTTGACTCCGCGACATGTTGCATTGTGGAAGTCTCAGCAAGGTGCTCACTCCTCCGATTGGTTGCGTGTTGTTCCTATTTCTGGGTTGGGGCAGACTATGAATGGAAGGACATATCGTAGTGTGCTTAGCTATCGACTGGGTGTTCCGTTGTTCACGATGTCTAGGCCCTGTCCGGCTTGTTCTCGGATCTTTGATGGTGATATTTATGGAGATCACGTTGTGTCCTGTGCTGGTACCGTGGGCATTAAGCATCGGCATAACCTTGTGCGCGACACCTTATATGATATCTGTTACAGGGCTGGGATTTCTGCCGGTAGGGAGGTTGATATCGGTTTGGTGGATGTGCATGATAAACCTCTTCGTCCGGCAGATTTGCTTCTTTATTCATGGGACAGGGGGCGCGATGTTTGTGTTGATCTGACGGGATCCTCTCCTTTAACCCAGTCGGGGATGGCTGACTTTGTCCTCGGTCGTGTTGTTGTTGATGTTGCTCAACGTAAGTGTGTCAAGTACCGTGATTTGTGCATGACAACTGGTTATGGTTTCCTACCTTTCTCATTCTCTCCGTTGGGGGAGTTGGATACGGATGTTGTTGCCTTGCTGAAGCGGATTCAGAAATTTTCGGGGGCTTGTGCTGCAACTTATATTTTTACTAGAATTAGCTTTGCTATTGCTAAGGGAGTGGGGGCCCAGATAATATCTCGGCTGCCCACTAATTTCTTGTAAGCTATTATAAGCATATTATAATGATGATAATAATAATAATAATAAATAAATAATAATAATAATAATAATAATTCCACGTTATAATTAAAAAAAATTAATATTATTATTACTTATTTTTATTGTTATTGTTATTAATATAAAATAATTATACTTTACTAGAAAAAAATATAATATGATATAATAATAATAATAATTTTATTATAAAGTAATATTATTATTAAATTATATTATAATATTATATAATAATAATAATATAATCAATTATTATTATAAATTGAAAAATATTATTATAATTATAAATAATATTTGCTCAAGTAATAATAATATTATTATTATTATAAATGAAAGATTATAATTATAATATTTGCTCAAAATAATAATACTAATAATATATTATTATTATTCTATAATAATAATATTATTATTATTATTATTATTATTATTATATGCGGGACGGGACGGGATTTGCGGGATCCCACCGGGATCGTCCCGCGTTTCGTCCCGCATAATTTTTGCAGAACGGGATTCGCTATTTTGTCCTAAATCCCACCGGGATCGGGACGAGATCGGGATTTACGAGATTTGTGCCCACCCCTATAATGAACCACGGAATAACCATCATGATTCTTGAACCATCCTTCATATGTCATTAGAGGTATTTTTAATCTTTAATATATATAAATATTCTTATAATTATTGATGAATTGTTAATTATAATTATAAATGTGAAAAATATCACAAGAAAAAAGAAATGCAAACGGTCAGCGAAATAGAAAAATAAAATAAAAAATAAAGGGAGCGTACCATTTTTTACAGCTCACGCGTTTACTTTGAAGACACCTGAACCCAACGCGCGTTGTCCTCTCCATTTGGCCTTCTGATTCTCCCATCTTTCGCCATTTTTAGACTCCTTCCTCTTTCCCCGTCGTCTGCTTCCTGCTTGGCTCTTCTCCGGCGTTTTTTTTGAGGTATTTTTCCTTTTTCCGTAAAAGTTATTATTAATTTCCTTTTTCATCTTGTGGCGACTGCTTTGACCCAGATTTACTCCTGTTCACATCGATCTGGATGCTTTATTTCATCTCTGATACGCTTAATCTCCCCCTTTTGCTGGTTTTCAGCTCAGATTTTTTTTCTATTTGAATTGTTTGGACCTCTTGTTGCTGCTTTTGCTATAAGTTCGTGATGATGAAATTTGCTTAGTCAAGTTAGCTTGAATGATTTTACTTCTTTCTGTTTCATTCTCAATCAGTATGTGAACAAAGTAATTGACTTGATCTCTACTTGGACTCGCAGTGTCGGATTTTTCTGCAATCGTTAGGGTTTTTGTAGATCCCCAAATTAAACCCTTGCAAAAATGATTCCTCCTTTTCTAGGGCTTCTGACTTAATTGGCCCAAATTAAACACTTGGTTGTGTTGGATTTTATCTGCAAATAGAGTTTGTAATTGATGATTCCTCACCTTACTCTCTATTCTTACTAGGAAATGATCTTTGTTTCGTCTTAACTGTCAACTTGAAGGACTGAGCCCTAAATTTACCTGCTTTCGGGTAGTCATGGATCCTAGACTAGCTGCCAATCAAGGTCATGAATCCCCAACAGAGAGTGCTAGTTCCCGAGATACCTCGCCCAATGCAAATGCTGTCGTGGCAATGAAGCCGGATAATGTGAAGATGGAGAATGATTGTTTTGAACAATCGGTGGTCCGTCGGAAGTTTACTGGAGACAAGATTACCCTCCGTGTTATTGCGGAAGAAAGAGTTGATGTCATCTCCGAGAAAATGCAAGCTCTTCCGGATGGTTACCTTGAAGAGCTAAAGACTGGACTTCGAGTGATCTTAGAAGGAACGGGAGGTCCCCAACATAGAGAGGAGTTTGTGACTTTACAAAAACTTGTTCTAAACAGGTCGGATTTAACAACTAAAACATTGGCCAAAGCGCACCGTGTGCAGCTAGAAATCCTGGTTTCCATTAAGACGGGAATCCAAGCATTCTTGCATCCTAATGTCAACCTTTCACAGGCTTTTCTCATTGAGGTTTTCCTTTACAAGAGATGCAGAAACATAGCCTGCCAAAATCCGCTCCCTGTGGATGATTGCACCTGTGAAATCTGCTCCAAGAACGGTTTTTGCAACATTTGCATGTGTGTCATCTGCAACAAGTTTGATTTTGAAGTGAATACTTGTCGTTGGATTGGGTGCGATCTGTGTTCTCACTGGACTCACACGGATTGTGCAATCCATGATGGACTGATTTGCATGGGCACTTCCAGTAGAAACGGGAGTGCACAATCTGAGATGCTTTTTAGGTGTAGGGCTTGCAACCGGACTTCTGAATTGCTGGGCTGGGTTAAGGATGTATTCCAACACTGTGCTCCGTCATGGAACCATCCTGCTCTTCTAAATGAACTGGATATAGTCGGAAGGATTTTTCGCGGTAGTGAAGATGTCAAAGGGAGGAAGCTCTTTTGGAAGTGTGACGAGCTGAAAGAGAAAATGAAGAGTGGACTACTGCCTGAGACAACTGCGTGCAGAATGATTCTTATGTTCTTCCAAGGTATATTACACTGCTTTGATAACGCTTTCTTACTTTTTGTCCTTGAAAGGTTGGTCTGTAACTCGCTGCCATTTGAACAACCTTATAATGAAGTGCTAATACGAGTTCCTGATGCACATTTGTCGTCAGACATTAAGGAAGCAGCTGCTTTTTTTCCTGGATGATCGTTGAATATTTAAATTTTAGTGTTCATTAGAAAATATAAGATGGGATTGAGCAATATTGTAACAAATCTGTGTTCGGTTTGATCAGAGAGCTTCCTTCATTTCTAACTTGTTTCTGGTGTCTCGTAACTTCAGAGCTTGATGCAGATGCATCAAGAAGCCTAGAACTTGGTAATGGCGGCAGACTTATACCACCACAGGAGGCCTGCAAACAGATAGCAGACGTAGTGCAAGAGGCGATAAGGAAGATGGAAATGGTAGCTGATGAGAAGTTGAGGATGCTGAAGAAAGCCCGGCTAGCCGTTGATGCTTGTGATCGTGAGTTGGAAGAGAAAGCCCGGGAAGTGCAAGAGCTCAAGGTGGAGAGGCAGAGGAAAAAGCAGCAGATAGACGAGCTGGAGAGCATAGTCAAGCTGAAACAGGCAGAAGCCGAAATGTTCCAGCTCAAGGCTGACGAGGCAAGACGGGAGGCTGAGATGCTCCAGAAGATTGCTGTCGCTAAAGCCGAGAAATCAGAGGAAGAATACGCCAGCAGGTACCTAAAGCTCAAGATGAGCGAGGCAGAAGCCGAGAAGCAATACCTGTTCCAGAAGATCAAACTCCAGGAAGGCTCACGCTCGCTCCACAGCAGCGAAGGGAATGAATCCTCCCAGATGTACTCCAAGATTCAAGACTTGCTGAAAAATGTATATGGTGGTTCCTCAAACGATAAGCCATCCAACTAAGAGGAAGCTCTACGACATCCTATGCTAATCATTGTTATCGCCGAAGGATTTGCGACTCAATCGCTGCTTAATTTACTGTAGTTACATAGGCAAGCAAACTGTTGGTTAGTTTTGATGTGTGGGATACATAACATTTGATGTACCTTATGTGGTCTAATTGTGTAGTGCAGCCATTGTGTTTGTGCCCTGCTTTGAATCACAAGCTTGTCTTTATTTTGTTGAACCAAGTGGAAACTTACTTCACATCGAATATGACGCAGAACGGAAGCCTAAACCTCGCAAGCACGAGATTTGTAATGGAGGTTTCGCAAGCGACGAAACCCTAGAACCGATAAACTGGAATCCATCAGGAAGAGAAAGGATTTCTCTGAATAATTGGATTATAGATGATTGAATAATGTCCTTTCCAGGGCTACAACTTATTAAATATGAAAGACGGAAATAAACCCGTTGCGAATTAATTAAAATAAAATAACGGAAATTGCTGAAATTGACGGAAAACATAAAAGTCTGATTTTGAGCCCTGAAACGATCTCGGATGCCCGAAAAAGGCCATAGGTCACGGTAAAGCCGTGAGTTTGACTCGCGGCGCGATTCCCTATCCGGAAATGTATCATAATAAGGAATCCGACACCGGACGCTCGAAACCACTTCTGCCGATACCGCACTTTCTTACGCTCAAGGTCTTCCTCTATTTGCACTGCCAGGCAATCTGCATCAGAATAGGCCCAATATACGAACTTCAATCTATTGTTCATGGACGTTGATAAGATTATTCTTTTTTGTTCAACTTATAGCAACACCTCGTAAATCGTAATGGCATACCCTTAAAGGACGAGGTGTAAATGGTCCAAACCATGTAGAGGATATATCAAAATTAATTTCGATGGCTCCACTCACATAAATGGGGTAAGTTCGATTGGTTTCGTTGTTAGGGACGATGAAGGATTGAAGGCAATGTGATACACTTACACCATTACAAGTGTGGGATGCAAAGTCCCCTTACCACTGAAGCCCTCGCAGCTTGGCAGGCTGCTCGGTGGGCTGCCTCAAGTGGGTATGATAAAATTGAGTTGGAGGGCGATTCCCTAACTGTTGTTAACAGTATTCGAAACTACTGGACTCCTCCATGGGAAATAGAAATGATCATATCAGATTCCTTATGACTTCTCAGTCGAGTGAGGCACTGGAATATTTGTCATGTTCTTTGTTCTGGTAACGTTGTGGCGGACAAGGTTGCCCACCTTGACCTTAGCACTCCGGACACCATCTCGTTGTACAATCATACAGGTCTTCAGGGCCTCATCCTTAAGGATGCACTCAGTTAGCGAGCTCCCGCACCGAATTCTTACTCTCATCAAAAAAAAAAAAAAACGAGGATCCTCAAGAGGTTCCTTCATCTCCGTTCAAAATAGGGCTCGAGTAAAGCCTAATACATAACCCATGGATAGACAAAAAGTTCAAACGAGCTTGTTCAAACTTGTTGTCTATTCGTATCTATGGACTATGTGTTAGGCTTGACTCGAGCCCTATATTTGACCAGGTCTAATTTTCGTGGAAACTATCATCAATCCGCACTTGACACTGAAACGCCGAAACAATGACAAATGCTTTTTTTTTTTATTTTCTTAGTCCTTTTAGTTATTTAACTATAAAATGTAACCTAATTTATTGAAGATAAATAAGTTATGTGGGGCTACTAGTTGTATAAATCAAAATTTACTTAATTTAGCTCTCCTTGTTGACAAAACAATCTTAGTCTTTTTTTTGGGGGGGGGTCCAAATCTTAGTCTTGATATACCTTGTAAAAACATATTTTCGGATTGGACAATAATGTTATTTTGACTTTGTAACATAAAGACGAAAAAAAAGTGTACTAGTAAAATGTAATTTAATTATTGGAAGAGTTAAATTACGTCAAACACAAACAGTCAAGGGTAACATGTTATGAGAAACCTGATTTTTTTACTTGTCATTTTATTAACTGCAATGTCATGTACTGGTGTACATTAAAAAAAAATACTTATATTGAACTTTTTGTCATTTTGTTTTTGTTGCTTGTAAAATGAGAGAAATAAAATACAAGTAACAAAATAAAAAATAAATTTTTTAAAAAATAAAAATAGAGAGAGATGTGAAATTTTTGGGGAAGGTACAAATTATGTAAGAAACGTGATTTGTCAGATGAAACTGGCAGTGGGGACCACCACACAAGCAAACAAACTTTGATCTGTCAATTTTATTTTATTTTGTTTTTATTGCAGTTTAATTACCTCCTTTACATAATACTCCTCGGTTAATAAAGATACGTCATACGGAGTATTTTATGATGTATTTAATTTCCATAATTGTAATTTTATTTTATTTTTTGAGCTCAAACCCACTATTTCATTACTTGATATCCTCCACCATCAACAATCTGAGTTCAAAAGGAGTTAAATTAAATGCAAACTAGAAATAAAAACAGGATTTTGAGGTCTAATTTGAATTAAATGCAAATCCATGGTGAAGATTATCAAGCCACGCGTCACCGCAGAGTCCCACACCGTATGTGTAAAAGCACTGAAAAACCCTATTTGATCATATAATTATCATTACCCTTTTAGCATAATGGTTAGTTCATTTATCAATTCATTTGATCATGTAATTATCAGACCTATTTGGTACACAGAGTATATGTGAAATTCTAATGGGCTATATGACGTGGAGATCATACATTCGAGCGTAGTAATAAGACCAATGGAGTTTCATCTTAAAACTAATTAACTGGTAATAAGAGAAGTAGTATATCGAACTATATGCAAGGCTTAGATTCCTAATGTTATCAATGTGGCATACATTTTATATCTTCTACACCCCCCTCAAGTGCAATTGTCTCTGTCAGTTGTACTTGACGACATAAAGCCTCCTAGACCGCTTGTCCGCTTGATACCATGTGAAATTTTAATGAGTCGTATGACATAGGGCGGATCACACAAGGTTCGAGCGCACTAGTTATACACTAACTAAGTCAAACATGCAAGACCAGTGAGGTTTCATCATAAAACCAATTGATAATAAGAAAAATAACTTATCAATTGGTTTCATCATAAAACCATAAAAATAAAAATATATATAATTTCAAATAAAATAAAATTCTAAAAATCCAATCACAAAAAAAGCTAGTGTATAAAGAAATCATTTATTTGTCAGCATTTGCCCTATTTATATACGGAGTATTTCTTTTATTAAAAAGGAAAGTCAAAATAGTTTTTTGACTTTAATTATTTACTATATTAATTAATTTTTAATATATAATATAATTGGATTTGCAATTCCAAGGTTAATTGGGACTTGGGAATGGTGGAATATTTATGGTTGTGTGAAATTTAAACAAAATTAAAAAAAAAAAGAATAAATGCATATGGCGGACCGGATTAATCAGTACTCCCTCCGATCCAAAAAGATTATCGTTTGTTTTTTTAACACTAAAAACTATATAAAATATCAACTTTTTTAAAATTATTTTTTTACAACTTAATATTTGTTGGTAATAAGTATTAGATTATAAAAAAATAATAAGAAAAAAGTTAATATATTATATAGTTTTTAGCTCCTTAAAATCCGTGTTAAAAAGTCAAACGACATTATTTTTTAATCGGAGGTAGTAATTAACTACGGAGTATATTGAAATGGTAATCATGAATCACGTTAATGGCTGCATGCGTTCAATGGCCCATGCAAATGGATAAAAATAGCTTTACTTCAAGATGGAGTTACAACTCCTCATAATACCATTTTTATCATTATGTGTACTTCTATTAATTATATTTTTATGCCTAAACATAGTTTATAATATCTTGCTAACTAGCTAGGCCTGCTATTTGACATTTATATAAATCATTTATTGTTTATATAATTTTTTTTTATATATAATACATGAGAGAATATTTTCTTTAGGAATTAATTATATGTATAATCAATTTTCTAATAGATGTTTGGCGAGTCGATCGGGTGCTCCGCAGCGAGGGTGGTCAAGTTGTACAATCTAGACACCCTTGATAGATAAAGATTTTTAGTATGAGAGATGGTAGAAGTGATTAATAAGCGATTCATATTCTACTGATATTTAAGCTGATCGAGTGAGACAAAAATACCTGACACACCAGTATCGGGTAAATCGAGATCGAGGTCGAAACAAATGGCAGATGGGTTGACCGTTATATATGACACTAACAAACTAAAACATAAATATTTAAACTCATTCGAACAAAGCAACGAAATGCTTCAATTGATTTATAAGTTTTTTTTAATATAAGATTGATTTACAAGTGATTCATATTCAAAACTATACAATTTTTTTTTTTTCTTTTTTTAGGTCTTGACAACTTTTGTACATGGCATGGACTGGCTTCAGATCAGGAAGTGAGAATTGAGAACGTGCATTATACATTCATGCATATTATGGATTCAACATTTTTATATAGCAAGTTGTGATATACGAATATATAATAAGATAAGTTACAAAATTATCAATATAATATAACATTCTCAATCAAACAAATACTCCTCTCTTTATATAAGCGTGGTTATGATCATTATTTGTTAAAGTACTCTGATATTTTATGGTTTAAGCTGGCATGTTATAATTTTTATGTCAACAAAAATCAAATAGGGTTTTTTTTGGGTTAAATTACATAAAACTACCCATTAAATATTGATTTTTAATTTCCCTTAACTACCCGCTAAATTTGAAATTATACAATACCACCCATTAAATAGGATTTGTTAACAAATCACCACCAAAACAAAAAAAAATACATCAAAACATCAATAAAAATGACTAATTTACCCCTACTTTTTAATTAAATTTTCTTTTCATATCAATTGAAACATCTAAGACTTGTAATTAATCAAAAATAAAAAATATCTCTTTATCCCACCGTCATAGTTCATATACCAAGACAACCTTGAATTTGCAAAATTTCAGTAAACGTGCATATATCTAGTATATACAAAAGCAGATGTTCAATCTCTTGAAAAGGGTATATTGGTCATTTACAATATTTTTTCAAAAAAAAAACTTGACATAATTTTATCATGGGTGGTGATTTGTTAACAAATTGTATTTAATGGGTGAATTTTACAATTTCACATGGGGGACACAATTAGGGTCAAATTGGTAGCTAAACACATTAATGTGCTTCCATTTAACAACATAAACCTATATACAGTCTTCAAGTGCATGATGAATTAACTTTTAGTTAATTAGTGGGTTTAAAGCCATTGATTAATTAATAATCATTATAATTATCTTATTGCAATTTTGTGTGTGTGTATGTATATAGTAAATACCGTAAGTGAGATGAGTTAAGAAGATGCACTTTTTTCTCAACTAGTCTCAGTTTCTATTTTTGAAAATGGAGCGACTTGTTTATTGGCTTTTGGTCAATTTTATACAATATTTTTAAGAAAGTTAAAAATGGAAAAAGAATAGATAAAATTTTAGTAAATAAATACTAGTAATGTGGAAAAAATGGACCAATGAAAAAAAAATATGGGAAGTTGGAGTATTAATATAGCATATTGGAAATAAAATACAATTAATGAGATCAATTGACAAATTTAAAATTTTTTATCATTAATGATGTTTAAAGGGACAAATATTTTATTACATTAAAAAATGGTAAAAAAGCCAATTATATTGATACGGAGGGACTGGGGAATGCTTTATGTATAGAGTTTCAAGTGTCAAATTAGGCTAGATTAGTTGCATTTGATGGGGCATATTGAGAAGAAAAGGTCTATATATCTCACGTAACTGGTTTGGAGGCAAATTAAATATTAAAATATACCAATGATCGATCCCTTGCTCTAAAGGTAAGGGAGATCAGGTGGCTCTTGCAAGTGTTCAAATTTCAATACTCACTTTGAGTAATTTGTGGGTGCTCAAGTCTTCAATGACTTGTCACCTAACTTATCGGTTTGAGTTCTTTATAGGCTAGGGCTCTGGCCCGTGGAGGAATTAGTCGATAATCTCGGAACCCCCTACGTTACATAAAATAAAAAATAAACATACAAAATATAAGGAATGGTGAAGTCCATATTCAATGAATTGAGATATTGTGTTTAAAAGGTGGAACCTTATGATAAAAAATAAATCTAACACGACTCTTGTTTCTCACGACTCGACCGGGATTCTTAAAATTTAACATGATATCAAAGCCGGTTCGGTTCGGGTCCATTTCTTTGGCTTTGGGATAGCTATTAAGAGGCTGATATGTGCTACATAATTTGTGATTTAAAAAGAAAAAAAAAAGATTTTTTGAAATAAATCAAAATGGTGGATTTCAACTTACCCACCTCCACATGGTAATTTCAATTCATCCATATTTTAATGGAATTGGAATTTCCAAGAATTCTACTTCATGAGTTTTTTAAAAACAAAATTTTAATCCAAACACATGTATTGAAATCTACTTCATATGTTATTTCAATTCGTGGTTTTTTTAATATAATCCAAACGAGCACTGACAATAAATAATAAATCGAATTGGTGACAAATTCAATATGACAGTGGGAAAAACGAAAATAAAAAATAGAAAATGGTCAAAGTGAATGGGTTAGGTCAAATGTTCGTCAAAGCGAAGGCATCCGTAGGTTTCATCATCAAAGATCACTATGGCTTGGTCAACGACTGTGGCGGCATCAAATGTGGAAACATTTCGACGTTAGTAGTTGAGGCTCTTGCCCTCAAAGGAGGCGTCACCAAGGCCAAAGAGCCTAGTCTCTCCAACATCATGATCGGGGGAGACAACCTAGTCGTCATCAACTACTTGCGAAGATAGTGGAGGTGTCAATGGGAGATTGAGATGCTGATCTCTGACACTTTGTTCCCCGACACCGACCATGTTCCTCCTCCAACACTTTGAAAGGGTGTCATTCGGCCACGTCTTCCGGGAGATCAACTTGACTACTGATGGATCGTGTGTCTCTTTCATACGAAATCTGCACAGGACCTCGCCGATTCGACGTTTTGGGTGTCCTAATTTGCAAGGATGTTGTTGGATGGTGGTTCAGTAGGGGTGTAAATCCTCTGGTCCCCGTTCCCGTCCCCCTCTCACATAACTCCCCCTTTTTTAATTCTTTTAATTCATTTATTAATTTAATTTTTTTGTTTTTTTTTTTAAATTGGGGGTTGTGAGGGGAGGGGTTGGGGGATATGAGGGGGGATAAGGTTAAGGACAGGAGATTTGACTCCGTTTAGTAGGGTATGACCCCATCTAAATCATTACCTTATTAAAAAAACTCAAAAAAAAAAAAAGGAAAGTATTGGTAATTTTGGATTATTAAGTATGCAAACATTTTTCTAATTATGAAAAATAAATTTACCAAAAATTAAATAACTACAAAAAATTAGGGCACTAGTTTCTTTCGACTAGAATTATTTTATTTTATTTTATTGTCAAGCCTTACTAGTTTAGTTGGTTAAGGGTGACATGTAGTGACAAATAGGTCACGAGTTCGAATCTCCCCTCCCCCATATTTCAATGGCATAAGTGTCTACCTATGAACAAAAAAAAATTAATTATTTTATAGTGAAATTGATATATTTGTCAAATTTTCAAATTCGGTTTGTTAAAAGTTATCTCTCCCAGTAAACGAATTTGAGAAAAATATTAAAAGATTAATTTCACTTTAAATCAATTATCAAATATATTATACTCTCACACGACGCTAGAGTCTCACCACATTTTTTTTTGACTTAGGTAAAAATTCGAAGGTCAGACAGACCTAACTCATCAAGAGGCCGAACCGTCAAAAGAGTCTCATCACATTGATCACATGAAGGCAGGCAGAAAATGAAGCCCTAGATTTTCTCTTGAAATATCTTATTCCAAAAATCATAAAGCTTTATAATTTTTCCAAAAAATACTTAAAAATACATCATCTATATTCGAATTCAAGTACTGTAGGGTGAAGTTCAACAAATCCTAACCATCAAAAGCTAGGTGGGTGGTAAAGAGTGCCCTCTCCTTTGGGGCCCACCCTAACCAAATTTATTTTTTCTTTTCCTAAAAATAAAATCTATTAGGAGAAAACTAACTTGATGGTGCACTACTGCACCGAAATCAAACCCCTATTTAAGAGTAGGCAAATATATATATATATATATATATATATATATATATATATATATATAAATCCGTATCAAGTAGACTTAAAACTGGAAATGAAGTCCGAGATACGGCTGAAGCTATCTCTACATATGGTGGCTAGGAAAACCGGAAGTGCGACGCCGGAAAGCGAGAAGAGTGTAATCGATGAGATGAAGACAGACCACATTCCAGACCCGCCTCCTCCGGGGGACCCGTAACCAAGGAAGGAACCGGTTGACGACTCAGCCCAACCCCCTCCGGCGGGGAAGTCATCGTGGAGAGACATGGTGGTAGCTGGGGGGTTTTCCCAACAGAAAACGCTCGTGTGTGAGAACTTCATCAAAGACAAGATTGTTGTATCTTTCCCTCAGGGTCTAACAGGTGACCCGACCGTCACTATCGATCCCGCAGTGATGAATGCGCTTGCAGGAGCTTGGGAGAATTCGCTGGTGATAAGAATGTTGGGCCCCAGGATACCGTTGTACATCATGGAGAGGAAGTTGCGGGAGATCTGGAAGGATTGCGGGAGAATGCAGGTGATAGACCTTCCGTCCGGAATTTTTTTGGTTAGACTTGAGAAGAAGGAAGATAGCTTGAAAATCCTTACCGGTGGCCCCTGGTCGGTTTTTGGCAAGTGCTTAATCTTAAGGGTTTGGTCTCCTAATTTCAAACCTTCGGAGGTTATTAGAACTGCGCCAGCATGGATAAGGATTATTGATCTGCCGATGATCCTTTATCAAGAAGATGTTCTGATGAAGATGGCGGAAGGGCTGGGCAAACCTATCAAGGTTGATCACAGAACGGTGTACACGAACAGGGGGAATTTTGCCCGGGTTTGTGTGGAAGTGAATCTCGAAGAACCGCTGAAGGGCTCGATAACTGTTAATGGAGAAAGGTACTTGCTTGAATATGAAGGAGTCCCGAAGATATGCTTCTCTTGCGGTAGAGTTGGTCACATCAAGAGCCAGTGTGGGTTCAGCGAGAAGAAGGAAGAAGAACACATTCAAGGAAGCGAGAACGGGGGCGCTTCTGGTACTAAACCTTCTCAGGTTGAGGGCAATCAGGCGGAAGGGGGTGAGGGGGGACATGGCCCCTGGATGGTCGTTAAGAGGCGGGGTCGCCCGCCAAAGCCGAAACCAATCTACTCCTCTCAATCTGGCCAGTCGGTAGGAGGAGGTAGTAAAAAGCCGGTGTCCTCTCCGGCGATGGTGCCGATCCACCAAGCCAAGAAAAGTCCTAACGTTAACAGGAATCGAAGCATTAATGAGAAGGGAGAAAGTAGTCGGAGTTAAAGCCCGTTGGTAAGTCCCAATAAAAAGGGGATGAATGGAATTAATGGAAGCACTAAGAGGAATGTCATCATTACCAACAAGGAGTCCGAAGCGTCGGATAGCAATAATGGTCTTAAGGAGAAGGAGGAAAAGAAATGTGGGCATAATGAAGTGGAAAATGGGCATAATATGGAAGGGTCCAACAAAGGTGATGACAAGGCTAGCTCTCTTGGGCCTGAGAATACGAGTTCTAAGAATGGTGGGCTGGGGAGGCAAGCCAAGTTGAAACCCAGAGATAGTCAGGGTTTTAAAAGGAAAACCTTGAATATATACTCCAAGTTATACTCGACCGTGCCCAGGACTAAGGCTCATCACCGCCTTTCTAGTACCGGCTTTTGTAAGGATGGTGGCGAGGTCGCCGCCCCCGCGAGTCAATCCCAGAATATGGTGGTGGATAGTCGGGACTCGGCGCCGACGAATGGGAATAATGAGCAGTGGAGCGGTATCCAGACTACAGAGGGGGCTACTCCTTTGGCGGGAAAATTCTGGAACCACGTGCCTGAGGAATGCTTAACTAAGGATGATAATCCTGAAATCTCAGAAGATAAAGTCGATGGAGAAGGAGTTTAAGCCGCTGCTTTCGTTTCTTCCCTTTGCTTTTAGTTTATTTAGTCGTGTCATTCCGGTTTATTTGTGTCTTGTGATGGATAATAATCTTAACATCTTGTTTTGGAACTGTTTCGGTGCAGGTAAGAAAAGTTTCAGGAGGGCGATTAGGTACATTTGGAATCACTGTCAGATTGATATCTTAGCGCTTTTTCGAGACTCGGATATCGGGAGAGAGCGCTGACAAAGTCTGTGATAAGCTGAATTTTTCCAAGTATGTGCGCATCGAAGCGGAGGGTTTTGCAGGAGGCGTCTGGCTCTTGTGGAACGATGACAAGTGCGATATCACGATCCATAGGAAGGAGGCGGATTTCATTCATGGCTCTTGGATGGTGGGTGCTGCGAGGAACCACATTATTGCTGTGTATGCACCCCCAACTGTTTCTAGAAGGACGCCGTTTTGGAACAATATCCAAGCTTGCTTGGAGACGATCACGGGGCCAGTCTTTGTAGGGGGGGATTTCAACTGTGTCATAAATCCTTGCGAAACTATCGGTGGCACTGGAGCCCTCCATCGGGATGCGCCTGTGTTTAGAAACCTCATTAGCCATTGCGGGCTTATTGATATGGGGTTCTCGAGTCAGGACCATACTTGGAGCAAGGTGTGTCTCGGAGGGAGGGTTATTTCTAAAAGATTGGATAGAGCTCTTACCAATCTGGATGACCATCTGCTGTTCCCCGAAGCCAGAGTTCGTCACCTCCCCCGCTACTCTTCCGATCACTGTCCGATTTTGGTGGAATTAAATCCTAAGATTAAAAAAGACAGGGGCCGCCGTCCTTTCCGTTTTGAAGCTGCGTGGTTGACACATGAGGCGTTTTATGACTTCATGGATGCTAAGTGGAATCGTGTCTGCCCTGCGCCGGCTGCTCTAGAGATACTGAGTGTCGACCTTACTTAATGGAACAAGGATGTGTTTGGCAGAATTCAGGCTCGGAAGGAGAATCTTATGGCTGCACTGAACCGTATTCAATGTAAGCTATCGACTACTTCAAATCTCTGTATAAGAGCGAATACGGTTTGGGGAATAGTTATGTCCTGCCGAATGCCTTCCCACAGTTGCAACCGGGGGTTTGGGAGGGAACTTGCTGTTATATCTCTGAGAAAGAGGTTTGGTGTCCTTTCAAGAGCATGGGCCCTTACAAGTCTCCAGGTATTGATGGTTTTCAACCTATCTTCTTTCAGAAGTGTTGGAGCACTATTAAGAGTTCGGTGTTGGAGTTTATTCAGCGTTTCTTTGTGACTTCTAAGCTCCCGTTGGGAGTCAATGATACACTTATCACACTCCTGCCGAAAGTGGGTAAGCCGGAAACGATCCAGCAGTTCCGGCCCATTAGCCTCTGCAACGTGATTTATAAGGCTATTACCAAATTACTGGCACAAAGAATCCAACCGCTGATGCAATCGCTTGTAGGCCCGACGCAAGGTAGCTTCATCCCGGGTCGCTTCATCTCCGATAATATCGTTATTGCCCAAGAAGTCGTCCACTCTATGAGGAGGAAGAAAGGAGCTAAAGGGTGGATGTGTTTGAAACTGGACCTTGAGAAGGCCTATGACAGATTGAATTGGGATTTCGTCGAGGAGACCCTGTGCTGTGCTGGTTTTCCGAATGTGCTGGTCCGTTGGATTATGGAGTGCATTCGCACTCCGAGAATGCAAGTGCTATGGAATGGGGAGGTTACAGAACAGTTTATCCCTTCTCGCGACATCCGACAGGGCGATCCTATCTCTCCATATATCTTTATTCTTTGTATGGAAAGATTGAGTCACCTGATTATGGAAGCTTTTGAGGGAGGGAATTGGAAGCCTATACAGATTGCCCGGGGTGGCCCCAAGTTATCTCATTTATTTTTCGCCGATGATATCCTGTTGTTCGCTGAGGCATCAGTCGCGCAAATGAGGGTGATTCGTGGATGCTTGGATACTTTCTGCGGAAAGTCTGGACAAAAAGTTAGCCTTCAAAAGTCCAAGGTTTTCTTCTCCGGAAATGTCAAGAGAGAACTGCTGGATAAAGTTCAATTGGAGAGTGGTATTGAGGCCACCTCGGACCTGGGTACCTATTTGGGGGTGCCGATTCTTCACAGCAGGGCCACGAATAAGATTTTTGCTCCTATCTTAGAGAAATTCACATCTAAACTGGCGGGTTGGAAGACGAAGGTGCTGAATTTTGCTGGTAAGACGACGCTCACTCGGGCTGTCCTCTCGGCACTCCCGGTTTACTCAATGTCAACCATGATCCTTCCAGATGGAATGTGCAAGAAGATTGATAAGATCTACAGGAATTTTCTTTGGGGATCCTCGGTGGAGAAGCGTCGAATGCATAAAATTGCTTGGTCTGAGATTACTAAACCGAGACAGCTGGGCAGCCTTGGAATAAAAATTATGTCGGACCTTAACCTTGCTCTCGTTGCGAAACTAGGGTGGAGACTCCTGCAGGATGTCGATGGCCTTTGGGTGGATGTTCTGACCAGAAAATATGCTAATAAGGCGTTCGGAAGGTCGGTGTGTGCATCCCATGTGTGGAAAGGTATAAGGAAAGCTGTGGATACCATCATCAAACCCCATACTAAATGGTGCTTAGGTGATGGCGAGAGTATCCGTTTCTGGAAGGATAAATGGGTGGGGGATGAGGTTCTGGCTGATCGCATTCACTATGGTGAGCCGGAAGATGTGGACTCGATGTTAGTCTCGGATATGTGGGATGCGGTGTCTGGGTGGAGGTGGGGGCAGTTCGCGTCCTTTCTCCCACCCACAAGCCTCCTGAATGTCGCTGCTTTGGCGGTCTCGGAGCGCGAGGACTGCTTGAGTTGGACCAAAAATAGAGATGAGGATTACTCTGTGACTTCGGGTTACCTTGCTGTGAGGGGTAATGACACAGAGGCTTCAACGAATACTCTGTTCTTTAAAGACGTTTGGAAGCTGAATGTGGCGGAGAAGATCAGGTCCTTCGTCTGGATGGCCATCAAGGGGGGAGTTTTGACGAACCAAGAAAGAGCTCGACGACACTTAGGTAACTCTAATCTCTGCCCAGTTTGTTGTATTAACGTTGAATCTCTTTCCCACCTTTTTAGAGATTGTGGTACTGCTAAGAGGTTGTGGCTGCAGGTTGAAGGGGCCAAGCACGAGGTAGGGTTCCTCACGCTACCTTTCGCTGCGTGGCTTAGAGCTAACATCCTGAGCACGAGAATGGACTCGGATGGTTTGGAGTGGAGGAATCTTTTCGCCGTCACAATCTGGAGGCTCTGGACCAGCAGGAACGAAGTCGTCTTCAAGGAGAGCTCGGGCAGGAATGTCACGCCGCAAGCTTGCAAAGCAATGGCCCAGGAGCATGGAAAAACCAGGAAGATGCGCGCCCAGCAGAATAGTAGAAGGGAACGGGTCCCCACTTTGGTCGGATGGATTCCACCGGATGACGGGTGGGTCAAGGTGAATACGGATGGAGCGGTTAAGAGCTCGGGATTGGCTTCAGCTGGAGGTGTTATAAGGAATAACAAAGGAAATTGGCTGCTCGGTTTCGTGCACAACATCGGCACTTGCTCGGTGGTGGAGGCGGAGCTTTGGGGCATTGCGAAGGGGCTCGAGGTAGCCTGGACACAAGGCTTCAGAAAGGTGGTGTGCGAGACAGATTCTGAAGTTGCGTTGAGATTGTTGGAGAAGGGGGTCAAGCCCAGTCACCCCTGTGCTAGCCTGGTACTTGGTTGCCATGGCTTCCTTAGTAGGAATTGGACTATCCAGTTCCGTCACACGGTCCGCGAAGGGAATCGTTTAGCGGATTTCCTTGCTTATTTTGCGTTATCTTTTCCTCTTGGTGTTGTTGTTCTGAACGATTTACCGACCGATGCAGTTGGGCTTATGCGGGAGGATGTTCAGGGAGTTTGTTCGACTCGCCTGAGCACTGTCGTGTGAGGTCTACTGTCACTCTTCTATTTGTATTACTTCGGATAGGGGGCTCTTCCCCTCTGTTTCTTTACCAAAAAAAAAAAAAAAAAGACTTAAAACTGGAAAGTATTACCGTGAATGATACATGTCGGCCCATTTGAGTAAGCTGCAACATTAATTATAATTAATACTTGGAATGAAAGAATGAAATTAATTATTCTCATGCGACATATCTATTATTAGATGAATGAATGAATTATATACAAATTAAAGGTACATTTAGTCTTAAATACCCGGCCAGCTCGTATCTATATCATACCTTTTCCCCTAACTATATCCCTCATTATATGCTTCCTAAATTCATTAATTAAAGTCAAATCCAATATTATTATGCCATTTTATCTATATATATCTATATAGTTTAGTGTAATAAGATTCCCTAAATATTCCGTAATTTTTTTTCCATCTTATTTATATATATGGGCTTTTTATCTATGCTCTAATGATATCATCTTATTTTAGTTTTTTTTAATATTACTTTTTAGGGTCGCTTTTTTATTTGTTAGAGAATCTTAAGGTTTTTAACCTATATCCATAGAAAGACATGTTTAGGGTATATATAGATAAATCTCATTAAAGGATTTAAAAATGGTTAAATCAATTGATTAATTTAGAATATTTTTTCTCCAATTGAAAATATTAAATAATTTAAGAATATATATATATAAAACAAATGTTCGATAATCAATTTAGGAGTTATGATTAATTTATAAATTTATCCGTTAATTATGATAAAAAAAAGTAATTTATAAAACCTAGCTAGTAGAACACTCTCCTTCCTTAATTAGATATTAATTTATACTCAAATTTTATGACTATAATAAAAACTTTGAAACTTACATGGGGCAATTTCTCCCTAATTATTACCAACTAGTGTAGGCCCCGTCTAATGTACGGATATAATATTATTAGGTATTTTTTTCTTCTAATCTACCATTATTTGAATCTCATGTAATTTAATAGATAACTATTTTTTAAAAATAGTTTAATATATATTGTTTTTTAATTAAATATGTAGTATATATTTATAACGTTAGTTTACTAAAATATCTATCCACGGATGTATTGTGGCTACCTAATATTTTGATAAATTATTTTGATCTCAAAAAATAATATAGATATAAATAAAATAGCAATTATTAAACAATTAATTTTGATATAAATAATTTTTTTACCAAAAAATAATCTAGATATAAATAAAATAACACTTATCAAATAATACATATTTATCTATTAATATTTTTGGTAAGTATGGCTATGAAACATTTTTTATTTATATTTTTGTTAATTAACTAATATATATATATTGTGAGTTGTGACTTATATAACTTTCTATAAACTATGATAACATATTATTTTTTTAATTTTTTCCTTGAATCAACTACAACGCGTCATATAAGATTGTTTTCTTTAGAATCAACCACAATGCGCCACATAGGACGCTATGCATCGGTTTTAGTATATGTATATAGATATATAGATAGATAGATAGATAGATAGATATGCGTGAATAAGCTAAGTATCGTTCCACTATACTCCCTCCGTTCCATAATACATGTTCCTTTCCTTTTAGGCACGCTTTTTAATAAGCGGAAAACTCTATAAAATATAATTTTTTTAATTGATTTTTTTATATGATATGATACTTATTACTAATGAGTATCATATTATATAAAAAAATTAATTAAAAAAATAATATTTTATAGAGTTTTTCACTCATTAAAAAGCGTGCCAAAAAAAGAAAAGAACATGTATTATGGAACGGAGGGAGTACTTAATATTTCTAATTTTAATACTCCATATTAATTATCAAACCATACCCCACCAATAGCTAACAAGCTCTTAATTAATCACTTTTTTTTTAAAAAAAAAGGACGCATCTTGAAAGGAAAATAAGACGTTGAACTTAATCATCATTAAGATTTAACCTTACTTATTAATTTAATCAAAGTAATCTATGTGTATATATAATACCCAATAATAATATTTTATTTGTGTGTGTTGCTTAAGCTTGTTAAACTTTGTAGTCCGTATTTAATGGTGGGCGACACATTTTAACCGACACGTAACGTCAAAAATGATGCTGACATTATTAACTAGTAATCCCCACCGTCCATCACCCACAAAATTAAACCCAGAAATATCGTACGGCCATCAAAATTTTACATGTCTCAACATGTTTTAAATATTTTCTATTTATCGCATCTACTTTTACTTGGCATGTGGGTTTTTCGCTTGTGTTATATATATATATATATATATATATATATATATATATATATATATATATATATATATATATATATATATATATATATATATATATATATATATATATATATATATATATATATATATTTATTTATTTATTTATTTATTTATGTGAAGGGTTTTAAGATTGTCGACTAATTTCCTAATGACTCGAGTCATAATTTGTAAAAGACTTGAACCGTGGGATTTGAACCATTTATCTCTTGTAAGGGTCACATCTCCCTTATCACAACATAAATAGATCATTGGTAATGTGTATATCTATTTTAATTCACCCGTTTTTAATCATTTTTTTCTTTTTTTGCAATTGTTTTTTTTATCTTTGAAATAACTAATAGATTTAATTTAAAATATTAAATTAATATATAATCTATATCTCTTTATAAAGGGTCTTACTATATACACGGTGAAATTTTCGTCGTTTACACAGTTCGCAACCGCGAATTCGAAATGCGCTGTTGCGTTTTTTTTTAAAAATAAAAATTAAAAAGCACCGCGGATCCGCAATGCGCGGTTGCGGTTTTTTTAATTATTAAATTTTCATCGTTGAAAATAGCGAATCGAGTACATAGAACAAAAATGGCGGTGCAGTTCAATCTCATCGCCTCCTCGTCTTCCTCATCTTCTATCCCTCTATGTACTCAATTGTTAATCTCAATCTCTCTCCTATCCCTCTCTCCGCGACTACCAAGAGGCTATCGACGCTGATTTCGGACTCTCTCAGGCTAAACTCCGAGCCCTCCCTCTCCTTGCAGGATCCGCAGAATCTGTGCTTAACGCAGGGCCTCCAATAGTGGTCGGCTAGAGGCGAGGAAGACAATAGATCTGGGATGGGTATTTGGTCGATTTCATTTAATTTGGACTCGATTTTTTTGGATATGGGTTCATTTGGGATCGAGTTTTGGGATCCGTACATCAAACACAAAATCCCTTCTTCCTCGTCGGCCATAGATTCCGTCTCCGACTAGGGGGATACCTTGCTGGTCCAATTGTGAACCCGGAGATCCACGACCTCATCGAGAAAGAGAACCGTCGCCAATGCCACGGGATCGAGCTCATCGCCTCTAAGAACTTCATCTCCTTCGCTGTCATCGAGCCTCTCGGTGGGAGGACTTGGAAGGGCGGAGGGATAATCCAGTGGTGGGGAGTTGGGCGGAGGTGGGCGCCGGAGAGGAGGCCCGACCACATCTAGAGGAGGAGTACAGGGGATCTGGACGACGAAGCGTTTGCATCCGCGTAGTGCACATACGTTGCCGGTGGGCCCCACAATCCTCTCGTATTCACACTCTGCGATTGGGATCCTTCACAGTGTAATCCGCGAAGAAAAATTATAGCAATTCCGTTTATAAATCTACATATACTATTATAATTGAATTCATCTTGAATGAGTATATTAAACCTCTCTCTTATGAGTTTGTTCTTATAAGTTTAATTTAAAGTATTAAACTAATATTTTATTTAATTGTATAATATTGATTTATTTTATTATTAAAATTTTATTTTTTAAAAATCAAACCATGATGCAGAAAATGTACTAATCTATATCTATATAAACTCTTAATTTAGAAGACTTTCTGCCTACGTGTCAGTCTCTCCTTAATTCTCTCTCTTCCACCAATCAAATTTTTTTCACCCTTCTTTAATTATTTATTTCCTCTAATTTTTTATTTATCCATTTATCTCTTTGAATCAATTATATTTTTTCTTTTCTTTTTTTAATATATTTACTAACTATCTATATATGTATATAAACTCTTAATTTAGAAGACTTTCTGCCTACGTGTCAGTCTCTCCTTAATTCTCTCTCTTCCACCAATCAAATTTTTTTCACCCTTCTTTAATTATTTATTTCCTCTATTTTTTTATTTATCCATTTATCTCTTTGAATCAATTATATTTTTTCTTTTCTTTTTTTAATATATTTACTAACTATTGGACTTAATTTAAAATATTCAATTCAATATAATATAACTATCTATATCTATATAAACTCTTAATTTAGAAAAGTTTATGCTTAGGTGTCAACATTAGAGAGATTTTAGGGGTTTTGACTAATTATAATTTTCTTTTTTCTCTTTAATCCTTTTTTAATTCTCTTTTTTTCTCCTTTTTCTTTTAATTCTTTTTTTTTTTCATTTAATCTTACTAACTATCTATATCTATATCTATATAAACTCTTAATTTAGAAGAGTTTATGCTGAGGTGTCAACATTAGAGAGATTTTAGGAGTTTTGTCCAATTATAATTTTCTTTTTTCTCTTTAATCCTTTTTTTAATTCTCCCTTTTTCTTTTTCTTTTTCTTTTTTAATTCTCTAATTTTCTTTAATCTTACTAACTATTGAGCTTAATTCAAAACATTGAATTCAATCTAATATTCTAATATAACTATTGGGTTTAACTCAAATTCATTTACTAACTACCTATATCTATATACTATATTAATTTATGTCACATGTCCCCTCCATTTTCAAAGTTATTTGTGAAAATATTATTTACATAATATCATTTTACTATGGTAACTATATTTTCTAATATTATTTTTTTGAAAAATATTTTAATATTAATTATCCAATATTATTCGGTGTTACATTTTTTAACCAATGAGATTAATTCAAAACTTTTATCTTTCACTATTTATTATTTATTTTTCTCTTTATCTCTTTAACCCAAGTGTATTTTTTTCTATTATTTTTAACACATTTACTAATCAATGGGTTTAATTAAAAATATTGAATTAAATCTAATGTCTATGATTTATCTATATCTAAATATTATTTATAAAAAATCGCGCTTTGGCGCAGGTATCTTACTAGTTATACTTAAAAATGAAGACTTTCAATCAATAATTATTCTCTTGCAAAAAATTGAAACTCGATCAGGATTAGGGAATTGAATTAGTTCAAAATTCTTCACCTTAATTATAGATTTATGTTTGAATTTTGACAATAAAATATCTTTCTGAAACTTTGTCGGGTAATTATAACATAACTTTTACATATTTAATGTGATTGTCTTAAATTTTATAACAAATATTTCACCTCACGCTCTAGTATTAATTGATTTTAGATTGAAATCTCAATTTAGACACCAACTTTAATAAATATATCTCACATTGAAAAATCTTTAAAGTCACGATTCAAATTAAGGCATTTAAAATATGATAAAAAAAAAATTATATCTTTTTCCTTTGTGCTTTTTGAATACATGTATGGAGCTAGTTTAATGAAGTATTAACTAAGTAAAGCATGCAATTTTTTTTTTGATACAAGTAAGGATTCAATATACCAGACAACCACATCTGATATATTGAGAGATCGGAAAAACCGGTAGATGGGCAAACTATCATGAGAGACAACCAAACAACAAAGAAAAAGCAAGCTAAAAACACCACACACTATCGAAAAGCAGGAGAATGAATGTTGCCAGGAAATCAAGAGCGGTCAGCCGGTCACCAACGAGAGAAACAACACAAGAAAGCTTTTTGGGAAACAATTGCGGACGCCTCAGATTTGGACTCCCTCATGAGCCTTCAGGTGTCGATCCAGCACACACTATCGAAAAGCAGGAAAATGAATACCTGGAAATCAAGAGCGGCCACCAACGAAAGAAACAACATGTAATTTAATTGAGCTTGATTTGAAGGTTGGAGCTACTAAAAAGGATTATAATAAAATAGAAAGAACAAATAAAAGTTGTCATATTGTTGTTGTCGAACTTATTCTTTCAGTCTCTTGTTTTCGCTTAAATCATGAGAAAAATTATTAAAGCTAGGTACATATATATAAAATATAATTCTATACCTTTTTAAACTTATTTCATTTACATAATTTGAATTTTCTCTTTAACTACAACACTAGTAATAACTAATAACATTCTCAGTTTATCTCGTATCTGAAAGTTAAATTGTACGCACTTTTTTCTCGATTACATAAAGAACGTACGTATTTCCTAGTGGTTGACCCAAGCATATATTAACTAATTAAAACACACGGACGAGTTTAATTAAAGTCAAAACACATACTATTGTGCAAACGAAATAATATATGCTTTCTGCCACTTCTCCAATGCTCAATCTAACCATCCTATCTCTAATTATATTCTACCAATGTAGACAACATGGTAGGTTAGAAATCAAATTATATTTCGGCATGAGTCACCACCATCACAAAAAAAAAAAAAAGAAAAATCAAACAAATAACCGGTATGCACATGGAAAACTGATTTAAAAATCCGCCACTTATGAACAAGATATCAACGCAGATCTAAATCACGCCAAAACAACTAGCTGGAGGACTTAAGAAAAATTATCAACAAAAAAAATCAGATGGAAAAAGTCTCCATTAGGCACGATTAAACTTAACTATTATGGATCAACTCTTGCAAATAACAACTCGGCTGGTTTTATTATACGAGATTGAGAGGCCCAACCCATTTACATTGGCTACGACAAGATACATAACCAGACCTCTAGAAAGACAGAAGTCATTCCTCTAAGATGAGGGATTACCCAATCATTGCAACTTGGTATAACCAAATTACAGATTGAGGGAGACTTCTTTTTTTTTTTTTTTTGCTGCAAATGTGGGGTATATCCTCTTTATTATAATAGAGGAAATAATTAGGCTTCAGCCATAGATACAATATTGCAATTTAGTGAAATGGTACTGGGAATGGAAGAATGTTCAGCAAAAGCATCCGTAAGAGTTAGCGACCAGTTGGCGATTGCATCCGCCGCCTTGTTCCGATGACGCCGGACGTTTAGGAAGGACACTTCCTAGTTGGGATCATGCGCAAGCAACCTGCACCGATGGATTAGATGGTACTCCGGAGACGGCTGAATAGTAACCGCCGTAAGCAAAGCCTTCAGATTTGATGAATCGGTCTCTACGATCATTCGAGATATACCCAGTCTCTTGGCCACTTCAAGCCCATGTACCGCCGCCCATGCCTCGACTGTTTGTGCTCGGCAGTGGCCGCACTTGAATGTAAAAGCACGGATGACTACTCCTTTGTCGTCCTGGATCAGACCCCCACCACCGGCCAGTCCCGGATTTCCTTTCGACACCCCATCAATGTTCAGCTTCGCCCAACCCACCGGCGACGGAGTCCAGTCGTCTGTTCGGTCATCAATTGGGGCCTGTGTGGGGCTTTTCAGGGCATGAACCGACGTCGCCCTCTGCGAAATATCCGCAAAGATTCTAACTTGCTGCACCACAATAGCCGAAACCCCCTTGAGACTGTCTTTTCCTTCAAAAATTAGAGTGTTCCTGCACTTCCACAAATGCCACGCCATGTACGCAAATGTAGCACTCCATCGGTCTTCCTTCTTCACATTGTTCAAAACCCATTGATTCACATCCAATTCTGTAAAGAAAAGGGGCTCAAGGAAATTGCCCGTAAGCTTACGCCAAGCTTCCCTCACCAAAGGGCAATCTCTTAGCAAGTGCATTGTGGACTCTTCTAACCCGCATCTTGGGCAGCCAGGGAAGTGTGAGAGATGGCGTCTCACCCGAACCTGATTGCTTAAAATGCTGTCGTGTGCTACCATAAAGAGAAAGGCTCGAACTCGCTGTTGTACAGGAGACTCTCTAATAATCATGAATCACCTTAAAACATATACCAAATGTCACTGAGAAATCGAAATGAGTATGCCTGACATTAAAAATTTAAAACTCTTCTATCGAGAGTGAAAGACGTGTCATTCTCTCATGTATCCCGTTATGACAACAAAGTGGCTGATAAGGTTGCACACTTTTGCTGTTATGTCAGGAGTCTCGATGTTTACAACGACATAGATCTCCAAAATCTCATTCGTAAGCTTTCGAGTAAGTCTTTCCACCTGAACGTACTCTTACCTAATAAAAAAAAGATATAAATCAATGCCATATTTTTACCTCATCGATACGAGTACAATGTTTTTTTGTTGCTTTTTTTTTTAACCGGAAAAAATTTGGTATAGACCGGAGACACGAGCTGACCAAGAGCATCCGTATGAATCTGAGGAGCTTGGAGTCGTCAGGGATTGACAAACCAGAAAAGGCGAGGTCGATGTGTGAAAGACGATCGACAACTCGATTGAATTTTTTTTTTCTTTGAGTCATTATTTTTATATCCATAATTTTTTTAAAATATATATTTTTTTAAAAAAAACTCCGATGGAAAATTAAAATGTGATTACGTTGAGTCACTTGAGTGTCCATGCAAATATGATGTATTTCTTGAACTAAGATGACTACTAAGACTTTAACTCCTAGCTAGCTCAGAGCTGAGTTGCTGTTGAGTAGCTAGCCACTAGCCATATATAGCTCAGTTGCTGCAGCACCTACTACATAACCAGAACCAAAAGCAACATATACAATAACCTCCCTCCCTCCCTCTCTCTCTCTCTCTGCAGAAACTATTATTCTATACTCACATCCAACACCAACCCTCCTCCTTACTTTAATCACACAAATAGTTTCAGTGTCTTCCACATATGTTGTCATTAAAACAAAATGTAATTTAGTTGCTTCATTCTAGTGGGAAAGTAGAGTTAGGGTTTGGGGCATGCCCTTTTCTCTAATTTAATTAAGTTGGATTAGTTGGACTTTAAAGCTAGGCTTAATTTATTTTAAAGCCTATGATTATACACTTAATTTGTAGGCTGGGTTGGTTCATGGTTTGAACTTTGATTGGTTGGGCCCTCTAGCTACAACAATTTTTTTCTCTTTAAATAATAAAAAGAAAAATTAGATGCTGAGTTTCTTTCTTTCTTTGTCATGTCATATTATTGTCATGTGTGGGTACATTACATACAAAGCCAAGAAAAGAAAATTTAAGATGAAATCAACTTGGTTTCTTTCTCTTTCACTCCACATTGTCCTACCCTTTATTCCACAACAATTATAATATATAGTGCCCTATAATTTCTTATTTATAGCGCGGTCATCACACTTCTTTTATCCGCAAATCTTCTTTAAACGAAAGATAATATTTTTATCTGACTCTTAACAATACTGATTTTACAAATTTGTGACCTATTAATCAAGACTACAAAGCTAACAAGATTTGATCTTTTTTTATAAGTGCAGTGTTTGGTTCATCAATTCAATTCAAATAACTAAAACCCATTTCTTTAATCAATGGTATGGAGTTACATTTATGAGTTCTTGAAAAAAAAAAATTCTTCCCTTTCTTTGCCCAACAAACACAAACCACAATTTCTCTGGTGGATTTTTTAGGGTGTGATTCCTCTTCTCTTTTGGAGTCTTGGGTGCATTGCTTTTCCTCTTTCTCTTTTTATTTAAATTATTCATCCCCTTCTTTCTTGATTTTTCCTCTAGAGCTGAGCAATGCCCACTTGGATGATGAGATAATAATTTCCCCAGGCCTAAACCCATAATACCCAATAGCCAGGAGAGAGAGAAAGAAACAGAAAAGAAAATAAAAATCTCACCTTTTTTTTAGGCTCACCCTGATCATTGATTCCAGTTGGGTTCCCCATTAAACTAAGTGGGTCTACTCCAATTTCTCACAAATTTTTTTCTTCCCCATCTGATTGCTTTTCTTGTGTACAGAGGCAGAGCTAAGCAGGAGCAAGTGTTATTACCCATTAAAGTAAAAGGAAACCCCCAGTACTTCATATTCCCCTCTCAATTCGTTCCCTCATCTTCGATTGTTGATTGCTGTAATGCCAGCTTTCGATCCTCAGTTTTCACCGTTTGGTATGATCTGAGCTGAGCTGAGCTGAGCTGCTTCGTCTTCTGCTCTCTTATGGGGTTTACCAGATGCGAAGTACAGGCATGGCCTTCGATGGGCAGGATTTAGGGATTTTTAGGGTTTGGATTCGAACTGCAGATCCATAAATCATAGTTCTTGGGTCCACTTCACCTTCAATTTTGCCCCTTTCTTGAAGATCTTGCTCAAGCTAAGGGTGAAATGTCTTTGAGCGGTGGGCTTCCTAGGTTTTATCCCGCTAATTTCAAGCTGAGGAAGGGGAAAGAGCATCTGCAGAGATCTAGTTGTGAAGGCAAGTGGAAATCGCTTATGGTGATTCTGTGGGTTTTGGGGGTTATTCTTGTTGGGGCTGCTTGTTTCTTTTATGGGTTCAGTGTTGGGTTTTACAAGGCACAGTTTGGGTGTTCATCAATGGAGGTTAAGAAAGATTCATTCTTGTTTGAGAAGTTGAATGGTAGCCAAGACCAGCTCCTTGTTTTGCCAGATCAGGTAATTTTTGTGGTTTTCTATCTAAAGACACTTGCTTTATCTCAATCGAAATTATTAATTTTGTATCTTTCTTATAAGGAAGGAGATTTATCTGTTAGGTGTGAGTTATGTTGCCAAACCCTACAGTTATACCCAGTTGACAATTCTTTAGCCTATGCTTTTTCTTGGTTGTCTTGGATTTTGTATATAAACAGTGTATTTGGCATAATTTGTATTGCTTAAGATTCGATGGCGTTCCACAAGCTAGATTTTGTCCACATTTGTTTCGTTAGGATTTACATGATAAGCTGACTCCTTCCACAAACATGGAATTAGGCTATCATTGACTGTTAATCAAAGTATCCATCATCTTACAATTGAATATTATGCTTTCTGAAGTGGGTATGTGCTATACATTTGTCTGTGATGTTCTTCTATTAGTTACACAGAGATGTTTTAGAGCCAAGATTTCTTTTCAGTTAGCTCTTGGTGTTGATATTTGATCCTGGGCCTTTTTTGACTTCTTATTCTACAACTGGATTGAAATCTGGGGGTTGCTAATTTATGAGTTGTGCAGCTAGAAATACCTCTCTCGGATTGAATTCCTTTCCACTTTTCCAGTTCGATACCGCAAGCCTAATTGAGAAGATTATAGGTTTTGTGCCTATTAAGAGACTTTGGTCAGGAAAGGCATGGGAAGGGCCTGGACATATTAGGATATAATTAAATGTTTCTTAATGGTGTTAAAAATTCATTCCCAAAGCATAACTTGCTAGGCAATGGTCTATCATAGGTTATTATACTATACTAGTGGTATTCTTTCACTTGGCATCATATTTAATTGAATCCAGGAGAAACATAAACCTGCTTACCATTTACTTTAGATGTGGGTGTAACTTATGAAAACACAGATTCAATGTTTTGTGATTTAAACTACTTTGTTAAATTAGCTTCATTACCATTTTTCCACCAACACAATAAATAACTGTGGTTTGATGTTGTTGGCTGATTGTATTGTATGTGATCAGCATGTGAAGCAATCAGGAGAAATTGGGGGCGCCACACAGGAGTCATGCCAGTCTTCGTTACTTTCTTGTGTGAAATTATGTTGGTTGCCCCTTCTCGGAATAATGGCTATGGCTGCCTTTAGGCCTTGGAGATTAGATCTTAAATTGTGGAATAACAATAAGCAAGATTTGACCCATCCCCAACAGCTGGCCCAGCCGCATCAACAATTGATACTGGACAAGCGGCAACAGGCAGCTCAGAATACATCAAAGGTCACGGGGAACTGGAGGAAAAAGCTTCTATATGCATTTGTTACCTTCGGCATTCTTTTATCCATTTTCTTGCTTCAATACATGATGCAAGATGCTCGTGTTAGAAGAATAGATACACTGTCAAACATGTGTGATGAACGAGCCCGGATGTTGCAGGATCAGTTCAATGTTAGCATGAACCATGTCCATGCATTGGCTATTTTAGTTTCTACTTTTCACCATGGCAAAAATCCTTCTGCGATTGATCAGGTAATTTGTGTTTATGTGGCATGTTAGTTGGTGATTTTCAACTCTAAAGATCTTAAAAAACCATGTAAGATCGTATATGTGCAGTGCATTTAGAAAACCATCTGCATTGCTTGCTTATCTATTGCAAGCACTGCTTAGAGACAATATACAGCAGTGCAGAAGGCTTAGCTGCATTTTGTTATTATTGGTGTTATGGTCGTTAGGTAAATTTTTACTGCCAGTAGTACTTATTAATGAATGGGTAATCCTGATTTAATAAATGAAATCAGATTTTCTTTCGGAAGTGTTTGTTTACCACATGGGAATGTGAAATTAATTTCTCATGACAGTAGACTCATTATATTTATTTATTTGTAGAAAACATTTGGTGAATATACCGAGCAAACGTCCTTTGAAAGGCCACTTACAAGTGGTGTTTCTTATGCGCTAAGAGTTCTTCACTCTGAAAGGGAGGAATTTGAAAAGCAACATGGATGGACAATAAAGAGAATGGAGGAGACTATTGATCAGACTCTCGTTCATGATTGTGATCCAGAAAAGATGGATCCTGCCCCAGTTGAAGATGAGTATGCTCCTGTGATATTTACACAAAGAACAGTTTCTCACCTTGTGTCTATAGACATGATGTCAGGAAAGGTATGAATTATTTGATTGCTCTCTTTTCAGTAATTAGCAATGATTTTCTTTCTCCATTTTTCATTCAACTACCTTTCTGTTGACTCAGTTAATAATGTGTGTATATGTACTATGGATGGTCTTGTTTCCGACCTTTGCTTACTTGTACAAAGATGAGTCATTTTCAAGTCTGGAAAAGTTTATTGGTTTATATCCCTAATTCCAAGAAATTGAAGCATTACAATTTCTGCTTGTGTTAATGTCTTCATTTGTCATGCAGGAAGATCATGAGAATATATTGAGGGCTAGGGCAACAGGAAAGGGCGTTCTTACTTCTCCTTTCAAGCTCTTAAAATCTAATCACCTTGGCGTGGTGCTCACGTTTGCTGTCTATAATGGTGTCCTTCCTCTAGATGCTACACCAGATCAACGTATCGCTGCCACCGTAGGGTAATGTACTTCGCTTTCTAGCCTTTCTTTCATATTTATTGTACCAAATCAAGTTCCTTCCCGCCAGTTGGCATTGCCAGCATGAATTAAACTCTATTGACCTATGTTCTAGATCCTTTTGTGCAAAATTTTGTGGATAAAATGACCCCATCTTGTATCAGGTAGTTGATTGCAGGCATAAATGTTTAGCCCTGTAATCGTTGCATCTAAAATCAGATATCTATATTTATATACATTTATGTAACTGGACTAGTTTTTTCTCTGTAGGTATCTAGGGGCATCTTATGATGTCCCTTCACAGGTGGAGAAGCTTCTGCAGCAGCTTGCTAGCAAACAAACAATTGTTGTGAATGTGTATGATACAACAAATGTATCAGCTCCTATTACCATGTATGGCCCTGATTTTGTAGATACTGGACTACTGCATGTTAGCCGTCTTGATTTTGGGGATCCACTTCGAAGTCATGAGATGCATTGCAGGTAGGATGACAAGGCATAAACTGCACTTTATGAGGAGGTGAAACTCTTCTAAAGACATAAGATGGGTGATAAAGGTTATCTTATTTTATTATCCTGTGGTATTTCAGATTTAAGCAGAAGCCTCCTCCAGCTTGGTCAGCAATAATGGCATCAGGAGGAGCCTTGATAATCACCTTGCTCGTAGGCCATATCTTCTATGGAGCAATAAATCAGATTGACATAGCTGAGAAGGGTTACCAAGAAATGATGAAGCTCAAAGCCCGTGCAGAGGCAGCAGATGTGGCAAAATCTCAGGTTTTTTTTCAGTTGATACATTTTACTGTCCTGTCCGTCGATAAAGGGCTCAGAATTTTGTCATTTTCGTTGTTGCTATAAAAATTGGCTTCATTAAAAATAAAAGCTTCTTCCAAATATCTCCAAGTATTGAACATTTGTTGCTCATCCTGAAGTATCATTGTTATGCTGTTGCAGTTCCTTGCCACTGTATCTCATGAAATCAGGACTCCAATGAATGGTGTACTAGGTAAAGAGAATTGTTCTTTTTAGGTTTGTTGTTTTCTGTAATCCTTGGAGTATTAATTGTTGGAAGCCACTCATGTTATATTTTTTCTTCAGGGATGCTACAAATGCTGATGGACACTGATCTTGATCCAACTCAACTGGATTATGCGCAGACTGCCCATGCTAGTGGAAAAGATCTGATATCCCTTATCAATGAGGTTCTTGATCAGGCGAAGATAGAATCGGGCAAGCTTGAGCTTGAAGCTGTGCCTTTTGATCTGCGTGCAGTTCTCGACAATATCTTGTCACTTTTCTCAGGAAAATCTAATGAAAAAGGGATTGAAGTAAGGACTCTATTTCCTTACTCTGTAAACCTATTTCTTTTGTTATTGGTTTGTATATGCAAGGTTTCTTCAGAGTCATCCTCTTAAGATGAGATTTTAGTAAAATAAATTTAGCAACTTTTTTTTTCCAAGGTTTTCAGTTACAGTAGAATGAAACTTTTTTCCTTGTTATTTTCATCTACTATTTTCGTATATTCATTTTGCTGTGCTATAATCCTGACATCACCTTGATGCTGTTTTGATTGGGATGTTGACAGTTGGCTGTTTATGTATCAAGTCAAGTGCCTGAAGTTGTCATAGGAGACCCTGGGCGATTTCGACAAATTATTACCAATCTTGTAGGGAACTCAATTAAGGTAAGCTTCACTTCATATGCAAATTGCTTTTCAAATTAGTGAATCATAAAGGATGTTGGGGATAAACTCTCTGTAATTTTTTGTTTGTGGTTCTTTATCTACCTGCCTTGAACCGAGTTCATTGGTGCCTTCAAGGTCATGTTATGCTTTTCCTGTCTTGGCTAATTAGTCTTTATGTATACCATTTGCAGTTTACAAAAAATAGAGGGCACATTTTTGTATCTGTACATCTTGCGGATGACATGAAGGACCCCCCTGATTTGATGGATGAGGTGCTAAGGCAAAGCCTTGATCTCGGTCAGTTCAATTCAGATTCTTCGGAAAACTCTTTGAATACTTTAAGTGGCTATCGAGTCGTGGATAGATGGAAAAGTTGGGCAAATTTCAAGAAGTGGGGAGGAAAAGAGTCCACGAAGGAATCTGACGGAATCAGGTTACTAGTGACAGTAGAGGATACTGGTGTAGGGATTCCTGAAGAAGCACAAGTTCGAATATTCACACCCTTTATGCAGGCAGATAGTTCCACCTCGAGAACTTATGGCGGGACAGGAATCGGTTTAAGTATAAGCAATTGCTTGGTTGGCCTTATGGAAGGGGAGATAGGGTTTGTGAGTGAGCCTGATGTCGGAAGTACTTTCTCTTTCACCGTTGTTCTGAAACGAGGAGAAACGAGTTCTCTAGATACGAAACTTCAGAGCTGTGAAGCAGCTATTTCAGAGTTGAAGGGTTTGAGAGCCTTGGTGGTCGATAGACGACTCGTTCGTGCTGAGGTCACGAGGTACCATCTTCAAAGATTGGGAATACATGTAGATGTCGCGCCTTCCCTTCATTCTGCTGTTTCGTACCTTTCTAGTAATTGTAATGCAAGGTATGCTTCTTTGTTTAGACTGTTGTTTCCGCCTTTCAATTGTATGATGCCCGTCATGTGTGTGTTCTAAAAGTATGCTCGGATTTCTTTTTCCGCAGCTTATCGTCGCCACTAGGCATGATTCTTATTGACAAGGATGTTTGGGTAAAAGATTCAGTTGTTGGCCTCCGTGACCCAAGAGTGGATACGATAAATGGCGTTGGCTTCATTCCCAAGTCTATGAAGATATTTCTATTAGCGAATGTCATGAATTCTGCGGACCGTGCTGAGCTCAAATCAGCTGGCTTAGTCGACGACATACTAGCCAGGCCTCTAAGGTTGAGTGTCCTGATTACATGCTTGCAGGAGGTTTTTTCTAATGGACGGAAGAGGCGACTGAATCGAGCAAAACCTGCTACTCTAGGGACTTTACTCAAAGGAAAACAAATACTGGTGGTTGATGATAATATCGTCAACAGAAGGGTAGCAGAAGGCGCTTTGAAGAAATACGGAGCTGTCGTAACCTGTGTGCCAAGCGGGCAAGCGGCCTTGAAAAAGCTCGAGCCGCCTCATTCTTTCGAAGCTTGCTTCATGGATCTTCAGATGCCCGAGATGGATGGGTAAACATATTTTCTTGTTGATCTTTCGCTTCGTAAAATCCAGTCCTTTTATTATTCTTATTCTTGTACTGTTATCCTTGTTACAGTTTTGAAGCCACTAGACGAGTCCGTTGTATGGAGATTGAATTTAATCAGAAGATCAAATCCGGTGAAGTTTCGGCCTCAGAGTTAAAAAGCGCGACTCATTGGCACACTCCCATATTGGCAATGACAGCGGATGTAATCCAAGCAACCAACGAAGAGTGTATGAAGTGCGGGATGGATGGCTACGTGTCTAAGCCATTCGAAGAAGAGCAGCTCTATTCAGCAGTGGCATGTTTCTTTGCGCAGGATTGACCCTTAGCAAGATTAACCCGGTAGTGCTTGATCATCAGTACGTGGCGGCGTTGCCTGCCACACAGTCGCGCTGTCTCTCTGACTAATTCACACAACAGCAAGAAGTGTTAATGGCAGAACAGAGCCCATTGCTGGGCTCCTCTTGGTTCATAGGAGACGCCCTTCACGGGTATGCCTCTAGATTCTTCTGTTTGAACAGCATGCTATCGCTCCGTTAATCTGACATTAGACACCGCCTGTTACATTGTTTTGGCAGCAACGAGCGGCTTGGTTGGCTTAGATAGCCTTTGGTCCATGGCATGCCATTTTCAGCGGTGGCTTGACACCGCAGATGGCTGAGTGCGGCTTGTTCATGTACGCATTGCCTACTTACTAGTTGTCCTGATTCGTGCAGCTGTATAGTGTAATTCGGAAAGCCAAAGCCCATTCCATGAAATATAGCAGAGTTTTGCAGGTAGCAGAAAGCTCGAAACCAGACTTGTAAATAGAAGTTAGAGGCTTAGAAGCCAATGGTTACCGATGAGTATGCAGGTATAGATAGTCGCGATTTGAGATGATGAACTTTGGCCAGTTGAGATGCAATTTGTGTATGCTTGTCTGTGAATTGTTCCCTCTGTAATATAATCTGCGACATTGCTTGTATACCTGGGAATGGGATGGTTCGGACTGGGCTGGAGTTAGGGTTATATGAGCCGATTTGCTCGAGTTCGGCTCGAACTCAACTCGATAAAAGCTCGACTATGGCATGTTCATGTTCTAAACAAGACGAGATATGCTTAATGCTCGAAAAAAGCACATTTTGAAGCTCGAGTTCAAATTTAGGCTCGGTTCGAGCTCGACTCACTTCTAAAGGAGCTGAATATGAATAAGCAATATTCGACTAGTTACATATTTTCACGATCGATTTGATGGTACACATTGTCGAAAGGGATTTGTCGATTGTCGGGTCCAATGCAAGCTAACATAGGCTAAGTGCAAAACTAAGAAGCAAGAGCCAAGAGGTCTCACATAATTGAGATCAATGCTGAGAAAACGTCAATGATTGTAAAGTATGGTGTTTGATAAAATGGACACAGGGATATGACACAAAAGAGGGCCTCTTTCAACAAACAACAAGAACAACTTATATATAAATAAGTACAAGAATGAAAGACGTTTAGAAAGGAAATTTTGAAAACAAATAAAAAGAAGAGAAATTACTTGCCCTAGTTGAATAAGTGATATGTAGACTCCAATGTGTCCTAGCCCTTTTAATTATATTAGTGGAATTTGAGAAGATAGATGTCAAATTTAATAAATAAATAGATCATATATACTAGCTATTCAAAGGTCAAAAAAATTTGATAAATCGAACCGAAAATCGAATTTTTAAATTATTTTACCCGGTTCGGGCTTAGATTCAAACCATAATTGGATATAATTGACAATTTATTTTAAAATAAATAAAATGTTATTTTGTGAGAAGTGGTTTATAACAATTTTTTGTGAGTTGTATCAACCTAAAACTAGTGTCAAATATATTTGTTAATTTAATTTAGTAAAGGATACAATCAAACATGAACTAGATCAAACCTAACTTAAAACCGAAAACTTAAAAATTGTCAACCGAAGAACGAACCTAATATCCTAGATTCGATTTAGAGTCGGTCTGGTCCAAATGTTCCGTCCGGACCGACTTTTGAGCAACCTAGGTTGGATGCATGTTTTTTTACGATGATAAAAACTATATAAAATATCCATTTTTATAAATATTTTTTGATTGCTCTCTTTTATGAAGTGTAAAAACCTATGCATGAATAATAAACGACATGCTTTACCGAACATGAATAATAAACGACATGCTTTACCGAACAGATGAAATATATGAACTAGAAGATCTTCCCTGAATTTTTTTTTTTCCTTTTTTTTTTTTTTTTTTTGTGTTTTGGGGCATTGAAGGGTATGTGCTTGTAGGTTTGCAGTTTATCAAATTCTTGTGAGCATGGGAATCCAGAGGGAGAGAGGAGGGTGCTTTTGCAAATGAGTCCAACCAATACACAACAAATTGAGTCTTCTTCCTCTCTATATTTCTAGTTCTAACACAGGGTGCCCTAAGCTATGCACTATTTTGTAAGGATTCAGTTGTCAAAGTCTATGAAATTATGTAAATTTTTTCATTGGGAAATTTTTTTAATAAAATATTTATATCTTTTTTAAATACAATAAATGGGTTCTTTTTGTCTCATAGGGATTAAATAAAAAGGGTGTGCTTCCAAGGCCAAAATCCAATCCGATGAGACAATGTGAGGGGGAGCCCTAACCCTACATAAGTACATATCTATCCAACTATGAAATTGACTAGTTATCTACAAATCTACTCTACTCTATGATTTTACAAGCAATTTGTGTGTGTGAATTAATATGGGATTTTATCAAGTGATTATAATAATTTCTCCTTTTTGATGATGATTATTATAATAATTTTATAACTACTTACAACTCTATATTATGCTAAAATACTTTCTTCTTAATCTTAAATTCATTTTCTCAATTAAAGAATAAAAAAGGAGTAATGGAATCATTTGAACTTAGTTCGAGCATCTCGAACAACTTTCCCATTTTGAAAATTTTAGAGGTTTTTTTTTTAGAATTTTAAGTTATTTGAAAATTGATTTAACACATTCTTCATCTCATTCTATAAAATGAGAAATAATATAAAAATAAGAGAATGTGTCTTTCCATTTTTGAAATTCTCCAAAACTAAATGATTTTTTAATTTTTTGAAATAAAGAAATTGCTGGTGTTAGAGTAAATTTTTTTTGGAGAATGTGGAAATGGAGAAATTCTAGATAAAGAAGAAGAATTATGTATTATTTTAGATATGAAATAAGTACATTCACAACATATTTATGCCATTTAAGAGATTATTAATTTTATAATTTATTTGTATTCCTAAGAAAAATATACTCATAATATTTTTTATTAGATTAAATATAAATTTTAATTTTTTTAAACGTTAATCAGTTCATAAACCCGCTGTTAAACATGTCAAGCATATCTTATTAAGAAAATAAACTAAAAAAAACAACCGTTAGCTATGAGTTAGTAATGTCAATAAAATAGGACCTCATCTAAGTTTGTTACCCTACCCTAACTCTTCACAAAGTGGTCCACCTTAATCTACCTAAGGCCACATTACCTCTTAGTCTTACCTAACCATAACCATAAGAAAGTTCTCTTAAAGTTGCTATTATGATCTTATAAGGTTTATTCAATACCACCCTCGTTCAGAAATAAGTGATGTTTGACTTTTTGACACGTTTTTAAGGAGTTAAAAAACTATATAAAATATAGAGTTTTTAATTGATTTTTTTAATAATTTTATACATATTAGTTATAACTTTAAAATTATTTTAAAAAATTAATAAAAAGTTAATATTTTATATAGTTTTTAACTCATTAAAAAACGTGTCGAAAAGTCTAACGACACTTATTAATGAACGGAGGGAGTATTTGACTAATTTTTTTTATTTTTTTTTTGATCTTAGTCCAGTTCGATAGACTCAGTCGCTCTACATCTGGACCGGGTACTGTATGACCCATTTAAGGGGTTGACCCTTCCACTCACAAGCGACTCCATGTTTCCAAGAGGATTCGAACTTCGAACCTCTTGACATGGGATGTAGCCCCACAACCACTACACCAACTTGTGATTGGTTAGTATTTGACTAATTTAAAATACAAATCTGACAAACTCACTATGTTCGGTTTCAAAGCAAGGTAGGAGGGACGAGTTCTGCGCATCATTTCCTTCATTATATCGAGAGAGTATTTTCAAATAACCAAAATATTACCATAAAAACAGATAAATGCAAGTACAAGCGAGTCGAAAACACCACCAACAACGGATTAAAATGATAGCAGAGAGAGGAGAAAAAGAAATAAAG
Source organism: Persicaria tinctoria (assembly GCA_037127255.1). NCBI lineage: Eukaryota > Viridiplantae > Streptophyta > Magnoliopsida > Caryophyllales > Polygonaceae > Persicaria > Persicaria tinctoria. Next base: position 4,817,005 of record JBANSL010000016.1, on the reverse strand, counting down.
AGAAGTAGATCACTATGTTATTATCCTAATGGGATCTTCGTATTATTAAAGAGGGAGATAGATGAAGGAATTGTGTTCTTTAATTGAATGTGTAATGACTAATTATGAAATAGGACAATTGATAGAGATATTCAATCCGATTATTTTAGGAGTCATAATGTTTTGCTAGAAGCCAACTACGATTAATGGGCTTAAACGGGTTAAACCCATGGCTATTATAAACGGGTCCTATGCGGTCACACACTTAGAGTTGACGGGCTTGATCAAAAGATAGATGATTTTATTATTAGTGTATATTAGATATATATAATAATAATGGGATAAGATTTATTTGTGAAATAAATAATTAATCAAGTAGGGTATAAATATAAGCTTATAAAGATGGGCTTATTATGACTTGACCTAATTAACACATTCCAAAAGAGACAAAAGGAGCTTTGATGTATGTTTGGTCTGTGTAGGCTGAATTCCACCATCATCAATCAAGAGCAATTTGATTGTTCGCCTTTCGATCTTCGTCCTAGCAGTCGAAGGCAAAGGAGATCTAGACCGGGCTCTTGTGGACCAAGTAGAGGAGCAACACATGGGGCTCTAGTTCTCTTCCGAATCCTCACCGTTTAGATCCGGTTCACGCATCAAGAGGTATCTCCTATGAACAATGATTTGATCTATCGATTTTATGCATGAAGGTCCTTGCGATTAGATGATAGAAAATAGTTTCTAAAACTTCCGCTGCACATCTAATTTCCATCAGTGGCATCAGAGCATCTTGCATAAATTGATATAATCGATTGATTTTCTTGTTAATTTTGATTCAATTTAGTAATATATTTGATATATGAAATAAGTCATATAGTTAAAATTTTGATTTTGATAGTCTGGATAAAGAAAATTTGACATGTGAAGTTAATTTACGGTCAAAAATTAAAATTTCGATCTAACCGCAAACTTTTATATGTATGTTAAATAGTTTAACAACTGCTAAAAGTCTACCACTGAATTGTATGTAATCTTTGAATTCTTTGAATTTCGTACGAAAGTCTACCACTGAGATGATGACGAATTCTTTGAATTACGAAATCTTTCGTAGTGGAACAAGATCGGATTGAAAAAAAAAGGGTTTGTTTTGATTTCGATCTTTTGATAGATTTTGTGTGAATTTGATTCATATATTAATTTGTCAAAATTTTAAGTTTTATGAAAACCTATCGTCTTAATTCTACAATTGTCAAAAGTTTGTAATTGTTACAAAATTTGAGTGGGGGTGGATGCGGCGGGAATTAGGGTTATCGAAGATATTTATGATTTTAGTGTAAAATCTTAAATTACCTTAATTAGATTTGGTAGATATCTTATCCCTAATAAAAAAAATTCTATCCAATTATACAAGGTAATAGTTACCATAAAATTTATTCCATATATATTATTGCTAGTTTTTGAATTAAAATATCAAGAATGTTCATGGATTTATTATGCTTGTTTTATATTATGATATATTGCTTGCATACATAAGGTGACTAGTATGGCCCATAAATACGATCTGTGTATCGTTATATTTTTTTGTACACGATCTGCGTATCGTTATGTATTTTTGCAATTTATTTTCAGTAATTAGATTATTAGAAAATATTGTAATTGATACAAGAAGACAAGAAGACATAAGAAGTTCAAGGATGGAGATCCATGAAGGACGCGAGAGTGGAGACCCATGAAGATTAGATCTTTATTTTATGCATCGTAGGGGCCATACTAGGATCACAATTTCATTGCATTTTGAATGCCTTATTTTAAGTTTTATGTTGTTTTTATTTATGATATTTTTTCACTTATAAATAAAGACAAATAAAAGACTTAAGTTCCTAAGGTAAATTGGGGCAATGCCTTTTCATATCATAACCCATTAAGTTCTGGATTTTTGGTTGGATGGGCTTCACAAAAGTGAGGGTGTCTTTCCATAATCTTGGGCTAATGAGGGTGAATCTATACAAGGGGTTCATAAGCTTTGATATGGTCGTACCCAACGAGAGACCAAAAGGCAAAGTTTTGGATCTTGAGGCATAGGATGATTTTACATGGGATGTGGATCATCAACCAAGAATTATAAGGAGTTATAATTAGTAATTGTTACTTACCTTGAGCATGCAAGACTCAAGGCAGTGCAAAAGTACGTTGAGTCTTGTGTGTAATGGGATCTTGGAATCATTTTATTCACCAGGAACAATAACAATTTGAATAAAATGCGCATTTACTTATTTTAAAGGTGTTTAATCCTAAGTAATTTGCATTTCGAACATAAACTGATTTGTATGTCATTTCCTTTTCTTTTTTTTATATAGGCATTATGTCGAACGATAACTTGAAATTCACCCTGCGCTCAATAGTTGAGAAAAACAAATTGAATGGAACGAATTTTCTCGATTGGGAAAGGAATCTGAGAATCGTCCTCAGGTCTGAGGGGCGTGAAGATGTCCTATCAACCCCTATCCCTGTTATTACTGATACCTCATCAGATGAGGAGAAGGCTAATGAAGTAAAGCTTAGGAGTGAGTCTTTGCCTTCACTTGTCTGATGCTAGCAGGCATGGAACCTGATCTTCAAAAGAGGTTTGAACATCAGGATGCTTACACAATCATCACCAACCTGAAAGTGTTGTTTCAGGAACAAGCAAGGATTGAACGATATGAAACTCACAAGGCTATACTGGATAGCAAGCTTGTGAAGGGGAAGCCAGTAGGTCCTCATGTGTTTAACATGATTGGGCTTTTTAGCCGTATGGAGACACTAGGCACCCCATATGACCAAGAGTTGGCCACAGATATCGTGTTGCACTCATTGCATGATGGATTTGCCTCATTCAGGATGAACTATCATATGCATGGTCTCAAGAAGAACCTGAATGAACTACATGGTATGCTCAAAGCTGCTGAGCAGAATACTCCTACTGACAACAAGAAAGAAGCTCTTAATGTCAATAAAGGGAAAGGGTTTAAGAAGGTAGCCAAGAATAGGAACAATCCCCAAGAGAAAGGCAAGAAAGTTGCAAAACCTAAGGGAGGTGAGAAGCCAAGAGTGGCTGCAGACCATGATTGTTTCCATTGCAAGGCGAAGGGACACTGGAAAAGAAACTGTCCCAAGTACCTGGAAGACAAGAAGAATGGGACTTTGAGTTCCAACACTTCAGGTATTTATGTTATTGAATTACTGTCAACCAATGTCCTCACATTAGATAATGGTCCTACTTGGGTATTAGATACAGCATGTGGTGCTCACATTATTTCAAATGTGCAGGGACAAAGAAATAGGAGACAAGTGAAGAAAGGGGAGATAGAGCTACGCGTTGGAAATGGAGCAAGCGTTGCTGCACTTGTCGTAGGAGATTTTAGTTTATCTCTTCCTTCTGGTTTTAATCTTAGAACTAAATAATTGTTATTTTGTTCCTAGCATTACAAAGAACCTTGTTTCGGCTGCAGTGATTTATTCTGAAGGTTTTAATTTTAGCACTACTGATGAAGGTATAATTATTCACAAGAATGATATCTTCTATGCTCGTGCTCAAGATATTAATGGAATATTTGTATTCGACCTTACAACAGAATCTTATAACATAAATACAAAAAAAAGGGCAAAAATAAAGTAAGTTGAGTGAAGCCTACCTATGACACTGTTGTTTGGGTCGCATCAGTTTAGACCACATGAAGAAGCTTCATAAAGATGGACTTCTAAAAGACGTGGATTGTGAATCCATTGATACATGTGAATCATGTTTGATGGGCAAGATGACAAGGTCACCTTTCAAAGGAACAAATGAAAGGGCTAATGAGCTATTGGGCATTATACATACTGATGTATGTGGGCCAATGAGTACAGAAGCTAAATGTGGTTATAAATACTTCATCACATTTACTGATGACATGAGTAGATATGGATATATTCACCGTATGTCACATAAATCGGAATCATTTGAAAAGTTCAAGGAATTTCAAAATGAGGTAGAGACTCACACTGGCAAGAAAATAAAAGCACTTCGATCGGATCGTGGTGGTGAGTACTTGAGCCATGAATTTGATCATCATTAGAAAAATTATGGGATAGTAACACAATTGTCTACTCCAGGAACACCACAATTTAACGGTGTATCTGAAAGGAGAAACAGGACCCTGTTAGACATGGTCCGATCTATGATGAGTTTTGCTGACCTTCCGGTATCCTTCTGGGGATATGCCCTCACAACTGCCGTACTTACACTAAAAAGGACTCCGTCTAGAGCTGTAGACAAAACTCCATATGAGATGTGGGCTAAAAAGGTTCCAAAATTGTCTTTTATGAAGATATGGGGATGTGAAGCTTATGTAATTAAAGCGTTTACAAACGGATAAGCTTGCCCCTAAATCAGGTGAATGTTATTTTATAGGGTATCCAAAAGGTAGTTTTGGATATTACTTCTACAATCCCGCTGAACAAAAGGTGTTTGTTGCAAGGGATAATGCCTTTTTGGAAAGAGAGTTCATTTCCAATTAGTCAAGTGGGAGAAAAACATATTCATCTTGAACCAGTTCATGATGAAGAGCAACAAACTCAACAACGAGATGACATAGATGATGTCGAGGACGAGTTGATGGTTTTGGAAGGCCAAGGGCCCTAAATCATCGAAGAATCGGAACAAGAGGATCCACAAATAGTCGTGGAAACTGTTCCAGCTCCAGTTGTTGAACCAGTTGAACCCACCAGTAGATTAGAGAGGCAAAGGGTACAACCAAGACGTTATGATGATTTCATCTTGAATGTAAACCTTGATGTTCTTCTGTTGCAACATGATGAGCCTAATACCTATAAGCAAGCAACGACGGGTACAGACTCCAAGAAATGACTTGAGGCCATGAGATCCGAAATGGATTCGATGTTTGAAAATCAAGTATGGGACTTGATAGATTTGCCAGATGGGGTAAAACCCATAGGGAGCAGATAGGTTTTCAAACTCAAGACAGATAAGGATGAAAAGGTATTTGTATACAAGGCAAGATTAGTTGCCAAAGGTTTTAAACAGATTCATGGTATAGACTATGATGAGACCTTTTCACTAGTTGTCATGATAAGATCCATTAGGATAATCCTTGCTATTGCCGCTTATATATTATGATTATGAGATTTGGCAAATGGATGTCAAAACCGTCTTCCTGAATGGATTCTTGGAAGAGGATGTGTATATGACACAGCCAGAGGGTTTTGAAGATCCAAGTGATGCTAGGAAGGTATGCAAGCTTAAGAGGTCTATATATATGGACTGAAGCAAGCATCCAGGAGTTGGAACTTTTGGTTTGATGAAAAGATCAAAGAGTTTGATTTCGTCAGATGCGAAGAGGACCCTTGTGTATACAAGAAGTTTAGTGGGAGTAAATTGGTCTTCCTAGTCTTGTATGTAGATGACGTACTACTTATGGGGAATGACATTGCGATGTTAGAGTCCATTAAGGAATGACTAAAGAAATGTTTCTTAATGAAAGACTTTAGGGAGCCAATGTACATACTTGGAATAAGGATCTATAGAGATAGATCTAAGAGATTGCTTAGATTGAATCAAGGAACTTATATATAGATAAGATTCTTAACGGATTCAATATGCAAGATTCCAACAAAGGATTTTACCTATGTCATGGTGTGTACATGACATAATTTTGCATTTGCTTTGAGCAGGTGTAGCAAATACCAATCGATTCCATGAGAGGCACACTAGTGTGCAACTAAGAACATCCTGAAGTTCTTAAGAAGAACCAAGGATGATTTCTTAAGGGTGATGATAAGTTGATCGTACATCTTAAGAGGATGTATCACCTTATTTGACATTAAGATGTGTAAGGTGCATACATATGACAATTGATAGCATGCATATAGGTAGGCATAATAGGTTGCATTTAGCTTAGTTAAGATGCATATCATGCATGGATTAAGTGCAATTTGCATATTTGCTCTCTATGTTGGTGGAGTCGGAATCTACATGTTTTTATTGATTATTCCAGGTAATCGTGGATCCGAGGAGGAGACATGGGTTGATAACGCATTGGATTAGAATTTCTAGTTGATCGAAGAAGCTTACATGAAGATCTCAAGAGGTCCTGAGAAGAAGAAGCGAACCTAAACGAAGAACAAGTCTGCAGAAGTTGTCGCCAGACATGGTGAACTTATTTTGCACTTTCTGGAGGCCTCGGTTGTCCGATCGACTATTATGACCATGCGTTGGAAAGCTCTTTCAGAGAGCTACAACTTTCATGTTGACGTCGAGAGCTAATTCGAGACGGAATTTTCGGGAAAACCCAATGCAGCGCCCGCCGCATGGTTTGCTGCGCCCGCCGCATAGTTTGCTGCGCCCGCCGCATAGTTTGCTGCGCCCGCCGCCAGGGGCGGTATTCATGCTGCGCCCGCCGCATGGTTTGCTGCGCCCGCCGCAACTTTGCGGCGCCCGCCGCACGTACGGACAGCGCGTATGCGCCGTTTTGGAAACCCTAGTTTTATTCAATGATTGTTGGGGGCCGACTTGGATATTATTATTAGGCCACTTTTATGTTATTTTTCATTAACTTCTATTCTATTCTTACGTTCTATCAGACAATTGGAGAGAGAGCGATGTTCGCCATGGGCGACTAAACTCTCTTCGTTCTACCTACAATTTGAAGCTTTATTTGGATTGAATTGTGAGTTTCTAATTCTTGTTCCTTATTTCCAATATTGAATGTTTCGACTTCTTTGTGCTTGAATGTTTGATTGTTTTATTCTATCTCGACTGATCAACTTGATAGAATCAATTCAATTGCTAGGGTTTTGTAGATTCCTGATTGCGAACCTTAACCCAAGTGGCAAACTTGTTCCTTTAGGGCTGATTGAACTAATTGAATGAGTAGGAAGTTGAATGTGTTGTTAAATCCTTCTTTAGGGACTGCAAATACCTTGGTTAATCTCTGAACTTAAAGCTATCAATTGGGTTAAATCCTTCTTTAGGGACTGTTCGATTGATAAGGGTTTCTAGGACTGATTGGACTAGTAACTATATTAGGTCGGGACAAGGGCATTCATAGGAAACCTAAAAGGACAAGAGGACGTTACAATATCAATTCAACCAAATAAAGTAGATAGTTGTAGGTAGAGCGATCTTCTCTAAATTGTTTTGCATCAGTTTTGTTTATAGTTTATTTTGTTTTCTTTCTTATTTCAATCACCAAAAACCCCACTTTCTACTAATTGGTAAATACACATTGTTGAGAAATACTTGATTCTCTGTGGGATCGACCTCTTACTTGCTTGCTATACTAGTTTGTAGGGTTGAGTTTTATTTTGATACGGTTTAGGCGACTGAAAACCGCTCATCAAATTGGCGCCGTTGCCGGGGAATCAAAGTTTATTTCTTTGTTTTGTGTGTTTGCCGATTATTGTATATAAATTAACTTTGTTGTGAACCTATCTTACGGTTCACGACACCCTTACTACTAACATCTTAAGATGAGATTAATGCAGTATCAAGGCGAAAATTTTCACCATTATTTCACAAGAGTGCATAATTTATTGGATGCCCGTTATGCAAGGGGTTACCAAGATAGTTTGCAAGATATGGTTATTTGTGTACTTGAGGGCATGACTCCTGAGACCAAAGAACTTGCCGAGTCTATGAGTAACGGAGGCTTTGCGAGTTTCAACTTATCAGAGATGTGGGATTTTTTCTGTTACATGGGTCACCAGGTGGAGCAGGAAGAAGCTTTCACACGCCAGGTTATGTTGGAGCAGGTGCTTAAAAGGATGGAGCGAATTGAGGAACAATTGAACCAACTTAATCAACCGGTGAGTGAGTTGGTAGTAGAGCAATACTTTATTCCTCAAGTTGATGAACACCAAGACACAAACAATGATGGTTTGATCGATGAGAGCCCGATGCTCCCTTACATGGAGTCTCATGAGTGCACGCATGAGGATCCATGTGTTTTGGCTCCTATTTCATCTGAAGAAATCATCCTTGACTTGCCTATCAAGGAATCATTTACCGAGCCGATTTCTGTGGCTCTCGAAGAAGGTATTGATATTTCTTGCACTTTTGTGAATTTTGGTGAATATACAGACCCTTGGGAGCATTACTTTGAGAAGCCACCAACGGAACTGTGTTGGTGGTATCATATCCCTTCGGTAGAGAGTCATGCTAGACTCTTTGATAAATTGAAAGGGTCTTTAACTTCTATATTTTATACTTTCAATTTATTATACTATGATGTTCTGTGTAAGATATGTGCACAGGAATATGATAGGCTACTGAGGGCCTTGACAATGTCTGAGAAATAAGGTCTTGAGATTGAGAATAAGTCAAGCCAATGACATTAAAGAAAGGCGCTTCTCGGGAGGCAACCCGAGGTAAGTTTTAGTTATTTCAATTCCTAGTTAGCTAGTTTTCTTTAACCCGCCGCGCGCAATGCTCAGATCCGACCTATATCGCCCCTTCCACCACATTGTGAGTATTTCATTCATCTCTTTCTCTATGTTTTAATTTTTTTGTTGTCTTTTATGTTTCATTGAGGACAATGAAAGGTTTAAGTGTGGGGGAGGGATTGCATTGCATATAGATAGAATTTGCATATCATGTTTACTTATGTTATCATGTTTATTTATGTTGTCATATTTATTTTTATTCATATACTGCATTTGAAAAAAAAATATCATGCATTGCATTTAAGTGTTATTAACGATACCCATCTTGGTTTAGTTTGCCCTCTAATTTATTTTTATGATCTTAATTGCATAAATCCCATGATTTGATTGAATTGCTTGAAAATGATTTTGGAGCATGATTTGAGAATATAATTGAGCAAGTATGATTCATAGTTGAGGTTTAATTGAAATCTAAAAAAAAACATAACCTTTGTGAGTTTGTTTTGGCCTTATAGGGACTTTACATATTATTTCCCTTTTGCTTCTATTATGTGATTATACTCTCCATATGCTTCTTATTTCAATACCGTATTGCACATGTTTGTTGCTTGTGAATTTCAAATGATTGAGGCATGTTTTCTTTAGCCATATTATACCCTATCTACCTTACATATTATCCTGTGCTTGAAGCCAGTCTGAACCTTAAAGCCTATTCTTTTTTATAGCTCCACAAAAATATATCATAGCCAATGATTAGCCTGACCCCATCCGGGAATTAGGAGGAGAATTGGTGAAAAATCTTTATGTTGGAGTTGCTTTGAGTGGAGATGATGTATGTATGGTTGTGCATTGCGAGAGGCATAGCCAAAATAAGGTAACCCTTCTTGCATAATAGAGATGACTTATTACTAGGGGCCTAAGGAGGATAAAATTCACTTAGGAGTAAAAGTCTAGTAAGCTTGGACCTAAGGAGGATAAAATTCACTTAGGGGCAAAAGTAAGCATAAAAGAAAAAAAAAGTCATCATCCAAATAAAAAATTGCATGAGTTGTATGGCTATTGAAATCGACGAGTGCTTATTGATGTGTATTGGAGTTTATGTTATTGGAATGGTTTGCGAAGTATGGAAGTTTTGGTGTTGTTCTGGTTGGTTGTTGTTCTTTTTTTTCCCGGATTTTTAGCACCACAAGCCTAAATATTTCTCATGCCTTATGTTCCTACCAAAGCCCCATTACAACCTTATAAAAGTCCTCATGATGTTGTTTGCAAGTGATAACTTTCACGGTGTATAGAGCATTTTGGATTGAGTTGAGAGTTGAACTTTAAAGCCTAAACACATGAGAGCTTGAGTGAAACACATCATCCCGGTGAGGTTGGACTAAATTTGCTTTTACTATTGGATCGCTCATATATTTGCTAGGATATTTGTTCTCTTATTCATGGCTCCTATTGTTTGATGTTGCTTTTCTAAAACTATAGCATGAAGATCTTATTTGTGGGATGATTAATTCTATATTTAGTTTTCATTGCTTGAGGACAAGCAAAAGCTTAAGTGTGGGGGAGTTTGATAGCATGCATATAGGTAGGCATAATAGGTTGCATTTAGCTTAGTTAAGATGCATATCATGCATGGATTAAGTGCAATTTGCATATTTGCTCTCTATGTTGGTGGAGTCGGAATCTACATGTTTTTATTGATTATTCCAGGTAATCGTGGATCCGAGGAGGAGACATGGGTTGATAACGCATTGGATTAGAATTTCTAGTTGATCGAAGAAGCTTACATGAAGATCTCAAGAGGTCCTGAGAAGAAGAAGCGAACCTAAACGAAGAACAAGTCTGCAGAAGTTGTCGCCAGACATGGTGAACTTATTTTGCACTTTCTGGAGGCCTCGGTTGTCCGATCGACTATTATGACCATGCGTTGGAAAGCTCTTTCAGAGAGCTACAACTTTCATGTTGACGTCGAGAGCTAATTCGAGACGGAATTTTCGGGAAAACCCAATGCAGCGCCCGCCGCATGGTTTGCTGCGCCCGCCGCATAGTTTGCTGCGCCCGCCGCATAGTTTGCTGCGCCCGCCGCCAGGGGCGGTATTCATGCTGCGCCCGCCGCATGGTTTGCTGCGCCCGCCGCAACTTTGCGGCGCCCGCCGCACGTACGGACAGCGCGTATGCGCCGTTTTGGAAACCCTAGTTTTATTCTATGATTGTTGGGGGCCGACTTGGATATTATTATTAGGCCACTTTTATGTTATTTTTCATTAACTTCTATTCTATTCTTACGTTCTATCAGACAATTGGAGAGAGAGCGATGTTCGCCATGGGCGACTAAACTCTCTTCGTTCTACCTACAATTTGAAGCTTTATTTGGATTGAATTGTGAGTTTCTAATTCTTGTTCCTTATTTCCAATATTGAATGTTTCGACTTCTTTGTGCTTGAATGTTTGATTGTTTTATTCTATCTCGACTGATCAACTTGATAGAATCAATTCAATTGCTAGGGTTTTGTAGATTCCTGATTGCGAACCTTAACCCAAGTGGCAAACTTGTTCCTTTAGGGCTGATTGAACTAATTGAATGAGTAGGAAGTTGAATGTGTTGTTAAATCCTTCTTTAGGGACTGCAAATACCTTGGTTAATCTCTGAACTTAAAGCTATCAATTGGGTTAAATCCTTCTTTAGGGACTGTTCGATTGATAAGGGTTTCTAGGACTGATTGGACTAGTAACTATATTAGGTCGGGACAAGGGCATTCATAGGAAACCTAAAAGGACAAGAGGACGTTACAATATCAATTCAACCAAATAAAGTAGATAGTTGTAGGTAGAGCGATCTTCTCTAAATTGTTTTGCATCAGTTTTGTTTATAGTTTATTTTGTTTTCTTTCTTATTTCAATCACCAAAAACCCCACTTTCTACTAATTGGTAAATACACATTGTTGAGAAATACTTGATTCTCTGTGGGATCGACCTCTTACTTGCTTGCTATACTAGTTTGTAGGGTTGAGTTTTATTTTGATACGGTTTAGGCGACTGAAAACCGCTCATCAACAATATTGCAAATCCATTGACGAAGCTTATGCCTAGCTCAAGCATGATGGTCACACTAGGGCTAAGGGTCTCAAACACATTAGAGAATGGCTTTTGAGATTGCTTTCTATTACATTTTATGTTGAGAGTGTTACACACTAAGTTTATGTTCGACTTGATATATGTGATATTTCATCCTTATTTATATATTGTCTTGAACAATGATAAATAAAATGTCCAAATAATTCCTAGTTCGCAAATGGGCTTATCGTAAGTGTTCTGGTAAATGAAACCCCATTAGGTGAAATGCAGTTACGAATTATCGCAAGTCCGTAGTCTGAAATCATCAAATTGGACATAGGTGATTTTATTAAATGACTATATTGTAAGTTGACTGATAGCGCCAGGTTTCATGGGATATAGGGACATGGAGATGTCTAGTCAATTACATATATATGTATGGATGATACATATAGGACAGACCCACCTTAAGACTCTACAAAAGGGATTGCAGAGTTTTAAGTTAAACCATGATTAGTAGATTCCTCATACATGAGTGTGTTATGGTCTCTCTTGATAATTGGTATTTCTTTGACACGGCTAAACGCTTTCCGTAACAGGGAGTTATAAAGGTCGTAGTTGGGATTGCCAAAAGTTGAGTGGGAGCCATAGTCATACAAGACTGTAGATGTCCTCCTTCTTCATGCATATTGTGATGCATTGAAAAGGAATGGTATCTAGGCCACTTGAAGAGCAAGAACTGAAAATGCATGGCCATGCTCGGATGAATTATTTGTAATCATCCGCTTAATTGACAGTTCGAACTCGGAGTTCAAGGAATATATTTGATAAAAGATATGAATGTCACCATATCATCAAATATGACATTAAGAGACACGGGTATCTGAAATTGCACACTTGTTTAAGGACAAGTGGGAGATTGAAGGAATTGTGTCCTTTAATTTAATGTGCAATGACTAATTATGGAATAGGACAATTGATAGAGATATTCAATCCGATTATTTTAGGAGTCGTAATGTTTTGCTAGAAGCCAACTACGATTAATGGGCTTAAACGGGTTAAACCCATGGCTATTATAAACGGGTCCTATGCGGTCACACACTTAGAGTTGACGGGCTTGATCAAAAGATAGATGATTTTATTATTAGTGTATATTAGATATATATTAATAATAATGGGATAAGATTTATTTGTGAAATAAATAAATAATCAAGTAGGGTATAAATATAAGCTTATAAAGATGGGCTTATTATGACTTGACCTAATTAACACATTCCAAAAGAGACAAAAGGAGCTTTGACGTATGTTTGGTCTGTGTAGGCTGAATTCCACCATCATCAATCAAGAGCAATTTGATTGTTCGCCTTTCGATCTTCGTCCTAGCAGTCGAAGGCAAAGGAGATCTAGACCGGGCTCTTGTGGACCAAGTAGAGGAGCAACACGTGGGGCTCTAGTTCTCTTCCGAATCCTCACCGTTTAGATCCGGTTCACGCATCAAGAGGTATCTCCTATGAACAATGATTTGATCTATCGATTTTATGCATGAAGGTCCTTGCGATTAGATGATAGAAAATAGTTTCTAAAACTTCCGTTGCGCATCTAATTTCCATCAATAGAGATTGAAGGGAGATTAGGGAAAGAAGATAAAGGTAAGAGGGAGATAGAGGAAGAAGGAGAGGTAAAATGAGAGAGAGATTAGTCAAAGGGTCTGTTTGGATTCCTTTGCATTATGATTATAATTGAAAGACATGTATTAAATAGAAAAGTTAATTATAATTGAAATAAATGCCCCCTCCCTCTCCATACTTTTATACTAAATCTCTCTCTACTTCTTTCACTTGCAACAGTGAATTGCCATCGATATCGGCAGAGATTCAAAAGCACAACACCGGCGAGGAAGCCATTCTCCGTTGAGGGGGGAAACTAAGGAGATACTCGAGCCGCACAATCAAAAATCATAGCCACCCCCAAATTAGATCCCTCTTTGTGAGAATCCAAAAAACCCCTCCCCCGGGAGAGCGTCGCCAACCCTCCGTCCAAACTCGCCGTCTCCTACCTTCGATCATGAAGCATACTCCCTCTGAATCTCCTCCTCTTGTTCTAGTCGGCCTGTTCTTGCTGGCTTTGATATACTGTTTGCTATTCGTTCTCCGATTTGGGGCGATTTTTAACTCCCAGGCTTTGTTTGGCTTTCCGGGAAGTCTCCGCCCTTCGCCCTTCCTCCCTCAATCTACTCAATCCCTTAGATCTGTGATGATCCATACCGACTCTTGCCACAATGCCCTCTTTGGGTCAAAAGGGTATGGATCTTGGAGTTTTGATTATCTTTGGTGAGGGATTCAAGAAGAAACTGAGATTTTTTTGGTGGTGGAAGAGAAAAGTGGATTTGAGATTCTAGAAGTCACAGGAGCAAGAAGAGGAGAGTCAAAGAGATGGGAGGCGTAGAAAACTTATCAAAATAAGTGTTTTTAATTTTAAACATTTTTCTAACGCAGGCATCCAAACGGTGTTTAAAAATTAATTATATTATAATTAAAATGAAGTGTTTATAATCATAATACATGGGGAATCCAAACAGACCCAAAGGTAAAGAGGTAAGTAATTGGATTATTCATTTAATGATCAATTATAAAGTATAAGGATATATTTATATCATAAACTAGCTACCCTAATGCGTAGTATAAAATAACACCCCTATATGAGATTATAACACAGTACGTAACACACTAGCATACTACCTTTGTCGTCCAATTTACCTCTCCTCAATTTAGAAAGTATTATTCCATCGTATATTCGTATTCAATCAAACGTCATATATATTCCAACCGGGTAATTTTTTTTAACCTATCTCAATTAGAAATAATTCTCTCTGAATTTATTATCTCAAAAAAAATTCTCTAAATTTGAATTATTTTAATTTTTTTTAACATTTCTTTCCCATAATCGCTTCTTTACTTGATAAAGAATCGTTCTTAATTGAGGTTATTACACCTAATACTATAGCTTAATTTGCAAACTCTCCCTATGAAAACAATTGAGAATTATTTAAGCCA